>OX375881.1:56559013-58959013 GCA_947359465.1 Metellina segmentata
TATTGGCTTAGACGACACAATACAGGAACGTGCACCACTTAGTCGTACAAACATTGCATTAAATTAAAAGAAAGACATTTTAAATTTAGTTCAATACAACGTCCATCAGCCGTAACATCCTCACTCCTTGTTCTCTTTGTCTGTTTTCACAAAGCATTCTGGGCCGCTCATGATGACATAGGCCGTGACGTTACAGTATTATTATTTTACCAGCATAAGTACTGTAAATGAATGGATTTTAAATATGATGCGAGGAATGAATACGGTTTTCTTTTTCTAACGAAACTATGAAAACCTGAACGCTACTAATGGGTAATATTCTAAGAACAATATAGCTGATCTATATCGAAAGAATATATCCTATTAGTATTCGCTTATGTATAGTATCCATTGTAATCCGGAGGCACATTTAAATTCGAGGGTGATACTGGACAGTAGATTGTCATCTCTGACCGGCCAGTGAACACTTTATATCGATTTTATTTGATCGTGGTTGAGAGGCTTTCCCGGCCTGTCGGAGCTGCAAAACGGCTCAAGTCTCTTTTTGTCTACTCGCTAGTCTGGAGTTGTCCGGTATTTTTATCTTTTGCTCGTTGGAATTTTTCAGGATGCATGAACTCACGAACTTGGCCTAGCTGTGGCCTAGTGTGGATGGCTGGTTGAATGGTTTTGGGTTTAATGGCACAAAAGACCATATTTGGCCCTGCTTCGCTAAATACAAGACAGATAATGTCGAGTAATGGCACATGTCCATTGTACGCACGAGGAAAGTTTTTATTCAAACAGAAGGCAGAGAAGTACATCTAGGGAGGAATCAAATCTGACAAGACCAGGTGTGTAAACAGCAACATCCATCACTTCATGTCACTATGGTGCAGTGTGTTCGACTACTGGTCTAGAAACCTGCGAGTTTGAGGCGGTGGATGTTCTATATCTTCCTGAGTGTATTTCATTCGTTTTGTGATTGGTAATAGCGAGTCTTGTGGTTCAACGGGCTAATGAATTTGGAGCACGCGCAGACGATAAACTATTCCGTGTCAGTGATTTTCTTTGTTTGTGTACGTGCATCCATTATATGATTTTGTTTGCCTTGCACTTGGCCCTTCTTTCCGAAACAGACTCCTTGCGCCACATAAACGAATCATGCGACTAGAGACGTTTTCAGTTAGAGGTCCAAGGACTTCCCCGAAAAGCTTTCGCTGTAAAAAATAATAATTATAAATGATGAATCCAGTTTAATAAACATAAATATACGTTCAGATGATCACAGTGGTATGGCACACGTAAACACGCATTAAAACGATCGAAAGACCTACTAAGCCTAGTATTTATTCCACATTACGTTAGTTTGAATGTAGCATCTAATGGGAGGAAGATTGAATAACCATACAAATTACTTTCAGAATAAGTATAACTACTTCGCTTTTACAAATACATTTTAAGGTTATTAAAAACTTTTATCACTTCTACTTTGAAGTAGGTAATGGTAATGGTAATTTTAGTTAACGTCGTACTAGAGCAACACAACGGGCTATTGACGACGGTCTGGGATCAGTCCCTTAAGGGAAAGATCCGAGGACAACACCTCGTAATTTTGAACCACGGTCAGATGACGAAGCAACACCTGAGCTGGTACCCCACTCTCCAAACTTCCACGCCAACCCAACGTGAGGACTTTCGGCCACGACAGATTTAAGGTGCACCAGCCGCCTCTACACCATACGTTTACAAACATCCATGCCCGGACCCGGATTCGAACCAGGAACCTTCCGATCCAGAGGCTAACACCTTAACCACTAAACCGGTTGGTCGGCCTTTGAAGTAGGATTGATTCAATTGTAAAGTATTAAATCGAAGTGCTTCCTTGAGTGAGGGTGTGATATGGTAGTTGGACGAGCGACGAATCGGACCGTGATTCAAAACCGTCGTCATCTAACCGTGGTTCAAAATAACGAAGTGTTGTCCTCGGATCTTTCCCTTAAGGGACGGATCCCAGACCGTCGTCAAATGGCCGCTGTGTTGCTCTAGTACGACGTTAACTAAAATTACCATTACCATCAAAATTTACGAGGCGTTTGTCTTCGAATCTTTCACTTCGGGATTGATCCGGGATCGTCACCAATAGCCGTTGTGTTGCTTCGGTGTGACATAAATGAATTTTCTATTTACCTACCTGCCTTCAGTGAACACTGAAAACTCTATAATGGTAGGTTAGAAGTTTAATTTGCGTCTCACTGGGGCAACGCAATGGGCTAATAGCGGCGGTCGTGGAGCAATCCTGAAAGCAAAGATCAGAGGACAACACCTCGTAGTTTTAAACTATGGTTTGATGGCGAGGTCAACACTTCAGCTTGTACTCCGTCATTTAACTTTCACACCATTCCAACGTGAGTAAATTTGAGGGCTATGATAAATTTATGAGCACCTGCCCGCATGTAATCGTCGGTCTTTGGTTGAACCTAGTTTCTAACTAGGGATTCGACTTCGATGGCGATGTTTTATAAAAACATCGATATATTTACCATCGATTTATTGGAGCCGATTTTTATTTAACATCGATGTTTTAACTTTGTCGATGTTTTTACATTGCCGATGTTTTATTTTTTAATGAAAAAAGTACCATAGTAAAAATTAAGATGGTAATGGTAATGGTAATTTTTAGTTAACGTCGTACTAGAGCAATACAACGGACTATTGACGACGGTCCGGGATCCGTCACTTAAGAGAAAGATCCGAAGATAAGCCGACCAACCGGTATAGTGGTTAAGGTGTTAGCCTCTAGATCGGAAGGTTCCTGGTTCGAATCCGGGTCCGGGCATGGATGTTTGTAAACGTATGATGTAGAGGCGGCTGGTGCACCTTAAATCTGTCGTGGTCGAAAGTCCTCACGTTGGGTTGGCGTGGAAGTTTGGAGAGTGGGGTGCCAGCTCAGGTGTTGCTTCGTCATCTGACCGTGGTTCAAAATTACGAGGTATTGTCCTCGGATCTTTCCCTTAAGGGACTGATCCCGGACCGTCGTCAATAGCCCGTTGTGTTGCTCTAGTACGACGTTAACTAAAAATTACCAATTTACCAAAGACAACATGTCGTAATTTTGAACCACGGTCAGATGACGAGGCAACACCTTAGCTGGCACCCCACTCTCCAAACTTCCACACCAACCCAACGTGAGAACTTTCGGCCACATCAGATTTAAGGTGCACCAACCACCTCTACACCATACTCTTACAAACATCCATGCCCGGACCCGGATTCGAACCAGGAACCTTCCTATCTATACCGGTTGGTCGGCGTAAAAATTGAGAAAAATAACCGTGCAGCTAAGTATTTGTCAGTGATGGCGACATCCGGCCCATCAGAAAGAGTTTTTCCCTAACTAGAGGGATAGTTAGTAAAAAAGAAAGTCGGCTTAAGCTGAGAAAGTTAATAAATTTCTTTTTTTACAAACTGTAAATTACAAATATTGGGGCATACATTAATTATCGGCCCAATATTTTTTATTTACAGTTAATCAAAAATAAGTTTGTTATGTTTCCCCAATCATTATGTTACGTTTGTTATGTTTGTCCAACCATCTTCACCTTCGGGATTGATTCCGGACCGTCGCCTACAACCCTTTGTGTTGCTCCAGAACGATATTAGTTAACTACTAAACATAACATGTATTTATTTCAATTTAACATAAAGAGTGGAGAGCCGCGGTAGCTCAGTCAGTAGAGCGTCGGGCTCGCATCGGAAGGGCTGTGGGTTCTGTCCTCGACGGAGCCTGCAATTCTGTTGGTTGCGAGATCGGCGCTTAGACCTGGCTAAAGATCGTCGTGTTCTCTAATAGTGGCTGGGGCACGTTAAATAGGCCGTGATCACAAAGTCCACCATGTTCCCATACCAAATCAATACCTCTGGGGGTACCTGAGCAGGGGGTTATCGGCCTCTGATTGGGATCTAAATAACGATATGTGTGAGTGAATGGATGTGTGAAAGGGACCTTCCTGTAAAACGGATGTGTCATGTATGAAGAAGTCCAACCTTTCGGGGCAATGGCACCCCCAATTGGGCCATATATGGCCCGCACGACAACAACATGTAGAGTGGAATATTGCATTTTGAAACCATGCAAGTTTTGATTGATCAGAGAAATTACTGTGATATCGGATTTAAAAGGAAATCGTATCACCAAACTCTTCACACGGATTGAGCATTTTTACCTTGGACCTGCGTAATGTGTGTTATTTCCCCACCGGTGGCTCGACCTGCCGCACTTGAGCCTGTTTGCATGGCATTTGGCGAGTGTCCGCCAAATATGGAGATGATGCAGAGGAGACGATCTGGGAGGAGACGGGAAGAAGTCGCAGGTGACGTGGACAAGGATTTATGTCGGGCGGAGGAGATATGCCGGATCAAACGAGATCGTGATTCAACCCTCCCCTCCCTCCCGACCGCCACGCCCCTTCTCCCTGACACACAATTTGCCATCGCTACCTCCCCCTCCCCCCCCTCCGCCAAGATAATAGCCGACTCTGCCAAAAAATAATAATCGAGGAAAAGTCAGTTTTCTTTTAAAAGTGCCCCTTTGGTATTTCGGTTTTGGTGTTGGAAAGTTTTGAGCCTTACGTAAATGACATGCATATTATTTACTTTGGAGGATATTATGTTTTTTTATTCCTTTCGAGGAGTGGGATTTTGGTTTTTGTACAAATGCAGCGATGGCACCGTGGAAAGTGAAGTGCACGTTGAGATGATATGGGGAACCTTTGGCTGATAGTGTATAATCAGATTTTTCTAAGTTTAGAACCTACGCCCCTTAGCAAGTGTTCTTGGAAATGCCAATATAAACGGTCTGATGCGTTCGTTGCCGGAGGTTTTAAGTTTAGTTTTACTATTCTTTAATTGGTCGATGATAATAAACGTTGATGCTAATAATAGGAGGCTTGGGGTTAGAGTCGACACATCATTTAAACGTGGTACATGAACATCACAGGCTCTAATTCTGTGTATGATATTCGGTACACTAAGAACAACAGGATAAAATGGTTCGCAGAAAAAAATGGTTTATTCATAGTGTATAGTCAGATTTTTCTAAGTTTAGAACCTACGCCCCTTCGCAAGTGTTCTTGGAAATGCCAATATAAACGGTCTGATGCGTTCGTTGCCGGAGGTTTTAAGTTTAGTTTTACTATTCTTTAATTGGTCGATGATAATAAACGTTGATGCTAATAATAGGAGGCTTGGGGTTAGAGTCGACACATCATTTGAACATGGTACCTGAACATTACAGGCTTTAATTCTGTGTATGCTATCCGATACACTAAGAACAACAGGATAAAATGGTTCACAGACAAAAAAAAAGGTTTCTTCAAAGTGCATAGTCAGATTTTTCAAAGTTTAGAACCTACGCCCCATCGCAAGTGTTCTTGGAAATGCCAATATAAATGGTCTGATGCGTTCGTTGCCGGAGGTTTTAAGTTTAGTTTTACTATTCTTTAATTGGTCAATGATAATAAACGTTGATGCTAATAATAGGAGGCTTGGGGTTAGAGTCGACACATCATTTGAACGTGGTACATGAACATCACAGGCTCTAATTCTTTGTATGATATTCGGTACACTAAGAACAACAGGATAAAATGGTTCGCAGAAAAAAATGGTTTCTTCATAGTGTATAGTCAGATTTTTCTAAGTTTAGAACCTACGCCCCTTCGCAAGTGTTCTTGGAAACGCCAATATAAACGGTCTGATGCGTTCGTTGCCGGAGATTTTAAGTTTAGTTTTACTATTCTTTAATTGGTCGATGATAATAAACGTTGATGCTATTAATAGGAGGCTTGGGGTTAGAGTCGACACATCATTTGAACATAGTACCTGAACATCACAGGCTTTAATTCTGTGTATGCTATCCGGTACACTAAAAACAACAGAATAAAATGGTTCGCAGACAAAAAAAAAGGTTTCTTCAAAGTGCATAGTCAGATTTTTCAAAGTTTAGAACCTACGCCCTATCGCAAGTGTTCTTGGAAATGCCAATATAAATGGTCTGATGCGTTCGTTGCCGGAGGTTTTAAGTTTAGTTTTACTATTCTTTAATTGGTCGATGATAATAAACGTTGATGCTAATAATAGGATGCTTGGGGTTAGAGTCGACACATCATTTGAACGTGGTACATGAACATCACAGGCTCTAATTCTTTGTATGATATTCGGTACACTAAGAACAACAGTATAAAATGGTTCGCAGAAAAAAATGGTTTCTTCATAGTGTATAGTCAGATTTTTCAAAGTTTAGAACCTACGCCCCTTCGCAAGTGTTCTTGGAAACGCCAATATAAAAGGTCTGATGCGTTCGTTGCCGGAGGTTTTAAGTTTAGTTTTACTATTCTTTAATTGTTCAATGATAACAAACGTTGATGCTAATAATAGGAGGCTTGGAGTTAGAGTGGACACATCATTTGAACTTGGTACATGAACATCACAGGTTCTGTAATTCTGTGTATGAAATCCGGTGCACTAAGAACAACAGGAAAAAATGGTTAGCAGTGTTTTAAATTACTGAATATATAAGGTCTAAAGCAATTGGGACGTCGTAATCCAGTTGTAATATTTTCGGATTAGCAACCAGGAGGTTTCGAGTTCAAAACTAATCCAACCAAAGATCGTTGTGTTCGTGGGGCCTGGAGGACGTTAACTCTTCGGTAACTCTACGTTCACTTTTTCAACATAAAAAAAAAGAGTCACAGAAGCCATATGCAACCAAATTTATATAATATAATACAACGAAAATTTAACTAAAGATAATTATATATATATAGTAAACACAGAAACCAGATCTAGATAAGTCAATCTGATAGCAGAAAACATGAAGTAAGTCAGAGCTTCATTCAACTACCAACTCATAGCAGTGTAAGTTCTAAGTTTTTTTTTCGAAAAAGTGACTTACACCACTGTAACTTTAACCCGTCCAAATGTCCTCACGTTGACGTGATGTGGAAGTTTGGAGAGTGCGGTGCTTCATCAGATGTCGCCTCGTAATCTGTAGTTCAAAATCAAGAGGTGTTCCTCATGTCTTTCCCTTCGGGATTGATACCGAATCGTCTCCATTAGCTGTTATGTTGCTTCCAGTGCGGCGTTAATTGAATTATCTCCCATTCTAAAGTTATTTTTTGCTTTGCGTAATTTATATAACGCCCGATTAAACATCGGTCATTGAAACAATAGTTATATTTTCTGAATTTCTTTTACTTTCTCCGCAATTCATTATAACCAAATCTATTCTTTATTCTAATATGACACCGTATTTTATCACTCTGAGCGTCACGGGATCTCGAAGTTTTGTATTAGGACCCTAGAAAAGATTATATTGGCCGGGATGACAAAACTGGTTTGCAGTCATGCAGGAAAGATTACAACTCGCCGAACGGATATCTGCGCGTGAGCCTCTCAAAGGGCACAAAACGATAAACGTATCAAAATAACCTCAGCAGCATTATGGTTCAACTATAGAGGGGATTAATAATGTAGGTTCATACATTTAAAATTGGTTGGTTAGGTTTTATAACACAGAGGGTCATAGTTATCCAAGCTGCGCCTAACATAAGACAGACAGAATTAACAGGCATTCAAGGGAAGGATACAGCTACAGTCTACGTTTATGAGAGGTGGCAACGACCTTGGCAATTATTTTTGGCGCACTTCTAAAGTAGCCAAGGAAAGATTTATTTCAAACTCTTTTTCTTTCATCCGTAAAGACAGAGATGGGTTGCCTTAATCTACCTTAACTCATTACTAGAGTTGCCACCGTTCATAAACGTAGAGTGTAGATGTACCAAGGGAAGTTTTACCGATACACGAAGACAGAAATACACCTAAAGCAAATTACACGAAAGGAGCCTGCACCGAATACTACTAGCAGGTTGCAGAGTAATTGAACTTACGTCACACCGTAGCAACACAACTTGCTATTGGGAATGGTTTGAGATCAATGGATCCGAGGACGACACCTCGTAATTTTTAACCTTGGTCATATGACGGTGTCAGTACCTGAGTTGCCACACCACTCTCCAAACTTCCACATCGTTCCAACGTGAAAACGTTTGAGGCTTCGACAGATTCAACCTACACCACCCCCATGTTTGGTTCGATTGAGTCCCGAACCTTCTGGCCGCTAATACGCGACTCTACCAACTGACCATTCACTGAGTCACGGCGATCCTACTTGCATTTCAGGGAAATCGGTTGTGGTATGGGAATGGAGATTTTATGACCATGTGAAAATAAAATAGATTTGAAGTTGAGAGAAACAATTTGAAGAGTGTGGGTAGTGGGGTAGCATCACACTGGTTTTAATTAATGTCACATTGGATTAACGCAACGGGCTATTGACTAAGGTCCGGGAACAATCCATAAGGACCGAGCAGAACACCACGTAATTTCTAAACAAGGTCAGATGCCGGGAACTACGCCTGAGGTGGTACCCCACTATCCAAACTTCCACACCACGCCAACGTGAGGACATTTAAGGGAACGACAGATTGAAGAATACGGAATTGAGAGAGTTGATCAGTTTTATGTATGTGAATAGCAGTCATTCTCCTCCTATTCATGCATAAGTAAAGCTAGTGGAGCCCCCCTCCCATACCAGGTGATTCACCAATTCTTATCATAACATCACATTGAGGGTTCAGAAAACGATTTTCAACCGGAGTGCCACAAGAGTTGCGCCGGTATACTTTCTGGGTATTGAGAGGTCTTAAATTGCTTTAGATTTATTTAATTTCATCGATTTGGCTCTGAATTTTTCACAAGTGTGTTCACAAATACATTTTTAATAATACCCATATTTGTTATATCCTTATAAGAAACTTAATTAAAACTTAAAAAATACTCAATTTTTGCTAAACACAAGCAAATTGTTTCGAAAATCTTTTCAAGAAAGCCATTTGGGAGAAAAAAAAATTAAGTAAGTACAAGTACTTTTTTGTGAATCAATAGTAATCGACCACACTTTAATCGTCATATCGGGGGGGAAATATCATTTTAAAGTGTGTCTTGTGATATTTTATTAACTAGTTTATGTGTGTAATAAGCTGCAAAAGGTTGAAAATCCCATTTAAAATATCATTTTAAAGTGTGTCTTGTGATATTTTATTAACTAGTTTATGTGTGTAATAAGCTGCAAAAGGTTGAAAATCCCTAGGTTGTCCATTCTGTAACACTTCATCACTCCATATGAGCGAGAAAACCAAACAAAGTTTACCCTCACATGTGCAGGTATGCTGCTGATGAAACATCATTCAACAACAAATTAAAATTAGGTTGCGCAATTTTCATCCATTTCATCCAATTTTCAAAGTCTTTATATAGAGCTTACTGACGACCAACCGGTCTAGTGGTCAAGGTGTTGGCCTCTGGATCGGAAGGTTCCTGGTTCGAATCCGGGGTTAGGGCGTGGATGTAAATTGTGCTGTCCTTTGTTAGGGACAATGATGGTCCACCCACTGGGTGCCCCTTCACAAGTAACCATGACTTCTGGCCTTGTATAAGGCTAAAATGACCTCGGTCAACTCTGTACTTTGTATTGTATTTGTATTTGTCTTCGCAATTGTACTGCCTTGCCATTGGAAATAAAAAAATATATAGAGCTTACTTAGTAGCAGGGATGTAGAGTGTTTAAATGAATTATCTTCTCTTGAATGATCGTCCTATTCGTATTCTAACAGACTCAATGACTGCCTTGCACTGGTCTTTGCCAGCACAGACCAGGAAACTACGTTTTTAGAACTGAGGATATCAGACAGCCTTTTGTCTAATTAAAATACAAATACATCACTTCAAAGAGGGTTTTAAGCACATTTCGAAGTGTATGGCGGCGGCGAAATGGCTAAGTTAGTAAATTTTCAACCATTATAAGCCCCCCCCCCCAGGTGCAGAATTGTGTTCAGTGTTCTGTAACACAACTCCAAGCAAATGCAATTGTTCTGCAGGCATTTTGTCTGAATTTTCAAAACTGCAGTAAAAATCAATAACAGACGTAAAAAACAGTTGTCGGCTAAATATGTATTACATATTTACAGGGTGGTCATAAAAAAACTTGGCCGATATATGGACCTCTAGCGGCCGTTCCGTTCAACCGATCGAGATGATATTTCAAATATAGTTATTCAGAGGTATGAGCTCGGAATTCTGTGAACGACAACAAAGTGGAACTCACGGTTACGGTTATAGGTAGAGAAACTCGAAATTTTCGAATGGCAACGCCCACTTTTTCCAGTCTCAAAATGCTCAGCGCATGCGAAAACCCTAAAGAGCGTTGAAACGGTAAGTGTATCACAAAACACGGACGCGTTATGCACGCACAAAAAACAGTTCTGCGAACGGCCAACAAAACCACGTTCTGGGCGCACGGAGAAAATTTGCATATAACAGAGGCAAGACACCAACCACAGAACGCTTTTCGCCAGATACATGGGCCTCGTATGTGGCGATGGTTTCGACGGTAAACACGCCAGGTCCCTTCCACGGCACTCATCCCATTTTAATAATAGAATTTTACCAATTTTCCATTAACTTTCGCTGACAGAGTCATTTCGTTGGCATGTACGAGCTCCCGACTGAAGATCTGGCTGAATATTTGGCGAAAGGCGTTCTGTGGTTGGTGTCTTGCCTCCAACATATGCAAATTTCTTTCGTGTGCCCCGATCGTGGTTTTGTTACACGTTCGCAGAG
Source organism: Metellina segmentata (assembly GCA_947359465.1). Classification (NCBI taxonomy): domain Eukaryota; kingdom Metazoa; phylum Arthropoda; class Arachnida; order Araneae; family Tetragnathidae; genus Metellina; species Metellina segmentata. Next base: position 56,569,730 of record OX375881.1, read on the forward strand.
CTGTTTTTTGTGAGTGCATAACGCTTCCGTTTTTTGTGATACACGTACCGTTCCAACGCTATTTAGGGTTTTCGCATGCGCTGAGCATTTTGAGACAGAAAAAAAGTGGGTGTTGCCATTCGAAAATTTCGAGTTTCTCTACCTATAACCGTAACTGTGAGTGCCACTTTGTTGTCGTTCACAGAATCCCGAGCTCATACCTCTGAATAACTATATCTGAAATCTCATCTCGATCGGTTGAACGGAACGGCCGCTAGAGGTCCATATGTCGGCCAAGTTTTTTTATGACCACCCTGTATAATAAAACACACATCAAAATTAACTAACTTACTTAATTTAAAACCAAGGCATACTTTCAGAATTTGCAATTCTATCGATAACTTTTGAAGTTGACTATTTTTTCATTGACATAGAAGATGTGTTACTGTATTTATACAGCGTTTGGTAATTTGGGTGGTGTAGGGAGATTGTTCAACTAGAGAGAGAGAGAGAGAGAGAGAGAGAAAGGAAGAAAAAAGGTGCAGCGTAGCAAGGAGTGCGCTTGCACTGCAGAACATCGTAACTTATGATTGTAACAAAATCGGCCCAAATGTTGACAAAATTAAGGAAAAGTTGTTCTACAAAGACTTTGTTCTGCGACGTACGTCGCAGTTTTAAGTTCTTTCTGCTCCCTGGAATAGCCCCAATTCCTTTGTCAGCAACAGTCTCACTATATGTTTGGGTACCGTCAGGAGACTTGATAACTTTGGTGTATTTTATGGAGATACACTGGAATGAATCGCCATCTTTTTCAGTTCCAGAGTAAGCCTAATGATCTCCATTACTTCAAATAATTCCCTAGAGCAGTAACCACTTTTTTTTGCCAAAGCCAGAATAGGTTTCATTGTAATTCAGGCGTACTGGAATCGTTTTCACTTGGCTGACTTCAACAAGTGCCTCATTTGCCTTGATGAGGAAGTGACTTTGGAGCATATCATGTTCGACTGCACCGGGTAGAACATTTTTTGAATTCTCTGAAAGAAAACTTGTGATTCATCTTCATTTCTCACTGTTTTCAGTAATGTTCATTTTATGCATGTTGCATCGTTAATTTGTAGAATACATTGCGAAACTGGCGTTTACACGTCGGACTCTTAGACAAAAGTTGAATCTACTGGGAAACGTTAACCAGATCGGAGTAATCCAATCAGAATTAAATTACTTCAGGAAAATACCGGACGTCCAAAATCCGGACCTTTCGCTAACCAGCGTTTTTTTCTGTCACTTTTTTCTATCTTTCCGCCTTTTTAAGAACAGTTTTTAAAGAACAAGGCGCTCAAACCTGGACCAAGCAACGCAAAATAACGGACATATTCAGAGTAACTAACACACAGAAAAATTGGATTTGTAAGAAAATTTGTTGCATTGTATTAAAAAGAATTTTTTCCTATCTTAAAAATTATTCCTATTTATATGTGCTGTTTTAGTATTGCAAACGTGTTCCGGACGTCAATAACGAGCGGAAAATTTAGCGCATGGAGAAAGGGTTAAATTATGATTTTTTTTTTGACAACAAAAACTGAAAATAATCCAAAATTCGCAATTGCTGAGGTCCGGAGGAACTCGGATTTTGGACTTAGTACTCTAGATGGCCATGGAACACGGAATTGAGAAATGCCATTTACACGTCCTCTTTAAACCCTTCTGTGCATTGAATGCTTCCATTTCGAGGCTGATTTGTTCCAAACATCGCACACAAAGGCGAAAAAAAGCTCATGAAGTCCACGCGGTGCATAATTAAGGGAGACATTATCTTTATCTGTGCATCTGGGTGGAAAAGACTCTGAAATCGAGAAATTGCAGCTACTCCCCAAATCTGAAACCAATAGATTAACGGGGAATCTGGTAATTCATCTTCCGATGTCATTCGCCTTCTTCAATTAATGAGCAGAGGTTTGACGGATGACGTACTCGCAAGGCGTTAAATAAGTTGTCAGAAGAAGGAATTATAATGCGTTAGAGGACAGCTCGGAAAACCTCGACTGGTGACCGATGGAGGTTGTTTTTATTCTCTTCCGTGGGTGTTGTTTGGGTTAAGCTTAGTCAACGCATCCGGACTTTTAATTAGCTCACTTGGTATTCATACTTAAGCAATTTAAAATCGTTCCACTCATATAATCATTTACCATACCTTCAGATCACTGACACGTTAACAGATGGTTAGAGGCATGAGGTAGAAGGAGAGATAAAGAGAAGCATTTGTTTGATGGGGAAAATATTCTCACTTTGGTAGTTCGGGCGCACATACAATCATTCTGACTCATAAACTAAACAAACAACCAGACTGAAATTTTGCATCCTTTTTCAAGTATGTTCAACTATGTTCATAGAAAATACTTGATCTCTAAAAGCTGCTTATAGAAAGTTTAATCCATCAGGACATTTCGCCAGGTTAAATCCCAAGCCTATTCTTGTGAGGATGTACCCAATTTAGAGGTCTTCCTTGGGAATCGATCAGTTTCATAAACGCACAGAATAACTGCTGGGTTTTCTAGTTGGGCATCTGATAGTAATCTGGGAACTGTTTTCGTTGTTTCCATAACGTCCTGGAGCGAAATTAAGAAACATGTGAGGTATTTCAAAAAGACTGTTATTATATCACGGGACAAAACAACTGTAGAGGAAGAGGGGATTCACCAGTGTAAAAGAGATGTCAAAGTTTGGGATATCTTTGCGTGAAAAGTTTTGGTACCTCTTGACATGAATAAACTACAATCAATTGGTCTATTGGTCAGGGTGCTTGCTTCTGGATCGAAGTTTCGGGCTTAGGCATAGATGTTTGTCCGTCTGGAATGAACTTGTGGACTCTATTTAAACAGGTTGTGCCTAGAATGCGTGGTATGTATGTGAGGCGTAACGTGAGCCCACACCTCATGATGCACCATGGAAACGCAAATATGTTCACAAACCCACCCTTGTAGTAACATAATGAATAACGTTCAATTGACCGGGCATTATGAAGATAAGTTGGAGAAGATAAGATTCATGGAGAAGATAAGTTGGAAATACATAGTATCCGTAGAATGTTTCCACTATGACTACTTGTGGTTGTTAAGTTGTAAATATGTCATTCAACATATTCTTTCTAACGATGAAATTTTCATGTTGCCAGTTGGTGTAGTTCTAGAAATGACTTTAAAATGTGTCAAATCTTTTCCAGACGCCTTTGTTTTTAGTCATGAACTCAACACAAGAAAATTCTTTGAGATAAATGGACTAAATAATTTTTATTGATATGATTGGACAGAAATCCTGCCTTAAATTAATAAGGATTTGACTAAAGCTTTCAATTGATTATAATGTTTTACGTTTTTACACTTCAGAAACTCCAAAATCGTTTTTCTTGATTTGTGTCCTTATTTTAATCTATGAATAATGCGGGTAATCTTTCATTAGCGATATGCGAAAACTAATTTTTTGTCGTTAAAAAGGATATAAATAATTTTGTGAAAGTAAATACCTTTGCTTATTACGTCACCTTAAAAAAAGTAAACACAACTGTAATTTACGTAAACTCTTTATTTTAAGTAACCCCACAAAAAGAAGTCTGGTACCGTCAAATCAGGTGAGAGTGGTGGATATTGCCGATATTTTCTTTATCTTTCACTGGAATAAAAAAAAAACCGATGAGTTTTACTCGTTGCAGGACATAATATGTAGCCATTTTAATCTCCAAGGAATACTCTATAACCTGTAAAAAATAGAATAAAAAAGATTTAAAAACAATAAGTTATGATTTTTTCAAACCCTTCAGTCTTTCAGTGTCGACTCTGTACTTAGATGGAAAGAAATGACAAACAAGAATAAAGAAAATATTCTCGTTTTGCAGATTTGACCTACGTTATCAGGGAAGATGGATTTCATTAATACACAAAAAAAAAATAAAAAAAAAAACATTTGGTTATTTAATTAAAAGAACTTTGAAAACTTTAAAAAGAAAATATTTTCTCCGCAGACAAAATAACTCTTTTCCACTTCTCAATTTTTACAAATTTTCTTTTCTTTAACTTTTAAATATATAGATTGTTTCTTGTAGTTCAAGAAAATTGTAAGAGATCAGTCTTTATATTATCTAACAACAGCTGCGATTCATATTAAATGGAGGAGATAATCCTGAAACTGAAGTTACATTGATCATTCATACTCAACTTAGATCCGAAGTTGAAAAGTTTTCGAGAGAAAATCCGATCAATGTAAAATTCAGTGGTGCTGCCATCTGGGAGCCGATTCGTGACTTCGAAAAGTTTATCTCAATTAAACAGCGTATTGTACAAAACCATGGCTATGTCATTTGTTGGACAACTTTTTTGTTGCAGTAAAAACGGGAAAAGTTGCATTCATCATCCCCTTAAGTTGCGCTTATGGAAATAAAGTTGCGTTTATTTTTGATACACTAAATTCTAAAATAAATTATTCGTAAAAAATGAAAAAAAAAAAAAAATAATAAATAAAAAAAAAAAATAAAAAAAAAAAATATATATATATATATATATATATATATATATATATATATATATATATATATATATATATATATATATATATATATATATATATATATATATATATTATATATATATCGACAATTTTAGTCGTGTACAACAGTAGTATAATACATACTGAAATACAGAAGAACGTTGAATGGCCGATCCTTGGCCAGTAATTTCTTTAACATTGAAAACCTGCGCCAGCCGCAGTCATATAATGTGCTGTATCGGATAGTAGAAGCGCAAAATCGTTTCGCTCAACATTCAGAGATTTTAAAACGTCATCTAGAAGGCGAACAACATATTGATGATCGACACTCACCTCGCAAACTCTGCAGTCGATTACGCAAGTTTCCTCTGGATTATCAAGAGTGCTAACTAATGTGTTAAAGTACTTTTTGCCATTTATTTAACTTTCGTCTTAGGACGAACACCTTCTTACCATGAACTTGTTTGATACACAATTCTTCGGCGTTCGCAAGATCAGACACACATGATCGAAGGGTTGATTCAGCGATCAAAAAAGGAAATAATAATTTGATATTAATTAATTTTAAACTATATTTCAAAAAGTTGCAGGTGGTTGCATTTATGCAAAAAGTTGCATTTATGTTATGGTTATAACTCACTTACAATACCCCCCCCCATGTAGGAGGAATTTTGGTTTTAGTACTTTACATGCAGCGTAGAACGCGTGAAGAAAGTTGCATTTGTTGCAAAAAGCTGCCCATGTCATTAGTTTTAGGTGTATGGGAGTTTAATTTTGAAACACAGAATCAAATACATGCAATTTCGTTCAAAACTCGAATTTTTATGAGCGTATCATAATACAGAAACGTATCTCAGTAAATCAAATCGAGTAAGTGTAACTGGGAAACCCCCCCGTCAACTGAACTAAACTTTAGTTTTTGACTAGCAAAACTATCATGTATAGATCCTATTTCATCATAAACTTGATATTCCTTGTATATACCTCCTCTTTTATGACTTATAAAATTTCTATATTTTAAACTGCTTTGTTTTATTTTGATAGTTCGCCTCCTAAACGCATCAGTATGGGTTAAGGATTCGTTAACATTATTACTTTAACATTCTAACTATTCTAATCTAACATGCAGGATTACTTTACATTCCTGTTGATTGTTCGAAAAAGTACCTCGTCATTAGCAAATCAAAACTTAGACTGCCATTAGACCAGATCTTAATGGACGACTTATCTCGTCATTAGAAAAAAATTAACTGATATTGATCTCGTCATAAAAACAAACAGCAATATTTTCATTCAGAATTTAATAGGTATTCTAGGCATCACGCCATTTGCGAAATTGTCCTGATCTTGGTGGACGAGATATCTCGTCGAAGGGTTAATACTACGTTTGTATCGGAAACTCCTCTATGTACACCATCAGCTGCAAAAAAAATGTTAGACTGTTTGTTTACCCTAATTTGTTTAAGCCTACGTTTCGACGAGATATTTGAGCCAAGAACTGATCTGATTGTTCAAATTAGATTTTGATTTCACTTTAGTCCGTTCATTGAATTTGATTCTACTTGAACCTTAAAAAAGTAGTAGGTTCAAAAAAGAAATTGTCTTTTAAACTTAAATTTTACAGATCAAGCAAAAATATTTTTTCTCTTTGTGTGAGTACTTTAATAAAACATCAAATATTTCCCTGGTTCCTTGTAATACCTGTATTTATAATACTGTTGAGTTGAAGAAATTTTGAATTAACTTATTAGTTTTTAATTTTGTGGCGAAAATTCTTCCTGTCAATCCTAATACAAAAATTACTCATAACTTTTATCTTTCAGTGTGGATACGTGAGCGCATCTTTTAGCAACTAAATTGAAGCTTTTAAAAATTGTAAATTTGATTAATCAATTCATTCAAATTTAATTTCACTAAATAATTAGATATATCATTGCCTTACATATATTTTATTGTATAAAAATAACATTCGGTTCTTATTTTATCTGCGCTGTCGGGAAAATACAATACCGTTGTCTTAAAACCAAGACTCTCACAGTCGACTAAAAGACTTTTTGCTGTTATTTGCAGCTAGGATATATTTTTAAACGAAATCTGCTTTGTTAAAAAATTGCAACGACTGAAACTATATCTACTTTTTTTAAACTAATAGGCGAATGAAAAAACAAATTTCTTCAAGGAGAAAATTTTTCAATCGAAGCCAATTTTAGAGATGTCGTGCCAAGAGATGGCGACCATGAAAGAAAAACATCGGAATCTGTGGTTGCTGGATTGTCATAAAAACGTTATTAAGAAAATATTTAGTTTTTAGTTTTTAAATTTCAATGTCTTGCTGAGGTCTTCAACGTATGTTTCATATTTAATTTGCACTTTTTTTGTGCTATGGCTGATACTCTTTGATCAACTAAAATTGTTAGTAAAATTGAGTTTATGGGAAAACTTATTTTGCAAAAACAATTTATACTACTATTTCACAAGTACTTCCGCAGTGTTAGCCCTGAAAATGCATCTTTCAATCCAGTTGCGTTTAGTTATTTACTTGACGACAGTAAAGTCTCCAATAACTTGTAATGCGTATTGGGGTAGGTGGTTAATTAACTTTGTACTGCACAATTCCTGATGGGAAAGATCCAAGAACAACGCCTCATAACTTTATCCCACGGTCAGATAACAAGAAATACATCTGAGCTGGCACCACAATCTCAAAACTTTTACACCCCGCCAATGTGAGGACATCACATGTGTATTGGAGGAAGTTTCAGAAAAAACAAACAAACCAGGCGGAAAATATAAATTGTATTTTCTGTTACCAAAATGCTCTCGCATGATGTAAATCGTGATTACCTTAAAATGTAGTTTATCTACCGTTTTGGAAGTGCTTTGCGTTTAATGGAATCAACATTGACAATACACTCGTACTTCAATTCGGAATTCATTCTTTGGAATTGTTATTGGCGAAATTTCGAAATTGTATTTGAAAAGTAAGGTAGTCACTTCCGAAATACGTACAGGAAGCCCGTTCTGCCAGTAAAAGAATACCGACGCCTACTTACAATAACTTGACAGGGAAATCCTCTCACCGATATATATTTAGAAACTATTTTATTAACCAAGGGTTTGATGAATGCGTACACCGTTGGTAATCAATGTTCTGTCTTATCGCAATTGTTTACATTCTTGATCATTCTTACTTACAATAACTTGACAGGGAAGTCCTTTCACTGCCATCGATAATATATTTTGAAACTATTTTATTAACCAAGGGTTTGATCAATGCCTACACTGTTGGTAATCAATGTCCTGTCTTATTGCAATTGTTTACTTTCTTTAATAATTCGAAACCTTAAAGTATATTAAATAAAATAACCAATCTCTTGAATCTTTCAATGGGGATAAAATTTGGCAACACATCCCGCAGAAACAATACAACCACCTACATTTAGCCTTGACAGAAAAGGCCTCTCCGCACAACCACAAGTAATAAATGTGAAAATATTTTATTAACAAAAGATTTGGACCAATGCCTACACCTTTGCTAATCAATACGTCCTGACCTATCCCAGTTGTTTACTTACCTTAACAACTCGGATGGCATACAATAAAACATATTAAATAAAATAACCAAGCCCCTGAATCTTCGAATGGGGGGAAATAAGGCAACATATCCTGCAGAAACACTACATTTAGCTTGACAGAAAAAGCCTCTCACCAGGTAATATAGTTCGAAAATACTTTATTGACAAAAGGTTTGGGCCAATGCCTACACCGTTGCTAATCAATACGTCTTGACTTATCCCAGTTGTTTACTTATCTTAACAACTCGGATGGCACACAATAAAACATATTAAATAAAATAACCAAGCCCCTGAATCTTCGAATGGGGTGAAAATATGGTAACATATCCCGCAGAAACACTACGTTTAGCTTGACAGAAAAAGCCTCTCACCAGGTAGTATAGTTCGAAAATATTTTATTAACAAAAGGTTTGGACCAATGCCTGCTCCGTTGCTAATCAATATGTCCTGTCTCGTCCCCCGTTGTTTACTTACCTTAACAAATTCCCAACATCTCCAAACTTATACCGTAAAGTATATTAAATAAAATAACCAATCCCCTGGATCTTGGGGAAAAAACCGGGCAACATCCCCTCCAGGATCCAAACAAGCCGAAAAGATAAACCCTCGGAACAAAACCGTCTGTAAAGAACCCGGGAACATCGCCATCAAAATTGAAAACATCGCAGACGACAACACCTTATCGACAGACGTCGCCAGTCGTACGATGACAAACGACTGGGCTCGAGGTGTCGCACTCCTTTCGATCGTCTGCGTCGTTTTTCGTTCTTCCACCCGCCCCCCGAAGGGGGAAAAGCCATGCCAGATTTTTAGGTCCTAGTATCGTTTGGTTATGGGCGGGTCTGACATGCGATTCCGTCGTCCAGAAGCCTTCTACACCCCAGATCCCTTTTGACGTTTGCTTTCCCCGTAATAAATGTTCGCCCCGCCGATAAAATCGCATTTGTCACCTGGTTCTGCTAATTACAGCTAATGATGGCGATGGGCTACGCCCAGCTAACCCCCTCAGATCAGGGTAATGACGTCATTAACTTTATTTCCCTGTTCCGAGCCCTTTTCTTCTCCGGGTTGCACGCCCTACCCCCGCCGAGTCTTGTTTACTTTCGAAGTCTCACTCCCATTCGATGGCAGGGAGCATTCGAATGACTTCTCGCAATGTTCTCTGGGGGGAGATTCGAAAAAAGAGGGAATGGATCGCTTTTAAGAAAGCCCTGTTTACTCGAGTCTGGGTTTCGAGTTTATTCAAAAGACGGGAAAATAAATGTTTTACGTCGTTAGTTCTTTTTATTCTGAATATTTCCTTAAGATTTAGTTCTACGCATTCCATTTAGATTTAGTTCCAAATATTCCATTTATATTTAGTTCTACGTATGTCACTAAGATTTAAATCTAAGTATTCCCATTTACATTTAGATTAATTCTACGCATTCCATTTAGATTTAGTTCTAAATATTCCATTTATATTTAGTTCTACGTATGTCATTAAGATTTAAATCTAAGTATTCCCATTTACATTTAGTTCTAAATATTCCGCTTAGATTTTGTTCCAAGAATTCCATTTATAGATTTAGTTCTAACTATTTCAGCTAGATTTAGTTCTAACTATTTCAGCTAGATTTAATTCTAACTATTTCAGCTAGATTTAGTACTAACTATTTCAGCTAGATTTAGTTCTAACTATTTCAGCTAGATTTAGTTCTAACTATACCATTTGGATTTAGTTTTTCACATTCCGGTAGTTTCAGTTATACTCATTGTATTTAGTTTTAAGTATTATATTTATATTTAGTTCTCTCTCTCTACGTATCATTCAGACTTAAATCTAAGTATTCCGTTTACATTTAGTTCTACATATTCCGTTTAGATCTTGTTCTAAGTATTCCATTTAGATTTAGTTCCAGCTATTACATCTATATTTAGTTCCAGCTATTACATCTAGATTTAGTTCCAGCTATTACATCTAGATTTAGTTCTATGCATTGTATTTAGATTAAGCTCTAACTATTCCATCTGTATTTAGTTTCACGTATATTTCACTTAGATTTTATTCTAACTATTCCATTTGGATTTAGTTCTTCGTATTCCATTAGTTATATTCTACGAATTACATTTAGATTTAGTTCTATCATTCAATTAAGATTTTAATCTAAGTATTTATTCCATTTACATTTAGTTCTAATTATTCCATTTCGATTTAGTTCTAAGTAAGTTGGTACCGATATAATCTTATATTCTGTAAACTATAACTAAATAATCCAACGCAAATAATTTATTTAACAAATTTAATTGCTAATATATTTAACTAATAACAATTTATTAATTAAGGTTTTAATTCAAATTATTTAATAGTTCAAGTGTAATAAGAGGACCTAAATATGTATGTAATCCGAGTCAGTACTAAAATATTATAATATGTACAACTGTAATAACATAGAAGTTCGTACTACAATAAATGTCCGCAAGCTGTAATAAAGTATGTATAGAGATATTTTCGACATTACATCGAAGTAACGAATATGTGTCTTAGCCTCTCTTCACCTAAATTCATTTTCTAAACTGTTATTCAATGTCTAGATTATTATTCAATTCAATTTTGCCGCAAAGCTTAAATATTCTGAACTTGAGCTCGGAACTGCATAATATTGATAGAAATCGGAAGCGCTTACGCCAATCTAATGAAATTATTAAGCAGTCCGGTTCGGGAGACAAGGGGAAATACGGCAGATAACAACTAACGTAAAAGAGAAAATATGAGCCACCCACCATTGGTGAAGAGATAGCATTTGAACAAGTGTATGAAATACAATTGAAGTGCACATTCAGAAACTAATTTTGGTGACCTGACTGAGGTGTGACGTTTTTACCCGGCACTTTATTGATAAATAAAAACTAACACCAGTATGAGCACCTTTGAAAAATGTAAACAAAATATCATTTTACATTTATGACAAATTTTATTTTATTTAGGCGTATCAATTGTGCGTATCGAGGCATATATTCATTACAAATGGATTTAAATGAGGTGTGAAGTATTGGTAACTCTCAATGGATACAAACATTTAAGATATTACAGCTCAGATGCTATGCGCAAGGCCAGTAGTTGATGTACAAAAATGAATATAAAATCTAGATTTACAATTTAGTAACAATCCGCTTTAAATTTTGGGTCATCCCAAAATAACATAATTTTTGAAAATCACTAATAATTTTTTTTTTAAGCACGCTTAATTTTTGAGTGTAACAAAAAAAAAACGTAAGTGCGAAAACTTCAATAACTTGAAAAATATGAATGATACATAAACGAAAGATATCGCGTTCAAAAGAACACTAAACAAAGACTGTTAATAAATGCTCATTCATTTTGCGCTGACGTCATCAGCTGATGCAATCGCAGCGCAAAGTTGAGTCACGAAAATGCGCACATTAATTCAATCTAGATCCGGCCTCCTTCGTATGAGCATGACGTTTGAGTGTCATTTGCTTCGTCACTTTGTGCTTTAGAAATAATAATAGAAAAAAAACCTAAATATTTAATACTTGTTTAGATATCGGATTTCAAATGTGAAAAATTCCAAAAATTTCAAAATATCCAAATATATGCATAATACACACCAGAAGAATTACAGAAAACGTAAACAGGAAGAAAGATCGAGATATGGAGAATCCAAAAATATCTGGACATCCGATGCTGAGTGTCAACGGGCTTGGAGGAAGTTCTTGAATGTGTAGGCGTCGCACCTTCAAGATGAGCAAATGCCTGATACGCAAAATACCTCCACCGCTCAGTTCGATGCAAATAACATATCCGCTGACATAAACGTTTTATAATCGAACGATGTTCAACCCATAGAAGTAAGTAAAGAGTCACAACCTTCAACATCAACAACGAGTGCACCAATTGTAATACAGAGTGTCACCAAAAAGATCAGTACGAATTCATAAATTTATTTAAAAAAAGAATAGGTTTACAGCAAAACTAGTTACAACAATAGATAGAATAACTAAAAAAGTTTTTTTTCTACTACCTTAGTAAATTTCCACATGAGATCTTTCGTAACACGAAGAATATCAAGACGATATTCCAATTCAATCCACGAACGTTTCAGCATGCTAAAATCAACAGTAGCTACAGCTGTTTGGATATTTTTTGTTTCGATTCCACCACACTGTTAACTTTTGTTTGGTACATAGCATCTTTTACATAACGATTTTACATATCTTACACATAATTTGTTTGAGTATCGGATTTTGTTTCGATTGAGCATTGATTCATTGAGCTTTCATTGATTTGAGACCACATTGAGCTTTCTTCACGGGATCCGCCATTTTGAATAATTGAATTCTTTAATAATCGTTTGCGTGTTATGCAGCGCAATCTATATTCAGAAATATACTGTAGAAAAAAACTCCTTGAGTTGTTCTATCTATTGTTGTAACTAGTTTTGCTGTAGGCGTATTCTTTTTTTATATAAATTTTTGAAGTTGTACTGATTTTTTTGGGACGCCCTGTATATTTGCGGATGTAATGAACATTTAATGTGTGAAACTAAAACCGTCTAGTACTAATTTCTTTCACTCTCATTCACCATATGTACTCACTGACGTATTCAACGCCTTAAACACAGCCCCGTTCGTTTTATTTTTAGTAAGTTTTAAACCAACACAAAAAAAAAACCTGTATTCAACTTTAACCTAATATGTATTTACCATTATTACTTATAGCTTGTTCCGTAACTCAATTTAAAATTTGAAATACCATTATATCGAGTAGCGAATCGAGCTCTCTCTCTCTCTCTCTCTCTCTTTCACTCTCTCTTTCACTCTCTCTCTCTCTCTCTCTCTCTCTCTCTCTCTCTCTGTGTCTCTGGATGTTATAATCAGAATTCGTAAACTTTCGAATACCTTTACGATGCGGTAGATTGACTTTTGTTACCACAAAAATATCGCTTACACTGGCGGCATGGTAGCGGTGAATGTTATCCCCCTTTTAAGTGACCGCTGGCATCGATCACCATTTACGAGCTGTCAGCGACCAACCTTCTAGAGCAGTAGTTCCCAAACTTATTATGCCCATGGACCCCTTCTTATAGCAAAAACCTAACAATGAAACCCCAAGTGATATAACTCTACATAACAGCATAGTAGAAAAATTACAAATTTAACTTTGATGTCTTGAATGGTAAATAATGACACAAATAAAATATATTCTGATATTTAAAGTAGTATTTATTGAAGTTATAATTTTTGTTTTAAAATACAGAAACCCGTTATTTATTTTTGCAATGAGATGGGGGCACCTGACGGAAGGATATGAGATTATTTATATTCGACTCTATATCACGCGCTCCGTGTATTATGTTTCGCGCATGCGCATTGCTAACTTGCGCCATGAGAGAGATCACGTGTATCGTGTGGTCTAGGCAAGGAGCCACAATTTTCAATGCGTACTATCCATAATGCTTATATTTTAATCTGGACGTAAAAATCGCAACCAATTTTTTAATTGCTATTTGTTTTAACTTTACGAAAATGAGTCACAAGTATTTTACTATATATTAAACCTTTCGCAAACCCCGGACGTTGTCCTTGCACCCCCAAATTAATTTTAATTTGCCACACACATCCTCAGCAGTCACAAGGATCCCTGGGAATCCGTAGGGACCACTTTGGGAACTGCTGTTCTAGAGGATCCCTTCTTTTGTTCGTTGACCCCATACCATGCTGATTGTGAGGTGTGAACGCTTTGGGGAAAGCAGAAAGTCGTCAGGTGAAATCTCTTCTCACGCCAAACGATACTATGAAAGGAAAGTGTCAGTGGTAAATGTAACTCACGCCCCTACCGCTCAAGTTAGGTAATTAGGTATGGGGGCTCGGGGAATCAGGAGAAAAGCCGTTCCTGGAGACTATTGAAAAAAATCTAAGCGCCGCAGCGTAACGGTTAAGGTGGTTTTGAAGGGTTTGAAATAGTTGATAATCTGACATTACCAGATTGCGAGAGCACGGTGGATGACTCATAATTTCCCATTCAAATTGTCAAAATTTTTGCAGTGTTTCCCGTGCCGTATGAGGTCGTGCGTTATCATGATGAAAAGGAAACACCCTTTCTGTTAGCTAGTGCAGGTTTTGTCATATATAATTTCCCTTAATCGCGTCAATCGATTGCGAAACATCTCTTTAGAGATGGTTTTAAAAAAAACTCTTCAGAAAGCAACTCATGATGTAAATAACAGTTGATAATCATGACAACGTTTGTAATTTCCCTCTTAAATTCTCCTTTCAAGAAATCTATCTCTATAAAAAAATTCTTCATGGTCTATTTTATTCATTTATTCACAGATTTAGATAAAATTTAAGGAGATATTATTTTTATTTCTCTTTAAAAAATTGTTATGAACTAATTTATTTTGTGAATAGGACAACTGATCAGTTGCGAATTTCTAATATCTTGCTTTTAAACGTCAGAGTAGTTTCGTTTTCTAAATAGGAGCTTTTATTTCTCTTTTTTTTTTTTTTTGTATCTACAGTAATGTTTTATCGTACATTTACTTCATCTCAAGCGTTAAGTCTTCCAATATACATTCCCCAGTGAAATTCAGATTGATCCTAGTTTTCTCAATTCGGTCGACGAAACTCTGTAAAACGGGTTTTACTGTTGTATGAATATTAATACCGGAAAATTTCTCTTTCAGTTCCTCCTTTTCTTTAGACGAGCTACGCAAATACGGCTAATTTCAAGCCACTGAATACTTTTTCGATTGTTATTAATAATTTACGCTTTTACATATAAAACTTTCAGTGAAAATATGTTTACGAGGTAAATATATAGGGCATTTAACGTTTTCTTTAATATGTGGCTCACTGTAAATGTCTCAAAATTGACGCATTTTCCTTCTGATATATATTTCTCTTCTATCAATATGTATTTTCAGCGATTTATGTTATAGCAATATATTGCTCTAGTTCATTGAAACTGTTCTAACACAACGTGCTCATTAATTTAGTACGAATTACGTATTCATTAATTTAGTTGCTTACTCAAAATTCATATAAATATAGGCAGTATTTAAGCAACCGTGTAATTTATGTTACCACTAAAGTGCAGTAATCAGTTATTCTATAGATTATCTAGGTAATGTTCAGATTAACTAGGATGATCCGTTAAAGTGCCGAAAATTGTTCCCACTTCTCAAATTACCTAGATAATCTGCACATTACCTACTAGGCACTTGTTAAAGTGAAAATAAGATATTTGCTTTAACAACAGGAACGTACTGTCAACACATCATACCTTTGAATTATTCGATAATCTCGAGATGATTCTTTTTTTTTTCTTGGAAACTTTCATTTGCTTTAAATCTTCAATTATGGAATCATACTTTCGTTTTGTCATTAAAACACTATTATATTTTAAATCTAAAGGCCACCTGAATTCGCTTAAGAGGTTTGCTAAGAATCTTTTCTTCATTTTACTCACCAATTCGTTGATTGCTTGCATACTAGGAGTTAAATTTATCTGCTTAAAAAAATCACGACGCAAATTCACGCGCTAACAGGCAGAAACGAATTTGAAAACAGAATTAGCTATGCTACGCACTGGCAGCCGACTCAAATTATGAGAAATAAAAACAACCGGCGACGACAAGACGCTGGCGATACCAAACTAAAACTAAAAGTGGAGGGGGAATGTGTAGGGAAAGGAAATGAGGGAAACAAACGTTTGTACTTTACCGGTACGGAAGCCGTTAATGTGCACATTACCTAGGTTAAATGCGGGGAAAACTCTTGATTCCGCACTTTAACGGAGCAAATCAGTTAATCTGCAGATCAGCTACGTAATGTGCAAATTAACGGCTTTCGAGCTCTAGCGGTAACATATATATATTTCTCGAAAATTTTCTCGAAGTAGTTTAACGAATTTTACGTTCCTAAAATACAAATCTTTTGAGCCACACTGCTTACTCAAAATTCGTATAAATATAACCAGTATTTAAGCACAACCCTGTATTTTTAATACATATATTTCTAGAAAGCGCCTGAACGTCCTTTGAGTACTATCCTACTTGGAAAAAGTTTCAATCCGGTGACCCCTAACTTCAGTGCTCCCCTCCCCTTGCAAGTAAAAAATTTGAGTGATATGCTACATTATTTCTTTTCCATTTTTTCAGTGTCTTCAACTGCATCTGACGAAGTTGCCAGGCAGCATCAGCAGATGGTTTCAGCTCTCTCCACTATCACTAAACATCCCGGTGCTCCAGGTGAGCAGATTTTGAAATCTAGAAACGTCAATCGAATGATGTATCATATAATTACACAACATAAAAACAGTTTCCGAGAATTGCACTCATTGAGACAATGAGGTTGCAGGGTAACTTCCATATAAGATGGTCTAAGGTAAAAAAAAAAGATTAATACAGACATAATTTATTAGCCTGTACCTTTAACTATTTGTGACTATGAGTTTTGTGACAGTAATTAGTCTCCCGATACTAAAGAAATAAAAGACGATAAACTAAAATTGATGATTTGTATGGGCGAAATAATTAGTTATCAGGGCGACTCTAGAGGTATGAGATAGTTATGCGCAAAAAAGGCTCAACAAGCCACCTCCTTTTCAGAAAAACGTTTTTTTTTTCCTAACAGAACATGTTACTTGTATGATGTAATGTTCTATGAGCATTAGGATTAATTATTTGTTTCGACTGTTTTCAGACTATTGACAAATTCAGACGTTCATTTAATTTGTGATTTATGAAACTAACGATTTTCTCTGATACAAAAAGCTCGTAATGGGTGTTTTTTGATAGATTTTTAATTCCAAAATCACTTTGGGAAATATTTGAGCCACTTGGGATCTCCCCACTGCCAATATGCTCAGATTCAAAACTTTCTTGCATTACAATCGTATAAAGAACCTACAAAGTTTGATCAAGTAAAAATTAACAATATCGGAAAGTACACAGCACTTGTGTGTCGGCCGCCACGGTGTACCTTACAAGAATTACAATTGTACTTTACAATTGTTGGTTGATTTGGGTTTTATGGCGCAAGGGCCAAACTTGGCCAAGCATATCCCGAAGAAAACACCGTGGGTGATGTGTGCGGATTTCAAAGGGGAACCACTCCGAAGAGTATGCGGGAAATATATTTTATTCTGCACGAGCAATAACTTTGTTTCAGCATTTCATTTGTAATTTATGTTCCTGACCTTTATTTAGCCGAGACATTGGAATGAATTCTTTATTGCATGCGATTATGTAAATATTTGGTAAACTTATTTGACTTATTTTCAACTGAATAAATACACTACCCCGAAATAATGGACCGGATAGCAAGATGTGATGTTATAAGGGAAAGAATACATGCTTTAATAGAGGGATTGTCCTCCACGTGCTGCAATTACACTAGCAACCCTTCTGGGCATACTTTCAACAAGGTTTTGATACACAACTATGGGTATTTGTGTCCATTCCTGCTTCAAGAATGTCGCCAGCTCAGCTGTAGGTTTAGGACGTGGTTCCCTATTCCGTAAGCGTCGCTCTAATGTTCTATGGGGTTTAGGTCGGGACTCCGAGCAGAACAGTGAAGACGTTTTACATCCATATCTTGATGCCACGACTTGACAGAGGGTGCAACATGACAAGGATCGTTGTCGTCCTGGAAGTACATTCGTCCATTCCATGAAATTGCCAGAGCGTAGGTTGTCCAAAATGTAGGCGCAGGCGTTCAATTCACCAGGAACATGCAAAGATCCCAGGCCATACTACGAAAAACACCGCCAAACAAATAGTCAGATTTTATGCAAATCCGCTGGCGTCCTGTTCATTATTGTAGGGTAGTGTATGTTTAGCAACCCTAATAGTATGAAAGTTTGGTGTAATAAAATTGTCTCACAGCCATTTATATCGCCAACCAACATGTCTGGTTGTTAAGGTGTTAGACTCTATATCGGAAGGTTCTGGTTCGAATCCGGGACAGTGCATGGATGTTTGTACGGGTGTGGAGTAAAGGAGGCTGGTGCACCTTAAATCTGTCATGGCCGAAAGTCCTCCCGTTGGGTTGGTATGGATTTTTGAGAGTAGGGTGCCGGTTGAGGTGTTGTCTCGTCATCTGACCGTGGTTCAAAATTACGTGGTGTTGGCCATGGATATTTCCCTTAGGGAGTTGATCCCCGACCGTCGTCAATAGCCCGTTGTGTTGCTCTAGTACGACGTTAATTAAAAATTACTAAAATACTCAACCATGTATATCATTAGATGTTCCTCCTTACCTATGAATGTTATATTTTGCAAATCTAAGTTAATGTAACTTGTCATTTTTTAAACCAAATAAAAATATATAATTCCTAGAAACACACAGTAAATCAGATTAAACTTTAATTAAATTGTGCAATTCGCATTACTTTGGAAGTCAGTTTGTTTTTGTTTTCACCATATGTACTGAACATTTCAGTGAAAAAGGATTTTGTTTTGAAAAATTGGAAAAAATTATCTTTTGATTTAAAAAAAAAAAGTAACAAAAAATCTTTAAATTCTCTGTATTAAATAATTTCTTAAAAAGGAACGCTTCATTCTTTAAACCTTCCAAGCGGTTCACACGTATATATCTGTTCTGTATTCTGCAGTCTCTTTTGCTTGATTTCTAACCTGTTTTAATCCTATGATTATTGACCAATAGGATCCTAGGATTCCTTCAGCCAATAGATGTACTTAGTTAGTCACTTGGTGTGGTGTGGGAAGAAAACAACACTCAGTACTCGAAAATCATTTGATTCTCAAAGAATTTGACATTTTCCACGTTTACTTCGTGTACTCTATACATGTATCCCTTGTATTTCAAATAAACAAAAATTATTTCTTTAAAATTTCACGATATGAAGAAATATTATTCAAAATAGTTTTAGTCCCCTTACTTAATGAAAAGCAGAAGAATGTTCCCATGTTCCTTCTCTCTTACATCCGTTTTACATAATTATATAACATTTATTTTCCTTTCCATTCCTTTTTATTAGACTTCGTGGATTGTCTACTAGTCTTACCACAAGATTATGTCTACTAATTAAAGTCTAATATTAAAAAAAAAGAACAAACACACATAAAAGAGTACGTTGCATTTAGAAGGATAATTGTAAAAGATTATATCGAAAAAGAAACGTTTTCAGAAAACATTGTTTGAAAATCTAGCAATAGCCAATCTTTCAGAAGTTTCGATAGTTTACCACTAGCCCCTTTGATATTTTCCTTGGTGATTTTATACAATTTAGAAATTTTATAGCTTTAACGTTTCAATATTGAGTTTTATACATTTGTTTAAAACGATCGTGGTTTTCTTTCATTTGTCAGGATTGTTCTTTGTAATTTTAGTTTTGTGCTGTTATGACGTAGTTCTTTTGTATAATTGTACTGTTTTTCCGTCTCGTGTATAACTCGAGTGATCTTGAGAGTATGAAGATATAAATAACTTTAGTCGAAGAATAATCACCAACTTTTCAAACATACCACGTGCTCTAAGTATACGTTCACCAAACATATACATGCCAAACTCCAGTTTTAACTTGAGAGATAAAGTTCCCTGAATCTTCCGCAATTCCGAATTGTTCCCACAGTTAAGACAATGTACTTATACTAATGCTACCATTATTAGCGTTCAGTTATATATTTTCAGATCTTTCCTGATAATGCGATACAACAATTTCTGCATCTTATCAACCACATCACTGTACTAATAAATGTCCAAAACTTTCATTAAATTCGCCCTCACAAAGCCCAGCGTAATTACTCTCTGCTCACCCAGACAGATTCCCCAAAGCAGCAATCGTTTCAAGCTACTATCAATCAGGGTGGACGAAGAATTCCACCATCTAGATGCCCCTGGACTCATCAACTTGTAAAGCAGAATTTACATTTTCTCCAATTGGTGCGATGTGACCTATCCTTTAAGACCTCCACCCGATGTGATTTATTCGGGGGCGTCTTTCGCACGAAGACCATTCCTCCTCAAATGTAATTTTGATGGGGTTACGATTAAAAGTGCATTAATGCCCCGAGGGTAATGACATCCCCGATAGCTGATGGAAAGGGGGCATTTTTCGGACTGGTCAGTGATTCGGGTGTATTCATTAGCGCGGACCATCATTTGGTTATGAGTTGGCGCCTCCTGACCACGATTATGTTTTGACTCGGCCGATCCCCTAAACTGATTGTTGGAAGACCACTGATGGTTTTGTTGGACATCGGTGAATGATTATAATGGCTGGCCAATGCAAATGGGGGGAATGGCTAATTTGAGTGGACTTGGTGAGGCGGGAAGTTTTCACTGTGGCGTTATCTGTTGGGAAACTTTGCCATCGAGTATATATACTTGCGTAATGTGTGACCGGTGTTGGTGAATGTTTTGGATGCAGGTGAGCTAATTTTAAAAATTAAGTTGACCTCATTGCAATGAAGTTTTGGTGGTTGATATCTTAATTTTCTATCCGGAAAAGGGGATTAACGTACTTCAAGGGCAAAATTAAATTAAGTTGGCCTCTTTGCAATGAAGTTTTGGTGGTTAATATCTTAATTTTCTATCTGGAAAAAGGGATTAACGTACTTTAAGAGCCAAATTAAATGAAGTTGACCTCATTGAAATGAAGTTTTGTTGGTTGATGTCTTAATTTTCTATCAGGAAAAAGGGATTAACGTGCTTCAAGAGCCAAATTAAATTAAGTTGACCTCATTGAAATGAAGTTTTGTTGGTTGATGTCTTAATTTTCTATCAGGAAAAAGGGATTAACGTGCTTCAAGAGCCAAATTAAATTAAGTTGACCTCATTGCAATGAAGTTTTGTTGGTTGATGTCTTAATTTTCTATCAGGAAAAAGGGATTAACGTGCTTCAAGAGCCAAATTAAATTAAGTTGACCTCATTGAAATGAAGTTTTGTTGGTTAATATCTTAATTTTCTATCAGGAAAAAGGGATTAACGTACTTTAAGAGCCAAATTAAATTAAGTCGACCTCATTGCAATGAAGTTTTGTTGGTTAATATCTTAATTTTCTATCAGGAAAAAGGGATTAACGTACTTCAAGAGCCAAATTAAATTAAGCTGACCTCATTGAAATGAAGTTTTGTTGGTTGATGTCTTAATTTTCTCTTATGAAAAAGGATTAACTTACTTCAAGAGCCAAACTGATTAGTAACATTTTATCCAGCCTAATTTCTAGTTTAAATGGAAAAATAGGAATTCGACATGTTTAATGAAGCTAGAGTAAAGGCCTAAGAGTGCCTTGATGATTCAAAGTCTCCAATTCCAAGTTTTCCTCTAGGTTCAGCTTTTGCTTTGTTTCGTATTATCACTGAACACAATTGTCCCAATGCCCATTTGCTTAGAATTGGGATTGGGTTTTCACCAAATGTCGTGCCTATGTAATAAAAGGGGAACGGCCTAAGAGAGCCTTGCTGGTCCAAAGTCACCAATTCAAAGTGTTCTTCGTGGTTCAGCTATTGCTTTGTTTCGTCTTCTTACTTTTGGCAGCGTTTTGTATTTAAACTAATTGGCTTTAACCAGTTAACTATCATGCATAAATTTGGATTTCTATTCACGATAGAAGTACAGATATCGTATTAGATAGGCAATCCAAGTGACGTCATGTCTGAAATGCATACAGGAAGCATGCTTGACCTTAAAAGGTACTACTTCCACCTCCTTTAGCTTGACAAAAATAGTCTTGTTCATATCAAAAATGGTTTTAATTGTTATGCACTTGTAAGTTTTGTTTAAAAGAAAAATCTTAGGAGTTTATTTTGAATCTAAAATAAATCTTCATATTTCTTTAGACAGTGATCTCAGCACTTAATAGATTGACTCCTCTAGCACAGAGCTCTAGTGTCTGCCCGTGGAAAAATTAATAATTATATCTTTCCTCTCACGAAAATTCTGTTTATTATGAAATTATGTTCTTCGACACGCTTCTTTAAGGATTCGTTTGAAAACAGCAATGGCAGTAATTATAATTGGGATGGCAATGGCTGTTATGTGGATTCAAACTGAAAACTATCAAGCAAGGAGATTCAAAATAGGTTTGAGAATTATGTCTATTAATTTTCTAAACATTGTCGCATTACTCGAATAAAAGTGTACGTGTGATTTTAGTTACCCCCGATTAATGTAATCTTCTTAATATTATACCGTGTAAAGAAATGCTGTGTGTTGACTACATGTATTTTTAGGTTGGCTCTGGTACTGAAATTCCTATCATCAAGGTAAACAATCATCTATACCTTCAGGGATATTAGCAGGTTTGATGTTTGAAGCTGTAAATAATTTTAGTCATGGACATGCGATGCAATATAGAGGGGGACGAGTATTTTGATTGATTTTTGGATTCTGACTTCTAATTGTATTAATTGAAAAAATTGCTAAGAAGACTTCACTAGTCCAGCAAAGCTAAAAGTCTCATATCCCAAAGTTTTGATTTAGTGTCACTTGTAGGCAGGTAGATTTTGGATTCTGACTTGTAATTGTAGTATCAAGTTCCTTGTAATACTAAAATGTGAAAACTATTAAAAATTAAACTATCTCATTTACTATTAAAAATTAAACTATTTCACTTCATACTATTCCAATTTAATATGCTGATAAGTAGAAATTCTTATAAACTTAATTACTTGTATTGCTAATAGAATTCCTTTCTCTGGCTGATTCTAAAAATCTCATATCCCAAAGTTTTGACTTACTGTCACTTGTAGGCAAGTAGATTTTGGATTCTGACTACTATATATAATTCTAGAATCAAGTTCCTTGTAATACTAAAATGTGAAAACTAATAAAAATTAAACTATTTCACTTCATGTTATTCCAATTTCCTATGCTGATAAGTAGAAATTCTTATCGACTTAATTACTTGAATTACTAGTAGAATTTCTTTCTCTGGTTGATCTCAACCAGAGAAAGAAATTCATACAAAGAAAAAATTGCTGAAAAGACTTCACTAGTCCAGAAAAGCTAAAAAACTCATATCCCAAAGTTTTGACTTAGTGTCACTTGTAGGCAAGTAGATTTTGGATTCTGACTACTATATAATTCTAGAATCAAGTTCCTTGTAATACTAAAATGTGAAAACTAATAAAAATTAAACTATTTTACTTCATCTTATTCCAATTTCCTATGCTGATAAGTAGAAATTCTTATCGACTTAATTACTTGAATAACTAGTAGAATTTCTTTCTCTGGTTGATCTCAACCAGAGAAAGAAATTCATACAAAGAAAAAATTGCTGAAAAGACTTCACTAGTCCAGAAAAGCTAAAAATCTAACATCCCAGTTTTGACTTAGTGTCACTTGTAGGCAAGTAGATGAACTGGAGCTATATAACAGGCTATTAGCGACTGTCCAGGATCGATCCGAAAGAAAAAATCCGAATGTTCAACTTATAAGTCGACAGTATATCGTATACCATAAACCCGTCTGATACTTATACTTTCAGATTGAAATCACTAGAATCATTAACACCACCAAAAGCACAATCGTCCTAATATTTAGTGAATACGTGCTCTACTTTGCAATGGACAGCTTTCAGTGACGAAAACGCATTGACAATAAGCCTTACGCTGGACTTTTGGAGCTCACGAAAAGCGAGTCAGCAGTCCTATCACAATATTCAGCAGAGAATAGAAGTTGGGCTTGCAGAACAATCGGAATAAACACGACCGAGAGTAGGCGGGGGTGAAGGAAAGTTAGCGTGCAGGTTTTGGCTCCAGCATGGTATCGATCCTCCCACACTTGTGTTTCTGACAGTCCGATGCCTCCTCTCTTCCAAATACAGGAATAATTAATGTTCCCTTTCGCATAGTCTTGACAGTTGGAAGGATTTTTTTCCTCCGAATTGTGCTGAGTTGTTTTATTATTACTTCTGCCTGTGCTGCGAATCTTCCCCTCAGACATCCATGAGTGTTTTGGGGACTGTCGGCAGATAAATCATTCGAACACGTGGTTCCAGGAGACGTAACACCTCTCGAAGGGGGCACCCTCCCCCCAAGAGTGTTTCTGTACCTCCGGAGTAATTAGCGAGACGCAGAAACAATGAAGTGGCGCCCGAAAAAAATGTATTACAACTGATTGCTTTGATTAAACACTCGGGGACCTAATTACGTGATAATGGAGGGTAATTACCCTGGTGGTGTGTTTTTTCGCTATTATTCTTTGGCCGGAAAAAGTTTAATTTCTTCTCCCCTGCCGACGCTGGTTCCGTTTGTCCTTGCTAGTTCTTGTCTCGCGGACGAGTGTTGAGGGGATTTATGTTTCGTTCCGCGCTTCCTTCGTAAAAATTGAGACGCCGAAATAGATTAATGCGCGATCCAGGCTCGCTAATTACCGAGATTTTACTTTCGAGGAGTTCTGGGAGCAGTGTGGAAAGTTGCGCGTCTGGTTTTCTACTTTATGAAAATGATTGTTTGGGGGAAGTTTCCTATTTTATTTCGACAGATGTGTCTGCGCCAGATAAATAACGAACTGCAGTGCGTCCAACCGGTCTGGTGGTTGAGGTGTTAGCCTCTAGATCGGAAGGTTCTTGGTTCGAATCTGGGCCAGTGCATGAATGTTTGTAAGCGTATGGTGTAGAGGCGGCTGGTGCACCTTAAATCTGTCATGGCCGAAAAGTCCTCACGTTGGGTTGGTGTGGAAGTTTGGAGAGGGGTGCCAGCTCAGGTGTTGCCTTGTCAGCTGACCGTGATTCAAAGTTATGTGGCGTTGTCTTTGGATCTTTCCCTTAGGGGATTAATCCTGGACTGACGCCAATAGCCTGTTGTGTGTGAAATTCACTTAAATTTCTCAGTTTTTTTCACCACCCAGTTTGTCTCCTTAAAAGAAGTGAAAGCATGTTTTTGAAAATTATACATAAGTCCTACATAAGTTATTCAAAAACAGCATGTTCTCTCCAATACGATAAATAGCAACCCATTCTAAGGAATTCAATAACGGATACCTACAGCAAAGTGCCGCGGTAGCCCGATTGGAAGACATCGGATTAGGCAAGCGGAGGGTTGAAAGTTCGAATTCAGACAAAGGCCGTCGTGTACAAACGATGCTGGTGCGCGTTAAATCCTTTGTAGCCTCAAATGTCCTCACCTTGGCGTGGTGTGGAAGTTTGGAGAGTGGGTTGCCAGCTCAGGTGTTGCCTCGTCATCTGACAGAGGTTCAGAATTACGTGGTATTGCATGACGTCAATTAAAATTTATCAAATTACCAACCTTCCGTGAGGGGTCGTATTAAAACACCAAGTATTAATATACAACTTATGTATAGGGTGTTTATATTTAAAGTTCACCTGTTCTAAGCAGTCTACGATGTGTTCTCGGATCTTTTCCTTTCGGATGGATCCATGATCGTTACCAATAGGACGTTGTGTTTGTTGCTCTCTAGTATGACGTTTATTCTAAAATCTTCCTCTAAGCAGTTTACTGCAACAACTTCTAATCGGAATAATCAAATTTCAGAACCTCTTAATGGGAAAGTAAGAAAGATATAAAAGGCAGATGGTATACTCTATAAGAAAAAAAAATCGACGCGGCAAGACGGAGTTGTCCGATTGCGATAGAAATTGGTGGATGTGAAAAACATATATTATAGGTAACCAACGATTGAAATTTACGATCAATTGAATGATTTATTTCTGAGTTTGACCGTTACAAAGGGAGGTAGTCAATAAGGCGTTGGTGGACTGGATGCAAGCCGTCACCTGGCGTGGCATAGACTGAAAAAATTCCCGGAGGGTGTCATGCGAAATGTCAAATTGCCTCCAACTGTTGGGCTAAATGCTCAACATTCCGTGATGGTTGCAATCGCCTTCCCATAACGTCTCAAATTTGTCCTATGGGAGAGAAATCCGTAGACCTAGCTGGCTAAGGAAAGGTTGGGAAAGTTTAAAAACAATTCATATCAACACTCGCCGTGTGCGGCCGGGCATTATCTTCCGGGATGTCGCAAAAGTAATGGTAACACAACTGCTCATAGAATGTAGTCTACATACCGCTATGATGTGTGTGCCAGAAATGATTACCAAAGGGGTCCGGCTATCAAAGGAGATTCACCCCAGACCATAACGCCCTGTTGTGGGTATGTGTGATATACGATAGTAAGGGCAGGATCCCCACGCTGCCCTGGACGCCTATAGACAATCTGCGGTTGTCTTCAGGACACAGTTGGAAACGGGACTCGACACTAAAGACTATACGTCCCTAGTCAGCGCCGTTTCAAATTGATCGAGCCCGGCACCACTGTAATTCTACACCTTCTTGATACGTCGATTTTTTTTGTTATAGAGTGTATTTACAATTTTAATTCACCCATTGCTGTGTAACAGAGTGGTGATTCGGGTGTAATAAATTCAAAACATGTTTAATGTATTGAAAACATTTATCTGCTTCCATCTGGAATCTCAGAATAATGTGTTCAACTGTTGAACCTAATGTCCTCCTGGAAATATCCATGACGCCATTATTTTCTGCATGTGCCTTGCTTTATTGTAATATCGTTGACTCTCCAGACTGTGTTTTATATATAAAAGTAGACAACCTATGACGGCACAACACTTTGACACATGCACTTAATAATTTAGTAATAGAGTACTACAGTATTGGGAAGTCAAATGGTGCATGACGTAAAGTGCTAGCATTTATTTCATTCAAATTTGATTTTCATTATTAATAAAAGTGCTAATAATGGATTTCTCTCTCAATGCCAAATAAATATTTATTTAAAGTTTTCACAAGAAGAAATAAAATTGGATTAGAGAAAGGGTAGCTAAAATCGGAGTTCGGTCAATGCCCCCGCCCCTGTCTAAATGCAAAACATGCTCTGTAATCATAGGGGCTTTGTCATAAGCTGGAGTAGATACAGTTAGTAACTACGATTCAATATGCATATACTGTTATTTTTAAAAGGATTTCGTAAGCATTAAATTTGAAATCAAGTATATATTTTGATACAGGTTGATAATAAACTTAAACTTGGTCCTTTTGGCACAAACGTCTTGTTAGTATATAATAGATCAAAACGACTTAAAACCTGACATCAGTTTAAAGATTTGCATCCTATCATTACCTAATGAGGAAAACTGAAGAAATCACATAGTTTTTTTTGTCATAGAAATCAATCGAAAATCTCTTCAAGCAAAGTAGAATGAAATTAGTTCCAGTTTGACCAAATATCTTGTTCAAACTACGATATTTCGGCTATAAACATACTGGTGAAGGACTAAATGTAAAAAGAATTAAACATTGACTTTCCCATTCTAGATTAATGTTTGTACTTTTTGTGGAAGGTTACTGAATACTTTTTGTGTGCCCTATTTTATGTTATTATTTCAAATATTTCTATTTGTTTATAGTAATGCGATAATTTTGATGGTAGATTAAAATAGAAAGACAGCTTTCATGTGATTAAATTTAATATTGTAATTCTATAACTAAACTTTTTTATAAAATACATATACTTAGAAACGTGAGGAGTTTGATTACTTTTGTGACCTAATTTATTTTGGCATTTCTTCACTTAAAACTCAAAGTGACATCAAAATTTGACTTAAATTACCAATGACAATTTTAACCCTTCCTCTGATATAAATTTTGTTTGTCTGACCGTATATAATACAAGACTAATGTAAGTAACATTTAAATGTATGTTTCTATAAACGTGTTCCTCGTTGAACCAGAGATGTTAAATTGTTTCAAATGTGATTATGAATGTAAAATATCCATATATGTGTATTACAAATAAAACTTAAGAAAAACTGTATTTTTAATAATAATTTATGATTGGATAACAATCGTTTATTTGCAATAGTATAGAAACAGTTTTTATAAATATTCTAATTTGTATGCATATTATATTCTTATATTAATTTAAGATATATTACACTCTTGTTCTTGTTTCTAAAATAACAGAATATTTTCTTTCTAAATATTTTTATGAGAACTAATTCAAACAAAACCTTCTCATACTAAAATTATAAGTATATCGTGAAAAATGATTTTATTCTTAGCTCATTAGAATGTCATCTTAATTCTAAAGTTATGTTATGGGACATTTTGAAAATAAATTCTCTTAATTAGATTTTCAATTAAGAGTTAATGGTAATTTTAAGTTAACTTTTCCCCATTCCATTTCAGTTTTGATTATCCCCAGTGTTTTTTCAGTTGTATTTTTTATGTAAAAAGAAAGGAATCGAATTATTGAAAATAGAAAGCCTTTAATTTATCAATTAAAGCATCAAGATACTACTAGGAAAACTAACTTTGATAAAGACGAATAAACTCTTTAATTATCGGACAGATATTTCTAAACGATTAATTAAAATCATCGTAAACTTTCACAATGGAGACTTAATTTCATTATTTTCCACTTCCTCTAAGCAAAATGTTTTCCCTCTTGAATCAAATATGATTAAAGATAACATGAATTAAGATAATGTTTTGTACCTGAAGGAAAATAAGAAGTTTTCACTCCGATACCTTTGCCTAGACTCGGGATAACATTTTTTGTATGACCATGAAGCTCGAAAACAATCTTAATACTATACAAATATCACTACAACATGCATGTGAATTTCATGGTGCCTAACTTTTTTTTATACCCCTTAAATGCAATGACATTTAAGGAAAGAAGAAAGTGACCATAAAGAACTAATAAACTGATCACCTCAACTCTATTTCCATCTAGATCCACATCTCTTCGATTTTATTACTTTCCATTAACTTCTTATACTCTACATAGGTTCTCTTTACAGCGTTTTCATGCTCTTTTATAGTGACTTTTAGTTCGATTTTCTTTTGTCTCTCTTTTCAATGCCTTCGACAGTGTGTTTTGTGCCTGCGTAGTTTGTCTTTGTTCTGGACTTTGTGCCACTAACCCAAACCAACTATTCCAGACAATTCCTTTTCCTGAATTAAGATTGAAAACAGACTTTGATTCTTGCATATCATCTACTTGTTTAAAGGGAGAAATTGTAATAATACATTACCTTCAGAATTACGAATTCTTGGTTGATTGGAGATTCATGTTCCAAGGTCCAAAAATGGACCAACAACGCCAACCTCAAGATGAAATAATGAACAATGCAAATAAAGAACATTGAAAGAAAGCGGAGAACAGATCAATCGCAATAATTTTTTAGGATGTAAAAATAAACGAAGAAAAAGGGGGAGATAGGGTAGTGTAATGAAAGTAGAGAATGGTCGCTTGGGGTATGCCATAAGCGTGACCCCCTTTTTACCAAAGACAATAAACTCCATGAGAAAAGAAAAGTGGAGTACCTGGAGCTTGTGAACGCCTAAAGGAGACGATTCAGGGTTACAAGTTAATTAAATTTACACGACGTTGTAATTACCTACTAAGTAATGTTTTCTTGAGGCTGTTTTCAGAGAGATATTTTGCATTTAGCTTAGAATTTTTACAATTAACCCATACGATTTTACAAACTGTTATCAAGCCCCAGCCAATTATCATCGAATGGTGTTTCATTCCTTTACGACGGAACTTCCCCGAAATGCTTCAATTTCGTGATACCGAGCGTTGGTGTTTGCGAAAGATTTCAATGTTCCAAACTAAAGAATCGTCATATTTCATACAAGAGTGGTTAAGATTGGGCTTGTACCTTATTCGTAAGCATTGGGTTGTATAGTGTGGATTCGGTGAGAAAGCACGTGACCTGTGTAATTGATTGTTGCTTCGCCAACTCTTAATCGCTTATTTGGGTTCCGGCATCGAGCGATAAACTCCAAGTCACAAATCACGCTAAAAAGACGACAATTGCTGAGATGGATTGTTTAAGTTCAACCTGCTTCCTAGCTTAAGGAATAGGCGTGTTAGAAACGACATGACACGACTGCCAACTTGAGACGAACTATATTTCACGTGCAAACATTGGGCGTGTACCTTATGTGTAAACATTGGATTTGCCAATTACGCTTAAGCATTGGGCATGCACTTTATGTGTAAACATTACACTAGCCTATTTGGCTTAAACATCAGGCTTGTGTCTGATGCGTAACTTTTTGACTTGGATCTTACATGCGAGCATTGGGCATGTACGTTATCATAAATACTGGGCTTATACTTATGTGTAAACATTGGTATCGTACCTTATTCGCAAACATATGATTGGTAGCAAGGTCCTTCAGATATTTTTGTTTCCACGTCTCTGGTATTTTCTGCTAGCGTCGATTGGTAGTGAAAAATATTAATTTCAAATGTAGGAATCCTCAAATTTAGCACAAGAATGACTTACATTGGGCTTGTACCGAGTTACTTCAAATTTAGTTTCACCATATTGGTTTTTAACTCTTCTGGTAGTTGTCTCTACGAGATATCTGGTCATTAGCAAAAATGACTAGAACAGGATGGACGAGATACTTCGTCATAAAAAATTTGACCGTCTAGATGTCTTTATCATGAAAAAGTCGCCAGTATCTTGATGGACGAGTTAACTCGTCGAAACCACTTAGAGAGTTAACCAATCTCCAACTGGTTCCATTCCATTCCAACTCCATTACCACATAACCATATTACCACCACTGGAATGATCACTTAAACCTCCTCGCACCACACATCACGATGTGGGTTTTAACCCTCCTGATTGTTGTCTCGAAGAGGTATCTAGTCATTAGCAAAACTGACCAGATCTTGATGGACGAGATATCTCGCAATCAAGATCTCGTCGTCTTGTTATTCGAAAAAGACTGACTAAATCTTCATATCTTCATCATAAAAAACTCGGCACTTTCGTGATCATCGAATATTTAGTAATCTACAAAATTGGCCTGATCTGGATAGACGAAATATCTCATCAAAACCACTTGGAGATTCAACCAATGATTCCACGCCTCTGTGGCATTATCTGCTGTCCCATTATCACACTGGAGTGACAACTTAAAGCCTCATCGCACCACACATCATCATATGGGTTTTCAACTTCCCGGTTGTTGTCTCGACGAGGTATTAGCAAAACTGACCATATCTTAATGGACGATATCTCATCCATCACGATCTTGTCGTCTCGTTATTAGACGAAGATTGACCAGATCTAGACTTCGTCGTCCTAAAAAACTCAGCACTATCTTGACAATGAGATATTTCGTCATCGACAAAATTAGCCTGATCTTGATAAACAAAATATCTCGTTGAAACCTCTTGGACAATTACCCAGTGATTCCATGCATCCGTGCATTCACTGCTCTCCTTTTGTACACTCTGGAGTGACAACTTAAAACCTCATCTAACCACACATCACCAATAGTTTTAAACCTCCTGGTTGTTGTCTCGACGAGGTATTTAGTCATTAGCAAAACTGACCATATCTTAATGGACGATATCTCATCCATCAAGTTCTCGTCGTTTCGTTATTAGACAAAGATTGACCAGATCTAGATTTCGTCGTCCTAAAAAAACTTGTCACTATCTTGAGCACGAGATATATCGTCATGGACAAAATTGGCCTGATATTTATAGACGAAATATCTCGTCGAAACCGCTTGGACAATTAACCAGTGATTCCACACCTCTGTGGCATTCGCTGCTCTCCCATTACCACACCGGAGTGACCACTTAAAACCACATCGCACGTCGTGGTTCCGCTTTGCGATATTTGCCCAAAAGCGGCAAGAAGAGTGTTGCAAAAAAAACACACACAAAAAACCTCCCTTTATTTTTCAACCTCCCTCAATTAGCCTCCTCATTGGCGATGCAGGACCACGCTTGATTCGGCAGAGATTGCTCCGTGTCACTGCGATCCGACTTCCAGATGTATAAATCAGAGTAAATGACAGGGCGCCCCTCAACGGCCACAAAAAGAGATCCATAATGATGGGCAGTCGGGAAATGCGAGAGCCTTTTGCTGCACTCCGCCTCCTCTCAAAGTAATTTCGCACCGTTTACCTGCCTACTTATATGAAAAGGGCCTTGGCAGTTTTCGTTCTTGCCCTTTCGATACTTCTGGAGCTGGAGGCTGAGTCGTGACTCCAAAAACGGATCTGCCCCCCGGTCGGATATCATTGAATCAGTTCCAAAGGCACGTCGTGATATCGATTCCCTTTGCTGTGTACAGTAGTAATAAGCGGACTGTTAATTTGCGAGGGGATGGTTTGAAATTACGTACATGTGCCTACATATATCATGGTGTGATTGGCCCGGGATCTGTAAACTCTCACTTGATTGTCATTATCGAGCATTTTTTCGTCTTTAGAGCTGGCACCTGAATTCGGGTCCCTTGGTATTATAATAAGTGTCGTCTTTTTAATTCGCTTCAAAGAAGGGATCTGTTTAAACCCGCACTTGAAATGCGACCTAAAATTAATGACAAGAAGTATTTGTAAAGGTTCCCCGAATAGTAATTAATTTCAGGACAATGTATGTTATTAAACCAATATCTCTTAAACGTTTGTGCGTCGATATAAATTTAGATGGTATGGGATGATTTTTGTCTGGCCAGAACACGGAACTTAGGAGACAGAATGAGGAACAATTTCGGCTGGGAAGAACGATTCGGTCCCTGGAAAATGTCCATGGAATTTCTTAGGATTGAATTATGAAAGTGGCCAAGCATATCCTGAAAGTAATATGGTTGTTCGGTTTGGGGTTTTATGATGCAAGGACAGTACTGGGCCAAACCGTGCTAAGCAACGTCAATGAACACACACACATGGAAAGCTTTAAGAACACATAATAGAGAAGTGTACACCCATAGAGAAATCAATCCTGACAGGAATCTATAGAAGAAAGAGCAAAACTTTCGGGATAAAGAGGATTTAAAGAGAGTTCAGTATGTCAGGTTTAAATCCCAAACATGAAAACGTACATATTGCCGTGCATATTATTTAGAAAGATTGATAAAGAAATATTTTAAATATAGAGGTTGGAAAGTAGTCGAAAAAAAACATTAAGTGGACAGTAAATTTACAAAATCACCGAAATCAATCGTAAGGCGATTTAATTTTAGCGTTGAAAATTAATTTATGTCGAATTCTCTGGACAGCAGATAATTTTTTAACTTCGATAATTTTTGGAGTTACTGTTACAACACCAAGTATATGGCGGATAAGTACAGTAAGAACACTACAAAAACGCTACTTATCAAAACATTCTACCATGTCATGCTATAACTTCCGACTGCTTTAATATTTTTGGACCTAACTTTATGTACAGATTTTTTCGTATGAAACAAAAAGTCTACGAATTTCATTACAGTCAGATAGTAACTGCAAAACTTTGTTTTGAAAGTCCGCTATCCAATTAAACGCAAGGATCATTCAAAATTACGATAACTCATTGGATTAGAAAACAGAAGGAAAGAAGACTATCACCCACATAACTATTTTCTGAATAGGTCCCAGAATAATTGCATGGAGTGTTACACAATTATTGTTTGTCATGTCGCATAATAATTTCAAGATAATCGTATTCATAAATTAAAATATTGCCAGTTGACTCATTTTATTACTTACTAGCAAAATACCCGACCTTACTCGGTTTGAATTGGTTTACTCTAGATTGAAGAGATAATCAAAATATATAATGACTTACGTTTTTTGTAGAATAAAAATTTATTTTAACATCTTTCGCCATCTTTATATTTTCTACAACTTATTTTCGACACAAATCCTACACATGCATATCCATTCATGTAATACATTTCACATACATCGCACAATTGCTGTATGACAAAGCTACAAAATGACGAAAGGTGATACTAAGGTTACTACTATAAAAGACGATTTTGAGGGAGATTTGGAATTCCCTTTCTTAAGTTCTTTTCATGTTCAACTCAATTAATTAGAATTACGATTTACGGCGAGTGCTCTCGCACTCATAGTCAACAAAACAATATTTTTTTACTTGTGGCACTCTTGCTTCCGGTATGCGACATTGTGAATTTTTGCAATATTCTCCTGTCATTATTACAAAGAATTTTTTAATGTTGGAAAAAGTTCCAGTTTGTATTAATAAACATTATTATTCTTTCAATAACGGCATTATTCTTTAAATAACGGCATTATTCTTTCAATAATGGCATAACTACACTTAAAATTTACTGAAAATTTATACTGACTTACCTAACATTTTTAAGTCTAATACTTTGTGGTGCTGTTGCGTGTGATGAGAAGGAAAATTTATTAAAATAATAAATATTTAAAACTGGAAACAGCGAAGTAAAACAAAATAAAAGAAGTCGCAAAAAATTGTTCTAAAGATATTAATTTGTGATTCAATTTTATCTCTTGATCTCGCACAGTTGCCACAACTTACAACTAAAAGTGTACAAAATTTAGAAATGTGAAATTAATTCAGAGCGAAAGAACCAGAAAAAATATCACTGCTCGCGCGATCTTGTTCATTCTCGTTTCATTGAAAAATATCGTTTGTCCCAAATATTCGGAAATCGTTTTCATTGCGCAAAGAATAAAAATAAGACTCGAAATAAATGAAGTATCAGAGATGAAATTCCATAAAAAAAAAAAAATTTGAAGAATAATTACTTTTTCAGCAGTTCTGGTAAAGCAATCGAAGTAATCGTAATATTCAATAGACATTCCAATTTTTCCAAAACTACCAAATTATGGTTGATTTAAGTATACTTACTCAGGTGTTTTAGCATGAAACTCAACTAAATATAACAATAAAGAAATGTTTAATATTGCGTGTACTAAACTATTAGATAATGTATAAAATAAAATACAACGCAATCAAATATCTGGAATACAATTCATGTGATGTCTACACAAACACACAAACACAAAATCGAGCATAGAACAGAAAGACGGACAGACAGACTTTCGAAACCAATACCACTCACTAAATGAAGATAAGTACTCACTGTATGCAAATTTTCATGAAAATATCTTAAACCGCGTGGACGTGTATAGGGCACAACATACAGACAGACAGACAGACAGACAGACACCAAAAGAAAAAAAGGCGGATTCGGCATCAGAAGGGTCCAAAACGGATAGAAAACTTGAAATGGGTCGAAAATATTGAATGTACAAACAAACACTCCATTCTTATTTATATAGATTCCTTAACCCTTCTTTGCATGATTTTTTCTTTATTGGTGAAATAAATCAAGGTGATATAATTCATGTTCAAAATTAAAGGAAAAATGGTTAAAAAAATCTTAGTATATATTTATGGTATAAATTTAGCAAAAAACAATAGGATGGTATCATGTGGTATTTTTTAAATTAAACGCAAACTTTTTCAGAAATTGCTCTAAAAATAACGGAAACACATGTTACAAACCTTTCTTCCACTCATTTTCACTTTTTTAGTAATAGAAACTCAAATATAGTAAAACAAAATTAAAAACGAAATCATACGTTTATTGCAACTACAACAAACAGCGGAATGACAACTTCAAGCTCATTTTACTGATAGTGACACTTGCTTATTTTTGACAGCTATGTTTTTTTTTGTTTTTTTTTTTGCAATGGACATTAAAAGGTATCCAGACACGATCAACTTAAAGTGAACTTGTTCTTTTATATAATTTTTGGGCATTCAATGTTATGATAGAAATTTCCACCATTATGCAAAGAAGGGTTAACTCATAGGTAGTCCAAATCCATGAGTCCGAACAAGCTAAAAGAGTCAAACACTAGAATTCCATAGAAATTCAGAACAACACAGGGCACAAAATGACGAATAGGGTTGTTCATTGTTACCTTTAAGGTAAGATCGAAATTCCTTAGGGTCCTTATCAAGGAATAGATATCGGATGCGACGCTCCTACGTCTAGAAAACACAGTGTAAAATTTTCTGTCGTTCGTATATTGCAGCGAATTTACAGCGTGGTACTTAAGAAACCTTTTAAAGAGTTCCTCGTACAGCGTTTTCTAAATGCCTATGATGATACTCACAATGTAAGATATTCTCGTGGTTATCGACACGTTCATTGAAGGAAACATAAAAGTAGTGCAATAGTAACCTTTTGATATGCCCAGGACCACGTTACCAAAACTAGTAGTAACATGACCCTTAGACTACTTTCGTCTACCAGGTGGAAATGAGCATTCATTATCTGATTGTACCCTGCGACAGAGGAGTTTACCACTTGTTTCGACACTTCATAGAAACGCGCATTTACAAAACCTAATCGTATTGTCTAATTTCCATACGCTGTTGTATCGCCAAACGAGGCGATGACATGTCAAATCGGCTGACCTAGTCGATTTTTTACAGATCATCATGTGACTACTAGGAAGAAGGTGAAATTTAGAGAAAGCTTCTGGGCCATAGGCCCTCTATCTCTCGGTGCAAATATCTCTGGAAACATAGCTTAGATAAAACTAGTAGTAACATGTTTTATTAACACTTTAACACATTAAATTTAAACAATTTTAACACTTTTTATTAACATAACCATTAACACTTTTAATAAAGAATATTTTTATTAAAAGTAGAGATAGGGTATTGTGTGACTACTAGTTGACATGTTGGCCAGTTTTTGAAGCTCCTCTCAAAATCAATGCTCAGCATACTCCTACTTCACGTCTATGGGAACGTCTATTTATGTTCAGTGTTTTTCAAAATGGGCAAAAACAACTTCTTTGATGAACTTTACTTCTGATTATAATGATAAGAAACAACATAAGCGTGCATGAGTCAAAATAAGGAAATTAGTGATTTAGTTAGCCAAATGAGGGAGGGGCTTTATCATCACTAAGTTACAAAATTCTTAATACAAGCTAGTTTATCGCTGTATGAAACATTTCAGCTGGTAGGGATCAAACTTCGCATTTGATGTCATTTTTGAACTCTAAGAGTTCCGGGCTTGTTGCTATGAACTCAACACAAAATAGTTCAGGAAATCGAATCGTGACAATCATCGAACTTCGAATGAAATAGACGGATCATGTGGGCGTCGTCGCTGTGGTAAGATCTCAAAAGGAAAAGTCTCATGGGCTTACGAATCGACCTGGGTCGACTGGTTATCGATGCGCGGACTGATGTTTTAAATTCAGCTGGATACCCACTTTAGCCAATCAATGGTTTGGTTCACATTAGGATACCGGCTTTTCACCTCAACCACGTAATAGATCTTCAAACCGAGCGACTAGAAGAAATTGTATGAAGCTGCACGCACATACTCTTTCTATTTCGTTAGAAAGTTGACGGTGACAGTTAAGCCCGGTGCACACATCCGATTTTTCAACGTGCGGCACCGCTGCGGCACCGAAGACAAACTATGCACACATAACCGTGAAATGACGCAAGTACTCATTTCGTGCCATTTGCGATAAATATTCTATCGAAGAAAACGGGTTTATTTCACTTACTTGGTGTAAAAAAAAGTATATTGTCAAACACAAAATAGACTTTACTGGATACAACCATTTATTAATTCTAATTTATATTCCATTTATTTGTGAAAACAAAGTATTTCAGACCGGAGACGCATGTGCGGCGAGCTGCGGCGCCGTGGGAAACTGCGGTACAAATTGCACGCAAGGTGGACGTGCGTCGCCGCATCTGCGTCGGAGGCATGTGTGCACTACTCCATTGGATCTAATGTATCTCGCACTTGCGTTGCGGCAGCGGCGCCGCACGTTGAAAAACTGGATGCGTGCACCGGGCTTTATTGCCGTGCATCTTTGAGTAGCTACCAGTTCTTCGGAATTAAAAAAAAAAAGATCTTTAATGAGGCAAGAGCTGGATTTTTACAGTTCTGAATGCTTAAGAATTTCAGATAAAGTTCTAATTACCTAAATACCACTTTCAAGGGTGAAAATCAATTATTATACTTGTGGGACAAGCGTTGTTTATGAAAGTAGGCTGAATTCGTCCAAGGCTGTATGGGCAATCTTAATTCACCGTCGCTTTTACTATTTTGCCCGCATTTTTTCTATTTTTAATACCAAATTAGTTGTATAAATGGCGATAGTTTTCCACTAAATAGTAGTTTGCTAAGTCTATTTTGTTCCATTCTGATTGGTAAAATAAAAAGAAAAGCGCGCGCTTTTGTCACATGCTTTGTATGACTTGTCGAATTTTTATCATTCAGCGCTTAGCTTTTTGCATGTATTTTACTAATCATTTGACAGCTTTATTGATGTACAATTAATGCAAACTATTTTTAACATAAAATAATGGCTAATTTAGAATGAATGCAGCTAGTTTCTTCTGACCGTGATTCGGAATTAGAAATATCTGTAAATGAGTCTGGATGTAGTGAAAGTTTTTTTTAGATGATTTCGATACTAGGGACTCTCTCTTATAGTACAGATGGATTAAGTCAAGCAGGGCAATTTTTTTTTAATTATAAGAAGGGCAAGTAAGAGTAATTGTAATCGAAATTTATAACTGATAAAAAGGGTAGCAAATGTAACTGCAATAAAAAAAAAATTGTAACTGTAGCAAGGTAATTGTATTTTTTCATACGCACAACGGTAAATGTAGCTTCCCAGCAAGACGCTCATATAGGAAGAAAAGACAACTTCCAGAGCAAACATTAATATTCTATTTGGAGTATAAAAAAAAGTTGTTCTAAATGCTTAAAAATATTAGAAATGTTAATTTTAATAATACTTTTCTACTTGCAAATGTTAAAATAAACAAAAAAAACTGCAATAAAAATGTGACATTTTTTGGATCGAGTTAGGGGGAAAAAATGAAACTGTTAAACTATGAATTTCTAAACTTTATATTAATTCATAGTTTAATCGCTATCTTTAGATAACTAAGTTAATGAAATTGTTGAAAAATGTAATTATGAATTCACTAAACGTTTCGTCACCGATAACTGTATGATTTTCATTCTTACTAAAATAATTTAAGAAATTTCAGCACGACAGTTTCAAAACATGGTAGTAAGCACTCGGATCCCTATCAACGGAACTGGATTGGATGTTTATAATGTTCTGTGCAATATCTAGTAGTTATTATCGGGTATATAGTTAGTTAAATTCGCACTGGAACAATACAACGAGCTATAGTCGACTATCTGGGATCAATCTAGAAAAGAAAACCCCGAGGTAAGTAGTTAATTAACGACACTTTGGAGCAATACAATCTGGAATGGGAAGAACCTATAACAAAATGTAAATTTGAACTTTGGTCAAATGATGAGATCAATATCTGAGCTGGCTGTCATGCTCTCCAAACTTCCACCCCACGCCAACTTGAGGACATTTTGGAACACTACAGATTTAACATACACCATGGTCTTTAGTTGGATCGAGTTTCGAACTTGTAAATCTTAAAACTGAAAAGCTTCTCCAAGCGCAAGTTAAAATTATAAAAATCGCAGAGGTAAAGTCATGTTTTTTATGTGCTCTTTTAATTTTCATGACGATGAAGGATGATAGCAAAAAAGCCTTGTGAACACACAAATAAAAGAAATCGGAAAGTTATTGAAAGAAACATATATCAAATATGAACACAACAGATTTTCATGAAATAATTTTTTTGTCTGAAATGTATAAGAGAAAATGTTCTTTGTGAAGAAAATAATCATAATTATGTTACACTAAAAAATACTTCCCATAGTCATAATATTTTTGGCTAGAACGAAAAAGCGGTTGATAATATTTTGAGATTTAATACTTTAAACCGATGATTTTGTGAATACACGAGGCTTTTGCTGTCATGCTGAATGTAGATGGTGTTTTTGCGGCAGAACAGAGGGGCGTGCTATCTATACTCCTCTCCCCCCCCCATTCCGATCTTGACGTCTTGGATTATTTTCTTATACAATTTCAGCACGTCCCAATAAAACATTCCAAGAAATGAATTTTGAATCGATGCATGATAGTTAATTGGTCAAATATACAGTCACATTAAGTGCCAAG
Source organism: Metellina segmentata (assembly GCA_947359465.1). Lineage (NCBI taxonomy): Eukaryota > Metazoa > Arthropoda > Arachnida > Araneae > Tetragnathidae > Metellina > Metellina segmentata. Next base: position 56,609,632 of record OX375881.1, read on the forward strand.
TATCACCAAAATGGCGATAAACAGCATTTTAAGGTAACTCAGACATGTATCATGCGATAGTATTTGTGTAATCGAAAGTAAAATCTCCGTTATCCGTCTGTTTTGTAGCATTTGCGTCACTTTTTGTAAATGTATTTGAAAGTTATCATAGACATATAAAAATTCATATGTATGTGTGCGTGTGCAGACATTGTAAATGATGATAATATTTTTCTACTGAAATAAAATTCTGATAGCTTAATCTATGTATACATCGAATCGCAGTTGATTCAATTCGAGGATTACTTGGTTCTATTTGTACCACATAAATCTTGAAATCCATTGATATGTGTAATCGCCAAACACGAAAAACCAGCATTGCGTGGGTTACCTTAGAAGTTTGGAGACTGGTGTTTTCTATGTGAACAGTAATCTAATCCACCATTAAAATAACTTTGTTGCCATAGTTACTTCAACTATTTTTTGTTTTCATTTTTATGGATTACCCCGAACCATGAAAAATTGTACTTTTTGCAATGCAGATAAAAAAGTTCTTAGGAATTCGAAAGAGGTCTAAGCAAAAAGAAAAGTTAGTTGGGTTTTGTTTAATATTCTGAAAATGGTTTTTGTTATATTTGTGAGCCTGATCCTTTACTTTCTTAATTATCAACTTCCTAATGTTTCTGAACAGGTTTTCCGAATTTTTTTACCAGTCTGTCTAAAAACGGAAATTTTGTTAATGAATACTTTTTAGAACTTTTATTTTGTGCACAAAAAAAAAATGCACATATCTTGCGCGTGTATATAATCGCTTTTGTGAACATTTAGGATAAAGTTTGGTCTGTCTATCTACGGGGTCGTTTCTGCTAACCAATGGTTAGTTACATGTTAACTAACGACTTAAAGTATTAAGGTTATTATCCCATAGGAAAATTTTCTGAAATGATAAAGCTAATACAAATCAAATCGAATTTAAAAAAACAAGCATTGTTCACTACTAAGAAGAAATTATGAGTGACAAGAGGGGAAAGAAGTAAAAAAATAAGGCACAAAGTCAAATTTTCAGGCTTTCTACAAAAAATAGCGTCTGTAGAAAGAGTCTGGAGCAGGGAGCAGCAACACTTGGGTATGAGCACCGCAGGTGGCCCCTTCGTCCCTGCTGTGATAGCAAGTTATGAGCGGTTTGTATGGTATAAAACAAGCGCCCAACGTGGGGCTCGAACCCACGACCAATTAGATCTTAGAGCAGCCACACTTAAAAATATTTACATAATGAAAAACCACGTCTATTGGTTGATAGTTGGTTGTTTTGGGTTTTTATGGCGCAAGGCCGTAACTTGGCCATGCTGAACAAACACAAGACAGGCAACTTCAAGCAAAAAATGTTCAAAAGTGGATAAATGAGGATTGAATATTGAGATGTTAGTAGGAAACGATCGCTTGGGTGTCCCGGAAGCACAGCCCCTGTGTTAATTAAAGATACTAAACCCCACGGGAGAAGAAACTATCTCTATAGTTTTTTCGAAGATTGATCTTGGTGTTCGTAAAGCCCTTATACACCTGAAAGGAGATGAACCCGATGGACATCTATTTGTGGAAAGAACCCTTAAAAGGATTCCAATGATCAAGAAGTCAACCCTCCAAATGGTTTCGAGGAGATATATCTTCCAAGATCTGGTCAATTTTGCAAAAACAACAAGATATCTCGTCCTCCAAGAACCTTTCGTCCATAAAGATATTTAGTCTTTAGCAAGTCCTAATCATGATAGATCTTGCTAAAGACAAAATACCTCCTGAAGATAAAACTGCGTTATTGCTACAAAGAGAATGACTATCCGAGTAGGAAAAATAAATTGTCCCTTACATATAACTGCTGGCAGTTTGGAACCAGTTGTTGTATTAGAGGCTACAGGGCAGTTTTCGACGCGAGGATTAACCACCAGGAAGGTCAAACCTTACTGAATCCATGCAGGGAAAACTGCAGGTTTCCTGGTGGAATAAAGCGCGCGTGAGCCTCATAGAGTTAAGTAATGAAAACTTAAGGTATGTAAAATGCAAGGGGAAAACGAAACTCTTAAAACAACGTTCAATCACACGTGTTTACTTACTTTGTAGAGTAATCACTCGTTGTTACTTAATGTGGCGCTAACAAACGAATGCACCGTCTACTATCCCGAGACTTAATGCCCTCAAGAACCAGCTCAGGATATCAAGCTGCTTATACATGGGTCTGGAAATCCAACGAGCTACGTGAACTGATGTCTATAGTCACATATGAGCAAAATTTCATCATTTTGACTGACTAGATTTATTTCAGCTCTACTGATTCAGTTTGTGAAAAGTACTTTAACAGCTCTCCAAACGTCTTTAAGATATAGGATCTTTAATGAATTGGGAAGCTATAGACTTTTTCGGAACAATAAGCATATGTATATATTAGGTAACTAGGACTCAATAGTAATAAGACCATGGGCTGAAATTCAAAATGAAACGACTTCCTCGAGTTATTTTATTTGTGCACTTCACACTCATACAAGCAATCATAGATTATGAAATTTTGAATTTAAATACCATTCTCCTTATGAAGCATCTAGACCAGGGATGGGCAAACTTTTTCGGTCGCGGGCCAAAAATCGAAAAAAAAAGTTTGGCGGGCCAAGATAAATTTTTCTAAAATTTTAAAAACAATATACAAGTATTACAATTTAAATATGTTAATGAAATGGATGAAATTGCGATTTCATTTTTAAAAGTTCCTTATATTGAGGTTCGAAGTGAGATGTACTGATTCTAAGGAACGAGGCTAAATGCTCATCTGTCAGTCTATTTCTAAAATAATTCTTTCTAAGGTTCATATAGTTGAAAACACTTGTTCACATATATAAGATGAAGCAAACTAAGCACTGATTTTCTGGGCGTGAGATATTAAATTTGGGAAACTTACTTTCGATAATGATTTGTAAAACTCTAACTTTGGCATATTTAGAAACAACTGCTTTAGATGATTGTTAGATTGCAACTCAATTAATTCAAGTTGCAAATCTGACCTCATTGCTTCACAATTTACGTTGAAAGGCATGGTAAAAATATCCAATTCTGCTTGAATGGCACTGAAATCTTGAAATCTGCGTTCGAACTCAAAATGCAGTTTTTTCAAGCCATCTTCATAATTCTTAAGCTTCTATTCATTTACTGAGGGTATTGAATTTAACCTCGAGAAATGAGACAATTCGTTCTTAGCTAGCTTCCCAGCAAACAGATTAAGTTTTAGTTTAAAAGCTTTGAGATGGGCCCAGATATCGTCGATAAATTGATTTTTCCCTTGCATCTTGACATTCAAGTTGCTCATATGACAAAGAAGATCTGTGAAAAATGCAAAGTCCGAAAGCCATTCTGTATCTTTTAACATTTCTCACTCCGAAGAACACTGTTTCTCATGAAAGAACGACACAATGTCGTCTTTCAGCTGCCAAACTCGCTCGAAAACACATCCTGCACTAAGCCACCTTACTTTCGTGTAATACAGTACATCCGAGTATTCAGATTGCACGGACTGAAGAAAATCTCGAAATTGCCTGTGAGTAAGCCCACGAGATCGAATAGTATTTACAAGCTTCACAACTGCATCAAGCACGGGTTTCACATTCAATGCAGATTTTCACAGAGCATCTTGATGTATAACACAATGTAGAAAAACAACATTGTTCCCTGGATAGTTTTGATTAGAGTCCAAGAAATCCAGATATTTTTCCTGTCATATTTGGTGCTCCATCGGTCGTATTATTACATATATTGGCACTTTCAAAGTTAAAAGCTCTTCCTGAAATTCACGAAAAATATCACCTACCCGTTGTAGTTCCCTTTAAACAACGCATGCACGCCAGTTCCTCAGTAATTTCAAAGTTCTCATCAACACCTCTTATAAATAATACTAATTGAGCAGTATCATTTATATCAGTGCTTTCATCCATAGCTATGGAGCAAAATTTAAACTGGCCAATCTTAGACTCTAATTATGATGTCAAATTTTTATCGATGGCTTCGATTCTAGAAGTCACCGTTTTTCGAGATAAGCTTACAGTCTCAAAATTATTTTTCTTGTCTGGACATAAAACATAACAAACTTGGAGCATGCATTGTTTAACGAACTCCCCATCACTGAAAGCTTTATTATTTTTAGCAATATTGTATGCTACAATGTAACTTGCATGTGTAGCTGCTTCTTGGATAGTGTTTACCTTCTTGAAAAAATTTTGTCGGCCTGATAATTTTTTACAAAGACTTTCTACATTTTGTTTTCTTTCATATTCGAACATTGCTTCGTAATTGGAATTCTTAAGCTTAGATGTGAAATGAGAGACGGCAAATGTTATATTCTTTGAAGACTGTTACAACTTCATTACAGATGAGACACACTGGTTTATCTTTAACAACTGTAAAAAATATTTCCAGGTCCATTCATCACTAAAAACACGGCACTCTGAATCAACTTTACGTTTTTTAGTAGCCATTTTGGGGTTGAAATATTTTACGAATAACCCAAACAAGCACTAGCTACGCTATACTTTTAATACTTTCACCACTATTCACAATGATGCTATATGTCCGCAATCTTTCCATACGCAATCAATAATATTAAAACTCGCGCCAAAAGAAAAAGCCGTTGACTGGAGCTTAAAATGCGCAGTCTGCCTCATGTGAGGTCTAATTCACCTATATTGGTTATAACGCTTGCTGGCGCCAGTCTACAGCTATAACTAACAAAGAACTTCCGCTTTTAACACTTTACCGATTGAAAGCTGCCTGTACCTTGCTATTTCCGTCGATTTATGTTTTGTAGAACAAAAATAGAGAAAGTAAAAAGATCATCAGTCCTTTGAAAAGAAGGAAGAAAAAACAAAGTAGAAAAGGAGATGGATATATAATATATAAATCATATTTTCTTTTAATTTCCGTCGGACCGGCAAATTAAAATTCTATCCGCGGGCCGTAGTTTGCCCATCCCTGATCTAGACCAAAGGAAATCGTCTCACGTTTTCTGCAAAACTTGGCCAATGAGTGCATAAATATACTTCAATTGTAATTATGCATTAATTACCTAAGTTATGTCAAGGACCCCTATTGTCCAATCTTAATTGTCAATGAAGGACCGAATCCATGAGCTAATTAAATCACAGGTTCCAACCATGCCATTACTTTGTTGTTATTAGGCTAAGAATCTCATTTCAAGTGATCATTTTTTTTTCACCTTTTACTTGGCTTTGAATTCAGGACTAACTCTGACGCAACGTGCCTTTGTATAGCTTACACCGTAAAACCTAACCAGTCAATCATGATAGACTAGTTAAGTATTTTTATGATTTTAATGTATTGAATTTCAATTTTCTTGGTTAAACCTCTGCCATTTGTGATATTTGAAGACTTTCGTTAATTCTCTCTTCCGTTTGTTTTTCTAAACATCGTCTTCTCATTAGTGGGTTTAATTTGATCTTTTCCATTAGCGCTCCGCGAGACGTCTGGTAACAGCGAGTATTACCCAAATAGGTTCAGTGGATTGCAGTCATCTTCCTAAAATTAGGAAAACCGTAAATAAAAACGTAATGATAAACAACACAGGTTAGAAACAGACCTAAACTTTTCACCCAAAACTCATTACAAATTCGATTAGCTTGAAGCAGTTGAAAGGACCATTATTTTTCGGCACTGTAAGCACTTCTATCAACTTTCCCACCGGTAGCAGCCTGGGAACATCCCATCCTTTAGACCTGAAGTCCTGTAACCAAACTTAGCTCAAAGTGCTATCATTTTTCTCCATTACGCATGTTCTTTCGGACAGGTTAAAACGTCCGTTGTTGTTGAACCCACTAAACTAACTACGGGAGCCAGACTCCCGGATTCACGCTAACCAACTCAGTGAAATCGGGATCTATTCTTCTCAATTACAAGCAGACTCGGTCTGGCTGCCAGATCCACTCTCACACGTTTCCAACCCTAAAAACATCGTTAGGCCTTCCCTTTACCTCTCCCCCAAGGCACAATCATAGCCAATTTGATTCTGCGGTTCCTCATAACTACCCCCTCCCCTAATTTACCTTGAGAACCCGCCCTTCTTAAATGACCAATGATTTTCCCTCCTCCATTTTAGCAATACCCTCCCCGACTTATTATTTTGTTTTTGTCTCCTTGCCTTTGCGTTCGGCAATCACACATGGCGTTTTTTCCTTGTGTCTTTGCTTCGGCCCCTTAACCACGTGAAATGGCACCGCATACCTTGTTATTAGGCCTTAACCTTTTGATGCGAAGTTCACTTCTCTTTAGACCTGGCGCTTGTTATTAGCACATTGTTTGTTTGAAAGGGCGCCTCCACTGCAATGACACTTATCGAGAAGGGTTTTTTTTTAAACCTCGTCATTATTATTATTATTATTATTATTTTATCTTTCGTCTTTGATACTCCGTTCCCCTTCGGCTTCTACCCCGTCTGCCTGAATGTGACAAATGATATCTCGGGTAGTTATTATAATTATGGCATTTATATTTTATCATCGTATTGGGACTCTCAATTCAAATCTATCTCAATTTCTGAGTGCGAAAACGATGTAAGGATCCAATTTTCGTTTTTTTGACTTTCCACTTGGATTCTCATTGGCTGTAGCACGAACCTCTTTTGCGTCAAAATAAGTTGGCTCATCAGTGGCATCATTTCTTCAAGAAACGTGCAGGCATCAATCTTACTTTGAGCACGAAGCATCTCCGATTACCTGTCGCGGAATTTTTGCCTAAATTTGTGCTCGCCAGAGCACCTTCCATGTCATCCCATGCGGCAAAACCAGGGACTGGATTATGGATTTCCAAGTAAGTAGACAATTTCGCCGCATTTCATGGAAAATTAATATTATTTTGATTAATTAATTCGGCATGTTTGCTGCATTTTACAAATCATAATATATCCCATTATCTTTTTCTCGGGCGTTTTACTAAACGTATTCGCAAAAGAAGTAATTAAGAATAGTCAACCAGTAATATCAACGGCGAATTTATATCATCGGCCAAAAATTCTGGTAAAGCATGTAACATAATCCTCTTCTTTTTAGCGCAGGACTTATCTTTCTTCCGCCTATAGACCGACCTGAAATCGATCATAGGCCACCTACATATGCTATAAATTGCTAAATAACTTATGGGTCTTCTGCTTCTATTAAACGTCATTACGATTAAATAGTTTGAAATATTTTAACGTTTTAAAAGTTTTAATATTTAAAATTATTCGTTTTAGTCTAAAAAACCAAAAATACTCCCGACATTATGTCCCAATTTAGGCTTTCTTTTTATTGGAGTTGTCTGGGCCTCAGACCGAAAATATGACTTATGAATGAAAACCTTCCTTATTTAAAAGACTATTCTTTTTTTGCTGCAAAATAATTTACTATGAAAAACGTTTCCCTCTAAACTGTAACCTATTTTAAAATATGACGTATAACTGTTAATTGGGCTTTCTTTATATTGGAAAAGTTATCGGGCTTCATAGTCCAAAAATATGACTTTTGAAAGAAAATGACTCAAAATATAACCGAAAAATTTGCACAGTTGGTGCTGAAATTTGAAACAATGATTTTTATTGAGGAATATAAAATCTGCGATAATTGCATTTACTTAAATCCGTCTCTTAACAGATATTTCCATTCATTGAATAAAATTGGGAAAGTTTAGATGCCAAAGAGCTATACGTTGATGACTATTCCTTCATTTGTATTGTTATATTGAATTATTATTATTTTTTTTAATATTGAGTTTTTATAATAATGTATAAAATAGAAATCTAATACACAATTTCGCACCACAAATTTTTCTAGCTTATGTTTTGAATTCAGAAGGGTATCCTCCCTGTCTTCCCTGTTAAAGTTTTTGTTTACATACGACATCTTCCTTTACCAAAACATTTTTGTTGATATCGAATTTCAGATTGATTATAAAATTAAATAGAAAACAGAGTAACTCGAACCACAGAGCACTGATTGTGTCTTCTATATTAATAGGATATATTGGATAGTAAATATAAGGTTAAATGCAACTTTATCGACATTTTATTTACTTTTCATGATTGAACTAAAATTGGATAAATTAAAAATTACGGTTACACATTTATAAATTATATTTCTTATAATGCAAAAGGAAAATATGGGGATTTGAGTAGAATTTTGAAACGTCTGAATATAAAACTTACGCAATACGATTTCATTTATTGCTGTTTTGTTTAACATCTTAATAATCTAATGATGCCACAACAATGTTCTTAGAAGATCTAAAATGGTTATTTAATGTTTTTTCATTATATTTGTTTAATATAATTAAAGGTTTAGATTTACAATCCTCAAACTAAAATTGTTATTTGTGATGTTCAGAAATTAATTTTTAATTGAATTATTGGATTCGATAAAAACGTTGTATGAAGTTATTTGCTATATCGTTCTATGCTAATATCGCATCATTTTCATCTGAATTTTGTTTTAACATTTTCAAGGATCTTAAAAACTAACCTAACGAAAGTTTTTTGCATATTGTGGAACCATTCTTCAGGCGATTATACTTTTGTATAGTCCACGAGCTAACGTAAGATAAAAAAAAATCGAACGAATTTAAAATGGTTTTCATTGACTATGATATAATAACCAAATATAAAGAATGTATTAAGTTTGGCATTAATAATAATACGTAATAGTAAATGAATGCGTATGGATATAATCGAGTGAATGTCCTTTAAATACTCATTTTATGTTCGATATAAAATCATGCATACTTAGAATAACAAGGACTGTGCGTTTCACTATTTCCATTAAACATTCCATTTTAATTCACTCATAGTATTTCAGCTTACGTTGCTCCAAGCAGTTTCGCCGGTTTTTCACGACTGAAAATTGATGCTTTTGCATTGAAATTTTGTATCATGTTTATTCCGAATAATTATATCATTATTTTGGGTAAAATAGAGGTTATTTTAGTCATACAATAAAAGTACATTTGTGGTTTTGTGGAGATGTAGGAATTTACCATACTCCGATAAATCAAACGTGAGTAATGCAAATACTGTATATTAACAAATATATCGCACCCCGGCAAGAAAAGTGACACAGGTCAAAAAATAAAAATGTTTATGTTATGTATTTATGAAAAATATGTATGAAGTGACCCAGCGTGTTATATTACTTTTTTATAGAATATAATGGAATTTAAAGACAGAAATACGTACCTAAAATTTAAAAGAAGCTTATACTATTTCAATTTAAGTTTTATAGTATCCTTTAAGTTTCCTTAATGTTTCCTTAATGTTCATCATCAGTTATCCATTCAGTTATCCTTAATGTTTCACAAATTCTGCAATTTTGAGTTGCGTCACTTTTCTTGCCGGGGTGCGATATGTTATAAAGCAAACGATTTTTCTTTGAAGTTGGTAATATAGAGTCTACAAAAAACATTTGCGCATCATACTTTTGACGGAGAATTTTACATAAAATGTCGTTGCTTTATAAAGAAGTGTTTCATTTGATGTATTATGACTATCAGTGACATGTAAGAATTAGCACTGTAGTTGAGCATGAATGTATAATTCAAAAAGGTTGAAAATTCTAAAACAGTAAGTATTTGTATATATGCTATAAAACTTGTTAACAAATCCTTATTTCAGTTCCGAATTGTAGGCAGCTCAAGTACTATTCCTGTAATTTATAATGTGTTCATTCCTCACTTCTGTGTCAGTGAAATTTTCATTGAGTGTGGTCTTGTCCAATCCAGTCATTGAGTGAATGAATTTATAGTAAGGCTGATCTTGTCCTGGGTCCAATGTAGGTATTGCAACAGAAAACACAGCCAGCCTTACTATAAATTCATTTTATCACGATTCCCTGTCTTTTCTCTCACTTTGGTAACGAAGCAGATACACCCAACAGAGAGTTACAAACACAGATAGATTACAAGAAGAGTTGTTCTTGTGTGTGTTCTAGTTGCTACTGTTCTAGTGGATGAACATCGATGGATGACAGTGCATGGGTTCTGTTGCGATTAAGAATATGAAACATCGGGCGCGATTACTGAAAAAGAACATGAATAAGAATATAATTGTTTTACAATGCGGAAGAGTCAGACGTGTTTTTGAACCGAACGGTGCAGCGTGTATTTTGAAACTTTATATTGTATTGTAAATAAATGCCCATGCCCCCATTTAGATGTGAAGTTTCCCTCTGTTCTTGGCCATTACTACACACACTGTCAATCAAATTAGACATCGCTCGGTCACTGACACATTTCATTCGGGTATTCTCTTGGAATCAAACTAATGGAGATCATTAAATAGTCTTCGAGGTGGGTACTTGCCATACATCTTTGTTGATATTGAGTTATTGGTTATTACTAGGGCCCGTCCCCTGCTCGCTTACGCTTGCCAGCCCTCGTAGGATTGCTTTACAATCCTCCTTGGTTCGTTGCACGAACCTTGCTCGCTTCACTCGCATCAATGAAGGCATGTGTCCTAGCAGAAGGAATTGTTTACAAAATATGATAACCCAAAAAATATTTTTTAAATATAAATTCGTTGTATTATTGAAAAGTTATAGAGTACCTCTGGAAACAGAACTGGAACAATTTGGAATTCAAATGAAAACTTTGAGCAAATTTTGACTCGAAATGCGAACGCTGCTTTGGAAATCGAATACCCAGCATGTCGTTTGTAAGCTGCAACGGATCGACTGATTTTTATTCTTTTTCAATAAAATTTCATTCGAGGAAGCTATAAATTCAATTGAGGCGTGAGGTTAAGTGGTAAATAAACAATCGTACAGTGTTGCCATAACTCGGTATCAAATAACGTCTTTTTTGTGTGCCACGTAAGACAATTGTATATGTAGATGGCATTCAATAAAGGCAACGCTAAGATTTTGGTGAGAGTTAAAATTATTTTCCTGCGTAAAAATGACCAGTTCTAGAGAAATAGGTAAAAATATGAATGTTTGCTTCTTTACACAGTTTATTTTGAAAGTTCGAAAGTTATAGAGGAATTATTGCCTATAATCCCCATTTTTTGGAGGGAATAAAACATGTTAATTCAGTACAAAAATAGTATTTTTGCAACATTCAATTTCAATATCTGAAAACCTCGCTTCTAAACCATCTAAATTTGTTCATATGTGGGTTGTAAATCGTTACGCATTTGAAATAAGCTTAATTCAATCTAATTATAAGTATGTGTCGCCATTTTGATTGAGACTACTGTCCTTAATACTGAGTTTTCCACTGGAACTTTAAAACTGAAATCCTGTTAAATTTTCTATGGAAATTAAAAGTTCCTTTTTTTGTTTATTTCAATCATTTATTTTTTATTTCGAAGTACAGAAAAGAGATTATGAGCTTTTTTGTATGTGTTTGTTCCAACTACATTTGCTAAGTCATTACTGAAAAAAAAAACTTGGGGGAAGAAAAAAACTATCCATCGAATGTTTTTTTTCTTTCCCCCTTTTTAAATAAAAATAAAACATTTACATGTTCCTCTTCTCTGAAGCTTAAACAAAAAATATCGTTAATTAACACTTAAGAAAAAATCGATGCAAAGTGTTTTTTTTTTCTTAGTTTTTTCTACGTTGTATTTCCTGATTGAAGACTTAATTTTTTCCTTCTTTCGAGCTTTATTAAAAGAAATTTTGATGAGCTGTTGGGGAAGACGAATTCGTCAAAAAAAATCAAATATTATCTTAAGAATATGTTTTGCTCTAAAGATTTGTGAAATGTACAAAACTCTGTATTTCTTAATATTTTCTTTGTTATCCGTTGATTTCCATTTTCAGTGAAGCAAATGATAAATTACTCTTCTGATGGGTTAAAAGTTTCATTCTATTAAAACTTGTTTTATGCATGCCATTCTGATTTACAAACATTTATGTTTATTTCTCAAATTCATCCAATTTAGTTTCTACCGAAAATTTCGCAAGATGCAAGCATTGATGAATGTTTTAATCTCCTTAAATTATTACCAACTATGATATTTTAATGCATTATTAGTAGATACTGTAGCTATATGGGAACTTGCTTTTTTTCCAAATTTATCCAATTTATCGTACATTTGACACCAACTGATGATAAAAGGATTTTCAGACTCCTTCAAAACAATTAATATAATGCAAAATATTTACATTCTAGAGTTAGGTAGCAAAGTTATGACAGGTAGAAGATCATTATTTAACTCATAATGGTAGATATTTGCTTACCAACATTTAAAACGTAGATATTTGTACATAGTTTCAGTTTTAAAAGTTTTGGTGTCAAAAAGTAATGACTGTACACTAAATCTTGAAACGTGAGTTCAGCTTATTAACTCCGAATTTGTGATATCTTCTATAAACTAGCAAAGCAATATACATAAAATGCAAATTTGAAAAACAGTAAGAATGGAAAGTTAATCACAAATTTTCTTTAAGGAGGATTCCAAAAAGGTTCTATTCGGTGAAATCGACCAAGATATGCTCCAAAGCCTCTTCCTCATCAAAGAAAATAAGGAAATTGTTAAAGACATACAAACGAAAACGATTCATGTAGGCCTGTGTTACAATATATATACGGACTATTATGTCTATCATTATCAAAATTTAGAACTGATCCCTTTAAAACTTTGAGATACGTGACAAGAAATAGGAATTATCTTGACTATCACAAATGTCAGGGCAACCGGTTGTCTGTTCCTGACCACTGACCACATACTGTAGTGTTTCTGAGTGTCATAAAACGACATTCATGATCATCCGAAACTTTTTTCGAACATTATTTGCTGGGGTAATCGTAGAATCTTATTTTTATTTATGTTCTGCTCGCTACGAAAACTTGCACACTTTATATGAAGAGAAACAGTTTACTTTTTAAACATTCTGTCTTTTAAAATCATTTGCATATTTCTTAGTGTCTGATGTCACATTCCTTAGTTGAGATATTATCAATATCTCTGAAATATATTTCAGTGGTAACCACAACTTTCGCTAGAATTTTAATCATGGAACAAATTTAGTTTGATTTGTCGCACTACAATCAGTTTTTGTTACACTAGGGCTGATTAGACCAAAATTTCAACTTGGATTACAAAATTATTTACTGTTCCCTGTTTGAACACATACTCGGTAACATGTAATGTTGTTTAATGTGAAAATAAACATTTCGATTATGTTAGACAGTTGGAAAGGTACTGTAAAGTAAGTAAAAAAGTCTTAAATATATTCTATTATTGCTATCATGCCAAGTGAAATAAGATTTCTTCAAAAAAAATTGAAGGTTCTCATGTAAAAATAAAAAGCATTCTTCTGTAACATTTTCTCAATGCAGTGATAAATGATATTTAAGTCAAAGGGTCTATTGAAGTTAAAATGATTAATTCTATTCTACCTATCCAATTTAAGTGAGCTTAAACGCTAAAAAAATATATACAAATGCTAAATTAGATGGGTAAGTTTACTAACAAATTATAAATTCAAATAAATAATTTAGAACATAAATTGTTTCTTACACAATGAGAGAAAAAATTACTTTTGGTATTTTTTTTTAATTTCTTAAAGTTAAACTTTAACATTACTTTCAAATCAAAAAAAGTCTAATAATCTTCAAAGACATTGTGTTTTCATTTTTCCTTGATTTTTCTTTCATATTTGAGTTTATTAAAGTTGACTCCGAATTGTAAAGCATTTTCAACCAAGTTCTATACCTTAACATTCTAAAATATTACAAAATTACACCTCTCTCGTTGATTTTAAAAGTTATTTGTTAGAAATACTTACTATTAAAAGAAAATTTGAAGACGAAGTATTTCTAGAAAAAGTATACAGTACCAAGATTCTGGAAAGGAAAACAAAATGTTGTAATTTTATAATCTCTTTTAGTTTTTTAATTTCTTGTCCTGTAACAATTTTCAAGTAACTAATTTGTTTTTATAGCGACCGCACAAGATTTATTAAAGATTATTGTTAAGCTCTCTGTAAACTTTTAGTTATTTCCACTTAATAAAGTAATATTTTGTAAAAATAGGAATTCTTAAATTTTTACAAACTTTTTTTACAAAGAGATTTCAGAAAAACTTAGGCTTAAATTTATTAGTTTAAATATTACAGCTTACGCAAAAAGATACTTAAGAAATGTTATAGAACTTTTTTTATCCTGCTCATAATGAGTTAAATGTTTTTAATTATTAATTACTATTGAATTTATTAACTTAAAAGTTGTACCGATTCAACTTTGTACTGTACGTTATAGTATAGTACAATTTCCAAGCTCATTTTGATGCTATTTATTTCATTACTCTAAATTGTAATGTGTCTAAAGACAAATTATCTTTGTTATTTAAAGAGATAAAGAGTACATCGATAGTACTCCACTTTTGATGGGTTTTTTTCCCGGTTGTGTTGCTTTCTTCGAGTGTGACTAGAATTCAGTAGGATCAGATACTATGTTGAATCTTCTGAATGATTAAAATTAGAGGTCTAACTAACTTGAGAAGTTCAATAAGCAGTAACACATGGAATGAGAATCTAAGTGAAGAATTTTTATTTTAACATTAGCGAGATCAACTGTCATTAATGGTCATATGTAAACAAGTTGGCCTCGCTTTTTATCGAATAAAGAACGCAGACAAAAATAATTTTTTCGTCATAATTTTTAACAATATCCCGGTTTTATCTATATATATAATTCTCTTACGTGGCACGCAAAAAAGACGTTATTTGTTATCACGTTTTGGCAATATTGTACGATTGTTGTTTACCACAAAGCCTCGCGCCTCGATTGAATTTATAGCGTTATCGGATGAAATTTTATTGAAAAAAAAAAAGAATTTTAGTCGAACTGTTGCAGTTTATAATTAGAAATCAAAGAAAGCAGAGGATCTTTTCAGTGCCATTTAAAAAATGGTCCTTTTCAGGGCCAACAATTATACTTCAACAAGACGCTTTTGACTACAACTTTTGACAACAAACTCAATGAAAAAGTGTGAGTACCTCGAGTGCTGGGTAAATGTACACACAAACAACATGCTGGGTATTCAATTTCCAAATCAGTGCTCACATTTCGAGTCAAAATTTGCTCAAAGTTTCCATTTGAATTCTGATTCCAGAGGTACTGTAAATATATTTTCTGAAAAACAGCATAAAATTTAGATTTGAAAAATATTTTTTTTGGAATATCATATTTTGTAAACAATTCCTTCTGCTAGGACACATGTCTTCATTGATGCGAGCGAAGCTAACATAGGTTCGCGCAGCGAACCAATGAGGATTGCGAAGCAATCCTCTGGGGGTTGGCGAGCGTTAGCGAGCAGGGGGCGGGCCCCCTAGTATGATTTTATTCAATTTGATATGGTATCTCCTCTTTCTCCCATCTCTTGTAGAAAAATGTTAGCATAGCATCCAAGCAGCGCGTACAGCATTAGCGAACTCCGTCATTATTATTAGAGTTAGGATATTTATGATTCGCTTATTTAAAAATAAATATTTTTTGTATGATAAGATTGCTTGCTACATTTTTCATTTTAATGTTGAAATACTTTCGTGGAAGGGATTTACAAGGAGCAATACACATTATTATCGCTTTAAGACAGTGTGGATTTCGCTTAAATCGTAACCTAAAATGACTTTTAAAAATAATCGAAATTATTAGTCTTGTATCTTTTTTTACTATGCTTCGTTCATTATTTTTACAGTGATAATCATTGTAAGGAGACTTATCTATTTTAAAAATTATCTTAGGTAAAAATCGACACTGTAATATATACAGAAATTGGTTTAGAAGTATCTATTTCCTATGAACTTGAGTGTCGATTCTTACATAAGATAATTTTCTAAAAAAGTTCATGGAACTTTTTTAGACACACTTCTGAAATACATATGCATGCATACATATATATACATATACATGCATACACTTCTGAAATACATATATTATAAATCGCGTATTATTTTTAATTTTATTATAGTTTAATTAACAAATTTGTATCCACACACATTTTATATTTTATTCTCAACTAACAGATTTTCCTTACGTAACCCCACTAGGATTTATAAAATATAAATTGAAAAGTGGTCAGAATATTTTCTTCCAGAATTTTTACCATTCCCTTTTTATGGAACATTATAACTATGATCTAAATGAGTCCAGAAAATAAATGAGGCTAACATGTTTCTTTATATACTTCTACCTCCATTTATTACTGCATTCATTTTAGCACCTCTGCGAAATGAAACTCAAAATGTTTCTGGTAAATAAAAAAATGTTTCGGGTAAGTAGATAAATGTATGGATAAATAAATGTGATTGCAAATGCACACAAATGGCTAATAAACACATGCCGTATTTTTAAGAATTTGGATGTGATTCTAACATCAACAATATTTTGAATACCTACATCTTATCTCGATAACATACAAATAGTTTTTAAGTGTCGTGTAATTTACATAGGGACAGCGAGAGTTTAAAAGCTATGCGCTTTTCTAAGTTTACATTTATTTTCAGTAAATGTTTCAATACCGATTTGGACTTTCTGCGTTATTCGGTATAATTTACCTGAATTTATAATCTCTACTTTCTGCAATTTTAGCAGAACATTTTAAGAAATCTGTGTATTAAAAATTATTTTTAAGTAAACTTATAAATTGCAGTAGATTTATCTTTAAATAATTAAACACTTGAAATAGAACAAAAAAATTTAAGTTGAGCTGTAATAAAACACTTTTGATTCTGCTCAACCAATTGTCCAATTCGTATTCTAAAGGCTCCGGATTTTTAACAGCACTAGACACATCTATATATATAATTCTCTTACGTGGCACGCAAAAAAGACGTTATTTGTTATCGCATTTTGGCAACATTGTACGATTTTTTGTTTACCACGAATTGAATTTATAGCGTTAACGGATGAAATTTTATTGGAAATAAAAAGACTTTTAGTCGAGCTGTTGCAGTTTAGAATTAGAAATCAAAGAAAGCGGAGGATCATTTCAGGGCCATTTAAAAAACGGTCCTTTTCAGGGCCAACAATTATAGTTCAACAAGACGCTTGCACTATAACTTTCCACAACAAACTCAATGAAAAAGTGTGGGTTACTCGAGAGTGCTGGAAATGTACACAAACAACATACTGGGTATTCAATTTCCAAAGCAGCGCTCACATTTCGACTCAAAATTTGCTCAAAGTTTTCATTTGAATTCTGATTCCAGGGTACTGTTTATATTTTCTGTAATACAGCAAATTTAGATTTGAAAAATATTTTTTTGGAGTATCATATTTTGAAAACAATCCTTTCTGCTAGGACACATGTCTTCATTGATGCGAGCGAAGCGAGCATAGGTTCGCTCAGCGAACCAATGAGGATTGCAAAGCAATCGTCCGGGGGTTGGCGAGCTTTAGCGAGCAGGGGGCGGGCCCCTTAGAACCTAGAAGGCCGTCAGTGGCCTAAGGCAACACGTTCCCCATCACTGTTTAAACTCAGAACTAGAATAATTTTTTTAGAACTGTTTTAGATGCAATGATTGTATCGCCACTTACAAAAGTAAAACAATGTGAGCCAAAAATCTCAAATCTGAAATTTTTCTTTGCTTGAAGTTTAGATTTCTTTTCCAAAAGCACATTTAGTAAGTTGAAATTTTCCCCTTCGTTTTCTCGAACAATGTTTCTAACTCAGTGTGTTGTACTTGTGGGCCGACAATATTTACTTTGATTTAACATGCTTTGCTTAATTGCGTTACATTTTTATTTAGTTATTGCAAAAAAGCAATTTGTGTTTTTACAATAACCATAATTGCATAAAATGAAAGTATTTGGAGAAGCTATTTTATTACAAAGCATTAGTTATAAATTAAAAACGAGTAAAACGTATTGTATGATGCCTGTATTTGTTAACTTATAATTAACAGCTATATTTGCCTTTCTTTGAAATGTTCTAGAAAATGCTAATGAACACTTTTTTTCATTTTCAGACTCTCCAAATCTTCCGCCAGGATGTATAGTTTGTGCCTGGTGCCAGAAAGTAGGAATGAAACTATTTACCCTAAAGACTCCAAACGGATGCAAAGCCTTTTGCAGTGAACTGTGCTTTACCCAGTGTCGGAGAGCGTCTTTCAAAAAGAATAAAATCTGCGACTGGTGCAAACACGTTAGACACACTGTAAATTACGTAGACTTTCAAGACGGTGAACAACAGCTGCAGTTTTGTAGCGACAAGTGCTTAAACCAATACAAAATGAACATATTCTGCAAGGAAACCCAAGCCCACTTGCAAATGCACACGCATCTAAAAGAAGCTGCATGCAAGATTGCCGCTACAGGTTCCGTCAACCTAATAACCCCAGAATTGTGGCTGAGGGACTGCAAAACGAATGGCAATTCCATATCACCCCATGAAGCCGTTGACATCATGGAGGACATAAACTCTGATGGAAACCTTTCTATGGCCCCCTCGCCATCTCCGGTCCTGGACTCACCAAAACCAATATCGCCCCCCATAGTGAAAGAAAAGAAAGAACACAAACAAGAGCCAGCGCTACCCGAAAAAGAGAAAGAGAAACCTGCAAAAAAGACTTCTTCCAAACACTCTCCTAAGAAACATTCCTCGGAAAGTAAATCAAGTCATGCCAAACCTCATCGAGAAAAGAAAGTAAATGGACTTTCTAATCCCAATGAAGGAACGATGAATTCCAGACGGTCTCCAATTCAGGCATCTTCTCCTGCCCACTCTCGCAATAATCATGTAACAAACGGATCTCATTCCCTGTTATCGCCCCCTCCACCAATGGGCTCAATACCTAGACCACCACCTCCCATCGGAATGCCACCCCGTCACTGTCCACCAGTACCATCTCCAATTGGCATTGGCAACATGGAACACAATCGACAGCCTTTCCTTCACCACAATTTAATGCCACCTTCGTTTCAGTTCTTAGCTCAGCAACAAATGGAAGCTCTCTTCAGATCCCAGCACGGATTGGACTTGAGATCCAAAATTCCACCTCCTCTGCCAATTCCGCCATGGGCTATGCCACCTTTCCATCATCCACCACCCCCACCCCATCTCGTGCCACCACCTCTGAGGGCAAAGAGTCCTTCCCTGCCACATTCCTCACCACCATCCCGGAATCACCACCAGAGTTCGACTCATAAAAGTCGGGACCACAACAAACAGAAGCACCATAAACATTCCTCTGGACGCTCTAATACCAATGCCAATCACCCCAAGAATCCCATTAGTACTGAAGCTTCTCCGGTTCTGCCATCCGTTCTGCCACCTGTAACAGTGATGGTGCCATTTCCATTGGTGCTACCAATTCCTTTCCCCATTCCGGTGCCAATACCGATATCTCCGGAAATCATGGAGAAATATGCCAAATTGAAAAAGCTGGACGATTCTTCTACTCCTGAATCGAAAAGTGATAAAACTAGAGAAAAGACGGAATGCCAAAATCAGCGGAAAAGGAAGAATTCCTTTGATTTTTTAAAACAGAAACGGAAGCGAAGATCATCTGCTCGAGATTGTGCTAGCGATGACATGTCTTCGAAACGTGCAGAGAAGGAAGTCAGCTCTCGTATTTCAAGCACAGAAAAATTTTACGATTCAATCGAAAATCTATCTTTTAGGATATCTGGTAATCCAACGCCCGATTTCATGCAAACTCCAGTAACTCTAAAAGTATCAAGATCTGATCTTGATGTTGATTCGAGAAGCTACTCACCTCTCTCTGATGCTATAAGCAGCAATGAAGAGGACTGTGTTGAAAGAACTTTGAAAAATGGCGACCCGGAGGAATTTTCGAATATGAATTTCTCTCAGTTTAACCTCAACTTAGTGCGATCTAGTCCTTCAATTCTATCGCAAGCGAGTGAACGTCATTTTTCACTGAATAATACTTTGGAGAACTCTGAGAGTCAATCTCCTACTAATTTATCGGTAAAAGACAGACATGATATTATGTCTTCCAACATTGTTAACTTTAAAAAGAAGCATTTGCGAGATCAGTTGAGTCTTATGACGTAAAACTATGAATTCCGAATTGTGTTTTGTGATGTTGCCTGTATTATAAGTAAATGTTACACTTCAAAAATATTTTTTGTCTTATTTTTATGGTTAAATACATCATTGAGGACATTATAAGAAGTATGTGATTTCTTATGTAAAACTTTAAGCACATACCAAATACATGTTGGGAAAGGAGGATAATTGAATCATATCAACATTAGAAGTTAAAATATTTGCATTGAAACAGTAACACCTCTAAAATTAAAATGTTTATCTTAATTTCTAAACTGAAGTTTTTATTTCATAAATATTTTAAGAAATGAAATTATTGTGAGAAACATTTTGGCTAGTAGGTGTGAGAATTTTACATCCTATTAAATAATTTGTTTTCTACATTTTCATATGAAATTTCTATGAATGTCAACACTGTTATGTAACATCCACCACACTTTCTTACACTTGGTAAACTCACTATCCATAAGGAAACTAGAGAAACTGGAAGAAAATCTAGGGAAACCTGCGTTACATTTTATATATTTATTTATTTGATACACATTTTAACATGCCCTTTAGAGCTGAGGCACTCTTGTAATTACAATCACCAGGCGTCTTATATGAATGTTCATATATATAAGAACACTGTTTTATACATAAGAACATTTTATTTATATATAAGAACACTGTTTTATACATAAGAACACTTTATTTATAAATAACAACACTTTATTTATGTATAAGAACACTTTATTTATGTATAAGAACACTTTATTTATGTATAAGAACACTTTATTTATGTTACAAGAACACTGTTTTACATATGAGAACACTGTCATAAATAAGAACACTGAGAACACATATATTTTACTTGCGCAAAAAAGTAGAAATTACACCCAGAGTAATAACTAATGAAATAAGCTCACAACCTATTACACTTATGATTTAATGTAGTTTGCCAGACGTTTTTCCAACAGAAATGTAGCATCAAAATATAAATTGAACTAAAATGTTAAATGTCGTTGAACCATACTTAAAGGATACAAAATAGTTTTCTTCTCATGAAGTTATTTTAGTGACATATTGTGCTCCTACTAAGTCAAAAGGCGTCTTGACGCTTTATTTCACGTAAGAACTTTATGAATGAAAATTTTAATTAATGTACTATCGATAACATGTAATTGATACTGTACTATAGTGCACAAATTAGAAGTTTACAGCTGAAACTGCGCATTCTTGCTCATATTTTGTCTATTTATTTAAAAATATCTAATCCTGACATGTATTTCAACAACCAAACACAATTCATACATTTATAGTCTGTTATAGTACAAGTAAACTGAAATGCTGTCAAATATTTTTCATTATTAATCTGATTTTCATAGCATACAAAAATGTTTTTGCATCACACTTGGCATAATGTTCTTGAAAACAGATTAACAAATAAGATGAGATAAGAAATTTAACACATTAAAAAATTTTAAGGCTTCAAAAGTATTAAAAAAACTACCATATACACATAAGAGGAAATCTTCAAATTCATGTGGACACATAACATTTCTTACTCTTGAATGTAATGTAATAAGATGTAATGGCCAATGGGAGAGATTCGTGTTTTATAATAGGAAATCTCGGATTCTTCAAGAGATTCACATACTAGGACTGTGTTAATTACTCGTAGATTTCTTTTTATCCTATTCCTGTCTCGAGTTCACATGGATATCAATCGACGAGCATCCCAATAGAGGTCTAAAAATATCTAAAATATCTTTTAAAAATACTCTGCAGTATTTGCAATTATGTTATCAAGATTCTTAGGACCATTCCTGAAGTGATCTTTAGTTATTTTCTTTAGTTTTCGAAGGACATATAACTAAATTAGTTACTCCAATATGGTGTAAGTGCCTTTGTAAGTAGTCATGTCCTTTAACGAGTTCGAAAACAAACATCTCCAACAGCTCTCTGCAAGGAACCTGGGATACGAGCTTTGTGTCTCAATAAAATATTACAACTCTTTTCTGTAGACACATCTTTCTAGTTTGAAAACCTATTGGTCCTAATGGATGAGTATTATAAGCCATGAGGTTACATTCCCTGGAGTGGACTCCAATCATTTTGCAAAGAGGACAAATAGCGGATTTCGTTACTCTAATACAGTGTGTCTTTGTTGGTAGTCATGTACACTGTAGTAGTCAGTGAGGACTCGAAAACGAGCAACTCCAACAGCTTTGAGCAAGGAACCACCTGGGATACGAGCTTTATTTCACAACGGATATTGTGATCGTTACGTTTTCAATGTGTAAACATTTAGCAGTATTCGCGCAGTAAAACAGCTTTGCTATAAATATATGTCACATACCTTTCAAATATATTTTTTGCCATCCTTATCTGCATCTACCCATATGCCGATGTTACCATACGTCTACAGCATAGAAACACGATCTTCCTCATTTTAAATCCCTTTAAATATTTATCAATGAAATAATCTTAAGATTTCTGAAGATAGTATATTTCATATACTTGATGTATATAAAGGAATAAATTCTTAGAGCTTAAACGAAATGCACTAAACTATAGCAACAAATATAAGAAAACAGATCGACTTCAAAGACCCTACTTATAAAATATTATTTCGCGAGTCCCGAACTTTTTACTTTTTTTTTTCATCTTCGCTCCTTTCTAATTCGTACACAGCCCCGCAAATTAAAGAAAAGGCAGCCTCCATTTTTTCCCCAACACAGTACCTATCTTTACTCAGAAAGAGGGCGTTACGAAATTCGAATAATATGAGACTAAACATGTTCTCCAGATATTGAGCAAACGAACAAGAGAACTGTGGGAAACGGGCAAAGAAGAGAGCAGCAAAAATGAATAAAAAGACTGGAAACTAAAAGAGAACCTCTAATTTTCCGAGCGTTTATGTTTCCTTGCTTCGCCCCTCCCCCTTTAAGACTCGAAGACACGATATCGCTGAGTGTTTTCCCCATTTTTCCTTTGTGCTCATCTGCATGGCCTTTAAGTTGGTTGTGTCCGTCCCATTCGTAGGAAGAGCATACGCCCTTTCCTTCATTTGTGGTAATTACGCGTTTGCGAAAAGAAAGTTCGGTTAGTAGTACAAAAGAAGGTTGGGCTTTTATATCTCATGAATGACAAGCCTCCCTTTCTGAGGGGAGTTTGCAAGAGAATCGAGCGTTTGGGCCTCTTTTTATACGTCATCTTGACGCACGAAACTAATCGCACATTGATCTGTACAAACATTGCACTCTCCTGTTCCTTAAACCAGAGTTTCTCTACTCATGGAATTCCTAGATTTCGCTTAGTTGTTTAAGATAGTATTTTATTATATGTTGGTAGAGTCAGAAAAGTTCAAGTGTCCTCAAATGTCGTTTTTCAACCCTTTAAAGGTTGTTTAATTTTGCGGGAAGAGGACTTATAACTAGTGATGCAAAGGGTGGAAAAAATCCGGTTTATTCCCGGGAATAAACCCGGTTTTTTGGGAAGGAAATATTGAAAATTTCTAATGTTTCAAGAAGGGAAAAGGGCTTATTTATATCTGTCTCATCGCATGTATCTAGCAACTACTGTTTACAATGTTTACTGCAATATAATTAAATTTCTAAACCTTTACCAATCTAATGTTTTAGTTTCTTTTTTTTTTCTTTGGACTTTAACATGGTATAGCATAACACTAATTTAGAAGATGTTTGTAATCCGAATCTGTTTCAAATTGTGTTGTAAATAAATGCAAAACTTGAAAAACTGCGTTTCAAACATGCAGATGAAGCAGGACATCCCTGAATATGTTCCATTAGTTCCAGAAAATTTGAATCTGTGCCACTTTTTTTAGGTTATTCCACCAAAGAGAAGTTGATACACTGTTGATAATCTCGGGTGAAAAAAAGTTTTCATTAAAGGTTCATCTTTTGATTGAAATTGAATTGTGTAGTGCAAGTACTGCAGATTTATATCTTGCAAATACTATACTTACAAGCATATTCCTCTTGAGATTGAGGCAACTTTCTATCCTTATATGAGGGATTCATCATGTTAGCCAAAAACTGAATATGAGTTATAGCACTCATAAATTCTGTCTTTTTTAAAAATGAGTGGAAATGATTTAATAAAATCATTTCCACTCAATAGTTTATATTGTTGTAGTGGAAATATTATGAAGATCTACAGAATAATTCAAAACTAATAAAAATTATACTTTTAATTTTATACACTAAAGAGCCAAAACATTTTGACCACCTACTCAATTACGCGTTGCGCCTCCTTTGGCCTGCAAAACAGCTGCAACTCGCCTGGGCATATATGCCACAAGTTCTTGGTATATGACTGAAGACAGGTTATACCAAATGTCTAAGCAGCGGTCACGCAAAGTTGAGATATTCGGACATGGTGGTGTTTGAGGTCTGAGCTGCAGCTCCGTGACACCCCAAATGTGCTCTATCCGGCGAGTTAGGTGGTCAGGACATTAAGTGGAAATCATCAGTATGCTCCTCGAACCACTCCAACACAACCCGTGAGTTGTGACATGGGGCGTAGTCCTGCTTGAAGATTCCATTTGCAGTTGGGAAGACATACGCCATGTAAGGGTGCAATTGATCCGCAATTATGTTCAGATAGTTCTCAGCTTTCATGGTCTGTTCTACTACAACTACGGTTCCCAGAATCGCCCATGAAAACGTCCCCCAAAGCATGATACCGCCACCACCAGCCTGTGTATGACCTGCTGTACAAAAGTGGAGCAAGTATTCGCCTGGTAGACGGCGTACCTTGACACGACCATCGACGTGATTAATACGAAATCGGGATTCATCTGACCAGGCAACTCTTCCACTCATCCATGGTCCAGGCTCGATGATCCCGGACCCACTGTAAGCGTAGTTGGCGATGACGCTTGGTCAACAGAGACACACGAGTGGGACGTCTGTTGCACAGTACCATATCCAACGGTGTCCGCTGAACTGTGTGTTCCGAAACACTTGCGCTTGGACCAGCATTGTATTGAGCTGTCAGCTGAGACCTGTCTCGCGCCGATTTTGCGTTATCAAGCGGGACATTCTCCAACGTCCTTTTGATGACGCGTGGACGACCAACACCTTGGCGTCTACTACTGGTATCACCGTCATTTATCCACTCTGTATGAATACTAACAACGGCAGATTGTGAACTACCTACCAGTAGTGCAGTTTCGGTGATACTCGTTCCGAGTCTTCGGGCCATTACGATCTGCTCTCTATCAAATTCGCTTAGATCAGCAGCCTTTCCCATCACTCTCAAAAGTTAGTGCAAGAATGATTATTTACCATCTCCAGCAGCAGTTAAATACCATTCTCACTTAATCACGTGCCCTCCACGTAATCCAGACGAGTTAATTGAAAAATGTGGAGATGGTCATAATATTTTGGCACGTCAGTGTATATGTTATAGAAATTTACATTTTTCAGCCCAAACTCTTGTATGTTACCAGCCATAATTTCTCCCAAATATACACTCTATAACAAAAAAAATCGACGCACCAAGAAGGAGTTGTCCGATGGAGACAAAAATTGGTGGATAGGAAAATTATGTACAGAATAAAAAATGATTAAAATTTCAGAACAATTGAATTATTTATTTCAGAGTTACAGTAACGAGCTCAATAAGGTGTTGACCCGCCTCTAGCCTGGATGCAAGCTGCCACACTGCGTGACATAGACCGATAAAACTCCCGGATGGTCTCCTGCGATATTTCTAGCCAAATTTGCTCCAATTGTCGGACTACGTCATCAACATTCCCTACCGGATGCAGTCGCCTTCCCATCATATACCAGACATGCTCGATGGGAGAGAGATCTGGTGATCTGGCTGGCTAAGGAAGTGTTTGACAAGCTTGAAGACTGTTCATAGCAACACGTGCCGTATGTGGTCTGGCATTGTCTTGCTGAAAAATAAGCCCAGTGTACTGCGAAACGAACGGTCTCAGAATGTCGTCAACGTACCGCTGTGCAGTAAGTGTACCTATAATGACGACCAAAGGGGTCCGGCTATCAAGGGAAATGGCACCCCAGACTCATTCCAGCCTGATCGAGCCAAGCACCA
The DNA here is from genome assembly GCA_947359465.1 of Metellina segmentata. Taxonomy (NCBI): domain Eukaryota; kingdom Metazoa; phylum Arthropoda; class Arachnida; order Araneae; family Tetragnathidae; genus Metellina; species Metellina segmentata. The sequence goes on from OX375881.1 coordinate 56,635,712, forward strand.
CTGTAATCTGGCTCGACAGTATGCAGGCGTGAGTGGCAGGTGGCGTAACCGTCGGTACGAGCGTAGATTTCGCTCTCTCAGCCGTCTGTGAATGGTCATGGTGGACACTCGTGTGTGGGTCGCACGACTGATGGTTGATAGCGATGAATCAGGCGCTGTGACAACTGATCTGACAATCACTCTGTCCTCGCGATCTGTTGTGGCACTACGTCGACCGCTACCATCTTGACGCTGAAATCTGCCATTGTCCACCCACTCTCGCCAGCATCTTCTAATCGCCGCATCGCTTCGACTCACATGACGAGCGATTCTCCGATTTGCCCAACCTGCCTCTTTCAATCCAATGATACGACCTCTCTCAAACTCTGAAAGTGGCTCGTAATGAGCTCGAATCCTGCGGCGAGGCATTTTTTCACTCGTTTAAAGGTATCCTAAATCGCAATGCAGCAGAAATTTTTAACAACAGTTCAAGAACAACTCCTTATATACATCTGCTAGATGCGCAGTTCCGATGAGCAGGAGATCGCACTATTCCATTCATTGGACACCAAATTTTAATCATTTGCATATTTGGTCAAAACATTTTTGCATACGAAATTTCAAAGTAATCGGATGATTCCTTCTTGGTGCGTCGATTTTTTTTGTTATAGAGTGTAGTTGCTGCTATAGCCTCTTAAATATGTTATTAAATATGCATTTGTTAATGGGAATCTGGGACCATCTTGGACTAAGATGTTCATTTACCAGTTTTCCCCACTGGGTTGGGAAATATTAGTTTTGGACAAGAAAAAGCCAACCCTGGTTGCTGTACACTGGTTGGGAATTATTGATCTAGATATTTAATTGATGTATTGTACAACACACAAAAAACATGATTACATCCACAATTCGAGTATGTCATGCGCTTTATTGATTTAAAACTTATGTTATAAAAATGGTTGGTTTTAGTTTGTTCCCTCAATATTCCTAATGTTCCTCAAAGATCCGGGTTTATTCCCAAAATTCCCAAGTTATTCCCCTCTTCCGAAATTCCCGAGTTTTTTTGCACCACTACTTATATCACCTAATGAATGTATTTAAAAGCATGAAATAGCATTTTAAACACAAACATATCGTACAAAAATGTTTTTAAAAATGTAGTTTTATGGGTGGTAAGCTCATTGATGTCTCACTTCCCATTTAAAGCTTTCCTACACAGAAAATTACTAAATGAGATCATATTTATCAACAGACTTAATATACCTAGAATGTTTACAGTGGCGTTAAAGAAGCTGCATCAGTCATTTAAATCATTATTGTAGTTAGATTAAATATTATAAATTGTTATAGTTGTGACAGATCGTTTCGGATATGTATTTATCAAAGATGTTCCTGACGATGTCTTACACTATTGTATGGCATAACATTTTGTTGCAAATACACATCCTCTCTATTCTTTACATCTATTCGGTTGACCAAAAACTTTGTTCGATTTTTTATGCAAAAAAGCAATTTTTACAATTGACATAAATAACCATTAAAAACCCTTATTGACCATTTTGCTCCGTTATCTTCTGACATCATTCAAGCAACTTCATAATTCTCTCCACCCAAAACTTTCTCATCTTTCTTGGCAAAGAATGTTGCAGATGACATTTGCAGTCTTTTAAGGAATTAAAAGTCTTTTCATTAAGAAAATTTTGTAAGAATCAGAAACTGAAAGTGCAAAGAGTCTGGTTAATACGGCGGATGAGTCCAAAGAAGCGAGCGAAGGTACATTATCGTGATGAAAGAATGTGTCTTTTTTGTTGACTAATTACACATGCTTTACGTCTAGAGCTGTTTTCAATTGGAAGCAGAACCTGTAGGAATCAATGGTTTGGTTTTACAAATGGAGCTCGTAAATTCTTCATTCCAATCCCATCATATGTACTTAATCTTTGGATGAAAACAATTATTCAGATGACATTTTTGTTTTTCTTTCCCTAAGATCTCGTTCGTTTCATATTATTGAAAGTATAACGTTCATCAGCAGTCACAGTTTTTTAAAAAAGCGATTCGTTTTCGTTACGTTCAAATAACTGAACGAAACAGCAGAATTAACAGTTATTTAGTTCATGTGTGAGGGTGACCAGCTAAGCCCAATTTACACTGCTATGGAAGAGTGTTATTGTTACTGCACCGATAAGGTGTGCTCTCATGTAGCTTCTATAATGTCTTGTTATCATTCAAAAATGAATACACATGCAGTATAACGTCAGCTTGCAAGTGAAATATACCATGTCGAGAAACAGTTCTGAGAAATAATTAAGGGCAAAGTCCCTATGTTTCACTTTACTAAGTACGTTTCTCAAAAATGAATATAGCGTTCATATACAAAGAATAAATTACTCAGTGAACTTCCTCATTCTAAAAAGCACGTTCTGGTTTAGAAATAAGTAACAGAACATAAATAAAATTTAATGCCAAAACAGGACAACTTTTTTTAAGGTGCTTTACATTAAAAACATAAAAGAGTCCATCATCTGAATCAAACAAATAATGGGAAGCAAACAGCAAATTCAATAATAGTTAGATGCTATTCTTTCATATATTTATTATGCTCTATCGTCTTTAGAAATGTCACTCCTCAAATGAAACACAAAAAGTCATCTAGTTGTTAAAATCCCATGGAACGGAAAAGAGCGTCAAAAAGATTAATTATTCATCTACACGTAGAGCAATTTTCAGTACTTTTTGCAGCCAATAAATTAAAATAAACTAGTATTGTGACCGTGTGCTGAGAAGTTCATCTTAGAAGCGGGCAAACAAGCGACAAACTCTCATTACACTCACAAACATTTATTAATCTAATTTACATTACGTGGACACTATATATACTATTTACAGAACCTTTCATAACTACCCTACATAACGGACGCTACGACACGTCTTCATTCTACGCCTCTGAACACTCCCTGGCCTCCTGAGGGTGTCCTTGATCGGAGCAGGGTGAGATTTAGTTTTGGTTCTGACTTTTAGTTCGGAGGTTTATAGCTCTGCAGCTGACGCTGTACTTATAGTTCACTTGTTACAGTATTTAAATAGTATATTATAGGCACTTGTATCCATTTCAATGAATATCGAGTCTGAAAGGGTTTAAGTAAAGCATTTTGTAAAGGTTGAGAATGTTTTTTTTTAACGTGAACAATCTCCAGTACTTCAAGAAATGCATATCTTTAACTGATTTAACTTTATCTATTGTACATGATAATTTATTTCAGTTTTATAGTGTACATTTTATCATTAAGTTATAGATAAATTGTATTTAAAACTGTAAAATGTTTAACATAGGTACATGTTTGAATTTTGCGAAGCTTCCTTAACTGGGCTAGAATTTTGATTAATTGAAATTCTCCGGAAAATGCTCCATGAACATACATTTTGTGACCCATTTCAAAAAGGCTCTAAAAACAAAAATAATTACCTAAAAATGAAACGATTCCGGGACATGTTTTATAAATAAAGTTAATGAAACACCAACAAAAGATTCAAAATGATCATGATACAATAAAACATTATCTTAAAAGTACAATTTAACCTTTTGTAGTTTCTCCGCCAAACTGTAAATATTAATATTTTAGTAAAAAATTGACCTCTTAAAAGTAAGCCAGAATAAATTTACATTATCTGACACGTCCTGCGTCCAATTGAAGTTTATAAACAAAGATCACTCTAAAAGTTTAGTTTATAATGACAGTTGGATCTTTGAAAGTTTAAATTGAAAGTTTTTTTTTCATCAGTCTAAAATTGCAAAGCTAAGCAAATACCATGTGCCGATTAAATAGAGAATTGTGTTCTATAATCTATCAGAAAAGGTATATGCATTCAAAAGCTCTCTTTCACTACTATTTACACCACTGGCACACACTTCAAATAAATTAAGTCCTTTTGATTAGTCTAGCTAAATTTCACCCCAGGGACATTTTTTTCTCGAGAGGTAGGAGGAAAGGAGTTTCAAAGAAATTTATTCAAAAATGCCATTTACCTTGAAATTGACAATTATCTATATATATAAATCTCTTACGTGGCACGCAAAAAAGACGGGTTTTTTTTACCGCTCTTTGGCAACACTGTACGATTGTTTGTTTACTACGAGGACTCGCGCCTCAATTGAATTTATAGCGTTATCAGATGAAATTTTATTGAAAAAAAGTTATATATTATTCAAGCTGTTGTAGCTTACAAACAACATGTTGTGTATTCGATTTCCAAAGCAGCGCTAACATTTCGAGTCAAAATTTGCTTAAAGTTTTCTTCTGAATTCCAAATTGTTCGAGTTCTGATTCCATAGGTGCTGACTCACTTTGCTGTAGTACAAAAAATTTATATTTGAAATTTTTTTTTTTGGAATATCATATTTTGTAAACAATCCCACGTGGACACGTGTCTTCCTTGATGCGAGCGAAGCGAATAAGGTTCGCGCAGCGAACCAATGAGGATTGCAAAGCAATTCTCCTGAGATTGGCGAGCGTATTGGCTTATGCACAGTCCAGTCACATTAATGTGACCACCACCTACTTTCGACGTCAACGTGAAATAACCAATCACAAAAAGCAGGGGCAGCACATTGCAGTGGAGTGTATATAAAGGATGTCCTGTGGCATCGGAAAGCATTTGAATCTTTGGCGTAATGCAGAAACGTAGCGATTTATCCGACGTCCAAAAGGGCATGATTATTGGCTTTCGGGCCAAGGGTGGAAGCATTTCGGAAACGGCTAATTTTGTGAACTGTTCGCGTGCCGACGTGGTAAAAGTATACCGTGCATGGCAAAATGGCACTATCTTAAATCAGCGGCGTGGCACATGTGGTGCACCACGGCCTATAGATGACAGAGGCGAACGAAAGCTACGGAGATGCGTACGGGCGAATAGACGTGCAACTGTTGAGCAACTGACCGCCCAGATGAACCAAGGGGCTACCAAGAGTGTATCCTCAACAACGGTTCAGCGAGCGTTGCTGCGCATAGGCCTTCGCAGCAGACGCCTGATTAATGCACCTATGCTGACTGCTGTTCATCGGCGACGGAGGCTGGAATTTGTACGCCAGTACCGCAACTGGACGTCCACAGAGTGGCAACAGGTGGCTTTTTTCCAAATAATCACGTTTTATGCTCCATCGGACAGATGGAAGTTGGCGTATACGGCGTGAAACGTCTGAAAGCAAACACCCTGCAACAATTACCGGTAGGATCCAGGCTGTAAGAGGGAGGTAATCTAGCGCAGCTGGCCACGGCAGTGGAGTCGGCATGGCTCAACATCCCAGTGAACACCTTCAGAAACCTAATTGACTCTTTTCCTGCACGTTTTGCAGCGGTCCGCTCTGCCAAAAGTGGTTATTCTGGCTTTTGACAGGTGGTCACATTAAAGTGACTGGACTGTGTATATAACAACAGAAAAGAATAAAAATTATAATTTGAGCGAACGTCACTAAAATACACGAAATTGTCTTTTAAAAAATAAAAATAAACTCAATATTTTATGGAACATATTTCTATTTAAACGCTTAAGGCGCGTTCTCACGAATCAAGTTTAATTGACCGATTATAGTTGATCAATAAAAGTTGAATATTACTTGAATCAGTTTTTGTTCACACATTTCATAGAAACTAATCAACAGTTTCAGTATTAAAATGGCGTCGAAAGCAGCTGTGCGTGAAGTTGTACAGATCGTAACAGTTTTGTTAAAAGAACTAAAAACAAGTTTATTTAACATGAGAAGAAATCGTAACAAAAGTCGTTTTAGCAAGTTTAGCTTTAGCAAGTATATTAAACTAGGGGGCCTGCCCCCTGCTCGCTGACGCTCGCCAACCCCCGGAGGATTGCTTCGCAATCCTCATTGGTTCGCTGCACGAACCTATACTCGCTTCGCTCGCCTCAATGAAGACATGTGTCCTAGCAGAAGGGATTGTTTACAAAATATGTTTAAAAAAATGTTTTTCAAATCTAAATTTGCTGTATTACAGAAAAAATATATACAGTATCTCTAAACTCAGAATTCAAATGAAAACTTTGTGCAAATTTTGACTCGAAATGTGAGCGGTGCTTTGGAAATTAAATACCCAGCATGTTGTTTGTGTGTACATTTTCCCAGCACTCAAACGACCCACACTCATTGAGTTTGTTGCCGAAAGTTGTAGTGCAAGCGTCTTGTTGAACTATAATTGTTGGCCCTGAAAAGGACCGTTTTTTAAATGACCCTGAAAAGATCCTCCGCTTTCTTTGATTTCTATTACAAACTAACTGCAACAGCTCATTAAAATTTCCTTTTTTTTTCAATAAAACTTCATCCGATAACGCTATAAATTCAATCGATGCGCGAGACTTCGCGATAAACAAACACTCGTACAGTATTGCCAAAACGCGATAACAAATAACGTCTTTTTTGCGTGCCACGTAAGAGAATTATATATATAGATGGCTCATGCGAATCATCTCAGCATTGTTCTGTGTTGCTTGATTTATTTAAAACTGTTTTGAAGTTTAATCGCTTTTGTCTTATTACAGTTTGAATTTGTTCCTGGCAGATGATTGCACCGTAAAGAGGTATCTGTTTTAACAGGACACAGACAGATTTAGCAAATATGTCGTATTCCTCTTCAGTCTAATTTTTATTACTTTGCACTACTTTATCAAGTTTATCAATTGCAACTCTTGCATCTTTATATTTATATTTATCCAGTCGGTGTGGTTATGTTACAGTTCTAAAAATATTAGCATCAAACTTTCACACCACTTAGGCTAATTTTTTAAATTTTTTCATACCTAAGAACAAAACACAGACATGCGTGGCGTGACCAGTTGAAAGCTAATTTGACAGTAGTCTAAAGTTTACACGTTTCAAGACAAGTTTTTACTTAAAGGCAAATGGCGGATGACTCATCACTTCAACGATAAAGTTTGAATTTGTCAAACTTTTCTTGATCCACTGAAATATTAATCAACTCTATTAAACAAAGGTTCTCGCTATAGTTTTCATTCAACTTTTGTCGATCCACTATAATCGGTCAATTAAACTTGATTCGTAAGAACGCGCCTTTAACATTTCAATCTTGTCAAAAAATAATCCGAAATCATTAAAATACTGCTCATGAAATTGTAATTTTAGTAACTCATTTTACTTAAAATGCAAAGTAAAAAGAACGACAAAAAACTTTTACGTTGAAAAAAAATTAATTTTTAAATAAATAAATCACATAGATTATTTTTTTAAGATTTTGAAGGATGTAATTTGACACAAAGTTGACCAAATTCGACAGTTTGCAATATTGTCATAAAAGTGTTTCATCTTTCTGCTCCAAATGGTAAAAATATTTAATACTTTCAGTAATAATTTTACAATTTGTATATGGCATCATTGAGTAAGTCACATTCTGGAGTCTGGTTTGTTAATGTTTAAAAGGTGACAAAATGTCGTAAGTCTTTTTTTTTTCTTCAGTTTATGAGAAAACAGAGGTGGAAAATTGTAATAAGTTAAAAACCACAGAACAACATGTTAAATGCTAAATCTTAAAATTAATGTCACGAAAAGTTAAAAAAAGTGACATAACATTTTGCCATCTGAGCACAGATATTATAATAAGAGGACCATTTAATGTAAACAAATAATCCCGAAGAAAAACGAAGATTTTTACATTCCTTTTAAATGCTCTCAATGGATACATGTTTGACATGTAGCGAGTTTATCTTTAAACTAAAATAAATGGCTTGTCATACGACGGGTGCATAACAAAATTTATTTATTTTGTTCAAACTTCAATTATATCTATTTTTAAACTTGACGGTGCGTGATCACTGGCTAAGTAAAAACATTTTTATCACCACAATCTGTCAACTAGCCTTTGATTTCGCATGGTTTTGTTTTTTGATCAACACTTGTAAAATCATGAGTTACGTACGGCAATCATTTTATACTCAATGTTATTTCTATGTCGATTTCAAATTTTATGATTTTTGATATTTCGTATCTCGTTTCGCTCGTGACATCCAGAACCAATCAAAACAAATCGAAACTCCTACTACTGATGACGTAACACAACCAATAAAAATTTGAACAGCCACGGAAAGACAGCAGAATCTAGCATTTTATGTATTAAGACTAAGATAAAAGCCCGTCATACGATGGGTGCATAACAAAATTTGTTTATTTTGGTCAAACTTCATTTATATATTTTTCAAAACCTGACGGTGCATGATCACTGGCCGTGATATCCAATTTGAAATAATGATCAAAAGATGATTTTTGATAATTTGTATTTCGTTTCGCTCGTGACATCACACAACCAAACAAAACAATTAAAGGCAGGTGCAGTGCAAGTCAAGTTTTTCCTGGCCTTATATATCCTCATGTTGGTTAGATGTGGTAAGTCAGAGAGAATGCCAGCTCAGGTGTTGACCTCGTCATCCAACCGTGGTTGAAAATTAAGAGGGATTGTCATCGCATCTTTCACTTCGTTATGAATTCCGGATAATTGCCAATAGCCTGCTCTGGTACGACAAAAGCAAGCATGAAATATATCGATTGACGATACATACAATACGATTTTACAGCAGGTAGGTATTTAATTAACGTCACTCTGGAGGTATACAGAGGGCTATTGATAACGGTATGAGATCTAACCCAAAGTGAAAGATCCGAGGACAACACCTTGTAATTTGGAAAACCACCTTTACAGCTGAATACCATGAGACAGAGTGGCTGAACCGCTCTTACTGGATATCGCTCGAGCGTTGGCTGGGTACGGTGGGTAATGGTCGGGGTGATCGGACTACTGCGTCCGTTGACCGGTATTGCAGCTGGCATCGGCCATGTGCCGGGCCGTGAGGTCCTTTTCTAGCACGAGTCCGGTAGGTGCCGAGTGAAATCTGTTGTGACACTCGGTCGCCCAGACCTTGCGGTCTGTCGACTGGCATCGCTGGAAGACAACTGAATTGTCGATCCCGGAAAGTCGACGAATTTTTACCGGAGGCACCTTGGCCATCGCCAAATGCGGGCTGTTGGTAGAATCCTTGGGCGATTTGGATCACAGCATCCGACCAGTTATCGGTTCGGACCGGAGTGTCTGCAGTAGTGCTCTCGTGTAGTTACGGGGAGTGGGGCATAGCTATATGTCACTCCGGTCAAGCAGCGGCAGGAACCTCCGCGTGGTGCCACTTGGTAACTAGTGGTGCCGCTGAGCCAAGAAACTTAGTGGCTGCTTTAGGCCAATATCTGCTCACTTACAATTTTCCAGGCTATCTGGTAGAAGGCAGTGTCTGTAATGCATCAGAGAAGTACTTCCAGGCTATCTGGTAGAAGAGTGTCTGCAATACATCAGTTGCTACAGCCCACGTTTCCGGATCGTAGATTACGGAACAGGCTGCTATACTACTGGGCTACTGAGGAGGGTGTGCCTTCCTAGTAGATGCCTCCAGAAGGCAGCTCGAGCTTTCATCGAGAGCACGTTCTCTCCACTCGAGGATGAAAACAAAATCCAGCTTGACTCATGATCCATGGTTGTCGAGCGATGAAGAGGGCCCATCGACGGTCTTACCGCATGGCATGACAAGATTGGGCTTTGAGCACTGGCATATCCGGGGTTGATTGATATTTATGAGCTGGGACCGATACACATTTCCTCCTCTTTTTTCCCACTCGCAGCCTTTCCTCGCCGCTTGCGGCGCTAAATCTGATGTACACTCAGGAACATTGAAAATAACGCACCAAGAAGGAAGAAAGGTACAATCATGAAACTTTTCAAATAAGTACAGTGAGACAAGTTATGCAAATGATCCGAGTTTAGTGCCAATGCGCATGACCACACACCCTGCAGTGGCGCTGCAAGCAGGAAGTGGGACCGGCGCAGAGTGGATTATTCATAAGCGTGACTATCTCATTCCGACTCTAGGAGAACTTTATCAAGCGAAGAATGTCAGGTAAACATGTGAGAAGACATTTCTCACAGTTAAGCGAGTTTGAGAGTTGGCCTCATGATCGGCATGAAAACCGCAGGCTGGTCGACGCGCCGTGTTGCTCTTTAAGTCGATCGTTCGGAGTTTGTCGTCAAAACATGGCAGGGCAGTGGACACGAGATGGTACCCGCGTGCGGCATACCAGGTCTGTAGTGACCAGGAAGACGACAAGGCGACAGGATGGAAGGATCGTGCGGCAAGCGCTCGTGGATCCAACAGTGACTTGTTCCACGATACAATCAGACGTAGGGGTGCCAGTTGTTCCACAAACCATTTCCAGACGTCTTACGGAAGCGAATCTGCAATACAAGCACCCTTTTCGTGTACCGCCTTTTACACCGAAACATCGGCAACTCCGTCTAGAGTGGTGCCAAGCCAGTGCGACGTGGAATAACACATATTGGCTAAACGTGGTGTTGAGTGATGAATCCCGGTTCGTTTTGGGGACAGATTATTACAGCGAGGTGCCCTGTTGAACTGTACAATCCACCCTCGCTGTCGCGCAACACACTGTCCGCACAGCAGTCATAATGATCTGGGGGCCATAGCCTATGATAGCCGGTCCACTCTAATTGTGTACGTGAAACCTTAACGAGCCAGTGTTATGTTGATGACATTTTCGAACCCACGAGGGACTTTTCCTAAATGGTCTTCCAGAGGCAATTTTCAAGCAAAATAATGTTCGTCCGCATATAGCTAGAGTTGCTTAATACTTCCTACGTCATGCTCAGACTCTTCCCTAGCCAACCGCTCTCCGGACTAGTCCCCTATTGAGCAAGTGTGGGACCAGCTGAAACACCAGGTGCCGTCGTGTCACTCTGTACATGATTTGGAGGTGGCTGTTCAAGATTTGTGGGTTCATCTGGCTCAGAACAACAACAGACGTCTAATCAACTCAATGCCGGACAGTGTTGCGGCATGTATTTCAGCAGGAGGCGGTCCGACGAGCTGTTGAAGTTGTATTGTATTTGTCTAATTATACACACTGTATTTGTTTAATTGTCTTGATTTTGGGATCAAGTGAATCTTTCATCTGTATCATAATGGGTATTAAATTTCATTTCAATTCGATACTCCCTTCTGGGTGCGCTATTTTCAATGTTCCTGAGTGTACTCCAAACCAGGGGTGACACGGAGGGAAGTGGCCCCCAACTAAGAATGAAAAAAAGAGAAACGCGGTGAAGCATCTCTAGTGATTGGTAATTTTTAATTAACGTCGTACTAGAGCAACACAACAGGCTATTAACGACGTTCCGGGATCAATCTCCTTTTGGAAAGATCCGAGGACAAGGCATATCTAGAATTCCATTTCATCAGCCCGGACCTTGTCATCTGATCATTGTGAGAAATTAAGCGAGGTCTTGTATCTATCCTCTCGGGATTGATTCCGTTATCTGACCATGGCTCAAAATAACGTGATGTTGTCCTCAGATCTTTCCCTTGGGCGATTGAACCCGGCCCGCTTTCAATAGCCCGATATGTTGTTCTAATAGGACGTTAATTACAAATAACTAACAACCGATTCAACAGACGTAAGTTTAGTTATTTCAAACTTAACTGGATCCGTGTGCATCTGTTTTTGTTTACAAATCGAAGAACATGTGTTTGACATTGAATTTTCCCAAGTTAAGAATTCGGATTTGCTGAATGATATGAACTAATTCTCGAAATCTGAAAAATATTACTAATTTTCGAACATCTGACTCGTTTCTGAAAAGAAACTAACTTTGAACTCCTTTTGCTTTAGCTCTGATCGCTGTTTTTCAATATGTTGCGTCCGTTGAACTCATGCAGACGATTTTTACTGTATTCACAGAGATTAGTATATCAATATGAACACAAGTGTTTTCTTAATACTGATCACAGTGCAGATAATATAACAAAATTTAAAGATAAACTTTCCAATGGTCCATCGTTGTCTACTTTTATAGACAGTAAGATGAAACTGTATACACCTGATGTTACTGATGAACCACCATATCTAACAGTTGAAAATGAAAATGAAAATATTCCTCGGAAAAGTAGAATATTTTTAGTTTTTATTATTTTGTATGCTTTTTGCAATTTTCAAGCAATTGTGTTAAAGCTTTAATTAATGACCCTCTTCTCAGCTTCATGTATTAAGTTGTGGTTGCTTAAAGGTTTTACGTACTGAGAAAAAAGCACCTTTATTCATGCTACCATTAATGATCTTCTCAATGTTTGATTTCTTTTATATCATTTTTAAATAAAATAAACCATGTCACAATTCTGACATCTTATCACTAATATTCAGTAATGTGCTGAAAAACAAATCACTAATTTTTTTTCAATTCCAGAAGAGCAATTTATGCTAAAGCTATGTGTGTGGTTTTTCTATAAGATATTAATCTATAAATTTTGCTTTGTAGTTTATTTAGAAACATATGGCTGCCAGATGAATGTTAGTGATACAGAAATCATTTACGCCATTCTAAAAAAATCTGGCTTTGAAATAACAAAAGACATCAATGATGTAAGTAGATACAACTACTTTTTTGTTCATTTCAATGATAAATTATGATACTTATTTCATCCTATTTCTCTTACTGTTATGAAAAATCTGTTGAAGTGAAGTATAATACAAAACATTGCTGATAAATGCATTGATAAAATCATATAAAGGTATTGTTCACCTATCACAAATATACTTTTGTTAAATAATGGTCATATTCTCTGTAGTATTATAAAGATTAATATTTATCTCGAAGTGATTGATGGAGCAGATCTTTTACCAAAATTTATTTGTATATAATTCTAAGTCCTTTGTATTTTGTGACAAAATTTTGTAAATTTGACATTTAGAATATATATTTAAAAATATGGCAAGTATGAAATTGTTTTGTAACCCAATATTTTTCTAAATGTGTACCATTTCTGTAAAATAAAATTCAAATTATGATTCACTTCAAATTTTGGCTTAAAAATCTCATGGTGCTATACTTAATTTTGGGTGGCACTGTTTGCATAACTGTATGTATATAATATGTAACTGGAAGTAAATCTTTTTATTGATATACAGAGTCACCAACTGATATTTAATATACACTCTACTATGACAACAAAAAAAAAGTTGCACATTGAAGGAACTGTCAGAATGCAATGAAATTTACAAGGTTGGTAATTTTACAAGTGCTTATGAATGAGTAAATGATTAACATTTGAGACTGAAGTGTGCAAACTTTATTGAGAAAAATTCCAAAAAGTGGTATCATTCAGTATTATATATGACCTCTATTATTCCTAATGCAGCATGCTAGGCACCTTGGTTGTGAGTCAGGAGGTCTTTTTATGAAGTCCTGTGACAGTCTACCCCATGCTGCTTGAACCTGCGTAGTTCTAGCAGATTATGCTGTACCCATACATTCTAAATCAGGGATAGGTCCTGTGAGTATGCAGGCCTTGGTAGGATATTGTTGTGTCATAGACAAGCTCTAGACTACAGCAATATGGGATCGAGCAGTTTTGTTCAAAAAGCTGGTGAACCTAGTAGGTTCAGGAATTGGAATGTAACTGACTGTAGAATTTCTTGTACATAATGCTGGCCTGACAAAGAGCCCATAACGGAAAACCATAGGTGATTTGGCATCATGTGCAACTGCACACTATGACACCAGGTCTTCTGGACAAGTGACCATGCACAACAAACCTTGAATCTTGGTGCCGACCACGTTGCCTCCACATAGGGACTCAATTGTCCTCTCAACCCAGACAGAAGCAGGATTCGTCAGTGAAGACCATTTGATGCCCCATGTCCATCTAGCACGACACCATTCCTGTCTTTGACAGCGATGCAATGCTGTTAAAAGTAGTCATCGTAACGATCTATGTGAGTTTAGTCCCAGGTCGTGAAATGGTGAGCCATCGACAAATGGTTCAATCACTTATTGAATTATTGAGAGAGGTTCTCACTGCCTGTTGGATGTCTGCAATAGTAGCTGTTGGATTAGTATGCGCATGTCTTACAACATGTTGATCCTCTCTCTCAGTACGGTTTCTCTAGGCCTTCCTAATGCTGGCATGTACCTTGTTGTATCCACTGCTGCCAACAGCATGCAACAGTAACATCACTACAACCAATATATTGCACAATCTGTCGATTAGATCATTCACCTTCTCAGAGGCCAATTTCTCGGCCTCTGTCAAACTTTCCCAGTTGCTTAAATTGCTTGCACTCTTTTTTCTGAGGTATAACTCAATGAAAAACGATGTAATCAACACAATAGCATAAGTCGAAATGAATTTGCTGCACTAATGGAATGTTCTTTTATGCCCCGGTATGCAGCATGTTTGAAAGCTGCCCTGCAAAAGCACATGCTCAAACAATTCTGAAATTTTTTTTGCATCTCCAATGCAGATGTTCCATTCTTCCAAATTTCATTAATACTGGTCTACTCCTTCCAAGTGCAGCTTTTTTGTCTTAGAGTGTGGAAGTGTAGAATCCTTAGAACATCCTCTGGCCTTGGTGTAGAATTGACCAACTATTGGAAAACCAATTGATATATATCTGTCATCACCTAAAAATAATCTGACACAGTATATGTGTTTTACCTGATGCTCTAGCAGTTTTAGCATTTTCTGGTGTATTGTTCTTGGTGATTCTATTGATTGTATGTATAAAGTTAAGGACTATTCTCTTATTCTATTATCAAAAAGCTGCCATCAAGGGTATTTAGTTGAAGTATCAAAATGTTTTACCAGAATGGGATGGTTCTTATCAGGGTTTCCCAATTAGATTGCCAGTTCTTCAAGTAACACCTTTAAATGGGATCTTTTCATGTGGAATTATCTCACATTTACACCAAGTCTTTGATACCACTGAACTTGATGTGTGCGAACTTGTTCTCTTCAAATTGGCATGTCTTATCCTATCTTAATTTGTCTGAATGTATCATTAGAAAATTATCCTCAGTTTTAGTTACACATATGTATTTTAATTCTAGATATACATCTTAAATGCAAATATTATAATATGATCCATGTAATTGTCGTCTGATAAAGTATTAGATTAACTATGGAGAAAGTGCTTCTTCTGCATGTCAAATTAATTTAATCTGCTTCATAAAGAGATTCATTCACTTTAAACAACTCATTTTGACCTTCCAGTTTATGCAGTGCCATCTCTTGGTGAAGTTTTGCATTGCGCAGTGTTTCTGGACTGTTGAAAGGTGGGATTCTAAACCTCAGCTTTTTTTTTAATCCGTTTGTGGGACTGATATTTTCCTCTGTTCTTCAGTCGCTGTTTCATCGTTTGTAAAACTCGTTTCGCTGAGAAAAGGCGATTGCTGATCGTCTTTTTGTCTCCACAGTTACGTTCAGTGTTTTCAGAAAAAAATATTGTTTTCCAGCAATTTAAAGATGTTTTCATGAAATAAAATATTGTGTCTAGTACTTGGAAGTCTCTTACCACATATTAAATTTTTATTTTAGAGTGATGTGCTATTTATAATGACTTGTGCTATACGAGAAGGAGCTGAACAAAAGATATGGAGTAGGTTGAAGTACTTTCGATCTTTAAAAAGGAAGCATGATTTGATGTCCCGATATCCAATGAAGATTGGAATACTTGGTAAAACAAAATGAATTTTCATATTAGAAATAATCTTTCATGTTATTTTGTGAAGATATTTTTATGTTTTGATACTTGATATACTTTAAATTATAGATTAAAACCTCAATAAGTTGACATTCAAAAAATTTATGAAAACTTAAGCGTAAGGATATCTAAGCAGAGTGACTACAGATGGATACTCAATATACAATATTGTAATCATAATGTCTTTTTAATGTATCATGGTATTCATAATATAAATTAAGAATTCTGCAGTTAAAGCTTATGATCACTTGAGAGCATACTGTTGTCATCAATACATATGTACTCATTTATGTCAAGAATAGTACATCCACTTTCATTTACAATTTCAAATAAAATCAATAAAGAATGAGTTTGTAACAAGTAAACGAGGATTCTGAAAAAGTTGTTGAGTTATTGGGATTGACTGGTAAGTTGTCCAGATGACAACTCATTGAGATTTTTCTGAATATTTGATTTAAAATGCTACATGAAGTTAATTTTTTAATATTTTCTAATGTTTTAAGACTTGTGTAAAACTAACTATCATTAATAAAACCATTCTATTAATAAACTATACTATGTTAAACAAAGAAACAAACATTTCAAAAATTGTGCAATTAATAACATTTTTATTTGTGCCAATGAGACTATTTCTTTTTTGTTATATTTTGAAATCAAACACATTTTGATGGTTCTTGGGCCTTATAAGGGCACTCTCTGGTTACATAACTGGTATAGTGGTCAGCACTTGTCTTGCCCCCCCCCCCCAGTTGATTGTGAGTTCAGTTTGTAAATGCATGGATGTTAATAGTAATTGTTCTTGTTAAAAGAAGTGATTGCTCACCCATTAAGTGCTCCTTTATAAATAGCTGTCAGCTCTCCCCTTGTAGTTCAGATGGCAAAAAAGTCAGTGGTCAAGCTTCGGAGAAAATGGTAACATAAGTGCCTGGTTATACTTTAAATGCGTAGCCTATTACACAATATTATGTAATGGGCCTAAACTGGCATCAATAAAAAATATACTTTTGTATATTACTAATTAGCTTTATTTTAGTACAACACTTGGTTTAAAAATAGCCTATATATAGTAGAAAGTAGCCTATATTATTGAAACTACTCCTTTATGAAATACTTCAACGAAAAAGTACTCAGAAATGTTATTTGTTCTATTCAGTTTAATCATTAAACTCTTATTACTTTCAAATAGATAATTAAATTTACAACTTTGTCTAGGATGCATGGCTGAAAGGCTGAAACGTAAGGTGTTGGAAATAGAAAAATCAGTTGATATTGTTGCTGGTCCAGATAGTTATAAAGATTTACCTAGGTTGCTGTCTTTGGCTGCTGATGGTCAGAAAGCTAGTAAGTATATAATGTATATCTGCTTGTCATAAAAAATTTATATTTGAAATCGAATATCGTGTAGATTTAAAATTGAATATTGTTTGTATATGTAAAATCGAATATCGTTTGTATATGTAAAATCGAATATTGTTTGTATATGTAAAATAGAATATCATTTGTATATTTAAAATAGAATATCATTTGTGTATTTAAAGCATAAATGTACAACTTTTACACTCATACAATGTTTTCCTAATGTGTACTGTTACTTTTGAAATCACTATTTATTTGATATATAAAAATAAACATGAATTTTTCAACTCAACCCCATGGGTACATTTGACAACTGAGACTTGTCATGCACTTGTTTTGCCTAAGTTACAGATGACAAGTCTAATTCATCATTCAAACTAGGACAAAATTAAATATGTACATTCTTGTTCATGGCAAGAGTGATTGGTGTTACGAGACTTTCTTTGAATCGTATTATTCAATCGTTCTCTACAAAAATACACTTTATTTAATCTGACCCCATGCATTTACATGGCTGCATTATCAAATATTCTTTTTTTAATGAACACGGAGATCAGAAGCTGTTTGATCTCATACTGTTGCCATTCTTATCAAACTTAATTATACAAAAATATAACAGTAACTAATGTACAAACGATAATTCCAACTACTTTTTTTCAAATAAATCTACCCAAGGGGTTGAATAGTGATAAGGGGTTTTATAGATAGGTCATATAAGTGAATACATTAGTGTGTCATCAGATAAGAATTTGTAATGTTTCACAAATGCATAAAATAATTTAATGTTGTGTGAATCAATAGCAAATAATCTACTTCTAAAAGTTTTTCATAAATGTTTCATTTTAATCAACTTCTATAATTTGTAATTTAATTTGCTAAATGTTGAATATTATTTTCTTGTGACCATTTGATTCAAAATCAGTTGATTGTTGTTACTGTGAGAACTCTTACGTATGCCATTAATTCAGGAATGAAAATGAATTTAATAATCATCAGAACAGTTATTTTCATGGTGTTGACAGAACAGTTGCTTCACCAAACTGCAAAGCAAATTTCAATACAAATTTATAAAATTTCTTTTGCAAAAGGAAACACAATAACCTAAAAAATGCCAAATTGGACAATGTTTTTATTGCCTTATATTATTTGTAAAGCTTTAAAGAATATGTGTAATATTACATTCTTTTGCAAGTTATTGAAAATTTTCTTTGTATATCAGGTGTGAAAACAATTAACTAATAGACTATTGAGTCCTTTTTCTGAGCTTTCTGTTTTTCATGACTACCGTGTATTTAAAATGCTAAGGCTTTTTTAATTAATATAGAGATTTGAAACCTTTTGCAGTGATTTTTTATGATGTATTTGATAACTTTGTGTATGGAATGAGGTATTTAGAAGTAGAATTTTAAGAAATTGTAAAAATTAAATTTTGACTTCACTGTTTTTCAGTGTCTGTTATGAAATGTTTTGTAAAAATAAATAGCAGCTGTACATGTAAATCCATACACAAAATTATGGGAAACAATGCAAGGAAAATAAAATAAAAGTATTTGAAAAAAATTAAAATTTGCAAGAGGAGGAATTTTAAGATATTGAAGTTTCTTTTTTGATTTTTAAAATATTTTATGCAAAAAGTTATTTTTTTGTAATGCATACTTCATGCACATTAGAATAAGGTAAACTGAAACATTTTGTTGTAAATGTAAAATCAAAAATAATTGTTCAAAGGGGACCCTGACTCCTTAATTTCCTCATATTTGCATTATTTTTGAAAAACATTTTAAGTGTTCTAAACCATCAAAATGCAGTATTATAAACTTTTATGAACATTTGACTTACTCTTTACATCTCACAGATTCTAACTCTGTCGAGTTAGGACTGATTCAAATATAGTAACCAGTAAGGATGTTAAGATGTTTTAGTATATGTGCATAAAAATACAGACATAACAATGATAGATGTTTATTCAATAAGTTTTACAAGATAATTTTACAAAGATATAACGGGTTCTTTTTATGAGATATTGTTACAAATACATAAATGAACATGGAATGTGGAGTCAGACTGATGAGTGGCTTATTCATTAGGTTATCATATATTTTCAAACTGTACAAAATTTCAGGAAAATATATCAAGCTATTTGAATGCAGTTCAGGCATGCACATATAGGCACAAAATGCAGGAACCATTTATTTTATTTTAAAATGAAAAATAACTCGAAATGGAATGAAAATATTCAATTTGCAAAAACACACTATATATTACTAACACAAATAAGAATATTTAACATAGAAATAAAATTATATTATTTTATTTTTAAACTAGGTGCACATAAAAATTGAGCATTGTTGTTGGATTCAATATATAGATAGCTTTAAAGCATATTTTAGTGTATTGAAATAATAGTTTATTTCTCTTACAAATAAAAAGTTATCTTTTTTGACATTAATTTAACTCCTTTTATTTACAGTTAATGTGATTTTATCAGCAGATGAAACATATGCTGATATCTTACCTGTTAGAATAAATGAAGCTTCTAAATCTGCTTTTGTGTAAGATTTTTTTGCATGCACCTTTGTGTATCAGATTTTTACTTGTGAATTAATTTAACATTGAAAAAAAAATTATTATATTTATGTTGAACATTAATTTATAAGAATGCTTAGGAAATTTAAACACTAAATGTTTGAAAGATCAAAGCAATTAAAATTATTGTACGACCTTGTTGCTTGTTCCAATTGCAAAGCATATTACTTAAAATTCTAAATAAAAAAATAATACTTTAACAAGGGGAATCAAATTTTAATTAAAAAATATTATTAATCATGTTACTTTAGTACATCTTAATTATTCTGGCCATTTGCTTTAGTGTATATATATACCCAACTTGCTTTAGTGTATATATATACCCAACTTGCTTTAGTGTATATATTTTTTCTTGAAATACAGGGGAGTAGCTATAGTAGATTTATTGATGGCTTTTTTGTCTTTGTGGCACAAACACTAAAATCTAAGTAAACCAAATGAGCTTTTCCATTCCAAAGGAGATATCTGGGATG
This sequence comes from Metellina segmentata, assembly GCA_947359465.1. Classification (NCBI taxonomy): domain Eukaryota; kingdom Metazoa; phylum Arthropoda; class Arachnida; order Araneae; family Tetragnathidae; genus Metellina; species Metellina segmentata. Next base: position 56,655,710 of record OX375881.1, read on the forward strand.
GAATGTCTTGTCAAAGATGAAACAATTGCGAGAAATGTTCCCTTGTAAATACAAAAAATTTTCATTAATTAATTATTAAGAATGGAAAGAAAACAATTAAGTTATTAAAACAATTGTTCTTAGTAAATCATATTAGTTTGAAAGTCCATGTCTTTATAATCAGGTTTCTTTTTACAAATAAGTTTAATTTAAGTGTTAAAAATTTGTTACTGACCAGTACTTAAAAAATAATTCTGAATTTTCATCAAGGATTCAAGGATTTTGGTTCAGATTAAACTCCTACATAATTTGTGTATTTTTTAAATTTTGCTTTATTTGTCATTATAGGTCAATCATGAGAGGCTGTAATAACCTGTGTACTTATTGTATCGTCCCATTTACAAGAGGCAGAGAGAGAAGTAGACCTGTAGCATCTATATTAGATGAAATAAGGCATCTATCTGATCAGGTGCATAAATTAATGACTTTAACAGCACTAAGTGTTTGCAAAACTATTTTCACCACAGTAAATTTTCATGGTATAATAAATATAGTAGTCATTTGCACGCCCTGATGACTAACTAAAATTTCTTATTGAACATATCAAGTGAAATAACAATATCTTTTATTCCTCTGCTATAGGGTATTAAAGAAGTTACACTTCTGGGACAAAATGTAAATAGTTACAGAGATACGTCAACAGAGATTGATTCAGAAACCATTCTGAGTCCTGGTTTTAAAACAGTCTACAAAACTAAAAGTGGTGGTTTAAGGTTTGCAAATTTATTAGAAAAGGTATCTGACATCAATCCTGAGATGAGAATTAGATTTACATCACCCCATCCTAAGGATTTCCCAGATGAGGTAAAACTTTGGTTCTGAATTTATTTTCATCAAAATGTGATCCAATCATTTTGTGTAACTTTGTATACTCAATTTGTTCCTCTATAAATCTGCTAACAACTTCACTTTGGGGAATTTATCAGAGCACTTGTAAACAAACAAGATTGGTTTTAATTATTAAAAAAAAAAAATGTTAGGTTTTTTTTTTTTTTTTTTTTTAGTTTTATCTTCTAGAAAATTTTCTTATGCTCAGATTTAGTGCATTTTTACTATAGTATATGATTAGTAATCATTTTTTGATTAGGTTTGTAAAGAGAAAGTAAAGCTGCCTGCAAACTTTGCTATTGACATATTAATAAAATGAATTATTCTAATTTTGTTCTTTAATATTTCTGCCTGAAACCTTTATTATATGTAAATAGACAACATAAAATGAGGGTTTCAATTTAATTTCTAATCTAGTAATTTTTTTCTGGGATTAGTCTTTGAATTCAGTTTTTTGCTTGTAAAAGGTTGTGAATTGAAAGTTTAATTAAATCTAATAATTATAATCAACAAACCAGTATGATAACTTTTGATTGAAAGATGAGAAATTTCTGGTTCCTATATATGCGGCAATTAGGTTTAAACCTTTTCAGGTTCTATATCTATTGCATTGTTATTCAAAAATTTTGATATGTATATGATATGATGTGCTGTGTCTTATTCTAGGTTCTTCACATTATAAATGCAAAACCAAATATTTGTAAAGTACTTCACTTACCAGCTCAAAGTGGCAACACTGAAGTACTTGACCGAATGCGCCGAGGCCATACCAGAGAAGCCTACCTTGAATTAGTTGACCACATCAGGAATGTAATACCAGGTATGGGTTTTTAATGTCATGCAGTAAAGTAGCAAAAATGAAGATCGTTCTAAAAAACATCTATTTTTTAGGTTAATTTCACTGTAGTTTTATTACTTCAGTTTATTATTATTGATATGTATTATATTTCATGCAAACCAAGTATTTTTGCTTGAGTGCTGATGTTATTTATACTTATATTAATGTAACAATTGTACAGCCCTTTACAAAGCAGTATTGTATTCAAAGTTAGCCTATTTCACTTAGTGATTGTAATTTTATTCTAGCTGCTTTTATTAAATTTGTTATTGACTGTAAAACAAAATTTTTCTTTTAGGTATTGCCTTCACCTCTGATTTTATATGTGGATTTTGTGATGAAACTGAAGAAGCTCATCAAGATACACTTTCTTTAATGGAGAAAGTGAAATATGAGATTGCTTACGTTTTCCCTTACAGTATGCGTCAGGTAGTTTAGTTGAATCATCAGTCTTACTTATCACACAAAATACTTTGATTGGTTTAGAAAAACATAGTAAAAGTTATAAATTTACCACGTGATTTTTAATTTATCACAAATAAAAAGCAGATAACTTCAAGTAAAAACTATTTCTTTTCTTTTGAATATGGTTTAGAATACTGAAATCATAAGAAACTTTACCAAAAAGTTTTGAAAGTATTTTTTTCTTTTTCAAAAAAAATCATTGAACTAAACAAGTGTGTTAATATTGCATTGCTTTGATCTGAGGCACCAGTATCCTTTTCTTTACCTTGCAACTTCACCCTTTTAATGCCTTACCTCACTAGCATGCTGGAAAATGGAATCAGTTTAATTGTTCAGATGCGATATTTTTTCTCTGGAAGTTAAACAAATTCATTTCAATAGGGATAAGATTTAGTTATTTAATCTATCAAATCTAATCCCCTCATGTAATGTCCAACTTGCACAAATATCTCTTGTTCTCTTTAAATAAATTGTTCTATTTTTTTCTTTATGTAATTGTGCACTTTAATTGGAAAAAGCAATGAAAAGATTTACAACTTTTTAAACGTAGAAAATAGACTGCCCAATACTGTATGGGATAATAAAAACAGGTCACTATCGATTGAATACAATTTAATAATTAAGAACAAAAGCGCAGGATTGAATGTTCAAGTGAATTTACTTGCAAGCAGATTGTTCTCATGTTAAGTTACATGTCACAAGTGTGTGGGGGGGGGGATAAACCTTGGTTAATACCTGGTACCATTGACTCCCTCTATGTGGAGGCTCTAAACTTTTAAACACTAGAGCTTACAGATACTGTGCTGAGAACAAATCGAACATATTGTTCACATTCATGAGTTTTTATTTTAATCATGTATTTCATATTATAAGTGTTCTTGGATGTTGATTATACCAAATATACCTCTAAATAAATAACTATTGTTTTTTGTGGTAATGAGAACTTTGCTTGTGTACTGTTGTAGATTTTCAAATTATTTGTATGTTTACCTTTTTAAAAAGCATTTTTTCTTCAGAAAACACATGCATATTATGATTTGAAGGACAATGTTCCTGTAGATGTGAAGAAGAGAAGAGCAGAAGAAGCTTATAGTATATACAGGAAGTATGCATTAGAATTACACGAAAAAGAAGTAGGAAATTATCACTTGGTTCAAGTATTAGGGGTAAGTATTTAACATTGTGTAAATAGGCGCACCTATGGCAGAGCCTATGGGGACTTAAAATCTCTGGGCTGCAAAACTTATATTGCTTATATAAAACTGCTTATTTGTTTTTGACAATTCAAGTGTGAACATGTGTTAGACATTGAAAATATAAAAATGGGAAAGTCATTTTCAAATATAAAATTTTGTTCTTTATTTATAAGAGTTGGGCCACCTTTTATATTCAATGGTTTATATATGTTTTGTGGAGAAATGTCACTCTAATACTAGTCTCTAGTAGTCAACCTAAAACTCACCTATACTTCACATAAATACGTTTTGAATTGAAAAATAAAACTGCATCTATACATATGTAGTTAAAAAAAAAGATATGTGTGTATATTCTCTATACAAATCTACACTGTTTGACCACTCCACACCAAATTTTGTACACTTGTTCTTTAGAACACTGCAGAAAACATAGGCTATTTCTTTCCTGTCTTCCGGCCAATCTGTAGCCATGAGAATTGGCACATAGGTCAGGGCTCGAAATACCCAGGTGCACTGTGCATGTGAAAATAAATTTGTGCACCTAATTTTTTCCCGCTAGGCGCACCTGTGCACCTAATTTAAAAACTTAGGTGCACCTGTATTAAAAAATATATTTCGAAGCCTGACATAGGTAGTCCTAAAAGTCCCCCACAAAGCCCAAATTTTGAAATCTAGAGTTTGTTTCCCTGCAATAAATGGATATGGACAAGGAAACACACTCTACAGGATTTGTGTATTTGAGTTAACACTTTTTTTTCCTACGTCAGGAAGTGGCAATTTCAACCATGATTCCTCTGGCAGCCCAATAAAATTTAGCCTTAGTATAAAAGTTGTCAAGAGTAAAATTCATAAAAGAAAGTGCACTGCAGTTCATCATCTGTGAAAAGTTCATAACTTTGCCCTAAGGGCACAGAACACAGTCAGGAATATTAACCACACGAATACAGTGCAGATGTCCACAAAGGTGGTCATGACCTGTCGCAAGTATAAAATTGTCATACTTGAAACCCAAGCAATGCCAGGTTATTTAGCTAGTCCTATATAAATATGTCTAGAATATTTAATCATTTCAAATTAATTTTCCTGTAAAATAGAGAGCATATGATAATGTAATTCACCTCCAGAATGATATCCTAGATACCCTCTGAGTGTAAATACATTTTTAGTGATATGGATTTTAGATTGGCATTCTACATTTTATTTATAAAAAAGTATTCATTATAGAAATTACTCCCATCTTTCACATTGAAAAAAATGATTTAAGTACAAATCAAACAAGTATATTTATAAATTATAAAATTTTTTAAGATAACCATTCGAAATTAAAATTAAATTTAACTGTTATACAAGGCCTCCAATTTGCAGTTGTCATCAGCCCCTAAGCACAGCTATGTGCTGATTGGCTTAATTCCATCTTTTTTCTGATGCAAACTCCCTCTGAAACTTGCTACAGTAGGGAAAGTGGGGAACAGTGTTACACATTTTTTTATTTTCAGCTGTGGCATCAAGGTATGCATCTATATGAAGTAAACAAAGCCCTTAAAATGATCTTTGATCTCTTACATATATACATATCATTAAAATTAAAAAGAGTAATATTTGTTTCCAGTATTAATTTTTTTGGTAGTGATGTACATTGTAACACTGTGCCCCACTGTTGTGGTACAGTGTTACGTAATAGTAGCAACAGTAAATATAAACAATGGGCTTTTATTAAAATTCATTTTATGTGAAATATACAGATATCTAATAATTCCTAAGCAGGCTTAAAATAAAATACCACTTTTGATTAGTTTACGTATAGTTGAACATCTTTAAATGTGAGGAAAATATTAGCAATGATTGTAGCCTACAATTATGAAGTAGATGATAAAATAAGATTAAAGAAATTGTAAACTTATTTTACATTTTGATAGGACGTTAAATCCACACAGGGAAAATCATCATTTCGGCTTTTCTCATTGCCCCTCCTGATGGAATTGGGAGAGGAAGTTTGGCAATGACCTTTGATTTTTCAAATGTATAAACTTCATTTGTTTGTGAAAATTTATGAGATGAAGAAATTCTTTTGATGTACTACACTTCAAAATCAACCTTGTTCTGATTCACAACTTCCCCGATAGAGAGAATTTTATGTTCTCTAAGGTGTGTCCTTCTTCAAGTATAATGTATTTACTGTTGTTAATTTTTGTCTTCTGCAGCAATGTCTGATTGCAATTCTGAAAAAGAGATGTTATCATTATCAGCATAAGATGGTGAATCTTTATCTTCTGTTGATGTTATCTCGGTAGGATTATGTCTCAGATTCCCTTTAGCTCGCTTCTTGGGAATTTCATTTTTTTTAAATTTAGGGTTTAGTTATTTTTTTCTCATTACTTTCTCTGTAATTATATTTTTAACTGGCGTATCAGTTAAGATCCAACATTTCACTTGTCATCTATTTTGCGCAGTATTTCTGGGTAGGGCCTTCGGAAAAGGCCCCCTTACTTCTCAAGGAGACATAATTTTGTTAGCTTGTGAATGTTTCGAATGAAATAACAAAAGAAAACTGCTAATTATGTAAAGAAAGATTGTAGACATCACATAGAAACATATCCAAACCAATATGGAGGAAAAGATTTAGGAAAAATTAACCAATTTATTTATATTATCATTCATATTTATAACAAAAATCTTAAAATGAAAAGGCTGAATGAGCTATAAGATAATAAAATTTACATTGTTAAACATATGCTTGTTTATAATGTGTTAATTGGACAAATTATGTATGCAGCAGCGTGCCTCATTTCATTCTGTAACACTGTACCCTATCTGACCTCAGCTTGTAACAAAAAATTTTAATGACTACATAGTGTAAATTTAGGTCATCTATTTTAACTCAACAGAACCTAAACACAACTAGCTTTACTAATAAAATATCATTCATTATAAAATAAGCAAAACTCATGAATAAAGTTAATTTAATTACAAACACAAAATTTTACTTTTAACAAGCAAAAATAGAGATTTGCTTACAGAAATGTAACTAATGATGCAAATTCTTCCAAACCACATGGACATGGAAAAACAAGATTGTAAACAAATTGGAGCTAATTTTACTAACACTTTAAAATGGAATTCACTGCAATACTGTGCCCCACCTTCCCCTATCAATGACTGCATGTAGCGACTTTCAACAGGTAATAAAAATATTTCGATGGATCAGGGATACCAGAGACTCATGGTATCCTGTACCCTTATTTTGATACAGTTCGCATCTCCTTTGTTTCACTCATTATCCTATAGCTTAGACATTTGCAGACTATGTGTGATGCCTTACCATCTGCAAGCAAACAGCTAAATAGAAGAGTGACATCACCCACTAAAAAATGCTTAATTGTTACAAATGGAGCATTCGACACTGAGATCCTTCGAATTTTATTTGCACTGTGTTCGGCATTCAAATCTGCAGTGTACCCTGGATGATCTAGTGTTCAGAGCAGCGGCTAACTAGCCAGTTTTTGATAGTGCTAAAGCCCAAAATGACCCCACCAGCTATGTGTAAAAATAACGTGATCACAAGATCAGTACATGCTCCTGTCTCCACATGGAAAATGTAATTTCATCAGAGTGAATCATGTGTGTTTTGGGAACAAAAATAAGCACCTTTCACCTGCCTCTCAGTGAGCAAGAAGCATGGGGTCACATGTGTCTAAGTTGCATTTTTTTGTAAACTAGCAGACCTACACACCGCTGCCTGTGACAGTTCTTTTTGTGTCCTTACTGGTTGTTACTGAAAAAGTTTAAAAGAAAAAATTATTTTAAGAATGAGTCCTATCTCCACCCGACATGATGTGGGCATGTCACCTGAGGTATCTATCTAGAGTAAAATTTTCCGGAGATTTTAAATCGGATGAAATTTTCAATCTATCTTTAACCAATTAAATAGCTGTTTTCACTCTCTCTAAACATAACTTAGCATGGTTCCAAAGGAATTAGGATGAAAAATGTGGAATCCTTTGCTTTCTTCAATCAAGGTACTGTGACAGCTACGCAAAAGAATGATTTGCAGGGGAAAACTTAATAAATTAATTTTAAAATTTGGGCTGAATATAAAATTTGGACTATCTGTGTGCCATAGATTCATCAGGACACTGCAGATACATACACTTCCTTTTATAAGAGATAAAAGTAACGTTTTAAATTCTTACAAATATGTGATCTGACTTAATACATTTGAGGCCCCAACAATTTTTTGAACACTTCAATAATTCAAACCTACTTTATTATAGGCTTTAAGTTCTAATATAAGAATGCAAGAATATAAATAGTATTGTTTTGAATTCACATGTATAAAATTGTCCTTTGTCAATTTTAAGTTTCAATATATCTTCCGAAAATAATTATTTTCTTTCTATATGAATATAAAAATTTTTTTTACTTGTTTTCCCAGATATTGGATTTCATTTACACATTTTATTTGCTTATAGCCCAGCAAACGATCTGAATTTGATTGGTCAGGCAGAAATGACTGGAATACAAAAATTATATATCCACAAGTACCAATACCTGTGGAAGAAAACTCGACTGATTTCTTAGTTCCCTCTCCAGGCGATTATATAGTTGTGAAAGTAAGTATGAGATAACATTCCAGTTTTTCATAAAATGTTTCTTTCCCATAAATATCACTGACAATAATTGAACTATTGTCTAAGATTAAAATTTAATCACACAAATTTTAAGTTATGGATTACAAAATACACTAATGAGCCAAAACATTATGACCATCCACACATTTTTCAATGAACTCGTCTGGATGACGTGGAGGGCATGTGATTAAGTGATAATGGTATTTAACTGCTGCTGGAGAAGGAAAGTAATCATTCTTGCACTTACTTTTGCGAGTGATGGCTGCTGATCTAGGCGAATTTGATAGAGGGCAGATCGTAATGGCCCGAAGACTCGGAACGAGTATCACCGAAACTGCACGACTGGTAGGTTGTTCACGATCTGCTGTTGTTAGCATTCATGCATAGTGGATAAATGACGGTGACACCAAGGTGTTGGTCGTCCATGCGTCATCAAAGGAAAAGGACGTTGGAGACTGTCCTGCTTGGTAAAGCAAAATCGGCACAAGACAGTGGCTCAGCTGACAGCCCAATACAATGCAGGTCCAAGCGCAAGTGTTTTGGAACATACAGTTCAGTGGACACTGTTGGATATGGGACTGTGCAGCAGACGTCCCACTCGTGTGCCTCTGTTAACCAAGCGTCAGCGTCAACTACACCTACAGTGGGCCCGGGAACATCAAGACTGGACCATGGATGAATCCCGATTTCTCATTCATCACGTCCGTGGTCGTGTCAGGGTAAGCCGTCTGCCAGGCGAACAGTTGCTCCCCTCTTGTACAGCAGGTATAACACCGCTACCACATGCTGGTGGTAGCGGTGTTATGCTTTGGGGACGTTCTTATGGGTGATTCTGGGAACTGTAGTTGTGGTAGGACAGACCATGAATGCTGCAAACTATCTGAACATCATTGCAGAACAGTTGCACCCTTACATGGCGTCTGTCTTCCCAACTGGAAATGGAATCTTCCAGCAACACCACACCCCATGTCACAAGGCTCGGATTGTGTTGGAGTGGTTCAAGGAGCATCCTGATGAATTCTACTTAATGTCCTTTCCACCTAACTTGCCGGATCTTAATGCGATAGAGCGATTTGGGATGTCATGGATCGGCAGCTCAGAGCTCAAACACCATGTCCAAATATCTCGACTTTGCATGACCGCTGATTAGACATTTGGTACAACCCGTCTCCAGTCATGTACCATGAACTTGTGGCATCTATGCCCAGGCGTGTTGCAGCTGTTTTGCAGGCCAAAGGAGGCACAACATGTTATTGAGTAGGTGGTCATAATGTTTTGGCTCTTCAGTGTATATACATGAACTCAAATTGCTTATGAAATTCACGTTTGAGAAACTTTTCTACGGCTGTTGCTGTAGAAATCTTAAGATTAAACTAAGACCAAAAAAATCTTATTAAATCTTAACTCAATTATTTACAGCTCATAAGCAAGAAAGTTTCTTTTACTTAAAAAATTTCAATATTTTTGAAATTATAACCATGCATTTCTCTAATTTGAATGTATCAAACTGAAACTTAACTAGAAAGTTTGATACTAGTTTTGAGAAAATTTGCAATTTCTCATGCATAATTCTAAAGTGATACAATCATTTGCAGACATGTCAGCTCACTGCTTGTTTTCAAATACTTATTCGTAGCAATTAGAGATTGAAGGTAAAGTCAAATAAACCCAAAGTTTTATCATGTCCAAACTATCATCTTTTATCGCATGTAAAAATTCACCAGTCACAGTTAATATTTCTTGCGAAGAAACTAGTATATATATCACGACTTGTCAAAGATAATTAAATGCTTTATTTTGGTAGTGAAGTATGAGCAATATTATATATATATATCACATTATGATGTATGCATTTTTATTTTAGATAACTGGATGTTCTTCACAAGTTTTAAAAGGAGAAGCTTTGTATCATACAACTCTGCAGAAGTTTAATAGTGGAAACCTTAAAAGGATATCTGTATATAATTAATGTATTAAACTTTTATATAACACAAATATTTGTTTCCTTTATAAAATACATAAATGCAAGAAATCATCAGAAGCTCATTTTAGAGACCATCGAAGGATCAGTTTTTTATAATTGTATACTACATAAAATGAAAATACTTGCAAGAAGGTAAAATATTTCTTCAATTAGTGACTAAATCTCATTGGAGTACATGTAAATCATACCGAACTCTGGAATTGGTTTTCTTTTTATTGACTTTCAGCAAGCTCTCTTAAATACTAAAACTGGATGTGAATATTAGTTTTATTTAACTACTTTATTATTCAAAGGAAACCTTAGAAATAAAATTATGCTGGATTGTTCAAAAGTTGATGATAATACATGAAGAACTGGAAATACTTTTCTTTCAAATAAACAATGAAGTGGTCGTACTTTATTACATTACATAACATAGCATAGAAAAATAAAGGTTTACAATACATAACATTACACTATTTCAAACATTTCATAAACATTAAACACAACTCATTATTTCATAATTGAGATCTGATAAATTTAGCAGACAAATAAAATATCAAGCATGAAGTATATATGTTAGCAGAATAATTAATCCAAGTTAATCTGTTTACTTGGATTAATTGTCACCAATGGTCATCCAGGATATATAGTCCAAACAATTTTGTATAAATATCATCTCATAATATGAAAAGCATTATACAAGAAATGGAGATTCAAACGTTAACTTAACCAGAATTATTTTTATACAAATCTAAATTTATCTAGGTACTAATTATATTTTAAAAAAATATTTGATATTCAGAATTTGATCAAATGGGCCAATCAAGAAATGTTTAGATATTTTCCTATATACAGGACTCAAATAATTCACAATCAGTGAAGTATCCAGTAGCAACAATATATTGATTAAGACTAAACAAAACTCACCTCTAGAGTTTTTAGATTTAATGCACTAGTCCAGATAAATTGAGAAAAAAAACGTTGCTGGTAATTTTAAAATATTCATTTCCTAAGAACAGCAATTACATTGATTTGGAATCAGTAAAAACAAGATTTTTGCTGCACTGCAAATAACAACTATGATAGTTCTAATATAACTTAAAATTTAAAAAGAATCAGATTCATTGCATAGCTAATAGGGTAAATTATACGTTAACTCAACCACATAGAGAAATTAACCAGCAATTTTATCTTGGTTTGCAAATAATTTATACATCAAGTGCATTGTATTAACCTTTTGACTACGGCTATAGTTATAACATGCACGATTCTTATAACTTTCAAGGTACAACTGCTGTAGTCTAATGCTTTTTTAGCATGATTCTTATAACTCAACGTAAAAATGATATATTGGCTGTTGTCTAAATTCTTCGCGCGATCATGGTTCAATTGCTGTACCAGCTGTAGTCTAAAGGTTAAAGTATCAAAACGTTCCTTAAAACTTTTGTTTACATGGAAAAGTATAGTTCAAGGCAAAGGATTGTCAAAGCAATAAGACCAGGATATCTGCATGGATAGATGTTAACATATGTGTTGTAAAATCTTCATAGATTATGTATATAATTAGCACCAATAGTCAACTAGTATGTAGAATATTCAATCAACTGGGTTTAACTTTTTCTCTGATAGCTTATTTTATTTTTGCCATTGATGTAAGCAAAATAGTTTTATCCTGCACTCCTATAGCATAGTTTTTTAAACATTTTAATACAAAATATTTATAATCAAAATATTTTAATAATGCATCAAACACATGTTCAATGTTTGTAAAACATCAATAAATGAATTCTAATTATTAAGATTTGATATAAACTAGATAAAGTATAACCAATAATAAATGGAGTGACTAGTTTCATACTCCTTAATCAAACAAAAACTTTCTTAAAGTATGTAATTACTTAATTAACAAATGTAAGCACTGACCATACATACTACTGTTTTAAAATGGGAAATACCTGCGTTTTTTTTTTCACATAACCTAACCACTCTGTCCTTTAAATAAAAAAAATCAACTTAGTCCAATTTCAAATATATACTTTAACATCATACATATTACAAAATATACTTCAATATATGTGAATTATTATTCATAATCTATATGGCCACACTCAGACACTGTTCTCCTGTAGCACTAGTGTTTGCTGGTGGCTTTATTAAACAATACTGGAAGTTTAGATTTCACCTTTTAAAATTTTTAAAGCTTTAAATCTATTCTTGCTATGTCAAAGAAAGAGCCAAAACTGCAGTTTTGATGATTTCAAGAAATAATTTATCGTCTTACTTTTTCAGAAAATACAATGTCCCCCAATTCTTATCTTAAAGACATATGGTCAGCCTACAAATGCAAATTTTGTTAAAAATATTATTGTGTTTCTTTTATAACTATACAGGTATAAGAACTCAATAAGTGCATAGTTATGAAACAAACACCTGTTAAATTAAGGTGATTCTTCATGATATAATATATTTTCCATACGTTTGATATCAGACAATAATTTTCTGGTGAATGGTACAGAATCAACTGGCTTGGCATCCAGAATTGAGGTTCTTAACTGTTTAGTTTCGTTGTACACTTCCATCTTAGAGCGTAACTTGAAAATAAAACATCGAAATTGCACATCTGTTAATACTTTGTAGTATTCGTCTTCATTTTCCATTTTTAATTTACTTAAATCACCTGAATTTTTGCCAATAATTTTCTCAGCAACATCTCTGAAAGCAATAACCCAGAGATGATCTGAAAAGTCAGAAACATCCAAAGTCAACAACAAAGTCCAGACAAATGAGTCATAATCTCTAACACATTTTGTACATTTGTACAAACCATTGCACAGGTCTACCACCTTTTTAAAACATTCAGGTGCCGGACAAGCTTGGTACAAGCATTTCTCTTTCTGAATCATAGTTACACAAGCCTTAATTGTGAAGTATTCAGCTCGATTACAATCCTCCAAATCCAAAGAAGCTACGTCTGCAAAAGTTTTCCAAAGCTGGTTTTCACCAAAAGGCACAGAAACAGAAGAGGTTCCATCATCCAGTGAATCCCCTTCTTGTTGAAACCATGACCTAAGTTGAGATGCTTGTAGGACTTCAGGATTAACAAAAATCATAGTTCCAGTAGAAATACTCAACGAACAACCATTAAAATCAGTAACCTTGGCATTTCTGACTGCAATTACAGGTGAGTGACTATTAGCTTCAAATTTTTCAGCATCAGAACCCCATAAGGTAAGTGAAATAGGGATTTTACTTTGATCTATCAAGACTACATCCCTCTTACTTACTTCTCTTCCTCCCTTGCAGACTATAGTTCGAATTTCAGAAACACTCAAACATATACCAATAACATCGATATAAGTATCCTTTGGTAAGGATTGAATTTGTATTATTTTTACGAAATTAAATTGCATTATCGGCATGTTTGAAGCATCATTGGCAAGCTCTATTTTAGTGTTTTCATTGACTGTGATTTCAAAATCGCACTTAAGTGGAGTATTTTCTCTCGCAGGTTTTATAGTGGCATTGGATATGTAATATACTTTGTCCACCTCCAGATAACTACTCAATTGTTCTGCTTGTTCACTAAAGGCAGTGGCTCTGATTTCCCCAGTTTCGTCCAACAAGTAAAAGGACATCAACTTTCCAGCTGATCTTTGATTGTTGTAGTGAACAAGTGGAGTTTTATACAAAACCCGACCTTGTATGGTCCATTTATTTTGGTAAGGGGAAAGACTTATTATTGGCACAATAGACACTTGACTACCACTCATTGAGCCAGTACTATTGAAAGAGTGTCTAAAATTATTATTTTTATTCCAGATTGAATCAGTTACATTTAAAGGATTACTGCTCACTGAGGGAAGATTGGGAGGTTTGAATAAACACATAGAATTGTGTGGAGATCCGTTGACATTGCTATGATATATGCCATCAACTAAGCTTCCCATGCTCACATTTTGATTGCTAACTGAAGAGCTATGAGCCTGATTTGTTTCTTCGGTATGTTCAGAGTTGAAAGAATGTTTTTGTAACTGCTGATTTAAGAATATCGCTTTCGCTGAACTTATTGAATTAGATAGTTCGCCACTGCCCTGTGGTTTGGTTGTCTGATCACCACTTTTCTGTGAAACGGAAAATATCTGCTCTTTTACCAAATCACCAGACAGAATAGATTCAATTTCAAAACAAATAATGATTTTCTTTGTTGGTTGAATTTCAGTGCAGGCATACTTGGTTAACTTCACTATAGTAAATTTTTCAAGTTTTTTGGATTCCACCATATCATTCAATTGAGTAGCTAATATTGCAAATGGGAATAACATTTCACCATCATTCAAAAGCAGTCTAAACCTTGTAGGACCTGCACCAGGTACTCTTTTATAACCCATAACTTGCAGAATCGCATAATCAACAATTTTTTCATTCAATATATTTGTAATCGAACCACATGAAAGTGATGGAAATTTAGCAACATTAGCCATCACACAGAGTTGAATTCTCAAGGTAAGAAGTCTTTAATTATTAATAAACAGCTGGAATCCCATCCAGGCGAAAAAGATAAAAAACATAGCAACCGGAATAGTAACGGGAATGAGAAAACAGTAGTAAATAAATTCACTCATTTTCTATACAGTTGTTTCACAGTAGTAAAATTCAATGACAATTCCTTTCAAGCCTACACAAGTTGATTTCCACTCAATTCAAACATAAATAAATAAGGGTTTTTGGTGCATGTACATTTCAACTTATGAGCTAGATCTTTGGAATCGTCAAAAGAGTCAGATAAAAGTACAAAACACAAAAATAAAGTACACGCACTCTACTTTCGATAAGAAAATTATTTGATAACAAATAAAGCGCGCATAAACATTTTTGTCTTGTTGCCAACTTTTAGCACATAAATAAAAATAAATGATTGTGTAAGCGAGCCTAGCCACCACTAAAGAATTAACTTACGATACAGTAGTACATATAACTAGAGTGCCTATATAGTAAGAGTGGCGACAAGGGACCAAATTTGGCCCACTGCACATGCGCGGCAGCCATTTTTCTACCAGAATCGGTTGCTGGGCGAATATGTTTCTTCCATCGGTTTCCCACATTTCCTCCTCTCTCTTTCTTTTGGCGATAGTGTTTATGTCCCGTTTTATGCTCACGACTTATTGAACTTGTTTTCGTGAATATTAACAAGAAAATGAATAAAATTAAGCTTATAACTTCAGTGTTAAATAAAATAAGATCTGATGTGTTGTTTCTCTCAGGCACAAGTTTTTTCTTTAAATTCTTGCCATGCTGTGTGATAGAAGTTTACGCATTAATTTTATAACATTAAATAAAAAATAGATTTGAAATGTCCTACTATTAATGGATAGTTCCTTAAAATAAAACTTTCTTTCAACCAACTGTTCAACACATGTAGCTTTTTTTAGTGTGATTAATCCTGTCCTTACATTAACCGAACCAGAAAAGATACTGAACATTTTTATTTGACCTTTTTAATGCATAACACAAAATTTTAACCCACTTAAATTTAATTTTAAGTTTCATCCATTTATACAAGTCAAAAGACATGTAATTTCAAAAATAATCAACACCATCAGTACACATTTGTTAAAAAATCTACCACATTTTCATATGAAAAATAGAATTAACAGATTGAAACTAAATAATGAGCAAATATTGGCCTAAACATACAAGAATAATCTCAAGATAGAAAATAGTTAACAGCATTTGTACGCATTTATATCCAAATTCACAGATAAATGTTGATGTGGTGGTTTTGTTCCGAGATCTAGCAGCAAAATAAAGATGAAAGTTTGCATCAAAAATAACACTTTTATATAAACATTTCTTTTATTCTTTTTATATAAAGCATTGCTACAATATACTCTCTGCTTTTCTGATGATTCAATTCGGCTTAGGTTATTGAAAACCTATAATAAGGAAACAGCTAAAAAAACAACGCATTATCAAAAGTTTAAAACTTGCTAACTGCCTTTGGCGCGATGTTTACATCGCCAAAGTAGCTGGAAACAGCATGTTGTTCAAAAAAAGCTATTTACTTAAAAAGTCTTCAAATTTACACTGACAAAACACTAAAATAATTATAAATAAACATTCTAGAACACGAAATGGAACACGAATAAGCTATATTTTCTTTTTAATTTAATATACACACGTTTTTCTCGAGCACACAAAAAGTTCCCATGTTAAGTCTACGGGAGCTGGGAAAATACCGCTTCGGGCGGTAGAAAAGGTCTCTAAGCCAATCAGAAAGTGTTTCCCGTATGTCGCCACTCTTATTATATAGGCACTCTACATATAACATTGTAACCCAACTTTACTATGTAGTACTTTTTGGTAGAGTGCCAAAACTTTTTAGTAGACAACGTTGCACTGTTTCATTCCGGTTTGCTACAAAGGTAACCAACGGACAACTTCCATGGATGGTTCACATTGAATAGTTGAATCTCTAATGCGATTCTAATAACTTTCAACGACAATCTGAAGCTCTGTGATAGCAGACACTGCTCATTTACTATCCCGGATTCACTCGCTGCTCAGCCTTCCTTTCAAGGCGACTCACTCTAGGCTGCTAAGAGCAACACAGGACAATCACAATCGAAATCTAAAAGATCTAAAGATAAAACAGCTCTCACAGTCTCACGTAAAAAGGCAATCACTCAACTAGGGGCGTAATCGATCGAATTTCGGCTACCACTAAATACTGGATGGAAAGTATTGTAGCGAACTTAGCCACCACTACAAAATTAACTTACGGTGTAGTAGTATATAACAGTGTAACATTACTCTACCATGAAGCACTTTTTGGTAGACTACGTTGCACTGCCTCATTCAGGCTGGCTAAAATTATTGAGGTAGGTAGTTAATTGACTTTACACTGTAGCTACACATCGGGTAATTGGCAACGGTCCTGGATCAATCCCAAAGTTCGTTCAGAAGGTTAAATATGTCCGCCATATACTCAAGTTTAGCCAACCATTCCTCATTAAACAAAAGCTCTGTCTACTAGGTTAGATTTTTGATCTCGCAGAAGATGCTTTACTTCTTCCCTTAGTTGAAACAGGCGTGCTAGAACTTTTCCTCTCGATAACCAGGACCATCCTAACCATATGGCTAAATGGGCTATAGCCCTGGGGCGGTAATTTTGCTTGCACTCAAATCAGTTTGACGGCTGGAGACCAGCACGTGACTGAGATTGAGTTGTTCCACTTCTAAAACTTAAAAAACTCCCCTCTCGTGAATTTTCTTATGAAGAAGGGCGCATTATTGTTAGTAGGTAGTAGCCCATGGACGCTAAATATCTTAGGACGGCCCAATCGATAACCATCTCACTTCTGCGTTGAGTTGGTGATGTGAATCCATACTCTCACACAGTATCGTGAAGAGCCTCGAGTTCGTAGTTCGACAACGATTCTTTGTGGAACTAGATGTCCCGGCGGTGAGTGAGTAAAACTTGTGTGACTTCCTTTACTTTCACAACTACTCCTAAGACACGACCAGTCATGCTCGCAGCACCGTCCGTACACACACCAACGCACTGTCATATTTAGCCCTGTACTTGCAAATACTCATAAAGAGTATTAAATATCTCTGAAGCAGTAGTCCGTACAGATAAATCAAGGCAACAAAGAAGTTCCTTATACCAAAGAACTTCATTATACCCCATTATAGAAAGTAGGATAACATGGCTACTCACGTCAGTTGATTCCTTAAGTTAAATTACCGAACGTCTCGATTTCCTAATCCCCTTTCCAACTTGCTATTTAATATCGATGGCCATGTCAATAATTCTGCTCTGAATAGTGGTGTCATAGCTAGTGATGCAAAAAACCCGGGAATTTTGGAAGAGGGGAATAAACACGGGAATTTTGGGGAATAAACCCGGAACATTGGGAATAAACTAAACCAACCATTTTTTTCACATTTTGTGGCTTCTTTTGGTTTGATGCTAAGTAAAACTATAAAGAGAAAACCCCATATATATAAAACTACAACCTGGAAAATTGTTTCAATAAAATTTAAATTTTCTTTTTTGGTGGAAAATATCGGTTTATTTTTATTGTATAAACAACATCAGCATTTATATCCAAATCCAGATGAATGTTGATGTGATGGTTTTGTTCCGAGACCTAGCAGCAAAAAATAAGATGAATGTTTGCATCAAAAGCAATGCTTTTGTAAACATTTCATATTATCTTTATATAAAGCAGTTACAATTTACTCTTTACTTTACTGATGATTCAATTTGGCACCGGTACTTGTAAAGCCTTTTATGAGGAATTAATAGCTGATCGATTTCCTAATCCCCTTTCCAACCCCTTATTCAACCGATTTCCAATCCCCTTGATAGCGATTTCCTAATCCCCTTTCCAACTTGCTATTCAATATCGATGACCATGTCAATAATTCTGCTCTGAATAGTGGTGTCATAGCTAGTGATGCAAAAAACCCGGGAATTTTGGAAGAGGGGAATAAACACGGGAATTTTGGGGAATAAACCCGGAACTTTGGGGAACATTGGGAATAAACTAAACCAACCATTTTTTTCACATTTTGTGGCTTCTTTTGGTTTGATGCTAAGTAAAACTATAAAGAGAAAACCCCATATATATAAAACTACAACCTGGAAAATTGTTTCAATAAAATTTAAATTTTCTTTTTTGGTGGAAAATATTGGTTTATTTTTATTGTATAAACAACATCAGCATTTATATTCAAATCCAGATGAATGTTGATGTGATGGTTTTGTTCCGAGACCTAGCAGCAAAAAATAAGATGAATGTTTGCATCAAAAACAATACTTTTGTAAACATTTCATATTATCTTTATATAAAGCAGTTACAATTTACTCTCTACTTTACTGATGATTCAATTTGGCACCGGTACTTGTAAGCCTTTTATGAGGAATTAATAGCTGAAAAATACATCGCAATATCAAGAGGATCTACTTGTAGATTCTGATAGTTCTGGATCCATATACATAGTTTCAACATCCGTTATCACCTCTTGGGATCCCACAATAACTGAAGGTTCATCGGCATCTGCCAAA
Organism: Metellina segmentata; assembly: GCA_947359465.1. Classification (NCBI taxonomy): domain Eukaryota; kingdom Metazoa; phylum Arthropoda; class Arachnida; order Araneae; family Tetragnathidae; genus Metellina; species Metellina segmentata. The sequence goes on from OX375881.1 coordinate 56,674,743, forward strand.
TAATATATATAGGGAAAGACATTATTTGGGGGTTTTTTAACGCATTTTTCTATTTGCTTTGCTGTTTTAGTAGCATTTGGTACCAGATACTTCTTGTGGCAATACCTGCATTTAGCAGTCTTTTTACTGCCATGACCAAACTCTGATGTGTAATGAAGTTGGTCTTACCGTTATATGGAACACAAATCATCCCATTAGCATGAAATAGAACACAAAATTAAATTTTAAATGCTTGAGTTCCCAATTAAAAGTTGTCAAAGGTACAAAACAAAGCAGGTTAAAATTCACTAAATGCTCTTAGCATTGATTGCATTATAAGTATTACTTATATAGATTGATCTGAACTCATGAAATTCAATGTTTCTAGTTCATGCATGAAACTGTTGAGTAAAACACCAAAATCAAAATTTAAAAACAAAATGCTCAGAATTCCAATAAATATCAAATTAGATTTTTAAATTTCCAATTAAACTTATACATAGTAAAAACCTGATTTTATGTTGGGAAGATAGCTTTATCAATTGCTATTTAAAATTAGAAAATAATCACATTCAAATAGCTAGTCAAAGAAACTTATTAATTCACTGGGATATCAATTTGCATAAAACGCTGACAGTATAAATAGGAAACAGCCAATCCAGAGAATTATTCAAAGGTTCAGAATATATAGTCAGAACTATGCAAAGGTTTGAATGCACACAAGGGTTCACTTAAAAAGTTTGTTCTTATAGCTCATTGACAAAAAAGATTTAGCTAAAAAATATTGTCATCGTTTGCGCCTATTAGTACTAGTAATATCCACAAAATCTCATTAATATTTACCTTTCAATTTTTGTTAATTGCAAGATGGCAAAATTTAGGCATAAATGATATTCTATTTCGTTAAAATGAAAATTTTCTAAAATCGAAAGGGTCAATGCAAACAGATGTTAGAGCCCGCCAAAAGAGTACACATTTGAAGTTGCTGTTATGAACTATTGAGGAGTTTCTAAAAAAATTATTAATTTAAAATTTTCCAGACAAAACATTAAAAATTTTCAAAATTCCCAACTTCAAAATTCTTGGAAGTTTTCAAAATTCCCTTCCCAAAAAACCGGATTTATTCCCGGGAATAAACCGGGTTTTTTCCACCCTTTGCAACACTGGTCATAGCCTCAAGTTTTTTAGTGACTTGAGGACCCAAAATATTTTTTGCACGATAGCTAAGATGCAAGACTTTACTAACTCCTTACCAAGAGTAAACGTTGTTTTTTTTTGTTTTTTTTTGCTTTTCGAAGAGCAACTAAATTAGACGCTTGAAGCAACGACTTGTAACTAGTCATAGGGGAGAGTGTACCTGAGGTACAGTCATATCTAGGATCAGTCTCTGTAAAAAGCAGAAGAGGAAGGAATTTTGTTTGAACAGGTTGGGTAACAGTGGACTAGGATGCCTTCAGTTACTCATGTTGTTTTCAGGTGGTGTACCGGATAAAATGAAGTGATGACAGTAAGAAATGGTAGCGTAAAGAAAAAGATCTTTGGGTTTCACCACTACAATATTTATTCTAACATTCTACAGCTTTACAGATAAGTACAACAAAATTACAGATATTTTAGGAAATAAGGGTTCGGCAGAGGTTAAACGAGCGTGTCCACGCTCTCTCAGGTCTAAATCGTCTGAGGCATTTTCCAGCCTTTCAGGCCACCTTTCAGCTGAAAACTACCTGTCAATGGAATTTTGAGTGTACTCAATGTCAGTGTAACGTCAGATGCAGAGGGTTTTTGTCAAATGCCCAGAACGTTTTGACCGATGGAATGTCAAATGGAGTGCTGTCATAGTAATGATTAGTTATGGACAGTTAATCACTTGAAAAGAGTTTTATGATCTCCAATTAGGGAATTCTTGAATACGTCAGTATTTTGTCAGCTTGATCAGAGAAGCCGCCTTTAGAATGTCAAAGTGGCGACTTCAACAAGTAAGTCGTATTTTACATTTTTCTATTTCTGCCTACCTAAAGTAAGATTTTGAAACAGTTTTTCTCGATTTTTCATGGTTTTCAGTGTTCTTTACAGTCACATACGGTTTAGCAATCAATTCTATTGCTTTTCAAAAGTTAATTCATGATTTTTTTTAATCGTTCACCCAACTTCAACCTTGCCGTATTGGCGATCGAATTCAAAGCGACCAGCTGTTGTACCAAGGGACACTTGCGGCTGTCATACCTGGGGACAAAATACGATTGCTTTTCTTATGTACAACAGTGGATCGTCAATGATCTGTTTCGAAGCTGCTTTGAAATGATTAGAATGTAATATAGTTCATACGTAAAATTATTCAGTATATGCTAATGTAAAACAAAAATTTACTGTTAATATTTTGACATTTATAGACAGCATGTTCATTAGTATATGCCAAATGGATCTTCATGAAAGCAAAAATGTAATCCTACTTTCAACTACTGTCATGTGCAGCAGTTCGAACATAACGTAAGAGAATTGTTGATAGTTTAAATAAAATGCCAAAAATACTTACAAGAATGAACCATTACTTATTCTTGAGTGTTTTAGAGGCACAAGTAGGTCATTCTTAAAATTTAGTGTGGTAGAATATTTTTACGTCAGCAAACACTAGTTCCAATGTTTTTATTTCGTGTTTTCCACAGTTTGGCTCAAAAACTTAACGTCACTCATTTTCTCCGAAGGAAACTTGGTAAACATTTCTGTGCTCAGATGGAAAAATGTTATAAGTCATATTTTAATTTTTCGTGACAGCAATTTTAAGATTCAAGATTCAACATGTGGTTCTGTGGTTTTTGACTAATATTGAATTTTTCCACCTTTGTTTTCTCATAAACTGAAAGAGAAAGACTTAGACAGAGAATGAGAAAGACTTAACAAACCAGACTCCAGAATGGGACTTATAACATTTTGCCATCTGAGCACAGATTTGTTTTCCATCCAAAATACCAAATATCCAAGTGTTTTTCCGGAAGTCTTCTGGAAAAATTGGAAAGTCTTTTCTTGACCAGTAGAATCTTTCCTGTGATTCTCTCTACCAATACATGTGGTTGATTACTCATTATGTAGAGAAAAAGCACTACTGCATTACACGAAACCACGTGACGTTAAGAGAGGTTATAAACAACTAGTGATATTCTGTAGAAGTCTAATATTAGTGGAAATTGAATCCAGAACCACGTTGAACATTTCTAAAAGCACCTAAGGAGGTTCCTGTCACTATTTGACCGCAGGAACGTCGGTTTTGCCTCTAAGTCAGTTCCTGTGTGTCCGAACCGGTAGCCTGCTGGCTAGAGCGGTTCCGCCACGTTAGAGACTGACATATTCCTCCTACGTGGATTAGTTCCGCACTCTGGTCAACACAGGCAGAAAAAACACATTTTGAAGAAATGTCAAATTGATAATTCTGTTTCGAAGCATTTACCCTCATTTTTTTTTCTCATCTGTTATTGTCAATAATCCCAAGTTTCTTTTCACTAGAGGATACAAATGAAGCAGCATGCCCAGACATCGTTGCATTAGTATAGCGAATGCGATTGCCAGTAAACTTTCTTTCCCGAGATTTCCCTTATTTTTCTAGATTAGCCATGACAAAAATATACAAAAGATAATCAGAAATGCACAGTTAATCTACACTGCCTTTCACTCAACTCCAAATAACACGGCGGCTGTCTGCAACTAATTTCATGCGTTATCCGACAGATGGCAGTAATAAATCTAGCCAAAACTGCCGGGTCCCGGTTTAAACGATTTACCTCTACAAGTTGCAATGGCCAAGGCATTCAAGAGGAAACCGTCTCATCTTAACCGAAGTCCGTTATTTAACCATTACTGGGTTCCGGAGTGTAAATGGGGGAGGGGACTGTAGGAATCAAGAAGTGGAGTATTTGATTTAGGTATTAACACTTCATGGGGCAGAGGGGAGGAGACTGTAGGAAAGTGGCGTATTTGATTTCGGTATTAATATTTCAATCAAAAAAGCGGAATAGCTTCCGGAGCAGAAAAGATCGTAACAATCGTTTCTTTTAATGTGAGATGTGAAACTAATATTGCCACTTACGATTCGTGACATAAATGCTTAGTACAGTTCGTGATTATACGTACACACAGAGAAATACATACAAAGAGTCACCTGATTCGAAAACCTTATTTTACCTCTTTTACAGATTGTGGTTTTTACAGTGAATAATGACGGAGCAAAACGAAAAACGTCCTAAACCAGTCTTACGAAAATTACAAGCAAGGATCGTGTTGCTCCGATAGCTCGATTAGTGGAATGTATTAAAATTAAATCAGTTCGTTGTAATAAAAAAAATTTTTGTCGACAAGTATAACAAGGTTGTGGAGAGACCACTTTCTCATGAAGGCTAAGGAAGCCTCGTTCGTGTTCGGACTAAGGTAGCCTCGTTTCATCAGGTCTAAGAGATCACTTCCTTCTTCAGTGTCCAATGCCTGAATGCCACCCACACGCTCTTTGCAAAATATAGGAGACTCAACAGAACGCTTATTTCCGAATATAATTGAAGAAAAACGTGAAAATTATATATTTTTTTTTGTTGGAACTGTAATTAGATTTATAAATATACAAAACTATTTTCGATGTTATAATATTTTATAATATTTTTGGAAACAGATTGAAAAGTTTTTGCCGAGTTGAGGTTTCTTACACTATTCACATTCAATCGAAATATCTAAACTGTAAAAAATCGACGCATATTCATTGGGTTTCATGGTGCAAAGGCCATATTTGACTTATTTGTGCCAAACACAAGACAGAAGACTTTGAATTATAAACACATATGCATACTCAATGAAAAGAAAAAGCATAAAAAATGTTCAATATCAAATTCATCAATGATTTATTTCTAGTTTTAATAGTTTTTGAGCAATCTGTGTGTCAAATAAGAAGATTGAAAATTTTGCGTTTTCAAAATTTGGACCACTCATGGAAAAGCGGAAGCATACTGAGAGGCAAAATGGTTTCAAGCATTGCTAAGCCTGATGTAGACCAATAAATGTAGTTCACGTGGCTATAACCCTGATTAATTTTATGAGTTGAAATTTGTAGTACTAAATCCCCCAGAAGCTCGCTTTAGATAAACTGTCACTTTTTTCAGTCCTTAGATTCATAGAGGGAAAAGTTCTTTCTTGACAAGGGAGAAAAATATTATATATATATATATATATATATATATATATATATATATATATATATATATATATATATATATATATATATATATATATATATAATTTCAAGAGCACAAGAATTTCTAAAAAATGTAACAAAAGTCTTAAAAAATAATAAAAAATGAAGAAATGTTGGTGGATCAGGGCGTCATCAGGGAGGAGCCTGACCCAAACAACATAAAATGGTGTTTTCTACATATGAGCAGCATTAGGCTGAAAAAATTGCTCATACACTCCCCCAAACACCACCAAAAATCAAGTAAAACAAAAACAGAACAAAATACCAAAACAGAGCAGGAATAGAACGAAATGAAAACCGAAGCCGCAGCTGGGATATCATCAACAACAAGCCTAAAAATTGCCACCAAATCACCGTTCCAATATTAAAAATTATAACTCCAACTCCACTTTTAACCTGGAATTCCATCATTTTTCTTTACATGGTTTTAGCAATGTACAAATTACTATACTTGATATTGTCAAAGATAAAAAATTGAGACTGGCTAAAGAAAACATTAACATTTTAAAATTTAAAACACTTGCTCCTTATGGTTTGAATGATCTATTTCAAAATACACAGGTTAATGTTGATAACTGCAATACTTTTGCTTTATTCCATACGTCAAAAGAGAAAAGAGGATGTAGAGGAAGCGGTGAAAATAAAAAACTTAACACTTCTGATAATATTCACCAGTTTAATAATTTTATAAAAAACCTGAAACTTATTGAAAAACACTTTATAGAAACTTTTAATTTTAAACCCTTAAAAAAATTCATATTTTCTTTGAATGACGGTACGTGTCTTAAGTTTAAGAATTTACTTAAAAACATTGACTCTCTCAATCCTCATTTTTTACTTTTACTCCATGATCTTTATAAAGCTAGACTTTCTAAAATTAATAAGAAAAAAACTAGTAGTAAAGATAATCCAATTTATATGAAGATAAGTTTTAAACATATTATTTTCGATAAATTCAACTTTAACAGAATTGTGAATAACCTACAGAATATTTTTCCTTTAAAATTTCTTAACATAAAAAAATGCTTTAAATATGATTTACCATTGGGGAGAAAATTTTTTAATTACAATCATTTTTGCAGTAAGATTGATTTATATAGAGATAAAGTTGTATGCTTGTGCGACAACATAAATTTCAGACCCTATTTAAATGAAGACTTAGGACACATAGTGACTGGTGATCTTGGTATTGTTGAAAATGACCAATTAAGAGATGTTATGTATAAAGGTACTAAATTTAGGCCCATTTATAATTTTAATAGAAATAGTATACTTAAAAGCTTTCTGGAAGACATTGATAATTTCTGTTTTATGACCTCTTCTAAATTTAAAGTCCCTTTATGTTTGTTTACAGAATGGAAATGGAAATTATATGATCATTTTAAAGATTTTATTAATAATAATATTAAATCTATTTTTGACAATACCGGTAATTACAAGACAATAAACACAGCCATTAAGGATATTCAAAATAAATTTATCATTACTACAGTTGATAAAGCCTCAGGTAACTATGCTTTCATATGTAAAAAACTTTATTTAAATTTACTTGATGCTGAACTTAAGAATTCAGATACATATAAATTCTGTAAATCTACTTATAATACCATTATTAAAAAAATCATTTCTTCAAATAAAAGAGTTAAAATTTCCAATCAACACATAATTTTACCTTATATTACCGTTATTCCTAAATTTCACAAAAATCCTATTAAATTCCGTTACATCACCTGTGGTAATAACTCTTATATGATTAAACCTGGCTTGCTACTATTTAAATATTTAAAAATTATTCTTGCTGCCATTTTTGATGAAGGCTTTACATGGATTATATGTGATAATAACAAGGTTTTGAATTTTCTGAATAAAAATATTATTAATGATATTCAGACCTATGATTTTAAAGACCTTTTTACCAGCATACCCCTGGACAAATTGAGAGATGTTTTGAACTATTACTATCATGATTTTAATAACTTAATTGATCTGGATTTTGAGGAATGGGAATTTTTGGTTAATTATTGTATTTTTAATAATTTTATATTTAATGGTGAGCATATTTACACTCAAGTTAAGGGTATTCCCCAAGGTTCTAATTTTTCTTCCATTCTTGCTAATTTATTTCTTCATTATTTTGTAAAAAACTTTTGCCTTCAGATAAATACTGCTTTTAGATTTATTGATGATTTAATTGTTTTTAATAATAGCAACTTTGCTAATATTTGGAAATCCATCTATCCAGACGAACTTTCTTTAATTAAAACCAATCTGGATAACAATAATACTGATTTTCTAGACATAAAAATTTCTGTTTCATCCGGCAAAGTTGACATTAATGTATATGATAAACGCAGCGATTTTAAATTTACAGTCATTAAATTAATATTTTGGGACTCCAATATCTCTAAAAGAATATACTACAACACGATAGCTGGTCAATTGGTACGTTTCAAAAAAATTTGTAATTCTGATGCTAACTTTTTATTACAATGTAAATATCTAAAAAACACACTTCTCAATAACAAATACCCGTTTTCATTCTTTAAAAATATTTTTGAAAGATTTATTAATATCAACACCTACACAACACATGAATAATTATTTTTCGTAATTTACCCAGAGCCATAGGAATTGCTTTTCAATTTTATTTTTATTTTTTTACTTTTTATGAATATATTTTTGATAAGGGGCTGGGGATTTTCATATTATTATTATTTTTTTTGGACTTGTTGCATCGGAGGTATGATGTTAGCATATAAGTTAGACTGTGTAATTGATGGCATTTGGTGGCAATTTTTAGGCTTGTTGTTGATGATATCCCAGCTGCGGCTTCGGGTTTCATTTCGTTCTATTCCTGCTCTGTTTTGGTATTTTGTTCTGTTTTTGTTTTACTTGATTTTTGGTGGTGTTTGGGGGAGTGTATGAGCAATTTTTTCAGCCTAATGCTGCTCATATGTAGAAAATAAAACACTAACGTACGTGGACCCGAAATCTACATTATTTGTTTATCGTCGAATGGCAACAATCAACGTAAATAAAATAACCCAGATATTTTGAATTGTTGCCCTTTTTAAATAGCCGAGGTCAATTTCTCTGCAAAATAAGGAATTGAATTGTAATAGTATTTATGTTTGAACTTACTTTTTATTTTTTCCTTTGATGTAAAAGTAATTTAAACGTAAATTTGCTACCCGGTATCTGGCCACGTCAGAATTAATGTTTACTTTTTAAATTTGATTTAGAATTCCGTGTTTGGGTATTTGAGCTGACTGCGAGATGTTGCGGACATATTTGAGGATTCCCAAGTATTATAAATATGTGTTCTTTTTGTTAATAAATCATTATTTTCTTTGTCAATATCGTTGAAAAATCTTTTGTCGCATTATTCTATTTCACAATATATTCAGAAAGTCGAAATTCCACACGTTTGAATAGATACGTACGTGGTTTTTTTTTTCCTTCAGAATTTTGCATATTTTCAAGGATTGGAATTTTATTTTTGTTTCCATTATGTGTTCCGGTGTATTACCTATTGCAGAAATATTATTTAGGAGTTAGATTTTAATGATATGTCTATTTCCTGAAAAATATCACTAGACATGAGTAATTTTGTAGCGGTATATGTATTTTTCGAACAACTTTCCTTAAGTATTTGATTGAATACGCAATGCTTTAAATAATTGTTTCATAAAAATAAATAAAGTATACAAATCGAAACATGTTTAATTACGGTGTGTAAAAAAGTTTCAAAAAGCACTATTACACACCGCCGAGCGCTAGCCGGCGTAGCCCGGCTAGTATGTAGAAAACACCATTTTATGTTGTTTGGGTCAGGCTCCTCCCTGATGACGCCCTGATCCACCAACATTTCTTCATTTTTTATTATTTTTTAAGACTTTTGTTACATTTTTTTTTTAGAAATTCTTGTGTTCTTGAAATTATATTGCTTACCATGCTATGTCTGCAGCTTCAGCGCGCTTGCATGGGTAGTTTCGAGTTTCGATTTCTGGTTAATGCACCCCGGCTGTTTGGTTATTTTTTGTTATTTTGTGTGTGTTATGTTATTTTGTATATTTTATGTTGTTATTATATATGTATATATTATATATATATATATATATATATATATATATATATATATATATATATATATATATATATATATATATATATATATATATATATATATATATATATATATATATATATTAATATTATATATATATATATATTAATATTATATTAATAATAATATAATTAAATTCAAATACCACTCACTCACTCACTGATTGACTGACTCATCACTCTATCTCAAGAACTAAAAGTCCTACGAAGCTCAAATTTTGCAGGGTGTTTCTTAAGAGGCCTAAAATTGACCTAAGGCCTAAGCCAAAAGCAATTTGAAATCGCCATAGAAATACATTGAGTATAAAACGATTGCTATACGCATCTCAGATTGCTTTACCAGAGTTGATCGAAAAACAATTTTCTTAAAACAAATTAAATTATAATGTTCATGTTTGAATTGAATTTTTACTTCTTGCCATGATGAAAATAATATTTATAAATTTGATTGATGAAGAAAGAATATTTAGAACATTTAATTTCATATTTACTTAAATTTTATAATGGAGCGCGAAAAGCCCAAACGATGAACTCATTGATCATAAAAGCGTAATTTTGCTACTCGGTATCTGGCAACCTCAGAATTAATGTTTAATTTTTTAATTTGATTTATGATTCTTTTTTGGGGTATTTGAATTGAAAACGAGATGGTTGCGATCATATTTGATGATTCATAAGTTTATAAATATGTGTTCTTTTTTGTTTATAAATCATTGTCTTCAACAATATTGATCAAGTTTTTGGTCGAATTGTTTTACTTCAGAATATATTCAGGAAATCTAAATTCAACACGCTAGAACGGATATTTTTTTTCAGAATTATGCCTTTTTAAGGATTGGAATTTTGTTTCTGTTTGCATTATGTGTTTCGGCATATTACCTATACCAGAAATATTATTTAGGAGTTGGATTTTACTTATTTATTTCCTGCAAAATATCGCTAGACATGGGTACTTTCGTGGTGGTATATGTATATTTCCACCAACTTTCTTTAAATCTTTGGTTCAATACGTAATAGTGTGTAGATAAAAAATTAAAATTTACGAATCAAAATATTTTTTAGGTGTGTAATTTGTTATTTTAAAATGACATGAAAAATTTCAAAAATAACTTTAAAACAAGATGGGTTACGTTAAATTAAAAATGGTAGTCATACTTTGTAGTTCAAAATATATTTCAAAATTTTGATATAGCTTTTCATTAAGAGACGATTAAAATACAATAAATTTCATTTGTTTTTCTTGTTTCATGGGTGTTATTGAAAGCTGTACTCCATAGTCAAGTAACTACATATATTACTCTAAATAGACACGTGCTTTCCAATTAGAAACCAAATTTCTGATCTTAAAAAAGTACCATAAGGGTTCAATTTAAAACTGTATGTGCGTTAGAGAAAAGGGAATTTTTAACAAGACTTTGTTGATCTTGGAATAATATCACACTAAGTAATTTTGAAAAATCGAAATTTTATGTCTCAAGAGACAGAAAGTCGAGGTTGCTTACTCTATTTATTGAAGCTGTTCTTACGAAACTTAGATGCATGTGAATCGTTCGTTGAAAGCGATTTCTTTTTGTAAAAGCGCTGTAAAATCAACCTTTTGTTTATTAAAAAATTGTTATCGATTGGGTTTAATCTGTCTATTCTGATGACATGTATTTATAACAAAAGCTCTGTTATTCCACATGCCAATGAATGGAATTTTCTGGGGAAAAGTGCCGTTTGCTTTAAATTAAATTAGTCACGAATGCCGTAAATTTTTAGCCCCCTTGGACAAATAGAACGCGGGTTAATATGTAGCCTATTATATCCGCAGGGTTTTAAAATATAAGTGTACCAAATGTGTGGATTGGTCAAAAGGTGGATTAGTGTAGAGAGCAGACAAACGTCAACTCTGCTTTATACTATATCTAACAGAAGTTCCGTTATTCCAGCTGCCGCTGAATGGAATTTTCAAGAAAAATTGCGTTTGTTTCAAACTAAATTAGTAACTAATGTTGTAACAATTTAACTTACCATCTTCCTCATATTGAGGATGAAATTCTAAAATATCGTATACTAGGTGAAAGAATGGCACAATGAAAACATATTCATAGGAAAACTAAGTACAAGACTATCCACCGAAAATTCGCTAGTTTTACTGAAATTGAATGCACTGGAATATTCGTAGACACTCGAAAACTTAAAATCAACTTCAGCAAAAGTGTGATGAATATGAAATGGATTATGTGGTTGGATACAACATATATATGCATATTTGCGTCCGAAGTAAAGTGTAGAAGCAACGGAGAAGTTAAATTGGCATTAAATTTTTTTCCCCCGTACACATAAATGATGCTAAGATTCTTTTATGAAAAAGAATTGATGATGACTTTTTAAGCAACATATTATTATTTCAACCCAAGCAAAGCCGGGTCTTTCTGCTAGTCTATATATATAATTCTCTTACATGGCACGCAAAAAAGACGTTATTTGTTATCGCATTTTGGCAACATTGTACGATTGTTTGTTTACCACGAAGCCTCGTGCCTTAATTGAATTTATAGCGTTATCGGATGAAATTTTATTGAAAAAAAATTCTAGTCGAGCTGTTGCAGTATATAATTAGAAATCAAAGAAAGTGGAGGATCATTTCAGGGTCATTTAAAAAACGGCCCTTTCAGGGCCAACAATTATAGTTCAACAAGACGCTTGCACTATAACTTTCAACAACAAATTCACTGAAAAAGTGTGGGTGACTCAAGAGTGTTTTGTGGAAATATACACACGAACAACATGCTGGGTATTCAATTTCCAAAGTAACGCACATATTTCGACTCAAAATTTGCTCAAAGTGTTTTCATTTAAATTCTGATTCCAGTGTACTGTATATATATTTTCTGTTAAACAGTAAATTTAGATTTGAAAAATATTTTTTTTGGAATATCACATTTTGTAAACAATCCTTTCTGCTAGGACACATGTCTTCATTGATGCGAGCTAAGCGAGCATAGGTTCGCGCAACGAACCAATGAGGATTGCAAAGCAATACTCCAGGGGTTAGGTGAGCTTTAACGAGTAGGGGGCGGGCCCCCTATTTATCTTTAAAACCCAAACTATTCAAGCAAAAAATGCCATGAAATGGTCAAAATACCTTTTAAAATGCCGTTTTGCGCAATAAATCTCGGAAAATGTCGCAATGAAGACATTTAAAAATTATTTTTACAAAAAACTTTACTTCTCCCTCAAAAAGCGGTTTAGTTTTGCACACAAGCGTTTTGATCACAAACCCTTCCACGGCCTTAGCTATTAGAGAACAAAAAATCGATGAAAATTTTAACTTATTTCATTTTAATTCATGTGAATTTCATCAAAATTAAGCATACGTTAATATCAAGTTTCAGCACCTCCAAAAACTTAGCTCAGTTTTCAGTTAAGAAAGCAATTTCAAAGTTTCTCGAGATGATGGCTGATGATAGATGTCTTCATTTTAATCGTGGAGGATCCCTTTGAAGTGTAATTGAAAACAGTGCCCATGCTTCCATTCCATGATTAATAAGAAATACAATAACTTTCCTTTCTCTTAATGCAAATAAGTAATAAGAAAAGATATATGGTAATTTATCAAGAGGTGGAAACTATCACAAATCTAAATTTCAAAGAGAGGTAATCAGGAATAGGAAATATATTTATATTCCCGATGATTATGCTATGATTATGTAAATAAAAACATAAATTCGAATCGTTTAAAATATTTGATTAAACCCCAAACACTTTTTGTTTTCACTTTTATGACAGTAATTTAAAAACTAAATCTCATTCTAGAAACATACCAGACTTGTTCCTTCCTGAATTTATGTTGATAACATGTCCTTTTATTATAACATATTAGGATTTACTCAGAAACCCTCTATAATATTTCACTTTGGCTGATTAAGTCAGGCTGATTGCTCGGGTTATTACTTCCAACTCTCCAAGTGGTTTCGAAGAGATATCTTGTCCAACAAGGTACGATCAATTTTGCTAATGGCGAGATATCTCGTCATCAAAATTGACGATTGAATTCCGAATGATGAAGATATATTTTTTTTTGCAGATGATGGGATCAGGACCATTCTGTCTCCTTCGCTCTTATCTTATTCTTTAGAAGTCACTGCAGATGACTAGACTAAGACGTAAGGAGGCGACGGGCCTTAAATTTAAAACCTCTTCGTGAACCCTCCTGTTTCTGAGAAAGCTCAGGGTAACTCATAAAACATCCAGTCAAGTTTTGTACTGGTTAAAATATTGCTTAGTGAAATCAACTAGCAAAAGAATGTGTAGTGATTTGTCTTAGCAGAGTAGCCAAAATTTTATTTTGAAAGTGGTTTGAGTTAAAATTGTCATCTGACCGTAGTTCAAAATAACGAGGTGTTGTCCTTGATCTTTCTCTTCAGAATTGATTGAGGAACGTCACCAATAGCCTTTTGTGTTGCACCACTGCGACGTACATTCAACTTAACTACCTACCAACCCTAAGTTAAAAATGGAAACATTTTTGCGGAGTTAGAATTATGATATTGTTTAAAATAACTTTATGGTTTTCAGACAAACTTTAAAAGGATTACAGCATGCGCATAAAAATATGATAATCGGTTAATCTAAGTCATGAAAACATCCACTTACTGCAAATACTCAGTTTATGAAAATTCACTTTTTACTTTTGTGTCACTCTTGGAGGATTGATGCCATACGAGAATAATGGTTGAATCCGTTCAGAAAAAAATGCCCATAACCATAGCTTTCACAATGAAGTCATTAAACGAATATCATATAATGTAGATTAATGTAATTTATTTCTTAAGATAAAATAATTATTACTTTATTTGAAAAACTTACAAAATTTCAAGCATTTTTAGAATTTGTAGAAATAATTAAAAAAACAGAAACCACAGCAATTTCCGGTAGGGCCTCAAGCCCCCAGAGCCCCCTCTAGTTATTATACCAGTTTACTTTTATGATTGATATGGTTAAAAAAAAAAGACTAGTTCTTGTTCGTTTTACATTTTAAGGGTACGAAAACCTCTCATCATTTATGTATATGCTAGCTGATCTGTCTGGTATTGTTTTGGTTCAATAAATCAGCATGGAAATCAGTGTAAAACGAAAAGTCATTACGGTATTTTTTACTTACGTATCTATTTAAATTATGTTTTAAAAATGCGGGTAAGAATAACTACTCAAAAGACAATTTAATTATTTAAACATATGATGTTGTTTTTTGGTTTACTGTTAGTAATTTTAAAGTTATATATTTTCAATTATTAAAGCATATTTTAACTGCCACTATTATTTATTATGTGAGAACAAAGATATAAATGCAAAATTACTGTATACATAATAGGTACGATTGATAAGTGTATAATATAAGTGATATTTAATACACAATTGGCTATATGAATATATTTAAATCATATTTTTTGTGATCGGGTATAATGTTTCAAGCTGAGAGTAATACAGGGACGTAATCACAGTAAATAATTTGAGAGAGAACCCAATCTTATCTATTCCAATTGAAAAGCCATAATAATTAATCAACAATGCTTTTTATAATTTTGTTTTACTAATTTTAGACAATCTAGGAGCATTTTTTCTATGTGATAAACTAATATCGTTTCGTGCTGATTACATTATCTTTAATGTGTACTTTAGTGTTGAAGTATTAATTAAAAAATTCAATGGAAGAAAATCCAAAGTTTTATTTGTGAAAAAAAAGTACAGAAAACAACCAACAGAACAGATGAAAAAAATTGGTATGGAAGGATTAATAAACAATAATCAACGTTGTATAAAATAATGAACATCGCTTACAGTTTTATTATTCACTAGCAAAATACCCGACCTTACTCGGTTTGAATTGGTTTACTCTAGATTGAAGAGATAATCAAAATATATAATGACTTACGTTTTTTGTAGAATAAAAATTTATTTTAACACCTTTCGCCATCTTTATATTTTCTACAACTTACTTTGGGCACAAATCCTACACATGCATATCCATTCATGTAATACATTTCACATACATCGCACAATTGCTGTATGACAAAGCTACAAAATGACGAAAGGTGATACAAAGGTTACTACTATAAAAGACGATTTTGAGGGAGATTTGGAATTCCCTTTCTTAAGTTCTTTTCATGTTCAACTCAATTAATTAAAATTATGATTAACGGCGAGTGCTCTCGCACTCATAGTCAACAAAACAATATTTTTTTTTGTGGCACTCTTGCCTCCGGTATGCGACATTGTGAAATTTTGCAATCTTCTCCTGTCATTATTACAACGAATTTTTTAATGTTAGAAAAAGTTCTAGTTTGGATTGTTAAACATTATTATTCTTTCAATAACGGCATTATTCTTTCAATAATGGCATAACTACACTTAAAATTTACTGAAGATTTATACTGACTTACCTAACATTTTTAAGACTAATACTTTGTGGTGCTGTTGCGTGTGATGAGAAGGAAAACACATTTATTAAAATAATAAATATTTAAAACAGAAAACAGTGAAATAGAACAAAATAAAAGATGTCGGAAAAATTGTTCTACAGATATTAATTTGTGATTCATTTTTATCTCTTGATCTCGCACAGTTGCCACAACTTACAACTAAAAGTGTACAAAATTTAGAAATGTGAAATTAATTCAGAGCGAAAGAACCAGAAAAAATATCACTGCTCGCGCGATCGTGTTCATTCTCGTTTCATTGAAAAATATCGTCTGTCCCAAATTTTCGGAAATCGTTTTCATGCGCAAAGAATAAAAATAAGACTCGAAATAAATGACGTATCAGAAATGAAATTCCATAAAAAAAATAATTTGTTGAAGAATAATTACTTTTTCAGCAGTAATGGTAAAGCAATCGAATTAATCGTAATATTCAATAGACATTCCAATTTTTCCAAAACTACCAAATTATGGTTGATTTAAGTATACTTACTCAGGTGTTTTAGCATGAAACTCGTCTAAATATAACAATAAAGAAATGTTTAATATTGCATTCACTAAACTAATAGATAATGTATAAAATAAAATACACTGCAATCAAATATCTGGAATACAATTCATGTGATGGCTACACAAACACACAAACACAAAATCGAGCATAGAACAGAAAGACGGACTTTCGCAACCAATTCCACTCACTAAATGAAGATAAGTACTTGCTGTATGCAAATTTCCATGGAAATGTCTTAAACCGCGTGGACGTGTATAGGGCACAACATACATACATACAGACAGACAGACACCAAACGAGAAAAAGACGGATTCGGCATCAGAAGGGTCCAAAACGGATAGAAAACTTGAAATGGGTCGAAAATATTGAATGTACTAACAAACACACCATTCTAATTTATATAGATTATTACACGATCTTTCTTTTATGTGCTACGATATTGTTATAAAAATACAAACTTTAAACTAAAAAGTAGTTGCGAAAAAATATCGTCTGATTTCAGACTAATGACGTTTTTAAATTTCGAACTCAATTTGGTTCCTTTCAGTTATTTATCGTCTGTAGTTCAGCACGTGGCAATGTCTTTCATACTATTTTTACTGTTAGGTACATTTTACCAGTGTGATAAACGAAAATTTACGATCGTCAATGTGTGTTTTTGAATTTTTTTGGTACGAAATATTTCGGGGAGGAGTCAAATCTTGTTGGCACTTCCACTGAATATGTCCTTAATCACTAACATTTAGGCGAATAGAAAAGCATTTCTCTCGTCTGGTCCAATCCCTTCCAGTTCTAGACTAGGGTTACCAGGCCATTACAATAAGTATTCTTAGGAATTCGTGAGAAACATTAAAGAATAATAAGAGAAATTACGGAGTATCTGCTAATGTAATGTGTTCCATGGAATACATCTTGTGGTTTTGAGTTCCAAGAATCAAGACCCGTACATTTCTTGCAGTTCTCACAATCAGAAAACAGGTGGTCGTAAGAAGAAAACAGTTTCGCATGAGATACCAGATGCCGGATTGAATTTCACAACAGGATTTTTCTACTGAACAGACCTTGTTATCTGAATTGATAAAAAAAAAACCTCCCGTATCTTCAAAGCAGAAATATTTAAATATGTGACAAAACAGTTTAGCATTTACGTTGTCCCATATACAACTAATCTTGAAGATTTCAACCATTAAATTGGAGAAAAAGATAATAATACTTATTTGTGACATGCCTGTGATTATGAAAATATATAAATTCTCATGCGTGAGCTTATTAATTGAGATGTGATGACTAAGTTTCTTGTAAATAATAAATTTTACTGGTCAATTATATTTTAAAAATTTTACATAATTTTCAAGAACGTCCTATATAAGTGATACAACTGGAACACTTTCTTACAGAATCTTGAAAATATTTTAAACAAATTTTGCTTCTCAATTAGAAATTCGTAATTAGAAATCCGTCATATGTCTATAAAAAAATTGTAGCGCACTTTCTGATTTTATTTAAATAGCTCACTCAAGTTTAATAAAATACATTACTGTAAAAAAAAAATTAAATTTCCACTTTGAGTCGACACACTTTTTTCGAGAAGGTGCAGTATATTTACTAACAGAAGATCTAAAGGTCACTGTAAAAAATGTAAAAAATACCCCACCAAAGTAAATGACTACCAATGAAAAAAAAAAAACTGTATACATATTTTTCCTGGTAAATAAGGGATAAGAATTCTTTTCACATGTAATCATCAAAAGAAATTAAAAGCTCAAATGGAAATTAAAACAGGATGTAATAATTGTAGACGAAAAGTTTTTTGCCTTATTTGATGCGACTGAAAATTATAATTGTGCATGTAATTCACAATTTCTTTTGAGATCATATCTAAAAATACTCAAATATGACCAAAAGAGAAGCTCAAGCCAAATGGTGCGAATCCTGCATTTGCAGGGGTGCGCATCAGTTTCTTTCGCTTTTTCAACGAAATGAATTTTTCGGAATTCATTCGTTGGAATTTTGATAGAAGTGCTCAAATCGGTAGTCGACATTACGTTCTGAATACGTAGACGAAATACGTGCCACCGAAAAGCACAATTGACACCTGCAATAAGTTCGACAATAAAGCCTCTTTTGCCCATATATTTAAGGTTTTTAACTATAATATCAAAAGATAAATTATTCATTCACTAATAATTCAGGTAACTCAATCTATACAATAGGCTTAAGGTTCGTTCAAGGGAAGACTGGATTCACAAAAACGTCCGAACAACAATACATAGTTTACACGAGAGGAAACTGTAAAAACAAAAAGGAAACGAGGTAGCCCAATCACATCATTACTTTTCCTCAGTGACTCTTTTTATATTGAACATCATTATTTACAATTAATTGGTAAACAAATTGTAATTTTTTTTCATGAAGTTCAATCCTCAACATTCTTGCAAACGGCATTTTCAACCCTCCGAGTTGATACGACAAGATATCTCGTTCATCTAGATGTGACCAATTTTGCTAATGCCAAAGATAACTCATAACCAAGATATCACTGATTTTTTTATAACGAGATCAGCATCTGGTCGGTTTTCTTCTGATGACAACTTATATCTCGTCCATCAAGATCTGGTCAGTTTTGCCAATGACGAAGTAACTCGTCGAGACAACCACTATAACCCGAAGAGGAAAAAAAGCAGGGGCTGAAGGCCTTCCGATCCTCACCGCCTTATAGGAACGCGACATGTTGTCTCGCTGAGACGGAACTGATAGAGTATACACACAAAAAGGACGCAATTTTTATCTGATCCCCACGCACCAGTTGCATCCGCTTTTGTTTTGGATAATCATTTTCTCCGCAGCCCTGAAGCACCCCCTCTCTTCCCACCTGAATTTAACAAGGTAGGGCGCGCGTCTGCCTCGTGCCACGAGCGCCACCCCTCCCTCAATCTATTCTCTCTCCATCACACGGGGGCATTCTACCTCTCATCTTCACAGTTATACGGGCGACTCTACTCTCCTTTCCCACCTACAATGGGGAACGTGCGCGGAATGACTTATGGAGGCTCCGGCAGAGGTCAGCGTGGATTTATCTGGTGAAGAGCTCTACGTGAGATTCGGTTAATCTAGGAGAGATGGGAGTTGAGACTGTCGGAGACGAATTGAATGTGCTTGGCAAGCAATTCAGAAATTTAGGTGTCGATAGCAAGCATTACTCCAAAATGTGTGATTTATAGTCAATCTCAAAACACTTTTACCCATTTTATTTGGTTCAACGCCCTCTTTTCATAGGCAAATTTTTCTCCACCCTACTGGAAAGAAAACTATTTCAGATAATAATGAATTAAAAGTGCAATTGTGCCAAGAATTTTTGAATTGCATCAAAATATTTATGCAGCTGTGTGTGTAATTTTAGAACTTCATAAAGCTAGTTTGGAAACAAAATCTCAACGAAAACATTTAAACTAGAATTATAAAGTTAAATCTTTCTATTATATATATAAAAAAAAAAGATTTGTGAGCCTTTTTCAGTTTTATTCGCATTGTGATTGGTAGATAACGAGTCACGTGGTAGCAAGTCTTGTGGTTCAACGGGCTAATGAATTTGGAGCACGCGCAGACGAGGAACACAGTTATATTTTTTAATTAATCTATATAAATAAGAATGGAGTGTTTGTTTGTACATTCAATATTTTCGACCCATTTCAAGTTTTCTATCCGTTTTGGACCCTTCTGATGCCGAATCCGCCTTTTTCTCGTTTGGTGTCTGTCTGTCTGTCTGTCTGTCCGTCTGTCTGTCTGTCTGTCTGTCTGTCTGTCTGTCTGTCTGTCTGTATTTTGTGCCCTATACACGTCCACGCGGTTTGAGATATTTTCATGAAAATTTGCATACAGTGAGTACTTATCTTCATTTAGTGAGTGGCATTGGTTGCGAAAGTCTGTCTGTCCGTCTTTCTGTTCTATGCTCGATTTTGTGTTTGTGTGTTTGCACAGGCATCACATGAATTGTATTCCAGATATTTAATTGTATTGTATTTTATTTTATACATTATCTATTAGTTTAGTGAATGCAATATTGAACATTTCTTTATTGTTATATTTAGTTGAGTTTCATGCTAAAACACCTGATTAAGTATACTTAAATCAACCATAATTTGGTAGTTTTGGAAAAATTGGAATGTCTATTGAATATTACGATTACTTCGATTGCTTTACCAGTACTGCTGAAAAAGTAATTATTCTTCAAAAAATTATTATTTTTTTTATGGAATTTCATCTTTGATACTTCATTTATTTCGAGTCTTATTTTTATTCTTTGCGCAATGAAAACAATTTCCGAATATTTGGGACAGACGATATTTTTCAATGAAACGAGAATGAACAAGATCGCGCGAGCAGTGATATTTTTTCTGGTTCTTTCGCTCTGAATTAATTTCACATTTCTAAATTTTGTACACTTTTAGTTGTAAGTTGTGGCAACTGTGCGAGATCAAGAGATAAAATTGAATCACAAATTAATATCTTTAGAACAATTTTTTGCGACTTCTTTTATTTTGTTTTACTTCGCTGTTTCCAGTTTTAAATATTTATTATTTTAATAAATGTGTTTTCCTTCTCATCACACGCAACAGCACCACAAAGTATTAGTCTTAAAAATGTTAGGTAAGTCAGTATAAATCTTCAGTAAATTTTAAGTGTAGTTATGCCATTATTGAAAGAATAATGCCGTTATTGAAAGAATAATGCCGTTATTTAAACAATAATGCCGTTATTTAAAGAATAATGTCGTTATTGAAAGAATAATAATGTTTAAAAATCCAAACTATAACTTTTTCCTACATTAAAAAATTCGTTGTAGTAATGACAGGAGAAGATTGCAAAATTTTACAATGTCGCATACCGTAGGCAAGAGTGCCACAAGTAAAAAAATATTGTTTTGTTGACTATGAGTGCGAGAGCACTCGCCGTAAATCGTAATTTTAATTAATTGAGTTGCACATGAAAAGAACTTAAGAAAGGGAATTCCAAATCTTCCTATAAATCGTCTTTTATAGTAGTAACCTTAGTATCACCTTTCGTCTTTTTGTAGCTTTGTCATACAGCAATTGTGCGATGTATGTGAAATGTATTACACGAATGGATATGCATGTGTAGGATTTGTGTCCAAAGTAAGTTGTAGAAAATATAAAGATGGCGAAAGGTGTTAAAATAAATTTTTATTCTACAAAAAACGTAAGTCATTATATATTTTGATTATCTCTTCAATCTAGAGTAAACCAATTCAAACCGAGTAAGGTCGGGTATTTTGCTAGTTCATTCATAAAATTTGAGAGCACGAGCTAGAGAGTTTGCAATGTTATTAGAAGAACCGGCAAATTCGGTCGCCGTTTCCATAGCAACAGTCGAATATGGATAATATTAAGAAGTACTGTTACAGCAAACAACACGGATTAGCTAAAGCATTTAAAATTGTGATGAGATTTCCTCTGAATTTTAACAATATGTTATGCTAAAATATTGCCTTTTTTATGTGGAAATGAGATGTTTTGTTCTTGACATTTTTTAAAACATTTTGTTTTTATCTACACTATATTTCCGTGTATGAGCCGATAATTTTTGGAACGTTTTCTAAAGATAAAGTACTGGGGTCGGCTTATACAGGGTGGTCCCGAATTCATGGTACAAACTTTAATGGTAGGTACAGGACATTGTAACAATGATTTATTGTATAGGAATGTATAGTCGCAAGTGACGCGGTGAGGCGTAAACAGGGGAAATAAAAGGAAAGAGAAATGGAGTGATCGGTTGGTATCATTGCCGGTAGAGGGCAGTAGATGTCTAGCCGCTGTTGAACATGATGCATCGCAGTAGGGAAAAGCGCCATTCACAATTGTGCTGCCGTAGACGATGGGTGACTTTACGTATGCAGAAAAAGCAGACATGCATTACATGTACGGCCGTGCAAATGGTAACGGCAGAGCTGCGTTACGAATGTATCGCGCGGAGTATCCTGATCGACGAATGCCGGATCATAGAATTTTTCAACGGTTACATCGTCAACTTTGTGAAACAGGTGCGTTCGACGTCAACAGACATGGCGCTGGTCGAGTAAGAGCTGTACGCACTCCAAGGCTGGAAGAAAGCATCTTGAACATTGTGGCTGATAGACCCGAGTCAAGCACAAGAACTGTTGCGCGTGACGTAGGTGTGAGTCATCAGACTGTATGCAGAGTGTTAAACGAAAATCGCTTACACCCCTTCCATTTTCAGAAAGTACAAGCATTGAATCCGGCAGATTATCCTCGCCGCGTGAACTTCTGCCTGTGGGTGATGCAGCAATGTGCGTTGCAGCCGGATTTCGTAGATTATGTGCTATTTACAGATGAAGCGACATTTTCACGCGAGGGTGTCTTTAATGCGCACAATTCCCATGTGTGGGCAACCGATAATCCACATGCAACGCGTCGACATGCGTTTCAACAACGTTTCAGTATTAATGTGTGGGCTGGTATTGTGAACGACTTTTTGATTGGCCCATACTTACTACCCACGCGGCTCACTGGCGGAAGCTATCTTATTTTTCTGAAAGAAGTGTTACCACAACTGCTGCATGATGTTCCGATCGCCATTCGTAACCGCATGTGGTTTCAGCACGATGGGGCGCCAGCACACTTCAGCATTGATGTACGGAATTACCTGAATGCCACGTTTGGTACTCGATGTATTGGGCGTGGTGGACCAGTCCCTTGGCCACCCCGATCTCCCGATTTATCGAGCCTCGATTACTTTTTATGGGGACATCTAAAGCATCTTGTTTATGAGACTCCAGTTGACTCAGATGAGGATCTCGTCGCTCGCTTATCTGTAGCTGCTGCAGGTGTGCGTGAAATACCAGGCATCTTTGAACGTGTACGCCAATCGCTCCACCGACGCTGTCAAGCATGTATCGATACTGGTGGACGCAATTTTGAACAATTACTGTAAACATGACACTTGTCAACAACGCTTTCAATAAAATCTATGTTTTTCCTTTCGGCCGTTATTTCCCCTGTTTTCGCCTCACCGCGTCACTTGCGACTATACATTCCTATACAATAAATCATTGTTACAATGTCCTGTACCTACCATTAAAGTTTGTACCATGAATTCGGGACCACCCTGTATACAAATCTGTAATCTCGCCAAAAAAGTACGCAATTTTCCGTTACTCGGGCGCATGCGATAAATATCGCAATGGGAAGGGAACCTTCAATTAACGTCGTACTAGAGGTCCGAGATCAATCCAGCAGTGATTCATATAGGATGGATTGTGACGTAATCCCCTCCCCTCATTATTGAAAAGTATAGTTCGCAAAGCGAACTAAATGTGATTGCGTAGCAATCATCGGGGGTTGACGAGCGATAGCGAGCAGGGTGCGCAGCCCCCTTGTGAAATAAAAAATAAATTGCACACAAATCAGCATTTGAGAGTACTAGTATTAATAATTAATTTCAATCAAATGAGTGAAATTCAAAATATATATAATCACTCATGAGAAAGATCGCCTCCTGTTGTATTATCAATTTGTCTATATTAGACTATTCTCGTCAGCGAGCAACCTTAGTACTTTTTTCCTTAACCCTTCTTTGCATGATTTTTTCTTTATTGGTGAAATAAATCAAGGTGATATAATTCATGTTCAAAATTAAAGGAAAAATGGTTAAAAAAATCTTAGTATATATTTAGAGTGTAAATTTAGCAAAAAACAATATGATGGTATCATTTTTGACAGCTATGTTTTTTTTTATGCAATATACATTAAAAAGGTATCCAGACACGATCAACTTAAAGTGAACTTGTTCTTTTATATAATTTTTGGGCATTCAATGTTATGATGGAAATTTCCACCATTATGCAAAGAAGGGTTAATACCAGCCAGTTTTTTGTAGTTGGTTCCTCGCTGTGTTGTTGAGACTAGTTTTACAGCACAAAATACACGGTCAACAAAACAGGATGATAGAATGTAATCAAAAATTTTAGTCGGAAGTGTTCGCAAATATACGCTAACACTCACTTGTTTTGAACCGTCAGTCGTCTTGATCTTAGGCCGATCAGTTGTGTAACTTGAATTTAACAATGAATAGTTCTTGATTATTGAGATTATATTGAAACATTGTGTCTGTATGGTCGAATGGATAAGTTTTAAGCATTTTTGGCGATAATTCTTTTAGCATCTCATTGCACGGTCTTGCTTCCCCCTAGTTCCTCTGTAGCTGGCATTTCCCACGTGATTACTTCAATGCCCAATATTAGAAACAATGGTCTGAAGGCTTCATAAAGTGACTAATAAGAATGACAAGAAGGTGATAAAAATGGTGTACAGAATTTCTTCGGAATGAAAAGGACACACTCGTCAGGACCAAAATACACAAAAGGAAAAACTCGAATTTGAATATACTGTCTTAGAATAACGTATGTGTTTTTGAATAAGCGTGATATGAGTAAAATAGCCCAGGAGCCCTTATTTGAACTATCATAAAAAAAACATTAACCTCAAAAAACTAAATCGAAGTTAAATAGTATCTTAAATTTTCATTTAGCAATTTATCTGTACATTCACAAGTTTAATCAAACGAAATTTATTAAAAACTAAGAATTCTCTTACTTATATTTTTTGTTAGACAATAATAATTAATTTAAAAGTACAAAAAGATCAATATACTCTACCCTACAAGAATGGACCGGACGCCAGCGGATTTACATAAAATCCGACAACTTGATAGGGGGTGTTTTTCGTGGTATGGCCTGGGACCTTTGCATGTTGTTCCTGGTAAACTGAACACCGACGCCTACATGAGCATTTTGGACAATCATGTTCTTACGACGCTCTATCAATTTTAATGGAATGGACGAATGTTACTTCCAAGACGACAGCGCTCCATGTAATGTTGCAGCCTCTGTCAAGCAGTGGTATCAAGACATGGATGTAAAACGTCTTCCCTTGCGTGCTCAGATACCCGACCTAAACTCCATAGGACATTTGCGGGACGAGTTAGAGCGACGCTTACGGACCAGGGAACCACGTCCCCTGCGTAATTCATTTAGTATTCTATTTCGCCTTTCGTTTTCTCTCACTCCGAACCCTAGCGATTGAATGTATGAGCGAGAGATGTAAATACTTTTCCAATCCATTTTTGTTTATATCCTCAGCCATGTAGACATATCGTGAAGATGTTTTTCTCTGGCCGGGACCATCATCATATAAGATGCTCAAAGAATTTGGGTAGATGATGTAAAATATCCGCTTATGTCTGGTTTGTTTCTCGCGCTGAACAATCCCTCTTGCATCACAATTAAAATCACCACATTTCCCTTATTTGAACTATCATAAAAAAACATTAACCTCAAAAAACCAAATCGAAGTTAGTATCTTAAGGGGAGTTAGTACCTTTTAGACCTTGCGTTGCTCGCGAAAACATACTTTTTTCGATTCATCATAAATAACTGAGTTTTGTATATTGTAGTATAAAATTGATACAGTTTAAAGATAATTGTATAGCTTTTAAAAAACTGCAGTCATATATTTGTAATTTAAAAAAAATTTAATAAAACCTAGCAAAAATTATACATAATTTCTTTGTTTTGAAATTTACCCACTTAACTTTCCCTCAAGTTTAAAAAAAAAACTAATAAACGTAGAGTTAAGAAATTTTGTATGGTTATTTTAAAAGTAGATCTTAGTTCTCTAAACAATGGATTTGTGTATGAGAGCTATAGTTTTTTATTTATGGATCCATACATAACTAAAACATTTTCAAACTTGACTTATTTTAAAATTTTTAATTTTTATAAATATTTTTACTTCAAATATCACAAATTCCTTAGTTTATAGAATTAAGACATTCATGTGCTTCAATTTGGTGCAAACATTTGGGTTTCACAGTGCATCTTTCAAAAGTTATCTTGCGGGAAAGTTAAGTGGGTAAATTTCAAAACGAAGAAATTGTGTATAATTTTTGCTAGGTTTTATAAAAACAGATGTTTTTAAATACAAATATGACTGCAGTTTTTTAAAAACCATACAATTATCTTTAAACTGTATCAATTTTATACTACAATATAGAAAACTCAATTATTTATGATGAATCGAAAAAAGTATGTTTTCGCGAGCAACGCAAAGTCTAAAAAAGGTACTAACTCCCCTTAAATTTTCATTTAGCAATTTATCTGTACATTCACAAGTTTACTGCCCTCAGGAGTACATATCCTTTAGGTATATACGGGCTTCATGGTCCCAAGGAACTTTAGTGATCTTTTCCATTCCCATGGGGTTTACTGTCTTCAGTGAACACGAGTGGTGCTCTCTCGGGATACCCAAGCGATTTTTTCTGCTTTCATTCCACTTCCCTATTCCTATAAATCCTTTTTTCCTTTCCACGACATTTTTTTATTTCCCGTTCTTTTATGTTTGGCTTAGATAAATATGAACCTTGCGCCATAAAGCCACCAAACAACCAACCAAATTATGAAAGGAGCTCAAAATCAAACTGCCACCTGAAAAGGGGGATGGATTCACAATTCGATTCAGGACTGTCACTTAATCTCTAATGCCGACCAACCGGTCTGGTCGTTAAGGTATTAGCCTCCAGATCGGAAGGTTCCTGGTTCGGATCCGGGTCAGTGCATGGATATTTGTAAGCTTATTGTGTAGAGGCGGCTGGTGCACCTTAAATCTGTCGTGGCTGAAAGTCCTCTCATTGGGATGGTGTGGAAGTTTGGAGAGTGGGGTGTCAGTTCAGGTGTTGCCTCGTCATCGGACCGTTGTTCAAAATTGCGTGGTGTTGTACTCTGATCTTTTTCCTTCAGGGGATTGATCATGAACCGTCCAGTACGACGTTAGTTAAAATTACCATACTACTTAGTCGACCAACCGGTATAGTGGTTAAGGTGTTAGCCTCTAGATCAGAAGGTTCCTGGTTCGAATCCGAGTCCGGGCATGGATGTTTGTAAACGTATCGTGTAGAGGCGATTGGTGCACCTTAAATCTGCCGTGGCCGAAAGTCCTCACGTTGGGTTGGTGTGGAAGTTTGGAGAGTGGGATGCCAACTCAGGTGCTGCCTTGTCATCTGACCGTGGTTCAAATTACGAGTTGTTGTCCTCGGATCTTTCCCTTAAGGGACTGATCCCGGACCGTCGTCAATGGCCCGTTGTGTTGGTATAGTACGACGTTAACTAAAAATTACCAATTACCATACTCTTACCTACCGATCTAGAAGCTAACACCTCAACCACCATACCGATTGGTCGGCCGTTTAAATGCAGAATCGCCGTTCTGTCGATGTTTAGCGTTTAAACTAATTGGCTTTGAATAATCAATTATTTATCAACTAGAGGGGGTTGTTGAATACACGTCGCGAAAGAGTAACACGACGGGCTATTGGCGACGGTCCGGAATCAATCTCAAAGTGAAAGATTCGAGGACACCTCGTAATTTTAACAACGGTCAGAAGACGAGTTTAACACATTGAGATGGCTCCACTCTCCAAACTTCCATACCACGCTAACGAATATATCCAATTCGGAACTATACACTACAACTACCTATATATATATATAGCTTGACATGAGATGCATCTACAGTTGAGAAACCCCTAACAATTCAAAAAAGTTGTTGTCCTCGGATCTTTCCCTTAAGGGACTGATCCCGGACCGTCGTCAATAGCCCGTTGTGTTGCTCTAGTACGACGTTAACAAAAATTACCAATACCAATAAGATTTCAACAATTCATCAGTAAAAGTTCCAAAAAATTAATTTAAATTGATGATAGTTGATTTGTCAACACCAATTAAATTAACCGCCAAACTTTTTCCAAAACGGTAATAAACCACATTTTAAGGCAACTCCGACACATCATGCCATAGCACCTGGATATCAGAAATAAAATCTTCACAGACCGTCTGATTTGTTTGTTTACAAAGAAACTCCCTATCATCCAAGCTCTCGCATTTTAATCAAGTGTACGCACTCCAGATGCCGACATACAACTACCGCGGAAGCCCGGTTGGAAGAGTAACGACCCATTAACGACCAAGCAACGGAAGGGTTGAGAGTTCGAATCCAATCTAAAGTCCGTCGTGTGAAAGAGGGCTGATGCACGAGAAACCTGTCATGGCCTCAAATGGCCTCTTGTTGGCGGGGTGTGGAAGTTTGTAGAGTAGGGTGCCAGCTCAGGTGTGACCTCGTCATCTGACTGTGGCTCAAAACTACGTGGTATTGTCCTCGGATCTTTCCATTCCGGGGTGATCCACTACCGTCACCAATAGCCCGTTGTGTTGCTCCAGTGTGACCATAATTAAAAAATATCAATACCACACTCAGATAATTTCGTAGTGTGCTCTGAATTTGATAGTTGAGATGATGCTACACTGACCGAACACTGATTTGAGCTTCCTTTTCACGTTTTTCTTGTTTGTATAAAATGCCAAGTGCACTAATTCAGCGTTGAAAATTTGAATTTCCAGACTTCAATCCATCATTGAAAAACCCTTTTCAATTTGAAGGAAGCTCGATTCAAATTTTATCCAACAGCCGCTGTCTAATTCAAAGAAGTGATTTTGGGTGTGTGTCGGCACTTGGAGTATATACATTTGAATAAAATGCAATTATTAAGGTTCATATCCTTACATTGACCTTTTAAAAAAATATTAAACAAATTTATAAGCAGTAAATTTGAATAAAAGTACAGATTTCGGTCTACCCTGTCAGCAATCCAATAAGTAATGCTTTGAATTCGGGTCTGGTATATGAAAGATCAAAGCAACTTAAAATCTGATCTCGGCTTAAGAATTTTTTTACTATAATTACTTTTAAAGGAAATATCTGAAGAAATAACACGTTTTTGAATTATAAATATGGAATTCTGTTTCTTCAAATAGCATTGATTCCATTTTGAAAAAGTGTGGTAACTCGGTTGGAAGAATAACGAACTAGGAACTGGAGGGTTGCGAGTTCGAATTCAACCAAAGACCGTGATGTACAAAGGAGGCTGGTGCAAGTTAAAATACGTTGGCGTGGTGTGGAAACTTGCTGAGTGGGGTGCCAGCTCAGGTGACATCGTCATCTGACCTTGGTTAAAAATCACGTGGCATAATTGGACCTTTCCCTTCGGGATTTAACACTGGACCATCACCAATGGTCCATCATGTTGATCCAGTGCGACGTTAGTTAAATACCTACCTTCCTTCCAGTTTGACCAAATGCCTTGTACAAACAATGCTCTTTTGACTAAACAATCGAAGATGCATATCAAAGTTTAGGGAGGGTATTTAATTAATGTCGCACAGAGCAACACAGCGCGCAGTTGTTGACGGTCAGGAATAAAAACACTAAGGGAAAGATCAGAGGACAGCACCGGGTAATTTTGGATCACGGTCAGATGACGAGGTCACACCCGAGCTGGCACCCTATTGTCCATACTTCCACGCCAACGTGAGGACATTTGAGGCCACCACAGATTTGACGTGTATCAGCCCCCATTGTACACGACGGTCTTTGGTTGAATTCAAAATCTTATAGACATCGATTTTCACGTTTTCTTTTTTATTTCTATTTTGTTTGATGCTGACTGAAGACTTTAGTGTCTTACATCATAAGTTGGGTCATGTGGTGAAATTTTTTTTTAATTATTCAATTATTCTGATGGGGATTATAATAGAAAAATATAAAACACAAGAGCTTTTATGTGGTAGAATTGTAAATCGGTAATTTTAACTACAATTTTACTAATTTTACAAAATTCATAAAAATAATAAGAAAATAAATAGTACGATCTCGAAATCTAATGGAGCTCTTGTTTAAAATTGAAGACCAATTTCATCGATCTTATATAGGCCGTTATAGTTAGTTGGCCGACATTATAGTTCACATACGTCGGCCAAAATTCTGTATTGTAACCGCGGATTAACATTTTGACGTACTCATTGACCATTCACAAGTGTGAATTTGTGATTACTATAAATTATTTTGCATATCATTGGATTTCAAGAGGAAAAACAACGGTTCTCATACGTGGTGCAAAGGAACGTAAGAAGTTAAAATTCAAAGATGAGAGCACTCAGAAGCACATCTTTGGGTGTTTACGAGCATCACAATCCCAAAGTACCCAAGTGATATGTACTCCCTTTTGTTTTACCATCGCTTATATTTCTGGATTGTTCTTTCCTTGTTGCTGTCTTGGGCTTGGTTAAATAGAATCAACCTTGCGCCATAACTAACCAAAGAGGTGAAGATAAAAGGTACTTTTGATGTTACTTCAAATGTGCAAGAAAAACGATTTAGAAATCATTGCCTTTTCGGATTTGATAACTGGACTAGTCATATCTGACAAAAGCATCGATTTAAAAGGATACATTGTCCAATGGGCTTAATTATCACGATTTTTCGTGTCTTGAGACATTCAAGAGCTCTTCTCATTAAACTAGCTCTCCATTGTGCATCATGGAAGATTGTTCGCACACCAGCGAAGAGCGATAAAGAGTTAAAGCTCCGTTCATTCCGGATTGTTAAGTAACAGATTATATCTTTTTTTGACGGCTCCGGCTCCTTATTCAAGCTTTGAATGCGACCGAAAGACGGATTTACATTTGTATCTTTTTAAAAGCTTAAAAAAATGAAAGGATGGTTTTCAACGATTTTGTTACGTTAGAGAGAAGGGCGGTTTCTCCAAATAAGAGCCAAAGCTGAAATTAGAACAGTAGTAATAGCTTTCAAAAGCGGATAGAGATTTCATCTTGGACTGTCGAATTTTTTTCCAAACTCTTCCTTCCTCTAAATGCCTTGTGTGTGCCATCCCAAGTATATGTTATATTTCTTTAAAATAGATTGCATTGTCTTCGTTTTTAGAATCGTAAGTGTAGGATTACACGTATTTTTATTCCGTATTTCAACTTCCATTCACAATGGGGGATTATACTAGGAATTAAAAACTTGCGTTTGCGAGAAATATTTCCATTTATTTTCGTAGATCCAGTGAAATGTGTGAAACACATGGATTCCATGTGAAATTGGTGTGTGAATTCAAATTTTAATTTATCTATCACTATTTTTACAGGGAGTCGGTTTGATTAGAATAATTTCAATAATCGGAGCATAAAGTTTCATCTATAAGATGTGAATTTCAGTAGATATAGAAATTCTGTGGCAGGTTTGGTAAAATATTTCGATGTGATTTTGAAAAACAAGCTTTATTTTCACAAACTATTGTATTGAACAAAGTACGAACAAAAAAAAAAGCCCGAGAAAAATCTACCGAAGATAACACTGCTGATAAGATAATAAAATTAAAATTTTGTGTAGGTAGGTAGTTGAATTAACGTCCTACTGGAGCAATATAACGGGTTATTGGCAAGGGTTCGGAATCAATCACGAAGGGTATGTTTATTTCAGCATATCAGATTATTATTAGGAACAAGCAAAATACCCGACCTTACTCGGTTTGAATTGGTTTACTCTAGATTGAAGAGATGATCAAAATATATAATTGCTTACGTTTTTCGTAGAATAAAATATATTTGGACACTTTTCGCCATCATCTTTATAAATTCTGCAACTTACTTTGTACACAAATCCTACACATGCATATTCATTCATGTATTACATTTTACATACATCGCACTCTTGCTGTATGATAAAGCTACAAAATGACGAAAGGTGACACTAAGGTTACTGCTACAAAAGACGATTTTAAGGGAGATTTTGAATTCCCTTTCTTAAATTTTTTTCATGTTCAACTCAATTAATAAAAATGACGATTTACGGCGAGTGCTCTCGCACTCATAGTCAACAAAACAATATTTTTTTACTTGTGGCACTCTTGCATCCGGCATGCGACAAAGTGGAATTTCGCAATCTTATCTTGTCATTATGACAAAGAATTTTTTAATGTTTGAAAAGTTCTAGTTCTTTAAGCATTATTATTCTTTGGATAACCGCATTATTCTTTCAATAATGGCATGATTACACTTAAAATTGATTTTATTCTGACTTACCTACCACTTTAAATCGAATACTTTGTGGTGGTGTTGCGCGTATGATGAGAAGGAAAATAAGTCTATTAAAATAATAAATATTTAAAACAGAAAACAGCGAAATAAAACAAAATAAAAGATGTCGGAAAAATGTTGTTCTAAAGATATTAATTTGTGATTCCTTTTTATCTCTTGATCTCGCAGTTGCTACAACTTATAACTAAAAAGTGCAAAAAAATACAGAAATGCGAAATGAATTCAGAGCGAAAGAAATTGAAAATCACTGCACGCGATTAACCTACACGAATTTCCGTTTCATTCCAGCATGTTGAAAAATATTGTCTGTCCCCAAATATTCGGAAATTGTTTACATTGCGCAAAGAATAAAAATAAGACTAGAAATAAATGAAGTATCATAGTTAAATTTCTATAAAAAACAAATAATTTTTGGAAAAATCATATTGCTTTTTCAGCAGCACTGGTAGAAAATCGAACACACAATCTAAGCAATCGTAATACTCAATATGCATTCCAATTTTTCCAAAACTACCAAATTATGGTTGATTTAGGCCCGGTGCACACATCCGGTTTTTCAACGTACGGAGCCGCTGCGGCATCGAAGCCCAACTATGCACACATAACCGTGAAATGACGCAAGTACTCATTTCGCGCCATTTGCGATAAATATTCTATCGAAGAAAAAGTGTTTATTTCGCTTACTTGGTGTAAAAAAGTACATTTTGAAACAAAATAGACGTTACTGGATACAACCATTTATTAATCATTATTTATATTCCATTTTTTTTAAATCAAGGTACATCAGACCGGAGACGCATGTGCGGCCAGCTACGGCGCCGTGGGGAACTGCGTTACAAATTGTACGCAAGTTGGACGTGCCTCGCCCCAGCGGTGCTGGAGGCATGTGTGCACTACTCCATTGGATCTAATGTATCTCAGACCGCACTTGCGTTGCCGCAGCTGCACCGAAGCCCAACTATGCACACATAACCGTGAAATGACGCAAGTACTCATTTGGCGCCATTTGCGATAAATATTCTGTCGAAGAAAACGTGTGTTTTTCGCTTACTTGGTGTGAAAAAAGTATATTTTGAAACAAAAAATAAACGTTACTGGATACAACCATTAAAATTTCTTTTAATATTTCATTTATTTATGAAAACAAGGCACTTCAGACCGGAGACGCATGTGCGGGGAGCTGCGGGGCCGTGGGGAACTGCGTTATGAATTGCACGCAAGTTGGACGTGCGTCGTCGCAGCTGCGTCGGAGGCATGTGTGCACTGCTCTGTTGGATTTAATGTATCTCAGACCGCACATGCGTTGCTGCAGCTGCGCCGCACGTTGAAAAACCGGATGTGTGCACCGAGCCTAAGTATACCTACTCAGGTTTTTTTTTTAGCATGAAACTTTCATACACTAAACTAATATATTTTGTATACAAAAGCATATTGCAATCAAATATCTGAAATAAAATTCATGTGATGCCTGTACAAACACAAAATCGAACATAGAACAGAAAGACGTACAGACAGACTTATGCAACCAAGTTCGGTCACTAAATGAAGGTAAGTATTCACAGTATGCAAAGTTTTATGAAAATTTATTAAACCATATCGACGTTTATACGGCGCATACATACAGACAGACACTAAACGCGCAAGAGGCGGATTTGACATCAGAAGAGTCCAAAACGGATAGAAAACTTGAAATGGGTTGAAAATATTCAATGTATGCAAACAAACACTCCATTCTTGTCTACATAGATAGTCTGGCTTGACGAGTTGGCATTGAGTAACGCGACTTTGAGCGTGTATTCGTTCGATTAAGGGACATGTTAAATGCAAATGATGCGTTGTCACTATTCACGTCATTGGCGTTATCATGGCTCCTAGTTTCTCTTTCGTTGCCAGAAGATAAATTTGAGAAACAATAATCGCCATACTTTTTTTTTTTTTATGGTAGCCCTTTTCCTTGACTAGCTTACTACCTTTCAATAAATGGACTCCCTGAAGTTCATCTGACTTGTCTGCAGAGCCACACAATACGCTATCTAAACTTCTACATTTTGTTTATTTAAAAGAACGGTTTTCTATTTACCATGCACTTACCATGAAAACGTTTCCCGTGTCTATTTGGGACGTGTCATAGTTTTAACAGTCCTATAGTCTAGTGACAGTCTAATTTGCTTGGACTTAATTACTTTAGGAACTGATCGCAGCATATTAAGGTGACTTCCTTCACGAGAAGAATACTTGATTTTTAAAGTAGGATTTTAAAGTAGGATTAAAGTAGGATTTTAAGTGAGGATTTTCATCTAACAGCAACATGGGATTTTTTCCATTTTCTTTAAGAATAATCTTGAAACAAAATCATCGTATAAATGAGTTGAAGTACAATTAAACTTTATAAATTAATAGATTAAAAATTATTTAAGGAGAAATACGCAGAAAAACTGGTTTTTCAAAAGCTCTTTATATATTTTAGATATTATAAAATTTTATAATTTTATCTTCTGGGCTTACATAAACGTCAATCCACTAAATGGGATAAAAAAAATTAAAGAAGCATTTTGACCTAATATCTCGTTTCAGAGTTAAACACTTATGCAATTAAAACTAACAGGAAATACAATTTGTAATATAAGCTAATTTAAAGCTCCACTGCCTAATGTATTTTCTCAAAATTTTCTCGTATTTTCTCAAATCTTTTTTATAGAGAAAATACATTCTCACATTCATTCCATTCTGTTACGAATGATGAGAGAAAACTAATTATCAGAACCATTACAATAAAATGTAATACATTTTGATAGATAGCAATGTAGCAGTCAGTGAGAGGGTTCTAGTGGTCAAGTCCTCCCGCCAAAGTATTTTTTAAGTTGGATATATTTTTACAGATAAACTAAAAACGTGTGGAATACTCTTTGTGATAATAAATAAAGACCTGTTATTAAATTAATTAATAGTTTTCAAAATATATATGAAAGTATAAAGATTTTGCTTTTGTCCATTGACATATCTATCTTACATTTTCACAGATTTAAAAATAGTATCTACTTTTCAAAAAGTAACAGAAAATAAAAGATTATTTACGAGAAGGAGTTTTGAATGTTTACTTATTGTTATTTAAATGTCAAACATTTGGCGAACACAGTCATTTTAAAAGGATATCCTTATTCGAATTAATTGAGGTTAGTAACTTTTCTCATGCTTAGGTCATCCCTTACTAGAAACCTAATCGATGGACTAATTGAAGGACTCTGGACAACGTAGGGATACGACAGTTTTCAACTCTTTTAAAAAATTCGAAAATAATAATGTTTGATCGACTATTTAAGCGGTGACATTACCTTAAACTTTCAGATACTATGCACTCATTCAAACATCAAAAGAATTTTGGATATTTTGTTTTTAATTTTTTTCAATATGGAAATTATTTTGGATATTTTGTTTTTAATTTTTTTCAATATTGAAATTATTTTTATTATGTTGTTTATCACTGTTTCCCGGAGTCCTTCAGTTATAAAGTACAAGCAAAATTACCTGGGTTTTGAATTGTTAAACTAACTTCAGTTTTCGTTAATAAATTGTAATTCCTATTAATCACATTCAACAACTATCAAACTAATAAATGTACGCAATCGTCAAAAGCACAGTTTCACAAATGTAAATAAATGTCAATTTGACATTTTAGCACAATTTAAATTTAATAAGAAACAGAAATGTCTAGAGTGTGTCAGTGTTACCAAGAATGCGCGCGCGCTTAAAATAGTTCAGATTATGCATATAAATGCCTTGTATGTTATTTAACAACAAAAGTAACTCACAAAATAATCAGACAGTGATTAAAAAATGTTTTTAAAACTAATTAAACCATTACTTACCTTGATTACAGTTATTGAACGAAAAATTTCAAATTAAGAGAAAATCCAGAAGTACATCTTTAAAAAAAAATTTTAAAGATTCGAACGAAAAGCTACTAATATATCTGTTTTTTCGCTGCAAAATGGATTCCTGGAATATAAGCTAACGGATTGCAGAAACTTAAAAAAGCAAACGATTAATAATGATTGGTTCGAATTAATTCATTTGAGTATATAAAATTAATTTCTCATAATAACAAAGTTGCCATATCAGGTACCAGTCCTATTAAAAAAAATTGTGCTGTTATTTTTTTTATTTAAAATGCTTTATTCTCATTATTGTTTTTTCCACAATGACTCCCCGTCTATTCAAAGTGGCTAAAAAGAAATAAAATATTAAATTTAAAATTCCTTAAAAAGTAATTTTGGAAAAATTATTTATTTTTCAGCAGCATCGATAAAACAATCCCAATAATCTCTATGCTCAATCGATCTTCCAGCTCCTCGAAAACAATCAAGTTATGGTTGACTTAAGTATAGTTACTCAGTGTTTTAGCGTGAAACTTGTCTAAATATGTAAGCAAAGGAAATTCAAATAAGGTATTCACTAAACTAGAATTTGATTTCACTATCGCATAAAATATAGAACATTCTAAAAATTATGTACAGCAAATGTTTTGTACAAACACACACAAAAAACAGGTGTAAAACGGAATGACAGACAGACCAAAGCAACCAAGCTCAGTCACTAAATCAATGTAAGTACTCACAGTATGAAGAAATTCATGATTATATCCTGCCTTTTGAACATAGTACGAGCACACACAAACAAAGAGAAGAACAGACGTACCCCAAACGAGCAAGACACCTATTTTGCATTAAAAGGGCCCAAAACGCATAAATAACTTTAAATGGGTCGAAGATATTCAATATATTGTACAAGCTCTCCATTTTGATTTATATAGACTAGCAAAATACCCGACCTTACTCGGTTTGAATTGGTTTACTCCAAATTAAAGAGAAAATCAAAATATATAATGATTTACGTTTTTTGTAGAATAAAAATTTATTTGAATAGCTTTCGCCATCTTTATAATTTCTATAACTTACTTTGGACACAAATCCTACACATGCATATCCATTCATGTAATATATTTCACATACATAGCACCCGTGCTGTATGGCAAAGCTACAAAATGACGAAAGGATATGCTAAGGCTACTACTACAAAAGACGATTTTGAGGGAAATTTGGAATTCCCTTTCTTAAATGCTTTAGATGTTCAGCTCAATTACTAAAAATTACGATTTACGGCGAGTATCTCTCGCACTCATAGTCAACAAAACAATATTTTTTTACTTGTGGCACTCTTGTAGACGGTATGTGACATAATGAAATTTTGCAATCTTCTCCTGTCATTATGACTACTAATTTTTTAATCTTTGAAAAGTTCTAGTTCGGATTTTTTAAACATTATTATTCTTTCAATAACGGCATTATTCTGTCAATAACGGCATTATTCTTTAAGTAACGTCATAACTACACTTAGAATTTACTGAAAATTTATTCTGACTTACCTGCTATTTTTAAGTCGAATACTTTTTGGTGGTGTTGCGTGTGATGAGTAGGAATACACATTTATTAAAATAATAAATATTTAAGAGAGAAAACAGCGAAATAAAACAAAATAAAAGATGTCGGAAAAAATTGTTCTAAATATATTAGTTTGTAATTCATTTTTATCTCTTGATCTCGCACAGTTGCCACAATTTACAACTAAAAGTGCATAAAATTAGAAATGTGAAATTAATTCAGAGCGAAAGAAACAGAAAATAACACTGCTCGCGCAATCTTGCTCATTCCCGTTCGATGAAAAATATTGTCTGTCCCAAATATTCGGAAATCGTTTTCATTGCGCAAAGAACAAAAATAAGACTCGAAATAAATAAAATATTCAAGTTCTAAACACATAAATTTTTTTTTTTTTTTTTTTTTTTGAAGATGAATTATTACTTTTTTAGCAGTATTGTGGTAAAGCAATCGAAGTAATTGTAATATTCAATAAACATTCCAATTTTTCCAAAACTACCAAATTATGGTTTATTTAAGTATACCTACTCAGGTGTTTTAGCATGAAACTCAACTAAATACAACAATAAAGAAATGTTTAATATTGCATTCACTAAACTAATAGATAATGTATAAAATAAAACACATTGCAATCAAATATCTGGAATAAAATTAATGTGATGCCTGCAACACAAAATCGAACATAAAACAGAAAGACGGACAGACAGACTTTCGCAACCAATTCCACTCACTAAATGAAGATAAGTACTCACTGTATCCAAATATCCATGAAAATATTTTAAATCGTGTGGACATGTATAGGGTTCATACATACAGACAGATAGACACCAAACGCGAAAAGGGCAGTTTTGGCATCAGAAGGGTCCAAAACGGATAGAAAACTTGAAATGGGTCGAAAATATTGAATGTACAAACAAACACTCCATTCTTATTTATATAGATAGAGGCTTTGTGAAAATTATAAATTATGGTTTAATTAAGGGAAAATTAAGGACCACATATCTTCATTTAGCGTAACAATTGTATTTCTAACTTCAGTCCTGCAAAATGAAATTCTGGCTACCCTATGATCAATGACATGGATGAATGGAACAGTTGAGAACACGGAATTGGAAACGTGTAACGCTGTCAATAGATTTGATGCACCATCGGAAGATCTAATTCCAAAAGACTTGCATCCGGCTTAGTATGTGCTTCCAATATGCTTAACAATCGAACGCAAGTTGAAGGTGCTCGCAAAGGTCATTTTCATGCAAAACGACGTGGTCAGTCAGTAGAACCACCTGTTAGAGAGCACAGGTCATTCTCGTGCGACTGTTCTTTTTTAGCTTCGAGGGAGTGGAGAAAATGGAAAACGATAATTCTTAGGATACTCTACTTTGTATTGATAGAAAATATGGGGTGCTCGGTGCATAGCTACATAGTTTTAAAGTTCATGGAGAGACATTTCATACTTTATTAAAAAATTGTAATCTATGTATTTGAGACAGTACTTGTGTGTGAGAGAGTTAGTTCTTTCATGTTTTACATGGAATTGAAATTGTGAAACAATGTGTATATTCTACCATAAGAGTTTTTATGTTGTGTATCAATATATATATATTTAAAGATTTGGCTCTATTTCTTTTATGTAAACACTTTCTTAACTAGATATTTCATCGTGAAGAGTTAAAGGAAACATTCAAAGGGGGATTATTAGCACCGCATCATTCTGAACAATGGGAGGAATTCAAGAATAAGTTAGACAGGGTGTTAAAAAAACATGTAACGTTCAGGAAAAAAGGAAAATCTAGAAAATTGCTCCCTATGTGGTTTTCAGGGGAAACACACAAAGCTTTAAAATTAAAACAAAGAACATACAGGGTATATAAAAGCACTGGTAACGACAGGGAGAAGGAGGCATATCAGAAAGCCAGAAAGGAATTTAAAACTATTAGTCGGAAGCAAAAGGTGTCCTTGGAGGAAAAATTAGCAAGGGAAATAAATATAAACCCAAAAGAATTTTTTGCATATGCAAGTGGTAAAAATAAATTTAGTACTACACTGGGCCCGTTGGAGGGGAAGGGAGGTGAATTAATTCAAGACGAGGTGGGAATGGCAAACGTGTTAAATGACTTTTTTCTGGGGGTTTTCAATGGTAACTATAATTTAAAAAAGGATCCCAAGGATGGAGCCTTTGCAGGGGGTATAATTAAAGAATGCAAATTCAACAGGGAAGAAATAGTACATCAGTTGAAAAGAATTAAGCCATCTAGAGCACCAGTGCCAGACGATATTTATCCGAGAGTACTAGTGGAATGCGCGGAAGAACTGGGGGAAGTAATTCACACGATATTTAATTCAACATATAGCACAGGTTGGGTACCAATGGATTGGAAGTTGGCCAACATAACTCCAATTTTCAAAAAGGGAATACAAAGTGATCCGGGCAACTATAGACCATTAAGTCTAACATCAGTAATTTGCAAAATATTTGAATCTCTGTTAAAAAAGCATATAATGTTATACTTGGAGGAGGGGGGACTGTTATCAGAGAATCAGTATGGGTTTAGGAATGGCAGATCCTGCTCTACAAACCTTTTGAAGTTCTACGAAAAAATTACTGAGGAGCTGGATAATAAGAGCAGTGTGGATATCATGTACATAGATTTTCAAAAGGCTTTTGATAAAGTACCTCATGAGGCATTACTGTTTAAATTGGAAAGGCTGGGGATTCAGGGAAAAACATTAATATGGATAAAGAATTGGTTATTGGGTAGAAAGCAGAGAGTGCAGGTAAAAGGAAATTATTCACAGTGGACAGAAGTTATAAGTGCCTCAGAGATCAGTTTTGGGACCAATTTTATTTATAATTTTCATAGATGATATAGGTCAGGGGATAAAGAATAGAATCAGTATATTTGCAGATGACTTAAAAATATGGTGGACAGTGGATACCAAGTTACAGATAGAAAATTTACAAGGGGATTTTGATTAGATATCCGAATGGGCTGTAAAATGGGGTACGTCATTTAATGTAGGGAAATGTCAAGTTCTGCATATGGGTTACAGGAACAGTGGAGCCGAGTACTGTCTGCAGGGAGTAAAGGTAAAGGAGGGAGAAACAGTCAAGGATCTTGGGGTGATAATTCACAGGGATTTTAAAATGGGTCACCAATGTTCAGCTGCGGGTAAAAAGGCTAATAGGTTATTGGGGTATATTAAAAAGACTGTAACTTCAAGGGATAAGAATATAATCTTGCCGTTATATAAGGGTTTAGTAAGACCACATCTAGAATATGCTGTACAATTCTGGGCTCCATATATGAGAAAGGACATAGAATCAATTGAAAGGGTTCAGCACAGAGCTACAAAAATAATAAAGGGGCTAGCAAATTTCGACTATAATGAACGTTTAA
This sequence comes from Metellina segmentata, assembly GCA_947359465.1. Taxonomy (NCBI): domain Eukaryota; kingdom Metazoa; phylum Arthropoda; class Arachnida; order Araneae; family Tetragnathidae; genus Metellina; species Metellina segmentata. The sequence continues at coordinate 56,715,909 of OX375881.1, forward strand.
GTAAGCTAAACATGTATACACTGGAAAGAAGAAGAAGGAGGGGGGATTTGATTCAGCTTTTCAAGTTTGTAAAACAAGGGGACACAGAGGGCTTAAATTTCAATAGGGTTAACAGAACAAGGGGTCATGGGTATAAATTGAATAAGACACATTTTAATCGGGATTTAAGGAAAAACTACTACTTTAATAGGGTAATAGACAGTTGGAACGCGTTGCCAGAAAATATAGTTAATTCAAAGGGAGTGTACGAATTTAAGACACAATTGAATAGTCAGTGGGAATTGGGGAATTCATAAACAAAGGACCAGCCTTGTTGGGCTTGAGCCTGTAGCTGGTCGTCAATATTTGTATTTGTATTTGTATTTGTGATAATAGAGATGACTCTTTTTGCTTTAAAGTGTATCACTGTTTGGTGTTTCTTATGTTTTTCAATGTATTCAACTAGGAGAAAGCTTATATTATTTGGTTGATTGTATTGGGTTTTATGGTGCAATGGAGATATTTTACAATGCTGCACTTAAACTCAATTCAAACAACATTAAGTAATGGACAAACACACACAAGGACAGTTTTATTAACACAGAAGAGGAAAAATACATCCAAGGAACAAGGAGAAAGCTTAGAAAATGGTTTTACATCGTGATCAGTAACATTGTATTAAAAAAACATAGAGAGTTTAACTGAATGCGAATTGTAGACATTTAACTTGTGTTATCGTTTACATCTAAACAATATGTTTTGCATAAATTATGATTTTGTGAATTTTTAATATTTTACTGAATACATTAACATGTACAGATACTAGTGGGATATAATGACAAATATAGTGCAGTTTTATGCTAAATTGTTTTTAGTTATAAATTATATAATTTTAATAGTATTCATTTCGTTTATGACGTTATTAGTTTTAATAGCATTCAATTCTTTTATGACGTTATTAATTTTAAAGTATTCCTTCCTCTCTCGTTTTTGTTACATAAATGAAACATTTAGTCAATGAAAAGTCTGATTTTACTACATTAACAACTGTCAAGTGTTAGAAGAACTACAAAGCACCTCTCCAGATATTCAAAAGGATCATCATCGTGACAGTAAAAGTCCCTATTTGAGATTATCGTAAAATAGTTCCACAATGGACTTGCATTTTATTTATTTAATTCATGTTCATTCTTAGACTATCAATTGTTTACTGTGAGCACCATTTTTAGTTCAATGTTTCTAAATGTAGTTTAAGTTTAAAGAATACTAAAAATGTTTATAGCGTTCTGAAGAATCCAATCTTTGAGTTGGGTTTTGTAGGGCAAAGGCCATATTTTGTCAAGCACATATCTTCATGTATCATTCTATTTTCTAGAGATGGTAAAATGTTACACACGAGCATGAATTAAGCACGCAATAAAAATGCATTCGTTTGATCTGTAATAAGACAAAATTTGTGCATTTTTATTAATTTGATGACAGGCAGGATTTACTAACACTTTCGACACTTATACTAGTTTAGATCATACATGAGAGATTCGAATTATAAATCTTTGCCAGGCTGTATTCCCATGCAAAAATTGTTATTGTATAGCAGTGTTTGCTTCTATTATACGTCACTGTAGTAAACTATTTTGTAGTACAGTTTAAAATATTTTTAAATGCCATGTTTGATTTAAAAATTGAAATTGAGAGTTGTCACCTTTGTTGCCAAATCAGGAATAAGCCATATTATTCACTCAGACTTGCTTGCAAAAGATTCCACCTTTCTGATTCTAATGTGTGACTTTTTTTGCCTGATGAAACGAGACTTTGGAGTTCATTCTGCTCTTTTGTACCGTAGAACTGTTTTAGACAATTTTTGATTACTTTACGTTATTTACAATATACTACTCCAGGTTTATTTTAAAATTTTATGTACATTTTGTTTCAGGTTCGAAGAAAACACGTAATGACGATGTTAATACAAACTTCATGTGTACCAAAATGTAAAATTTTTTTTAATAAACAATGAAAAGTACTTTTCGTTGCAAAAATATTTTTAATTTGCTTTTCTAGAAAAAGCCTCTGACTCGTTGGAAGTACAGCATTGAGAAAATACATTGAAATTAATGGGTTATTACTCCATAGAAGATAAAAACGGGGAATCCCTACCAACTCCAAAGTTCCATTATTATGAGTCAGGTCAACGTGTGTGTTTATATTATCTTTCAACGCCTCTGGCTGCGAGCACGCGTGGTTTCTATTCAGACAGACACCAATAAAGTCAAATGTACCGCTTGAACCCTTCTTCGAATTCAGAAGAAGAAAAAAAGAAGTTCGTCTGGAGAATTCGAAAGTGACGAAACCGATCTCAGCCACTTTTTACAGCCCCATAAATAACTCTTCTCCTGCGAAGCATCGCAGAAGCAACAGGTGATCCCCACCTCAACCTAAGTGCAAGAAGCAAGTCAGCGAACCCGGTACTTTACGCTAGCCCCAAGCAGTGGGCAGAAACTACCTGGGATTATGTCCGGGTATCAGCCTCTTATCTACCATCCCTACCGGACTCTTCTTTTTTCCCCTTAGTACACCCCCTTTTTCTTTCTTTTCTTTCTTCTTCTTTTCCTCTGGCACCCCTCCTCCGTCCACGGTTCGCCCCACATGGTTCTTCTGGTCGCTGGCCTTCTGTTCCGAGATTAGAGTAAACGCCTTTTTTATTCCAACATGAAAACAGTGCGAAAAACAACCTTGGTGAGGCCGATTCTTTGAAGATCGCACGGTCTTGTGGACGGACGCACCACATACATAAAGTAGCGCACGAACCGGTGCTGGAACGAAAGCGTTATTATTATTATTATTATTGTTTGCAAAAGCAGGCGAGTTGTGTCCAGTTTCGAAGGAGGACTGTTATAAACAAAAGTGAAACGGGAAGTTCTTATTTTTATCCCCCAAGATAGAGGGTTAAACGGTTCCCGTTTTCTTTATTCTTGGTGTGAATACTTTTATCATTTGCTGTTGCTGCTCCGCAGTTTCTGGAAATATCACTGTTGACAGAAATCGTGCCATGTGTGGGTGTGACCAACTGATCTCAAAGATAATGTATGTTCCCGGATTATAAAAGTGAAGGTTCCGTCAAGATAATTGGATGAAGAACTCATTGTATTAAGCCATTTATATACGGATGTTTGGTTTGGTTTCTTGAATTGGTTCGAATTCACTCTTTTGGTTGCTTCTGAGAACTTTCTTTCACTCAGCTATCGATCAGTGAGAGTTGTGAGTCGGGAAACAAGGGTCAAGGAATTGCAAGACTCGAGGATGCTTCAGGTATTATATCACTTTCTCTAAAATATTATTTGATTTCTTTAAAATTTTTGTTTCAGTTCAGTGAAATTTATTGGACGGTAGTTTAATGCTTTTTTGTTTTCTTACCTTTACTGATGTTGTTCAAATACCCATTATATTCTTCATTCCTTGCACAGACTGTTAAATTATTACCATCTTTGTTCTTCTCAAGTTCAAAACATCCAATCTACTGCGAAAAATACTAAGATAAATTCCATACTCACAAAACATTTGTGCTTTCTGATACCTACGATGTTCAGATAAAAATAAAAGTTCAATTCTTTAGACATAACGTGAGTGAAATATTAATGAAAATTCCTGATTTTTTAGTTCAGTAACTTTTAATGCTCAAGAACGTTGACCTTAGTTTAAATTTATGATACATTATTTAATGCATTTTCACCATGTTCATAATTTATTTAATTGTAAACATTTTATATATTAATGGGTATTTATGAAGGATTGGTATATATTTTAAAATTAAAGTCGTGATTGAGCAACACATTTTTAAATATTTTTATACAGATTTCATATTATCGTTTATGAATAACGTCTAAAATACATCTAAATTCAAACAGTACATTCAAGTTCTCGTTGTCCTGTACTGCTATTACCACGATCACAACTTAAAAAAAAGGAATTCAAAAAGCATAAAAGACAGTTTCTGGTATTTTCTTTAAAAAATTATTATCTGGAATTTTTTGTATTGTTTTAAATTGAAAATAAAAACGACACCAGTTAGTATTTAGGTAGTTTTCAGACCCCCAAAACGCCTTTAAAAATTTTTTATATTTTAAAGATTTTGTTTGACAATTTCAAGCAAAAATTATGAATTGTCATGGACTGTCCGATTTTTATTCATTGCACATTCTTGAATACCAATCGCAAAATCTTTTTCTGCTCTTGAAATAACAGATATAGAACACATTAAAGATGGCTTGTAGGGTTTTAATAATAAAATAAATATGCAGCTTCTTTCAAAACCATGTATATTTGTCTTTTCTGCATGAGGTTAATATCTGCTAGAAAGCGAAAATACAGTTCGCATTATATAAATGACATTTAAAGCAATTATTTTCGAATTGACTGTGTTGAAGATCTGCAAGGAATTTGAATATTATCGATTTATTAATTTGTAGGTTTTCTGTAAAGCAACAACGTACACTTTCGGTTAAAATTGAAAATTTTGAAGTTAATTAAAAGAAAATTTTGAATTAATATGACGGTTATCCAGTAGAGTGTAATTATTATTCAAAAGTTATTGTTTATTCTAAAATAGTTATTTTAATCTTTATTCAAAGCTCAGTGTTTCTTCTTCAATAGATTTTTAAAGTAAAATAACATTGTAGTTCACGACGTGTGGTATCTAGATGATTTTCCTTTTTAATTAATGGTAATTATATAGCATTAATTACAGCATTCTGACAAACAAGATATCAAGGTATATTAAACAATTTTATGCTTCACAAATATAAAACTGTTGGGTGAAATAAGAATAAAGCAAGTTGGAAGACATTTAAAACCAGCAGTTAAATAAGATTTGAATGAACGGAGAATTTCATATTGTTTAAAATTGTGCAATTTTAAAAAACAGCGTTCAAGTATTCCACGGATTCAAAACTAAATTACCTGAAAGATTTTGATAAAGCATCACTGAAAACCTATGCAGCTCAATTTTATTGTGTTTATTCCTATCTATTCAGCATTTGGTTTAGGAAAGAGAAAATATCAATACACCAATCAATTACTTCGATCTAGTAAATTTTATTCGCCATTGACTACTTGGTTTCCTCTCTAACCTTCAATACATTTCGAGGGACACACACTGGAAATATTAAAGCACTTCCGTAAAAAATTGTAATATTTTTGTTAACTTGAAATAATGTTATGCATTTCTATTTTTATTTGCAATTGAATTTGGTAACTCTATCTAATGGGAATATGAACCCGATCAGTTATACATGTCATACATGAACGAAACAGCAATGAGCCAAATAGTTAAGATGTAAAAAGCTGCATTAAATTAAAAAGAGTGCAATAATGCATTGACTTTAATAGATTATACTAAAGGGAGTGTTTCGAGATTTAGTCACATGCATATCTATGCGATTGAATAAAATACACCATAGATATTTTAGAGAAACCGAACGAGATATGGAAAGACGGTCTTTGAACCAGAACTAATGAAAACAAGCAAACCAGTTTCGGATAATTTTGATTGATTCGGATATAAAAATACCTCTTTCGATCGTCTCAAATTTTTTTATCTGGCAGCAACCTTGAATGTTTTATTTATTATTTGCATTGCGCTTGTTGAAAAATATTGACGGATAGCACTTCACCCTTTCGAAACCCGATTATCTCGCCAAGTTTCAAAACAACGAATTCGCCATCACACGGTCATTGAGCTTTGAAGCAGCTGCTATAGATTTCAGTTCTGAGTTTCCGCAACTGCCGCGAGTCTGGATTGCTGCTATAAAAGCTGGAGCTTAGATAATTGATTCGAACGAGTCATGTTCGAACCAGAATTTTTGAGTCGACGCACGAACAAAGAACACGTCTTTCTGGTAGACAAGAATCTTTAAATTGCATTGAAACTCCTCCAGAAGAGTTAACTTAAAAAAGTACGTTTTACAGCAGTGCAAAAAGCATTAAATCGTATTTTCTTTTCAATTTATGGTTTGCATTTGTTGCATATTTTGTTGTTTTGAATTTTCATGGTTTGTTCGAATTCCATAAAATTGTTTGTTAACTGGAAAAAAAAGCCGCCCTTCACTGTAATGTTACTTTTCTTGAGAAGATAAAGCCGTCTGAATATGGGGTGAGAGTTCTTGTCATAATCATGGGGCAAATGCAAATGATTAATAACTCATATGAGTATGCAAATAGTATGGCAACGTAATTTTTTTGGAATGTGGCTCAGTAGTTAGGCAGGTGACTACTTCACACTGGAGTAACAGAACAGATTAGTGACAAAAGTCCGCGATCAATCTCGAAGGGAAATATCAGAAAAATGAGACTAGGAAAATATAAAATATGGTCTAATAAAGGAAATCTCAAACGTTTTGCTGACGAATTCGATTTGTACGGCTTCGCTAGTAAGTAAATATGCCATATCGAGACATTATGGACAGATGGTGAAGTTCGAGAAAAAAAAATTATAGGTTGAGAGAATGCGATTTGTCATAACGGGATATTGATGATCAAGTTAGGTTTAACTCTGTGCTCAGATGACAAAATGTTATGTCCCTTTTTTTAATTTTTCGTGACAGCAATTTTAAGATTCAAGATTTAACATGTTGTTCTGTGGTTTTTGATTTATTACAATTTTCCCACCTTTTTTTTCTCATAAACTGGAAGAAAAGACCCACGACATTTTGCCACCTAAACATTAACAAAAAAGACTCCAGGATGGGACTTATTCACTTTTTTTGGGAAAAGTAACTTATAACATTTTGCCATCTGAGCACATAACTGTTCGTACTTGGAGACAGTAAACAGAACAATTATATACGCATATTAGGGAGACATCTCAAGCACCTATGGTTGCATCAAGAAAGAAATATATAGGCACTTGATGGTGACGAATTGTGCAACGACATCCACAAAGTAAGCACAGCAATGGAGAGTGGTGACGTATCAGGTGATGTCTGCTATCAATGTTCGCCGACGATTGCTGCAGCGAGTGATCGTAGCTCAGTGTCTGTTAGTGCGACTTTATTTGAATCGTTTACAAAAGATATCTGAGGCATCAATGGTGCCAAGAGCGAAAACACTGGAACGATGAATGGTTGATAATCATGCTTTTTGACGAGTTCAAATGCAAATTCGTGACCCAAGCTTTGCAGAGCGACATAGTGGTCCTAATCGAATCGTAATTGTTGGCTTGGAATGCTAATTCCTTTCATTCTCCCTTTCGCTTTATACTTATCGCAGGTACTATGAACAGTCAAGTTATTAAAAGTAGCAATTATATGTTTTTTCAACCATTAATAAGCATGTAAAACGTCCCTTTTCCAGTAAGTGTCTGCTGCATTTGAAACTCAAGAATGGTATAGTATAAATGCGTCTTTCCCCCTTGTAGTTCTGCCATTTTGGTGTATCGGATGGCATGGGTCATATATATCTATCGATCTATGTCTACATCTGTCTTTAAAAATCTATCATTTTGAAATGTACTGTTGTCTTTAAGAAAGAAACTACAAAATATTTATTGTTTAAAAATATTTTATTGTTTAAATAATAAATATTTTGAAAAATGTTGAGGATCATTGCGGCTAAACAACCTTATCACATTTGAAGATAGTTAATTTTAAGTGAATACACCATTAAGTTATTCAAGTCCTAAAGTTAGTCAGATGGTTTTAACCAATATTTAAAATGCTTCATTTAAAACCAGTATTATTTCGGATTTATTTCTATAAATTTCTATAAAGTGTTTCAATTTTTAAAATGTTTTTTTTTTCCCTTGAAAAGGTTACCATCGCAACGTGTGTCATCATACTAGTAGGAGTTGATAACGCATTATCAGATGAACGCTCTGCAAATGTTGATACACTCAATGATGGAAGTGAACGCAGATTGACAAGAGAAGTAGATACATTTCTCACGCCTCAAGTAAGTTTTTCGTATATTTCTATAACTTTTGTAAACAATTTTAATCTGTTTAGCCCCATATTCACTTTAACGGTAATAAATGTTTTTTTTCGGCGTCAGTCATTGCATTCATTGAGAATATATTCTCTATAACAAAAAATAGACGCACTAAGGAGTTGTGCCGGGCTTGATCAACTTGGAACGACGTTAATTGGGAATGGCTTTAGTGACGAGCCCCGTTTCCAACTGTGTCTTGGCGACAACCGCAGACGTTTCTGGAGATGTCCAGAGCAGCGCGGGGATCCTGCCCCTACTATCGCACGCCGCACATGCCCACACCAGAGTGTCATGGACTGGGTGACATCTCCTTTGATAGCCGGATCCCTTTGGTAGCAATTTCTGGCACTCTTGCAGCTAGCGGTACGTAGACGACATTCTATGACCGGTTGTGTTGCCGTTCCTATTGCGACACCCCGGACTTACATTTCATCAAGATAATGCCCGGCCGCACACGGCACGTGTTGTTATGAATTGTCTTCAAGCTTTCCCAGCACTTCCCTGGTCAGCTAGGTCTCCTGATCTCTCTCCCATATACCTCATTTGGGACGTTATGGGAAGTCGATTGCAACCATCCCGGAATGGCGACCATTTAGCCCGACAGTTGGAGACAATTTGGAGAGAAATTCCGCAGAACACCATCCGAGAACATTTTCAGTTTATATCACGCCGGGTGACAGCTTGCAACCAGGCCAGAGATGGATCAAGGCCGAATTGATTTCTTCCCTTTGTAAAGGCCGAACTCTGAAATAAATCATTCAATTGTCCTGAAATTTTAATCGTTTGTTTTTCTATGTATGTTCTTGATATCCATCAATTTTTATGGCAATCGAACAAATCCTTCTTGTTGCGTCGATTTTTTTTGTTATCGAGTGTATATGCGCTTTACCTAAATAGAAAACACTAGGCGACAGTATCATTTTACACATTATAATGTCTTCCAAAAGAATATTTCTTACTTTTGAGCAAATATTTCAGACTTTGTACTTAAGATTCATCCATATCAATGTTATGTTCCATTAACTTTGATTCTGAAAGAATATCATCTATTGGAATCTTTTTAATATTATAATTTAATTTTTTATTATGATTATCTTAAATATTAAGTGTCTGAAGTAATAGATTTAGTTTATCATGGAGAAATATCTCAATGGTTCACATATATGATCTCGATTATTTGCCCATTACTAAAATTGTAATATAATTTGCTTTCCACATTGCTGATTTTTTCAGGATATATACATTAGAATAATAGATAAATTCACATGGAACCAAAAGGTTTCTTAATAGAAATTATAATTCTTTAAACTACAAAAACGTTATGCATTGTTTGATCAATTTGAAAACTAACTTTTCTAACGTAAGTTTTTAAGTTTTGCAACCCCAAAGTTTAAACATTTGTATCGAACATATATCTACAAATCTACATTTCTGGTAAATAATGTTCAACCGTTAATATATAAAATCTTTTTTCTGATTTTTATTCAAATAATTTTTTTGATTGATATTTTTTACAATTTATTTCAATAATTATAATGCAAAAGCACTTTCCTATTAAAGGATATTTTAAAATTATAAAAATTACCATGTTCTAAAATATACAAATACAAATACAAATACAAATATTGACGACCAGCTACAGGCTCAAGCCCAATAAGGCTGGTCCTTTGTTTATAAATTCCCCAATTCTCACTGACTATCCAATTGTATCTTAAATTCGTACACTCCCTTTGAATTAACTATATTTTCTGGCAACGCGTTTCATGTGTCTATTACCCTATTAAAGTAGTTTTTCCTTAAATCCCGATTAAAATGTGTCTCATTACATTTATACCCATGGCCCCTTGTTCTGTTATCCCTATTGAAATTTAAGCCCTCTGTCCCCTTGTTTTACCAATTTGAAAAGCTGAATCAAATCCCTCCTCCTTCTTTTTTCTTTCCAGTGTATACATGTTTAGCTTACTTAAACGTTTATTATAGTCGAGATTTGCTATCCCCTTTATTATTTTTTTAGCTCTGTGCTGAACCCTTTCAATTAATTCTATATCATTTCTCATATATAGAGCCCAGAATTGTACAGCATATTCTAGATGTGGTCTTACTAAGCCCTTATATAACGGCAAGATTATATTCCTATCCCTTGAAGTTACAGTCTTTTTAATATACCCCAATAACATATTAGCCTTTTTATCCGCATCTGAACATTGGTGACCCATTTTAAAATCCATGTGAATTATCACCCCAAGATCCTTGACTGTTTCTCTCTCCTTTACCTTTATTCCCAGCATACAGTACTCGGCTTCACTGTTTCTGTAACCCATATGCAGAACTTGACATTTCCCTATATTAAATGACATACCCCATTTTACAGCCCATTCGGATATCTTAACAAAATCCCCTCCTTGTAAATTCTCTATCTGTAACTTGGTATCCACTGTCCACCATATTTTTAAGTCATCTGCAAATATATTTATTCTATTCTTAATCCCCTGACCTATATCATCTATGAAAATTATAAATAAAATTGGTCCCAAAACTGATCTCTGAGGCACTTATAACTTCTGTCCACTGTGAATAATTTCCTTTTACCTGCACTCTCTGCTTTCTACCCAATAACCAATTCTTCATGCATATCAATGTTTTTCCCTGAATCCCCAGCCTTTCCAGTAATGCCTCATGAGGTACTTTATCAAAAGCCTTTTGAAAATCTATGTACATGATATCTACACTGCTCTTATGTTCTTATTATCCAGCTCCTCAGTAATTTTTTCGTAGAACTTCAAAAGGTTTGTAGAGCAGGATCTGCCCTTTCAAACTTTTACTGATTATCTGATAACAGTCCCCCTCCTCCAAGTATAACATTATATGCTTTTTTTTTAACAGATATTCAAATATTTTGCAAATTACTGATGTTTGACTTACTGGTCTATAGTTGCCCGGATCACTTTGTATTCCCTTTTTGAAAATTGGAGTTATGTTGGCCAATTTCCAATCCATTGGTACCCAACCCGTGCTATATGTTGAATTAAATATCATGTGAATTACGTCCCCTAATTCTTCCGCGCATTCCACTAGTACTCTCGGATATATATAGTCTGGCCCTGGTGCTTTAGATGGTTTAATTCTTTTCAACTGATGTACTATTTCTTCCCTGTTAAATTTGCATTTTTTAATTGTACCCCTTGCAAAGGCTCCATCCTTGGGATCCTTTTATAATTTATAGTTACCATTGAAAACCCCCAGAAAAAAGCCATTTAACACGTTTGCCATTCCCACCTCGTCTAGAATTAATTCACCTCCCCTCCCCTCCAACGGGTTTGTTATATGTAGGTTTGTTGTTTTATAAGCAGGCACAGAGAAAGTAATCTACATATTTTAAACAACAGTGATAAAGTATAATAATTTTAACGTATCTTTAATGGACAAACTTGTGAGAAACTCCAATTTATAGAAAAAAAAGTTTCCTCTGATAATATTAAGGTAAATTTTTTGTATAAGAAATATATTCAATGTCAAATATCCCAAGTCATTTCAAATGATCAGACTAATAGCGATGCAATTAGTGGTATATAGATAAATAATAGAAAAATTAAAGTATTCACCATTTTGAAATAGCTTGTAACATTTATTCATTTTTAGGATTCCAGAGGCTTTGGCTACAGTGTCGAAAGTGATGATCAACAGTCTAGTCACTTCAGGAAAGAACAAAGAGATCTAAATGGCGTCGTAAGAGGCAGCTATGGCTTAAAAGATCCCAATGGGTCCTTCCGTTTGGTGCGCTACATTGCAGATGACAAAGGCTTCAGAGCTCACATATCGTCAAATGAGAGAGGTGTTGGTCGACAGAATCCAGCTAGTGTCCGTATTAATCGATTTTCTGGCGCTGAATTTGGAAGCAGAGATGTCAACCCTCCTGATACCTTATTTTCAATACCAACGCAGCAAGATGACAAATACATTCCAGAAAACCAAGACTTTCCTTCCAACTACAACTTTTACACTCCTGTCAATTCAAGAATCAATGTAAAAGACGAGTCTCAAAGAAAGCCGGGACCCTTGGACCTGAGAAAGCATTTGCTGACCAATCGATTCATAGACCAGGTGTCCAGAATTAAAGAAAATCAACCCACAGGGTCTACTGGGTCCTTCCTGTGGCCAAATAACAACTACGGTTCACAGAACCATAGAGTATTTGATGATGGAATTGAATATTTTGATAAAAACACTGTTCCTCCTAACAATCCTAGAAGAGGGGAGTATGGTGGAATTCAAGGCAATGAAGACTACAACTCATATCCAAGACTTTCGTCTGGGTCTCCTACCAACATAAGAGACATTGGTGATGTTTCTTCCCATCTAGGGAATGATAATTTAAAGTTTAAGAAAGTTACATCAGGTATCAATGCATACGATGACGGTAATATGCGAATACCACCAAATGTATTGAAACTTCTGTTGTATCAACCTCAACAAAAAGTTCACACGACCTTACCAGATTGTGATAGAGTAAGCAGTGCTGTTTTGTGCAAGCCCCCTCTCGTCTACACTACCAATTATCTGCAATACAACTCAACCGAAAAAAGGCTTAACTCTCCGAATGGCAGATTGGGTGATAATAGCGCTTTCAGAAGCTTCAGAACGAATGAAAGAAGACAACGGATTGAAACAACTTTAGCAGAGCGGTTATACAGATTTGCAATGTCTAACGATGAGGCATTTCCTTCTCACACACTTCCAAATACTTTTGCTCAAGACGACAATGTGAACAGGGAGCATCCTAATCTGAAACAATTCTCCCAAACTCCATGCGCTCATGAACACAAACCGAATAGTGGTAGTTTGTCAGAAGATCTTACCGTGACTAATTCTTTGAATAGACCTGTGATATATAATACGATTTCAAATACTCAAATTAGTTCTTTGATGAAGTATGGGGGAAACTGGAATGAACCATTATCAAACACAGGACGTTCAAATTATGAGTTATTAAATCATCCCCAATTTCTTCGGCAAAATGCTTTAGCATCACAGACGGGAAGTAGCAAAGTGGATGCTTTTAGTAACCACGAGAAATTTATTCTATTAGCTTCTCAAAATGAAAAGATACAACCTGATAATCCCATACTTAGTTTGTTCAAAAATATGAATGTACTTGGGTTTATTATACTTCCCAAAGAAAAATCGCATGATGGATCAGTAAAAAACTTTGATAACAATCTACCAAAAGGTTCCACTTTTACAAGTTCCACTAATTCAAACAATGGAGATCCTTCTGATTTAAAGCATAATTTCGAAGACATACAAGGGGAAACAAAACCTGATGCGAAAGCTTCTACAGAAATATCCAATCCGTATGCCCCAGATGTTGATTCTGCTTCTGCGACCATCTCCAAACACACTGGCCCAAACTTCTCAATTGATAAACCATCAATACAAAGCAAAGATACACCAAAAGACGGCCATCTCGATTCCAAGATTCAACTAAACAACTCCCAATTTCTTATTCTAGACGACACAAATAATCATAGAAATCAATATAGCGAACACAGCTTAGACGAAACAAATACAAATGAAACTAAAAATCAACCAATGAACTGGAGGAAGATATTCGAAGAAGAAATCAAAGAAGAACACGAAAAAACTTTGAAACATCCATCCAATCACACCGACATAGAATCACATTCGAACACTTCTCGAAACAGTGGAATACCTAATGAAAGGGTTTACAATTTAAATGAGCCACAAATTCCATTGTACGATTCAAGAGGTATTCCAATAAATTCTGAGAATGTGCCTCTACATTTACATCGTTATGTACAACCAACTGGGTTACCTACATTTCCCTGGAAGTTTGCGATTCCAAGGCCAGCTCCACCAAGAAGTTTAGTAATACCTCCTAAACCTCTTGGTTTGTCTTAGATTTTAGACTCAGTCAAATCAAGGTTTTGTAACTTTAAAAGATGTATAAAATAATGACTTATTTTTGCAAAGCATCATCTAACATTTGGAATACAAAATCAAGAGGCGAACGTCATTTTTATTTATTTATATCATCATTATTTTTTTTTCTTATTTTCAGGGATTTCCGAAAGAGAATATTTATGTGTAATGTATACTTTTAGTGTGACGCTATAGAACATGGACGCAATAATGCAATGCTTGGAAAATTTCATTGAAGTCACGGAACATTATCAGTCGAGCTCTTGTATTATATAGTCACAGAATAATTTTTTAATCGTTGGAGCAGGCTGCGAAACTTTTCATAGATTATGTACTATTATTATGTATCGTTTTGTTCTTCATAGGCACGCATTTTGCAATCTTTTAAACATATGAAGTGCGATTTGTCACCTATTCTGCTTTTTGTAATTTATCTAAATGTAACTGAGACAAAATAGCAAAAACGGTGATAATGTCATTGGAACGAACCGTACAGAAGAGGGAAAATAGCAACCATGAAATGAACTTTAATATGAATAAAATATAGTTTTCAGTATATAGTGGTTGGTGGTTATTAATAAGAACAATAATCCATACAATATTAATAAAGCTTGAAACAGCTTACAACTCGTATTACCTCTGGCTTTCTTAAAATTATTTTTAATGTTATTAACTACTCATAAATCATTATAATAGTTGTTACATAACTTAAACCTCTATCTGTTTATTGTTTCGTCAAAAAAATTCTATTGTTATTATTTTGGTTACTGTTACGCATTGTGATTGCTCAATGCAAAATTTTGGTATAACTTGTACTGTTTAATATTCAAATTAATTTTTAAACCTTATTAAATACACCTAAGTTATTACGTCCGTTAATTAGGATAAAACGCAAAACCTAAGTTAAGAATTGCATTGTCAAACAGAACAATTTATTTTTAAATCTTAGCAAATATTCCAAAACCATTGCAATATTGTTGCTGATCAAACGATGTAAATATCTTTGATAGCTTGTTTTTAAATAAAATAATTAGTTTTAAATATTATTATCAAAATTGTTACAATAATATTGAATTGTTCGTCAACCTTTATCGTCACTATTTTTGTAAGAAACCTAACAATTCATTTCAACTATCATCAAATGCATATAATATTATAAACACTGATAAATATAAAATGCACTAAAACATTAACACGCTGAAGACTGACAGAAAATTGAAATACTATAAATTCAATAACCCCCATAATGTTGTATGTGAATTTAAAAAACTGTTTTAAAATTATTTTCGTTCAATGTGCCACTTAATGTGAACAAAATTGAATGCAAATTAACTTCATGGACGACTATTTCTAAGAACTTTTCAACAACTTTTCAATTTTAACTATAAAAACATTTGGAAAGTATTTTAAGACTTTTTGTGTGTAAACAATTAAAATGTGAACTATTTTAATATTCGCTTTCATTTAAAAATGTAAGCACTGTTATTAAATGTCCAGAATTTTTGAATACAGAAATATCACAAGAAATTAAGTGTAATATAAAATTAAGGCTAACGAAAATAATGGCACAAATTTAGTAACTTTCATTTACGCATACACGCTTTAACATATTATATTGACAGAACTTTCAAATAGTATGATAGAGTTTGTTGCACTTTTCCAAACGAGACCTAAAAATCAATATTCTGTGCTTCATTTGAAAATTCCCACTAACTACTAGCAAAGTTTTAAATATGGAATGTCCATTGAAGTGTCATTTTGACACAGGAGGGTATTTGTCGCTTTCTTGCACTCGTATTTTTGTCTGATATGAAATTTTTCTTGTGACTTTTAATCATTTTAATAAGCACATTGCATAATTCACTTCAGAAAAATTCTACAGCATAATTTACCAAAAACGTCCGCAGGTTTCTCGCAAAACAAGCACATTTCCCGGTCAAAATAACTTTCGTGAAATAAAATTGGGATCGTAGAGAAGATATCTTCGTTTATTTGACCTTGAATACATTAGCATCAATTTCAAAGGCTGAAATGGTCTGCGTTTAAGTTCGTGTATCATTTGTAAAAATAGTAATTTCAATTTTGTTATTCAAATAAGTTTTTTTTTTGTCCTATCAGATGCAAAAACATAAACAGAAATAGGTCACTACTAATTCATTCGTTTGAAACCACTTATATTTGATTTTTCGCTATCAGCCCTAAACAATTCTTTAAAATAATTAAAATATTCGTTTATTAGATTGTTCTTTACATAGGTAACTCTAATTTTGACTCTAGACTTTTTTTTTTAATTTTTGGTTAATGTGGGGTATATTTGATTAGAAAATTATAACGTATTCCATAAATATATATTATTTATTTTATAAAGTTTTGTTACCTTTCTTCACATTACTTTGAAATTAGAGCCCATGGATCTAGTTATTTAATTAATTAATGAGCCTACTAAAAAGTCACAGCATTCGTGAAACTTAAAATGATAATTTTAAAATTCTTTTGTTTACTGTTTATTAAATAATTTTGATTTTATTATAAAAAATGCCTGATCTCATCCGCAAAAGAATCAAATCATTGATGTCGGTGCCTTTAACACACCGTGGTTTCAACGAAAAAATATACGAGTATATTCCTTTATTAAAGGTTATATTATTTTGTCATAAGCAAAAAATATGATTGGCAAAGCTAACGTTAATCTTAAGTTTTTTTAGAACTGAGTTTACGTTTTCATCGTAAATGTGATGTACATTTCTTACAGCTAATGTCATAAACATACTGAAATGAACATAATGAATGCTGAAATTAATCTTCTATTTCTTTATAGGGGAATTTAGCTACGTTTCTTACAACTTTTCATAAACAAAGGTATTAACTCTAAAAAGTCGATAAGTTATAACTCGAGTACATGATATTAAGTAAAATTGTACAATTTATCACAAGAATAGTTGTTTCTTTATGAAACTTGTTATTTTAATCTTTAAACTTTTTCATTTCATTACCCGCGATGTTTGCTAACCTTTTTCTTCAGTATTGATACACGCGTCAAAGAATTAACGAATTTGAGTATTTGAAAAAGCTTCGATGATGATGCAGCAACGTAGCAGTTACGATTCTGAATTGTATTACTTCTAAACGAAGCAGCTTCATATAAATAAGTATTTAAGGAAAAGATAAAGTACTCAAATTTAAGTAAAATAATTCAAACCCTCCAAGTGGTTTTGACGATATATCTTGTCCATCAAGATCTGACCAAATTTAAGTAATGTGACGAGATACCTCGTCATCAAAATACCACCATTTTTTTTAATGACGGGATCAAGATCAGGTCAGTATTCTTTCAATGCTGAGATATCTCGTCTAACAAGATCTGAAGAGTTTTACTAATTTCTAGATACGCCGCCGGGACAACCGTCAGGAGGATTAAAACATGCACTTACTACCAAATAGTTTCTCATAATAAGAGAATAATCCTACTGCAAAACTAAATCTAATGCAAAATCAACTGTTGATTCTTTTGTGTCGAAATACGACTACTTCTGAAACCATGACTGTCAAATTGGGTTGAATGTTACAATGTAAAATTTCAAACTTACATAAAATTACAAACCAAATATTGCCCCTGTGCTTAATATCGCCTACTCGTGTTTGCAAGCTTCTATGCGCGACATCTATGGGTTATGTACTTACCTTGACGGTATAGGATTTTGCAACACGTAGCGCCACCGGCAAGCTTCCTATCAGTTATATCAACAACACTATTGCATCTGAAGTATTTGAGGCTGTGATCACGCAAGGTATTTTTTGTCTCCAATCCATTCAGGAAATATCCAGGTGTTTCCAAATCGTAAATTCGTTTATGACTTGAAAGTACATTAAATACTAAGGGTAGGCATGTGTGCTCGACTATCAACTCGTTTTTAATAATACCTCCTAATTTTGCCTGGTGGGTGGTAATAGGAACAGGGGTAGGCGATATTAGGAACTCACTCTTGGAAATTATTTTGAGAAACTTTTTGTTTTACTACTTAACTTAAACTGACTTAAGTAAAGAAGGTATATGATCTCTGGAAACCAAAGGAGAATACTTCCTAGTGGAATTCTTTAGTCTCCAGCTTGATTTTTAAATCCAAAGGCTGAGATAGAGAGAAATAGTTAGGGTAGGTGATATTTGGAACACCACCCTACATAAGAAACTCATTTTTTTACAACTAAGGCAGAAAGCATGTCGATTAGAACAATATCACTAATACAATACAGATGAGCTTTTAGACTGTAGATAAATGCTGTAATGGTAAAAAAATACACAGAAATGAGACTATCTGTTAATGTCATGGCCCTAAAATCTCCAAAAATAGCCAGATATCCACCCCAATCTTCGTTTGGTAGCTTAAGAAAAAATCATTCGTGATCAATCTTACTCGTGTTATTTTGATTAAGAGATTTTCTAATTCGCTTGTATGCGTAGCATGCATGTGAGGAACAAAATGATAGATGTTTGGTTAAATTTATTGGGTGCAACTCTTATTCTACATTTCAGTTTTACGAAAACTTAAAATGGGAAAATTAGGTACATTATTAAAAAAGGTACATTATTAGCCTAACATATAAAAGAGGAATTCCAGTATGTACTAGAGTCATGGTAGCCCGGTTGGAAGAGTAACGGATTAGGAACCGTAGAGTTGCGAATTCGAATCCAACCAAAGTCCGTCGTGTGCAAAGTGGGCTGGTGCACGCTAAATCTGCCATGGCCTCAAATGTCCTCACGTTGGCGTGGTGTGGAAGTTTGGAGAGTGGATTGACAGATCACATGTGTTGTCTCGTCATCTGACCGTGGTTCAAAATTACATGGTGCTGTCCTTGGATATCACCCTTCGGGATTCATTCTGGAACGTCGCCAATAGCCCGTTATGTTGTATCAGGGCGAAGTAAATTAAATACATACATACCAGTATGTACCAAGGATCGTGAAGCGTTGCAATGTTACACTATTCAGTTACACACAGATTTGCACTCATTCCGTAGGTGAGAAATTGATGGTGTTGGATGAGGGATTAATTTTCTTGGTACTGTGAGATAAAATCCGGTTTCTCTATATTTTGAATACAATCTGTCCTTATCAAAAAATATTTTTAAAAAGAGGCTCCTTTCGACAGGGTTAAATATATTGGACATTGGCCTACACAGAAGTTACTACATAACAGAAATGGCCCCAGCTGAAAACAACCAAACTTCACATTATGATTCAATTGTAAGGCTAACAAAATATATTTCTCTTTCACATATATTTCTGAAACAGTTTGAATCTAGATTTCTGTACCTTAAACCTAAAATTTTGAAAAAGTTCCGAACTCCCAGATTTTTGTACCCTTAGGAATTTGTGAATCATACATTAAAAATCGCAACGTAGATTTTGTAATATAATAATTCTAATGGTTTTACCCAACAGAAACGACTTCAGCTGTTAACTACCAAACCTTTTCAGGTTTCTGAAATATAACACCCCATATCTGGCCCCAAAGTCCAGCAGACGGCAAATGTGATCTCAAGACGAAGAAGCAGAAAAAAATAATAGACGCAAAGCAGAAAAGGGTGTGAAAAGAGAAAGTGGGTAATGGACCCAGAGGGGTGTTTCCGAACGGTAGGCTGGGATCATTAGGAGGGAAGCAGACCATTACGGGAACCGGATCTATAGTTCCGGATCCACTGCCGGAACAGTCGTAAACATGGGGTTGGTGCGTCACTTTCCCCCTCCTTTATCAATCTTTAAGACCCTCTTTCGCTCTCTCTTGATCCTCAGTCCATTCATTCTTAAAAGTCAATACGTGTAAGTTATAGGGGCGATGTGTAAATGATAGGACGTATTCTCAGATCATGTTCCTGGTTGGAAATTTAGAGGCCCTTTGGGGTAAAAAGGTAATGGGACAACCAGGACGTTCCTGAGTGGTGTGCTGGGCGTGCACTTGCACGTAGTAAGGAAGAATTAAATAGGGAGGCCCACACATAAAAGCGCAGTACGCCTCCAATTTTAAATACACACGTCTTGCAATCAGTGGCGTGACTGGGGGGGGGAGGGGAGGGCACAAGAAGGTCAGTGTCTAAGGGGGCGACATTTCAAAAATATTTATTTAAAAGTAGTTTTTACGGAGATATTTTGTTATTTTAAACACAATTTTGTCTTTAACAAAAGGATCTTTCAGTGTTCTGCGTGTGAAGTGAATACGTCCGCAGTTTCCATCTTTAACCTTCCTGGTGGCTGTTTCAAGGAGGTATCTCGTTATCAGCAAGGCTGATCCGAACTTGGTGTACAAAATATCTCGTCATTAGAAAAAAAACCTGACCATATTTTGGTCTCGTCATCATCAAAAAATTTGCAAAATCTTAATGAGATATCTTGTTATTAGCAAATTTAGTCAGATCTTGATGTAAGAGGTCAAACCCACTTGGAATGTTACGATACAAAGCTAGTTATACCAAAAGGGTAACTGTTTCGGAAAGAGAAAGACAAAGCAATAAAACTATCTTCTCACAGAGCTTCTCTGGATATGACCAGACATGGGCTTCTTTACCGATTTCCGTCCAGGAATAAGCTGGGGCCATTAACAAATCCCAGCATTATGTAAATTTTATGTATTGTCCAATAAAGAATCACAATAAAAAATTAATATTGTTAACAATAATTCAGTGATAAAGTTAATATGACTCTAATTAGAATATTTTATTCAAATACTTTAAGTAATTGTATTTTATCGTCATTTTAAATGCGTACAATCTGTTTTGAAGATAGGGTGGTATCAGGTCCATTCGCCCATGTTCCAAAAAGTCTAGATTCGCCTCTGCCAGGAATAAATTTTCTGAGTATTAAGTTTAAACTTATTCTGTCTTTCTAGGTTCTTTTTGACCCGATTATAGTAAAATATACTTAAGAATCTGCACATTTTGTCTTTAAGTTACATTAGAATATTCAAAACGCTCATCAATAACAGGAATACATTTACTTGGAGAACCCACTCGGTTCGTATTCTTCCGGAAACGATTCTAGTACTTTGGGGATCAAAATTATTTTTGCTAAAACTAGTTACATCAGAGAAAATTGGAAGTTTCGGTAAGCAGGGAAAATATGTTTGATTACGTTTATAGTCTGAAAACAGTCGAAAAAATCCTTTGACGCAGTGTTAGTAAGGTGTATGTATACACTAGAACATTTTTTTTTTAATTTGGACTTTAAATATCAAATTTCTTTCACAATAGGTCATTGATTTCAGCTTAAACAAATTTTAATGTGAAAAATTATAATTAAGCCACTCATTAACTATATAATTTACACATAATTAGTTAATTAGTATGTTTTTTCAACAGTGATATCTCAAATTCTAATTTGTCAACAAAGATAATTCCTGTTGGAAATTATTTCTAATAGTATTCTCCATGTTTTGACCTTCAATCAAGTTGCTAGTGGGCATAAGTACTTTTTTACAATTTTTTCACGAAGGAATTGTTTCAGGAATTGTAACATTTAAAAGTCAAATAAAAATTAATTTCTTAACTAATAACTTTGATTGCGAGTCAAAACATCAACTGCATTGTTTAGATTACTAGAAAAATTACCCAACCTTACTCGGTTTGAATTAGTTAACTCTAGATTGAAGAAATGATCTGAATATATTCACTTTTGTGTTTCGTAGAATAAAATATTTTAATACCTTTTCGACATCTTTATTCGTTGTACAACTTACTTTGGACACAAATCCTACACATGCATATCCATACATGTATACATTTCACAAACACCGCACCCTTGCTAAATAAAGCTACAAAATGACGAAAGGTGACACTAAGGTTACTACTACAAAAGACGATTTTGTGGATATTTGGAATTCGTTTTCTTAAATTACTTTCATGTTCAACTCAATTAATAAAAATGACGATTTACGGAGGGGGGGGCTCTCGTACTTATAATCAACAAAAAAAAGTTTTTTTTGTTACTTGCGTCACTCTTACATTAGGCATGCGGTAATATCGAATTTCGCAATCTCAAATGGAAGGATGACAAATGCATTTGATAAGATCCCTACTAAAACCTTTTAACATATAAAAAATTTTAAATATCGCTTCAACTCATAAAATAATTCATCTTGACCTCTTGTCATTATGACAAAGAATTTTTTAATATTCCAAAATTTACAGTTCGGAATTTTTTAATATTATTATTCTTTCAATAACGGAAAAATTACACTTAAAATTTGTGCTGACTTACTTGACACTTTAAAAGTCTAATACTTTGTGGTGGTGTTGCGTGTGATGAAAAGAAATGCAATTTAAAAAAAAAAAAAAACATTTTTAAAAGCAAAAAACAAAAGAAATCAGTTTAATAAAACAAAATAAAAGTTTCTAGGTAAAAAATTATAAAAAAGATATTAATTCATGAATCTTTTTAATTTCTTGACCTTGCACAGTTGTCACAATTTACAACTAAAAAGTCCACAAAATTTAGAAATGCGAAATTAATTGAAAGCGAAAGAAACAGAAAATATTGCACGTGTAATAACGCAAAATATCCACGAGTTTCCGTTACGTTCCTGTTCGTTGAAAGATATCGTCTCTGCCTCAAATATCCGGAAATCGTTTATATTGCGCAAAGAACAAAATAAGATTCGAAATAAATGAAGTAGAACTGCAATTCCATAGCAAAAATTATTTCTGGGAAAATAATAGCTTTTACAGCAGTACTGGTAAAACAATCCAAGTAATCGTTATATTCGATACACATTCCAGATATTCTAAAAATTCAAAATTATGGTTGGTTTAAGCAAACTTACTCAGATGTTTTAGCACGAAACTTATTCAAATATGTAAGCAAAGAAATGTTAAATATTGCATTCACTAAACTAAAATACGATGTAGGGAAGGTGTTCCAAATATCGTCTACCCTAACTATTTCTCTGTATTTCAGCCTCCTGGGTTGAGAAATCAAGCTGGAAACTAAATGAATATCGCTAGGAACTATTCTCCTTTGGTTTCCAGAGATCATATACCTTCTTTACTAATGTCAGTTTAAGTTAACTAGTAAAACTTCAAAAAGTTTCCCAAGATAATTTTCAAGAGTGGGTTCCTAATATCGCCACGTTCCTATTACCACCCACCAGGCAAAATTAGGAGCTACAATTAAAAAAGGGGTGCTAGCAGAGCTTGCATACCTACCTTTAGTATTTAATGTACTTTCAAGTCATATAAACGAAATTATGATTTGGAAACACTTACCTGGATATTCCCTGAATGGATTGGAGACAAAAAAATACGTTGATCACAGCCTCAAATACTTCAGATGCAATAGTTTTGTTGATAGAGCTGATGGGAAACTTGCAAGTGTCGCTACGTGTGGCAAAACCATAGACCGTCAAGGTAACTACATAAAGTCATTGAAGTCGCGCATAGTGTCTTGCAAACACGAGTAGGCGATCTTAAGCACAAGGGCGATATTTGGAACACCTACCCTATAAAATAAAGAACATTGTATTCAAATATATGGAATAAAATCTATGTGATAGCAGTACAAACACAGAGTTAGAAAATCAAACATAGAACCGGAAGACGGACAAACAGACTATAGCATCTAAATTCAGCCACTAAATGACTATAAGTACTCAGTATACAAAATTTCATGAAAATATATTGAACCGTTTGGACGTAGCATGGGCACACGCATACAGACAGACAGATACATACAGATCAACCGACAGACACCTAAAGGGCAAGAGACGGATTTTGCATCAGAAGAGCCCAAAACGGATTGAAAAATTGAAATGGGTCGAAAATATTTAATGTATAAAAACAAATATTCCATTCCTATTTAAAGATAATGCAACAAAAGTAATTAAAATGGATTAACCAAAAGTGAGTTATCACTGTTTGAACAAATCATCCTACTGAAAAAACACAGCTCTTCTGGAATTGAGTTTAAAGTTTTGGAAACATGCTTGGTGTAAAAATGGTGACAGTACCTAACAAAAACCCTAGTAACTTAAAAACGATTTCAAATATCTACAAGATCTTGGTATCATTTGAAAGCTGAGGAGTTGAAAATAATTTGAATAAAGAAAACCAGCAAATTGTTTGGTTCCGAATGAAAACTCCAATTATTTAGAACCATCAAATCCAAAACTTTCCTATCCTGCAGATCTTACTCCACAACTGCCCATTAAAGAATCTGACGAACGAACAGTTCCCTTACAGGGAATCGAACCGAAGACTTCTCGCAGCGGAAGACGGATTAGATTTCCATCAAGATATGAACAGTAAACACGTTGAGTTGGCGTGGAAGTTTGAAGAGTGGGATGTCAGTTCAGGTGTTGCTTCGTCATCTGACCGTGATTCAAAATTACGAGGTGTTGTCCTCGAATATTTCCCTTAAGGGACTGATCCCGAACCGTCGTCAATAGCCCGTTGTGTTGCTCTAGTACGACGTTAACTAAAATTACCATTACCATTAACATAAACAGTAAACAAATATAATTCTGCGTTTAATTTTTTTTAATAACTTATTGTATTGTAACTGAGTTATTGGGGAGGCAATAATGTTGCGTCTCTATCCAGATGATTATCTTTTTTTTTTTTTTAAATACTTTATTTAGTTGTTGTCTTGTGGCAACGAGAAAAGAAAATGTATAATACTGTTTCTCAAGGCAGTTGAGCAGCAGTTCTGTAGTAGTCAATATGTTCGTTCTTTACATGCTGTAATAATTATTATTACTTGGAAGTATTGCTTGTTTTCATCTCTTGTCTTGTAAGTCAAAGAGAGCTACATGATTGCATTGCTGTGAGCTATGTAGTATAGCAGCAGTCGTAAGTGGTAGAGCTCTGGCTCATGTAGATTGTGAATTTTCACCCTTTCTCTCAATTTTCCGACTCGTTTGAAGCGTTGTAAATTATTCTGGTATCCATTAAACTGTTTCATTTTGTTTGAGCTCCCGGTTAGGTCAGGTGAAGGATTTAAACGGTGAGCCCTTCTATCTGATGTCTTCAAACTCTTGATCGATTTTGTATGGGTCAGAGTGGAATAATGTATACAAGGTATGTAATATACATTCCAATTTACGAATGTTAATTCCGTCTCATTGTCCAAAGTAGGTTCCGACCTATTTTTAAAAGCTAGTTACGACCTATTGTCAAAAACTGGTTTCGATCTATTGCTAATAGTTGGTTTCGCCCAGTCGTTGAAAGATGGTTTCCTTTCCAATCTTGGAAAGTTGATTCCGACCTATTGCCGAAATTTGGATCAGACGTATTACCGAAATTTGGTTCCGTCCAACCCCCGAAAGTTAGTTTCATCCAATCGCCGAAAGTTGGTTACAACCTATTATCGAAAGTTGGTTCCATCCAATAGCCGAAAGTTGGTTCCATTCAATAGCCGAAAGTTGGTTCCATCCAATAGCCGAAAGTTGGTTCCATCCAATAGCCAAAAGTTGGTTTCGTCCAATCGCCGAAAGTTGGTTTCGTCCAATCGCCGAAAGTTGGTTTCGTCCAATCGCCGAAAGTTGGTTTCGTCCAATCGCCGAAAGTTGGTTCCGTCCAATCGCCGAAAGTTGGTTCCGTCCAATCGCCGAAAATTGGTTCCGTCCAATCGCCGAAAGTTGGTTCCGTCCAATCGCCGAAAGTTGGTTCCGTCCAATCGCCGAAAGTTGGTTCCGTCCAATCGCCGAAAGTTGGTTCCGTCCAATCGCCGAAAGTTGGTTCCGTCCAATCGCCGAAAGTTGGTTCCGTCCAATCGCCGAAAGTTGGTTCCGTCCAATCGCCGAAAGTTGGTTCCGACCAATCGCCGAAAGTTGGTTCCGACCAATCGACGAAAGTTGGTTCCGTCCATCTTTATTGTTTATCTTTTACAAGTATGATGCATTGAAATCTCATATTTTTATTGATTATTAATTTTATCATCATAGGTTTTGTTCGAAGACGCAGACAATACCATTGTGATAGATGAAGATGATCAAGTAATTCATTTATTGCTTTTGTCTTATTTTCTATGATTTAAATTTATATTGATATATAAAATAAATTGATTGTTCAAATGAGAAAAGTGTAGAAATGGTTAACTACTGTTAGATGGTCAGAGACTGACAGGTGCTTCCTAGTTGATTCTTAAACATGCAGCTGCGTTCACCACGGCAGATGCAAATTCGTCGTGGAATAAAAATGCTTTTTTTTTTCTTCTGATTTATAAAAATGAAAGAAAAATTATAGTGCAGGCTATTTCAATTTGCATCAACACA
This sequence comes from Metellina segmentata, assembly GCA_947359465.1. Lineage (NCBI taxonomy): Eukaryota > Metazoa > Arthropoda > Arachnida > Araneae > Tetragnathidae > Metellina > Metellina segmentata. Next base: position 56,742,062 of record OX375881.1, read on the forward strand.
CCAATACTTACGTGTACAAAAACTATCGGATTGCATTGATTCGTGAAGGTATTGTGTATAATTCTTTCTTGCTTAACTAAGTTTTCAAAAATTCCAATCTGAAATTAAATATTATTCATTTTTTCTTACTTTTAAACCTTAATTAAAATGTGTCATTGAAACTAACTTTTGTCCATTTTATTAAAATCATAATTTAGAGTCAATTTTGCAGGCGAAGTATTTGGCCAGGATTAATACAGATAGGAGAAGGAAGTGGCCGATCACAGCTAGAGTGCCTATATAATAAGAGTGGCGACATACGGGAAACACTTTCTGATTGGCTTAGAGACCTTTTCTACCGCCTGAGGCGGTCTTTTCCTAGCTCCCGTAGACTTAACATGGGAACTTTTTGTGTGTTCGAGAAAAACGTGTGTACATTAAATAAAAAAGAAAATATAGCTTATTCATGTTCCATTTCGTGTTCTAGAATGTTTATTTATTATTATTTTAGTGTTTTGTCAGTATAAATTTGAAGAGTTTTTAAGTAAATAGCTTTTTATGAACAACGTGGCGTTTCCCGCAATCTAAGTTAGCGCGTTGTGTAATCCATCTCATCAATTACGCATGTAATTGAGCGTTTATATGATTCATTTATACCGAATGTATCCATATTTTAACATTCATATGCTTTTTGTTCTCCTTGAAATGATATATTAATTCGCCCAGCAACCTTCTTTGAGACGATTCTGGTAGTACAATGACTGCCGCGCATGCGCATTGGGCCAAATTGGGTCCCTTGTCGCCACTCTTATTATATAGGCACTCTAATCACAGCGGGCCTATCGCTTTAATAGGTGGATCAATTAATTCGTGGTTTGTGAATGTTCTTGGATAATCCGAGGTTTAACCCTGACCCGTAATATTTTTTTAATTAAATCAACGTTACAATGGTTGGCGACAGTCCCGAGACCAATCCCCGAAGGAAAAGATCTAAGGACCACAACACCAAGAAATTTTGAACCACGGTCCGATGACAAGGCCACTCCTGGGCTGGCACACCACGCCAACGTGAGGACATTTGAGTCCACGACAGATTTATCGTGCACCATCCCCATTTGTACACGACGGTCTGTCTCAGAGAGTCAAGAAAGTTACGAGTCAGAGGTCACGACTCGGAGAGTTAAAATAAAAAACAGGTCTCCCTTCCAAGTGGTTTCGATAAGACATTTTGTCCATCAAGATCAGATCAATTTCGTCTATCAAGATCAGATCAATTTCTCTCATGACCAGATAAGTACTGTTTTGATAACAAGTTATGTTTTTATGACACGAGAACAAGATCTGGTATTTTTTTCTAATATAACGAGATATATCGTCCTTCAAGATCTGATCAGTTTTGCAATTCCGAGATACCTGGTCAAGACAGGAGGATTGACGAGAATTGTAATGGAAAATTTGAATAAGTAGTAGAGACCACCCGGATATCCGAACCTACTCTAGTGACGTGACTGTCTCAAAAAGACCATGTTGTTTAATCAAAGGTAGACGTCGCGCGACCCCCTGTGATCTATCTATTTTCCTTTATATGTTCGTAAAACGAGTTGTATCTCTACGACCTGAAAATGTACATCATGAGTTGAAAGAAAGTTCAAAGGATTTTCTTTTGGGCTTCTTCGCAGAACTCAAATTGAGGAACCTGAGGTAACTCTACATAGAAGAAAAAGAAACCTTCATTTTAACGAGTTTCGTTAAAGCGGTACGCGTTTAATTATGTAAATGAAATGCAATTTTGTGAGCCCTGAACTTATTTATTGACAAACTAGCCACAGCGTGGCAAGCACGGCGTTGCCCGTGACAGTTTTTTTTCGTGGTTCTATTGGATAACAGCCATAACGGCGTTGCCCGTGGTGTTGGTATACTTCGCAAACCAAATGGGAATTCGTAGCCTATTAGATAACAGCCATTGTCAAATGTGGCCAAATTCGAATTGCGAAGAGATCCAATCGCCGTGACGTCACAACCGGTTGCGAAAATATAAGTATTTAACTGAAAAATGATTTTATAAAAAGTAAATCAAATGTATAAGGTATCTATCTGGTGTAAAATTTTCCGCATATTTCAAATCAGTTGAAATTTTTAAGCTATCTTTAACACAATCCAGATTTTACAAAAAAGAAATTAACAATGCCAGTCAAAATGTTTTATATTTGTTTTGTTTTCTTTCGCTGTGGAATCATTTAAGCGTAGGAAATGCAATCTGTGATATCTCGAATCAAACTAAGGTCAATCTTCACAGCGGTGTGGCTTTTGTATTGCAAAAAATATAAAAGTTACAATTTAAAAATTATTTATTTCACAAAATCATATCTTTAGGTATCGATCTAATGTAAAATTTTCAGCAGATTTTAAATCCGTTGAAATTTTTACTCTATCTTTAACGATGTAGGGAGATAGAAAAAAAGAACAATAACTCCCATTAAAACTTTTTTTATTTGTTTTGTTCTTCGGCTGAAAGCGTTCAAACGGAAACAGGTAAAAAATAAATTTCGAATCTGTCATATCTTTAAGCTGTTGCCATTCTAAAAAAAACAATAATAATTAAAATGTCATTAAATTAATTTTAAAATGTTCTAGATTTAATTTTAAAATTCGGGCTTTGTACAAAAATTGCAAAAGATTCGAATTACCAGTGTGCTGAATACCATTACTGTAAGTGCCATAGATTCGTCACGAACTTGCACATAACAAACAAACAAACACTTCCTTTTATAATAGTAGAGATTTATGATTGTAGATTGTTCTCTCGCTCTTAGGTTTGTTCCATTGCGCTACAGTGGAATCCCACTTACGGTGGGGTGACAGGAAATGAAAGGGCAGACTTAATAGCAAAAATACTACTGTCCTTCAAAATCCAAACTCTTTATTGACCTTTCATGCTGCCAAAATTCTAATAATTGGAGTTTCAAATAAATATAAATTCGGACATCTTTAATGATGTTTGGGGAAAGGCTCAGGACCTTGCCCATTTAAAGTCTGCAACTCAAAACTTTACTCGTGGTCAAGCTGTTAATATCTTCCACCGCTTCCTACCATGTAGGGGAAAACGTCAAGAAGACCTAGAAAGAAATTGCCCTTCATGCACCTCACTGGCAGTCCAGTGAAAATTGCGATTCTCATTAAAAAGAGAGAAAGATGAAAAAGAATATGAACGAAAACCGCGAGAGCTGAAGAAGGCTGAAGTTAGCCAGACTATATATATATATATATATATATATATATATATATATATATATATATATATATATATATATATATATATATATATATATATATATATAACGCAATAAACCTGCTAAAAATCCTACGACATAGAAGAAACTAGCTAAGCAATAGCTCGACTTCCAATCTTCTGAGTCTGAAGACTCAACTCATTCATTTGAAGTTTGCTTACGTTGACACTGCTGACGATCTGGACCCAGAGGACCTCGATAATAAAGAATGCGTCATTTCTGGTGAGCAAGGGAAAACGAAATTGTGGTTCCAATGTTTTATGTGCAAGTTCTGAGCCCATTCCACCAGTACACATCGCCCACATGGCGATGAGATTTTTGTGATTGATTTAATAACTTAATGTTTTAATCTAAAATTTCGATTGATGATGTTTCGTTTGTTTGAGGCTGTTTCTTTAGTTTGATTATATTTGTTTCATGTAACGTGCAATTTCTTATGTTCAAGCTGTGATTTCAAAAGTTTTAAATTGTTTGATAATATATGATGTTCAATTAAATTGTCGTCTCAGTTCGTCATCTTACCGGACTTTACTCAAATGATAACCTTTTTCCAACTAATATTAAGGCCAGGACAAAATCGTCAAAGCTTAAGTTCACCATCTTACCCGACTTTCCCCTACTGTACTTATGGGTTTTAATTGTATTGTTGGGAAGCAAGAAGGCTAATGGCTTCGTTCGCCAAATGATTTTATTGAAATAGCACAGGAGAAACACAGCGGGCAATTGGAACGACCCACTGACAACTTCAAATAATTTTGAACCGCGGTCAGACAACGAGGTCACAACTGTGCTAGCACCCCACTCTCCAAGCTATCACACCACGCCAATTTGAAGACATTCGAGGCCACTGTAGATTTATCGTGCATATGTCGCAGAGTACACGACGGTATTTGGTTGGATTCGAACTCTTTACCATCCTCTTGCTTGTCCGTTACTCCTTCAACCGGGCTGCTTCCGCGGAATCCCTCGCTTTGAGCACCCCTTGGCGAGTTGGCGGAAGCTGACTGTATCCCCAACTGCGAGAGCTGGTTGTATCGGGGCCACATGAGAAAAAGACACAACCGGATGGACAGCGGAGTTATAGCGTGGCAGGAACGGATAGTGGGTTCTCAAGCAGTGATCACACAACGTTTCTTTCAAAATTCCATTCTCGAGTTACAGCGCGGCAGGAAAGGATGGTGGGTTCAAAAGCAGTGATCACGTAGCACTTCCTTCAAAATTTCGTTCTCGAGTTATAGCGTGGCAGGAACGGATAGTGGGTTCTCATGCAGTGATCACACAGAGTTTCCTTCAAAATTCCATTCTCGAGTTATATCGTGGCAGGAACGGATGGTGGGTTCAAAAGCCGTGAGCACACAGCGTTTTCTTCAAAATTCCGTTCTCGAGTTATAGCGTGGAAGGAAAAGATGGTGGGTTCTCAAGAAAAGGCAAAAAAGTCTGAACGGTGAGACCGGCGTCTCCGAACAGCAATACCCACGCTCAGTCAAGTGCCAAAATCAAAAAGGCGACTGGGGTCACCGAGAAGGATGACCCCAGATACGAGGTCGTAACTCTAAAAAAACTTCGGGCGAATAGGAGGTGTCCTGGACATATCACTTACGGAGCTCCCACTACAAAATGCAGCTGATCTCCTCATCTAAATTAGAAAGTATCGTAAAAAGAAAGTTCTTCAAAGGGGTGGTCACAGGATGGTAGGTAGAAGGAGCTTGTCGCAGAATGACAGCTGGTGCAGGAACAAGCGGAACACAGCCCTGCGTCTGATGACGAGGGAATGCTCCTACCGAATGTGAAAGGTCTGTTGCTTTGCAAGAGGAAAGAGAGGGTGTGTGGATTCTCCAGTCATGTGACTGACCACTGACGGTAGCCAGGGAAAATAAAGAAGGCGGTACATGCAACTAACCACACTAAGAAAGTTGTCCATTGGTTAAGATGGTCAGGTGACCATATAACACAATGGAAGGAAGTAAACAAGGGTATCCCCAAAGGGTTGCATAGGAAATTTAATGACAGAATTTAATCTGTGATATAATTAATGGTTCAATCGAGTCCTTAACCCAATCTTAATAGTATCCACTCGCGTGCCATGAAAGTGAGAATGCAAATGAGAGGTTTGATTTGGGGGAAATGAAGTCTTATTCATCAAGAACCAAACGAAACATTCAGCGTCAGCGTTTCGGCCTTTGCGGAAAAGTATTATACTGTTGATGCAGAACGGCTCTAGGCCTTTTTTGCGAGCTTCGAACTGTTGGATCATAAGGTGGAAGTAACCTCAGTGCTTCCTTTTTTTGTAACCTGAAAAAAGTTTTTCAAAAAATTCAATCGAAAGGTGCTGCAAAAATTCAGCTATGGGTTTAATTTCAAAGTCCGAATGGATGACTTCATTTCGAACAAACCAGGGGGCTTTTGCGATCGTACGTAATATACGATTTTGAATATTAAGTTTTTTAATATTAGTCGCACATGGTTGAACCCCACATCTGAGATCCATACATGACGATTGGTTTGAGTATGGTTTTGTAGAGAAGAATTTTATTCTCGGTAGACTGCCGGCTGTTCTAAGACAAGAGCCCGTAAAGTTTACATCAGGCAATAGCTCCGTTACGGAGAGCGCGGGTGACGTGCTTGATCCAAAGAAGTTTTGGGTCGAGCACGAGTCCTAAATATTTATAATTACGAACCCAGTAGACTGGTGTACCGAATAATTCGATAAGGGGGGGGGGGGAGGATGCTAACGTAGTCTTGGTTTATAAGGTCAATTTTGAATTCACAATTAAATTGACTGGAGAAAAACATACAGTCACATTTTGAAGCATTGACTTTAACCCGCCAGAGGGAAAGCCCAATTTCGAGATCTTTGATGTAATCTCTCAGTCTAGCCAAGATGTGTAGCTTGTTGTTCGATTGTGCGTGATGATTGCAGTATCATCAGCGTAAATTGCTAAAGTTGTGTTGTGCATTTTCGGAATGTCATTCCTAAACAGGTTGAAAAGTTTGGGGCCTAGTAATGAACCCTGCGGGACTCCTGAATGGATTGGGCGGTGGGAAGAACAATCTTTTTGACCGACTCGGACAGTGAAAGAACGATAAGTGAGGTACGAGTTGATTAGGTTAATGAGATGAGCCGAGAAACCAAGTCGCGTGTTCTTGTGGATAACTCCCAGGTGCCAAACGCGGTCAAACGCTTTTGACACACCTAAGAATAAAACACCAGTGTGTTGTTTTTAACGATAGCCTTTATGGATAAGTTTAGTACCACGTAACAGCTGGTGATTAGTGCTATGTTTCTTTCGAAACCCAAATTGTTCCGGGATAAGAATATCGTTATCTAGAACGAACTTTTCCAGGCGTATAGGTAAAATATATTCATTGATTTTATTCAAAGAACTGAGCAATGAAATGGGACGGTAATTACTAGTAAGGTTATGGAATCGGGACGATGACCGTGGTTTTCCAGCTTTGGGGGAAATAACTTTTCTTAATCATGGAATTGATTAAGAAAGTTATGAAAGCAATGAAGTTTAGGGGCAAGTTTTTAAGCATGCGATTCGTAATAGAATCCAATCCAGGAGTCTTTTTCACTTTCAGGATGAAAATAAAAGTTTCCACCTCGTAGGTGGTTGCAGGTTCTATACCTGGTTCGAAAGGGGTTCCTAAGTACTCTGCGTGAATATCCGAGAAGTGTTGCGGTTCTCTACAATGGGCTTTGGTTGGAATTGGGATTGAAGACTGTCTGGCTAATGCTTCAGCTTTTTCTTTCCCAGTAATAGCAATTTTTCCTGCGTTGGCAGTAAGCGGCGGAATGGAGACATAAGCTTTTTTCAACTGGGAGGTTTTCCTCCAAAGTGAATTATCCTCAGTCTTTAGGGACTCAATATGGATATGCCACCTGGCTTGAGAAAGAGAGTACACCATCAATTTGATTTCTTTATCAGCGTTGCGGAAATCTTGTTTTGATTGGGGGTCACGAGATCGCTGCAAAATTTTCAGCAACCGAATTCGATGCTTAATTTTGATCCTGACTTCCTCAGAGAAACGGAAAGGTTCAGGCTTTAATTTGGGTTTGGAAGCTGCATCGAATGCTTCCTTAATCTTAATTCCTAAATTTTCAATGGATTTTTCAGTGTCATTAAAAGTGGAGAAATTTGGAGAGGGAATGGTTGAGTGTGCGAAATTATGATTAAAATTCCCCAAATTCCTTGAGAAAAGGTCTGGCAATTTTTCAGTGAACTTGAAAGTATTTAAAGTTAATTCTACCGGGAGATTGTGGGAGCTAAGATCATTAATAAGTTCTTATTGAATTTTGGAAAGGTGGATGAACTTGAATAAGGCCAGATCAATAAAAGTTTATAGTCTCCCACGGAAATTTAAGTGGGTAGTCCTTGAGAAATGACACGTACACCCGGTAGATTTGCTACCAAATTTTTGAGTTTGTTTCCCCAATTGTTGGACACATGATTGTTCCATGCGATATGAGAAGAATTTAAGTATCCAACAATGATTACATTGTTTCCAATTAAAAACAATTTGATGAAATCAGCCTCCGGGAACGATAGCCCTCTCTTTTTAGGAGGGAGGTAAGTTGAGGTAATTTTAATTGGGAGTGAATCTCTCAGTTTCACCTCAACCAAGGTAGCTTCAATTTTATCTAATGTCGGGGTCGGAATGACACGATGAGAGATATTGCGTTTGACATAGATACAAGTGCCGCCTGATGCTTGACGAAATAAATTAAGTATTATTTCTCTATCTTTTTTATAGAGATAATAATTCGGTATTTGAGTATTTAATCCAGGAGTTAGATGGGTCTCGGAGACCAAAAACAGATCACAATTCTTCTCTACAAGAAATTGACGGACTTCGTGAATTTTGGCTCTGAGTCCGTTTGCATTCCAAAAGCCAATATTTAAGTACTTCAGATATGTACTGGACATAATAAGAGCATAAAGGGGGGTTGTGATAAGTGCAACATAGTGCACGTAAATTAAATACGCCCTGTCGATACCCGGTTGACCCGTCATCTGAATTACAGCCAAAAGGGTGTCGGTACAGGCATTTTGAGAATTGGATGCATCTACCCGCGGGGACCGACAAATTTGGAGTGTTAATCCCCTTGTTTGTTCCAGTGAGGATGTTTGCATAAGATGTGTTAGGTTGGATACCAGTAAGGGGAAAGAGTTAGTCAGAGTACGGGCTTGTTGCGCCGGGGGTATTTGTTTGTTAGTTCTGGGGGTATTTTGTTTGTTTAGGGTGCAGGGTTTTCGTGCACTAGTAGATGAGAATCTTGGATAATTCCGATAGTTTGCGCTGTGCGCTCCGACGCAGTTGGCGCATTTTAATGGCACATCAAAAGTATTGGGACGAAAACATCCCTAGTAGTAAACATCCCTCCACTGCAAAGGTCCCTTCCTGCCACGATATCTTTCAATGGAAATTGTTGTACCAAAAATGTTGGTAATAATTGCATATATTTCCTCAATTCGTAAGGAATTAACTAGTTGGAGATAGTAGAGATGCATGGGCTTTTTTTTAGTGCTTGGTCTGTAAGGCGGTGGATTTTGTGCATCCGTTCAGAGTCTCAATTTTCTGCTTGATGTGCTCGATGTTGGTAGAGACAGGGAGGTCACGAATAAATACCTTGACAGGGAGTTCCTTTTTGAGTCCATGGGACTTAAATTGGGCAAACATCTGCAAAAGCAGCTGAGTGACTTTCCTATATTCATTCTCAGTCTTGACAGTTACTTTGAAGTAACTGCCTTTGAATTCTAACTCTAAGGATAGAGCAGAGTGCTTAAGTTGGAGGTGTTCGTTCTTCCTGCCACTTCTTATAGAAGTCAATTTCGGAAGTTGAGTTGTTAGAAACCTTCTTCCTTTCCTTCGCCAAAAACTAAAAATGCCAAATTTATCAGCTCGAAAATGAGAGGGACGCTGCATAACAACCTCTCCGAAAACGCCTCGTCATTTCTATGGCGTGCTGTGATTGGCCGGGCATTCAAATTTCCCAATAACTAGGGATTGTGCACACATTGATAGCAGAAAACTAAGGTGGGATTTCCAGTGAAGCGTTCCGGGGCAAAAGCACACATGTCTAGTTTTACAAGAAAAATGGCTGGACCGATGGTTTTAAATATTTTGAACCCAACAGCAACAAAATAATTAATAACTCAAACAGAATGTGAAAAAGTTTTTCTCATTCTTTTTCCATTCAAAAGTAGGTAATGTCAATAATATAACAGATGCAGCGGTTGGAAGAGCAACAGACTAGCAACCAGAGGGTTGGGAGTTCGAATCCAGACAAAGACCGTCGTGTAGAAAGGGGCTGATGCATGTTAAATATGTTGTATGGAAGTTTGGAGTGCCAAATCGGGTGTTGCCTCGTTATATGACCATGATTCAAAATTATGTTGTCTTAATTTTTCGCTTTGGGGTTGATCCTAGACTGTCACAAATAGCCCATTGTGTTGCTCCAGTACAACGTTAATTTAAAAATACCATCACCAATGCCTGTTGTTGCTCCAGTGGGAGAGATGTTAATTAAAAATACCTGTAGATATACCACATTTCATCAAAATCTTAGAGGTCTTAGACTAATCAGTAACATGGCATGACTCATCAAAGGTCTTGTGAATAAATTATTGCACACTTAGTAATTATATGAATATTACTTAGATTAATATTGTCATTTTATTGTAAAACAAATATTACTTTTCTTCTGTTTATAATAAGAAAAATTACATCATAGCTGTGAAAAATGATATATTTAATCATTAATTATGTACCTATTGTTTTGGCATACAGAATTAGCACCTGATATAAAACTCCTAAAAAATCTGCTCCTTTTTTGTATATTTAATAAAATCTCAATTTGCTTATCTCTTGGCAAGCATAAGATAAATAACTATTTTGCTTTTGTGATATTCATTGAGACAATTGAAAACCAATGCAGTTTTGGTACTTAAAGTTAAGAGATGAATGGGTTCTAAACGAGCAATAATAAAATCAAGAATTGGGATGGGTATCCATTTGCTAGCTACAAAGCAATTCCTTCTTGCCAATTTTCAGTCTACTCAAGTTATGATTTTCACATACAAACACTATTAAATTGTGAATTTCATCATAAGATACGTAGAAATTATTTGGTAAATCTTAATCCACACAATACTTCTTTTTCCCTTGCTCTAGAAAATCAAACACGATAATGCTAAAAAAAATTGTTCAGATCCTATTTATTTTGGCAGTTCTTCTGCCATGTATAAACCTGGAAAATATTTATTTTTTCAGTCATTTTTACAAGCAGTTAATACACGTTGGGTTGGTGTGGAAGTTTGGAGAGAGTGGTGCCAGCTCAGGTGTTGCTTCGTCATCTGACCGTGGTTCAAAATTACGAGGTGTTGTCCTCGGATCTTTCTCTAAAGGGACTGATCCCGGAGCGTCGTCAATAGCCCGTTGTGTTGCTCTAGTACGACGTTAACTAAAACTATCCTTGCCCAAGCTATTAATAATTTTGATAGCTAATACAATTCCTCGGTTTACTGAGTGAAATCATTTTCAGATGTGTTCCTCCAAAGAATTTTTGGATTGAAATTTAATTGGGGAACAAACACATTCTACAACTGAGTTCCACAAATCGGACATGACATTTTCTCATGAGGTTATATAAATTGGCATGGTCGAGAATGCTTTTTTTATCATACTTAACACACAGGAGCTTCATTTAAATCATGCTTACATAACAACTAAAAGAGTAACTGCCTACAAATTCAAAACTAATCACTCAATACTCCCTTAATAAACACTCTTTCCCTTAAGGGACTGATCCCGGACCGTCGTCAATAGCCCGTTGTGTTGCTCTAGTACGACGTTAACTAAAATTACCATTACCATTACCATTACCATATTAATCAACCCAATTAATTATCAGAGTGTTAACTCAGCAAAAAAATAATTGAACTATATTTTATTTATACAAGTTTCACCAAATTAGATCGAATTATCAATTGCTTAATTATATAAATTTGAACACAAATAATCAAATACAATGAGCGAAATTTTAAATCTTGTATGAAGATGAAGGTAAGGTAATTTTAGTTAACGTCGTACTAGAGCTACACAACTTGCTATTGACGACGGTCCGGGATCAGTCCCTTAAGGAAAAGATCCGAGGACAACACCTCGTAATTTTGAACCACGGTCAGATGACGAAGCTGGCTCCCCACTCTCCAAACTTCCACGCCAACCCAACGTGAGGACTTTCGGCCACGACAGATTTAAGGTGCACCAGCCGCCTCTACACCATACGTTTACAAACATCCATGCCCGAACCCGGATTCGAACCAGGAGCCTTCCGATCTAGAGGCTAACACCTTAACCACTATACCGGTTGGTCGGCTGTATGAAGATGAATATTAAATTTAAGGATTTTAGTTTGCAAACCATAAAATATGTGGCAGATCAAGAAATACAACACTCAACCGCAATATTATAAAAATCAAGTTGACGGCAAAATACAAAAGAAATGACTTGTGATATGTTTCAAAATTATAAAACAAAGCATGCTGAAATACTCGAATGAAGGTGATGAAAAATAAACTAAATGTCGAGAGATTAGCCAGAGCAGGAATCCTGATGTAATGGAACTATTCGTAATGAAGCAGCAGAAAAGAAGACAATTTAAAGCGGATCATACACCAAGTAAAACGATAAGAAAATGCATAGTATATATCTCCTAAAAATGGAACTTAACGCCGAAAAAATAATGGAATAATGGAAATAAGATTTGACGGAGTAAGAATCCTAATGTTAAATTTACCCAAGCCCAGATTTACCCCATTTGCACAAATATCCTTCCCTAAAGTATTTTTCTCCATCCAAAATCATACGTTGGGTTGGCGTGGAAGTTTGGAGAGTGGGGTGCCAGCTCAGGTGTTGCTTCGTCATCTGACCGTGGTTCAAAATTACGAAGTGTTGTCCTCGGATCTTTCCCTTAAGGGACTGATCCCGGACCGTCGTCAATAGCCCGTTGTGTTGCTCTAGTATGACGTTAACTAAAATTTACCAATTACCATCCGAAATCATAGCTAATGCGCATGCACCAACCTCCGGATTCTTTCTCTTTCCATCCGCTCGTAAGTGATCTCCACCTGTTCATTGAAGTGAAGTGTATTAAAAATAAACCGCAACGTGTTTTGATTCGCACATAGCTTAGAGATACAATTCGGAACTGAAACACTTGTGTTTGTTTATTACTACTCTATTCATTGCGCAAGTGGTGCAATATTTTGAAATATGTAAAGAGTTGTGCATTCACACACGAAATTGAAAGTAAGACATCTTGCATCTCACCGTGTTTTCTCAAAATTTTAAACATTCTCAAAATTACTGTTTTATTATCTAAGATATTTAATTAAACTACTTTTTTTGTGTGTCAATTCGTGTAATACTGCTCAATTTAAATTATTAAGTATCATTTGTGCTGCGCACTAACTTATTCTTCAATCGAGTTATTTAAAAATCTTATAAGTTTCCAGAGTTTTAATGGGAATTCGTTTATTTTGAATCAAGTGACGTTTTACCTCTATCTTTACGGTAGAACTGTTTCGGACAGCGTGTGACCGGTCCAGTGGGAAATTCCCGAAAGGCCGATCTAGAAAAACTTCAATTTAAAACAGTAAATTGAAATCAGAAAATTCGAATAAATCCTAAGCTATAAGTAAACAAGAATCTAATATTCCAATAATGAATGCATGGAAATTGATTGATTGATTTCAGTTGTATGATGCTAATCAGTTAAAGTAGAAAGATTAATAATAGGTTCGACAAAAATGTTTTCAATCTTTAGTTTATTTTTTGTTCCAAAAAATTACATTCGTTTATTGTCATGCTCCCTCTTTATCCAAATTTTGTGATTCCTAGTCATTGCTACCCAATTCATATAATCTACTATAATAGGGGAGATTTGATCCCACTTTTGCAGTTTTTAATTTTTAAATGTTTTGAATCACTATAAATTGCACAACTGTAGGTATTCTTTGATATAACATTTATTTTATTTTCATAAATGAATCCTTAAATTTTATATAATTTTTTTTCAACAATGGGAGAAAAAATGCAGCATCCCAATTTTGGTGTCACTTGATCCTCCACAAGAAGAGACTTGACACTCCTTAACACAAGCACATTTAAACAATTCAAAGCAAACAAAAAAATATTTGCATTTTCTTGTCAAATGAAACATTTGAAGAAGTACTACATTTACTACAAATAAAAAAGCCTTGGTTATTTTTTTGAAAAAACAAGTGATTATTTTTAAAACGTGAAAAGTCAAACATAATGTCAAAACTGTTGCCGTTCGGAGTGTTTCACCTAACTTAGGGGGATTATTTGGCAACTTTTTAACACAATCCTCTATCAGCAATGCTTTTTCAGGATATATATAAACTGATTAACACTTTATCTTTTTTTCTCAAAAAGTTCATTTCAAATTCGGAAACAATTTTTTTTCTTGATTTATCCAACAAAGTGATTTAATTTCCCCCTCCCCCTCTGGAAATTTCACAATTACAAAATAATTCTCATTAAAAAAATACATCTTGGGTGTCTTCATTTTCCTCAGTAAATTCATAAAGTGATTCTGCTTCTGTTGAATCGTGAACATTGTAATTGCTATCACTTTCCGATGAATCGTCAACATGTTCTCCTCCTTGGTAGCAACTACTTTTGATGGCTTATGCACAGTGGTAAAACCACTTTCATCAATGTTCCATATTTTTTGTGGATCTAGCATTTCTTTAGTATTTATCAGTTCCAGATTTTCAAATGTGTTTGTTGAAACTAATGTCACGATTAAGGCTGGTTGCCTCTGGTTTTTAACGAGACAATGACTTGTTACGATTCATACTCCACACAACCTTCTTTTTTCTATGACTCAGGTTTTTTTTTTTTTTCTTTCATTTTTTACAGCATACTGGAATGCTAACTTCATTAAATTTATAGGAGTAAGTCCATAATGTAATTTATGTGATGTTTTCAAATATTTGCAAAAAACATCTTTAACAGAAAACATTTGAGAGTGTTTGTAGTTAGATTCATAAATAATGTCACCCACCTACAATTTTTGTTTTCTCACACCATGTTTTAATGTCATTACATTAATGTCAAATGCTCTTGCACATTTTATACTGCCACCATCTAATAAACCTTTACTGCTGCCTCATATCTTCCCCATTGATATTTTTACTGGACTTAACACTATCTTTACGTTTATAAAAACATGGCACCACTTCACCTACAAAAAGTAAACAAAAAAATATATGTGTGTGACATTGGGGATACTTGATCCTGGAATCATCTCTCTCCATATGATGGGAATCATGTGTCCCCTATGCACATGCACCATGAAAATATTGTTGGAAAATAAAGAAAAAAAACTGTATTACACAAAAATAGTATTATTTGTAAGGAAGAAAAGGCAGTATGAAATATCATATGTAATTACTTTTATTATAATTAGTTAAAAATAAAAGTTCAAATTCAGGAAATCAAACAATCTTTTCTTATAGTAGAAACGTACATGGCTGATAGAAACTTACAAAACTTAACTCTTTATTATTGTTGTTTTTAACACTAGGGATCAAGTGTCCACAGTCTCCCCTGCCATGTTTTTGAAATGGTGTATTTCCGTTTTAGAGTCCCCTGAGGCGGCTTACTTGGCCAAACCTGCTCCTTGTGCCATTTGAAACCATCTCCTGATACCTGTAGATGGTTAGGTACATTTCCAGTATACAGCTTTGTTGTATGCCTTCTTTCATGGCAACACTCTTTATGCTGTCAAGGAAGAAATATTTGTTTTTCTGAGAATTTACTGTTGTCTTGCCTATTTTTTAACTACACTCACTGCCAAAATTAAGTATGGACAGAAAATTGTTAATTTCCAGAAGCCAATCTGAATTTGAGAGGCTATAGAGGTTGAGGGCAGTATGCATATGTGTTATGTAACAGCCAATCACGGTTTCGTGTCGAGAAATATGAAAAAAAGGCAGTCGTATAAAAAGCCAGCATTGTGAAGGGTTAGAGCATTGGAGTCATTAACAAAATTATGTTTAAATCCAAAACATATTAACAAAACTGACATTAATAGGATGTGACCACCCCTCATTCTCATACAAAGTTTACAGCGTGTGACCATGCTTTCCATGAGGTGATCAACCACCCCAGAGTCAAATAGACGCCATTCCTCCTGTAGAGCAGTTTGCAACTCTGTGAGAGTAGCTGGGGGTGGGAAACATGCAAACAAAGCATGACCAAGGGCATACCAATGATTTTCAATGAGATTAAGGTCAGGCGAGTAAGCTGGCCAAACCATATGCGCAATCCCCTCACTCTCCAGGTAGTTGTCGACGATGCCAGCTCTATGGGGACGCACATTAAAATAAAAGGACCAATTGCTGCAGCATACAATCTCACAGTGGGTTCTAGGACTTCATCCTGATACCGGACTGCCGTCACCGAACCCCATCTATAGATATGCAGGTCGGTGCGATATCCCAATGAAATCACGGCGCACACCATGATGCTTCCACCTCGGAATGCATGATGCTCGATGATGTTCTGGGGGCCATTGTGTGTGCCTTGTTCTCTCCAGACCCTTATACATTTGTCATCTAATTCCAGGGCTCTAATTCTCGACTCATCCGTGAACATAACGTTAGTCCAATCAGACACAGTCCAATTCACATGTTGCCGTCACCACTTTAATTGTGCCCCTCTGGATTGGATGGACAGATGAACACAAACTCGTGGTACCCAGGCGTACAGTCCATTCATGCATAGCCTTCGGCGCACAGTAGTGGCAGATATTGTCTTACCAATGGACGCTGCAACCATAGATGTCACACATGTGGAGATCGCTCTTCGATTCCGCTTCTCTACAACAGCAATATATCGATCTTCTGCGGGGTCATAACCTATGTGTGGCCGGCATCTGGTCTTTGGACAACTGTTTGACTTGTTTAGGATTGCTTCCATAGTCGTGAAATGACAGAATGATGAACGCCAAAGAAAAGAGCAACATCAGAGATTGATTACCCTGCTTCAAGGCGTCCCACAGAACGCCAGCGCTCGCTATCTGCCATTCGTCTTCTGAAAGCCATAGAAACACTGTCTTGAAAACTGATCATAAGATAGTTATAAACACTTTTTACAGCACTTACATGCAACTCTTCTAACCCTTCACAATGCTGGTTTCTTATACGACTGCCTTTTTTTGCATATTTCTCTATACGAAACCGTGATTGGCTGCTACATAACACATTTGCATAGTTCCATCTACTTCGGCAGCAAATTGCAGCCTCTCAAATTCAGATTGGCTTCTGGAAATTAACATTATCCTCTCTGTTCTTAACTTTTAGGAGTATTATGAGGTGCATTATTCCTTTGATGGGGGGGGGGTATTGTGCTTCTGGAGGAACAAGAAGAAAGCACCGTACTTGTAAGGGGGATGACATAGCTAGAAATGTACCTATCAAAGGAAACGCTCAATTGATGCATTATATCACATTTCCATTTTGAATCATAATCGGGTAAAATATTTTTGTACATATATTTGAGGATTTATGCTTATGTAGTGATAGCTGAACTATGGGTCTTGTTTTAAATTCATTCTTTTGAGACCCATTTCATTTGTGATACATTTATATTTAGGAGATTCATAAATTTATTAACTTTTTAAGTGTTCTGATATGCAGGTACATCCAGGTACTAAAATCTGGTCTTCAAGATGCCTAGACTGAAGGACTTCCCACGCTTGACCAACTACCTTCGAGTCCACAGCAATGTTACAGCTCCTTGGTCTGGAGATTATTCCAACGATCCTGAAGTACTGATACGAAAAAGACGAGAACGCAGCGAAAAGCAAGCAAAGTAAGAACTTTATCTCAATTGGCATAGATCCTTCAGCCAAAACTATTCTATACCTAATGAAATTAAGAACACTTGTGTAATGAGAATGATTCTAATATCATAAGATACTTTGACTGCTTATTCAGTAGTGACTGTAAGTTCTCGCAATGCAATGAAAACTTCAGTCTCTTTCTTTCAAGTTTGCATTCCAAGACGTACATAAAAATTCTAGATGACAGGTCATTTCGTACATGTTGATGGTTCAAAACAGCTTGCTTTCCGCTTGGGATCTGTGAAGTCCTGTTTTGAAGAGCAAATACGAGATTGGCTGCCTCAAAGTCCTGATCTCGATTCAGTAAGACACCCTTGGGATGATCTGAAACATGTCTGACACCCTCTTCTAAGAGCAGTCACAAACATTCTTACATTTTTATTACTAAGTAAATACACCCTATGAAAATCACAAAGCGTGTCAAATGCTTTAAACTTTCTGTTTTCATGGTGATTTCAGCACTAATGGCTACACCCAGTACTGATCATCTTTTGAAAAAATGTTTGGCACTGGACACTTGCAAATAATCTGAGGTGTCTATGGACTAAGTAATCTGTTGAGTGTTGAGTCAGAGATTCTGCCAAACAGTAAAAGTACAAAACATGTCGACTTCTATTTGAAAGTTTTGACAATGTTCATGCACAATTTTGTAGTATGTTATAAACAATAAAGCATTCATTCACATATGGGAGGCATGGGAAAATATTGTGCATTAATGTTATACTTAAAAAAGTCTTCAGCTATTCATAGTGTCCATGACCAGTAGGCCTTCTAAATGTCAAGACAGTCAAATAAAACCCCCACTAGTACGCCTAAACTACATGTTACTCCTTTAATTGACTGACCAATGGCTTAGCTATAGTGATTTATCAACTACTTTTTTTAAAATTGAGACATAAATACAAACTAACACAATAATTGTGATTAATAATTTATCAAATTAAAAATACAACTGACCTTTCTATTTGAAAGGATGAAAGTTTAAACACTACAAACATCTTTCATTTTGCAAAATGCTCGAGAACAGAGGTTCCGTTTCTCCCTAGGTGTATTTCTCTCTTCAGTGTCAGTCAAACTTTCCTTGTGTGCAAACCATTGCTTGTCTTGAATCTGGTGCAACATAGCCCAATAGGGCCCTTGTGTCTTGCAAAGCCAACCTGAAGGGCCTAACTCGAATGCCTGAGAAAGCTTCTTCTGTACGCTCTCGAGTTAATCTGTTGGAATCTGTAAAATGTAGCCTTAAAAAATTAATAGTATCCTTAAAGATAGATGCAAACTAGTCTGCATTCTATGCATAACGTGAGTAGCATGGATAGTATTTTGAACTACATTGTTTTGCATCGGGAGGGGGGGGTGACTGCACACACCTATCCAGATGGTACGTATTGGATGTCGGCAATTCCGACGATAATTCCGGAGAGAGAATGAAATCTGTTCCGTCCACATGATGCCAATGACTTGTCGGAAATTTCAGAGTTGTATGAGCACTTTCACATTAAATTGTTTTTTCCACCCTAATCCAAGTTTCTATGATTCAAAATATAGTGAATTATTTTGTATAGAACCCATTGTAAAATGGCCATGTGTCGCAGTGGTCTGCCGAACTATTTGTGTCTATTTTGTGGCTCACCAAGTTCCAGCATCATCTTCCTGGATTTTTGTTTTGCTTACGATCATAGGAATGCTTGTTTGTTTTCCATATGTACAGCATTTGAGATTGACTCTTTCTTAGTGTGTCTTATATTCTTTTCTTTCTGGACTGTAGACTGCGTAACCTGAAATCGGTAAAAGAATTTTTGTACCAAAATTCCATGCATTCTCCCAAAGAAATTGATGACTTTATGACCGAGTTAATGAGCTTAGCCAAGGAAATAGGTGAGTGTGTTTTGAATATTCTCAGTAACATTCACAATTGATTGATTTAAGTAGGATTTTAAACAATAACATTCAAATCAGATTCATTTTTCATGGAAGATTATCTTGGGCATACTTTCAATTTGCCTGAATCCACTTCCAGTGACTTTTCGCAAATGCAGATTTTTTTATCATTTCATCTGAGGGTAGTTTTATTCCACTATCTTTTGTATGGTTTTTTAATAACTTTAAAAGATGGGGGAAATCAGCAAAAACCCAAATGTTTCTTCCATTGGATTTGAAAATAAACTGTTGGTGTTATTGATAAGTCCTTCCAAAGGTGGATGTTTTTCCCACACAAATCTGACACAATACATAACACCTTAAATCCAATTTCTCCTAGTTCTCTTATTAATTTAAATAATAATAGTTTTGTTATTTGCTGGTCAAAATTGGTTGCTTTCAATAGTTAACAAGACCTTTTGTCATAACAACTTGAACATTGCTGTAAGTCCCTAATACTTTATCTTTTCCTGAATCATAGCTAACACAAGAATCAATATTAATTTCATCAAAACAAATAATTGCAAATTTTTCAACTTCAGTCGTGGTCTTTAGTCTTCATGGAGCTTAGAATAGGGGCTAAAACCCCTTCCTAAAAAGTATAATCTCTTACACTATCTTTTTAAAGTTGTAATGGATGGTAGTGGCATTTCCAAATGACTTCAAAGATAGACATGTGCTTTTTTATGCGACATTGCTCTCAAAGCAATGGCATTGGTAACATCTACCTTGTTGCATTTCTTAATGCACATGCTGTTTATCAAAACCTGAAGTTGTGAATCTAAACACTTTCCTATTATTCTTTTTACTTTTTTTTTTTTTTGTTAGTCTTGGTTCTAAATTTCTTTTAAGATTATTTATTTTTAATCGACATAATCTTTTTTCTCTTTACAGTTTTGAAAGTTTGATTTTTACAGTTTTATTTTCCAATTATCAAAAACTACGCGACTGCATCTTACAATTATTGTAAGATACAGTCCCTGTAGCTTTTGATTCTCAGCTTGCAGTTATTTGATTCTTTTCTGACTTGCAACTTCAGTATCAAACCTTTCTTGAAGTTTCTTTAGAAAAAGAATAATAGAAAACTAAAACATTAAATAATCATGGAATTCAGGCTAAGAAACTTCAAGAAAGGTTTGATACTGAAGTTGCAAGTCAGAAAAGAATCAAATAACTGCAAGCTGAGAATCAAAAACTACGCGACTGCATCTTACAATTATTGTAAGATACAGTCCCTGTAGCTTTTGATTCTCAGCTTGCAGTTATTTGATTCTTTTCTGACTTGCAACTTCAGTATCAAACCTTTCTTGAAGTTTCTTAGCCTGAATTCCATGATTATTTAATGTTTTAGTTTTCTCAGAGGTAGTTGAAGGATATTTTCTTGGGCTCATTTGCAATATTTCTGTTTTTTAATTTGTATAACCAAGTTCTCTGTTTGAAATCAGCTTCAAATCTAAGAATTTTAGAAGGTATTGAAGTTTTACTCAATATTTTTCTGCTATGAAAACCCAAATGTTAATTTTTTAAATCATGCTCATAGTCTTTTTCGTAAAATAAACAAAACAAATTCTCGAGTACTGAGGCAGGCTCAAAGGAAATATTTTTTTTGCATTTTGCAATCCATACATTCTTTTAATACTCATTGGCGGGATATGTATGAAACACCACATCCTGTGTTTTCCTATAGTTTTTACAACTGCACAGCTCGACATACTTACTTCAAGAGACCTGTTATATAGAGCTCAAATAGATTTAGAACTATCTTGTTTTCCATTCAAATAGATGTAGATCTATCAATTGCTCTTTAAACAAAGATAAATAGAAAGACAATCCAAAAGGTCTATTTATCTCAAAACACACTTAGCTAAGAAGACCTGTGCTATAAAGGTCTACTTTTCAAATTGATGTAAAACTGTGAAATATTCTTAGAATAGTGGAAAACAGTAAGAGTACTTAAGACACTGAAAGAACAATGCTTTCTTCTGAGTGTCAATGATGAGACACTTGCTGGAATATGCATTCCTCCATGTGACATCGTAAAATCACTCCTCTTTTCGCGGAGAGAGAGGCTGATGGACCAACCTGTCTCCTTTTACTTGCCTTGACCCCTGCCCACCTCTTTGTTTTATTAAAATGGAGTCAACAAGGCTGAAAACAACTGTACAAGCTTGGAAATGCAAGCAAAATACCAGTTCTGAAAGTTTTGGATATTTTTCTACAACATTTATTCCAATAAGTTTATCTCGTAAGTTACATTCAATTTTTATTCTCTGTCTTTACTAAATAACTTTTCCTGACCCTGCTCCATCTTACAGGCCCTATTCATGTCACTGTTCCCACGATTCACTTTTAACTGTGTTGTCATTCAGGACAGAGGTAATCCAAGTGAACCCATTCTACAATATTACCTTTACAATGATCTCTTATATTTTTCTATCGACCCCTAACAATGTTAAATCAACCCCTTTGACGACCACTGCTGAAGATAATCGTCACCTTTGTTTCACCACGTTAACATTCTCATCCCCGTTTCAGCCGGTTTCGACGTCACCTCCCTCGTCATCGAAGGCACCGTCATTTACATGATGGAGTTGTTTCGAAACTGCACTGTCATGGACCCAAAGCACTGCCTCGAATTGAGGCGCACCTATGGAAGCTACCCACACACTGCTGCCTCAAAGGCATTCGCCATCAGCAGGACGCTCGCCGATTCCCTGCATCCCAGCGTCCACAATGACTTTGTGGACAAGGGCTTCCCCAAGGCTGATGAAGGGCTCCTCGCAGAAGAGTTCGGCTCCAAGATACGGTTTGTGGACCGGTCTCCTCTGGACGAAAGCTTTTACCTCGTCCCTCCTCGGAATGCTGCGGAGGAAGCGAAAGACGATGCTTTCCAGGGACTCAGTTTTGAATTCAAAGAGGCTCCCATTCCAGAAGTGAAGACAGTGCTGCCTGAACCAGAGCCACGACGCAGAGTGCGGTACGACCAGCAGTGGCTGAACGAGGCACTGAGGGGGACAGTCTCCAACTCAGAAACTCTGTCATCCACCGAATTGTCTCTCTCTGTTGTGCAACTTCTGAAAAGTACCAAATCCAATGAGGAGTTGCAAAATGAGGTAATTTTCAATTTTCTTTTTAATATACATTATCTGGCCATTCGTCCCGTACTATTAAGTTACAGCGGACCCAGCACGACATCAGTATCATGTAGGGCCACCTTTCCCCACAATGACATCTGCAACTCTTTGAGGAAGACTTTCCACCAATCTGCAATACGTTTCTGCAGGAATCCTTCTCCAATTATCTTCAAGTTAACAAACAGCTCAGTGGTGTTTTCTGGCCGAGTCGGCCTGGCTCTCGACCGGCGGTCCCAGAGGTGTTCCGAGGGGTTAGGATGTGGACTCTGGGATGGCCAATGAAGTTTTTTCACACCCATTTCCTTGAACCAAGCGTTAATAGCACCTGCTGTATGACATGAAGCATTATCCTCTAAAACCGGTTTGGGCCAATACCAATGTTGGTAGCGCAGAATTGTTCAGAACTGTTTTTGTTCGCCTCGGCATTCACGATTCCGGGAATTAAAACAAGACATACCATGGAAAGCAGGACTAGACCATGATCCCACCCCCTACAAACTTCACTGTGGGTACTACGCAGTCTGGTAAATATCATTTACAGGGCACTCATCAAACCCAATCAAGAAAGATTGTGTCTGTCGGACTGCCATAACACAAACCACACGAGGATAGTGTAGAGCAGAAGAGTATAAAATTGGAAAATATTCTGATTTTTCAGGAATTTTCTATTTATCCATAGCAAAAATGAATCGGAAGCTAATTTTACGTATAATCCACAATATATACAAGTATAATTTTTTTCTTGTGATTTAAAAACATGCAATACTTTTCTACTATCATCATTATGAAAAGGAAATCGCAATTTACATCGCATGATCGGCTAAAAAGTTAACACACGATGCAAAATTCATGCAACACTAATCAATCATACACAACATCATAAAAATTGAAAAAGCTTGCTTGATGCACTAAAATTACCTGCATTATAGAGTAAACTTATTAAATTATCATCGTTACAAAAAGGAAATTGCAAATTATATTGCGTGATCGGCCAAAAGTGTGACATACGATGCAATATTCATGCAACACTAATCAATCATACATGACATCCTGAAAATTGAAAACGTTTTTTTGATGCACTAAAATTACCTGCAATATTGAGTAAACTTTCTGCATTTTAGACATCTGTTTTCGGTATCCACGTTGACAGTCTTTGACTTGTTGCCTCCTAGTGTATAATGGATTACGATCCTTGAATCAGCAGTTTTGTTAAAGCATTTAGGGATGTTAAAGAAAATCTGAGAGGCCATTTTCCATCTGCTCCATCAAAAAAATGGAGAAAAATCTGTTCTCAGTAATAAAGAGGAAAGATTTTACATTAACCAATTCTCTATGCTGCAAACATCCCTAAACAGAGTGGTAGGTTAAATTCGAGACGGTAGGTTAAAAAATCCAAAGGCTGACGTCAATAGTGACGTGAAGGAGAAAAGTCTAAATTTTGATGTTTCTTCATTTCCTGAAAAAAAAGAAAGAACGGTGAAAAAAACTATTAAAATTCATTTGAAAATGCTCTAGATTGAATTTTAAAATTCACTGCCACCCAAAAATTGCAAAATATTTGGACTACCTGTGTGCTAAATCCCATTACTGCAAATGCCATAGATTTGTCAGGACTTTGCAGGCAAGAAACAAACAATCAAACACTTCATAATAGTAGAGTTGGCCATTCAAAGACTATTCAATGATATTGGCTTCGAGATGAAAGGTTGAAATGTTTGATTTCCTGAATACATTGTTTTAGAAGTATTAAATTTTTTGCTAAAAGACGTATTTGTATTTAAAATGTTATCATTCGATCATACCGTTAAAATATTTAAAAAAAAATGAATTTCTCTTTTGCTTTATTTTATTTCATTGTTAGCTTTTTATAAAAATCATAATCCTCTTTAAACTTTCAGCTTTTTGACTTTCTGGGTTTTGAAAGTTTCGAACTGATTCAAAGTATTCTGTCGCATCGTGATGAAATAGCGTTCACCAAAGTAATTGAAACCAACCCAAAAGATTTTGCTGATAAGCGGCCCACGTGCATGACTCAAGTTGTCATTCAGGTTTGAATTTCTTTTTTATTTACGATTATTTAATGATATACATCATAATAGGCATTTGGAAATTTTAATCTCGTATGTGTCTGAAGAGTTTCACTTGCAGAAGCTTAAAGTGTTGCCATTTTTCATAATTTTCTGACCTTATGATGATTTGCATATTTTTACACTATTAATTTTGCATTTTGTTGTAATTATTGTAATGGTTAACTTGAAAATAAATTAAAATTCTTAAATGAAAGGCAGAGATCAGTAACTACATTTTGAATTTAGTATTTCATTTTAAGTTAGCTGTATAAACAGTAAGATTCATATGCTGGATTCATATATATGTCTGAGTGAGGTGTCAGTTTCTGTTTAACAATCTTTGCAAGAAACCAACCGGCAAATGTGGACGGCCTATTTTTGTAACAAACTGCCTCAAGCACTAACACTTGTTTTTCTTGGGGTTACTGGCAATTTTGTAATACCAATTATTTACAATGAGGGTATATCATATGACTTTGACATCATACCATGCTATTTTTATGTTATGGGTGTCTGCAAGTACGGATTAGACTGTACTTCGAGTAGTGACGTAATCTGTGTTCTTTGCCTTTGCAGTCTGAGACAGAGAGACTGCTCAACAAGCAAATTCGTAAAGACGAGAGGAAAATTCTGAAGGAGATTTCCAGGACGACGGAGGAAAGTAATCCTGGCGTAATAGATCCTCACCGGATGAAGCAATTCAGGTACCATTTATCACCTGTTTCTCTAATACACTAGTTTCCATAGATTTTTGAACAAGCACAAAAATTGCTTTTACTTGTCGAAATTGTATAGAAAGGACCAATGAGAAATTCTTCCAAAGGATTCTATTCTAAGGAAAGGACTACTGGAATTCTTCAAAAGGGTTCTAAGGAAAGAACCAATAATGGGGAATCCTTCCAAAGTATCCTCTTCTAAGTTAAAGACCAATGGAATCCTTCTAAAGAAAGGACCAATGGAACTGCTCCAAAAGAAACTATTCTGGGAAAAGGATCCATAGAGAGAATCCTCTCAAACATCGGAAGACTCTTCATAAAGACGTGTTTATTGAATCATTAAGTGTGTAATACTACACTACTGGGAATATGCTCAGAAGGTTAATCTGTTTCAATCTATGTAAAGCATACCCTTAAAAAATAAAAAGGGTCCTAATAAATGCTTGAAAAGTAAAGCAAATAATGTCATTAATGTTTTCAACTTTGAGAATATAATTTTAGTTTTTCACTAGTAAGTTTGCTTTTATTTGCTTCAATTGTACTAAAATGTAATTAATTTTCGAATAGATAAATTTAATGCTTTCTAGAACAGGGTTCCTGCAGGCCTTGAAAAGTCCTTGAATTTATTTAAAAAACTTTTAATTTGAAATTTTCTTGAGTATGAATTGGCTTGAAACGCATGGGTTTAGAAGGCGTGGTTTTATTCCGATTTTGAAGAATGCACCAAATACGCTTGTTCATCTAGGCATGTGTTTATTTTCTTTTCTCAAGGTCAATTGAATTTTGTGTTAGTTTGAACATATAGAACATA
This sequence comes from Metellina segmentata, assembly GCA_947359465.1. Classification (NCBI taxonomy): domain Eukaryota; kingdom Metazoa; phylum Arthropoda; class Arachnida; order Araneae; family Tetragnathidae; genus Metellina; species Metellina segmentata. The sequence goes on from OX375881.1 coordinate 56,767,923, forward strand.
AGTTTAATAACTTAGCTACTTTACTTTTTCTTTTTAAGAATTTGTTCTTTCCCATAACATGCTTGGAATATTGACAAGAAATATGTTTGGAATTGTTAAGTATGTGAATGGTAATGAAAAGGTTACATTACATGAGAGGTTCTTCAGAACAGTTGTTTACTAAAATATAGAGGGGGGGGAAAGGGGGGTTAAAGAGGAAATTTCTGCTTTTTTACGATACTCCTTGAAAAATTTCAAATGGGCCTGGAAAAGTACTTGCATTTTTTCCCACCAAAGAGTGGGAACCATGTAGAAGTGAACTGCATATTAATTTTGTATTATTCAGATCAGAGTTCTATCAAGGGGACGGTAGAATGGCGTAGTCGATATCTGATTCGATGATGAGGCTGTCGCTTGCTCTATTTAAGTTATGGAATTATTTATAGTGTAAAGTCCTAGCACCAGAGTGTCTAGGATAACTGGCTAGTGTCTCAAAAGCTTCCTGTCTGCCAAGTCCTCTCAATGGTCGAACTTGCGAATCTAAACTGAAAACAATTTGCTTTCGGACTCCGTCTTATTGAGACGTTTCTGGGGCATTTTGATCATTTTGAAATTAAGCTTTTGGTTTCATTATTATTGTAAAGTTTAGTCTGTGTAACAATAAATGTTATGTCCTAAAAGTTTGGATTAATACAACACAATAGTATGTTAAAAGTGTTTTTCTCTTATATATCTCTTTCAATGAGGACTATTGATCTAGCATGCATATGAATGTTTTCGGCATCATGTTTCAGATTGTAAATTGATCTTGGTTTGATTTGACCCAGTCTGATCGAAATATTTAATTCATAAAATATTTAATTTTTAATCTCATTTCTCTTGAATCTTCTTCATGTCTTCGAAAGCAAATGCAAGTTTTTATCAGTATGTTTGTGTGAACAAACCTTTTTCTGTCCAGGGAAGAAGCATTGGAAATTGCCCAGAACACTCCCATCTTCTATCGCCCAGCTCCGGAACCCATCTTCTCTTCTCCCAAGTATCCCAACGTCTTCGACCTGTATGCGGAAACGAAAATGGCTGCTTCCTTTGTGGCTGGACGAAAGGTGAGAGTGATTTGTTTGCAGAACTTTTTACAGCGGTTTGAAAACGAGATGCTGACCCCTCCGGCCATCGATCGCATGAAGTGGGCAGCTGCACATTGGATCTATCATGGCCTCCAATGTTGGCTCCTCACGTTGACATGTTGTGGATGTTTAAAGTGTGGGGTGCCAGCTCAGGTGGGACCTTATCCCAGGGCTCGAAATACCCGGGTGCACTGTGCACATGAAAATAAAATTGTGCACCTAATTTTTTCCCGCTAGGCGCACCTGTGCACATAATTAAAAAACTTAGGTGCTCAAGGTGCACCTGTATTAAAAAATATATTTTGAGGCCTGCCTTATCCTCTGAATGTGGTTAAAAATTACGAGGTGTCGTCCTCAGGTCTTCCCTTTCGAGTTGCTTCCCGGACCGTCGGCTATGGCCCGCTGTGTCGCTCTAGTGCAAGGGTGGCCAACCTGTGGCACATGCATCAAACGTGGCGCACTGCAATTTTTCGCTTGCTTATTCGTTTGAAGTAGGTGCCATAACTGAATCCATCTTTATATTTTGAACACCAGAGTGCTCTCAGTTCAATTGTTCAGAATTCAGAAATTGTTATATCCTGTCTCCAAATATTTGCATGCCATGTTGGTAATAAAGGTATTGAAAGGGAAGCAGATGAAATTGCTATATCAAGGTAGACGTTACCAGATGTATCGAGGAATTTTCTCGGGATGTATCTCAGCTATTGGAAGTCCTTGTCTGTTCCTGTACTTTCTTTTCTCTAGCTTTGGATGAATCAACAAACATGTGATGCAGCCCAGTTAAGAATTTTTTATAAGAGAAATTAATAATAATTTTAAGGTTTTCAAGAACTTGCTAGTTTGGAGTCATTGCATGGTAAAACAAGTGGATCAGACATATTTGAAAATTTAAAAGAGCATCCCTAGAAAATCTAAAATTAGATTATAGTAAACTCACGCATCCAAAGGCATATCTGAACTCGTATGTGGAAACAATTGATGCATGGTATGTAAAAGGTAGGCCACCCCTGCTCTAGTGCAACGTTAATTATGTACCTACCAAGCGATGATCCGTTTCAAAACTCTAGTTTTCTGGTCTTATAGGTCATATAACTCCCGGTAATATTTCATAAATGTTTCCTTGTGCGGAAAAGTTTCTTAAGACCAATTTGAGGGATCGGTACTGCGTCGACCACAATACTAAAGCGTGGGAATCAGTGGTGACTACATTATCTTATGAACCTTTGTTTTGATTTTTCATTTCAGATTTTACAGAGTTCTTAATATGTGCTAAATGTCCTTAATAAGTTTTGAAGCCTTACTGAAGAAGACTGCAGATTTTATTAAACTTTTAATTATTAATATAATGTGCGCAGTATGCTGAAATAATCCAATGCATCAATCGTGAGAAAATTGCTTCCAGCCTAGAATTTTTTCATGTACCCATTACGAAGTTTTTGAGCCCATTGCATCAGAAAGAATTAATTTATGCAAGCTCAGCTGAATGCATCTTCCCACGCAGTGATCCATCTATTTACTATAAAATGTCCCATCAAACGATATAATGTAATGAAATCTGTCTGAGTATTGCTAATCAGGGAATTATTAATTTGTTGATATGCAACTTGCTGCGCCATCTCTTGTGGCACTATAGTCTTGACTGTTCTGTAATAAAGATGTTTGTTTCATTGCTCTCGGTCCTGCTCGTCTATTTTGGTAATTAAGCTGTGAGACTTGTAAAAAGTCCCATATATCAGGCCTCGAAATACATTTTTTAATACAGGTGCACCTTGTGCACCTAAGTTTTTAAATTAGGTGCACAGGTGTGCCTAGCTGGAAAAAATTAGGTGCACAATTTTATAGTAAGTTTTTTTGAAAACTCAACCAGGAAGGTCCACGATTTTTAAGCTGAAAGTTGTTCCAGTTGATGGCGTCTACATCAATTTTACCTGTAAGATAAACAAAGCTTTGATGCAGATGAAATTACCATCAGTTTGTATTTTTGATTGTTTTCAATGTTTAAAATATGTTGAGCATTTTTGGTCTTTGGTCACTTATGCCTATGCTAAGGGACCGGATATTTTCACCACTCACTTGACTAGAACACAATTGCTTGCTTCAACAACTGCCGTATTAGTAAATCGACACATCATTCCGAGATATATTTTAATGTCTTCAGACCCTTCTTTGGGTCGTCTTCTCGTGGTCTCGATTGAGCATTAGTTTGGCATCATTTCTCAGGGAATTCCCATCCTCGGAAGACGTCTCGGAATCAGATGCAGCCGAAAAAACACGACTCGTTTTCATATAAATATCGAGTAAAATGTCACTTATAATGCATCACATTTTGAGAAATGCATATTAATTCCTATAATTCAGTTTGGTTTCCAACTAAAGGTAAGCGCACACTATTTTGCATTGGACGGCACAGATCAGATCAATTGAATGTACTGTGTTTGGAGCATTGGCATTTCACTCAAAAACTGACGGGAAAATGCCGTCCCCTGCGACATTACCTTGGAGGCAATATTTCCATTTTTGTTTAACATAAAAGCAACATATTCGAAAAGATTCGTTATGACTATTACAAAAAGGAATAGGTACAGCTACACTCTACGTTTATGAGCGGTGGCAACGGCCTTGGAGATTTTTTGCCACACTTCCAGTAGCGAGTTATGGTAGATTAAGGCAACCCATCTGTCTTTGCGGTTATTGTGGTTTTCATGGCAACCTCGGTGAACGATAATTTTTAATTTTCATTTGGAATATCCTTGAAAGTTCTTCCAAAAACTGTTAAAGTCTTTTATTTCATTGGTTTGTTTTATATTTTTTTTCTTTGCTTCCATTGGTTATTTTGATTTTTAAATATCCTTTGATTGCATTAGTCCTAAAAAGTTTTTTCTGTGATACCATTGGTTCATTTATTTGTATTTCTGCAGTTGTGGAATTTTTATTTAATATTTTTCACGAAACATTTAAGAGTTTTGTTTTTTTCCATTATGGAATTTTCGTTTTTTATTATTTTTTCCCAGAATATGTCTGATGTATTAGGTTGTATTCTTTTTTTCTTTTTTTTTTCTTTTAAAACTCTTTTTCTTTCCAAACAGCCTATTGTATTTAGTGTAATTGATAAGTTTGAGAGTATTCTTACCCAACATTCGCGCAGCTTAGTTTTTCTGCTGGTTCACAAATGTGTTTAAACTTACTACTTTTTGCGAAAGTTTTTCAAAAATATATTTTTCAAAACATTCTCAAATGTGTTTTCAAGCTTTCAGTTTCCATTGTAAGAAGAAAAGTATTTTGAAAGAAAGAGTTTTGAAATAATTCTTTCCTTGGTGACTTAAGAAGTTCACCAAAAAAATTGCTAAGGCCATTGCCACCGCTCATAAACGTAGACTAGCTGTACCAAAGAATAATTTTAAAAAGAAAATCACGTTTACGGTTTCAATGTGACGTGAAACTTTACGCAGTTTTCAAATCTGTTGAAGTTTTCACTCTCTCGAATATTAATCGCGGAACGGATTCAATTCTCTTTCCGGAATGGCCAGCATACAATGCTGACAGGTGTGCACATTCTCTATAAAAATAATGTAAGTAATTCTAAAATGAAATGCAGACTAGTGTGCGCTTACCTTGATCATGTCGTGATCTCTGGGAAAATGAGTAGATTTGGAATGGAAAAGGAAATATTACGTAAAACACATTTTAAGTGCAATAATTCTTTGTTAAAAATTATTTCATTGTGTGTATCTTAAGTGCAAAAATCCTTTGTTAAAAATATTTCATTGTCTGTATTTTCCCCCTTCTAGTTAGCTTTGCCTGAAAATTGTCAGAGAATAAACAATTCGGTGTTTGAAGAGATAAAAATACCTGCAACAAAAAATATCTATGATCAGATGGAATGGGATCTGGTGGATATATCTTCATTGGATGAGGTATGTTTTGTTTTCTGTGTGGTACTGAGTTAAAGTTGTGTTGGATAATTTCCATGAATTCATGATGTATTAAATATCTGTGCTAACACAAAAAATCTTTAAAAGTCGAACTTTGACGAACTAGTTTTCCCTGACGAATTAAGGTGATTACACATCCCCTTTTATATATTTATAAATTTATATTTCTAAAGAATTAGAATTTATTTTAGATTGCTAGAAAATTGAAATGTACTACTATATTTTATTTGCATTCTGGATTCTATGTAATACAAGAAATTTAAAAGAAAAATGTTGATTAAAAAGGAAGACTTAATTCCAATTATGCCTTGTGACAAATGGTTTCATCCATGTGATTTGATGGAACTTGTCTGACAGTATTATCTTCAAGTCAGAAAGCTGTAGTCTTGGTACTAATCATTTATAATTTCTTAATTTTTTTAAATAGTATCCAATTTAAAGGATTTCTAGACTAGGAAGTTGGTTCAATAATAATTTAAATGTAGCATGCTTCAAAATGTGCTCCACTGCATCATAGTTAACATCTTATGTTTAATTAATAATAGTATTAAATTATAAATGAGTAATGATGAGTTTTCCTCATAAGATCATCCATGAGATTGACTAAAGAATTGAGCAATAAAGCAGCAAACTAATGCCTCACCAGGGGAACAATTTTTTACTCTACATCAGGGGTCCCCCAGCGTATTGTGTGTATAATAAGTTATATATCATTATGTTGACTTAACATAGAAAGGATACGTCTTTGTTTTCGGTATCCTTCTTAACATTACAAATTGGATAGGAGGGATGAATAACATAGACTATTTGTTCATAAAACAAAATAACACTAAGGCCCAGTGCACACATCCAATTTTTCAACGTGCAGCGCCGCTGTGGCACCAAAGCCCAACTATGCACACATAACTGTGAAATGACGCAAGAAATCATTTTGCGCCATTTGCGATAAATATTCTATAGAAGAAAACATGTTTATTTTGCTTACTTGGTGTAAAAGAAGTATACTTTGAGCCAAAATAGACGTTACTAGGTACAAGAATTTATTTATAACAAAGTACTTGAGACTGGAGAAACGTGTGGTGCCATGCAAATTACACACAAGTTGGACGTACGTCACAGCAGCAGCGCCGGACGTATGTGTGCACTACTCCATTGGATCTAATGTATCTCAGACCGCACTTGCGTTGAGGTAGTGACGCCGTACATTGAAAAACTGGATGTGTGTACATGGCCTAGTGCAATATTTCTTATAAATGTGAAAATAAGACTTATTAACTTAGTAGGTATACAGTTTCCTGTCAATGTGAAGGGCACGCTTCGGACTCTTGACAAAATAAGCGTCGTTTTTTCGAAACTAGTCGCTTTCGTCCTTTGATGGCCACAGAATTGTATCTTCATTGGGAGGTGGTTCGAGTGAACCAAATTAAATACTACGGTGCAATGATGTCGTATATTTTTTTCATCGACCCCTAACAATGTCGCATCGACACCTCGGGCGACCATGTTGTCCACCCTCGTTACCAGATGTCTAATCGAGGCCAGTGAGGTTTCTCGAAGGTCAATCTCTGGTACAGGCATTACAAATTCACAATGTGTTTCATCTCTCCTGCGTGTCTCAAGAGCATTTTTCTTTCCAGACTGGACAGGTCGCTTTCAAAGGCACGGAGAGGCTTAACTGCATCCAGTCCAAAGTGTTTGGGACCGCATACAACACCAACCATAACATGCTGGTGTGCGCCCCAACAGGTGCCGGGAAGACGAACGTCGCGATGCTTGCCATCGTGCACGAAATTAAAAACAACATTGAACACGGAGTGATACAGAAGAATAAGTTCAAGGTAGGGATTTTTTCCTATAATATGGTGGCCTGAATTTTGCAGTATAGATAAGCCCAGATTTTTCGTTTTTGTTTTTCAACAGGGTGGTAACAGAACCTGGAAAATCAGGGAATTCTCAGGTAACTTTTAAGTTCTGAAAACATCATTGATATCTCAGGGAAAATTACCAAATTTTAAAAAAAATCAGGGAAATTTTAATCTAAACGGCAACTATTATAGTTTGTCCTATTTAGAGATGCGTGATTACAAGTGGTTTTGAGTACCTGGCGGCGCCATTTTTAAACAACGCGAAAACCGTTGCAGCCGTCGTTTTCTTTGCGGCTGCAGCGTCTTGTTGCCGTGAGGCTGGCGATACAACTGGGTACAATTTGAAATTTGTGTAACAAAGGATGTTTTTTTGTGTATTAAATTAATAGTTTTGGTTTGCAATTACATTTTTGTAGAATTATGTATATTTGCATTTGATTTTGATTAATAGTATGATAATGTAGGGGTCCCTCAAAACAAACTTTTGCATTCACGAAGTAAATGAGTCCAATGGCTGAACATTTACTTCGGACATTTGTAACAATGATTTTCCACAAAATTCTCCTTAAACCATCTCGTATTTCCTTACTCTTTTTGTTGAAATGTGTTGCAGTGACTAAATAACGTGTCGAAGTTCCGTTGCATCAAAAAATTTTATGACTAGATTTTCAGGATTTCTCTGTAAAATTGATATATTTTGTAGGATACATTGTTCCGATACCTGACTTTTTACCTTTTGTCTGTTAATGATCTGTTCTGAACTATTAATCGCGAACCATTTTAATCTATTTTGTAATTTGTTAGGAAAACCTTACCTTTCTTTTCTGAATTTTACTAAGCCAACACATTTGATAATTCATACTCTATGTAAATCTTGTCAAGTGATCTTTCATACTATTATAAAAGCGGTTGCAATCAAAGTTCTTCCAAAATCAGTTAAAATCGTTTGATTTCATTGGTTTGTTTGAAATTTTTTCCTTTGTTGCCATTGGTTATTTTAATTTTAAAATGTCATTTGATTGCATTGGTTAATTAAAAAATTTTTCCGTGATACCATTGGTTAATTTATTTTTACTGCTATAGTTGTGGAATTTTTATTTTATTATAATATTTTTCACCAATAGTTTGAGTTTTGTTTTTTGCCATTTGTGGAATTTTCATTTTTTATTATTTTTACTCTGAACAATTCTAACGTATCAGGTTGTATTATTTCTTGTTTTTTTATTTCTTTTAAAAATCCTTTTATTTTCAAACAGCCTACTGTATTTAGTGTAATTGATGATAAGTTTCAGGGTATTCTTACCCAATATTCGCAGCTTAGTTTTCTGCTGGTTCACAAGTGTGGTTTGAAATGTGTTCAAGCTTTCTACTTTTTGCAAAAGTTTTTTAAAAATATACATTTCAAAACGTTCTTAATTTTTTTTTAAACTTTCATTTTTTGTTATAAAAAGAAAAATATTTTTGAAATAAAGAGTTTTAAATATTCTTTCCTTGGCGACTTTAGAAGTTCGCCTAAAGAATCGCCAAGGCCGTTGCCACCGCTCCTAAACGTAGACTGTAACTATTCTGTGGGTTTTGTAGAGCCTCGCGACATCGTCTTTCGTAATCAACCGAAGCCGTGCAATTGTGCTCTAACTGTCGTGAGTGTAGTTTTGGAATTGCATTGTTGCATATTTCCAGATTGTGTACGTGGCACCCATGAAAGCGTTGGCAGCTGAGATGGTGAGGAACTTCGGCCAACGACTCAAGCCCCTGGGAATTCAGGTCAAGGAGTTGACAGGAGACATGCAGCTGACCAAAACGGAGATAATGCAGACTCAGGTAATGAAATCAGTTATCTCACTATACTCGAGTACCAAATTTTCCCATCGATTTCCCCATGCGTAAGATGATAGTTTTATTTCAAATAGATTAATTGTAAAAGAAAAATACAAGCTACCTACTAGTCGGCATCCAATGCAGAGAGACATTCAAACAACTGCATTAGTGAGCTTTGATTTGAAGAAGCATTGCAATTAGGTTCCTCCTGTTTGGTGCAGATTTACTTTTCAATTTGGGGAAAATAAACAATCCTTTCTTCCAGCTATCCAGGCCCAGTAACAAACTCTGATCCCATGACAGGGTGTCTACCAATCATGAAAGTCACAAATTCAGAAAATGGTCACAAAAAGCATGAAATAATCAAAAAATTAGCCTCTCAGTCACAAATTTTTTGTGTTTTAAATGTTTCCTTTATTTAAAAACCTCATTTGATACCTTGATAAATTGACCTATGGAAATGGTTGAGATGTCACCGGAAGCTTGTTTGATGTCATGAGCATCAACTAGCGATGTCGCGCATGCAGGCGAAGGAAAAAACATCTAGAACACTATTTTTCTATGTTGTTACTGAAACAATTCTAGCTGATGCTTTTTCAAGTGGAAAACAAACCACTATTGGATTTAAAGTACAATCTGCCCCCTGTAATGAATCAGCCTGTGCCAGTGGAATTGGGTCATTTATCGACATGCAAACCTGAAAATTCAGAGCTTTGGAGATGTGCAAGCACTGAGTATTTGTCAATGAAAGGCCAAATATACAAAAAGAAAATGTTTTAAAAATATCAGGTTCATGAATGATTAAACATTTAAAAATGTTTGCAATTCTTAGAAATGCGGTGCGTATTTAAATAATATAATATAATTCTTAGAATGTGCGTATTTAAAAGTTAAGGTCATGAAATTTGTTAGTTCCAGGTCATGAAATTAAGTTTCCAAAATTTGGTAGACACCCTGCATTACAAACTATCGCACTCTAGCCCATATCTGCTGAGATGCCATGGAAGATTTTGCCTTTTGTTAACCAAGTTTAAGGAGACCTTAAACTTAAACCTAAGTTTATGAGAAGATATCGTTACTCTAAAAGCAAAAATCTGCAAAATCGACGTTTCTTCCAAAACACATTCAGAGTTGCTCGGGGAAGAATCGAGTGGCTACTCGGAGGTTGTTTTCTTGTGGAAATCAACATTTCCCCTAAGAATCTAGACAATTCGCGGCTTGTCGTAATATAAGAAACGAAAGAGTGACTTGAGAAATGCAGTTGGGTGAAAAGCGACAAAATGCATACTGGTGCCTTTTGCCGTGGTGGCAACGATATCTTAATGGCGTTGGTTCCTCCATGCCATGTTCTTACTAGTTTGTGGAGGAGGGGATCTGAGGGATTTTACATTGTGTGAGCATGAAGTCTCAAGAACACGGTCAAGGTAACTGTTCAAAGCAAGTGACCTTTGTTGGCCATTTCTGAGAGACACGACAATCCTCTTCTGCATATTAGTAGGAGACATGTAAAAAAAAGAGCAATCAAACAAAGAATTTTGCGACTTTCAGATGCTGGTGACTACTCCCGAAAAGTGGGACGTCGTGACGAGGAAGTCCACCGGAGATGTCGCTCTGTCACAGCTGGTGAAACTCCTCATCCTGGACGAAGTCCACCTGCTGGACAGCGACCGGGGCCCAGTGCTCGAGGCACTGGTGGCCAGGACCCTGCGACAGGTGAGTCTGAAAATCACTTCCATTTTATTTTCCTAACTTGGAGAGCTTGTGAGATTTACACATGCAACCTTGGCACTCGAAAGAGGCACCGAAACATGCAAAAAAAATTACTGTGAGATCACTGAAAATTGAAATTTTGGTGAAAAATTATACCCTAGCTGAATAATAAAGATGATGCTGTTCACTGCCCTATGTGGAGATCGACTCACTGTTAAGCACATTTACTGCAAATTTGGATATGACGAAAATTAAAACCTATTGTGTGTTTAAAAAATTGGTAACTCAGCTTTTAGTTATCAAATAATACTATGTTTAAGATCTTGAATGAGAATTTTGTCTTTTTTGGTGAACTATCTTATTTTCTACCTTTTCAATTAGTATTGGTATGTATGCATTAATTTGGATACATTCACATATTTTAACTATTAATCAATTAATCGTCCTTTACTTTTAAATTGTGAAACTTTTTTAAAAACTTGGTTAGTTTGTAAAGTAAGCACCCCAGTCAATCTTTTGCAATCTTGTATCTTTGCAGATGGATTAATTCAACTGTTTCATTGTATACTTCCTTCCTGCATTCGTATTTGTTATAGGTATTAAATGTTAAGTTTCACATAGCCCTGTTGAGATTCTCTAAACAGACATGCAGCCATTAAAGCTAACTTCAGTGGAGCTGTACATGTTGACGTTAAAAGTGAAATGGGAGTTTCCAGATCAGCAACACTACATTTTCTACTGAGAAATTCTCCATGAATAGTATAAGGATCAATTAACCCTTATTAATAGTCCCTTGTTATTATAACCCTTATTTGTATAACACCATGCACACCAATCAGTTGACTTATCAAATTAATTCGTACTAAGTGCTCATTCATTTCTAGTCTATTGCTAAGTGCTCATTCATTTCTAGTCTATTGAATGAAATATATTAAAAACTTAGCATCTGACTAGTATTTAAGAATATAATCATGGTTGTATATTACACATGTCAGAAATAGAAAGAGAAGATTCAAAGTGAAGTCAATGTGTTTCGAATTTGGAAATATTTTTCCAGTCATTACAGTATTCAAATTCGTTAATTCTGTTACTTGAATGTTACAGTCGTTGCAGATTTATCCCTATGGACTCCAGAGGTGTTGTCAAATGTCATTAAAAAAAAATTTGAATAGTTCCGGTTTCGCTGTCGTCACAATTGTTGCAATTCACAGTATCCGATGTTACAGGTGAGCCACAGTTGCCCAGTTGGAAAAGCAACAGATTAGCATCCGCAGGGTCGCAAGTTCGATTCTCGGTCCAGCTGTAGACCGTCGTGTACACAGAGGCTTCTGCATGCTAAATCTTTTGTGACCAAAAATGCCCTCATGTTAGCGTGGGGTGCCAGCTCAGGCATTGTTCTCATCATCTGACCGTGGTGCAAAACAAGGAGGTGTTGTCTTTTGATCTTTCTCTTTGGAATTGATCCAGCACCGTTGTGTTGCTCCAGTGCAGCGTTAAATAACTACCTATCGATGTCGCAGGTGGAGACATCTCAGTCCATGATTTGCATCCTGAGGTTGTTAGCCACACTGCCTGACTACCTTGACGTCCTTGGATTTTTCTCTCCAGGACAGTTGTGTTGATCCAATGCAACATTAACTACTTACCTACCAATGTTACAGGTGGAGAGATCTCAGTCCATGATTTGCATCCTGGGGTTGTCAGCCACACTGCCCAACTACCTTGACATCCTTGGATCTTTCTCTTTGGTATTGATCCAGGACCATTGTATTGCTCCAGTGCAGCGTTAACTAACTAACTAACTAATTACCGATGTTACAGGTGGAGACATCTCAGTCCATGATTCGCATCCTGGGGTTGTCAGCCACACTGCCCAACTACCTTGACGTGGCCAGCTTCCTGAGAGTCAACCCCATGGAGGGCTTGTTCTTCTTTGACGACCGTTTCAGGCCAGTGCCGCTCACGCCCACCTTCATTGGAGTCAAGGCCAACCACCCCATCGCTCAAATGAACGATATGAATGACGTCTGCTACAGGAAAGTTGTCAAGCTTGTGGAGAAGCATCAGGTTTGGTTTAGATTTCTCTCCTTCTCTTGTCAATTCCTGGAGACAAACAATTTTTCCAAATTTCTTTGACACTAGAATTTTTTAAATTTAATTTCAGGTAATTTATAAAAGAAAAATATTTGTAGAAATTTCAATATTGGTTTTATTGAGATTATATTTATACGTTTGAGAATCAAATGAAAATAGAAAAACCCCATCCACCGTTTTTTTCGTGACCGCAGCGTCTTGGTCGCCGTGAGGCCGACGATACAACTTGTGGTATACAATTTGAAATTTGTGTAACTACTGATGTATTTTTTTGTGCATTAAATTATTGTTTTTTGCTTGCAATTACATTTTTAAAGAATTTTTTATGTATATTTGCACTTGGATTTCGATGTATAGTATGATAATTTAGGGTCAGATGTAATAAATTCAGTATCAAAATATTTGGTATATTTTCTCGCCAGTTTTTTTAATTCCTATTGTTAAGTTCAATTAAGGGTTCCAACCCTTACAATAACAATTAAAATATCTGAAGAGAAAAAATACAAAATATTTGGGGAGAATTGTCATTTTATTCCATCTGAACCTAAATCTTTATAATAATTTTAATTAATGTGTGGATACTGTATATCGATACCAATCATAGATCACAACATTTATTAAGGGAATTGTAAAATCATGGAAATTTTTGTGACACTATCGGAGAAACATTATGGAACTTTTTTTCGAGGATTTGTTATCACCCTGTTGTTTTAGCAAACCAAAGTGGTAAACTGGTATAAAATGTGCCACTTAGTCACAGTCTGAAATTTGTTTATCCTGTGAATTAGGTCCTAGATGTATGTAAAACATTTGGGTGGGACACAGGTACAAATAAAAATTAAGTATGTTTTGTCATGACGTGTGCCAGTGATATAAGCTTGAATATATTTCTTCCTCTATGGCAAATAGGATAAGGTCCTTTCCTTTGGTCGATAAAAGGTTGGAAACCACTGCTCATAAGTACTATAAAACCTAGATGTGGTGGCATCAGTCCACGCTAAATTTAAATAATTGTTTCTCCAGTGGTGCTGTGCGAGTGCTTTGCTTTCAGCATTATAAGGGAGCAATTGTGAGAAGCTGCTCCTCTTTCACTTGTTTGTCGCTAATCGACTATCATGCCACTATGGGTAATGAGACAGTGAAGAAAGATCTCACTAGTCTACAAAAAATGGCGACCATTGCAATTACTAGTGCATTGCGAACCACTCCCTCACAGAGTCTGTGACTTCTACCACTGCGAAAACAAGTGGAACTAGAGGCAATTTCATGCTCACAACCCCTCAAACTCATGGGACTATGGAAATCGTCCTATGAAATGCCTGTGTTAAAAAAAATGTTGATTCGCAGGTGAAGGAGCATCCTTATCTCTCAATGAGATGTGACTGGATGTTAAAGCAATTTTTCTTGAAAACCAAATATAATATCATCTTTCCAACCAGAGAGGAATGGAGATTTGACTCCAGGCTGATCGAGGAGGTGACGAAATTTGGTACACAGATGGTTCTAAAACATCTCATGGCACTGGTTCAGGTGCCTTCTGTCCTAGTTGGAAAATAAGGCTATCTTTCTCTTTGGGTAAGTTGGTCACTGTATATCAGGCTGAGGTTCTGGCGATCTCTGCTTGTACTTACAACTGCCTCAATAAAGGTGTAGTTAAGAGGGTTATAAAAAATCTTCTGACAGCCAGGCAGCCCTAAAGTCTTTGAAAAGTCACTGCTTCTCCTCAAAAGCAGTGTGGGAATGTCACAATGCGCTTGAAGACCTGGCTGAGAGAAACAAAGTCTCTCTTGTCTGGGTCACTGTGGCATTGAAGGTAGTGAATTTGGCAGACCAATTAACAAAACATGGGTCTGAAACACCATTTATTGGACCAGAGCCTGTTTTGGGTCTGCCTCACATTATGGTTAGAGGGACTATAAGGGATTTGCTCCTTGCTGAGTCCTACCAACCATTTATGTTCACCCGCCATGTCGACATCACAGATAAGAGTTTCTATGATAAAGTTTATTCAGGGAGCCAGGCCTCTACGGGGCCAGGCTCCTTGAATAAACTTTAATCATAGAAAGAGTCCTACCATACGTGGCTTCACTCTAATAATCTAAGACAAGCCAAAGAGCTCAATCAGCAGTCTCCTTGGGATAGATCAAGGGAGCTGCTGAATTTAGGTAGGAAACTAACTGACCACTGTACCCTGAATAGACACCTCAACATTATGGGTGTTATAGATGACCCACTATGTAGAGGTTGTCAGAGAGGTATGTAGAGGTAGAGGAGAGTTCCGTACACGTTCTATGTGAATGACCATTACTCTGCACAACGATTTGAATATCTGGGATACCACTGTATCAAACCCTGGGAACTGTCAAACATTCTAATCAGGTACATGCTGAAATTTATTTCGGCAATCGGTCTTTAGTGGATCAATAGGGGTCTCAGAATAATATACTATTATTCGCAGTGCTGGCACTCTTCTTAGTCACCTTTTTACAAGTCACAAGTCCAGCTACAGTCTACATTTATGGTGGCCTTGGCGATTTTTGTTTGGCGTGCTTTTAAAGTCGCCAAGGCAAATTATTTTTTTTTTAAATCTTTTTGTTTCTTAAATATATTTTTTTTGCAACGGAAATTGAATGCTTGAAAACACATTCGGATAACGTTTTGAAAAGTATATTTTTAAAAATACTTTCACAAAAAGTAGTAAGCTTAAACACATTTCTGAACCAGCAGAAAAACTAATATTCCAATGTTGGGTAAGAATACCCTGAAACTTTTCCATTGCACTAAATAGGCCTGTTTGAAATGAAAAAGATTTTTTTAAAGAAAATAAAAACAAGAAATAATACAACCTAATATGTCCAAACTGTTCCACGAAAAAATTATTAAAAAAAATTCCACAAGTGTAAAAATATAAATAAATCAACCAATGATATCACAGAAGAAAATTTAAAAGGACTAATGCAATCAAAGGCTATTTTGAAATCAAAATAACCAATTTTAAGCAAAGAAAAAAGAATTTTGGAAGAACTGTCTAGTATATGAAAATTGAAAGTTACCGTCTGCCTAGGTTGCCATGAAAAACACAATAACCGTAAAGACAAATGTGTTGTCTTAATCTACCATAACTGGCTACTAGAAGTACAGCAAAAAAAAAATCGCCACGGCTGTTGACACTGCTCTAATCGTAGACTGTAGCTGCAACCCCACTATGTTTCATCTGTTATGCTATTTCATTAAAGCCATCGTTTTTTACTCACAGGCTACTTTACTCGGTTCTCGAACCGGCCACATTCATGGAGTACGAGTGTCGATCACCTTCGTACCTACCGAGCCTACTAAAAATCCGTATGTTATCCCGATAGCATCGTGTGTTATTGATTGAGTGTAAAGGATTTATGTGTGTTAATATGAACGTTGTGTTGTTTTTTTGTGTTGTAAACATGTACATTTTCTTTGAGGTATAAGTTTTAAGCTTTGTTTTCACAGGTGATGGTGTTCGTCCACGCTCGAAACGCTACTTACAGAACGGCTTCCAAATTGAAAGAGTTGGCCATGCAGAATGACGAGCTTCACCTGTTCGAAGCCAAAAGCGAAAGTTCGAAACATAAAAGCAGTGCCTCGACTCAAATCAGCGTGAGTATTGTTGTTCTCTTCATTCAAGTGCAAATCTCTCGCATTACAGTGAGTAGTAAAATTGTTACGCAAAATCTCGTTCGTTTGCTCCCTTTGCAGAAATTAGCACTTTTTTGAACCACTTCATTACAGTTACAATAGACAACCCTTTACCTTATTTTTATTTATAAATATACTTTTATTTTTGAAAGTGATACAACTAGTCAAGGCAATTAGAAGTACTTGTATTACATCTAAAAAAAGATACCACTGAAATGAAAGTATAGTAACTCCTTGATACATTGCACTTCTTGGATGTGAGGTTACTTAACATAAAGGCATTTTCATCAGATGACTATTCGAAGGATGTGACTTTCCAATGAAGCAGTTCAGCCTGAGAATTAGCATGGGTACAGCTTTGATGTATGCATACTTTTTTGACAATGCTTTTGGTGTGTTTTTTGGCACACTTTCTGTCACCAAGGAAGAAATTCTTAGAAAAAATGGTTTTTCTTAACGAAAAATAACTAGGTTTAGCCAAGTCTTATTCACCAAAACAAAAATTTTTTACATTAAATCTTGCCGAGGTTGCCATAAAAGCAAGAATAACTCTAATAAAGATGGGTAACCTTTAACTACCATAACTCGCTACAAAAAAATGCCAAAAGCATTGCCATGAAAGTAAGTGTTTTTCAAAGCTGTACCATCCCCTGATTTCACGAATCAAAATTTCATTGGGAAATGATGAAAAAGAACAATTGAAACAACGGTGCTGTACAGAGTGTTCAGAATCAGACGTAACATGTGATTCGTTCCTTAAAAGTTTTTTTTTTTACTGGACGAACATTCTCGAGATATAACCCTTTAAATATTTTATCGCTTTAAATATTTTATTGCTTGCAATTACATTTTTGTAGAATTTTTTATGTATATTTGCACTTGGATTTCGATGTATAGTATGATAATGTAGGGTCAGATGTAATAAATTCATAATCAAAATATTTGGTATATTTTCTCTCCAGTTTTTTTTAATTCCTATTGTTAAGTTCAATTAAGGGTTCCAACCCTTATAATAACAATTAAAATATCTGAAGAGAAAAAATACAAAATATTTGGGATAATTATCCTTTTACCTCATTTGACCCTAAATATTTAAAAATACTGCGTGGATACTATGTATCGATAATAATCACGGATCACAACATTTATTAAGGGAATTGTATCATCAGGGAAATTTTTGTGACACTATCGGAAATATCGGAACTTTTTTTCGAGGATTTTGTTGCCACCCTGACCATGCATCCCATGGATCTAAAAACACCACTGCATTGTTTTCATTTATGAAAGTGGATGAAAATCCCATTTGAAAGGTCTCAACGTTCCTCCCTGCAGATCGGTCGTTCTCGGAACAAGCAACTGCAGGAGCTGCTGGAATATGGGTTCGCCATGCACCACGCCGGCATGCTGCGTTCAGATAGGAACCTGGTGGAAAAAGCCTTCCGTGATGGCCACGTCAAGGTCCTGGTCTGTACCTCCACTCTGGCATGGGGAGTCAACCTGCCTGCACGAGCAGTCATCATCAAGGTAGGCATTTGTTCGGAAAAAACACTAATGGGTCATTCCACGTGAAAACGCCCATTTTGAGAAAAAGTTGTTGCACCATAGTCATGGATTATTATTATTTTTTTTTTTTCAAATTTTTACCATAGATAGGCATGGCAGTGAAACCCTTAGATCTCAATTTTTAAAATATTTTGTCTAATATGAGCCGAGATACAATAATTTAACAATATGAGCTTGCTTTGAATTAGTACATCATAAAAATTCCAATTTGACCATTGTTTTTAAGTTATGGTCACTTTTGCACTGTAAGATGACCACCGTTTTAAAATCCACGCTGTCGTTAGAATAGCTTTTATTCGGAAATCAAAAATGTGCTGCACGCTATGAATTTTTCTCAGATTAAAGTACATCTGTTAGTTAATACTTCTACGGAAGAGAAAAATAAGAGGGTTCATTTATTTTTATTGCCTTTAAAAGTCGACTGTTTTTAATAGGGAATTTTCCACTTTACATGTAAAAAACTCCTTTAAAATGTAAAATTACCACTGGTTTTGCATTTTATGTACACTTCTGAAATAAATGGCTTACATTTGGTACCAAAATTACTAAATGTGAAATTCTTAGTTCAATAGTTATGGTCCTCTATAGACAGTGTGGCAAATCCAAGATGGCCACCATTTTGTAAAATTGACCAATTTTTAAATTATTGTATCTCGGCTAATATTGGCAAAATATTTAAAACTTTGAGGTCCTTATATGGAATGACTCTAATTGCATCTGTTCACACTTGCTTTGTTTTGTGAGTGGTGCAAATCACCAATGTTTACATTACTGCTTCCTGTATTCTTGTCAGTTCATTTTCATCTTTTCGCGATATGCAGTGATCCGGTTGCCTCAGAGTCTTTACACTGCTTGTATCGTTCTGCACTCTGCCTGTTGCGTCGTTATTGAATACCTTGGTGTGGTTACACTCTTGTTTTACTGTTACAAGGCACCACTGGAAATCTCTCCTAACTAACATTTTAAATATCAAGGTTGTATTTTTTTCCATCATAAGTCCAAAACTCAAATTGTTTATGATGTTACAGCAATCATAATCGATTAATAATTGTTTATTTTATACTCAATTCAGACATATGTCATAAATAAACTCTTTAGGGGTGAAAAAGCTCTGAAACCTGAAGAAAAATTATAATACCCAATTTGGGTAAATACTCAAGTATGAACCCTATTATATTGACACGCAAAAATAAATATACCCAGATATTTTACATCACTGATCACACCTTTGATCAATTTTACTAACATTAATACTCAGATAATAGTTACTTTTGCGTATTTGCAAAAAATATTTAGCAAGAAAAAAAACTTTCTTACCTATCTACCTTCCCATCCTAATATTTTTGCAGTACAGATACAGTCTTCATTTATGAGCGGTGGCAACGGCCTTGGCGATTTTTTTGACGAACTTCTAAAGTTGTCAAGGAAATAATTATTTCAAAAATATTATTTTCTTTAAAACGGAAAATGAAAGCTTGAAAACACATTTGAGAACGTTTTGAAAAGTATATTTAAAAAAAACTTTCACAATAAGTAGTAAGCTTAAACACATTTCTGAACCAGCAGAAAAACTAAGCTGTGAAATTTGGGTAGGAATACACTAAAACTTTTCAATTACACTAAGTACAGTAGGCTGTTTGAAAATAAAAAGATTTTTAAAAGAAAAAAGCAAGAAATAATGTAACTTGATGCGTCGGAACTGTTCCGGGAAAAAATTATAAAAACGAAATTCCACAAATGGCAAAAAATCAAAACTCTTAAACGTTTTGTAAAAGATATAACAAAATAAAAATTCCACAAATGTAAAAATACAAATAACTGAACAAATGAATCACAGAAATTTTTTTTAAAAAAGACCAATGTAATCAAAAGGATATTTTAAAATCAAAATAACCAATGGAAGCAAAGAAAAAAATTTCAAATGAACCAATGAAATCAAATGACTTTAGAAGAACTTTCTAGAATATTCAAAATGAAAATTGAAAGTTGCTGTTTGCCGAGGTAGCCATGAAAACCACAATAACCGTAAAGACAGATGGGTTGCCTTAACCTACCATAACTCGCTGCTAGAAATGTGCCAAAAAAATCGAAAAGCCTTTGCCACCGCTCATAGATGTAGAGTGTAGCTGTACCATTTTTGCTCTCGTTACAGGAAACGAACCTTTTTTTAGGACTAATGAAGTGTCAGTTATGAAAAGATGTGTGAAGTTTCTTGTTTTCAGGGGACGGAGGTGTACGACTCAAAGAGAGGAGCGTTCGTGGACGTTAGCGTGTTGGATGTCATGCAGATATTTGGTCGGGCCGGTCGCCCGCAGTATGACAAGTTGGGTGAGGGCATCATCATCACTTCCCACGACCGACTGAGTCACTACCTGTCCATGCTGACCAGGCAACACGTCATAGAGAGCAACTTTGAGGACAAGATTGCCGACAATCTCAATGCCGAGGTGAGCAAATTTCAGCTTTCTCGATGGCTGTGAGGACGTGCATTGTGTGGTGTGGCTTTGATGTGTGTACTTTGGTGGCAACACTTGGCATGTTTTTTTATGTCAGCAAGGAAAAAATTCTTTAAAATAAAAGTTTTTTTTTAAAATTTGGTATTAATAAGCATTTACTGAAAATAATTAATAGAAACAGTTAGAACAGACATAACTTTTCTTAAAGGAAGATAATTAGCCTTCTTGTTATCGTGAATACTTTTACCGATCCAAGTGTAAAAAGGAATTTTTTTGCAGCAAACTTTATTGCATTTGTCACACAAAAGATCCGATTCGATGAATCCCGATTTCTTTGGCAAATCTAAAGCACAGCTGCTTGTCCTGACATAAACTACAAAGTCACTGCCCCCTCCCTCATTTTCTCAAGTTTCCCTGCCATCAGAGTAAATTAAACTTTAAATTTTACGAAACACCCTGCAACTAATCTACAGCACTCGATACAGAAGGCACGTTGAAATCAAAAAAGATAATGGTTTTCAAAAATACAAAAAGGCAAGGAACATTCAGATCCGATTGCAGTGGACCATGTCTAAACTCAAACTGAACATTTTAATTCATCCAATTTACATGAAAGGGAAAAGAATTGGGGAAAAAATTAAAAAAAAAAAAACATTGATATATCAAAGGACAATTTAACGGAAATCAAAAGAATATTCTAAATGAAACTTTCCACTTGCCAAGGTTGCCATAAAAGGGGGAATAATTCTGATGAAAACGGATAATCTCTATCTGCTGTAGCTCGTTGCGAAAAGTGCTTGAGAGTTGCCTCCAAAGTATGTATCTACCTAAGCTGTACCGTACTGTGTGTTATCACAATTTCCCAATTTTCAATTGGTATCATGAAACCTATGACATTCCGGATTTTAGATGTTATTATGATTTTTGGATGCTTGAGTTGTAAATCAAAATGCATGGTAATCTACTTTCTTTCACTTCAGTTAAGCAAAGCAAAAGCATTTTTTTACAAATTCTCATTTTGTGGATGAGAGGCTGGAGGTATTATAAAGTTTAAGGAATTATAAAGTATTTAAATTCCCTTTTAAATACTCAGAACATTTGGTATTGCTATAGCTGATAAAGCAGTACACCATTGTAGTAGCAGTTAGCTACACTTATTGTAGTAGAAGTTTTAGTTGCTTAGGCAACTGCTGCTACAATAAGTTTTAAGAGAAGACTATTTTTCACAAGGATATCTGCTACTCTGATTGCGATCTTTCTAGAGAAGAAAGGATTAATCGTTATATTCCTCCAAACATTATATTCCTCCCCTGAGTTGTATGCACTTTATCTTCATGATCTGAAAATAAATAACTCATCTGCCTATAAAAGTTAAAAAAGCTTTTTCTGGATAAAAATTTTAAAAAGTTTGGCTGAAAGAAAAACTTTACTAAATAGAATTGATGTGTCAAAAAATATTCGATCTAGTATATACCAGGGGTGCAGAATATGTCCAAAAACGCGAACGAGGTTTGGAGAAAATTCAGGCAGCTGTGGGGAAATTTTTGCCCAAGTTTATGTAAAAAAAACTACAAATTCAACTGTCATCTGACGAACAAATGTTTTGGCTATCGACTATATTTAAGCGCCCCCAATCTCTTTTTTTTCCCTTTGCAGTGAAGTAAATTCTCATATTTTACTGAAATCGGCAAAAGAAGGTCTTTTCATGGGGTTAGGTGTGATCACTGCTCGCTAACCCCATGAAATTTTTGATTGCTACGAATTCCCATTTGGTTTGTGAAGTAAACCAAATAATGAATATTATGAACTGTGGTGTGCTTTGCAAACCAACATCACGGGCAAGACCTCGTCATTGGCAATTGGGGCCAAATTTGATAACAGTTAACAAGGCGTTGCTTGTGTTGAGCTCGTCATTGTCAAATTCAAATTGTAAATAGAGATCCAATCGGCATGACGTCACAATCTCTTGCGAAAATAGAGATCCAATCGGCATGACGTCACAATCTCTTGCGAAAATATAAATATTTAATTGAAAAATTAGTTATTAAAAGAAAATCAAATGTAAAGTATCTATCTGGTGTAAAATTTTCCGCAGATTTCAAATCCGTTGAAATTTTCATTGTACTCTAATAGTAGCTTAAACTAGAATGAAAATACAAGTACGTTTTCGGGGAAATTTTGGACAAAACAATTTGTATTCTTGGGAATTATTGGGCCCTGAAACATTTTCTGCACCCCTGGAATGTACACTACCCTACAATAATGGACTGGATGCCAACGGATTTGCATAAAAACCGACTACTTGTTTGAGGGTGTTTTTCATGGTATGGCCTGGGACCTTTGCTTGTTGTTCCTGATCAATTGAACACCGACGCCTACGTGAACATTTTGGACCATCAGATTCTTCCTACGCTCTGGCAATTTTATGGAATGGAAGAATGTCACTTCCTGGACGACAACGCTCCGTGTCATGTTGCTGCCTCTGTTGAGCAGTTGTATCCAGATATGGATGTTAAACGTCTTCCCTGGCTGCTCAGAGTCCCGACCTAAATCCCGTAGAACATTTGTGGAACATGTTAGAGCAACTCTTACGAACCAGGGAACCACGTCCGCAATCTACAGCTGAGCTGGCGACATTTTTGCAGCAGGAATGGACACAAATACCCATAGCTGTGTATCAAAACCTTGTTGATAGTCTGCCCAAAAGGGTTGCTAATGTAATTGCAGCACATGGGGGACCATGCCCCTGTTAAAGCATGTATTCTTTCCCTTATACCATCACATTTTGCTGTCTGTTCCATTATTGTAGGTTTGTGTAGATGACACGAGTATGTATCTATTTTAGGTTGCACTCGGTACTGTGACCACCATCGACGAAGGAGTCGAATGGCTCAGCTACACTTACCTCCATGTGCGAATGCTGAAAAATCCTCATGCTTATGGCCTCAAGCCCTCCAATGCTCAGGTGAGTTTCTGTGCTTAAAAGTAACAAAGCTTGATCTTTGATACATTTCTTGAAATTGCTAATTTTTTATTTTGAAATCTGTCCCTGATAAATTCCTATTTCTTATTTTGAAACACAAGATTCCTGAAAAGTACTCATTTTTCATAGTGAATAACCATCCCCTGAAAAGTGCTTATTTTTCATGTCAAATAACCAGTAAATTAACTTTCTGGTTGGAGGTTCTTTTCCAAATCGTGATCAAAAATGCCGTTGCACAAGTGACAGATTCCGTTTTGCTCAATTCAAGAACACAAAAAGCGATCAAGAGAATCAAGGGAGGAAGCGATCAGGACTTTTTGCAGGTATATGGGGATCTGGCACGACGGGGCCTTCTGGACCTGGTGTAGGCTTTCCTACACCAGGGGGATGTGCAACAACAACAACAACAACACAAAAAGCCTTCTCCACTGCAGAAACAGTCATTTCCGCGTAACACACTCCTTTTGCCTACGTCACCACGCTCTAGAGGGGGGACACAAACTTTATGAGTTACTTAGCTAACAGTTCGCATTTGGCGACCGTGTTTTAAACTATTCCTGTTTTACAGTATCTGGAAACTGTATACTTACTTATGAATCACCCTGTATATCTAAAGTTCTTACTTTTGAGGCAGAAAAACACTTTATTTTAAATCTTTCCACAGTTACTTTAGCTAGCTACATGAAACTAAGATGATTGTCTGAGCATTTTAGAAGACTTGACTGCCTTGTAGTGAAAAAAGGGCAGAAACACTTTAAAAAAAAAATCTAGGGTTGGCCAAGCCTTCCTTATAGTCATGGCTCCCCAGGTTCCCCTATATTTTTGAATGAACTTATTTTTAATGTGACGGATATGTTCTTGTTATGAAAATGACATTTGTGTTTAAACTTTTCATGCTTCCATTTACAATAGTCCATGTCTCCCAGTTTGGGAATCGCTTCTTTAGGCTGTGTGTGTAGGGGAAGGTGGGGCACACTGTTACACGTTTTTTATTTCCAGCTGTGGCATCAAGATATGCACCTATATGAAGCTTACATACATTTTACATACCATTAAAACTAAAGAGAGTATTTAATATTTGTGTTTCCCAGTATTTAATGTTTTTGGTAGTTATGAGCATTGTAACATTGTGGCCCACTGTCGCGGTACAGTGTTACACCCTGTGGGATACAATGTTACACCCTGTGGGATACAGTGTTACACCCTGTGGGATGCAGTGTTACGTTATAGTAGTAGCAGTAAATATAAAAGCACTTCTTATAAGTTCAAGATTGAACTTTCTTTTAAAATTCAGATCGGAAGGTTCCTTGTTCGAATCCTGGTCCAGGCATAGATGTTTGTAAGTGTGTGGTGTAGAGGAGGCTGGTGAATCTTAAATCTAATCTGTCGTGGCCGAAAGTCCTCGTGTTGGGTTGGTGTGGAAGTGTGCCAGCTCGGGTGTTACTTCGTCATCTGATCTCATAATTACGAGGTGTTGTCCTTGGATCTTTCCCTTAAGGGATTGATCCCAGAATGTCGTCAATAGCCCGTTGTGTTGGTCTAGTACGACGCTAATTAAGAATTACTAAATTACCATCTTTTAAATTCATCAACATACCAAAATAAAAACAAAGTTTTTATTTACAAATCAGTTGTGAACAGTAGTTATATCCCGAGGCAAGGATAACTAGAGAAGTGAGCTTCAGAAACAAAATCTCAAATTATATACACAAAATACAGCTAATATAACTATTAACACAAACTAATTACTATACAAAAATATGGTACTCCTCTCCCATTGGTTGCAACTGATGACGCTACTAGTAAAGGGGTGTGGTTACGGTTTCCCGCAAAGTTTGTTTCATCAGGTGTGGCCACGCTTCTCCATCTTGGAAAAACTGTTTACCACAGGAAAACACCTCTCTTGTGCAGACATTTTCTTAAAGGAGAAGGACGTAGGAATTCTAGTAAGTATATATTTATCTAACAATTTTAAATCCTTCCACGCTTCCTTGAGGTAGCTACATAAAACTAAGATGATTGTCTGAGCATTTTAGTAACTTGACTACCCTATAGTGAAAAAAGGCTGAAACACTTTTTAATAAAAAAAATCAAGGGTGGACCAAGGTTCCCCCACCGTTTTGCCAAACCGGTCAGATGCGTGTTTTGAAGAGTACGAAACAGCATTTTTAAGCACGCAATCGATCCTTCCAGAATGATCACCTGTTGTACGAGCACCGAAAGCAGATGATGCAGAAGGCTGCCATCAAGCTGCACAAGGCGCAGATGATCCGGTACGACACAGAAAACGGCTACCTGCACATCACCGACAAGGGCCGGACTGCCAGCCACTACTACGTCGGCACTGAGAGTATCTCACGCTTCAACGAGAAGCTGAAGGGTGCTTTCATGACAGACTCTGAGGTCTTCAGGCTCATATCCAAGGCACAGGAATTTGATCAACTGAAGGTGGGTTTGTTTTCTTTTCTCTCTTTGCTCAGTCGCAGCGACCGGGTGGTCGAATCCCACAGTCGTGTGCGAAGGGGGTGATTGGTGCACGATTAGGTACTTTCCTATTAACCGCATGCCAATGGTGCAAAACTTTGATGGATTGATATTTATTTGTGGATAATACAATGCTTTTGTGTTAATTACATGCCATTGGCGAATATCAACCAAGTTTTTTGCCAAATGTTTTAAATTTTTTGCCTTAGGTGAAAACATTGGCTGTGTTTGGCGCAAAACTTTGATATTCGCTAATGGCCTGCATTTAATACGAAAGTACCCATAAGTAATTTTATCAACCAACTAGCTACTGGGTGGCTAGCCAGCGTTACCCGTGTCAGTTGCTTTTGTGGGGTTATTGGTTTGCTTCACAAACCAAGTGGGAATTCGTAGCGTATTGGATAACTGCGGCGTTGCCCGTATAGTTGGCTTGCTTCGCAAACTAATAAAATTTGTAGCCTATTGGATAACAGCCATCACAGATTTCCGTTTGGTTTGCTAATTTGTAGCCTTTGGAATTTCCATAATTGAGTTGTTTAAGACTGTTCTTTTTGTCACATTGCCATGGTGTTGGTTTGCTTCACAAACCAAAGGGTATAAATTTTTAATTGATAAATTATTTACTACAAGAAAATCAAATGAATAATGTATCTATCTGGTGTAAAAGTTTCTGCAGATTTCAAATCCGTTAAAATTTTTATTTTATCTTTAACAGTCTAGGAGATAGAAAAAAAGCTCTGAAGAACACCAGTGATAACTTTAATAATTTCTTTTTTTCACTCAAATCCATTTCTCAGGAAATCCAAATGAATGAATCTCAAGTGAAACGAAGGTCATCCAAATCTGTTCGCTCCCATTCGAGATGGTAGGTGAAAAAGTGGCTTGGTTCCAAAGACTGACGCCAATAGTGACGTGAGGGAGAAAAGTCTGAATTTTGATGCTTCTTCATTTCACAAAAGATAGAATGGTGAAAAAATTGTTAAATTCATTTTAAAATGTTTTAGATTAAATTTTAAAATTTGCGTTGACCCAAAAATTGCAAAAAACTTGTAATACCTGTGTGCCAAATCCCACTACTGTAAGTGCCATAGATTTGTCAGGACTGAGCGGACAAGAAACAAACAAACAAACACTTCCTTTTATGATAGTAGAGATAAGATTAAACATGTTAGGTCGTATAATAGATTTCAATTCTGCTGTATTTATTCCGGCAATGCGCAAGCTTTTCCTGAAGAGACAGTGTTTTAAATTTATGAACATGCCCACCCCTTTTATTCCAGAATGCATGCTTAAGACCTCCCTCTTCTACCTAATTTAATAATAAAATTTGTCATGGCCTCGCGTTGGCTTGGTGTCGGAAGTTTGGAGAGTGGGGTGCCAGCTCATGTGTTGTTCTCGTCATCTGTAAACTGCTATCTGTGTGTTATATATTAGTTGTAGAGAGCATGTAGTAAAAAGTTGAATTTCAGGTGAGGGATGATGAAATGGAAGAACTGGATTATCTTCTGCACGAATGCTACTTGGAAGTTCCTCTGGGCGCTGAAAATACGGAAGGCAAAGTGAACATCTTGCTGCAAGCATGTCTCTCGAAACTTCCGATTAGAGAATTCTCCCTCATATCGGACCAGATGTATGTTGTACAGGTAATGCTATTGCTAGGGATCTTTTATGAGTATTTTTTACTTAATTATATAATACTATTTCCTTCACATACAAATGTAGTATACCCAACCCTCGTTATACGCCATTTCGCTGTAACAGCCTTTTTTAACTACATCGGCACTTTTTTGCTTTTTTAATTCACTTTTTCGATTTACAACCCACAATGTTTCGTTATACGGCCAAAAAATGCTGTTTTTATGATTGTTTAGTTTCAGCTTCTTCCTTTAGGCGGCACTGCTGCATTTTTCCTCGTGAAAATATGAGGAACGTTTGGCACAACATTGTTATCCTTTTACTGCGTTTTCGCTTTAGTGTAGTTAGACCAACACCGACTCTATACAAAGCCCATGTCACGACTCAAAGTCCTACCACGAGGCTACTTTTACATACTACAATACGAACTGCAGGCAGTTCAGCCTAATGGGTTTAGTTGAACTTAAGTAGCTTTTTGATAGTGACAACTTTACGTAGACTACATTGGACCAATGTTTGAAACTAGATCAATCCACAACTGCAGAAAGTGATGATGGCAGCATATTATAGCTAACTGATTCTTCATGTTAATGTTCATCAGCAGATTAAAACAGTTTTTAAGCATTTTATTTTATGTTTTTTATTATATGTAGTAGTATCCATATGCACATATTTCTTTTGCTTTTTAATTTACGTATATGTTTATTTTTTTAATTATTACTTTGTCTATTGTTACATTGTTTTGTACTTTTATTTTTATGTAAGCATTTTTATAGGAAATGAAAAGAATAAAAGGCTTTATTAACTAAAAACTATTATTTTACAACAAATTGGAACAGATCCAATTGAATTTGTATGGGTTTGTATCAAAATATTGATTTGTTATGCAGCATTTCGCTTTACGGCCAACTTTTCCGGAACATATCCATCCGGAACACCCATAACCATCTTGTCTTTTCAAGTACTATTGAATATCCTCAAGTCCTGTGCCCATCAGCAGATGATAGCAAATCCTATGTACAGTTTTGTTGAAATTCTGATTCTAGAGATCTGTTTAAATGATATTAATCTTTTAGGTTTTGTTTCATTTTGATCTTTCACTTGTTCAAGTTGAGATATCTTGAAAGCCTCTTTTAGCTGTATTTGCTTTTGCCGGTTGATTGTGCTTCACTGAATGGGAGAGGTTCGTTTTTTAATGTATTTTCAGCAAGTAGTAGAAAACATTTTTTTCTTCTACCCTTTGAGTGACATCTGCTGTCTTCTCGCATGACTTCTAACCACTTCTCAACCAATAGAAACTTTCCTATGTGTCTTTCAACCCAAAATGTGGCTATCTGTTTTGCTCTGAGAGAAAAGCAACACTCGGAAATCGGATTGTGCTTCACTGAATGGGAGAGGTTCGTTTTTTAATGTATTTTCAGCAAGTAGTAGAAAACATTTTTTTCTTCTACCCTTTGAATGACATCTGCTGTCTTCTCTGCATGACTTCTAACCACTTCTCAACCAATAGAAACTTTCCTGTGTGTCTTTCAACCCAAAATGTGGCTATCTGTTTTGTTCTGAGAGAAAAGCAACACTCGGAAATCTTGCGACGCTCGGAGGGATGGTTTAGAAAAAGTTAAATGCATGTGTAGATCTTGCTAATTGTCAAGTTCAATGTCTGGTTCAAAACGAGTCGGTTTCGGTCTTCAATCGCCATGGAATTCCATGTTCATCTTCATTGCCTTGTCACTCAGGATGGAGGTAATCCGAGTGAATTCAATATTAATTGTACAATGATGTCACATATTTCTCTATAGACCGCCTAACAATTTTATAAAGACCACTTTGGCAACCACTGGTCTTGAAGAAGTTAAAATTGTTTCTAAAAATATGGGTGTCAATGCATTCTGAAAAATTGTTAAACCTAAAATTTTGTGCTGTAAACTATTTTGTGAAAAATCTTGAGTCATCGGTTCTGTTTTTGTGTGAGCAAAAGTCCCAAATCTTTTGTTTATTATTGTGTGTGTTTCCCTTCAGAATGCGACTCGCATAGCGCGATCTCTGTTCGAGGTGTGCCTGCGCAAGAACTGGGCCATGCTCACGGCCTCCTTCCTCAAGGTGTCCAAGATGCTGGAGCGGCAACTCTGGAGCTGCGACCCCCCCGCATGCCAGTCTCCCCTCCACCAGTTCAACGAGCTGAGCCGCGACATCCTCGCGCGAATCGACAAGACCAGGTACCAGGTGGACCAGCTGCAGGAAATGGATGCGGACGAAATCGGTGCGTTTGACTTTTGATATTGTTTCCCACCTAGTATCTCTAATATTATAAAAGGCAGTGTCCGTCTGTTTGTTTTCTGCCTGCAAAGTCCTGACAAATCTATGGCACTAAACAGTAATAGGATTTGGCACACAGGTAGTCCGAATTTTTCGCAATTTTTGTTTTCTAAAATTTAATCTAGAACATTTTAAAATGAATTTAATAGTTTTTTTTTCACTGTTCTTTATAATTTCGGAATGTGATGTCACCTGAAGAACCACATTCATATTGACTTTTTTCCCTCTGTGACGTCAGCCTTTGGAAACATGTCAAGTTTTTTTCACCTTTTGTGTATTTCCAATAAATGGGAATGTTAGCAAACATATTCGAATGACCTTTGTTTGATTTGAGATTAATTTACTTTGATTTCCTGAGAAACTGATTCGAGTGAAGCAAAAGGAATTATTAAAGCTATTACCGGCGTTCTTCAGTGCTTTTTTTCTACCTCAGCGATCATTAAAGATAGAATAAAAATTTTAACTGATTTGAAATCTGCGTAAAATTTTGCACCAGATAGATACCTTATATGTTTAATTTTCTTTTAATAAATAATTTTTCAGTTAAATATTTATATTTTTTGGTTTGCAAAGCAAACCTACACCACACGACAATGCGACCCCCACAAAAAGCAATGTCACGGGCAACGCCTGGCTAGCCACATGGTGGCAAATTGTTAACTAAAATGTCTAACAATTTAGCAGAGGAAGGTACGCTGTACATGTTTTAGCACAGTTGAAAAACTAACACAGCACCGTGAGACTTCAAAATTCATTAATAGAAATAAATAAAACAGCATCAAAAGAAATAGCCTATTGATATTGAATAGCAAGATAGAATATTGGAAAATTTCAGAGAAATTTTGATGATTTAAATGGCTACTATTATCGTTTGTCCTATTTAGAGATGCGCAATTACAAGTTGTTAGAGAATCAAATCAATCATATTCGCCAAAATTGTAATTAGAATATAAAACACTGGTGTCATAAATTTTTAACACCAAGAAAACCGCGGATGTCGTTTTTTCGGCGCCGTGGGCCTGCAATACAATTTGAAATTTGTGTAACTAATGATGGTTTTTTTATGCATTAAATTAATATTTTTTGATTGCAATTATAATTTTGTAGAATTTTTTATGTATATTAGCATTTGATTTCGATATATAATATGATAATGTAGGGTCAAATGTAACAAGTTCGTAATCAAAATGTTTTGTACTAGGGGGCCCGCTCCCTGCTCACTAATGCTTGCTGACCCCAGACGATTGCTTTACAATCCTCATTGGTTCGCTGCACGAACCTTGCTCGCGTCGCTCACATCAATGAAGATATTGTTTACAAAATATGATATTCCAAAAAATATTTTCAAATGTAAATTTGTTGCACTACAGAAAAATTATACAGTACCTCTGGAATCAGAACAATTTGGAAATCAAATGAAAACTTTGTGATTCAAAATGTATGTATCAAAATGTTGGCGATAACAAATAACGTCTTTTTGCGTGCCGCATAAGAGAAATATATATTTATAGATTTTTTTTATCCAGTTTTTTCAATTGTTTTCATAAGAGTTCCATTAAGGTTTCCGACCCTTACTCTAACAATTAAAATATCTGAAGTGAAAAAATACAAAATATGTGTGGGAGAATGATCCATTGACCCCATCTGACCCTAAATGTTTAAAAATGTAATGTATGTATACTGCATATCGATACCAATCACGGATGACAACATTTTTTAAGGAAGTTGTAAAATCAGGGAAATTTTCTTGATACTACCAGGGAACTTTATTTCGAAGATTTTGTAGCCAACCTGTAGAAATTCCACTGACTGTCATTTTTTCATTTCTGCGTGTTTAGCTCAACGGGTGCATGTGTCTCGTGAGCGTCATATCATCAAGAGGTGCCTGGAGTACATCCCCAACCTGGGCATCGAGCCCAACGTGCAGCCCATCACGGACAGCATCCTCCGCATCACCCTCCACATCAAGCCTGACTTCAAGTGGTGCGACAAGTACCACGGGTCTGGATCGGAGACCTTCTGGATCTGGATCTGCGACCCGGAAACTGACTTCATCTACCACTTTGAGTACTTCGTGCTTCCCAAGAAACAGGTACGTGGACACCACACAGCATATGGGGTCCCCATAAACAGACTGTGCAGACAACCGAATAGTAGGGTGGGCCGAAAAACACTTTTTTTCGAAATCGATATTCTAATAGTGCGGAAAGGGTTCTCTCTGGGTTCAATAAACACGGTGTAAAATATTTTTTTGATTGGATAATATCTTCTGCCCCTGCATCGCACTTGAATTTTGGAAAATTGGGTAAAAATTGACAATTTTTACTCGGCGTAGGAAGTATAATTATTTTTCAATATTGCTATTCTAATAGTGCGGAAGAGGTGCCGCAGGTTCTTGAGAATTGCGGAAAATGTTGCAACTAAAATTGAGTCTGTATGGGCAAAAGCAAGCACCGCCATTCCCATTGGGACCCATTCTCAAATACTGCAAATGATCTATACCTGCCATGGAAAATATACCAATTTTAAGAGGTCTTACAAAAGAGATAAGACCAGTAAGGCTTTCCAAACAAAGATCAAAGCATTTCGACAAGAAGCATGCACAAGGTTATTTGACATTGCAGTCTGCAAATGTATTGCTTTTGAAGATTGCACATGAGAACGTACTAGAAAATTACCTCTGAATGAGCATAATTTCCTGAAAGATCAACGGACAACAAGACTTCTTTACATCAGCTCACTTGACATTAAAGAAACAAAATGACTTCAGAATATTACTGATAATGCTGATAGAAAGGCTCACAATTTATATTTAAATCATCCACAAGCAACGCCTAACTTAGGGTATGTAGATTATGAAGAAATGGATTGTTCTTCAGATATATCTGAAGTAGATTTAAATCTGGACATTTACAAACCATCAACATTGAACCATTTAATCTCTCATACTGATCTTAGTTACAAACAATGAACTCCGATTGTATCTAAATCATCACAAATGCGACTTGGCCTCCCTTCAACTGCTGTGGTTGCCAACAGGTTTGGAGTCTCGGACCGGGCTGTGGCTGCAATTGCTTCAAGTGTTCTTCACGATGTCGGTCTCATAACTAGCAACAACTCAGATTTGGTGGTTGACAAAAACAAACTGCGAAGGGAAAAGGCTAAAGTTAAAAACAATTTAAAATGTCAAGCTTTAAGTGAAGCTCGGGCATTACCGTTGAAAAAACTATATTTCGATGGTCGTAAAGATTCTACATTGATAGAGGAGATAGTAGATACTAAAAGATACACGAAAAAAGCAAAAGAGGAACATTTATCTCTTATTGCAGAACCGGGTTCACGTTACATTACTCATTTGAGTCCATCATTTGGCACCGCAAAACAAATTTCCGTGACTATTACTGGATATTTTGAAGGGATCACAAGAGATCTTTCTCAGCTTCTGGCAATTGGCTGTGACGGCACATGTGTTAATACCGGATGGAAGTCCGGTGTAATTCTGTGTTTGGAATTAAAACTCGGAAAACCTCTGCAGTGGGTAATATGTCTTCTGCATTTTAATGAACTCTCTTTGAGGCATCTGTTTGAAACGTTGGATGGGCCAACAAATGGTCCAAAGTGAAACTTTACCAGTGACACCTTTCGAAATTATTGACGGTGAGTTACCAATAACTGATAGACGTGACTTAAGTAAGGATCAAATGTACTTGCTAGTAATATCTCAAGCGGTGCGATTGGGTAGTTGTTCTGATGAACTGGCTAGACGCAGTCCTGGTTCATTATCACATTCACGCTGGCTGACAGCAGCGAACAGAATTCTAAGACTATATGTTAGTTCTCCAGATCCTTCTATGAAGTTGAAACAAATTGCTGAGTTTGTTGTGAAAGTTTACACTTCCAACTGGTTTAATATAAAGTCCAAACATTCGCTGAAAGATGGAGCTAAGCATGTGTGGAATACCATTTCTAGATACAGGTATTTATCTCAAGACCTCAAGGACGTTGTTGATGGAGTAATTTGTCGAAATTCGTTCTTTGCTCATCCTGAGAATATCTTACTGTGTATGTTGAAGGAATGGAAGACATCAGAGAACATCTGAGAACTTGCTGTACGACGTATAATTAAGTCTAGAAAGTCATCTTCCAATGTTAAGTCAGTATGTGTATTTCTCCCACCAAAACAGAATTTTGAAGCTGCTGACTATACAGAAATGATTGGCTGGTCATCAATTACGATTACTTCTCTACCTATCCTCCGTGATATATCCACTACCATATTTAGTTCCATTGTGCGTGATTTGAAAAATCCAGAATGGGACTTTGTTCACTTCCTATGTCACACACAGGTAGTTGAACGGTGCGTCAAGTTAGTGACACAAGCATCCGCTAAGGTTTATGGGTTTCAAAGTAGAGACGGGTTCATTAGATCCACATTCGTTTCCCGATCAATTATGCCTGATTCGTACATAAGGCTGATTTCAAACCTCTTCCTGTTGATTAAGTGTAAATAAACTTTTGGTATGGGCATGTCATAAAATTCTATGGTTACAATATTCTTAATAAATATTATATTGATACATTGCGATTCAGCTATTATTTAATAATTTTCAGGCAATATAATCAAATGTACAATACACAGTACAGCAATAAACAGTGTTTGTACTCATCTATTTTTCATGTTTGATTTATTTCTATAACACGTAAAAAAGTGCACTTTTCTTCAAAATCAGCAAAATTTCAATTGCAATGTGGGAACAGAAGATATTATTCGATCGAAAAAATATTTTACACTGTGTTTATTGATCCCAGAGAGAACCCTTTCCGCACTATTAGAATATCGATTTAAAAAAAAAGTGTTTTTCGGCCCACCCTACCGAATAGGTGCGGAATAAATTTAATTGTCGCCTACAGACATGTCTCCAATGACCTGAAAAACAGTGACCAATTGATTTGGTATGCCAGTCATGCAAAGGCACCTTGAGCATTTAGGCAATTATCCCACTGCTTCACCAGGTTGAATGTACCCCTTTGGTAAAACTCCTGTTTCTGCTGCTCGAAGAAGCCCGAAACTGCCTGCTGCACTTCTACGTCCGACAGGAACCATCCAGTTTCCTAGGACTTTTTAAGGGAACAAAGGCTTGAAAATCACATGTGGAGAGATCAGGAGTGTAAGGCAGGTACTCGAGTGTCTCCCCACTTTAGTGAGTGTAACTTCTGCTTTACGACATTTGCGGTATGGTATTGTGCGTTATCATGAAGCAGAATCACCTCATTTCACAGTTTTCCAGGACGTTTCGCCTTAATTGCACGTCGTAACCTCCAGCGTTTCACAGTACCATACCCCAGTGATGGATACTTGTGGATCCTTTAAATCAATAAGCAATGGGCCCTGGTAATCATAGAACAAGGTAAGCACCACTTTTCCAGCAGATGAATGGCTTGAACTTCTTGGGACAAAGGATAACACCATTGCATGGTCGCCTGCCTTACTGTCCTGATCTCTCCCCATGTGGTTTTCACGCCTTTGTTCCCTTAAAAAAGTCCTCGAAAGGTGGACGGTTTCTGTCTTACATAGAAGTGCAGCAGGCAGTTTCGGACTTATACGAGCAGCAGAAACAGGAGTTTTACCAAAAGGGTATGTTCAACCTGGGGTGAAGGAGTGGGATGATTGCTTAAATGCTCAAGGTGCTTTTGCATAACTGGCCTACCAAATATGTACTGTACAGCCTTCAAACAAAAACTTTTTGATTGCCCCTTATATATATATATATAGATTAACACATTCTGAAGCTTTGGGCTGCGTGAGCTCGATCGGAAGAGTAACGGATCGGAGGGTCACGGTTCGAATCCGACCGAAGACCGGCACATACAAAGGGGCCCTGTGCATGTTCGATGGCCTCCACCGACCTGACGGTGGCGTGGTGTGTGAGTTTGGAGAGTGGGATGCCAGTTCGGGCGGTACCTCGTCATCTGAGAGCGATTCGAAATGGCATGCCGTCTTCAAATCTTTCCCTTCGGACGTCAATCCCAGTCCTTCACTCGGGTGCGACATTAGTTAAATACCCACCTACATTCTGTGGTTTAGCCAATTCAATCAGTACATGAACGACTAAAATTGCCTCTAAAATAGGGTGGATGCTTTTTTGCTATTATTTTAAAACATGTATGTTACTTTTCATTGAGTGCTTTAGCTTCGGCAGCCCTGCACTTTGTATATGTCTGATATTCAAAAGAAGTTGTGTCTGAAGGGGGAAGATAATTCTTTGGCTACGACATTGACAAGAAGTACCTGGTAAATCAATCCAGAAATTAAAACTGTTATCATTGTAATGTATTTAAACTTTTGACTACGACTGTAGATGTAACTAGCACGATTCTTGTAATTTCCAAGGTATAACTGTTGTACCGGCCATAGTCGAAAGGTTGAGACGTAGTAATGTATATCAATGCCTTTATGGCAGTTCCACTCTATTGGCATGTTCTGGGGAATGCTATTAGTCTTATTCTATGCTGTCCATAGAGAAAAGCTTAATTTACTTCTATGTTATGTTTGAAGCCGTTTTGTGTGTGCCTGGATGCTAATGCTCAGAGGATGAAAATAAGCATATTTGATTTTAATTCATGTATATTTTCATGACGTGTCCCATTTTATGCTGTTACTTACAAATACATTTTCCCCCCATATTCTTTGCGAGATGAATTTTAATGAGAAGGAATTTTTTCATGTAACTCGATGCCAAGTTTATTTTATTTTGTATTGATTATGCATTTTTTTTCCAAAAACAAGTCTAGCCAGTTTTTTTATGCCTAAAAAAAACTGAAAAAATTTCATTTATATATGGCAAACATAAAATGCAACTAAAGAATACAGTACACTCGATCAACCACGGCAAGAGACGTCACCGGCTCGACCTTTTGCATTTCCCAGGGTTCATGCGATGATTGGCGGGGCAGGGATTCGAAGCAAAGGGCCGGACGGTCACTCAAAAGGAGACAAAGAGAGGAAAATCTCACAGTTCAACTATCGTACTGTCCGAGGGTCGATCCGTCCGGTGCAGAATAGCATGCGCTTACCCCTTTAGCAGATTTCCAGATGGAAGTCTTGAAAAGCTGCTAACGGAACACTTTTTTTGTTTCAGGTGATCCACTCAGAGGTGCAGTCCCTGGTGTTCACGGTCCCTTTCCCAAGAGACAAGCGGCCGAGCCAGTACCTCGTCCGAGCCGTGTCCGACCGCTGGCTGGGCTCTGACCGACTTTTCGCCCTCCACTTCGAGGACATGATCCTGCCACAGCACAGGCAGCCACACACAGGTACCTTCTCTTTACTCATATGGAGACTAGCGTGTCCTTGCTGATCTGGCTCCAAGTCAGCCAGTTGTGTGGATGATTCTATTTAGGACCGTAGGTAGGTCTGTAGATACCAAACTCGTGAAAAGTGAATCGATTCTTCAGTTCGATTCTTTCGTAACTTCTTTCTACAGTCAGGCTCAACTATGATTATTTATTTCCTTGTCTGGTAGTCTTTTTTCGCCGCTTTAATGATTGTGAAACAGATTTATTGAATGAATGAATTCGAAATGTAATTCAATTTCCATCACTAGGGAAACGACAGTAAACTGAGATGACTGAGTGTGTTTTCGTTTAGCATTTTGTTTGTAGCAATTATAAAAATGACCTTAAAACATACCCTCACTCAAAAAACAAGAAAAAAAGGATATGCAAATTTTTTGAAGCACCACCATTCACGTAGCCCATCATACTCGCATTCGTGCCGTCTAGCAAGTTACAAAAGTAATCGATTGACTTTTCACGAGTTATAATCTACCGACCTACCTACAGTCCTAAGTAGAATCGTCCACACAACTGGCTTCGACTGGAGCCAGTTCAGCAAAGACATGCTAGTATATGGAGAGGTTCATTTCCAATTGAGTGACGGATTGGCACACAGCCAGAGGGAGTTCCAATCCGATCTGTGATGCCGTCCAAAAGTCGCTTCATCGTCGGACAGCAGTTGGAAACGACGCGCCTCTGTCGGTGGGTCTCTCCCATCGGGATTCGATCCAGGACCGACCCCGATGGACAGTCATGTTGCTCCAGTATGAACATTAATTGAAATACCTACCCACTTACCAAATTAGTTTCAAAACAGAAGAAAAGGACTGAAATAAAACAGAGAAATTAATTCTATGGGCTTAGTAAGAATAATACAATGCCGTCAAAGGGCTCGATTTTCATCCATATTCCACCCAGATTTTTCTTGACCAATCCCTAGCATATCGGTCAACACACATCTGAATTTAGCTGTCGTAAAGCTTTATATAGTGCCTTTTTTTGTGATCTGGACGAATCATTTTTAAAGAACTTTTCAAAGAAAATGTTTTAGGGTTGGAAGTCATCTTTGTTTTAATGGTTCAGTAATCAATGAATTTTTTCTGGCTCTTTCGCGAGTCAGTGGGGAGCCTCAACCGGATGGTTTGAACTGATCTATTTTCTTTTTCAAGCACTACGAACCCTCTAATAGCACTGTTAATTGGTAAGGTGTTACTGAGAATCCGTGTTATACGAAACTTGCAAGTCCCACAAATTTTTATATTGTGTACTGTGCTACGTGGAATACCATGTTATAGGATGCTCTGAGTACAAGTTCTACACCTGAGCTGGCACCCCATTCTTAACACTTGCATGCCACTGCAGCTCGAGGACATTTGAGGCCACGACAGATCGAACATGCCCCCAACTTCAGGACGATCATCGATTCGACCGAGTTTCGAACTCTCGACCCTCCGGTTGGCGATCCGACTGTGCTACGGCGGCACTCAGTCTCAAGTGACACGTTTAAAAACTGATTCCGACAAGGATTAGTCTTGAAGCAGCAATTCTAATCTTGTGATCAATATTGTTGCAAAAAATGGTTTCGGTTTGTCCCAACCAGTAACCCGGTCGGAAGAGTAATGTATCGGCAAACGGAGAGTCGCAAGTTCGAATCCAATCAAAGACCTTCCCACGCAGTGGGGGCTGGTGCATTTTAAATGTATGTCAGTTTGTAATGTCCTTTGCTGTTGCCGTAGTGTGTGTTGCCAAATCAGGTGTTACCTGGCCATCTGACAGTTATTAGAAATTACGCAGCGGCGTCCTCGGATGTCGATCCCGGAATGGCAGCCCGTCACGTCGCTCCAGTGGGGCATTCGTGTAACACCTGTCTTCCTCCTCTAAAAGTATCTTTATTTTGTTGTTTCAGATTTGCTGAACCTCGTCCCGTTGCCGAAAACCGTGCTCAAGAACCCAGAATACGAGAGCCTGTACTCCTTCGAGTACTTCAATCCCATCCAGACGCAGATCTTCCACACCCTCTACCACACAGATCACAACGTGCTGCTGGGCGCCCCCACAGGCTCAGGGAAGACCATTGCGGCAGAGATCGCCATGTTCAGGGTCTTCAACACGTGCCCTGGAGGGAAGGTAGGTCCTTTGCTAGTGGTCAGAAATTCAGGTGTCCCGTCCACGATTTTCCGACACGGGAAAACTGTAGGATATTCTTCTGTCCTCTCCACTGTTCGTGAACGCTGCGAGTTGACTCGAGATCGCGTCAATTGATCCCATCGTGGGTAGCTTCACGTGTGTGTTAAGAGAATCCTTCAGGTCGAGTGCCATTTGCCGGCAATTGCCGATTCTGCGCCAAGGATCTGACGTATTTTGCAATCAACAAAAAGAGAACATCATACAATGGAGTCACAAGACAAACACATTTATTAAAACGTATAAAATAGAAGAAAATACATTCAAGTTCAAT
This sequence comes from Metellina segmentata, assembly GCA_947359465.1. Lineage (NCBI taxonomy): Eukaryota > Metazoa > Arthropoda > Arachnida > Araneae > Tetragnathidae > Metellina > Metellina segmentata. Next base: position 56,807,341 of record OX375881.1, read on the forward strand.
CACATCAAATGGCAGCTTTCTGATTGGCTTAGAACTAGGGACATCAAACAGTGACACCACAAAGCATATAGGTGCGTGAACATATATATGTCTGAATCAGAGGGAAAAGGATTACCTTTCATACTGGAAACCAATGTATCTTTTTTTTTCTTTTGCTTTTAAGTAATGAACTTTTAAGTATCACTGTGCTGTGTTGGTTATTCCACTGCTATGTCATACACTCTGCCAAATTGTTAGCCCGTTTAATGAACAAAATCTTTGATTAAAGCGCTCACTGGTCCACGTCATAAGGAGGACATACAGTGGATTTTAGAATTGCTTGTGTAGCTTGGAATGAGACTGCACACTTATACACGTTGTACTCCATTCCTATGATGATTCTGGAGAATAATACTTCACACTTGGCAAGTTTGTAAAAAGGAATTTCACTAGTACTTTGCGACAAAAAATTTGTTAAGCGTTTTAACTGGAAGAAATTAAGGAGCATTTTCGACATTGCATGCTTTTTATTTCCGAAAAGACAGAAATGTTCCGCAGCTACAAAAGCAGAAGATATGTGCTTTGTCACCTGGATCCGTACTTTGGCCAGAAACCTCTTAACTCACACGAGTGCTGTAGGAGAGATGGAGAAGGGGGAACAATGCAAACTCGGTGGCTGCTGAAGAGCTGGAGAATCTTCCTTGCCACTTCAGTAACTAATATTCAGTATGTGTGGGTCAGACCTTGATCATGAAATATGTTTGGGAGCAACTCAAGTTACTGGTCTTGATTACCAGTTTATTTCTTTTGCTTAGAAAGGTATTTTATCAAAATGGATCTAACTATTAACACATTCCTTTAAATCTTAAAAACATGGTACAGTTAAATTCCAATGTAAGGATTGAATACATTTATTTTGTGGAAATTCGTAAATTTTTTCCACTAAGTGTTGTGCTTACTTTAAAGAGTGATCCTACAAGCCACAAAATGTACTTTTTAATCTTGAATAAATCTCTTAATCTCATTCCTCTAATGATTGCTACCATTTATTGCAGGTTGTCTATATTGCCCCATTGAAAGCTTTAGTCAGAGAAAGAATCGAAGACTGGAAAGTCAGATTTCAGAAAAGGTTGGGCAAGCGGTATGTAGCTTCTGTATGTCTAAGAAAGTAATTAGAATTGCTGTTCTGCAAAAATTGTAATTCATTATATATATCATGGTGTCTAATGGTCACGAATATATGCAGCAAACGGAAAACTTGTACCGAAAAAAATCCCTAAATCATAAAATTTGTCCGGAAAAATTATCTCCTTCATTATCAGAAAAAAGTCCATTTATGGATGGAAGGAAAAAAATTAAAGCGAAGACAAAAGGTGACTGCAGCTGAACTTAAAAAATGAAAATAAGAAAATTGCAAATAATGCAAACAGCAAATGATGAAATTGAACAATTAGACAAAGAAATTATGCAAACTGAAAAGAAAAGGAAAACGGTGCAACTCTCCTAATCCAACTACATTCGGAGACAGTTTTTTTAAATACGCAAATTGATGTACAATTATTATTATTTTTATTTTACCAGCTTCATTTGATGCATAAAACAAAAATATATAATTTACATTACAAAATATTTTTAAAGTAATAGTTGATTTTTTTTCGATTTTTATTAAAGCGTCTAGCATTCAGAAAACAAAAATAATGAATATAATATGGAGTATTTGTTTACTGTTAATCTACTTTGACGTGATTTATGGTTTGTCTTTATTGTATTTAGAAAACAGCTTATTAAAGCTGACATTTGATACTAGAGTCCTTTTTTCTCGAGAAAAAGTGTGATTTTAAAGCATAATTGCATCTAACTGACCCCCATAATGATGTAAAATCAGAGCATACATTTATTTTAGAAAGTCCCTAAATAAATCTACAGAATTTAGTAGACACCCTGTATATTCTTTGTCTAAAACTACAATTTTCGATGAGATTTTATCAATCGATTCGAGCATCTTTCGAGTGTCAAACGATTAGTTGAATAAAGTGTTGAAGACATCACAAGGTATTGAATTTCACTGCACTGGTTTGAAAACTCAAATGTCTGTTGCAGTGTTGTGGAGCTCACAGGAGACGTGACGCCCGATGCCGCTGCCATTGCAGGAGCTGACATCATTGTGACGACACCCGAGAAATGGGACGGCGTCAGCCGTAGCTGGCAGACCAGGAACTACGTCAGGGCAGTCGCACTCATTGCCATCGATGAGATACACCTTCTAGGTGAGTGCTACTTTTCTACAAAGGCTCTCTCAAGTTCCTTAGAAAACCACCGACAGCAGTAGGTGGAAGTGTCACGGATTGGCAACCAAGAGGTTGCGAGTTAGAATCCGACCCAAACCGTCTGGTATGTGGGCTCTTGGATGTTCAATCTGCCATGGCCTCAAATGTCCTCACATTGGCATGGTATGGAAATTTGGAGAGTGGGGTGCCAGCTCACAAAGTGCAACCACATCGTCTGTCCGTGGTTCAAAATCACGTGGTGTCGTCCTCGTCTCTTTCCCTTCTGATTCGACCCTATTGTATTGCTGTCCATTGCAACGTTAATTTAAAAGTATCTTATAAAATTTCTTTATAGTAATACGCTTTTTCAGATGATAATCATGTATAAATATGGGTTTTAAGATTCAATTTAAAGGAAACATCTCGATGGTTATCAATGTAGCTTAACGTCATCTGCTATCAGATGGAGCACACTTTCTCCAGGTTGTGTAACTTTGTCCAATTGATCTATTTCTCACAAGTACTTCCTTTCTAAATCCAATTGCTTTGGGGAATTTCGATTGCATGCTTCCTATCTACTATGATTTGTAATTGGGAAGGAAGCTGTGATGGACAGCAGCATTGCCCCATCTCAAGGATCTGAAAATAGATCATTTGCATGAATAGCAATAGGTAATAGCATAGGGGCTTATCAAATAGTGAGATAAGAAAAACTTAAACGAGTTAAATAGAAAAATGGGTTCTTTGAATGTGTGTTAAGTACTCGGGGTTCTGCAGAACTACGCAAAGACATTTGGCTATTGAGAGATTCAACTGTATTTGAGTACATGCAATGAGAGCCTACATTTTTGGCACCTTTAAATGCCATCTTTTATTCATGCATAGTTGAGTTCTTTATTTAAAGCATCTTGACTTTACTTTATTCAAAGTATCTTTCTTTGCATTGTTCAAAGTATTTTGACTTCACTTTATTTAAAGCATCTTGACTTCATTTTATTTAAAAGCCTCTCAATTGAAAATGTTCACTGTTCTTTCAGGAGAGGACAGGGGACCCGTCCTAGAGGTCATCGTTTCCCGAACCAACTTTATTTCCGCTCAGACCGAACGGAGGCTGAGGATCGTTGGACTGTCCACAGCACTGGCCAACGCCAGCGACATTGCAAACTGGCTTGGAATCAAAGAGGTAACTTTCATGATGTGCAACAAAAAGGTCTGGACGTGGAAATCCTCAAAACAATTTTACCCACAGCCTTTTCTTTCTTTGTTTCTGTGGCAGTTTAAACTGAATTGCTTATTTCGAAAGCGGTTTTTAAATTGCAAAATCCTTGTTGAATCCTATATAAGCTCTATTTTTCAGTTTATCAATCGATTAGTTTGAGCTCTCGATCAGATCGCAGACAGTTATTTGCTCTGTAGATCAGATCTTTCTACAGATGTGCAAATGGGGTCGGTTTTACGCATGTGATATACCCCTATTTTCTAATAGGTCAGAGACCACTGTAGAAGCAGACATGACTTGTTGAAGGGGTGACTTCGAAGAGTGCCAGCACTGCAACTGATAGTCTATTGTACTGAGACAACTATTTTGGCAAATACCTGATTGGAATGTTTGACAGTTCCCAGGGTTCCATACAGTGGTATCCCAGATATTCAAATCGTTGTGCAGAGTAATGGTCACATTCTCACAGAACATGTACAGAACTCTCCTCTACCATCCAATAACCTCTATGTAATGGGCCATCTATAACACCCATAATGTTAAGGTGTCTATTCAGGGGTACAGTGGCCAGTTAGGAGACCAATAGCTATCCTGATTTCTTTTTCTACCCAAATTCAGCAGTTCCCTCGATCTATCCCAAGGAGATCGCTGATTGAGCTCTTTGGCTTGTCTTTGATCATTAGATTGAAGCCATGTATGGTAGGACTCGGCAAGGAGCAAATCCCTTATTGTCTCTCTAACCACATCGTGAGGCAGACCCAGAACAGGCTCTGGTCCGATAAATGGTGTTTCAGATCCATGTTTTGCTAATTGATCTGCTGTTTCATTACCCTCAATGCCGCAGTGACCAGAGACCCAGACAAGAGAAGCTGAGATAGTTTATGTCCTAGTACTGGTCACATCCCTGTGATGTTTCATTACCTCCCATTTCTAATTTGCTTGCAATATTTTATATATGGTTTCTTTTGATGCTGCTTTAATGTATATTTATTTACTAATAAATCTTTCGAGTCTCACTCTGCCAGGTTTGTTTCTTGGTTTCTTGCTAAATTGTAAGCCCGTTAGCAGCTTTACTGTACACTAATTCTCGACTCTGTTTGCATGTTGGTAATGTGTTCCTTGTTGCAGGTCGGCCTCTACAACTTCCGATCCTCCGTGAGACCCGTGCAGCTGGAGATTCATGTGTCTGGTTTCCATGGAAAGCACTACTGCCCACGCATGGCTCTGATGAATAAGCCCACATATCAGGGTAAGAAGTTGCTTCAGTGTCACTAATAGAACTCTTAAAGTATTCGATCTCCTATTCATAATACAGCTAAATCTACAAAGCAAAAATTGGGATGTACAGGATTGGGGTTTCCTTTTTGGAGAGGATTTTAGCTCGGTTCAGTGCCTCGTGGGGTCCGGGTAAGTGTGTGGGTATTTGAATGAATGTTGCACTGCAGCAATGCAACAAGGTTGGCGACGTCGAGGGATCGATACTGAAGGAAAAGGACAACACCGCCTCATTTCGAACTGAGGTCGCACCCGAGTTTCCAAACTTATACACCTCGCCAACATGAGGACATGTGTAGAAGTCTTGCCAAAGTTCATTTGGTAATAAGTCAATTCACACACATGACCAGTGATAGTGGACTGCATGAATTTATTGTTGAATCATGAAATCAATCACCACATGGATGATTTTTCCCTGTGAAGAATAAAACACAAAAGGGTATTGAACCCCAAGGCAAAATCCCTCGCGGATTGCAGAGCATGTTGTTGTCTCCCCACACACTCAGAATACAAATACAAAAAGAACAAAGTTGGCGCCTAAAAGACTAAGATATTACCTGACCTTTGTTCTGAATGTAAAAAAGAACAGTTTGCTACTGTTACTCGTTTATACATATTTCTGTGTGATCCATCTAGAACGTTCCGTTTAGAACAGTCCACCTAGAATATTCCTTGCAGAACATTCCAAACAAAATTGAATCATGCGAAAAATAAACAGACTACAAGAGGCGAAGAGGATGGAATGAATGTTTCTGAATTACTTTTCAAATTATTACGATTAAACACCATGCACCAGCCTCCTTGTACACGATGGCCTCCGGTTGGATTCCGATTCGCAACCCACCGGTCACTGATCCGTTTCACTCTTCTGACCGGAGTGGTACATGTTAAATATGTGTTGACTTCGAATGTCGTTGTGGTGTGGAAGCTTGAAGAGTGGGGTACCAGCTCAGGCGTGACCTCGTTGCCTGACCGTGGTTCAAAATGAGGTGGTGTCGTCTTCCGATCTTCCCATTTGGTTTAATGTGGAATCATCGGCGATGACCCTTCGTGTTGATCCAGTGCAACGTTAATCGAAACACCTACCTACACCTCTGAATGTTTGGCAGGCAAACAACCTGTTCACTGTGGTATCGGTGGACTGATCGATTCTATCTGGCCTGAGCTAGCAGTTTATGATTTATTTTGGGGGTGACTCCAAAGAGTGCCAGCACTGCGACTGATAGTCTATTGTACCAAGACCCTGTTAATCCACTAAAGACCGATTGACGAAATAAATCTCCGCATGTACCTGATTGGAATGTCGCCCAGTTCCCAGGGTTCGATACAATGGTATCCCAGATATTCAAATCATTGTGTAGAGTAAAAATCACAGTCACACAATACATGTTTAAGACTCTCTTCTACCATCTGACAACCTTTACATAATGGGTCATCTATAACAGTGGTCCCCAACCCCCGGTCCGCGGACCGGTACCGGTCCGTGGATCAAATGGTACCGGGCCGCCGAAGGAACATTAAATTATTTCCATTTTATTTCCTATGGTGTATTTCTTTCGAGTTTGTGCGGTTCTTATCTATGAAATGACCACTCAAATTAGGAGGCAGTAAATCAGAACTTGAAATTTGTTCTGTTACTAGAGCTTCAATTATGATTTCTGAATTCTGTATGTGTCTATTTTCCAATTTTGCCAAATGTGACAACTGTTTTCAAGTTGGCAGACAAAGTAGCTGCATTTAAAGCCAAACTGAAGTTGTGGGGACGGCGCGTGAACAGAGGCATTTTGGACATGTTTCAGACATTAGTGGATATTTTAGGCGAGACTGAGCCTAAAAACATTCATTCTCCCAGTTGGTGCACGATCACCTGTCTTTGCTTTTAAAAGAGTTCGAGCGCTACTTCCCAACCAAAAAAGACCCACGAACTAGTAAGGAATGGATCCGCGACCCATTTTTCAACAAATCAGGCGAATCTAGCATGTCTGTGCAAGAAGAAGATCAACTGCTGGAGATTGCAAATGAAGGCTGCCTTAAAACTACGTTCGAGACAACAACTTTGCCGGTGTTCTGGATTAAAGTCATTACGGAATACCCTGAGATTGCCACCACAGCACTTAAATCCCTATTGCCATTTTCGACAACCTATCTGAGTGAAGCGGGGTTTTCTGCAGTGACAGCAACCAAAACAAAACAACGGAAGTAACTGGACCTTAGCAACACACTTCGGGTGTCATTGTCTCCTATTACTCCCAGATGAAACCATTTCGTAGCAAAGAAACAAGCTCAGGGTTCTCATTGGTTTAGCGTTCTATTGAGTTAAAATGTTAAATCTCTTTATATTCATTTCTTGGTGCAATTGTATTTTATTTTGAAGGCGTGTTTAAATACAATTGAAGCAAAACAATCTAAAATATAAACAATCAAAGTCCCCCCCCTCAGCGGGCCATGTTAAAATTATCAAACGTTGATCCGGTCCGCGGTGATAAAAAGGTTGGGGAGCACTGATCTATAACACCCATAAGATTGAGGTGTCTATTCAGAGTACAGTGGCCAGTCAGAAGGCCAATTGCTACCCTGATTTCTTTCCTGTTCAATTTCAGCAGTTTCCCTCGATCTATTCCAGGGAGATTTTTGATTGAGGTCTTTGGCTTGTCTTTGATCATTAGATTGAAGCCATGTATGTTTTTGGTTTCTGTGTACTTTTCGAGGGCGGCGGCTTCAGTCGTAGGGATTCCACGTCTCCTTTCGTAGGGGCCCGGAGTCTGGACCCACTGACCGTCATTGTGAATCCGAAACTTCCGTGAAGTTGCCGAGGACACCACAGCTGAACTCGGCTCGGACCTACGAAATTTTCTAGTGGTTTTTTAATTTCCATTACTTTGTTGATGGACCCTTCAATTCATCAATTTATTAAAAAAAACTCAGAGAGCTCTTGAATCTGAAACAGGAAAGGGCAGGATGCACTTTGAAGAAGCAGTTTACGCACAACTATTTATTACAGATGGATCGCACTGTTACATTAAAACACACGTTGCCAAGTGGGGAATCTTTATTGCATAAAGTAGTTATAATATCGAAATGACGGCATTACTATTTCTCACTTAAGCTAGCTTTAAACTAATTTTACAATATTTCGATACGTTCATTGTTTATGCTACAAAAAATTAAAGTAAATCTGTTATCAGACTTGTAAAATGCACAAAATTCAGAAAACAAAAGAATATTATTTGTCTTGGCAATATAATATTTATGCAGAATATTTTACCATGTTTTATCCGAGCAAAAAGTAAATCCATCTCCAAATAGTGTTGCACACTGTTTATACAGGGAGCAAGCTTTGCCTAATTTTTGGTTTCAGTTCGTAAGGGCTCTGGAAAGACTTTTGCATTTGTCAAAAAGCCCTTTTAATTTTTGAAAAAGACAAGAATTTTTTACACTTTATACTTTATTTGAAATCTAAGGTCAATGACCCATGACCTTACACAATTGTAAGAAATTCCCATCCAATACAGGTAGATTTTTTCCTTTGGTTAGTATTCACCCCTATTGATTTTATTGGGTGCAAGGCATTGACAAAGAATTCTTAAACTTCCTAGGGGGATTGATCAAAGAATATACATGTTCTTTTTGGGTGCTTTGAAAACGAACCCAATTACTTTCTACTTAAGAAATGCCAATCAATTGAAGGTTAACTAAAAATTGAATTTTTAAAACAGTCTACTAGAGATGAAACTATTTCATTTGGGAAGCTTCTCTGCCTGTGCTCTTGACCTACAACTCCTTTCAACATCTTTATAATTTGTACAACTTTTGACACATGCATACTCAACCATGAAATACATTTTGCATACATCGCAGCCCTGCTATTGACAAAATGACGAAAGGTGACACAGCGGTTACTACTACTAAAAATGATTTTGAATTCCCTTTTTTAAATTATTTTCATGTAAAACTGTTCAACTCGATTCATAAAAACAACAATAACGAGTGCTCTCGCCCTCATAGTTAATGAAACAATACAGTTTTCCTTGTGGTTGTCTTGCATCAGGTATGAGACATTTTCGAATTTTGCCATCTTTAAAGGAAGGATGACAAAGTAATCTGATAAGTTATTCATCAGTAAGTTTTTTTTTAAATACATATTTTGCATGATGTGCCACAAATTCCATTTTGTGGCACATCTAATAGTAAAAGAATGTGTTTAAAAATTGAATGTCTTTAGTACAGACCTACAATGGCAACCTATTGTCATTTTTTTTAATAGTAAATCGATTTGAGAATTTCTTCTAAAAAAATCGATGTGTTACATATCCTGTCGTTGGCATGGTGTGGAAGTTTGGAGAGTGGGATGTCTGCTCCGGCATGGCCTTGGCGTCTGACCATGGTTCTAAATTGAGTGGTCCTCAGCGGTTTCGAAGTTGAGCTGGACGCCCCGTCATGTTGATCTGGTGTGACGTTAATTAAAAAAGAACCTACCTCATATAAATTGCTTAAATATGGCTTCGTAAATTAAGCCACCTCGACCTTCTATTTACATAGATGTAACCTTAAGGCACAGTGCACACATCCGGTTTTTCAACGTGCGGCAACACAAGTGCGGTCTGAGATACATTAGATCCAATGGAGTAGTGCACACATGCCTGCGGTGACGCACCTCCAACTTGCGTGCAATTTGTACCGCTGTTTCCCACAGCGGCTCGGCTCGCCGCAGACACTTCCTCAGTCTCAAGTGCCTTGTTTTCATAAATAAATGGAATATATATAGTAATTAATAAATGGTTGTATCCAGTGACGTCTATTTTGTTTCAAAATATACTTTTTTTTTTACACCGAGTAGGCGAAATAAACGCATTTCCTTTGATAGCATATTTATCGCAAATGGCGCGAAATGAGTACTTCGTCGTTTCATGGTTATGTGTGCATAGTTGGGCTTCAGTAACCCATGTTGAAAAATCGGGTTGAGCCTTCTTGTAAATAAAGTTATAATGTTTTTTTAAAAGGAGATTTTCTTACTATGCAAAAAAACCTACACCGAACACAGTTTGCGAAAGTTAACTGTACGCTTGTCTTTGCAGCCATCCGGCAGTACTCCCCTATGAAGCCTGCGCTGGTGTTTGTGTCATCCAGGCGTCAGACACGCCTCACGGGCTTGGACCTGATTGCCTACCTGGCCATGGAGGCAGACCCTAGGCAGTGGATGCACTTGAGTGATGCAGAGGTATGGTCTGTCGTGCCTGTAAGGCAGTGATGGGAAATTAAATAATTTATTTAAAACAGAACGTTGATATCAAACCCATGACAGGCGTATCAAAGGTGTCAGTTTAGGTGACTTCGCGGACATGCGCTGCGCTTACTTCACTCAAAAGCGCAATCGTCTGCTTACGTTGAGATAGAGAATGGGTAGACAGGGTGGTAACAGAACCTGGAAAACCGGGAAATCAGGGAATTCTCAGGGAACTTTTTATTTCTGGAAAAATCATGGAAATCTCAGGGAAAATTTCCAAATTTTACAAAAAATCAGGGAAATTTTGACAGTTTAAACGGCTACCATTATCGTTTGTCTTATTTAGAGATGCGCAATTACGAGTACTTTTGAGAATAGAATAAATCGTATTCGCCGAAATTGTAATTAGAATAAAGAACCTCAGCGTCGTAATTTTTTAACGCCGAGAAAACCGACGCCGCCATTTTGTTCCCTGCTGCAGCGTCTTGGTCGCCGTGAGGCTAGCGATACAACTTGTTGGATACAATTTGAAATTTGTGTAACAAATGATGTTTTTTGTGTATTAAATTGCAGAACTTCAAGAACAAGACAACTTGCAGAATTTCAAGACAGCAACTGGTCTTGAGTGTTTGTTGACTTGAAGTACAAACTTGAGAGTTTGGAAAGAAATAGTTTAGAGAATGAATAAGAATGCCACTGCAAACGGGGTATTCAGAGTGCTCAGAAAAATCTAGCAATGGTTTTTCTCACAATTTTTCCAGCTACGAACTTTGTTGAGACCTTACTCTCGACGTTAAATATCGAAACCAATAAAAGAAACCAACTGACAGATGAAGTCTGTAGTGCAAGCTTGAGCTTGAAGTGCCCCAACCTTCAATTGAAGATTTAGCAAATGCAGTTCAGCAACAAAAAGTTACTAATGAATAACACTTTATTTTTGCTTTTTAATAAATAAATATATATAAAATATAATATTTTTACTAGGGATGCGAATATCACAAAGTTACGGATACTTCTAGATGTGACACAGCACCTCAGTTAAACTAGGTTTTTTCATCTTTCGACACACCGAGCTCAAAAGGTTCACCATCACCAAGATAGAAGCTGCTGAACATGTTTTTACACTGGTTGTCCAGGTAATAAGATGAAATGAAGAGCAGGTTTTGATCTGGAAATAATTTCAAGTGGCAGAAACGCATGGACCCCGTTGGTTTTGACGAAACACCACCGATAACATCAAATAACTTTAATCAACATTTATGACAGATACATTTTATGAAACTACAGCAACGGGAATGAGAATTTTCATTAGCTCCGCTTGAAGTGTGTGTGTCGAAAGAACGACGCATTCTCGGAAAAGTTTCAGTTTGCCTGACGAAAGAGGTTTTGTTTCGCACATGGGCTGACGAAGAAGGATGCCACAAACTAATTGTTCATTTTTATAATCTTCACAGAAACTTAACCTTTACGCTGTGGCACTTAGATTTTTTTCAATCGTATCCAGGAACTGCTCTTTCGCCTGCATGTCCGACCCCCCTTACCTGATAACGTATCTTCAGAGATAGAGCCTTGAGTGGCATTTACGACTGACGCTTTCATTTCATAGTATTGTGTGGCATATCGTTTGGCACGAGAGAGATATCAATGGAGCGACCTTCTGCCTTTCCCCCAGAACGTTCACACCTCATGGTCCACAGGGTAGGGTACCGAACAAAAGGAGAGATCCGCCAGAAGGTCAGTCGCTGACAGCTAGTAAATGATGATCAATGCAAGCGGTCACTTAAAAGGGGATAACATCCACCATACACAAATCAATACCATGCTGCTGGTGTAAACGAAATTTTAACAATTCATTTGGTTACAATTCTCTTCCTGCCACCACGTAAAGGTTAAGCACTGGCAGTTATAGCCAGCTCCTAAAAGTTGGCTTTTGAACAAGTATTCATCAAATGAAGGGGTAGGTTCAACCTAAAAGTTGCTTTCCTATAGTTGGCATCTCTACCGTGATTTCTGTCTTTGAGTCGGGGCAGTGTTAGCTTGGTTAGAAGAGTGATGGAGTAGCACAAGTCCCATACATTTTGATATTGCATACTGTGCTATATGGGAATCGTGTTATGTATAGTATAATCCTGCTATTTAGAAACCGTTGCCAAAACTCAGGTTATATATATTTGATAATGCGTACCGTAGAAAATGGAAACCAAAGGACTGTTATATTTGTTATATAAAAACCACAACTTTCATGAAAATATGTAAAACCGTGTAGACATGTATAGGGCTTGGCATCAGAAGGGTCCAAAACGGATAGAAAACTTGAAAGGGGTTGAAAACATATACAATGTACAAACAAACACTTCATTCATCAAACATTTATATAGATTATCATTGTTATTTTAAACCATGCAGTATGGAGAACAGTGGCGTGTTATAATAGGGATGCCGCAATTTTAGTACCGCGTTATAGAGAATCCGTGTTATACAACGGTTACCTGTAATTGCAAAATATTTCAAAAGTTAGCATAGATAATTTCTTTCAATTTCCAGTAGCCTTTTGTGTGTAATGATAACTAAGGAACAACTTTTTCGAACTTCTATTAAACACATTCTTGCGCTTTCACAGCTGAACTCCGTTCTCGTCCTGATCCGAGACCAAAACCTGAAGCTGATGATCGCATTCGGCATCGGCCTCCACCACGCCGGCCTGCATGAGCGAGACAGGAAGCTGGTGGAAGAGCTTTTCCTCAATCAAAAAATCCAGGTCAGTTTGTTTGCATCACCTTTCTTTAACTGGAATAACACCTCGACGCAGTTCTTTTCAGGATCGCCAGCTCGGATGTTTTGCCTTTTCTGTGCATGAGTATCGACCTGGGGTCTTTATGAATGATCTACCTCTCCTGTTCAAGAGGCACCCTGAGTACTTGGGTTGTATTTCAGATACAGCTACACTCTACGTTTATGAGCGGTAGCAACGGCCTTGTCGATTTTTTTGGCAAACTTCTAAAGTTGGCAAGAAAATAATTTTTCTAAACTCTTTTTTTTTTTTCAAAAATATTTTTCTTTTTACAACGGAAAATGAAAGCTTAAAAACGCATTTAAAAACGTTTTAAAAAGCATATTTTTAAAAGAAAATTCGCAAAAAGTAGTAGGTTTAAGACACATTTGTGAACCAGCAGAAAAACTAAACTGTGAATGCTGGGTAAGAATACCCTGAAACTTATCAGTTACACTAAATACAGTGGCCTGTTTGAAAAGAAAAAGAATTTTAAAAGGAAAAGCAAGAAAGAATACAAAATTATACGTCAAAACTGTTTTGGGATAAAATAATTAAAAAAAAAAAATTCCACAAATGGCAAAAAAAACTCTTAAACGTTTTGTGAAACATATTATTTTAAAATAAAAATTCCACAACTGTAGAAATACAAATAAATAAACCAATGGAAGCAAAGAAAACATTTCAAACGAACCAATAAAATCAAACGACTTTAACAGATTTAAGAAAAACTTTCTAGAATATTCAAAATGAAAATTGAAAGTTACTGTTTACCAAGGTTGCCATGAAAACCACAATAACCTTGAGACAGATGGGTTGCCTTAATCTACCCTTCCTCACTACTAGAAGTGTGCAAAAAAAAATTGCCAAGGCCGTTGCCTCTGCTCATAAATGTAGAGTGTAGCTGTACCGTATTTTAAGTACACAATTTAACAGCGATAGACATGCAGATGGTTGGATTTATTCCTCGATTTTATGTCGTGATGAGATCGGGGAGAAGAAGCGACTACTATCGGAGCCACCTAAAATAATTTTTAGATAAAAGGGCAAGGACCGTTTCGACGCACGCTCTCGGCACAATCGTCCCGAAACATTAAAATTAACTGATGTAATGCTGCGACATCCGAGTGCAAGGGGTCGAGAGTTAACTCGAATAAAATTATTACCGATCCTTTATGCGTCGACTCTTTCTGTTTTGGGTTTCATTTCGAATTCCATGCAGCAAAGTTCATTTGACACGTTGCATCTTCATTGCGAGAAGACTTGATGCGTCAGTTCTTTGGTAAGTTAACAATGTTTATCTTCCAGGTCCTCATTGCTACCGCCACACTCGCATGGGGAATCAACTTGCCTGCTCACCTGGTGGTCATCAAAGGCACCGAGTACTTCGATGGGAAAGTGCAGAGATACGTGGACTTCCCAGTCACAGGTAACTTTTCGTTCGATCGAAGCAATCCCCGAACAAACTTTAACACTTTAGGTTGGATAAACTTCATAGAAAACTTAGCTGTTGAAATTCTTTTAACATTAAGTTCTTTTAAAAATAGAGGAATTTGGATTGTCCTTGCAAACATTGTGGGATTTACGGAAAAGAAAGCTGATTTTTTTAGCCAAAGACGCTTTGAATTTAGCATTTTATATAAATGCTAACATTCCCAACTTGAAAGACTCGTGTTACTACGAGCTTGTTGCTAAGTGGAACGAAGAATGTGTTTCATCTGAGAAATTATGCCACATAAAAATATTTTTCCTTTTATTCGCCATAGATGGAACTCGGAATTCTTTTTCTTCTCACACTTCAAAATTACACAATTTTTATCTGGCCATGGAAATTTTGCTAAACTAGGGGGCTCTGCCCCCTGCTCGCTTAAGCTCGCCAACCCCCGGGAATTGTTACGCAATCCCATTTGGTTTGCTTCGCAAACCAACATTCCTTTCGCAGAGTGAAACTATAAGAATAATTTGTATTATCCTAATTTCACTTTCCGGTCCATGACGTCACAGCGAGGGCTTCGCAACCTGCTCGCTTGCGCTCGCCGACCCCCGGGGATCGCTACGCAATACAGTTTGGTTTGCGAAGCAAACCAATACCTCTTTCGCAAGTGATTTCACTTTGTTTTACTTTAACACTTAATGCAACCTAAACTAATAGCCACATCAGTAAAAAATCTTCTGCATCTTGTTCCCTGTACAATTTTAAGTAAACGATGTTAATTTCCAAACTTTACGATCTGTACTTTGTACTTTCTCGGTAAACCGCCTGAGAACAGAGAGAAAAAAGCGAGCCCTTTCCCTCGCCAAATAAAAAGAAATCATTTTTATGGCAATTGTTGCTACGATAAATTTGATGTCTGGCGAACCCGTTAATAAAAAATACAACCCTCATAAGCTCCACAAATTTGCTCCACGAAATAAAAAATATGAAATTTGTGTCACCAACTTTTGATTGCATCGAATTTATTTATGAACCAATTTTAAAAATAATTGTACCGTAAGAAAGAGTACATTCTGAGGTATACTGCGATATTTTCAAAATTAAAAACTAATCGTTATACGATATAGATATGACAGTTTTAGTTTTGTATAGGAAATTACGATCTGAAAGTTTCGAAAATTGTATGACCAACTTTTAATTGCATCGATTTTATTTATTAACCAATTTGAAAAATAATTATACCATAAGAAAGAGTGTAATGTAATGTATTCAGTAATGTTCTCAAATTTAAAAAATAATGTTTTTTGCTGTAAATATAACAATTTTAGCAGAAAGTGGCGAAAATATCCAAAGATTCCGAATTTTGTATGACCAACTTTTGATCGCATCCAATTTAATTATTAATCGATTTCAAAAATAATAGTACCGTAAGAAAGAGTGCATTCTGAGGTATACTGCGATATTTTAAAAATTAAAAACTAAAAGTAATAATATATAGATACGGCAGTTTTTTAAAAAAAATTACTAAAATGTCCCGATTTTTCCCAAATTTCAAAAAAATATTATCAAGAACCAAATTGAAATTTTAAAAAAAAACTCGACGAGCTGCAAAAATTTACATTGAAAGGTACTCTTTAAAAAAAACTTACGGATGAAGACTGAAAATTTGTATGTGTTTTGCTCACTCGCGGAAGAAATTTAGCTTCTTCAATTATGACACTTAATAAACCCTAAACTAATAGCCGCATCGGAAAAAAATCTTAATAATTGTCCAGGGAATACGATGAAGAACAAACCATGTTAATTTTGTTTTTTTCCTATCAGTACTTTCTCGGGAAACCGTCTAAGAATCGAGCTAAACAACACAGTATTCAAACCTGCGGCGGCGGCGGTAACTTTTTTTTAATATAGAGAGATATATAAATAGATTTAATCTTTGGACTAGTGGTGTGTTCAAGGCATCCTGCATTTGATAATTTGAGAATGTCTTCAAAATGTGTTGAAATTGAGTAAAATGTGGTCTGAGAAACTTAATGTTTTTGTTGGATCTAATCTTCACATCTCATTTTTTTAAAATTCATCAAATCTTGTCATTTTAGCTAAAATTTATATTCCACTGTTTGTTTGAGGAATCGACTCCTGTAGACCCTGTGTTGCAGTTATGCGGTGCACTGGGAATTTGCCTTTGTTCAATAAAAAGACATCCACTTCCTGCTTTCTTATACCATTGTGAAAAGAAATACATTAAATCATTGAGGATGTAAAAATAGTTTTTGTGCCATGGCAGACATGTCCTTGAAAGTGTCTTCATGTATGCCTCCGATACAGTCCAGGATCTATCTGTAAGGCTGGTAATAAGCTGCACTTTGTGCAGGTGGGAAAGGATTTCTGACCATCCAAGAATAGCATCTTTTTTGAATGGCCACAACCAGGCAAGCAGCTATCCTGGTGTTTGACTGAGTGACAAAAAGGTAAAGGAGATGATCTGCACAATTGCTTTTGAAGTGCGGACAGGGTTCGTCCTCAGAGATCAGAACGGTTCTTTCTCTCATGCCGGGTTGTTTATTGGCTCCAGCTTTTGCTAATAAGTCAGCTCATGGAATGCCAATGTGTGATGGGATTCATCCATGAATGATTCCTTGGAGCAATGCCAGCTTTCGGACCATTGCGCCATAAAATCCAAACATCCAATCCATTAAAAATTCCAACTTCCTATTCACATTGAACCATGTGCAGAGACAAGTATAAAAACAAGTGTCTAGTGCAAATGTTTTTCTAACACCTGTCACCCACAAAGATCGGGATGACTCATTTCTTGTTATTTGAGAGGCAAAGGTTGGAATTGTAACTGATCGGCGACTGGAGGGTAGCGAGTTCAAATCCGGCCCCGAGACTATCGTACACAAAAGGGGCTGGTGTATGTTCGATCTGTCGTGGACTGAAACGTTCTCGCATTGGTGTGGTGTGGAAGATTGGTGTGTCGGCTCAGGTGTTGTCTCGTCATCTGACCGTGATTCTAAATTACGTGGTGTTGTCCTCGAATCTTTCCCTTTGAGGGTTGATCCCAGGCTGTCACCAATAGCCCGTCGTGATACTCTGCTATGACGTTGATCGAAATGCCTACCCAACTACCTTTTATTGGCAGCAAGTTACTGTCTTAAACTTTACGCTGTGGCAGATAGACAATTATTACCACTAAAATTTTATTTACACCAGCGGCAAAAAAATGTAATTCATAGCTTTGCCACAAGCATTGGTCCTATTTAAAGAATGCATATGTTAATGCGATCTCATGTGTGTTTTCTAGACGTCATGCAGATGGCCGGTCGAGCGGGGCGTCCGCAGTTTGACACGACCGGCGTCGCTGTCGTCCTGGTTCAAGACATCAAGAAGAACTTCTACAAGAAATTCCTCCACGATCCCTTTCCAGTCGAGTCCAGGTAGATTTCATCCTACTTTTGCTCTGATTGTCGGAATTTAGTTTGCCTTTTATCGAGATGAAAAAAATGGTACTGCTTTAATATATGCATGCTTTTGGCATATTTTTTGGTACACTTTTTATGTTGCCAAGGGAAATGTTTCGAGTACGAAAAGAAAAATAATTGAGGAAACAGTAGGAGAAAACATTATTTTCCTTAACGGAAAACAATTGGACTTATTGTTGCGAACGCTTCTACAAATCCAAGTGTAACCATCAGAAAGTTTAATGTTCTCTTTTAGGCTTGATGCACACATCCGGTTTTTCGATGTGCAGCACCGAAGCCCAACTGTGCACACATAACAGTGAAATGACGCAAGTGCTCATTTTGCGCTGTTTGCTATAAATATTCTATTGAAGAAAATGTGTTTATTTCTCTTACTTATCTTCCTTTTATTTATGAAAACAAAATACTTGAGACCGACGAAGCATGTGCGTTGCAGTGGGAAACTGCGGTACAAATTGCACGCAAGTTGGACAAGCAGCGCCAGAGGCATGTGTGCACTACTCCATTGGATCTAATGTATCTCGGACCACACTTGCATTGCGGCAGCGGCGCTACACGTTGAGAATCCGTATGTGTGCACCAGGCCTTAATTCTCTCTAATTTTTTGTAGAACGCTTCATTGGGGACTTCTTTGTGAACGTGACTAGAATCAAAGTGAATGTTTGAATTCCTCAAATTTACAGGAAACGGAAATGAAAAGAATATTTGAAATGGAAATTTAAACTTTGTGCTTACCAAGGGTATCGTGAAAGTGAGAATCATTCTAATCAAGACGAGTTACCTTTACCTGCCGTGGTTTGCTACAAAAAGTGTTGCCACAAAAGTATGTGTACATCAAAGCTGTACCAACAAAATTATCATGCATGTCAATTCTTTTTTTTCACCCACTCTAATTTATGTGGACCTGATAATTAAATACACCTAAATCGAGAGAGGTTAAATGGCGTGGTATTTCGATGTGTTGATGTAAAAGTTGGCTCCGTTTATGACATTGCATGGCATAGCATCTCAAAAACCGAGTATTAACAACTTAACCTGTGTAAATTATGATGTTGTTTAAAAGCAGGAAGGTTATCTATGATATCACCTGGCACTCCTAGTATTTCTTATTACTCTATTCCTACCCGAGATTATAGCACTCCTAGTCGCGCGTTTGAATCCGACCGAAGACCACCTTGTACGGAGGGAACCTGTTAAATCTGTAATGACCTCGAATATCCTCACATGGTGTAGAAGTTTGGTGAGTGGAATGCCATCTAGGGTGTCGCCTCGTGGTTCGAAACGATGTAGTGTTGTCCTCGAATCTTTCCCTTCGGGACGGATGCCAGAGCGCCGCCTTTAGTCTGTTGTGCTGCTCCAGTGCGACGTTAATTAACTACCTGTTTAATAACAAAATTCAGTTACTGCAACAAAAATAATGAGCAGTATTTGTCAAGAAAATAAGTTTGGAGAATGCTATGCAAAATATGATCAGTAATTTTGTTTTAAGAATGAAAAAATCAGTGTGAAACTTTTCTGCAACTGAAAGCTGTTTTTGTTAATTAAATTATGCACCCCAATCCAGATTAAAAATATCCAGATTTAAATCTGAAAGAAATTGAAAATAATTACAAATAAAAGGCATTTTTTAAATACCCATAGAATTGAGTGCTGTAGAATGAAGTATGCATTCAACTCTTGTTGTCCTAGAATGAATTAAGTTGCGCTCGTAAAAGTACACTGCACAGAATGGAGCATTACAGTTTGGGTGGTGCGGATCGAAATTGAAGCGGATTATTCGAGTAAGAAATACGTTTTGAGAACATGCCGATGTGGAAGTCATGATACAAAGAAGAACTGTGCAACTATTGACAGGCGACTGCTGATTCTCTGCATTGTCACTTGATTTGTCGACTTCTGTACTATTTAAACACTTTGCTTTGGTTCTTGCTTTTTAATGCACAATAGTTTCCTGAGTTTGCTTGAGCTGCATTCTGACACATGTTGCCTTTATAAGGATTTTCGTGTTTTGGAATGTTGATGTTTTTTCAATTTACAAACCAAATAAAGACAGTGTGTTGGATGGGTCTCGTGAAAATTGCCGTTCTTTGAAAGTGAATGCTTTTGTTTTGATGCTCTTTCCTAATCCGGCGTGGTCTTGCAGTTTGATCCAAGTGCTGCCCGAGCACTTGAATGCGGAAGTGGTGGCCGGCACCATCTGCTCCAAGCAGCAGTGTCTAGATTACTTGACGTGGACCTACTTCTTCAGGAGGCTCCTTCAGAATCCTGGGTAAGTAAAGAGGGAAGCTCCTTTCAGACTCATTTGAGCTGCAGGCTCAATTGTAATTACATGATATATAAGTAGGCAAGTAGACTTGTAATATATTGTAAGTTTTGCTTTAAAGGTCTGGTTTTTCAATTAACTCCTTTGGGCCTAATGGGCATATACGTCCCAGGGATTAGATTTCATTCCCTATTGGGTTAATAAATCCCACTTTTGAATGGGTTTGTACGTTTTTAGTGTTCTTAAGGAATTTGGGAATAAAAATATGACTCAAGAAACCACTCTTATCATTCATGGCCCCCTTAGCTGAGCAACTAATAAATGTTGGAAAGGAGAAAGCGAAAGTACAGTCGTCCGTCAGAAAGAGCAAAAACTTTGTTTTATGTAGGAGACCGTCTTCCTGTTCAACAAGCTCAGAGGAAACAATGTAGCTGCTGTTCATTAAGAGATAGATAGAAGCAAGACCATTTACTATTTGTCAAATGTGTCAGGTTGCACTATGTAAAGACTGCTTTACGCCATATCATACTTAACTTGTGCTATAAGAATACAATATTCGGGGGTTTTCGTTTAGTTTTATTATTTATCCACATGCAGTGTAAAGGTTATTATCCAATATCCTAGACAATTGGGACAAATAGTCCCAGTTGACAATACAATTGGGACATATTGTCTCAGGAGATTTCCAGGAAACAGGAAAAGTTACAAACTTTAAACTCATAGTAGACTTCTATTAGCATGTCAACATTGAATTAAACTACTTTTCATAGTTAAATTTTAATTCAGTTGTACCAAAGTCGGAGCGAAAGGGTTAAATGTGCTGCCAGGGTCCTTGTTGGCCTTGTGGAAAATTCATAAGTAGCTCGGCCAATTAGAGCCGAGCTAGGTGGTGCTGCCACTAAACGACGCTCTCCTAGACTGGTGGGAATGTCACTTGTAGATGTTGATGTTTTTGAATAAGATCTTTGTGGCATTGTGAAACCTCACATCTCTGTACATTTGTATATAATATGCCTAATCTTCGATAAATAGTGAGTAGAATAATTATTACATCGTAAGAACCTCCAAAGACAAAACGAAACGATGTCTTCAAAGCACCTGATATTTCATTTCTGTTTCCATTTAGTTTCAAATATTTGGGAAAAGTGTTGGATACTGTGAGAGATGGGAAATGCTGCATCAAGAGCTCAAGGCTAAGACAGGCAGTTTTTATGAGGGGGGGGGGCAAATGTTTAATTTTGCAAAAAAAAAGTGAAAGATTGCATCAAAAATTAAATTTTTGGAAAATAAAAATGTAAAAACAAGGAAATCGTTAAACTAACGGAGATAAATTATTCTAATTGGTGACATTAATCTTCTTTAATGAATTATTATTCACATTTTTAACTGTAGTTATTTATTGCATTTAAATAAGTTATTGTACCTAATATAATTTACATAAATTGCATTTGCTAGAAAAAATTTACTTTCTTGGTCAACTCAATTTTTTTTTTTCATGAAAGTATATTGGTGATTAACCTCAAAAACTTAAATATTAGGGGTAGTATCCTATCTAAGCACGCATGTGACAAACCTAAAGATGTGTTTGAGATCATTTTTGACTCGTATAACCAATTGAAAATGTCCTCAAAAGAATTGAGTGCATCGTTCTATTTCAGCTATTACAGACTGGAGTCCAAGGAGCCGCAGCTTATCAATGCCTTCCTCTCTGGTCTGGTGAACCAGTGCCTGGAGGTCCTGTCAGACACCGGCTGCCTCACCGTGGACGAGGTAACTTTTGTTTCTGTCTATCAGAGCATGCCGTGGGCCCGGTCGGGAGTTCGAGTCCGACTAAAGACCGTTGTGTACCTGGGTTGCTGGTGGACATTCAATTTGTTGTGTCCTGAAATGACCTCACCTTGGCATGATGAGGAAGTTAGGAGAGTGGGGGCTAGCTCAAGTGTTGACCTCGTCATCTGAGTGGTTCAAAATGACAAACCATTGTCCTTGTATCTCTCCTTTCTGGATGGATCTCCTGACCGTAGCTGTCAGTGTTCCTCCACTACAACATGCTTGGTGCAAATTCCTTTTTGAGGCAGCTTGGAGTAGGAAGATGCCTTAGTGTTAAACCAGTGTACTCACGGTCCTTGAAAAGTCCTTGAATTTTTTTCCCAACTAGGGGTCCTTGAAAAAGTTCTTGAAAATTACAGAACTTGACAAAAAGTCCTTGAAAGAACTTGATTTTTTAAAAAAAACTAGTAAATAAAATAAACTACGACAGCTGTCTGTTGTAGTGGCAGCAGACAACAGCAAAAGGGGGATTGTGTCGTGTAGATCCAACCGTGTGCAAGCACCCATACTCTTCTTCGTACCACAAAAAGAATTTATCTTGCGATATTTTATTGCACAACCATATGTGTGCTGACCGAAATTGATATGTATTTAGCCTGATCGTTAGCATTGAGATGAGAAGCCCACTTTGCAAAAAAAATCACAGATTCTGTGATAAAAGAAAATCCAAGTTTTAACCAAAATTGATTATAACCTTTCAAAAAGAAAGGTTATCATCAATTTTGGTTATAACTTGGATTTTCTTTTCTATTTTTTGACTGTCAGTAGTTTAAAAACTAGAGTTAAAAAATGTAATATTTTTTTTACATTTTTTTAATTGACAACTTTTGCATATGCCTTGTTTTAGGTCGTTAAAAAAAAAATTTGGATTTGAAAAGTCCTTGAATTTTTTTGGGACAAAGGTGTGGGAACCATGGAAACAAGTGCAAGTCAAGCTCTTTATTGGGGTTCTGTGAGACTCAATTGATGAGCTCTTCCCTTTCAGGACGAAAGAACCATCGCACCGACGGTCCTGGGGAAAATCGCCTCCTACTACTACCTCAGCCACAAGACCATGCTGGTGTTCACACAAAAGATCTGCAACGACGCGACTCTGGAGGACATGCTGCAGATCCTGTGCGACACCCACGAGTACGAAGAACTGCCCGTTCGTCACAACGAAGACGCCATGAACAAGTGAGAGCGCAAACCCTTCTTTGTTAAGTCTTTATGTACAAGCGTTGATTCAGGAAATTGTTGTGACACTGGTGTTTGCGTTTTCCTGTTTGTTACATAGTAATTTGAATCTCTTGGAAACATAATTACTTATTTTAAAATGTTTTTACTGGGTCAATGCAAAAGTTCATCCCGTTTTTTTGACAGAAATTGGAGAAAAATTATTTTATAGACTACTAGCCACTGCGTGGAGCACGGGCAACGCTGTGATGACCTCGTTATTGTCAAATTCAAATTTCGAAGTGATATAATTGCCATGACGTCGCAATCTTTTGCAAAAATATAAATATTTAATTGAAAAATTATTTATTAAGAAGAAATCAAATGCAAAGTATCGATCTGGTGTAAAATTTTCCGTGGATTTCAAATTCGTTGAAATTTTTTATCTATCTTTAACAATCTCGATTTTACAAAAAATAAATTAACATTTCCAGTCAAAATGTTTTTTATTTGTTTTGCTGAGCACAGCAAATGTATTCATGTAGTCACCATGATTTTGAATGCAAACATCCATGCATTGTGTCGTACAGGTGCCCTATGTCATTTTGTTGGGTGGAGCTCCATGCCTGCTGCAATTGACCAACCAAATCAGCAACGGTCAGTGCTGGTTGTGGATGACGCTGGATTGGTCATCCAATAATGTCTCATATCTGTTTAATGGGAGAAAGATCTGGTGATCTCGCAGGCCAAGGCAACATGTCGACCTTTTAGAGCACGGTGGGTGAAAGCAGTGGTATGAAGACAAACGTTATCCTGTTGAAACCCCCTTTGAATACTGCTCATGAATGGCAGCAGAACCAGTTCAATCACCAGTCTGATGTACAAATTTGCTGTCAAGGTGCTAGGGATAACAATGAGAGTGCTCCTGCTGTCATAGGAAATTGCTCCCCGGACCATAACCCCTAGTGTAGGTCCAGTGTGTTTACGCCGCAGACACAGCTTGGTTCCAAGCGCTCACATGGCCTCCTTCTAACCAACATACGGCCATCACTGGCACCAAGACAGAAACAGCTCTCATCTGAGAACACAACAGATCTCCAATGAGCTCTAGCTTGACACCCCTGAAGTCGCAGATGACAGTGATTTGAAGTCAGTGACATGAACAGTACAAGATGTTTGGCTTGGTGCTGTCCCTCAAGTAATCCATTTGTTACAGTTTGCTGTGCCACTCTGGTGCCAAAGAAGCTCAAATTTCTGCTACAGATTTAATACGATGCGCCATGCAGCGAATACAGCAATCTTCCCTCTAAGTAGTGACCAGTGTGCGACCGAACCCTGGTCTACTTGAGACACTACCTTCCTGTGACCACTCTGCTGCCAACAATCAGGCATAGTGGATACATCCCTACCAAGTCTTTCTGCAATATCTTGAAAAGAAAATCTACCTTCTCGCAGCCCTATTTTCCCTCGTTTAAACTTTCACAGTAAGCTGCTGATACTGCCTTCTTTGTCTCGTTAAAGGAAGTCTTGACTCAAATCTAGCTCACAACGCCTAATCCAGACAATAAATATTGCTCACTAAGTTTGCATCATGCATTTAAAACAAATGTGATTTGCATGTTCATAGTGGCACCACTCTTATTCGTCTAGCGCAAAATTTTAATAAGCATTATCTTTCAGATGTTCAAACACACCTCCCAAATTCCGTTTATCTAGCACAACTCCTTGGTATTTTATTTGGTACAGCTACAATCTACGTTAATGGTGGCGACAACAGCCTTGGCAATTTTTTTTGGCACGCTTCTACTAACGAGTTATGGTAGATTAAGACAACCCATCAGTCTTTGCGGTTATTGTGGTTTTCATGGCAACCTTGGCAAACGTTAACTTTTAATTTTCATTTTGAATATTCTAGAAGGTTCTTCCAAAATCCGTTAAAATTGTTTGACATCTTTTCTTTGCTTCTATTGGTTATTTTAATTTTAATATATCCTTTGATTGCATTGTTCCTTTAAAAAAAATTTCTGTTGCTGAGTTTTGTTTTTTTAGCCATTGGTGGAATTTTCGTCTTTTATAATTTTTTCCAGAAACAGCTCTGACGTATCAGGTTGTATTATTCCTTGGTTTTTTTTTCTTTAAAAAATATTTTTCTTTTCAAACAGGCCTACTGTATTTAGTGTAATTGATAAATTTCAGGGTATTCTTAACCAACATTTGCAGCTTAATTTTTCTGCTGGTTCACAAATGTGTTTAAGCTTACTACTTTTTGCAAAAGTTTTTTTTAAATATACTTTTTGAAACGTTCTCAATTGTGTTTTCAAGCTTTCATTTTCCATTGTAAAAAGAAAAATATTTTTTAAAGAAAAAGATTTTTGAAATAATTTTTTCCTTGGCGACTTTATATGAGCTCTAAAACGAATCGCCAAGGCCATTGCCACTGCTATAAATGTAGACTGTAGCTGTGCCTTTTATTTTCCATGAGTGTATTTTGTAGAGAGGGCCCTTCCACTTTCTGTCACCTTGCGCATCAATGAATTCTTTGCCCAATTTTGCAATCTTATTCCAAATTGACATCTCGATTTGCAAATGTGTTTCCTGACCAGTCTTCAATTCTCCTGCTTAACAGAGTTTGAATTGAAACAGGCATTTATTTTTGTAAAATTGATTGGACTTCTGTTTAATATTTGGGTTGTTTACAAAGTGAATGTGTTTGCAGGGAGTTGGCTAACAAGTGCCCCCTAACGGTGGACCCCTTATCGTTCGACAGTCCCCACACCAAAGCCAACCTGTTGCTGCAAGGACACTTCAGTCGCCTCATCCTGCCCTGCCCCGACTACTACACCGACCTGAAGTCAGTCCTGGACCAGGCCATCCGCATCATTCAGGTCAGTGACATTCAAAGTGCATGTAATCACAATAGTCGTTATGTATCGTCAGCACAAACAAACATGTTTCCTAAACTCAACTTCTGAAGAACTGTGTTTCTAAAATAGGAAGTTCAAAAAGCGATAAATCGTCAATGAACCGATCTATTGTAATTATGTTTATCATTATTATCTCTAATACAGTGTATGGTTTGACCCTGAGTTAAAGTTATTACTTAAGGTATTAACATGAAGAGTAATACTTGGAATAATAACACAAATAATCTTTCTGCATACATTACAATTGTAGATATCTCTGTTCAAAAATCATGCTAATTGGATCATTAATGATTAACGTAGTCTGAATTTTTCACATGAATGGATATATTTTGAATGCTTTCTGTCTGTAAGTTTAATCTGGAATAAGTCCAGACGAGTGTCTCGCTGCATCTGCGACTGTTCAGATAACCAGTAATCGATGCCCCAACGCTAATAAGAACGTTTCCAAATTTGCTGCTTTTAGGAACACTGACAGATGTTCTCCCAACTGTGTTTGGAAGCAGTTATATTACGATGGGTTGGAGAGTGATGTATGAGCGGTTTGTATCCTAGTTACATTCTACAATGTACTGATCTTGTCCTTTTGATGTTCGTGAGCCGGTTTTAGTCAAAGATACATTCACTTTTGAAACCTCAGATGCAGGATCAGCTTGCAAGTATAATTTTGATGCATTTTTCAGGGTTCTCACGGGTCTTAGAAAGTGCTTATTTTGACTTTCCATTTCTGAAATCCCTTAGAATTACTTATTTTTCGTCGGTATTCCTTAGAAAGTGCTTATTTTTCTTTGAAAACAAAATTCAGTTTTCAAATGACGATATTTTTGCACAATATATTTGGCCTCTTTAGCGGCTGATCGGCGATAAAACTGCTTATTTTTAAGTTCGGCATTGATGATGTTTCGAAAACTGGCCTGCTTGAATGGCAACCCTTGTTGTATCGATATTAGACACATCAAGATCAAATCATCCCACCCTAAAGCATTGCCCAGCTCATGCATTGACGCCTTTGTTTCTCAAAATTACAATATTACACTTATTTCTATGTTTTTTCGCAACAGTGCGTCAATGAAACGAAACCAAAAACATTAATTAGTTCAAACAATTATGGTCGTTTACATTTCTCAATTTGTAATTCAAATAAATAGGCTCGGGCTAGAGCCAAAGAAGTACGGTTTATATTTTAGGCACCGCAGACCAGAGTGCTAGAAGACCGGGAATAGTCAGGAAATTTCATGAATCAGGAAAAGTCGTAAGAAAACTGGAAACTTCGGATTATAATTGTATTTGGCCGCTGACCAAAAAAAAGTAACTTTTCATTGCTTAAAATTTTTTCTCTCTTTATATCCGGGTGACAAATACTCAACGGTCGATTGTGCTTAAATTTCACTTTGCTTTTGTTTGTTATCGAATGCGTAATCCGTTTCCATTGTCATCATTTTCAAATTAATTTTGTTTTATTTAAAGTTTT
This sequence comes from Metellina segmentata, assembly GCA_947359465.1. Taxonomy (NCBI): domain Eukaryota; kingdom Metazoa; phylum Arthropoda; class Arachnida; order Araneae; family Tetragnathidae; genus Metellina; species Metellina segmentata. The sequence goes on from OX375881.1 coordinate 56,834,635, forward strand.
TTTACCTTTTCATAAATTTTATATATTTATCATAGTTTTTGCGTAGCTATTATGATTTGTTTCGGTTCATGGAAAAATGTTTTCTTCGAAACTCGTCTGGTCTCAGATCCAGTCAAATTTGACTCTGACATAAGCAACTTGCAATCCTTTTCTATACTTTTTGTAAATGAATAGTTTGCAACTAATTTTATTTTATTGAAATCTTCGATGTGCCAACAAATGAATTTACTTCTTATTTTCATTATGAATTTATGAAAGTGTATTATAAAATAATTACTGTGGTGAGTAATTTCTATTTAATAAGCAGGCTGAAGCAGCAGACATAACAAAATAAGCAATATAATTACAAAAACAAAACAAAATGTAAGTAAAAAAAAAATTGAAAATGAAAGTGTTGGTAGATCAGTGAGGAGTGTAACGTCGTGATAAAAGAAATAGTCTTTTTTTAAAGAATTAAAGAAAAATTTATTTACAATTTGGTAGCGACATCACCGTTACAACTACCTCTCATCATACGTTTTAAACATAACGGCTGAAACACGCCATTCGAACACTGCACTCAGTCCACACTTCAACGAAGCATCCAATCGACTAAAAAAGCCGTTACAAAAAAAATATCTTTTCACCAATGTTATACATAAAAGAAAAAATGAACTTCCGGGAAAACCATTTAAGCTTACATAAATATGTCAAAAGAAAAGATATCCTTTCCAAGAGTATTAAGAAGTAAAAATAAACACAGGAAGTATCACAATATCTTGGAATAAGGAAAAAGAAATACTATAGAAATACATTTAAAAGATATTCCGGAAGTGTACGTTACAACTCTTCCCCACTTAGAATAACTTTTTACCCTGTAAAAAGTGACCATAACTTTTCAAAAAAAACTAAATTCTACAAAATTTTATACAAATATTTACAAACATATATACAACTGCCAAGTTACCTAAAAAAACAATACAAATAAACTCAAAGGACATTTTGGTAACTCAGAACAGTCGGCTAAGGCTGTCAGCATTCTGGTGTTTTCTGCCCTGACGATGGATTACCTCATAGTTCCAGGGCTGCAATGCAAGAGCCCATCTCATGAGACGTGGATTTACCCCAGAGTTCTTTTTTAACCATACTAGAGGATTATGATCAGTTTGGATAAAGAACTTGGTAGGTCCATCCAGGTAGCATCGTAGCTTCTTGACAGCAAACACAATAGCGGCACATTCCTTTTCGGCTTTCAAGATCTGCGAATGTCGGACCGACATTCGATATGGCTTCGCACAGAGGGGCTTTATTTCAGAAAGTTCGATATCAAACTGGATACGATCTGTGAGGCCAGGCACGTTTGAGAAACACTTGGGATATTTACACATAACACAACTGAGCTGGTCAATCTGGTCGTCATCCAGTCTTCCTTTCACTTCACTGTTTCTCAATATCTCCTCGAGATCAAAAATATTGGGATTGTTTTCCACAGGCGGGAATTCTTCTTCCAACTCTGATTCTTCATCCTCACAAGTAGTGACCAGATATATGAATTCAGGCCTCTGGTAGTAAGGCTTCAATAAATTTACATGATAGATTTGTGACGAATTTTTCCGGTTAGGCAGGGCAACAAAGTAGTTCGTCTCCGAAATCTTGCTTTCAATGGTCCCAGGACCATGCCATTGAACCGCTAACTTATTTACAGGTGAGGGTGCCAGTACCAGTACTTTATCTCCAACATTGAATTCACGTTTCACGGTATTTTTGTCGTACCATTTTTTTCCTTTCTTGGCAGCTTCCTCCATATTATCAATGGCTAGGCTGCGACATTTTTCCAATCTTCTCAGAAGATTGAGGATATATTCAACAACTGAAGCATTTCCTTCTTCCGGCTGTAACCAGTTTTCATACAGAAGAGTGACGGGAGTCCGTAAGTTTTTTCCATGAACCAATTCAGCTGGACTGAATCCGGTGGATTCATGAGTAACTGTCCTTAAGGCGAACAAGACTGCATGGACATGCTTCTCCCAATCTGGTCCTTCTTCGGTACACAAAACTCTCAAAATCCGTTTCAGTGTACGATGAAACCTTTCTACCGGATTGCTCTGGGGATGATACACAGAGCTAAGTACCACCTTGATGCCGAAACGTTCAAAAAATTCCGATGTGAGTTCGCTCATAAACGAGGTTCCCTGGTCGTGTTGAATCTCCTTAGGAAAACCCATTCGACTAAAAATCTGAAGGAGAACATTAATTACGGATCTAGATGTTATGTTTGGAACTGCCACAGCATCTGGGTACTTCGACGACATACACATTGCCGTAATCAGGTATCTTTGGCCCGAGTCTGTCACGGGCAAAGGTCCTACAGCGTCAATATTAATATGGGAAAAAACTTCAGTAATCACTGGAACAAGAGTCATGGGCGCTTTTTTCTTGTCCCTTGCCTTTCCAGCTCTCTGGCAGGAGTCGCAAGCCTTCACGAAGTCCTCTGTTTCTTTGTAACAGTTTTTCCAGAAAAAGTACTTGGTCATTCTGTCTTTGGTCTTGGTGGTCCCAAGATGACCTGACGTGCCTTCATGACACAATTTCAGTATCTTTACTCGATACTCTATGGGCACGACGATGAGCTTCCTTTCGATACCACTCTTGTCCTTCTTGATCTTTACCAAAAGTCGGCCCTTCTCCAGTTCAAAATCTTTAGGAGGGTTTCCATTTTGGATTTGTTTTACTTGAGAGCTCATCTCTTCATCTTCACCTTGAGCCTTGATTAACTGCTCAGTGTCCACTTTTAACAATTCAGTGATATCTTGATCTTCAGCCACATGAGTGAACTTGTCACTTACTTCCCCTGTTTCCATTTCATTTTTTTCCAAGGTACTGAATTCTTCCGCTGGGATAGGGTTTTCGGATTCTTTAATTAAAGATTGAGAGAGAGAGAGAGAGAGAGAGAGATTCATCCCTTTCTTTCACTTTTTTCTGATGCCTTGTCAGTACTGCATTTAGTTGATCCACAGATTGACAATCTTCCCTTTTTAACAAGGCAGCAGTCCGATTCCCTAAAAGATATTGTCCGCGGTCTAGTTCATCTGGAATCACAGCAGCTTTAGTGAGTGTTTTTCCCAATTCACACTCTACCAGAACTTCGGCAAGAGGTAAACAAGTTGAGCTGGAGTCCAAAGGTTGCTGTACCCAAACATGTTCACCCGTCATGTCAGCTGAATTCACCAATTTCCGACACACAATGTCAATGGTCGCTCCGGTGTCTCTTAGTAGATTTATATCCTGACCGTTTATTTTTCCTTTCATGATATACGGTTCCAGGTACTTCTCAGGTTCTTTGTCCGAAATGTAATTTACAGTTTCCGAAGGTTTCTTCAACTTTGGACAATTTGGTCGGATGTGACCAGGCTGATTGCAATGAAAACACCGCATCTGTCTCCTGCGGTCGAATTCCGGATTTGGGTCTTGTTCGGAAAATCTTCGTTCTATCTTAACCCCTTTACCATTCATGGTATCACTTCTCCTTGGTGGATTATCGGTCTTTTCAAACTTATTTTGAACTCGACCCTCGAACTTGTCTTTCGCAAAGACAGGGTTTCGTTTCACTGTTCGTCTAACGTCTTCAAACTTCTCCAACAGTTCCACCAAATCTGTAGGGGAGTTTATTTCTGTCCATTCTCTGAGATACATATCCTTAAATTCGGATGGTGTTTTTTTCTTCATCTGATCTGTGATGACCAAATCTCTCAGTTTTTCAAAAGTAAGGACCTGACACCTGCAATCCATCCATCGAAATAAGTAGACAATTCATGATAGAAATCCCTCCAGTTCCGATCAACTGCTTTATGGTGTGAACTAAATAACTGTCGAAATCTTTCTGGTGTTAGTTTGAACCTTTTTAACAGAATATTTTTAATGTGATCATAATTTGAAGCTAGGTCAACTGGTTCACGGGCTATTATATGAGCAATCTCTTGGGGGATCAAACTTAATAGATGAGATACCCACATTTCTTTTCCCAGCGACAGCAAAGTTGCCTGTCGCTTGAACAAGATTAAATAAAGACTCATATCATCTTTCATGTCGTATTTCGGAAGGATCTTGGTCAAGTCTCGATTCGATGGTCTAGGATTATCAACTGCACTTTGCTGGGTTTGACTAGTTGCTTCTATTCTCAATTTTTCCAACTCATACTCTCGTTCTTTCTGCTTTTCTTCAAGGGCTTCAATTCTCCGCTTTTCTTCAAGGGCTTCAATTCTCCGCTTTTCTTCAAGGTCTTCAATTCTCCGCTTTTCTTCTTCAATTCTCCGCTTTTCTTCCACTTCAAGGGCTTCATTTGTCTTTCGAGTTTCTATAATTCTACCAAAAAGTGCTTTGGTGAATTCCTCATCATATCCTTCACTTGAAGTAATATGATTCACTAATTGTTTTATGGATTTTTCTACGGTGATTTCTAAATCCATCTCCTCCACCAATTTGATCAAGTCCTCTTTGTTTCCCTTAACTAAATAAGTCATGATTAAATTCTAAACAGTTTCCCCCTTTAGACTCAAATATAACGTAAGGTACAAAATGAAAACTTTTCGAAACCGAAACCGTCCAGAATTCTGACTTACCTTATAGCCAAGCCACAAGAAATATAACTCAAAGACAATAGAACAATAGAAAAGAAATAAATGTACAAAAACCAATTTTGTAACCCAAAAGACCTTCAAAAGAAAATTAATTAAAAAAAAATTTAAATCAAAATACCATTTCAAATACAAAACAAATTTAAATTATTAATTAAGATAAATAATCATCTACGACGATTAAAATCTCTTAAATTTCTATTTCACATAAATTCCAAAACAATGCTAATTTCTATTATAAAAGCAAAATTTGCAATTAAGAAATTTTTTTGTTTCGAAACCTGTTACGATAAATGGAAGTTATCGCAAAAACAGAAGTAAAATTGTACATTAAATATAATAGTGCATAAAACTTTAGACTTTAAACCGCTACCACTTATCTGGAATAGTTGCTTGATGGTACACAGGAAGTCCTTGAGCAGGAACCCAAAGTTCGAACTGGACTTTGCTGACGATGACAGGACGGGATGCCCAAAAAGTTCGGACCGGATGGCCCTTTCGATGCTGAACACACATGCATTTCACACACAGGAACAGGACGGGATGTCCCAATTCTACTGACCGGACTAAGCTTCGTTGCTGGACACACGCAGTAACAGGCCACGTTTCATACACAGAAACAGAACGGGATATCCAGATGGCCCACTTCGCCGCTGCCGGACGCAAGCAAATTCTCCACTCTCGAGGACGGGATGTCCAAAAACTTCGGACCGGATGGCCCACTTCGTTGCTGCCGGACGCAAGCAAATTCTCCACTCTCGAGGACGGGATGTCCAAAAACTTCGGACCGGATGGCCCACTTCGTTGCTGCCGGACGCACGCAAATTTTCGCTGAACACAGGACGAGATGTCCACAGTTTATTCTCAAATCAGGACGGGATGTCCAAGACTTCAATTTAATGGGAACGATCACAGTGCATGCGACCATTAATAGGTAGCTGTAACGTCGTGATAAAAGAAATAGTCTTTTTTTAAAGAATTAAAGAAAAATTTATTTACAATTTAGTAGCGACATCACCGTTACAACTAACTCTCATCATACGTTTTAAACATAACGGCTGAAACACACCATTCAAACACTGCACTCAGTCCACACTTCAACAAAGCATCCAATTGACTAAAAAAGCCGTTACAAAAAAAATATATTTTCACAAACGTTATACATAAAAGAAAAAATGAACTTCCTGGAAAACCATTTAAGCTCACATAAATATGTCAAAAGAAAAGATATCTTTTCCAAGAGTATTAAGAAGTAAAAATAAACACAGGAAGTATCACAATATCTTGGAATAAGGAAAAAGAAATACTATAGAAATACATTTAAAAGATATTCCGGAAGTGTACGTTACAGGAGCCTGACCCAGTCAACAACACAAAATGGTGTTTCCTACGCATGAGCAGAAATATGCTAAAAAATTGCTCATACACTCCCCCAAAGACCATTAAAAAGCAAATACAAAACAGAACAATTTGAAAAGAATAAGAAAACGAAATCAAATTCGCAGCAGAAGCTGGGAGACGAGCAACACCAAGCCTGGTCCTCATCAAACTTAACTCTTTATTTCCCTTTTCCAATACACTGCAAAGATATGTAAAAGAAAAACATCCAAAGTTTTTTTCTTGTGGGCTCCATTCTAAAATTTGTTTATGTACTTGCGTATTACTAATACATGTACACGTAAATGCCCATATATTCATATAACTGCTGAATTTTGTAAAAATCATACGGCTTATTTTGAAAAATCTCTAATCTTAACTAATCTGTAAATGCATCCCCACTTGGTCGAAACTCAGGTGATATGTTGTATAATACGGTTTCTTCAATGTTTTATTTAAGTTCTTGTAAAGTCCTAATTTTGTCCTAGAAAGTCCTTATTTTTAGTTAGGTATTTATTCCACTCATAAATCTCTGGAGTCTCGTTCTTCGAGTGTCGATTTCAGTGTTTGAATGTTTTTCAGGCCATGATCGACGTGTGTGCGGACAAGGGCCTGCTTTGCCCCACCCTCTTCGCTATGACCCTCATGCAGATGATCCTTCAGGGGCGGTGGTACCACGACAGCACCCTGCTCACCCTACCGCACATGGAGCACGTGGACCTAGACACCTTACGGTAGTGCACCACTTTTCTGTTTCTGTATGTTAGTGGTTCCCGGCCTGTGCTCCGTGGAATCCCGCGGGCCAGGAATAAAAGTTTATATGTAAACTAAGAAAAATGCAACCACAGGTGTCTCATTCAACATATTTTATGCTGCGTCTTTTTTAATTTAGGCCTACTGTTGCATTTTAGTAAAATTAAATAGGAATTGTCTTCTATAATGAAAGCCTCCAATAACAAGTAATGAACGAATACTAAATTGAAGGATTCAATTGGAGTTGAACTGGGTTTATTGTATGGACCTTAAGGCGCGTTCTCGCGAATCAAGTTTAATTGACCGATTAGAGTCAACAAAAGTTGAATGAAAACTATAGTGAGAACCTTTGTTTCAATAGAGTTGATCAACTTTTCAGGGGATCAAGAAAAGTTTGACCCATTCAAACTTTATCGTTCAAGTGATGAGTCATCCGCCATCTGCTTTTGAGTTATTTCCACGCAAACAATCTGTCGTGGTTTATTTTATTCAAGAAACAAAACAAAAGCGCCATTTTATCCTCTAGGCCAAGTTTGTATCTTCACGATCGTTCGAGATAGAGTGAAAATTTCAACCGATTTGAAACCTGCGGGAAATTTTACGCCAGTTCGTTACCTTAAATGTGATTTTTTATAAATAAATAATTTTTCTATTGAAATATGTGAACAAAAACTGATTCAAGTCGTACTCAACTTTTATCGATCACCTATAATCGGTCAATAAAACTTGATTCGTGAGAACACGCCTTTAGTGTTTCTTTCAACCCATAACATAACATTTGTTGTAACGCAAATGGTTTGATTGAATTAACTAAAATGTGTTTGGCCAAGTTTCAAGTGTATGGGAAACCACCCTTACAGAAATCAGAACCACACCAGAATAAATTGTAGTATGGTAAATTTCAGTTTTTTTTAATATAATTTCATTGTGCTATTGTTTTACTATTCATCCCCTCTCTGTAACAGTACTCCTAAACACTGTTCACTTGTAAAATATTGTGTAGGCTAAGGAAATTTATTTCTAACTAGGGCAAATCCATAAGGTTGGGAATTTCTATCTTAGATATTATAACACAGTTATCATCAATTCGTAATCCATAAGGTTTGACAGATAAGACGACATGTTTTAAAATATTCTTCTCAATTCGGTACCTACATAGTTTACAATATTGATAAATTTAAGTGTGGAAGTTTCACCTTGAAGATGATGCCCGCTCTGGACGATAAAAAGTACTGCTTTCTGTTTGGTGGGACTACAAAGGCATTGTTTATTATGTATTGTTGCCACAAAATCAGACAATAAATTCAAAAAAATAATGTTCTCAAATGGCAGTATTAAAAGCAGAAATCAAAGCAAAGAGGCCAGAACTGACCCATCATCGAGGTGTTGTCTTCCATCATGACAATGCTCGGCCCCACATTTTGCTGAATGGCAGACAAAGACTTGTTGAGTATGACTGAGATGTTTTCTGTCACCTCAGATATCCACCAGACCTTGCCACCTCAGATTTTCACCTCTTCAGGTCACTTCAAAATTCTCTGAACGGCCTAGAGTTCCAATTCTTTGGAGACTGTCAAACAGCACCTCGACAACTTCTTTACAAATAAGCCTGATTATTTTTAGAAAAAGAATTTTGCAACCGCAGGAAAGATGGCAAAAAGTCAGAACAAAATTGTGCTTATGTGATTCACTAAAATTTTTGTATGTTTTTGTACTCCTTCGTTGAAATTTATCTTAAGAAGTGCCCGAACTTTCAGGATGACCCAATAGAATTATGTGCATTGTGTACATGTAACCCTGTATGCTTAATCTCTATTAAAATGTCATGTGCATTTATAAAAAAGTAACGATGCAATATCACAGTACCCGCAAGTTACTTCACTTATTCCTGAACTGTCGGATCGGGAACATCGTCGTTTGCATTTTTTCCTCATTGCTTGTGTTCATGTCAATGATAAATCACATATTTACATAATTTTTTATGAATGTCTATGCATTTGAAAGACTAATTTCCTCCAATGAATGCAGCATTTGTGTACCGTATTTACATACGAACTGTATTGAAACAGTGATTACTTACCCCTGACAAGATCCACCCAAAGTTGACATCTGCAGTATATTTTTTATCCAGTCGTCTGTTGCGCTCACAAATTGTGTAAAAATGTTTTTAAATGAAATCCTATTACCCCAATTATATACAATCATTACCGACACTGATCCCCATTTTTTAATGACAGGCACTGTCTTACTCTCCAAGAGGTCCAGAGCCAACCTATATGATCCGTTCTTCTGCGAGTTGAAACGGCACTTCTTCATTTTACTTATTCATTGTTTAAAATTAGTCTCCAGTTCCTGCTTTGGTTCTGTTGTCAGTAAACCTCACAAAGAACTTGTCTAATTATTATATTTAGACCTGGTGCACACATCCAGTTTTTCAACGTGCGGCAACGCAAGTGTGGTCTGAGAAACATTAGATCCAATGGAATAGTGCACACATGCCTCCAGCACCACACGTCCAACTTGCGTTTAATTTGTACCGCAGTTCCCCACGGTCTATTTTGTTTCAAAATATACGTTTTTTACACTAAGTAAGTGAAATGAACACGTTTTCTTCGGTGGAATATTTTTCGCAACTGGCGCAAAATGAGGTCTTGCGCCATTTTACTGTTATGTGTGCATAGTTGGGTTTCGGTGCCGCACGTTGAAAAATCGGATGTGTGCACCAGGCCTTAAATAGATGAAATAGAGTGCTAAAATCAACATCCTGAAGTGTAAGTTTCTCCTCAGGCAAGTGCCTTCTTTACTAGTTTCACCCATTAGTCTCCAACATATCATTCCAGTGAGACTCTGAAAGTGCACTTTATTACTAGAGCTTGTTTTATTTAATTGATGCATGTCCCTTCAGTTTCAGCAGCGATGGGGGACGAGAGGGCGAGACCGTGGACTGCCTGCCCCAGCTCGTTGCCAAGGCGACCCAGAGGTTCGAGCTGCTCACCTCCGTGTTGCGACACTTCTTGGATGGATCACAGATCGATGAAGTAACGTATTTGTACTTTAGTAATCATTGAATAGTTCCCAAACTCGCATCATCTAGAGTCGGAACATGAGCCCACTAGTTCGAAAAATAGATGTAGCAAATTTGCTTTATGTAAGAAGTAACCACCGTGAACAATCGCCGTTACCACCAAAGGCACCCGTCTGCAAAATTGACGGTGCTACGAAAAAGCGTTCAGAGTTTCGGGGGAAATCGAGTGACGACTAATTGGTTACGTATATCGTTATTGGGATGGGCGAGCCTTCTCTCGACTGGGAATCGAATTGGACACATCATTTCCTGATACATGATGATTTCGCAAGATGACAAAAACCTAGATTTGCAGAAGGATTCACAGACTCTTACTGCTATCGAAAAATCATTTCCTTGCTGCGAAACTTTGTCTTCAGTTCAGTGGGTGGTTTTGAAATATTTAGTGGAGTTTGGGAAAAACAACAATTTTTAGATATTACCATTGTGAAACTGACCTCGAGACTACGTGGTATATGGAACGAAAGAAAGTTGGCCGAGTTTATAATTTCTTTTTAATGTTAAGTTAGTGCTGAAAGCAATACTAAGTACATTTTTTGAATCAAAGAAAAATCTACAAGAAACAATGTTTTAAATAAAAACTGCCATCTCCAGCATGATTTGTAGCAGAGAATAGAATTGAAAAATGTAAGTTGGTCTCATCTTTTAGCCAAGTTATTAATCCTTTTTTTAATAATAGAGATTAAACAAAAAAAGTTATAAATCTTCGTTTGGCATGTCACGTGAAAAACACACCTTTCTCTGCAACTATAAGCTAACTTTACCATTTCAGTGCATATTGTCAATCTATTTCAAATTCCAAAAACACTCAAATAGGTCAAACTATCCAACATCAAAATATATTGCAACTTGAGTCGCATTAAACATGAATACATTACAGATAATAGTGTCTTGTTATTTGAGATATTAGAAGGATAAATTTGCCATTTTGAATACATAAAATACTTTAATATTGTTTTATTTTGCATTCAAATTTCAGAATAGAAAAATTTATTTAAAATTACTGCAGAAGTTTCAAAAGAAGCAAAAAATACAGAAATTAATAATTTGATGCATTGTAAATGGAAAAAATTATGAGGTAAACAAGAGTCACAGGAACACTTAAATGCATCTCGCAGATAAACTCACACCGACATATTTGGAGCATTCTTACGTGGAAAGGCCTCAGCTAAAGTAACAAAGCAGTATTAGATGGTAATACCTAATTGTAATTAATAGAACTTATAACCCGATTTTGAAACAGTTCTTATTTTAGTTGACTTTGCAGAAAACTAACTGGTGAAACCAAGACAGGAAAGTTATTTACAGCTGCAATCTTTTTTAGCACATTATCCATATGTGCTACCCTCTTGAAACAGGATACATTCAAAGGCAACTTGCCTTTATTAAAAATACACTACCCTACAATAATGGACCAGACAGCAAGATGTAATGGTATAAGGGAAAGAATACATGCTTTAATAGGGGGATGGTCCCCCACTTGCTGCAATGACACTAGCAACCCTTCTGGGCATATTTTCAACAAGGTTTTGATACACAGCTATGGGTATTTGTGTCCATTCTTGCTGCTAGAATGTTGCCAGCTCAGCTGTAGACTTCGGACGTGGTTCCCTAGTCCGTAAGCGTTGCTCTAACTCATCACACAAATGTTCTGCAGGGTTTAGGTCGGGACTCAGAGCATGCCAGGGAAGATGTTTTACATCCATATCTCGATACCACTGCTTCACAGAGGCTGCAACACGACACGGAGCATTGTCGTCTTGGAATTAGCATTCGTCCATTCCATAAAATTGCCAGAACTTAGGAAGAGCCTGATTGTCCAAAATGTTCACATAGGCGTCGGCGCTTAATTGACCAGGTACAACGTGCAAAGGTCTCGGGTCATACCACGAAAAACACCCCCAAACAAATAGTCGGATTTTATGCAAATCCGCTGGCGTCCGGTCCATTATTGTAGGGTAGTGTATTTGAGGGTCTCATTTATATACTTTGTTGAGACTTCACCTGAGGTAAAGGTTCTGGGTGTAGCAAATTTTTAAATGACAGCCTCCATTGGAAAATATTCTTAAATAGCACTGCTTATCCCAAGTACTAGCTGAAATGATCTCTTTAAAATATGAAGCTCAAATTATGGGAAATGGTAGAAAAGAATCTTAAAATCTAATCTATGAAAGCTGAAAATTTTCAACAGACTTATCGAAGTTTGACACGCAAACATTAAACCACCAGGAATTTTCAGATTATTAAATTATGATAAAACAATTGAATTAATTCATTTTTTTAATAAAAATACGTTTCAAATCATTATAGTGTTCTGGATATGTTAATGTATAAATCTAATCATATGAATTGCCAAACATGTTGAAACAAATCACTAAAAGTATATATCTCGAAATCGATGTAATACAAGTTGCGCCTATTTTTTAATCAAAATTCTAATGGGGCTAAATTTTCCATCAAAATATGTAAATTTTGATGATGCATCTCCTTATTGGAAGTACTCTGTTTGCAATCTGTAAACATTCTTCAATCAACCATGGCTGGAAGTTAATTTTCCCTGATTGCGTGTTTCAGATCTACCACACCCTGTTGAAGCTGCCCATGCTGAGAGTTAATGTCGCCCTCAAGGGATGGTGGAACGAATCCGACATCGAAGAGACCAAACCGCTCCAGACGTGGGAGACGCGTAAGTTCAAACTGCTTCCACAAACGCCTCTTTTTCAGGGTCGCTCTCAAAGTGTTGCACTTTTCAGTCTGAATTTCAATAACACTTAAACCATTTGTTTGTGGATCCTTGTATGTTGCAGATAACTTGCCAGAGATCACACATGAGGCTTCAAATCGCCATTAACCACTTGTGTACAGAATTATTTGAAAAAAAGTAGTTTGGATTATAGTTTGCACATTAGTTACAGTTGTATTTTCGTCTGTACACTTATTACTGTTATATTTTCATATTATCGTTTGCACACTAGTTACTGTTATATTTTCGTTTGATAAGAATGGCAACAGTATGAGAGAGATCGCACAGCTTCTGATCGTGTTCATTCCAAAAAAGAATGTCTGGTTACACAGCTGTGTAATAATTTCTATGTATGGAGTCAATGAAATAAAGTGTATTTTTGTAAAGAACGGTTGAATAATTTGATTCGAGGAGTCTCGTAACACCAATCACCCTTGCCATGAACAAGAATGGACGTGTTTAATTTTGTCCTAGTTTGCATGACGAGTCTTGGTCGTCAAATATACCCTAGGGGTTAGCAACTCAGTCGAGTGGTCCCCTAGCAAAAGTGGCCATGTCCACTTTTGCTAAAAGCAAGATATACATCCCGACCCAAAACAACTTTTGTTGTTATCGATCGATGTCGTAAATGCATATTTTAATGTTTTTAATTTAATACATTGAATTTAAATGCTTTTAAATAAGTGCTTCATGTCTTACTATTATTTTATCTGTATGATTTTATTCCCATATATTGCATTTAGTGCAGCTTGTCCACTTTTGCACCATTAAACCCAACTAAAACAAGAAGCTTTTGTGAGTGCCTCTCACGCACTCAGTTTTAAAAACAACCATTTTTCAGCCAACGTGCACATCTTCAGCTTTCAACAACACTCGACATATGGATGGGGACCGAAAAAAATTTAAAAGCCTTAGTTTTAACAATACTACTTATTTTATGAGAAAACGTTGCCTTACGGTGGACTCTAAAATCACTTATATAAATGGTGGGCCCATTGGTTAAGGATCGAGTAAAATTGCCCCAACCTAAATCCCCTTTACCTCTGTAATATCAATAGGCTTATAAACTTGTCTATTAAGACTCAATCTACCAGGAGACATCTACAGGAAAGAACAGGAATGATTTCTTGAGGAATAAAGCTTGTGTTCCAAGTTCCTCGACCATAGCTGTAGTAGACTTTATCGAACACGACTATCTGCGAGGACACTTATGTTGTATTGGAGCTGTGCCCTTTGCGAGCTGGACAAAATGACTGCCTCAAAGACTGATGAAATTCCTGACAGTACAATTGCAAATACTGTTAATAGTGCCACGTTTTTCTCCTCTCCAGCCGACCAACCAGTCTGGTGGTTAAGGTGTTAGCCTCTAGATGGGAAAGTTCCTGGTTCGAATCCGGGTCAGTGTATAGATGTTTGTAAGCATATGGTGTAGAGGCAGCTGGTGCACCTTACATCTGTTGTGGTTAAAAGTCCTCATGTTAGGTTGGTGTCAAAGTTTGGAGAGTGGTGTGCCAGCTCAGATGTTGCCTCATCGTCTGATCGGGTTTCAAAATTACGTGGTATTGTCCACTGATCTTTCCCCTAGGGGATTGATCCTGGACTGTCATCAATAGCCCCTTGTGTTGCTCTAGTATGATGTTAATTTAAATTAATTTAATTACCAAACCCAGCCCTTTTAAAAGTTTTGCTCGATTGTTAATCTGTTGCAATCTATGTGAAATCTTAAAAGAATGTATAAAAGTACCAAATTTTCTTGGAAGAATAAGAACCCTGATACATGAAGCCACTTGAATCTGATCTCAAGGTCTTCCAATTTGTCATCAACTAAATCTTCCTCTTCCAGGGGGGCCTCGACCCGAGGGCCACTGGCTGCGAGTGCATGCCGACCAAGAGTATGTGCTGGTCGTCCGTCTACGTCGGGAGAGCAAGCACAGAGAGGACAACAAAGCAGTCGCGCCGAAGTTCCCAAAGCTCAAGTCGGAGGGTTGGTTCCTCGTTCTTGGAAACATCGAGAAGAGGGAGCTCGTCGCCATGAAAAGGATTCCCTTCGTGTCACGGAGAGCCACGCACCAGGTACGCCGATGCAAGTCGTTTGTGGCTCGGAAATGACATTCTACATTTTTTTTCTCTTAATAAGCACTGCATTGAATCCAAACGCAGAAATTCCAAATATTATTTTACTTTGGATTTTCTTTTGAAGAATATGAATTGGATTGAACTTTCTTCCTAATAAGCATGTTATTCTGAAGTTATTGGGTCGATGCAAAAGTTTGGCGCTCAATGGCATTGCATCGCAAAACCGTTATCTACTTCAGTTTGGATGTTTGAAAGATGGAAGTTATGTACTTAGGGAAAAAAGTGTTTTTTATATTATGTGCAAGCAATGACCCCAATGAATATCATTGGAATTATCATTCCGATGATATCCAATGGGGCCAATGCTTGGTGGAATAGAACCCGTAATGGGGACAGTGAAGAAAGAAGTCACTAGTCTACTGAGAATGGCTACTGCAATGCAAACCACTCCCTCACAGAGTCTGCAACTGCTTCTGGGACTTCTACCACTACATAAACAAGTGGAACTAGAGGCAATTTTATGCTCACAACACCTCAAACTCATGGGACTATGGAAATCGTCCTATGAAATGCCTGTGTTAAAAAATGTGGATTCACAGGTGAAGGAGCATCCTTATCTATTCATGAGATCTGACTGGATGTTAAAGCAATTTTGCTTGAAAGACAAATATAATATCTTTCCAACCAGAGAGGAATGGAGATTTGACTCCAGGCTGATCGGGGAGGTGACGAAATTTGGTACACAGATGGTTCAAAAACATCTCATGGCACTGGTTCAGGTGCATTCTGTCCTAGTCGGAAAATAAGGCTTTCTTTCTCTTTGGGTAAGTTGACCACTGTATATCAGGCTGAGGATCTGGCAATCTCTGCTTGTACTTACAACTGCCTCAATAGAGGTGTAGTTAAGAGGGTTATAAAAATCTTCTGACAGCCAGGCAGCCCTAAATTCTTTGAAAAGTCACTGCTTCTCCTCAAAAGCAGTGTGGGAATGTCACAATGCGCTTGAGGATCTGGCTGAGAGAAACAAAGTCTCTTTTGTCTAGGTTACTGTGGCATTGAGAGTAATGAAACGGCAGACCAATTAGCAAAACATGGATCTGAAGCACCATTTATTGGACCAGAGAATGTTTTGGGTCTGCCTCACAATGTGGTTGGAGGGACTATAAGGCATTTGCTCCTTGCCAAGTCTTACCATACATGGCTTCAATCTAATGATCAAAGACAAGCCAAAGAGCTCAATCAACAATCTCCCTGGGATAGATCGAGGGAACCACTGAATTTGGGCAGGAAAGAAATCAGGATAGCTATTGGCCTTCTAATTGGCCACTGTACCCTGAATAGACATCTCAACATTATGGGTGTTATAGATGGCCCAGACTCTCCAACTGTTATGGAATTTCCGTAGTTGCTACGTAAAGTAGGTAAAAACTACGGAGGTATGGATGTATAGTGAAAAACTACGGGTTTCGTACAAAAACGCCGAAAATATTCTGGAATTAGAATTTGCCTACTATCAAGTAGGTAGTCTATCATCTGAAATTTTTAAATCTGATAGAGCTGATGTAGCTTGGTATAAAATTTCCCAAATCAAGCATAGCAAAATATGTGGCATTGCCTAAAATAATGTTGTCAGTTCCTCACAGCAATGCAAGCAGCCAGATAATTTTCATCATGGTGCGAAAAAAAAAACGAATCTCACTCCAGAATAAACATTAAAACACTGGAGTTACTCCTCATAACAAAAATTAATATGGAAGTTTGTTACGATGTCAAAGTAAGCAATGAATACTTAAAAAGCAAATAGTGCTTGCTATTATTCAATGCAAAAAAATTGTAGAGATGTTAATAAATAGGTAATTATTTGGATCAACAAAATAGTGTAGTGACTTTTAAAATACGATTCATTCACTTATATATTTAGTCACAAATTTTTTTAATTTTATTTATTAATTTTGATTATTTATTAATTATTTCATTATTTTTTATTAATTTTAATAATGAATCAATAATTTAGTGATACTATGTCATATTGTAATATATCGGTAAGAAGTGCTACAGATGACTGGGTAACCAATGTTGGAGAGCATTGATGGCCCATTATGTAGAGGTTGTCAGATGGCAGAGGAGAGTTCTGTACACGTTCTGTGTGATCCTGTTCTGTTGGGCAGAGTACACACGTTCTGTGTGTACTCTGCCCAACGATTCGAATATCTGGGATACCACTGTATCGAACCCTGGGAACTATCAAACATTCCAATCAGTTACTTGCTGAAATTTAATTCGGCAATTGGTCTTTAGTGGATCAGCAGGGGTCTCGGAACAATAGACTGTCAGTCCCTGTGCTGTCACTCTTCGGAATCGACCCTTCAACGTGTAATATGTTATGTTAAGCATTAAATTTTTAGACCCATGATGCTTCGCAGATGCACCAGTGGGGTGCCAGAAGTGGTTGCGGTACGAACGCAGGACGATACAGCTACCGTAGAAAGGTCATCAAACAGAACAGCACTTGCCGTATGGATTCAATGTCATTTTTGTAACTTTAATTAACCTAACTTTTGCACGAACCCAGTACTTGCAACGTAAAACAGCTTCCTTAGTAACTGTACCCATGCTTTCCAGATAATGTTCTACACCCCCGAATCCCTCGGAAAAGTCATGTACAAGCTCTACCTCATCAGCGACTGCTACCTGGGTCTGGATCAACAGTATGACGTCTGTCTCAACGTCATCGAGCCCAGCTTGAAGGCGCAGATCAACAGCGAGGTCATATCCGACTCGAGTTCCGAAGAAGAAGAAGAAGACGAGTCCTGAGAGGGACACTTGTCCTCACAGAGAGAAGGAGTGTAAATACTAAAACTGTCTGTCCCCCCCCCTCCTACTGCTCAGCAAATGGTGCTGCAAAGATTATTTTTTCATCAGCTTATAAACTCAGTTTTTGCAATTTTAATAAATACTGTGATACTAATTGTTTATTTATATGATTAAGAAGTCTGTTGCACAGTAGGTATGCATTTGTAAAAAGTGAATATTTTGAAGTGAAGTTGAATCGGAAATAAACGTGTCTGGCCAATGAGCAGAGCCTTTAGTCTCTTATTGCACGACCTGAATAACTCGCCAAACCCATCATTATGTACGTTCAGTAGAGTTTCTCAGAGGCAAAACTCAACTGTAGAGTCTAGATCTGTTGATCAGAAGTTCTTCAGCTTTCCGTACTTGCTCCATTTCAAATTGAAAATAAAACTGGTGTGTAAACAGAAAGTCGTTTACTAATAAAAGAAAAGTAAACTAATGTCATAAGAAATGTTAACTGCATTCGCTACCGTCGTCGTGTATATCTAAAAGAAATTTCATTCGAGACACATGCAAAAAAAAATATCATTTACTAATCACTGAAGCTCAAAATAATCTCGACACCAGAACCACAAACTATTTAAGAGTTTAATATAATGCTTCATAAAAAATAGTCTTTTCAACAACAACTGAACTGTCAAAACTATTTTGCAACACTAAATAGTGTAAAATTTAAAAAGTTGCGTTACATTTATTTCCAGGTATTTCTAGTGAACACACTCTTAAATTAAGAACTGTACTTGTTACAATCAGTACTTTTGCAAATCCTAGAAACAAATCTTAATAGTTAATGTACAATGCTTCCTATGGCACATCCACTACGTGTGGGATCCTAGGAGGTACTAGTATAAAGTCCTCGCATTCACGCAGCAAAATACATTTATCTTTTTACACAGTCCTTGCAGACACTGATTCAAGAAGATGTATGCAATGAAAATGGTCTCCGAACGTCCTCCTAAGAGAGGAGATCTGTAAAAGAAGGATGCTTCTCTTAATAAAAAGCAGAGGGTAATGAAAACCGAGACTACGATATTTAAGCAATCGGTTAAAGATTTCAATGGCTGGCAGTGTCCCGTTAAGGCATATAGTCATAGTCATAGTCATATAGAGTGGGGAGGTCAGGAAAGCCCTAGGTGCTGATTCCACTAGGGAATATTGCACCACACCCCATTGTTTTTCGATATTCCTGTCAGAGAAAGCCAGATTCCTTGAGAAAGGCCAAAAGGCTTTTGACAGGTTCTTCGTGAATTGTATCAAGTTCTGTTCCAAGACCTAGACTTGAGTGCCTTATGTGAAGCAGAGCTTCGCATTCAAAAAGTATGTGGTGGGCAGTTTCCTCCACCATATTGCATTTTCTGCATAGAGGTTCTTCTTTAAAGATTCCCATCCTATGAAGGTGTTTTCTTAGGTGATAGTGGCCTGTGAGAAATCCAACTATCACCCTCATCTTACCCCTGCTAAGACGAAGGATCTGAGAAGATGTTTTCATAGAAGGTTCTTGAATCATAAGCCTTGCATGTTTTTGATCGGTGGTTTGCTTCCACTTTTTTGTAGTTTCTTTAAGCATTCTTTCTCCTATCACCCTTTTTGCGGTAGTCTTAGAGATCACGCAAAAAGGCTCAGGGCTTAAAGGTAGGTCTGCAGTCCCCAGTTTGGCTAACTTATCTGCATTTTCGTTTCCTTCTACACCAGTATGCCCTGGTACCCAAGTAAGAAAGATCCTATTATGGGTCCCCAAGTCATGTAGAAGGTTCCTACATTCCCAAACAAGTTTGGAGCTTATTTGGAATGAGTTTATTGCCTTTAAGGCTGCTTGACTGTCACTGAATATGTAGATTTTCCTATTTGAGTAGGATCTTCTAAAACATTCTTGTAGACAGTAGATGATAGCAAGCAGTTCCGCTTGAAATACTGTGGCATGTTTTCCTAATTTTCGGGAAATCCTTGCCTTAGGTCTGATCCCACATATTCCAGCACCTGCCTTTTCGTTTTGTCTGGAGCCATCTGTGTACCACACAATGTCTCCATTTGTGAGCTTGTAGTTTTCCTCTTTCCATTCCTCTCTTAGGTCAATAAGTACCTCAAAGGGTCTTTGAAAGAGGAATCTTGTCTCCATGATGTCGGAGGGCATCAAAAGTATAGGGTCAAAGAATTTTTGGTTAATACTGGTGTGGGACTTTTGGCTGGCAAAATCCATCCACAGTCCAGCGTTTTCCAGTCTGTAGGAACTTCTTCTGGCAGCACCGCTGATAAAGATATCAAGTGGGACGACAGATAGAATAATTTCCATGGCTCTGGTGGGAGTGGAGGACATAGCACCTGTTATACTCAGGCAGGCAGCTCTTTGAAGACTGTCTAGCTTGGTCTTAACAGTCAATTGTTCCGTCTTTTTCCACCAGACCACAGCCGCATAGGTCACAATGGGTCTAATAGCCATAGTGTATAGCCAATAGGTCATCTTTGGCCTTAGACCCCATGATTTACCAAGAACTCTTCTACATCGTAGAAGTCCAACTTTTGCTTGGTTAATTTTACTTTTCAGATGCTGATTCCAGGTTAATTTAGTGTCCAGTATAACTCCCAGATATTTAACCTCGCTCAGCATATTTACTTTTTCCCCTAGTAGGGTAGGTATATCACTTTTGTCAATGCAGGTTCTTCTTCGTGTAAATGGGACAAGAGTAGTCTTTTGAGGATTTACTCTCAAATTCTTTTCACAGCACCATCTTGCGATTCTGTTCAGGGTCCCCTGCATGATATTTATCACCGTTTTCTCATCCATGCCCGATATGTAGACGACAATGTCATCTGCATATCCCTGGGCATAAATGCCGCTTTGATTGAGGTCTGCAATTAGGTCATCAACCACCAGATTCCACAACAGAGGGGAGAGAACTCCTCCCTGAGGGCAGCCTCTAGTGGGTCTAGCCTGAAGTGTTGCCCCAAACAACTCTGTTGTAATAATTCTGTCTGCTAACAAGGAGTTTATCCATTTGCAGACCTGTGGTTCAATAGCTCTGCTGACAGCAGCAGCAGCGATTGAGTTAAAAGAGGTATTATCGAAAGCACCCTCAATATCAAGAAAAGCTGCCAAAGCCATTTCCTTGCACTCCAGGGTCTTCTCAATCTTTACAACCAGGTGTTGCAAAGCCACCTCTGTAGATTTACCGGGTTGATAGGCAAATTGGTTTTTGTGAAGAGGTCTGGTACTCCTCATTACATCCCTAATGTGTCTATCAATTATTTTTTCCATACACTTAAGTATGAAAGATGATAGACTGATAGGACGAAAGTTCTTAGCCTGGTCATATTGGCTTTTTCCAGGTTTGGGCAGAAAGACTACCCTTGCCTTTCTCCATGGTCTGGGGATATATTCAAGAGCTAGACTAGCTCTGAACATTTTACACAAGACCCGTGAGATGAGATCGGCCGATTTCTGAAGCACAATCGGTATTATCCCATCTGGTCCTGGAGTTTTATATGGTTCAAATGAGTTGATAGCCCATAGTACTTGTTTAACAGTAAAAATTTTCTTGGCAACTATCCAGTTTTCCCTTCTCACCCTTATTGGATATCCCAGGGGAGAAGGGTTTAACTCATTAGGTACCAAGTTGGAGTTTGGAAAATGTGTCTCAACCAGAGTCTCTATAACTTCTCTGCCAGTTTTGGTATAGCCACCGGAATTATTCTTAAGGGTCCCCACCAATATTGGTGTATCTCTTTTAAGAATTTTGTGGAGTCTAGCGCCCTCAGCGGTACTTTCAACCGAATCACAGAACTTCCTCCATGAATTCCTTTTGGCCATTCGAACAGCTTTGTTGTATTCTGAAAGTAGGCACTTGTATTCTTCCCACTTGCCAGATTTCTTTGCTTTCCTGAAAAGTTTTCTTACTGTCTTCCTCTGCCTCATAAGGTGCCCGTTAAGGCAAGCGCAGACTGAATTCGGAGCATAGGCATTTCACTTGGAAATGCTGGCCACGTTCCCGTTTAGTATCAAAGGAATGTCTGCAACAAAAATAAATTAGTTACGACTGTTGAAACAACAACAAAAAATTAATCACGTTTGGGATATTGATGTGACATAAAATTTTAAACAGGTTGGAAATCCATTGAAATGTTCGCTCTTGCTGGAAGCATGGCAAAGATAGAACCATGGATGAGGGGAATAAAAAACCCAATTGAATACGATCCAGTGCCTTAGCTACTGTTTGGATTCTCTCCAGAATCGTGGCCGGTGTCCAAACTCGCACAGAACATTGTAATCCGGAGAAGTGTGCGCTCGCCTTTCAATGAACGGTAAAGATTTCTGGTTGGAACAGCATGTTTATGAATCAGGGTCAAAATAGCTGAGACAATCCTTGTCAGGCAGAAGTGAAGGTGCCCCAAAATGTGTACTGGTGCAAACTGTTTATTTCTACTTACTCCCTCAGGAGTTCTTGGGCCATGGGAGTTCACAACTGTTTGGGTGGAGACAGTTGCTGTGAAACATTGTGCATTTGGAGTAGGAGTGGATATTGTTTTGCTTTTGGTAAAGGAGGCAGTTTACATCTCAGTAACAAGTCATTTTATAATACAAAGCCACTGCGTGGCTAGCCGGGCGTTGCCGTGCACGTGATGTAAGGTATGAAGCTGGTGTAAAATTTTCCACAGATTTCAAATCCATTGAAGATATATTCAATTAAAAAATTTTAGGTACAGCTACACTCTAAGTTTATGACTGATGGCAACGGCTTGGCGATTTTTTTGGCGCACTTCTAGTAGCGAATTACGATAACTTAAGGCAACCCATCTTTCGTTTCTGATGCTGTGGTTTTCATGGTAACCTCGGCAAACGGAAACTTTCATTTTGAATATTCTGGAAAGTTCTTTCAAAATCCGTTAAAATCGTTTGATTTCATTGGTTTGTTTGAAATTTTTTCTTTCCTCCCATTGGTTGCTTTGTTTTTAAAATATCCTTTGATTGCATTGGTTCTTTTAAATCGTTTTCTGTGATACCATTGGTCCATTTATTTGTATTTTTACAGTTGTGGAATTTTTATTTTACTTTAGTAGTTTTCACGATAAGATTAAGAGTTTTGTTTTTTTGACCACTTTCGTTTTCATTATTTTTTTACGAAAGAATTCTGACGTTATCAGGTTGTATTATTTCTTGCTTTTTTTCTTTTGTAAATCTTTTTCCTTTTCAACAGGCCTATACAAATACAAATACAAATATTGACGACCAGCTACAGGCTCAAGCCCAACAAGGCTGGTCCTTTGTTTATGAATTCTCCAATTCCCACTGACTATCCAATCGTGTCTTAAATTCGTACACTCCCTTTGAATTAACTATATTTTCTGGCAACGCGTTCCAACTGTCTATTACCCTATTAAAGTAGTAGTTTTTCCTTAAATCCCGATTAAAATGTGTCTTATTCAATTTATACCCATGGCCCCTTGTTCTGTTATCCCTATTGAAATTTAAGCCCTCTGTGTCCCCTTGTTTTACAAACTTGAAAAGCTGAATCAAATCCCCCCTCCTTCTTCTTCTTTCCAGTGTATACATGTTTAGCTTACTTAAACGTTCATTATAGTCGAAATTTGCTAGCCCCTTTATTATTTTTGTAGCTCTGTGCTGAACCCTTTCAATTGATTCTATGTCCTTTCTCATATATGGAGCCCAGAATTGTACAGCATATTCTAGATGTGGTCTTACTAAACCCTTATATAATGGCAAGATTATATTCTTATCCCTTGAAGTTACAGTCTTTTTAATATACCCCAATAACCTATTAGCCTTTTTACCCGCAGCTGAACATTGGTGACCCATTTTAAAATCCCTGTGAATTATCACCCCAAGATCCTTGACTGTTTCTCCCTCCTTTACCTTTACTCCCTGCAGACAGTACTCGGCTCCACTATTCCTGTAACCCATATGCAGAACTTGACATTTCCCTACATTAAATGTATTCAGTGTAATTCATAAGTTTCAGGGTATTCTTACCCAACATTCGTAGCTTTGTTTCTCTGCTGGTTCATACATGTGTTTTGATATGTGCTTAAGCTTACTACTTTTAGTGAAAGTTTAAAAAATATATACTTTTTAAAACGTTCTGAAATGTGTTTGAAAAGTGTGTTGTAAAAAGAAAAAATTTGTGACAGAAAAAGAGTTAGGAAATAATTATTTTCTTGGCGACTTTAGAAGTTCGCCAAAAAAAATCACCAAGGCCGTTGCCATTGCTCATAAACGTAGAGTGTAGCTGTTCGAATTTTTATTTAAAGGTATTTATTATTATTATTATTTTTAGGTATCAATCTCTCTCTCTCTCTCTCTCTCTCTCTCTCTCTCTCTGAACTGAAATTTTCCGGAGATTTCAAATCCGTTGAAATTTTGACTATCTTTAACGGTCTAGGAGATAGAAAAAATAACTTCAACTTCAGTTAAAAGATTTATCGTCTGGCTGGGATATCAAACGCGCAAAATCAAAGCGGAAACGAAAAAAAATTATCCGCGTTCTGCGGATTTAAAAAGCTTGGCTTGGTTCCAAACCCTGACTACAGGGTCGCTTGAGTATAAAAAGTTCTCCGCGTTTGAAAAACCTATGGAGAGTAAAAGTATTAAATTCATTTAAAATCTTCTAGATTAAATTTTATAATTCGCTGCTACCCAAAAATTGCAAATAATTTGGACTACCTGTGTTCCAAATCTCATTGCTGTAAGTGCCAAAGAATTGTCAGTATTTTGCCGCCCCAAACAGGCAAACAAACAAACACTTCCTTTTGTAATATTAACTAGCCACTGCGTGGCTAGACCGGCGTTGCCCGTGCCCGTGGTGTAAGGTATTAATTTGGTGTAAAATTTTCCGCAGTTTTCAAATCCGTTGGAAGATATATTCAATTTAAAAATTATTTATTGAAAGAAAATCATACTTTAGGTAACCCGTTTAACGTGAAATTTTCCGCAGATTTAAAATCCGTTGAAATTTTTAATCTATTTTTAGTGATTCCGATTTTACGAAAAAAAAATTAACAATCCCAATCAATATGTTTTTTATTTCTTGCTCTCATTCGCCGAAAAGGGGACAGGAAATGTAATCTTTTTTTTTTTAACGCAAAGAACAGAATAATATTTTTTTTAAAGAGAAAGTTTACGTGATGTCACTGTTTCTTGCGAAAATATAAAAGGTCACGTGGGTAGAAAAAGTTCATTTTAGGGGGTTTCTTCTTTTGTTTGGGCGAAACGCGTTTGAAGAACCAGGCAGAGAATAAAACTATTAAATTCATTTTAAAAAATCTTCTAGATTGAATTTTAAAATTTCGCCACGACCCAAAAATTGCAAAAAATTCGGACTACCTGTGTACCAAATCTCATTACTGTAAGTGCCATAGATCGTCAGCCGCGAAACAGACAAACAAACATTTTCTTTTGATAATAATATTAATACAATTGGCACAAGAACCAAACAGATGGATCAAGAGGCATATTGAGATCCCAGTGAACAAATTAAAGTGAAATCTTCAAAAGTATTTTCCAGGGTTAGGAATTGATCTACATTTTTATAAAAGGCAGATAAAGTTCTGACGTATCAGGTTGTATTATTTCTTGCTTTTGTTTCTTTAAGAAATCTTTTTCTTTTCAAACAAGTCTCTATATTTAATGTAATTGATAAGTTTCAGGGTATTCTTACCCAACATTTGCAGCTTAATTTTTCTGCTGGTTCACTAATGTGTTTAAGCTTATTACTTTTTGCAAAAGTTTTTAGAAATATACTTTTTAAAACGTTGTCAAGTGTGTTTTTAAGCATTCATTTTCCGTTGTAAAAAGAAAAAGAGTATTGAAATAATTTTTTCCTTGGCCACTTTAGAAGTTCGCCAAAAAAATCGTCAAGGCCGTTGCCACCGCTCATATATGTAGGCTGTAGTTGTATCCTTCATTATCTCATCGTAAACATATTTTTGATAGCATTGCTGTTGTATTTGTCAGTAATTCGTTCTACTCTAGCGGGTCGGCGAGGCTTCTGTTTCGAAATGTTCTCGGTTCGAGACGTGGATGTTAGTCTATTTAGAATGAATGTTTGGCCTCTTTTTTAACTTTGTGTGCCTAGTGAGATGTAACGATCAATTTTCTCTTTCGTAGAAAAATACAAGCATCATTAAAGTGTCAGAAAAGGGACTCGACACCTTTCGACATTTTTGTAATTTCAATGGAGAAAAGGAAACTGGTTAATTTTAATCGAAAAAAGGTCAATTTGATGGTATGTTTTTTAAAAGAAAATCATTGTTTTCAGCTATCTTTTAGCATAAAAGTTGTTAAAATATATCTTGGGTTCGTAAAGTAAGCTTCATTGGATTTCTAACTACAACGAGGAATTTTTAATATTCCCAAAGTCCTAGTTCGTATCTTTTTCTGACACTTTCATTATCGGAAAAGTCGTTTACTTTTACATTTACAAATACAAATACAAATATTGACGACCAGCTACAGGCTCAAGCCCAACAAGGCTGGTCCTTTGTTTATGAATTCTCCAATTCCCACTGACTATCCAATTGTGTCTTAAATTCGTACACTCCCTTTGAATTAACTATATTTTCTGGCAACGCGTTCCAACTGTCTATTACCCTATTAAAGTAGTAGTTTTTCCTTAAATCCCGATTAAAATGTGTCTTATTCAATTTATACCCATGGCCCCTTGTTCTGTTATCCCTATTGAAATTTAAGCCCTCTGTGTCCCCTTGTTTTACCAACTTGAAAAGCTGAATCAAATCCCCCCTCCTTCTTCTTTCCAGTGTATACATGTTTAGCTTACTTAAACGTTCATTATAGTCGAAATTTGCTAGCCCCTTTATTATTTTTGTAGCTCTGTGCTGAACCCTTTCAATTGATTCTATGTCCTTTCTCATATATGGAGCCCAGAATTGTACAACATATTCTAGATGTGGTCTTACTAAACCCTTATATAATGGCAAGATTATATTCTTATCCCTTGAAGTTACAGTCTTTTTAATATACCCCAATAACCTATTAGCCTTTTTACCCGCAGCTGAACATTGGTGACCCATTTTAAAATCCCTGTGAATTATCACCCCAAGATCCTTGACTGTTTCTCCCTCCTTTACCTTTACTCCCTGCAGACAGTACTCGGCTCCACTGTTCCTGTAACCCATATGCAGAACTTGACATTTCCCTACATTAAATGACATACCCCATTTTACAGCCCATTCGGATATCTTATCAAAATCTCCTTGTAAATTTTCTATCTGTAACTTGGTATCCACTGTCCCCCATATTTTTAAGTCATCTGCAAATATACTGATTCTATTCTTGATCCCCTGACCTATATCATCTATGAAAATTATAAATAAAATTGGTCCCAAAACTGATCCCTGAGGCACCCCACTTACAACTTCTGTCCACTGTGAATAATTTCATTTTACCTGCACTCTCTGCTTTCTACCCAATAACCAATTTTTTATCAATATTACCCCATTTATCCATTACCCCATTAGCAATTTCAAAACAAAGTAAATTTTAATTACTTCATATGGTCAACGAACACTAGCTTCCTTTACCTTCGAGCACGCACTTCACTTTAAAGCAGGTTTTTCAATTCGTATATTCAATTTTGATTAGAAACCAATTTAGAATTAGAATGACTTGCACAGGGTTGCCAACCTTTTCTGAGCAGCTTAAGAAGCATTCTCATAAAATTTCAGAAGTTTTGAGATTGCTTTAGGAGCAACACGAAAATAGGGACAAAAATGAAAGACTGGTATATTTCTCTTTAAAAACAGTCATAAAATTCCCTATTATAGTACAAATAATTTCTTTTAGAGTGAAGCATATATACACTACCCCTACAATTATGGACCGGACGACAGCGGATTTGCATGAAATCCGACTACTTGTTTTGGGGTGTTTTTCGTGATATGGACTGGGACCTTTGCATGTTTCTGATAAATTGAACGTCGATGCCTACATGAACATTTTGGACAATCACAGGGCTCCTTTTTGACATTTTGTCACCTTTTCATGGGTTTTAAGTTCTTAAATTCTATTTGGAGAAGAAAAATTTTTGGTGCGGAGTTTAAAAAATTAATTTTCTCTAAAAAAAAACAGGGAAAATTCTATCTGTAAAACGAAGTGGCGAAGTATAAGGGAAGCAAGGCCATCTGCATGTCCGACCCCTCTTACCTAATTACTTAACTTGAGTGATAGAACCGTGAGTGTCATTTACAACTAACGTTTTCCTTTCATAGTATTGTGTGGCGTATCATTTGGCGCAAGATAGATATCACCGGTCGAACAAAAGGAGGAACCCTCTGGGAGGTCAGACGCTGACAGCTCGTATATGGTAATCGATGCCAGTGGTCACTTAAAGGGGGGGGGGTAACATCCTCCATACACAGATCTGAGGATGGTCTCAACAGACCCATTTTATTTTCGGATTCTGGAATAAGACGAGAATGGAGAGGTCAAGCTGATATTAACTCAATGTTAACCCATTAGGAGAGGTAATCCGTTTAGCACCTTTGTCATCACGTGTTGCAGTTTCTATTGTGGGTCTGATTATGTCTAGAAGGTGTAAATACGTCACGGGTAAACTCTGAAAGGACGGTGGAATCTTCAATATGTATGATAATTTACACTCGGTGTCTTCTGCAAAGTTTTTAAGGGGATAGATCATCAACCTCTCACACATTCTAAGCGCTCGAAGCTTCCCATCGAGAACCCAGACATTCCTGTCTACAGAACGGAGGCTATTCACGCTCTGCTCTCTTTGTGGCAAAGAAATGAGGGCATGAAAATCTTAATGAACTTCAGGAGTTTGAGATCTGAAAGATTCCAAACCTCTCCGTAACCAGAGAATGTAAAAATTTCGTCCGTCTCTGCATCCAGAGGGTTAAATATTGGAAGGAGCGTTGCGAACATATTGAAAATCATTCTCTGTTATCATCGAAGTTGATTATTACAATTTCTTAAATTTTTTTAGTGAAAGTCAGTTTTTAAAAAGATTAATGACTCATTACTTTCTACTCGAAAAAAAGAACTAATTAAAACATTGGGACATGTAATATTCACACAATACATAATGCTTTTCTTAAAGGTCTACAAGAGTTAGGGGAAGATGTGTCTGAACTAGTTTTTACTATTCAGACTTTTTAATCAGTGGCCTAAGCTTTGGTCAACGTACAGACAAATTCAAGAAGACTTGAAACTTCCCACTCACCATTTCATCAAGCATTGTTCAAGCAGGTGGCTAAGACTAAAGCCAGCTGCTGAAAGGTTGCTTGAACAGTAGATTGCAGTGCAAAAGTATTTCCTTGACTACATTTCAATAAAGAAGTCAAACATGATACGATGACCAGGTTACAAAAAAAATGTTCATTTACTTAGAAGAGAAACTTGTGTTTTAGAATTTTGTTTCTATAATTTAAGAATAAAACCTTTCATGTATGCATGAAATTTTTTATCCTTAAAACAGTACTAAGTCTAAAATTCGGAATTCTCTTGTCCTCAGCCTTCCGGATTATTTGCATTTTTTGTCAAAAAAACCTTAATCTAACCTCCCCTGCACGAATTTTGCATTTCAATACTAAAATAGCAGATATATAAGTAAGAAGAATATATAAATAGGAATTTTTTTAAAGCAATGCAAGAAATTTTACATGCAAATCTTCTTAATTTTTCTGTGTGGTATTTACTTTGAACATGTCCGTTATTTTGCATTGTTTCATCAATTAGGTCTAGGTTTACCTCCTTGTTCTATGAAAATTGTCAGTAAAATGGAAAAAAGTGAGAAACCAAAAGAAAAAACTTGGGTTAGCAAAACATCCAATATTTATTTTTTTTTTTCGAAAATTTTGACAATTCCGGATTTTGGACATCCGCATTTGGGACTAATAAGAAATTATTTGTGCTAATAGGGAATTTTATGACTGTTTTTAAAGAAAAATATGCAGATATTTTATTTTTGTCCTGATTTTTGCGTTGCTCTGGAAAAGCAGCCTCAAAACTCCTGAAATTTTATGAGAATGCTCTTGAAGCTGCTCGGAAAAGGTTGACAACCCTGCATTAGTGGTGTGGATCCTAAGTACCCAGTTGTGTCAAAGCTAGTGAAGACTGCTCTGTCACTTTTACATGGTAGTGCTGACATTGAATGGCTTCTCAGCCTCAGGAAGAGCTTTGACAGGAGACGGAGCATCAATGTCAGAACGCGCACTCAATGCATTTGATAACGGTTAAAAGTAGCTTGGCAAATTTTGACAATTAACCTTATTTGGACTTAACAACTAACCTTATTAATTAAATCACATCAAAGCTAATGGATATGGTAAGGGTTGCATATAAAGACTAAAGTGACTGTTTAGAAGATATAAAACGTAAGGCACAAGAAAAATTAGAGAAGAACAGGAAAAAAAAAGATAGATTGGAAGCAGTGAAAAATGCCTTAGCGGAGAAACTCCAGAAGTTTCGGAGTACTCGGCAAGTCTGCTTGCCCATTGAGTGCAGCTTTTGACAAAACCAAATTATTTTAAAATTCAAAAAGAAGTATAAAACTCGAATTTTTCTTCAACTTGCGGATTCGTAATGATACTTCCGGTTTTGTTTGACAACTGTTACTCTGCATTAAAATAACGATTCCTTCGGTTCTAAATGTCGAATAAACAAAACTAAAACAGTTTTGGAAATGCTAAAATACAAGCAATAATAGTATCCAATAAAAAAAAATTTGAGAATTTTCGTCGAAATTCGCTATTTTAAGGTAGGCGGATCTCTTAAGCTGGCTCTCCACTCTACAAACTTCCACACCTTGCCAACATGTGGCCTCAACAGATTAAACGTGTACCAGCCCCTATGTACGCGATGACCTTTTGTTCGATCGAACAAACATAAACATCAAAAACAACTCATAACCCTCCGGTTGCTAATCCAATATTCAAAACATGCTTCTGCTATCCCAGTTAAGTTGAAAGAGCAAAGGATTAACCATCGGAAGGATAAGAGTTTGAAACTCGGTACATTCAAAAACTGTAAGTACACGAGGTATGGTTCATGTTAAATCTGAAGTGGCCTCAAATATTCTCCAGTGTGATGTTAAATAAAA
Source organism: Metellina segmentata (assembly GCA_947359465.1). NCBI lineage: Eukaryota > Metazoa > Arthropoda > Arachnida > Araneae > Tetragnathidae > Metellina > Metellina segmentata. Next base: position 56,865,220 of record OX375881.1, read on the forward strand.
GTACCATACCAAACTAATAACTTTAAGGCCATGGTAGCCCGGTTGGGAGAGTAAAGGACTACAAATGTAAGGTTGCGAGTTCAAATACAACCAAAGACCTACACGGAGAATGTTCAAGTTAAATCTGTCGTGGCCTCAAAGGTCCACGCTAGTGCGGTAGGTATGTATTAACATAGCCCTGGAGCAACACAATGGGTTATTCTGGCGTTGTGTGGAAGTTAGGGTGGTGGGTTGCCAGCTCAGATGGGAACTCCGGATCTTTCGCTTTGGGATTGATCTTGGACCGCCGTCAATAACCCACTGTTTTTCTGCAGTACGACGTTAATTAACATTCCTAAATAACTACCCTTCGGGTTTGATCCTGGACTGTAGACAATATCCTGCTGTGTTGCTCCAGTGAGACGTTTTTCAAAAAACTACTGGACCGTTGTTTATAGCCTGTTATGTTGTTGCATGTGCGATTTTAAATCTATTACCTATTGAGACTCCTAATGAATCCAGGAGAGTGGGGTGCCAGCTCAGGTGTTGCTTCGGCATCTGACCGTGGATCAAAATTACGAGGTGCTGTCCTCGGATTTTTCCCTTAGGGACTGATCCCGGACCGTCGTCAATAGCCCGTTGTGTTGCTCTAGTACGACGTTAACTAAAAATTATTAAAATTACCTAATGAATCCAGCCAAAGGTGGCCGACCAACCAGTATAGTGGTTAAGGTGTTAGCCTCTAGATAGGAAGGTTCCGGGTTCGGTCATGGATGTTTGTAAACGTATGGTGTAGAGGCGGCTGGTGCACCTTAAATCTGTCGTGGCCGAAAGTCCTCACGTTGGGTTGGCGTGGAAGTTTGGAGAGTGGGGTGCCAGCTCAGGTGTTGCTTCGGCATCTGACCGTGGTTCAAAATTACGAGGTGTTGTCCTCGGATCTTTCCCTTATGGGACTGATCCCGGACCGTCGTCAATAGCCCGTTGTGTTGCTCTAGTACGACGTTAACTAAAAAAATTACCAATTATCTAATGAATCCAGCCAAAGGTGGCCGACCAACCGGTATAGTGGTTAAGGTGTTAGAGCCTTTAGATCGGAAGGTTCCTGGTTCGAATCCGGGTCCGGGCATGGATGTTTGTAAGCGTATGGTGTAGAGGCGGCTGGTGCACCTTAAATCTGTCGTGGCCGAAAGTCCTCACGTTGGGTTGGCGTGGAAGTTTGGAGAGTGGGGTGCCAGCTCAGCTGTTGCTTCGTCATCTGACCGTGGTTCAAAATTACGAAGTGTTGTCCTCGGATCTTTCCCTTAAGGGACTGATCCCGGACCGTCGTTAATAGCACGTTGTGTTGCTCTAGTACGACGTTAACTAAAATTACCAATTACCTAATGAATCCAGGAGAGTGGGGTGCCAGCTCAGGTGTTGCTTCGGCATCTGACCGTGGTTCAAAATTACGAGGTGCTGTCCTCGGATTTTTCCCTTAGGGACTGATCCCGGACCGTCGTCAATAGCCCGTTGTGTTGCTCTAGTACCACGTTAACTAAAAATTATTAAAATTACCTAATGAATCCAGCCAAAGGTGGCCGACCAACCAGTATAGTGGTTAAGGTGTTAGCCTCTAGATAGGAAGGTTCCGGGTTCGGGCATGGATGTTTTTTTATTAAGACCCTCCCCGAATCCACTCACCGTTAGATTTAGAGTGTAATAAGATCCGGGGGGAAAGGGTGGCGACTTCCATCGCAGCACAAGGAGGTCCATAGGGACCCACGCCGGCCGAACGATCACTTATTGATTCAAAGGGAAATGGTATGGGGCAGGTTACATTCCCCGATCTGGAGTTGCATCATGCACGCACCTTAAAACTAACAAATAAACAAAACCTCCGGAAAATCCTAGCAAAACAGAACAATGAGCCGGTGGCACACCGGAAATAAGAAAATAAACACCGGTGGCACACCGGGAGTATTGAGAATAACCGAACAGAACAGAGAAAAAAGGAAAAAAAATCGTTTACTCAAAATTAAACTAATGAAATTTCTAGAACAATATATAAAATTGAAACAAGAACTGTAAAACACGATTGTGAATATAATGATTGTGATTATGTTTATTTACAAATGAAAGGTGTATGGAGAGTACGAATTGAAATTCGTTGTTCTTGTCAGAAGCAGACGATTCGCGTAATATCGCTCTCTTTCTCTCTCGGCGCAAGTTTGTAATGCGCATGCGCGAAGCATTGCGAACGGAGCGCGTATCAATATTCTTACTACTTCTTAACTTTTCCCTTTCGGCTGTGTTCGTCTTGTGTCTCTTTTCGTCTTGTGGAATAAATTATTGTGTTCTAATTTATGTTGTATTAATTGCACACCAACGAACACCACAAATGGTGACCCGCTATTAAAGAACGCACAATACCTGAATCCGGATATATTTTTCAAAATTATCCATTATTTTTCTTCAACGTGCTGTGAAGCCTTGGACTTAAAAATGACCGACGTCAGCGCGGTGAAAATTCCGTCCTACAACTTCAGCGACCCTGCACTTTGGTTCCACATGTGTGAGAGTACGTTCGAATTAGGAGTACCCAAACCAATAACGGACAATCGTACCAAGTTTAACTACATTGCATCCAACCTTCCTCCAGAAGCAGCGTCGACAGTTCGCGACGTCATCACGAAGCCGGACCCGACCGACCCTTACCAACATATCAAAAGGGAACTAATCAACCGAAGTGGCGAATCATCACACCAGGAAATTCGGAAACTTTTAGCTGGCGAACAATTAGGAGACAGGAAGCCTACTGAATTGCTCCGCATCATGAAGCGACGTGCCGAATCGCATCAAGTGCCAGACGAGCTCATGCTCGAACTTTTTCAAACGCATCTGCCAACGCGAGTACAGTCCATTCTTGCAGCCATAACTCCTCTGACGATCGAGAAAGCAGCGGAAGTGGCCGACCGAGTACTGTAAGTGACGCCGATGCCGGTAAGTGCTTGCTCAGTTGCCTCAGTTTCCATGGAAGATCGATTATTTGCAGAAATTGAAAAATTAAATCTGCGCATAGATAACCTATCTCGTGGCAGAAGCCGCAGTCATAATAAGCAACATCACGCGCCGGGTAATCGCAGCAAATCGCGATCCAGCCAAAACCAACACGACCAATGTTGGTATCATTTTAAATTTGGCGAAAAGGCCCAAAAATGCACACCTCCCTGCAAATTTCAAAAAAACGACCGAGGCCTGGTGTAGAGGCGACTACCACCTTGCCCAAAAATTCTCATCGCCTATTCGTACGCGACAGACGTACTAATGTCCTGTGTCGATTAAATAATATACAGTATTTAATCGACACAGGTTCTGACGTTTCCATAATTCCCGCATCAAAATTACAAAGAGAAATGGCTCGGAAAGGACTCTTTCCGCAGCAAACACTTCCCCCATCCATGTATACACATCACAAACTCTCTCCTTAGATCTGGGTTTGAGACGCGTATTCACATGGACATTTTTAGTTGGAAATGTGTCCACTCCCATAATAGGCGCCGATTTTCTGTACAATTTTAACCTAGTGCCAAATTTAGTGCAGCATAAATTGAATGATGCACAAACAAACATAAACACTGACGGTATAATGCGCAACAGTAGCATCCATTCCGTAAAAACGGTATCTGGTAATAGTGTATACCATAAATTGTTAATGGAATTTACAGAAATTACACGACCTCCACGCCCGGATCAGGAGATAAAACATTCAGTTGTTCATTACATCAACACGACTGGTCCGCCCGTAACGGCCAAAGCCCGCAGACTTGCACCTGACCGCTTACACATTGCTAAGGAGGAATTCAAAACAATGATCCATTTAGGCCACATGCGCCCCTCGCAAAGCAATTACGCATCTCCTTTGCACATGGTACCGAAAAAAGATAGCTCTGAATGGAGACCTGTTGGTGACTATCGAGCACTTAATGCTCAAACAATCAAAGACAATTACGGTGTACCAAATATTTTAGATTTTACATCGAACCTACATGGCACAAAAAATTTTTCGCACATAGATCTCATGAAAGCGTATCATCAAATCCCTGTAAATCCAGAGGATGTTCATAAAACTGCCATTATTACACCCTTTGGTTTATACGAAAGCTTACGTATGCAATTTGGTCTGTGTAACGCCGCATCTACTTTTCAACGATTTATCAATGAAGTAACTCGAAACCTCCCTTTCGTTTATACTTTTGTTGATGACATATTAGTGGCTTCTCGATCATCAGAAGAGCATATCGAACATCTACAGATTTTATTTGAACGAATACAATATTATGGCCTTACTTTAAAACCATCAAAATCGGTTTTTGGAGTCTCCTCCATTGATTTCTTAGGTTTTAAAGTTTCCGAATCGGGTATTGAGCCTCTGCCAGAACGTGTAGATGCATCAAAAATTTTCCAAAGCCAACCACTATCACACAATTAAGGCGTTTCCTTGGATTATTTAATTTCTACAGACGTTTTGTACCCAAAGCAGCTCATATATTAGCCCCTTTAAATAAATTCTTAGAAGGCGTCAAAAATAAAAAGAAATCTAAACGAATTACAGTAACCAAACTTAATGAGTTACTTCAATGGACTGATGTGGCAGAGCAATCATTTACGGATGCTAAAAATGCTTTAGCAAGTGCAACTCTTCTGCAACATCCGATACCTGGAGCGAAGCTGAGTGTCTGGGTCGATGCAAGCGATTTAGCTGTTGGTGGTACTCTTATGCAACTGAATAAAGATGCCTGGGAGCCTATTTCATTTCTATCTGCCAAGCTTTTCAAAAGCCAACGGAACTGGTCCACGTATGACAGAGAACTATTAGCAATATACACATCCGTCAAACGCTTCAGACAAATGCTCGAAGGTCGTGATTTCATCATTTTCACCGATCAAAAGCCTTTGATTTACGCCTTCAAGCAGAAGCCAGACAAGTGTTCGCCAAGACAACTCCGTCATTTGGACTATATCTCTCAATTTTCAACAGATGTCCGCCATACAAAAGGCACTAACAACGTCGTCGCTGATGCATTATCTCGCATAGAAATTGACACTATCTCTTCTCCATTAAATTTTCAAGAATTTGCTTCAGCCCAAGCGAATGATTCAGAGTTAAAGGCGATTCTAACCAAAAACGACACTTCACTAATTTTGGAAAAGACTTATTTTCCAATCGCTAATTTGGAACTGTTGTGCGACATGTCCACCGGACAACCTCGACCATTTGTCCCACAATCATATCGAAAAATCATATTTAACCAACTTCATGGACTTTCCCATTCAGGAATCTTCGCTACAAATAAGTTGATAACTTCTCGATATGTTTGGCCAGCAATAAACAAATGGATAAAAGAGCAGGTACAATGTTGTATTCCTTGCCAACGTTCTAAAGTCCATCGCCACACCAAGACTCCACTTGGTACATTCAATCTACCAGATGCTCGATTTTCCCATATACATCTGGATTTTATTGGACCACTGCCATCATCTGACGGCCAACGTTATTGCCTCACGATAACTGATCGTTTCACTCGCTGGCCTGAAGTAATCCCGACTACTGACATGACTGCCGAAACAGTTTGTCGAGCACTATTAAGTGGTTGGATTTCCAGATTCGGCTGTCCTACAACAATAACAACAGATCAGGGCAGAAGTTTCGAATCAAATCTCTTTAGACAGCTAACTAAAGTACTTGGAACCAACCACATCCATTCCGCAGCGTATAGACCCCAATCTAATTGGTTAATAGAACGTTTTCATCGTCACCTCAAAAGTGCTATTAAATGCCATGAGCATACAAAATGGACCGAGGTACTACCAATTGTTTTGCTAAGATTGCGATCTGCAATAAAGAACGATATTAACGCTACGTGTGCAGAACTTGTATATGGAACAACACTTCGTTTACCATCTGACATTTTATTAAGTGAACAAGTTTCTGCAACAGCCTTTCCATCATACGTAGATCAACTTCGCACCTTGATGCAAACTTTAAATCCAATTGCAACATCAAAACATTGCAAGGATTCAATCTATGTTCATCCCTCATTGGAAACATGTTCTCATGTGTTTTTACGTGTGGACTGTCACAAACCTCCATTGTCTCAGCCTTATACTGGACCACATCCTGTTCTTGATCGTTCGGAAAAGAACTGTCGGATTATTGTGAATGGCAAAACAATTTCTGTCACGTTAGACAGAGTAAAACCTGCTCATATACTGCGTGACGATAGCAACATTAACTTATCTTTGCCTTCTAAATCTACAGAGTCCAGGGAATCACAGGACAGGACAGGACAATCACTTCCGGAGTGCCTACTGCAAAGCAGCTTAACTCCCCGTCATCAGGTGTGTGTAACTTAAAACTGAGTTGCTTAAATTAAGAGAGAAAATTAAAAAATAAAAAATGATTCAAAAGGCTGATTAGAAATAAAACATAACTTTCAGCTGAACAAAGTTCCGATAGATGGCACCACCTCCTTAAGCGAGATCGACAAACCAGTCGGTTTCCCTTCCAGAGTGTGACCGCATTCAGAGGTGGCGAACTTCGATGATCCATTTAAAAGTTAGAAAAGATTAAAATTTTAAATAAATAAAAAGAAAAACAAGGTCGAAAAGAGAAATAAAACAGTTGTGTTTTAGTGATTCAATTAGGGTCCTGTCGAGTCCAAAAAAAAAAGCTCAGCATCTACGAGTGACAACAGGGGTCATTATCCAATATGGGATTTGCAAAATAAAAATTTTGCATGGGGAGATGAAGTTAGGAATTGAAGTCAAAGACATCAGGATCCAAACGAAACATGCCGCATTGACGTTTAGGTCGCCGCGGGACCAGGGAATCGGTTCAACCTCTCACAACAAGAAGTGGAAGAACCGTACATTTCCCCAAGGGTTATTGAATATATTTAATGTTATTTTTGTACATATTAACGATTATCATTGTATATTTGTGTTTACTCATTCATTTTCAATTTTTTTTTAACACATTCTATTGTTACGAAAATGTGCGTATTTTTCTTAAATTTGTGTTTTTTATATTTTCAATGTATATAATCCTCTATTATGACTGTATATCGTTCCTCGGTATCTCTCTTTCACTGGGGGGATACTCTATGGAGAGTACGAATTGAAATTCGTTGTTCTTGTCAGAAGCAGACGATTCGCGTAATATCGCTCTCTTTCTCTCTCGGCGCAAGTTTGTAATGCGCATGCGCGAAGCATTGCGAACGGGGACCGGTGGCATTTCAGTACAATGTTACCTACTCCCTCCCCCGTCCTCACAAAATTTTTGGGTGCACGATTTGGCGAGAAAGGGCTTGGCGTTGTAATTGGAGAAAAGCGATAAATAAGTAAAACATTAGTACCATAGACGCCAAATTCTCGGTGCACCGAATAACGAGTGTAAAAATCGAATCTTTAAGATTTCGAATCTTTTGAAAGAGTGTTCCTGATATTAGCCGGTGTGTCCATCTTCCGGAATGAACGGAAAGGAGAAATAAAGTCGAAGATAATTAATTTCAAATAAGACTGATGTATTATGGATGAATTACGTGTTGGAAGGCCGGCTTTTGTTTCTGGAAATCAAAAACATTTTTGAAGAAACATTTGTATTTAAATATGTTTTGGTTTTTTTTTGCATCTGATAGATTTTTTTCTGATTTTGTGAACTTATTTAATTTATTAGAAGCCTATTGAGTTGTTCTAATGTGACATTTAATCAACTACCTACCTACCTTGTTCATAAATACATTTTTTGTATTTGATAAATCACATTGATTAAATTCAAAATTTTAAATTTCTTTTTCTTATTGTAATGTTTAATGATATTGAAAATGAAATAACTGAACAAGAGGCATGTTATTTTACTCAAATAAGTTAAGAACTATGCTTGTACTTAGTTCACCCCAAAATTATATTGAAAACAGGGTATGCCAATTTAAATCATGACTTAAATTTAAAAGAACACTGATTGAAATCAAACTTCTAATCCTGTTTTTTTTAATTGAATATTAATAGTATTAAAATGAAATATTCTGGAACAGAATGCATGTTATTTTATTCAAAAAGGTTAAAAATTTGCACCTACTCAGGAACACCTGAAGAATGACCTTTTTTATCTGAAAATAATTGGATTCCCTAGTAGAGATGGTAGCATAAATTGGGATGTAGTGGTGCCAAATTATAAAAATTATTGAGATGTATAAAACAAACATCACTTTATATATAAGGGTATTTTATAACTATTCCTTTTTTGAAAAGCAATTATGAATATTGTCAGTGTATTTGTCGAATAGGGTTCGAGGGAAGTTGTGACAGCTTCTTTACTATGTGCATCTTTAAGTGCAGTGAAAAGAGTTTCTAATACAAGATGGTCAAACAAGAACAGATGCTGTATTAGCTATAAAACTTGGTTTCACCCATGTTAAAGAGGCTTTTACTGAAATTTGTAATTCAGAAGAAGAAAAGAAAGTTACCATTGTGCAGGCAACTTCTTAAGAAATAGACAAATATGAAACTCCTCTAATGAGAATTATTAGGAATACTATTTTACAAAGAGTAAATGCTACTCGTAAATCACTGAAATCAGTGGAATGCAAACTATTAAATGGATCTATCCTATTAAAGGCATTAGAAAATTTTATCAATAATTTCAGAGACGAATTTGAAAAGAGGCAAGTTATATAAATATAATAAGATAAAGAGGCAACTGTTTTATCAGATCTATCATTCAATGTAGAAGATGGACAAACTCGCAGACAACAAAAGATAAAAATGTTTCTTGATAAAAACAAAGAAGTCAGACATGAATTTACAATAAGAGAAATTTCATAGTCAATGCATTTTATGTCATCTAATAACACCAAGGCAGAATTAAAAGTAGAACACCATAAAAAAGTTTAAGGATATTTACAAAAATGACATTAATGTTTGTACTTTTGAAGATGAATTTGACCATTTTTTAATATTTCTCTAAGAAAACGAAAACACACCATAAAAGCCACACCACACATCTATCGAGCCACCAAAGAAATATCTTGCACATTTCCGAATGTTGAAGTTATTGAATTTTTTTTAACTTTTCCCTTATCTATATCGTCAGGAGAAAGACCGTTTTCAGTTTCAAAGCGTGTAAAAAAAATTTTAAGGAGTACTATGGCAGAAGAAAGATTAATTAATCTGGCAATTCTATAAAAAAGAGCAAAAATTTTTTAACCCAATTGACATTACTAAAATAATTGACGAATTTGCAAAAAATAAAGCAAATCGGAAATTTATGCAAAACATTTATTTTTTTAATTTGTTATGGCATGTAAATGTTGACTACTTTTCTTTTTGTGAATAACTTGATGAGTTTTTGCTTGAAACTTTTTTTTCTAATTTGAGTTTAAGAGCCCTGAAAAATTTTACCTCCCCCACTTGACTTGATCCACCACTGCCCTCATGTACTCGAGGATTTAAGGAATGGGAACATTAAAATTACCTATACCCTTCGTGAAAACAATGAAATCGAGTTGTTGATTGGCGCTGATGTTATCGTTAAACTCTGGTTTGAGTATAATAGGATAAAAAACTTGGTTGGATGGTAATCGGAATAAAGAATGATGCATATGAGAGAGGAATAGAATTATTTAAAGATAATGTTTTAACAGTGCTCTCTTTGCATGTAAGTAATAATCTGTTAAGAGAACTGTAGGAACTTGATGTTTTAGGAATTAACGATACCATTGAAAATATTTCTAAAAAGGAAGAGTTTGTTGATTATTTAACAAACTTAAGCAGATATTTCGAGACTGACTTTTTCGGATTGCTGAAAAGGATGTTATATTAAGTGTGAAGGTTACTTTCTTTGTGCGTCTATTCTGTTCTATCATATCTAATTTTGCAAGTGCATTTCAAAGTAAATTAATCACTTGAAGATACACATCCCCATTTAAGAGTCTCTCCCTCCCATTTTTCATTCAATTTTTAACTAACTATTAGGGTAACTTTTTGCAACAAATGCAACTTTTTTTTGCATGTGAAGTACTAAAATCAAAATTCCTCCTACATGGGGTGTATTGTAAGTGAGTTATAATCGCAACATAAATGCAACTTTCTGCATAAATGCAACTTTCTGCATAAATACAACTTTTTGCATAAATGCAACCACCTGCAACTTTTAAAAATTTAGCTTAAATTTAGCAATTTTTGAAAATATGATGGCGGTCGGCAACCCAAACAACGAACACGTGACCAAGCATAGCTTCAGCTCAAAATTAAATATCGGCCAACATCATCTTAACATCATTTTTTGGATATTGTTTTCACAATGTCGCCAAATATCGGTACAATATCGGGAAAAATTGCGTAATGTTTAAATTATAAAAAATATGGGTAAGACAACATGGTGTCATTATTTACACTATTACTACATGATTATAATGTTATTAAAAGCGTTATTTACAGTCTTCCTCGTTTTATAAAACTAAACGATATCTGCCAATGTCGACAGATATCGTAATTCCGACATTCACAGACATTCAAAACATTGGCCAATATTGGTAGAATGTTGGCCAATGTTGTTGTGCTACCTGGGCATGCGGTGCCTGAGTTTGCTTGATGCGTGAGAAAAACGTTTAGTTAAAAACTTCAGGGTGTCGATCGAATGAGCCAATTGAAATTTCATTTTCAATCGCAGACCCCTTCATGGGATTATTTAGTGGATCGAATTCGAGGCCGGTATCTTTTTCATTCCTGTCTATCAACGCTTTGAACAAATTATGATACACTCATTGAGCAAATATTGTTTAAAAAGAACACATGGGAATGGCTGCAAAGGGTTACTGATGCAGTGAAACTCTAGTTTTCTAAAAGGGATGCTGATGAAACGTAGTCAATCTTGGTGCGAAGAACATTATGTTAACCTTTTCAATCGCAGAATCTGAACACCGTCTGTAGGATTAATTGGTTGGGTCGGAAATTGAATTCGAGGCCACTGGCTTCATCAAAATGGGTCGGTATCTTTCCCATTCAATTGACACCTACAGATTTAACGTGCACCAACCCCGATGCACTCTCTACTTTTGTTTTCACCCATGTCAAGCGATTGGTGACTCAGATGGTCCGTGTCCAGATCAGGCCCGCCGTAAGCGGGCGTAGACCGCACGTCCAGGTGGGGGCAAATCTAGCGATCGATCACGTAATATTCAAAGTCATTGGGTCAGCAGCAAATTATTTCTGAATAATTTGTGGACTAATTTTTAAAACTATTAAGTAGCCTCAGCTGTAAAGCAGTTTCTTGATCCATTATGTTTCGCAATCACTTTCCAAAATTCAAAGTATCCATTCTCCAAATTCAAATTGACAGGATGTGCCCCTCCGTAGGACAATAAAACCATCGTCCTTGGAGAGGGGTTTACAAAACCTGTCACGTGTTGCAGCGCTCTTGAGAAAGATTACATTGGCAGTATGAAAACGGAAATTTCTCAGAACTGGGAATTTGGAAGAGGTGTCCCTTTCCACTCTCCACGTAGGGACACACGAACGGACCGTCCGCGGTTCCAATTACCGCAGGGGACCTGACCATAGTAAAGATAAGGACCGGATGCGCGCAACAAAGGGGGAAATCTATTCTTCCATTTCTCCCGTCTTCAAGCGAAATCTGGTTGAAACCTCCCCGTCTGGAAAAGGCTAGGAAATGAATCCCCACAGAGCTTCGTTCTCAGTTTGTACACGCATTCGAACAGTACTATCGCACATCAAGTTGCAATTATTTTGTTTATACTTCGTCTGACGTTGGTCTAGGTATAATTAAGGATAATTTAACTTGGTTAGTGTGATTATAATTCAATGTATCATATGTCAGTGAAAATATAAGATTTGGTACCTACGTTTATTTATCGGCTTATCATAATAATTGCTGCGCCTAGTAATCATCTGTTTGTAGCACATATACAATTAAATATTTACGAAATTTGAAATAAAAAACCGGCCAAGTTCGTGTTTGACCACGTAGTCAGTACTGGCTATACAAAATTCTTACAAAACATCTGAGCCAAAACTCTATGTATTTTTTAGAAATACAAATTTAATTTTACAGTTCCTTTATACGGAATTTCTATAAACTTTTTATAAACTCAATTAAGTGATTAAGTGGGTCGATTATTACTCGTAAACTTGGAAAGCCTACTTATCGCTGATAGCATAAATTCAAGACGAGTTCAATTTCTGTAGATCAATATTTATATGGTAACTAGCCACTGCTTGGCCAGCATTGCGTTGCCCGTAACAGTTCTTTTCGTGGGGTCAGGTGAGACCACTGCTCGCTAACCCCCTTTGATTGATACGAAATCCCATTTGGTAAACCAACACTACGAGCAACGCCGTGATGGCCTCGTCATTCCCAAATGCGGCCAAATTCGAATTGCGAAGAGATCCAATCGACATGATGTCACAATCACACAGGGGGCGGCATAATCGATATTGCACACAGGCGTTCAAACAAACAGCTAGCGGCGGGCCTGGCCACAAGGAGTAATGAAGTAGTAAGCACGTTCTTCAACTTTATAAACCAGCTTTACAATTTATTTTAGTGCGAGCCAACGGCCATGGGAACTGCTTCTAAAACACACTGATGGGAGGTCTCTACACGGTCTTTGTGAGACAAGATGCAGTGCAACAATTGAGGCAGTGAAACCTATAACTGAAAAACTACCTGACGTTTTAAAGGCCCTTCAATGTGTAAAAAATCAGTAGTTTATCGTAAGAGGAAACGGCGAAAGAGTAAATGGATTCCTCAATTATTTTCAAAATTTGAAACTTGAATTCAGCTAAATATTTGGAAGGACATACTAGAGCAAATTAGTACAAGAAATTTAACCCTTCAATCATAATATATCTCCCTTGATATCGAAATGAATAACATTAAAGCGTTAACTGAAACAATAGATAAAGATTTAAGTAAACAATGGTCTGTATAAATAGAGCTAAAGAGACAGCTTCTATTATGGGTATAGATGCAGAATTTTCCAAAAAAAGAGGACGGAAAAGGAAGCTTTTGAAGTGGAAAGAGAAATGCCTAAAGTATTAGAAACCGAAGAAACAAAATTCAAAAGTTCAGTTTTTTATATAGTAATCAATAAAATAGTTTCTCAGTTATAATCAAGGTATGAGCAAATAAAAAAACATATGCAATGCATTCGAAGCCATATTAAAAATAAATTCTAATTCTAATGACAACAACGCACCTAAAAAATTAATTGAAAGCTATCCAGATGATTTAAGCCACAATTTCATCAATGAAATTCAGATGTACAAGACCGTTCGCGAAGCTACTTTTTCACATTAACCCAAATTAGAAAATAAAGGTCTTCCACTCCCTTTAAATGATATCTATAGATTAAAATTGCAATCTATTCCCCCAGAACTTTGCATAACTTTAAGAATTTTGTTTTCTCTTCCCATCACTGTGGCTTCTGGTGAAAGGATTCAGTAAACTACCTATAATCAAAAATAATTTACGATCTGCTTTGGGCAAGGAAAAATTTGAATCATCTAAGAATATTTTCAATTGAGGCGTTCAATTGAGGCGATCAACTGGCGTGCAAAATTAGCTTCCTTTTTTGACGGCATCGATAAATTCATTAATTCGAATAGAAGATGTACTGCTCCCTCCTCAGTACTCCAAAAGTTTTCGGAGTTTTGACTAGTCTTCAGCGTCAAAGGTATGTTTTAGCATGGGTTTCTTACAATCTTTCTACAGATATATTTATTATAGTTTTCTGATTATACTTCGATATCCTTATCGAAGTCCTGCTCGATCGGAAGTTAAAAACACAAGCTTAAGTTAAAGTAAACACAAACTAGTTTATACTGTTTCTAATTATCACAATTTTCGCATAATTCGTCGTGAATTTATCTTAGCTCTGATGAAGCAATCATGTGCTCCTAGACCAATGTTATTTATTCCTCTGATTCCAATTGTACGCATCTTTCAACCTCAAGTATTACAAGGGTAGCAAAGAAACTGAAAATATCTGTACAGCTTAGGTAACACAGTGAGCACATGTAGTTACATGAGTGAGCACATGTAGTCTTCTCTCACGAGTCTTCGTTTGAAATGCTTGTTAAAATATGGGTGAGCTACATCAGTCTTGGCCAATTTTTCAGTTCGTTGAAATTCATTGCATCGAAATTTAAGTTTAGAATTTTAAAAATTATGTTTTTGTTTTAGTCGATCCCCCCTCTTAGCACTCAGAAAATTCTCCTTAGTCTCAATTTGGGAATATGGTGACCGTCTTCACTGATCATTCTAAGGAGCATACTCTCGGGGTGATGGAAGTATACATTTTGCTGAATGATTGGTTGAATAACATCTTTTAGTTTGTCACTTGAGGAACAAGAATGCACGTATCGCTTTAAAAACATTCAAACCTCTTTGCAGGAACGATAACACTTTACCACATACCACATGGGTGCATAAGCTTCTAAAATAAATTCTGAAACAATTTTTAAGTTCATTTAAGGATTCACGCACGTAGGCACTCGCCAACAGAAGAGGGGGGGGGGGGCAATTCAGCTTACGTCTGAAATGGATGAATCCCATCACATATAGTCTTCTCTCACTTCAGATGAATCCCATCACATCTGAAGTGAGAGAAGACTTCATGGGCAATTCAATAAAAGATACTAAGGCTAATACTTTATTTCATGTCACTGAGGATGTGATGGTTTACTTGGTTTACGGTTTCAAAAAGTTAGAGGACACTGATTTAATTGAGCTCGGAATATGTGTGGTCATTTAAATGGTGTCAAAAAGCTCATTAAAGATGTTCAACCAAAATTATTATTTGTTCATTGTAACAACTATTCCTTGGACTTGTGTCACCAATAAGCATCTAGGACTTTTCACTACTTTTTGAAGGCTTGGGTGCAGGAACAAAAGAATCTGCTGAACTCTTAGGTTTGAAGCTGCCACAGTCATCTCGAAAAAGAAAGCTTCTATGTCGGTATGAATACTCCAGCAATTCTGAAAGTTTCACCCCCGCCAACATCAATAAAACTGTTGGCCTTCGAAAATGCTTGTTTGAAGTGGTTGACACAGTAACCACCAAAATTGAAAAACGATTCCATCAACCAGGAATGGTGAATCTTGTCAAATTAGAAGTGCTTACAGATGCAGCAAAAGAAGAAATTTAAAAAGGTACTTCCTTTCAAGAAAAATTGTGTGTTCATGCAAGTGAATTCGATCTGGAAAAATTGGAACCCCAGTTGGTTCTGTTATCTAGTGTAATAAAAGAAAAGTTTGTGTCAACATTTGATATCTGCCAGAAGTTGGCGGCAGAGTCGAGTGTAATTAGGGAGCTTATGGATGAAGTGTCTAAACTTGTTGAATTAATCTCCATTGCTCCTGCTCAGGCACGTGCCAACAGGGGGGGCAGGGGGGTTTTAAGCCCCCCCCCTGTCACTGAGGAGAAGGGGCGAAAGGTATATTTCGCCCCCCCACACAATCAAGGAACATTTTTAAAATTTTAACTTTAAAAGTAACATTAAAACAGTGCTGTTAAAACAACTTTGGTTTCTAATTTCATTTCCTGTCACGATAGTTAAAGCTAACCCCCTTAACACAATTCTCTACAGAGACCAGTCCCCTTACATCCCTCTTTCCTTTCAGTCTTTTCTCCAATAGGTCAATATATCTTCCCATCCCCTTTCACCTTTGAACTCAAGCGCCCTCAGTATTTTGACGTCCCACGAACACTTTTCCTTTCAAATCGCCTGTCTAAGAAAAAATTACTTCTTCGTTTCACTACCTTCTTACCATTGCAAGTACCAAAAAATTAAATTCTTCCTTTGAATGCGTGGAGTAAAGTGGCCCAGTATCGCTTTCTATTGCTTGCTTATCGCTTTTTTTTTTACGACTTCAAAGTGGTTCTGTTCTACTCCCAAAATGAATGCACGTGGTGCTCGAACTTGAATGCCACGAGATGACTATCTATTTTCGAAGAAATTGCTGTATAGTGGCTTCACCCCCTAGACCCTTCAGGGCTCGAACATGTCTTTGACGGGCAAACGATTCCGCGATCACCTTTCTTTTGGGTGCCCACTTGGACAGTTTCGAAAAAAACGATTGATTTTTATGACCGACTGACGGATTGGATGTTAGGGTTTTATGGCACTAGGTCCCAAAGTGGACAAGAAGCGCCATACCAACTGACGGAAATGTCGTTTGAAGTTAAGGGCATTCAACAAATCGCAACAAATCTGTCATTGCTTTTATTTTGATTATTTACAATATAGGGTCTTTTAAATTGTCGGCTTTCTTATTTGAAGTAAATACGGGTAACTGCCTGAGAGTGAACTGTCCTGAATTTTTTCCTGATGGATTGTTCAGCCTTTTTACTGGGGGTACAGTTCATACATTTCGGGAGAACTCCCCCCCCCCCCACAGACACACATTCAACAAACCTTGTTCCGTCTATGCTCCCCCCCCCCTCCCTTCTCCAAAACGTTGGCACGTCCCTGTCCTGCTTCTGCAGCTTCAGCCGAACCGAATGAAAACGTATTTGCGCACAAACATGACTCAAAAACGGTTAACACATATCCTACTCCTTAATATTTATGACTCCCACACTGCAAAAATCAATCACTCTTTTGTTAAAGAATTTGTGAGTAGAACTGCTTTGAGAAAAGGTGTATTTGGCATTTAAATAATGTTGCAATAAATTTTTGGCACAAAACTGGTTGTAGGGACGACGACAGCTTGTTACCACCTTACACGAAGAAATAAATTAAAATAAAATCTAAAATCACTTTTATTGTACAAACGTGATGCACAATGAACGAACATAAAAATGAAAGAAAGAAGTGATTGAACAAGTAAATCAACATATATCTATCAAGTTTGTTGAGCTCGGTTACAGTGCAAGATTGGATTTGCATATTAGACAGTTCTAACTTTCAGTTGGGTACCGCCAACATCAATAAAACTGTTGGCCTTCGAAAATGCTTGTTTGAAGTGGTTGACACAGTAACCACCAAAATTGAAAAACGATTCCATCAACCAGGAATTGTGTGATTCCAATTCCATACCCAACTGAAAGTTGGGTACCGCCACACTGGTAAATAAGGAAAAATTAATGCTTGATTAGTTTTTGTGGCCTCGAGCCTATGATAATTTTGAGTTTCACACTTACCTTAATTTGAAGAATAACATACAGACGATATTATCTTCGTTGTTGTATAAATATCATTAATTTAAACTTCTGTTGGTTAAACTCTTATAAATTGCAAGAAATTGGTAAAATTGAAGGTAGAAGTTTACGTTGAGTGCCAATAACAGAGCATTCTGCTTGATGCCTTGTAGTCGCCGCTTTGGAGTAACTCGTTTTTATTGCATTAGCTCGTAAAACAAGTCCCTGCAGGTAACTCATATTCAATTGTATTACTCTCAGAATTAACTTGTAAATGATACCGGAGCTGTATTAGTTACTCAAGTGTCTGTAGCTGCAACAGTGATTCCAAGTGGATAAGTTAAACTCAATGCCGTGAACGGAAATATTCGAAGGTCAAATAATATACACTGGTGAAATAAATTAAGAGAATTTGCATATTTTATCGAATTACATGAAAAGAACTGAACTGAATGTAAAACCACTGCTTCTAGACAAAAATGTAAATTTTGTACGTCAAATACGTAAGCGTACACGTGTCTGTAGACAGAGCCAGTAGAGAAACAGGCTTTATAAGCGCGTGTAAGTTAAGACGCATTTCGTTCGCTAGCACACCTCGGCGAATTTCTTGGTGTTATTTTGCAACAATCGGTTAATTTCAAATTGTAACAGTAAAAATGAGTAACCACCAACGTTTAGATGATGGAATGAGGTGGCGAATTGTGCTAATATAACTGCTAATTAAAATGACTGGTAAATATATCCGAAGTAGGGCTTTTAAAACAAAGTTTCACTACAACGACGGTCCCTTTCAGTGAAGTCCTTCCATATTAATTAAACGGAACTACTAATTTTTAAGGATTAAAACCTTTTATATTTTGGGATCAAAAATAAGCATTTACAAGTTAAGTACAAGCTTTAAGTAAAAAGACAACGTATTGCTTTAGAGTAACGGCAGCGAACCCCCGTATCCTGCCGCGCATTCCTTTCCACCCAGGGAGAAAACGTCCCCCTCCAACTTGAAGGTCGATGGCCTAACGGCATCTTGTTAGATCGCCCCCATCTGAATCTAACACTTTCTTTTCCGACATCTCCCTCGGAAAAAAAGGCGAGAACGTGTTACGAACACGCCCTGAATAGGGGCTCCTAGCCGCTCGCGAAACGTAACCATTACACTTGTAAACCATTTATTTTTTATATTTCTTGAAGACTGAAAAAAAAATCCTTTTATGGTATTCTCAGAATCTTTTATGTGTAGGGTCATTCCACGCAAAATGAGCAAATCGGCTGTGGCTGACACATCACCGCTTTTAATGAAAAATAATTTTTAAATAGATCACTAGAGCTCAGATTTTGCATATCCTTTTTTCAACCCCTAATGTTGATAGAAATCCGTATGGAGTGTTTTTTTAGCAATTTGCAACCACGAAACCCGAATTTATTTTGCATATTTCGGACCATTTTGCCTATTTGGAGTTTCTTGCATGTTCTTTAAAAAAAAATTGAAAAAATTTATATATATTAGGTAGCCACACCAGGAAGGAGAGTGGGGCACAAAAAAAATGCAAAAAACTTCCAAAATATTTTTTTTTGAGAATAGATATGACGTATCTCTGTAAAACACCACACACCAAAAATGAGTTATAGTAGTTGCAAGTTTTTACAAATATTTTCCCACAAAAGGTGTTCATGAGCAATAGTTATCTCAACACTGAATATTTATATAACGGTACATGCATATGGAACAGTTTTTATAGACAACCAACTCTTCAAAATCACTTATCAACTATTGTACATATCTTATAATTTTTATAATTGTGATATTTTGTACTACCCTATGATGCAATCATACATAAATTTTCTGAAAGTTATTACATCAAATTCAACTAGCAAGGATACATTGTTACATTTTTTACATGCATAATTACAAATAAAAACTCCACAGTTCATGTCATCATTTTGATTTATGTGAGGGGGAGATAAAATGTCAATGTTATAGATGAATTAAAGAATGAATTGAATATTTCCCTCCATACACTAATTATGTCTGAACAATTTTTACTAGGAGCTTTGTTAAAAGGCTCATAAAACTCAAATACATATTTTTCAGTATCAACAAATAACAACACCCAGTGACTATCAAGGTTAGTAGGGGAAAAAATGTTTGCTTTAAGTACAGTACCAATTTGAAAGAATTAAAATTTTTTTTGCTTTGTGAAAGTGCAGCTGAAGATACGGACTCAATAAACATAAAACGGATTGAATTTTCTATAAGTTTATAAAGAAAAGAATCTACTATTGTATTATCTAGCCATCCCCTTTTAAAGTACTTAGATGCTTGAAATAAAATGCTTTCTTCTAATGTTACATCTACATCTAATGACTTAGGCATAAAATTTGTAGGTTCTATACCATTCACTTTGACTACCATATTTGAAGAATTAGTTTCATCAGTATGATTACATTAAAAAAAATTAGACACAAGACTCTGCAAATTGATTATATTTTAGTTTTATCAGTTCTAGAAACGTATAAAATCCAAAAATTGTTTTACAATTTTTTATAAAAGACAAACTGCAATCTACGAAAACCTTTTTAGTACATTTTGGTCTGGGTCAGTATCCTAGATTTTACTGCTACAAATGTCGACATCATAACTTAGCTCCACCGAAATGGAAAAATTTTGTTTTTTAATCATAGTTACCCAACCAGAAAATCATAAAATGACGGATTGGAATGCGCAGAACTGCTTTTACAAAAGAGATTTTTTCATATATCTTAAGAAAGTATCGATATTTTTTTGCATTGTTCTTGATTAAAATGTGACTGAAGCTGGTGTTTAAGATAGATAAATTATATTTGAATATTTTTCGTACAAAACGGATTATAATCTTCTGCACTTTACTAATTAGAAACGTTTCCTAAATTAAATTAATACATTTCGAAGGTAAGTTGCTATATAATGATTATACATGTTTATTGATGTGTAATAAAAATTAATTACAGTCAGTTATTGATTTTGTGATAATAAACCAGTATCTATTCAGCCAAAAATCTTTGAAATGGCATTTAAAAGTAGGTTAAAAATTTTATAAAAGATGAGAGGCAAATTCTTTATTCTCCAGAATAATAACATGTTACTGACGTTTAGATACGGATTCTATTATATTACTACATTTCCATTAGTCAAATTTTGTAGAACTATAATTAAATCCGTAATTCACATCACAATCTGAATGTTGCCGTGGAAGTGTGGGTTTTATGGCGCAAGATCCAGAAAAGGATTGTGGAAGTTTGGAGAGTGGGGTGTCATCTCAGGTGTTGCCTCGCGATCTGACCATGGTTCAAAATTACATTTTGTCCTCGTTTCTTTCCCGTTGGGATTGATCCCGGACCGTCGTTAACAGTACGACGCCAATTGAAATACCTACAATCTGAATGCTTAGTCTTTTCAAAAGTGCTGTCAAGCAGTCTAAATCAGGTCTTGATTGTTGCGGTTCTTGCTAAGATCGGATGGAAAAATTGTACAATTAAAATCGATGCATACACCATTCCTTGATATTTTAAATGCAAAACTAGTTGAATGTAGCACTGGGATAAGGATAAGAGTTTTTTGATTAGTGAAAGCCATGTTGAAAACATTCTGAACATTTTTCTATTTGAAATGTTTAATGTAATTCAAAGTAAACACTATTCACTGTACTTTACTCGAGCACTAATTAGTTATTCAGGAGCTTGACAAATTCTTTTATATACCAATTTTTCAAATCAATGATCGTCTTTTTTAGTATTACTCAAAAAATGTTTTTATATTTAATAAATTATCTATTCATGTATGAATCCTATTTAATTTTGTTAATTAAATAATTTTTTTTCTATACTGTTGGTAATCTTTCAACCAAAAAAGGTGTCCCAATTATGCGCCTCTGTGATAGTTATTTTCTTAAAGATACATCCAATATCTGGGTGACATGAGGTGAATATGCATTACCTACAATATAGATTACCATTAACTATTTTATAAAATATAATGGAAACTTCATTAAAAGGTTAAATTTTAGATTGTGTGTATATTTTTTTCCAGATCTTTGAAGACTATTTACCTGTTAGGCTAAAATAGTTCTTGTACTCAAATTTGTAAGTTTTTCAAACCATGCTGTTTGAATTTTACATATAAACCTAGCAAAGGGATGTGTACAGGGAATGCTTTAATTTTATAAATTAAAATTATTTTTCATAAAAATTTTAAAATATGACACTAGAAAATATTCTTTACTATAATAAATGAATAGGCCATATGTCACCATCTATTGATTTTCACTGAAAATGTGAAGATACCTGTTTTTCTTTCCTTGTAAGAACTGCGTTTCGTGTAATACTGTGTGTTGATCCTTTAAATGACAAAAATCCTATTCAAGGGAATTTAAATCGATTTAAAAAAAAAAGGTGTTCTTCTGAATACTTAAGTGGTTACTTAATACAGCAAAAAAAATAAACAATCATTTTAAAGTACACATTGTGTTTAAAAATGTAAGGTTTTTTTTAGTTTCTGCTTAGAACCACATTATGTATATTGTAAATCTACTAACCATTCCTTTATACATTTTACACTTCTATGCCAAAAAATATAAAAATGAAAGTAATGAATCAATAATATTAAGAGCAGCTGTTAAAATGAAAATTGTTGAGAAAAAAAATTCCTTAACATTAATGTTGGTATTAAATTTCTTTTGGGTTGGTTTTTTATTCTGCAAGGGCATGCAGTTTTGGGAGTTTTGCAAAGTTCATCATCACTTTTAAGGATGTACAAGATTAAATTCACTTGACTAAATAATAAAGCACATATTAACATTTTATTGCTACTTTTTTAGCCATAACATCTTTTAATACCCAAATTACTTTCACTGAAGAGCCTCGATCCTGGAATCCAGATTTGTGTATTCTATTTTACCATGTTAAGTATCCAAGCTATTTGAATATAATTTAAAAAATTAAGAACTTTATTGTATCTGCTCTTTAGCTCTGTTTCAAAAATCTGTGAACAAAAATACCAGAAATGTGCTTTAATGATTAATTACTTAAACAATAGATCTTGCTTGGAATTTAAAATTTTATTTTAGTGTTGTGGGTTGTGTTTGTATGGTGCAAGGACCAAATTTAATCATACATCACCAGGCATACAATATCAAGTAATGGATATAGATACACAACCAGTTTTACGTACACGAGAGAAATACATCCAGGAAGGCATTGAACTTGTGCCGCCTACAACTTGGAGGTTTATATGACAGTGGACATACCCACAACCTTAGTGAATTATTGAACCTTATAAATTATTGAAAAAAAAATACTAGCCCAAAGAATAAAAGTTGACAAATATATCCGAAATATTCTCCAAAAATAAAAAGCGCATATAGTATAATATACATTTGAGATCCACAATGCAAATTAACAGAAAGAAAATTCAGTGACAAACAGATAGTTGGGAGTAGAGGCTAAAATGGGAAATACAGGTCTTTTCAAGCAAAATAAATTCTTGATAATTCATAACATGTATCAAGGCATTTGGGCTCATATTTAGTCAAAGCATTCTTGTTTTCACCTAAAAAGAACCCATAATTAAGGAATTTATTGAGATATTTTAAACATATTTAACTAATCAGCAAAAGCATTTACAACAGCAAGAAAATTTTCATTTTTGTGGTGTTTGCAAAGGCTGCAAAAAAAATTAAAGAAACATACATCACATCTGTTAGAAAAAGGAATGATTTTTAAACAAATAGTCTCAATTAATTTTGCTAGTTAGCATTAAAAAGAATCCAGCTCAATGGAACTTTCATAGTTATTCAAGATTAAAATATGTGATTGAACGGATATCTTCACTGCCCACTAAAAAGTGAATTTGGTTGAGTAGCATTTAAAAACAAGCAAACTCAACACGATTCACCATTTAGCATAGCAGACAAACACTCCATAAAAAACAATCAAATATGCGAGAAGTTGAATATTTCACATCTGTGAAACATAACAGACTACAACCTAGGACCAATACAGAAGGGAAAGATGTCAGACGTTTGATTTTTTTGGGTGCGGGCCATATTTGGCCTATTTGCAATAGACACAAGATATACATCAAGTAATAAACATGCATACAATGAAATTTTTACTGACACAGATGAGAGAAATCACACATGCACTGCCTACAACTCACAGGCTTCTAGTGCAGTGGGCAACACCAGAAACATAACTCATGTTTTCTTTTACTATGCAAGTAAAATAAGCAATCGGAACAGGAATTTTATCTGACCACCCAAAAGTAAATTCCATTGGGTAGCATTTAAAAACAAGCTAACTCAACGCAATTCACCATTTAGCATAGCAAATGAGCAATACAACACACAAAGGGAAATAAAGGAATGAAATAGGTAAAATAGGCACCTGACCGAGAAATTTCATCTGCCCGCCAAAAAGTAAATTCCGTTTTGTAGCACTTAAAATCAAGCTAACTCAACGTTATTTACCATTTGACACAGCAAGTGAGCAAAACATTTTAAAACGGGATATAAAATGAAGGGAAAATAAACAAAAATGATGAGCCTTCATCTCACAGTCAACAAATATATTCTTGTTGGATAGCATTAAAATACAAGCTAACTTAACGGAACAAAACAATTTGCGAAGCAAATGTAAGTGAAACAAAATGTCTAATTAGCAAGTGAACAGTACATTTCAAAACGGGATATAAAATTAAGGGAAAATAAGCAAATAAAGAGCTTTCATATGCCCGCCAAAAAGTACATTCCGTTGGATAACATTTAAATACAAGCTAACCCAACGGAATAACATAATTTGCGAAACAAATGTATGGGAAAGAAAATCTTCAATTTCAAATGAATATATTATTGCTTATGCTTACACAAATTTGGCTTCTAAATGAAAGAACGTTAGGTCGGCAGAAAAACACCACAGCCAACTCTCCTTCCTTCGATCAATGCAAATGGCAAATGCTTCGACAATTTCATATAATCATTCGTTTAAAAACATCGATCCAACAAATGAGGCCGCCAAAATTAAAAGCGCCAAAAGGACAAAAAGGAAAAAAAAAAAACCACTAAAGTAGAGTAACCCGGTGCAACGAGAAAGAAGTTGCCAAATGCAAATATAGAAACTTTGGTCGGTGCACCGGGTAACATTGTACTGAAATGCTTAAGTTTCTTGCGAACGGAGCGCGTATCAATATTCTTACTTCTTAACTTTTCCCTTTCGGTTGTGTTCGTCTTGTGGAATAAATTATTGTGTTCTAATTTATGTTGTATTAATTGCACACCAACGAACACCACAGGTGAAATAAATAAATTATGCCGTATTATGGGTATGTTGCTATGAAATAAGTATATTATATTGTGAAATGAACATGCCTTAAAATAAGTTAAAAATTTAAGAGAGTCATATTTTAAAAATAATATTAAGAATGATCTACACATGATATATAAAAGATTAAAACTTTAAAATTTCAAAAGTTTAAAAGAGGGGATCGCTCCGGGTGTGTCTGTTGACCTAGGGAAGGGAGGGCCCCGCCACCATACCCATCGCTGTTTTCACACAGGACTTGATTTTTGCGCGAGACATTTTATTACCAAGAACACCTTCAAGCCAATTGGCCTTATTCTCGTTAGCTGGTCTTCTTATATGGTTTGCCTGTGTGAATATGCAGTCGAATAGGTAGTGATCAGCGTCCCCCACCTCCCCACAGACGCATTTATCGGTGTCCTTCAAATGGAATCTATTGAGGTAGGCCCAGAACGGGCCGTGCCCTGTAAGGAACCAAACAAGCCAACGGTCGACGATGAGGGTGTCGGTTCTAACTTTTGGTATGTAGTCTTTTAGACGGACTCCCTTGAGAGAGTTTTTATAATGTTCCTGCCAGCCTTTGATCATAAAGTTCTTAATTTTTCTTTTTAAAAGGCTGACAGGAAAGGGAATATCCAACGTCTCACCGTCGACTGAGGCAAGTTTGGCCTGTTCGTCTGCTAGCTCGTTTCCGGCAAGCCCCGCATGTGCCCGAACCCAACTCAGGCCAAAGTTATTAGTATTATTATATATTTTCTGTTTAATTGTGAAAAGGTAATTTGATTTATTTTGAGCTGTTTTCAAGCCCTGAATTGAGCTGAGACTATCTGTATATATATTTATTCTTTTCCCTTCCGAGTGTGCCCATTCAATTGCTTTGAAAATAGCCGACAACTCGGCTTGAAACACCGAGTTGCCGGCAAGTAATTTAAATTTAAGAACTTTGATTAGTTTATCATCGAGGATGCACACCGCGGCCCCAACATTGCCATCAATGCCCGAGCCGTCGGTGTGGGCATGGATGTTTGTAAACGTATGGTGTAGAGGCGGCTGGTGCACCTTAAATCTGTCGTGGCCGAAAGTCCTCACGTTGGGTTGGCGTGGAAGTTTGGAGAGTGGGGTGCCAGCTCAGGTGTTGCTTCGTCATCTGACCGTGGTTCAAAATTACGAGGTGTTGTCCTCGGATCTTTCCCTAAAGGGACTGATCCCGGACCGTCGTCAATAGCCCGTTGTGTTGCTCTAGTACGACGTTAACTAAAATTACCAAATTACCAGCCAAAGGTGGATCATCTAGATCTAGCCCTGGTCCAAAATTACTTGGTGTTGTCCTCGTATATGTTCCTTCGGGTTTGATCCCAGACTGTCACCAACAGCCGCAGTGTATTCTCCAGTACTGGGCTACACCAGAGCAACACAACGGGCTATTGACGACGGTCCGGGATCAGTCCCTTAAGGGAAAGATACGAGGACAACATTTCGTAATTTTGAACCACGGTCAGATGACGAAGCAATACCTGAGCTGGCACCCCACTCTCCAAACTTCCACACCAGCCCAAAGTGAGAACTTTCGACCACGATAGATTTAAGGTGCACCAGCCACCTCTACTAGGTACTAGCCTCTAGATAGGAAGGTTTTTGGTGCGAATCCGGGTTGTGCATAGATGTTTGTAAGCGTGTGGTGTAGAAACCCCGGCTAGTGCACATTAAATCTGTCGTGGTGGAAAGTCTTCACGTTGGGTTGGTGTGGAAGTTTGGAGAGTGGGATACCAGATCAGGTGTTGCCTCGTCATCTGACCGTGTTTCAAAATTTCGTGGTGTTGTCCTCGATCTTTCCCTTAGGGTATTGATCCCGGACCATCGTCAATTGCCTGTTGTGTGTTGCTCTTGTACGACGTAAATCTTAAACTACATTACATTACAAAATTACGTACCACTTAATATTTGTAAGAATAATTTCTAACTGCTATTTTCCAATAACACTCTCAATTTCCAATAACACTCCTCATTTCAAAATAACACTGTTATTTTAAGATCTATTGAATAACAGTTAGTCTACTATAGAAGAATTTGTTTCGAAATCGAAATAGAATATTGACGGAGTCACAGAAGTCAGAACCATATGAAATCCGGAGTTGCACGTGGAAACGGTAAATGAAAAGTGGTTTTAATTTTGGTTTTCATTGGATCATGATTCAACGACAAACATTTGTAACACGCTTTTTTTCTTGTTTCTGTGCTTTTCTGAAGTAGTCTCCGGTTTTATAAACAACTTCCAATACATGCCGCAAATCTTTGGAAATTATTCTGAGAGGCATGATAAAAAATGTTTAGTTTCCCATGTAATTGCAAGGTTTAACATTTTTCACATCCACGGAAAATGCATGGCTGGAAAAATCATATTTGGTTAATACAAAAATTTTGTTTCTCGAATATTCGAATTAAGTTTTTGACAAACAAAGACTTTTTGACAAAATTTACGAACAAAGAATGACAAACAAAGACTTTTTGACAAAATTCAATTGAAAATCGTAAAGTAAGAACAAATCGAAAATATTTTTTAGTGTGTTGCTATATCAAACTTCACACAAACAAAAGCTTAGAACCATTTGATTCACATTCATCACAGTTCATGCGGAAGAGTACATTTGCCTGTCCATTCCCTGAAGTTTCTGGAGTTGTCAAAGCGTTTGACGAAAAGGTCTTTATTTTCTATCTGACTGGTGGAAATGCTCCTTTATTTTGTACTAGGCAGTTGCTATTACGTGGTTCATTGAATTGTAGCATGGTTCAAACTTTATACGAGAAACTTTTTTTATTTTACAAATGGGTGACTGGCAATAGAAACACACCAAGTCAAAAAACAGTTACGAGAAAGTGAAGTGGGAAATTCCTTTCACTTAGAGTGTTTCTCAAGAAATCTAACCTTCATGCCAAGAAAATATGAAGTTTACTTCATCAGTCTAAAGATCTGCACATTCTAATCCAGAAAAACATAAAAACTCTTTTGAAAATTTTGTTTTTGTGTGTTTTCCTTGTAAGCCAACAATATAATAATACTTGCAATAAATATTCAAAAAATATACATTCGTTTTTTATTCTATAGGACACAATTAGATGATATCCTGATTAAATTTCAGAAGATTTACTTAGAAAGAAATGGATTGTAAAAGAATGGAGAATATGGGTCTCTTCTATTGGCAACCACTTGTTACAGTTCCAAGCAGACATGTCAGTATGGAAAGCAGCAGTTTCAGCAATATGGGAGATCTAAGGACTTGAACTTGCAGTTTTACTGCTCCTGCAAACATGATATTCCACATTTTAGCTTTCAGTAGCCTAGTATTTTGAAATCACCTACCCACGTATTCAGTAATGTATTTATTGTTGATGTTTTGGCTTGACAACACAGTTCAACAAAAATTTTGTACACTTGATAGTTCTAGTTTGAATTTATTCATCAGTTGAGGCCGACATTAAAAGAATTAAATCATGTGTGCTCCTTTTGGGTATAATAACTTACAAATCTATATTTTAATTTTGTAAAAATTGTTGGAATTGTTTTTAAATCCCCCAATTTCTGCCACTTGAACTGTATTAAATTATTTTTATTTAACCTCCTTCCTGTTAAACACATAGGATGTTAAAAGTGCTGTTACTGGGCTTGTTCAACCCAAACTGTGTTTTCTACTGTTTTGATAATAATTTTTATCTTTTAAGAGGAAATAATAATTTATTTTGTAATATAATGAAGTATATAGACTTCTTGAACCCAAAAAAGTTGAATCGTGAAAAGTTACATTAAGATTATTATTGTAACAAATTGTCGCAGCAAAGTTGAAACAAGTGAATTTTGTCTTGCTTTGAAACCAAGTTTTGTTTTGATTTTATATGTGATAAATATCAAATATTTTATTTTCTTGTGTCTTAAGAAAGGTTATTTTTTAATGTAAGCATTTACTAAATCAAAACATTTTGATTTTTAGAGATGAGAGATTAAATTCTGTTAATTGGGCCTCTGGTTAATTGAATCAGAAGTTAAGTAACTTTATCGAAATATTTCTTTACCTTTCAAAGTAACTCATTGCGACTTTCAAATAAAAGTCCTAAAATGATTAATTTTAGAATAACAATGATGATATTCTACACATCCTGACCGATGAATTGGAAACCCGTAAATATTCATGCAATTGTTGGTGGCGGGCATCATTATGTAAAATCCATCTATGATGTGGGTGACACGTAATGAAATGGATGGTACCTATGCTGTGCATGTTCATTTCATGAGAGGGCAGAATAGGGGAAATGACAGACCTTTCACTGTTTGAAAAGGACTTATTGTTGAGGCCCGTTTAGCAGGAGCCACAATTGCCAAGACGGAACTCACTGGGTTCTTGAAAGCTACGATTTCAAATGTGTTTAGTAGTTGCAAACAGCCTACAGTCCTTGTCCAAAAGAAGTAACTGGGTTTATAACAATCGTGACAGTGATGGGCATCATCACAGTCAGATTATACAGCAAGAAAAGGGACTCCACTGTCCTACCATTGACAGAAACCTTTAATGACGGCTTGTCCCAACCGATTTTGGCATCAACAATGCATAGTGAATTTCAGTGGATCGGTATAGGCCAAATGCCATTTAGGAAACCTGACTTCCGCGAGGAAAGTCTGTGTTTGCTTACAGTGGTGTCGAGAAAGATGTAACTTTATGTCGGAAGATTGGAATAAGGTGATCTGGTTAGATGAATCATGTTATACCTTACCTAGTTTTGCACTGATGGAAAGCTTAGAGTTTGCTGAGAACGACATGAACCCATCTTTCCTTGGTGATGTGGAGCATGTTCTGTTGCTTTGGAACTTGTCCCTTGGTGTTTTTGGAAGGTTAAGAGTCAGCTGTGCAATACTTGAACAACCTGGCAGATCAAGTGTATTCTGCTATGTTATACTTTTACTCTGAAGGTGACGTATCTTTCATGCATGATAATGCAATCATACATTGTGTGGGCACCATTCCAGAGTGGTTCATGTGACATCAATGTGATTTCCCACATCTTTCCTGGCTGCTGCAAGGCCTAGATCTTAATAGACAGTGTTTTTGACTTATTGGAAAGGGGCATCTGTGAGCAATCTCCTCAGCCATCCTTTTTTCAAGACATAAGGTTTGTGTATACAATTCAATTGCATTTCCTGGACTTAAATTCACTTTAGAACCTTGTAGAATCTATTCCTAAACTTATACATGCTGTTATCCATGCAAAAGGAGGCCAAATAAAATATTTCCCCAGGTTTCTAATTCATTGGACAGTTTATCTTGTCTATTTATTGTATTATGCTTGGTTTTCAATTTTAAATGTTGTTGCATTCAGTTTTTATGAATTAAAAATTTTCTTGTTTATTAATTGCTTTTAATTTCGTTTAGCGTTATTTTTATATTAACCCTGCTGCACACATTCTGGGATAAAATCTACCCCAGCTGTATTATTTTGCTTCAAAAAGAGATGTTTGATCCAACCCTTCTGATAGTACCTTTCAAAGTGAAGGTTGGGCCAAAAGGAAGTCGCTTGCATTCCGAGAAATGACTTATTGTTCCAAGATTGTGAGATGGGAGGGACATTACACTGCACATGTTGTATCATTTCTCTTCTGTCTACCATTGAGAGACAAAGCGGTGGACAAAATGAGCGTTTACTAACGTGAACAGCAAAGATTGGGATCTCTTTGCAACTGTTGAAACGTAGAGTGAACTTGAAGACTCTGATTTCGAAATAGAATATATTTCAGGGAGTGATCATTTGACTGGGTAAGGGCAAGAAATTGATGTATCCAATGATTTTGATCCGCAATTGTTAACTGCAGAACATTTTTATTTAGGAAAAGATGGAACTTGACAGATGGTTGTGGCATGTACATCTTTGAAACAACGTTGTCAATCGGCTGATTCCATTTCTTACCGAGATGCCTCAGGTTTGATGATATAATTTTACAAGCCAAAAGAAGGACAACGGAAAAATTTGCACCCAGCACAGGTTTTTGAAATTTTTATCAAAAACATACAGGAAATTTATTCTGTGTCTGAATATTGCACCTTGGGTGAAAAATTGGAGCCATTTCGTGGCCGATGTCAGTTTAGACAGTACACCAAAAACAAGCAAGCTAAGTATGGAATTAAAATGTTTGCTTTATGTGATTCCCGAACATTTTACTCATACATTTTGGAAATTTACTCTGGACAGCAACCTGTTGGACCTTACAGGTGTTCAAATGAAGCAGTTGATGTTGTAAAGAGGCTTATTTTGCTCATTAGTGGTACAGGGAGAAATATTATCATGGATAATTGGTTCATGAATATCCCATTAGCTTATGATTTAGTGAAGGATCACAAACTTACTGGTGTAGGTACAAACTTTGCCGAAACAAACATGAAATCCCTCTTGAATTTTTGCCTCCCAAAACAAGAGAGAACAATTAATCTCTTTTTGGCATCAATGATAAGGAGTTGACTCTAGTATCCTATGTCTGCAGGACTTACATAAAATCTCAGTTCAAGAAACAAAGAAAACTACAGCATCAGAGGGATATACAGGGAAGGAGCTGGGATTGCCTATTGAGTAATAAGGGAAGAATCTCTACTGATCTACCAAAAGGGATAAGTGTCCTATGTCCGTTTGTTAACCGGACACGACTACCTTCAACAGCACCTACATAGGATTGGTGTGGTTACCTCCCCGATCTGTCCGCTTTGTTGTGATGGTCTTATGAACAGACAACACCTTGTGGAGTGCTCTAATTTACAGAACATTGACATCAGGGATACTTCATTTCAAGGACTTTCTTCGCTCTATTGGACGGCAAGACAGCGTATGGCCGAAAGGCCTTAAGCTCTCTGGGCACAGGATAAAAAAAAAGTATCCTATGTTCCAAAAAAGAATAAATTAGTGCATGTTTTGTCCTTGCTTCATGATGACAAAATTGATCATTCATCGGGTGAACAACTGAAACCTGAAAGGATCACTTTCTACAATTTAACAAAAGGTTGCACAGATACAGTCGATGAACTGTGTGGATCACTTTTCAAAAAGATGCCGTTGATGGCCTCTTGACATTTTTTTTTGACTGATGAACATTGCTGGCATAAATGCTTTCACCATTCAAATAATCAGCAAGGAATTTTGAACAGGAGAGTTTTCCTGAAAGAGTTAGGTCTGGGGTTAGTGAAGGACCATTATTCATATGCATATTTACATATGCATTCATATGTCCCATCTCTTTCAAAAGAATTTTGAATTGCTGGGAAGTGATTAGTCAGAGAAAAAGAAATTCTCCAGCCTGAAAAAGTTCCGAAAAGATCTTCCAAACGTTAAGGTATGTCTTCCAGAAGGGATGGCAAGAAAACGTTGGTGTTCTGTTCTAAGTGCAGTAAGTTAATCTGTAAAAGACGTGATTTTTTGTGAACATTGTTTGAACATTAAGCAGATAGAGTGATTAAAATACATAAATAAGTGTTATTTTTTATAAAAATTATGCATATATTAAGTACTTTGTCTCATACTCATTAGAATTCCTTTAATAGATTTTTTTTACAGAAACTTAAGGCATCGTTTTCTCAAAAACTTTCAATGCTAGGAATACCAAATTTTTGCTTCTAAATATTGAAAAACCAGTGTTCATTTAAAAAAAGTTAGTTTTAGGAATTTTGTATATTTTATGGCACAAAATTCATCTGTTGAAAGTTTTATGTATAGAAATTTCTGTTAAAATACATGTTCAACTGAAAGTCGATTTTCTGCAATAAATATCAAAATGTTTCACCTAAAATTGTTTTAAACTCTTCAGATGGATTCATCATTTATTTTAAAAACTTGCTTTGTGTCCAATTATATGTCTCACACTAATCATACACGGAATAAAGTTGGGGTAAAATTTGTCATGTGTATGATTGTAGTAGTAGCCAAAAAGAGCTGACGGATTAACTTCCAAATAGGCTTACCATGTCGTTCAGACAAAAATGGGATATTGGGATGGCAAAGGATCATGCAATGTTTTATTTCTACGATGTATTCTATCTTCTCTATTTTATTCACACTTCTGTAAAGTCTTCAACTTTATGTTTTGAAATTATGCTCTGTTTTTAATCTTGTGACATTCGGTTTTTATGAATTTTTACATTTATGTGTTAATTGCTTTTAATTTAGTGTAGCATTGTTTTTGTAATTAACTTCCAAATATGCTAACCATATTTCCTTCGTACAAAAATGGAACATTAAGATGGCAAGGGATTATGCAATATTCTATTCATGAAAAAGTTAGATGGGAGATAAAAAAAAACATTTTTTATTATAGAAACATTAAGCTTATCTTTATTCTGGGTGTTTTCAGTTGCATGAATGCATTTCTTACATATTTATGCTATTATATGCAATCTTAAGTCTAATGAGTTTTTCTTTTTAGGTAAGAGTATATCTGAAACTTGAATTTATGAAAATATTTTTGGCTCTTGTTTGTTATCCAGTTTGCTCTTACTGATCTCTTGGAAGACACATGATATTTATTTTGCTGCTCAGTTAACCACACTGAGAAACATCTATATCAAATTGGCCTGAGTAAAGACATACAAAAAATCATTAAAAACATAAAATGCATTACAAATGTATGATTCATTTTATAAAGGATCCAATAGAAAATATGAATTCCATGCTCATATTTGAACAGTTGGATAGTTTTTTATTACCTGATTATGCATGAAAAAAAGTTTTAGTTTGAAGTTTCAGAATTCAAAATATGTCATTTGCTCATTTACATTAAATATATTTAATGATGCACTTGATACTCAAAACCTGGGTGAATCTAACCAATCATAACTCTTGATTTATTAAACTTAGCGCTATATATTTGTGTTCCACTATCTTTCATTGCTTATATGTTTAATTAAATCATCTATTATGACATTAATCTTCCACTACATAAGTAGCTTCTTCAAGTACTATTTTCTTGAAAACTGGAATAGTTCTCTGTTGTATCAAAGACTTTGCAACTGAAAAGTTTTTACATCAAAATTGTACCAGTTCTCTAGTTTTTCATTACTGGGTGGATATAAATGATAGATTCCTCAACTCGAATTTTTATAATAGTGACCCGATAGCCATGTTGCTAGCAATATTGCTTTTGGTTACACCGACTCACACTTTTTACCCTGGTCTGGGCACATGGATGTTTGTAGTGATTTGCAGTCCATTTTACTGTAGGGCCCAGTTAACTCATGTAGCTCAAAACATTGTAAAGTGAGAAACATTAATATAATGACAGTTCACTAATAGTAAAATATAAGTTTGACTGACCAAAGATTAATGGATAACTAAGTCAAAAAAATAAA
The DNA here is from genome assembly GCA_947359465.1 of Metellina segmentata. NCBI lineage: Eukaryota > Metazoa > Arthropoda > Arachnida > Araneae > Tetragnathidae > Metellina > Metellina segmentata. The sequence continues at coordinate 56,899,097 of OX375881.1, forward strand.
ATACTGTAAGATGTCATTTAAAAGACTTAAACAGAATTATACTATGGATGCTTAAAAACTTTAACGCGAATTAAGAAATAAAATGCTCTCAATTTTAGGACTTAGTCTATGGCTGATTTGAAAGGCTGAAATATTACTTTGTACCATTTAAAAAATATTCCTACTCTTTATCAACATTTTCTGTTTCATATTACATTATTGTTTCACAAGACATTATTGTTTCATATTACATTATTGTTTCACAAGACTTTACTGTTTCTGACAGAAGAAAAAAATTAACAATCTTAAAATTCTGAAATAAAATGCATTCTGTGATATCTCAAAGTTTAAAATAAGATGCAAACTGAATAAATGCAATGTTTTCGAAAGATAAATAATGTGTCCACATAAGATAAATATCTATTGCTTTCAAAGTTGACCTATTTTTATGAAGTTGTATTTTAAGTAGTGGAAAAAAAGAAATGTGCATATAAATCTTTAACGATTGCATTTTAATGTTTAATGATATAAGAGCATGAAATGTATATATACTGACAGAAAATTTAACAATTATGATTCAATGTTATATAAAGAGTTTTTATTTAACTATTATTAATGAAAAGTGGTTTCTCAAGTTCATTAACATTTCCTTTCCAATAAAAATATCATACTATATATAGATACCTATATAAATTGTATAATTTTTTTAAATTGAACTGAACTATATTATTGATATGATAAGCATAGAAAGTATTCAATCTTTTAATTCAAATTCTTAAGTTATGTTATTAAACTGTTGTTCATGGAGCTCTATTTATAGTCACCTATTAATATTGAATTAAATAAACTTATATTTTGTGTTAGATAGTTGATTAGCATTTCACATAAGAGCAATACAATGGGCTATTACTAGTTTTGGGGTTCTTGTAAAAAGGCTAGTAAAATCTAATTAGTGAATATATTTTTTAATTCCAAATTAAAAATTTACTTTTACTTTAATATTAGTCAAAATGTAGTTTTTATAATTTTTACATCAACAAAACTAAGCTATCTTGACAGGATACAGCTGTGTAATTGTCAATATTTATAACCAGGTTAGTAAGAAAGTCATTTGCATAAGTTATGTTTTGAATACCTTTTATGTCTGAATTAGTTAAATCTTAAGAATAATGCAGTTGAATTGGATTAATTCTGAATAGCCAAATTCAACGAGGAATTATAGGGGAAATGTATAACTTATTTGAACTCATAACATTACTTTCATTTAATAATGAAGTGAGGTTTATAAATCTTATGATAGTCACTCATAAAGTTGCAAAATACACATGAATTTTTCAATTCTATCTTCACCATTGTGATTTTTGTCTTTCATATATAGATCAGTTGTTTCAAATAAAAATATTGTTCCACATATTCAATGCATTCTTACTCTAATTGTTAACGATTGCAATGCTGTAGCCATCTATAAACCACAGCGCTAGATTAAAAGAAATTAATTTTGTTTTAACTCCACATTTTTAGGTTTGAATCAAATCATAACTTATTTTTTGTTGCCAGAAAAAAAGTGTTTTTCTTTCTAGAATAAAATTTATTTTTAACCCTGTCAAGGTGTGTGTGTCGCACATTTGCAGTGTTACATGCATGACTCTCTTGACCTGTTTAATCAACAGAATATTTCCTTGAACTTTCAACACATATATTATGTCCTATTAGTGATTAAATGTGTTAGAATAAAAGCAACAGTACTCTTGAAAATCTTGTGGTGCACTAGCTTAAACAAATGTATTTGATTTGATGAACAAGGAAACTAAAAAGAGATCAAAATTAGTATCTAGTATTCCATTTAATAATACTTGAGACTGATTATGTTGTTGCCAAAAGGTGTGAGTTTGGTTATGCTGCTGCTGCAATTATGCAAAATTGGTGAAATGCTATTGATTTTTATTAGATTTTTTTTTGCTCTGACAAGTAGGTTCTTCAATTAACTGGAACCAATATATCTTGTGTTAAAATATTAAAAGTAATTTATTTTAGTGATGGTTCATAAAAATGTAAAGCTTTTTGTGTGCTGTGCATTCTCTGAAGTATGTTATAATGTATGTTTTTATTTATCATAGGAAGAAAATCATCTGCCATTTTTAGAGGTGAAGCATATGCTTGTCACTTGTGTAACTATTCTACATTTAGAAAAGATACTTTGAAAAGACATCTCCAAGTACATACTGGACATTGCCCCTTTGTTTGCCCATTTTGTTCTAAAAAATTTAAGCATAAGTCCTCCCTAAATTTTCATTTAATAAGTCATCTAAATACTGATGTGTAGTGCATATTTTATATTCATAAAATTTGAAAATCAACTATTTCCAGGTAAGATTTAAGAGATGCTTATGAAACCAATTTTTATCAATATTGTAGAAGGCATTAATGAAAAATTGACAGATTTTTAAAATCAAGTGCATTTTCTTTTTTATTTAAACTTGTGTATCTTATGTAATATATTCTGATTTTTTCAAATTATCGTAAGGATATCTTTAACTTAAAAACAGTAAAATGTATAAAAGATAACAATGTAAAAAGTATGAAATTCTGGAGGTAGAAAACATCTCTAAAACCAATAAACTCACAAATGACTGCAAAACCATGGCTTTGCTAGTCATTTGTTAAACAGGTATATTATTTTTCTAGTACTGCTATAAAACTAAGACTGTATAAACCAGTAAGACATTGCAAACCAAGGCTGACTAAATGGTGATTTACTATTGTTCTTCCATCTTGGCGATTAGTGGTCTCTTTTTTTTGAGCAAATCGCTCTAAAGTTCTTATTTTCAAAATCTGGCGACTTTTCAAAACTTTTGGCCATTTTGTTTTTTAAATTCACCCAAGGTCAATTCAAATTTAGTTCTTTTTTAACAAATTAATTGCAGATGGGAAAAAAATAGTTTTCACAGTTTATTGTTGTTGGTGGGAAACTTTCAAAGCTATGGCAACCATTAAAGAAAAATATTAAAATCTATGGTTACTAGATTGTCATAGAAACAAAACAAAAACATTTGGTTTTTCAATTTCAAAATTTCATTTTTGTTTTAGCCAATTTATTTTATATCTAAGCAACCAAAATTGCTAAAAAGTATTTAAGAATTTTTTTTGCTACTATTTTTTAAAAATAGTGTGCTAATAATGCTACTCTTTACTAGTGCTGGTTTTACTTGTAGATCATTTGAAGTATTCCAGAATGAATCACTTTCAAGCTCTAAAGGTTTGTGGGAAATTGAATTATGTAGTTGAATGTCAAATTATTTTTGCATAGGTCCTTTATACAATTCAACTCCATTCTATAGTGAATGTGCTAGTACAGGGTGTCCTAAAAGTTCCTGTACTGACGATTCGTGAATTTATTACATAAAACAACAAACTTTATAACAATTATTTTCATGCCAATGGTATAAAGCACTATTAACCTAACACAGGAAAAAAATATTTGAACTTACATTTATAATAAATGTTTAAACTGTCCACCTTTTTCTTAAAGCAAGGCTGAAGTTGTTTGCGCAAATTTTTAGAAATATGTTTCAAGATGCTGGGAGTGACTTCTTGTATCCTTTGAGCAATGGCAATTTTCAGATCACCTATTGTTTGGTAATTATCTTCATAAAATTTGTTCTTTAAATATACCCACAGAAAAAAGTCAGGGATGCGCAAATCAGGAAACAAGGTGGCCAAAAGTTTCTTGAGATGAGTCGATCGCCAAAAAAAATCTAATCATGGTTTCATAACTTGTATGGCAGGTTGCAACGCTTTTTGGAACCAACAGTCTCGTTCATTCACTTCTAATAATGCAGCAAATTATTGAATAAGATATAGTGTATATTTACTCGGTATTGCATCATTTGGATATTTATGTCACCAAAATTCTTTACATCTTCCATATGATTTATATTTAAAATAAGCCTCAAACAGCGAAATTCCTCTGAATGCATGATAAATTCATCTTGCAATGAAGAACAAAATGATGTGGAACTTTATTATCACACAACTTGAGTGCAAATAAAATCAAACAATAAAAATTGAAGAGTCAATAAAACTATAAGCAGATGATAAAATTCAATAATTAAAAAAAAAACAAGGGGAATTTTTTTTTTTTTAAGTTGGAGTACGGGAACTTTTAAGAAACCCTGTGTAAATGTTTTTGAATGTAACTGCTTTATATTTTTGGTGATAATGTCTTTTATATTCTAAATTTTAAAGTATATTCATTAATTTCTGTTGTCCCAATTTATCTGCATCCTAATGTTTTAACACGTCGGGTACTGCCGCCGAATGCATAATGTAATTAAATGCGTACATTACACCACAAATATCCGTTAAAAAACAAAATAAAAGTTTTATTTTTTATTTTTGAATTTTTTATTAAGTGAGACTTTTTAGAACTGAAGTGGTTAATTAACTTGGACTTCTTTACTTTTGGTCTACATTTCTTATTCAGTATGAATGTCGCATAAAGTATGCAGTTATTAGACTCAAATCAATTCATTGTAAGATTTTGATTTGCCAAATTTTCCTGTTGTATAATTTTCTAACTATTTAATGTTATATTTGTATACCAAATTTGGGACAGTATTCAGGACATTTCCAGAGAATAAAACTATTCGTAGTGATGTGCTCTGAGGAATGTAGTTAAGAATTGTTAAAAATCAAGTGTATGAATATAATGTTATATAAAATCAGAAATGTAAGTTTTTGATTTGAATATGAACTGGAAATACACTGTATACATGTATTTTATTTTACAGAAACAATTTGCATTAAGTACAGTATGGTACATATTGTTGCATGAACTTATGCTCTGTTATGTCTCAAACGACATAACACTGTTTCTACTTCCAAGCCGCAGAAAAATAAGTGCGCTATCAGCTCTAGACGTATATACATATTCAAATTTTAAAGCAATCTGTCATTTTCTATGTGTACGTTCTTATAAGTTTTAATATTTAATGAATTAACTTTTAATAACGGACTGACGTTTAATAGAAACTGATGGTTAAAAGAGTGACGATTAATCGAAGTTTCACTGTAGCATGTTGTAGTTCCAAAAATTTATCTTATATGTATTGACTAGCAAATAAAATCTGTTATGGATGAATATAATAAGCATGGTTCTTTTTTGAAATGTACAATACTTTGACATTTTTTTATCGGACATTGAATTGATAATGTGACTTAATATCACTATTTTTTTTTACTGGATCAGATAAATATTTGTTTGCAAATGAAAACTATAATTTAATTGTTAAATCAAACCAAAAAGTTTTGCAAATGTAAAATAAATATTACTTATTAGAAATCTCATAAACTATCAAGAATTTATCTAGTGTTTTAGTTATGAAAATTTAAAGTATCACAAGATCTCAAATTTTTTTTATCAGTACCTTTTTCAGTAAAAACATTAAATTATCTGAAAGAAAAAGTTCCTCTAAATTCAAATTTAAAAACAATGATTAATTGCTACATTAAATATATGTTTCTTCTGCCTGCATAACTAAAATCTTTCTGCAGGCCACAGAAAAATAAAAATAATAAAATTTTGTTTTGTTGTCCCATTTAATTATATAAACACATCAGTGAGGCACTTATTTTTCAATGTGATCTCTATATTTTTTTTGGCTTTGAATTTTAATGCCATTTTACAAATATTTTTATTTTTAAACACATTTCCATCTCATTATTTGTTTTGACAAAACTTTAATCATTGTCATAGTATGAATATATTCAAATCATTGTGTTAACAGTTGGGCATTACAAGAGATACATGAATATGTATCTCTTGTAATCCACCTCCTCCAAGACTGGTTAAAAAGTCTCACTTTGCTGCTACTTATGAAAACTTTTGACTGTTACTATGTTGGAAGATCTTTTTTGGCTCCAATCACAAATTATTTCAAATTTATCTCATTAAGATATTTAAAAGGAAAATATACCATTTAGATTTCTGGAATAATAATATTTTCAAATGGATAATTTAATTAATTATTGCAATAGGATTGCTCCTTAAACATCATAGTTTTGCTTAAATAAACTTTCTTCGTAAGTCATTCTGTTAGTATTGCATACAATTACTTAAATGTAAATGAATGATGCATGTTAATATTGAGCATCATTGCCTTTTATGCCAGTAAAATCTATTTTTTTGCTTGGAGGTTGACAAGTATGTGGAAGGTGATTTAGTACAATAATTTTTTATTGCAGCTCTTTTGCTCACATTTCTTTTCCTTTATTTAATTTGTGCATGTTTTATATCATAGTAGTAGCCACAAAATAGAGCTAAACCTCAAGTTGGCCAGATTTCTTTCACTTTGTGTTACTTGCTCTTTTTGCTGCATTTCTCTTTATTTGTATGCTTATTGCAGTTCTTGATAACATGTAATCAAATGCTTTTCTATTATATCAGCTCCATGATTGGTAAAAAAAGTTTTTTTACAAAATTGAATAAGCATCATCAATCCAGATATAGTGTTAGCAGTCATAAGTATTGATGAACAAGATTTCTCTGATTATAATCTATCACTTGTTTTTTTACATTCTCAGATCTGTAATTAAGATCAGGAATAGTTTCCTCTTATATTGTATCCCACACTGACTTTATCTTTCTCTAATTTTCTCAAAATATTTTTATTTTGTTTAGTTTTTTTTTCTTTTAATTTTGCAATCAATGTTTTCTTTCTAAATTATTATTATTATTTTTTTTTATGAAATTGAACTTATATTTTAGAGATACTAATTTTATATATATTTGAATTTAAGAAGTTTTTTTTTATTCATACAAAAATAAGTAATATTTTTTTAGATAATGGTAAAACAATGTTTTAGATTGAATTTAAGACATTTTGATTTGAGACAACTTAAGATTGTTGCATGCATTTTATTATGAACATGTTGAAAAACTTATTGACATTTCTTAATACTATTTAACTTACAAATCTTTTCTTTAAATGAATAAATTTTTACTTGCTTGATTGCATGTATGAAACCAATAAAGCAAATATATATTTTCATGTTTTTTGTTTTAATTATATTTTAAATGTTTTCAGTTGAAAAATATTTTTTGAAGTAAAATTTAAGATTCCAAGTTTATTGGTCCATGCATATTTTTTTCTAATGTTTTGAAAACTAAATTTTCTTTTTCTTTATTAGGTATGGAAATTGTGTCAAGAAAAAGAATTCCTCTCTCTAAAACTGTTGGAATAACCCAACATTGTTGCTCACTTTGCAACTATGTAACGCACAGAAGGGACCACTTGCGGAGACACATTTTGATTCATACAGGAGAGAAACCATTTACATGCACAGTCTGTAACAAAAGTTTCAATCAGAAAGGTTCATTGAAGGCCCATTATACAATACATTTAAGAGACCTTCCATTTGAATGCAATGAGTGTTATAAAAGATTCTGTAACAATTATGAACTTTTTACACATGTGTGCAATAATGGATGAGTTGAAAATTTCAGTTTCATGGTTATTCGTCTCGTGATAAGCAATTCTCTGTTTCACCGGTGATGAAGAGATTTTGTGACATTTAACCCTCTGCATACGAAAGTGCCCGAGAATCTGTTTCCTTTCGTTACGGGGGACAGGGAAAAAGAATGTTGTCGGATTCCCAACAAGACACCTGGATCCATTAAGCGCTTCTTTCCCCTTCTTCTCCAGGCCTTCAAAGAAGAGGGCGTGTTTTGCGGTCACTGTTGATCACATCTAGCTGCGGGATACCGATACTGCTTTCTCAATGGTGTCAATTTTTAGACTAGTCATTCAAATTGCAAATGGAAGATAGGGTTTTTTACTTTTAAAACGAACGATAAACGTCGACATGTCTATGTCTATATATACACAATCTATTACATAATTCAAATTTTATTAACTACTTCGGCTATAAATTTTAAATACTTATTCTAAAAGAAGGTGGTTTCGATAATTTGTTTTTAATATTCCTTTGATTATCCATATTTCCTTTGACTTTGTTTAATATAATAATGTTTTTTTTTTTTTTTTGTAATTTTATGGGTTAATTTCTGCGACTTTTATAGGTTTTCTTCCAAACAGCTTTTGCAAAAGCATTTCTGACATATTTCGCACTCCCATGTGCTCTCTACAAATCTGTTAGAAAACGTTTTTATTTCGTTTTATTGCCCCCCCCCCGCCCCCCCCCATAGAACACATTTTCTTTTTCGACCAACTATTTTTCTCCTCTTATGAATGTGTGGGGTGGAATAAATAAATGTGTTTTTCTTTTTTCATTCCAATACTTTTTGTCTATATCGGAGATTAATTCCAATTTAAAATCGTAAAGAGATTTGCACCCCTTAGGGGCCGGCATGCTTATAAGATATGCATTATTGACAGCTGTATCAAGAAGGAAGTAAAATTTAAGACTTCCACCATTTTGAGGATTTTCTTGAAGTAGTGTGGTATTTCCTCTGATCAGAGGGGGCTAAATCCACTCCACCATATGCTTATTGTACTTCATAAAAGCAATAGGGCAAACTTTATCTCTTTTAATAGAATTTTGCCTTCTTTGCACAAGACCTGTTTCATTCTCTGAGTTTGAGAACAGCATAAAAATTTTTTTTTGTCCATCCACGCCGTGCAAAGTAAGTAGGAATTACTTTTGCTTTGGAAATCCTTTATATTTTTTTATCCTCGCAAAGTTTTAAGGCCTTGATGTTATTGGGCAAATATTTTCTGTTTCCGTTCAGCATCCCGCAGCCATAATGTCCCATTTTTAATAAATCTACAGGAAAACTGAAGAAAACCGGTCAAAATATATATTGTGGCTTTTACTCTTCAGAGTACTTATCAAATACGTGACCGCATCGTATCCAAGTCCTTTCAGGGACGTTGGTATATTACTCATCTTTCCAGCATATATTTCAAAATTTATATCATAGCCAGATTTTGATGAACAAAGGATCCCCATTTTCTGACCTTGTTTGGCCCACTCGGCCCTTAAATTTTTTTATGGTTTCGTCAATGCAAACTTTTCTAGGAGCATTGAGATTCTGAGAACATTTGTTTTTCACTATAAAATACAGAGGTTTAACCTTCTGTACGTAAGAAAACTCGACATTCTTTCTTCCAAATTCCTTTTCTCTATCTGAGATGTGAAACAAATGCAAAATTTAAAAAAATCTACCTCTGGTCATAAGTTTTTTTACCATCATGTTACCTAACATCGGATTCTGCGACCAATAGTTAGCAAGCCTAGGCAAATGAGCTACAATCATAATAAGGCAATTATAGTTAACGTCGTACTAGAGCAACACAACGGGCTATTGATGACGACCCGGGATCAGTCCCTTAAGGGAAAAATCCGAGGACAACACCTCGTAATTTTGAACCACGGTCAGATGACGAAACAACACCTGAGCTGGCACACCACTCTCTAAATTTCCACACCAACCCAACGTGAGGACTTTCGGCCAGGACGGATTTAAGGTGCACCAGCCGCCTCTACACCATACGCTTACAAACATCTATGCCCGGACCCGGATTCGAACCAGGAACCTTCCGATCTAACACTCATAACAAGAACGATTCCAAAATATCTCCATAGTTTATCAATCCTTTCGATATCTTGCCAATGTTTATCCTCTAATTCTCTTTTCTTTGCACAGAGAATTGCATATTTATTCGTGTTTACTTGAATAACTTCAATCATCCGAGTAATTCATCCGAAATTAACAATTTGAAAAAATCCAATGCGGTTGAGCCTGTTAGCAAATTATGCACAGATACTGTGTGATGCACAAATTTTGTTTCCTGTATGCATTCACTCTGAACGTCATTTGATCAGTCAACATTAAAATTAAGCTTCGACTCATCAAGGCTTTCACCAAAATTCATTTTAAATTCCCCCTTATCTTCTTGACATAAACTGCTATCTAAAACACAGTTTACTTTCTTAGTACTTTTAGAGAATCATCATTATCCGATTAAAAAAAATATGATTCGTGAGTATCTTGAAACAAAATTGCTTTAATTTCCGCTCGGTTCAGCGATTTGGTTTTGTGTGACATAATAATCACGAATCAAATCCGTATTTATTTCAAGCCTATAAAGCAAATAGATTTAAGGCTAATAATATCTGCCGAAATAGGAAGAGTCTTGAAAAATACTTTTTTACAGAATTACAAAGCACAACCTCGAAGCAGGGAGTGAAGGTAAAGTACACTTGAGAAAAAAATTCAAGAACACAATGGCACATACAACTGCGCACATAAACATTCCCAAGTGAGCCCGTATGAACTGGTTCTGTGTCACAGAATACCATGCTTCGGAAAGATAAAGGACAACTTCTTGAGTAGTTTTTGACCCCCTACGGTGCATACAAAGGAGATGGTCAAGTAGAGTGACAAGGTGATACGCCTCCTAGGGGAAAGCACTAATCTCGGGCGCTCTCCGTATTCTGCTTGTCCGGGCGCTTTGGGTGCCTCTCGTAACGAAAGGTTGAATTGATATTTCGACGCTTCGTATGCAGAGGGTTAATGTCTTTGACTGTTAATCCTCTGTAAAGAAATTAGGACTAATGTCCTTTAAAAAAATGCATACTTGTTGCATTATTACTGAAACTCCTGCCAACTTAATACCACTACTTTTTCAACTCTGTTGGATAAGGTATCAGATGTTGATTATTTTTTCAACAATGTTGAAAGTGTTACGTTGTTCATGCATTATTTGAATCGTGCCTGTAGACCAGTCATCAATTTCATTTAATAAATAAAATATTTTGCTTTTTATTTAAAAATGTCAAGTTTATCTTATCCTTCAACATCAGAAATTGAATGGACTATATTAGCCTTTTTGATTGTATCTCTAGCACAGAAATAAATTTATAGCTTTTTATTTTATTATTGTCCTAAAAAGTACTTGAGGCAGCAGTAGCCCTGTTTTAAGAGTAATGGACCAGCAACCGATGGGTTGCGAGTTTGAATCCAACCAAACACTCATGTACTAAGGGGATTGTGCATGTTTAATCTGTCGTGGCCTCAAATGTCCTCATGTTGGCATGGTGTGGAAGTTTGAAGAGTGGGGTGCCAGCTCAGGTGTGTGACCTCGTCATCTGATCATGGTCTAATAGCCCACTATGTTACTCCAGTGTGATGCTAATTACTGACATGTGACCTTAGTTAATTAATTTAACTATGTGCTTGAGAAGTACTCAAATGTTTTATTAATTTAAAATATGTAAAATTAAATACACTGTTGTGATAGGTTCAAAAGGGTTTTTGTATAATTTTGAAAATTTTTACGTTTTAAGAGTTAACATTTTTATTTATTTATTGTTACTCATTTTTAAATTTTAGGTTATGTTTCAAAGTTGTTTAAGGTTTTGATTTTTGTGACAAATTTGTTCAGGGAATAGTTAATGGAAAATAATATCTTTAATTTAAATTTACCATGTCCAAATTTTATCTCACTTCTGCTCTGTTGAATTTATTCCTTTTGATGCAATATTTATATATGAATTTTTTCTCTTGTTTTGCATTTATATATACTCTATATTACAAAAGTATCTTGTATTCTTATTTTCACATACATTTTAAATAGTATTTAATTTTTTTAAAATTATTCTAGGATTATTAAATTAAACATTAAAATTGCATTTTTTCATACAATGTTTTGTTAATGGCAACAATTTGTTGAAAATAATGTTTCTGCAAATTGAAGAAGATTTACTTTCTAATTCCTGTAACTAAAGAAAAATAGTAAATTTATCTGAGCTGAACATAATTATATATTGGTAATGTTGCATTTTTTGTCTTACCCTCAAGCAGAACAAATGTTATTAATTTTCCTTTCATTTTGAAAATGCTTTTTCATCTTGTAGTTGTATATATCATTGTAGATGTATTTTTTTGGAGATAGCTATTTAGATATTGAAATAAATGGTAAATTGTGTGTATTGTTATACATTTTTGAATTTTATATCCATGAATTTTCATTACTTTGATTCATAATTTGATTTCAAAATATCATATTAATTTAATATAATATTTGTTACTAGCATATTTATTTTCACAGCACTTATTAGTTTAATTTACTTTTATGTTTAAGTAGAATGTATAGAATTTATTTTGTCATTTTAAGTACAAAGTATGTTAAATCTGTTTGATGTAAGTTTTAGTTTAGTAATTAAAATTATCATTAAGACATTAAATTTTACATTTATAGATTAAATTGTTTCCTCTTTATTTAATATCTTAGTAGATATTATCAGGTACGGAAACAAATTACTTTCTTAGCTTATTAAACTACAAATTAAAAATAGACATTTATTAGTAATTAAGTGTTTTATTTGAAGTATTTTTTTCCATATCTACCATGTTTATATCCTTAGTATCTAATTGTTGCGATTCAAGTGAATTGAAAAAATATGGTTAAGTGCATATGTTAAAAAAATAATTAGAATATTTTTTATTCTTTAATTTTCCATGTTTTGTAGTTTTATTATTTCACTTTTTAATACTAGAAATACTGTCTCAATCAAACTGACTAGTTTGGTATTTTCTATATCTACAATGATACTTATGTGTTTTTATATATTCTAATTCACCTCTCAATACTTAACTAGCAGGATATTATGTTATATATTTAAAAAATTTTGTTTTAAAACTTACTTATTTATATAAGTTTTGAATTGAGATTTTATTTGCTAGATTTTATTTTTCATATGAAAAGATGCAATCACATTTTCCAAATTCATGTCTTAAAAAATATTTTGCATATCAATCAACATTTTACATAATTTCTGGTGTCACATTTTTTCATTTAAATACTTTTTAGCCCCAGAAGCGCATTTTCTTACCACATTTCTCAACTTGCTTATCTTTATTGCATCTAAAAGTATTTAGTATTACCGTTTTTCTCCTTGAGATTTGACTCTACAGTTTGACCCCTGTCTTTTGGAAATGACTAACCTAACTCCAACAGAAAATTCTCCTGGCAAAACTAATTACGTTATGATGCTGTCAAATTAGGATCATTAATTTGGGGTTGAGGGTTTGATTATATGTGCCTTCTTACTATGCCTATTCAAGCAGATGAAATTCATATACCAATTGGTATTAGTTGTGTACTGGTTTTTTAGGTTTGGTTGATTATACTGGCACTCAAATTTGAGGTTCTCTAAATCATCCATGCTATTGCAATGTAAAGGACCTAGTAAAAAAAAAAATTTATGCCTACTTGCATAACAGGATAGTTTCAAGCTAACTGGTTTATAAAATCAACATGATACTTTTATAAAATTGCTATGGACATTTTTAGGATCGGAAATCTAATTTAGATGCACGTGTGCTTTAAATTGCATTTAAATTCAGACTTATTTTGAATTGTCTTCTGATAATACACTTAATACTCTCATGAATTGCCTATAAAGTATCCAATATGTTTTATGATCAGTTTATAACTGAAAATTTTGTTTTTAAGTCTTCATATTTTGCAAATCAACATGTATTTGAGCAGACCCCAGCATTCAAATTTTTAAACTACATTTATTAAACTTATTTGAGATAGGCTGAATAAACTATATCCATCTTTGGCAAGAAACTTATTAATCTGAAGTTTTCTAGGAAGAACAATGAATTTGTCCCCGATTTTCAAGAACATGGCACATTTCTTGGCTTTCAGAGGGAGAGATACCATTGCTTAAATTGATCTTCAAATATTTTGTTTTTTCTACATCTCTGTTACAAGACTGAAAAAGATGTTTTGTCAAATGCATGATTAGATTTAATAGATAAAAAAGTTGAGCAACTTCCAAGAACTGAAAGTGTATGGTTTATATACTAGGATTATGTACTTCCATCAGTTACTTTAACCTTTAGACTACGGCTGGTGCAGCAGTTGCACCATGATTGCGCCAAGAAAAAAATTTAGACAACAGTCAGTACATAAGTTGTACCTTGAAAGTTATAAGATTCACCAAGAATTTAGACTAAGGACATTGTATCAGTTGTACCTTGAAAGTTAGTTAGTTAAAAGGTTAAGGTTAATTGTGAAGTTTGTTGGTTTGTTTTTAGCTTTGGTGAATTGAATTTCCCATATGAATAATGTGCACGTTGCTGTAAGAATCATAAAATTTCATAACTAGCAAACTAAATTTTCTAAAAGAATAATGCATTAACTTAAAAACTGGTCAGCATGACTGCTTGGTATTTCTAGTTTTAAAGAGCTTTGAAATGTTAAGGAGTTTGCCATTTTTATGTCTGAAATTAATAAAATGATGTAAGGGCTTTAAATATCAATAATTTTGATCCATTTTCAGTAACTGTTTAGGGTTCAATGTATGTATGCCAGTCCAAACTTTTGAATGGTTTCCTTTAATAAGCTGTTTAGGTCTGAAAGATCTAATTAAAAAATAAACAACACTGCATACATTTTAAATTTGATAGTTTCATGAAATGAAGAAAACACATATATAAGTAGGTTATTGTAGCAATTTCTTTTATAGTATTGGGAATGTCACTAGTGCTTGCATTTTTGGGAAAATTTATATTTTGTTTTTTGTAGGTGATAGACAACAAAAGTGCTCATTTTGTTCCTATACCTCTTCAAAAAAAGCTCTGAAAAGTCACTGTGATAAAATACATAAATTTGCGTGTCCAATTTGTCTCAGAACATTCACTCATAAATTTGAGTTTATGAAGCATTTTAGTTCTCATAAACAGTTACAGAAAATAAGGTAATATTTTTAGATTTTATTTTTGTGGAGATCTTGCACAAGCTTGTTCTGATTTGTTACATTATGTTTTTTTCAAGGAACATCTGTAATCTCGTGTATTTATTAATTTTTGGTAAGATTTAGTATAATAAAAGTTGCTAGTAATAATTGTTGAGACATCACTATTCCGAATCAGCCTATTGGGCTGGACTTTTTTCTAATGTTAAATATACATACATGTTGCCAATGGTAGTTTGTAGTGATTGGGAAACCAGGGACTCAAACGTATAACAATGTAAAAGGTGCCAAACTGTGTTTGAAATTATGAGTGTAAATATATAGCTATCATTGTTATGAACCATGTGGCTCATTCTTTTATATTTCTCTGCTAAGTGTTAACGTGTTTAATTGAAGTTTGTCAAATGTGTGTATTTTCAATAGGCTGAGAGTTAAAGGTCATTAGACTTTCTTGGGTCGTAAGCTTTATAAGGAAGTTTTAATGCATTTTAAAGTTTTGAATATCTTTTTGTTTCATCTATTGCCACTTTTGAAAATCAAAAGAAGTACTATTAAAAATATAAAGGTGAAAAATACCAGATCAAAATTTGTTATTGACAAAGAAATTTGAAATTTTTTTTTTCCTCTCTTGTATTTCCATTTAAAGGAATTTGATTTCTATGTAATTAGCCCTTGTATAGCAAGAAATGGCTAGTAATAAACCAACAAACCATCCACCCACTATGCTGCATTGGTTATCACAGAAATTTGAGCATGCTCTTGGGAAAACTTCTGTTAAAATGTTCGCATTTTGCTGTATGATATTAATACTTTTACAGTTTCAATGCAATTTCAACAGGGATGTAAGTTTATTTTGTTGATTAATTAATTCATTATGATGAAAACCATTAAAAACAAGGTTATAACTTATGTTAGCAGTTTGTTTTGATAAGAGAGATTAGACAAAAATGCCACAGGAGTGACATTAAAAGAATACAAATTTTAATTCAACATCTAGAACAGATAGATTTAGAATTCTTTATAACAGACTGTTGGAGATTGTATCGATTTTTACTTCACTGTTCCTCAGAATTGATTAAAAGTTTGTTTTTACAATGCTGGGATTAAATTGTATGGAAACAAAAATTAATTAGGTTTTTTGACATGCTATTTTTCAGTCAAATGTTTTAAAGATAAAACTACAATTTAAAAAAGGAATTAGCTTCAATCCTTCCAAAACAGTAACAGTGTGGTTGTGTATCACAAATTGTAGGCAGCGCAGGCTTGATTCGTGTAACTTAACTGAATGTGCATTTCTCTCGTCTGCTTGTAAATCATTACGTGTGTTACTTACCATTGTCCATCTTGTGTTTGGTGCAGCTTGGCTAAAAATGGCCTTTGCCATACAACCCAACCCAATCAACTATATACAATAGCACATGATTTCAGGAAGGAAATTTTGGTACCAGTTGACTAAAATCACTATCATGTAAAATTTGGAAAACTTGCTCCAATGTTCTTAATCCATTCATTTTGTCAGGACAGCCTCAAACTTCCTTTACACAACGGCCATGAGTCTCATGTAGGGTGGGCCGAAAAAATTAAAAAAATTTTCTTGTCGTAATATTGCGGAAAAGTTGTGAATTTGGGAGACTAAAAAGGGGTAAAAAAGAGAAATAAAATCTGTTTTTTTTTCTTCCAGTCACGCATGTGCTTCACATAAAATTTGGAAGAGTTCAAATTTTTACGATAATTTTTTATCTTACTTAACTTGTGTCAATATTTAATGTAATGGCTCCAGTTGACTCTTACTCAAACCGATAATGATTTAGAAAAAAGAAGGGTTAAAATCAGTTGAGGACTTTCGCTAGCGCAATCACATCAAGTGTTTTTCACGATGTTTAATTAATTACCTATTCTGACGCCTCCCATGTTATAAACAAAACCAACAAGGTCTCTATTTGGATGGGAGGAAGGACGACAGGTTAGTGGTAAATCTAGCTCATTCGAAAAGGTTCCGTAGAGTAAAAAACGAAGAGCATTACTCTCTAATTCAAGAACCTGCAGGGTTCCCACAGTCCTTGAAAAGTTTTGTAAATTGTTTTCTGAACTAAGGGCCCTAAAAAGTGCTTGAAAATTACGGAACTGGGTGAAAAGTCCTTGAAAGTACTTAATTTTTTTAAAACTGGTACATAATTGTGTAATTTCACCTGACGTTGGCACTGTTCAGACTAGTTTCCTCCACAGCAGACGCCCCATTTGAGCGTCATTCTGAATGAAGCCAGGGTTTCGCGCTTTGATACCACTTGAACTAAGAATAAAAAGCAAGAAACAAATGTAGATTCCATGAATGAAAGGAAAATAATAACATTTGACCACATGACTTAAATCAAACAGAACAATCTGTTAGCAGTCAGGATGTCACATTTGAAACGTGGCATGCATCCAAAGATATGAAGCCAAATTTGTATTGCAAAAATATAAAAGTTACAGTTGAAAAATTATTAAAAAAAAAAAAAAAATCACATTTAAGATTTGCTTTTGTTGTAAAATTTTCTGCAGATTTCAAATCCGTTGAAATTTTTACTCTGTCTTTAACGATTGCAAAGATAGAAACTTAGACTAGTGAATTAAAAGCCCCAACACCAGTCAAAACTTTTGATTTGTTTTGTTTCTCAAACAAAATAAACCATGACAGCCGTCTGTTGTAGTGGCAGTGGACGACATCAAAATGAAGATTGTGTCGTCTAGATCAAACCTTGTGCAAGCTCCCATATTCTTCATGCCACCAAAAGAATTTTTAGTATGATATTTTATTGCACGACCGAAATTGATATGTGTGCAAGTAGTCTGATAGTTAGCATTGAAACAAGAAGCTCACTTTGCGCAAAAAAAAAAAAATCGCAGGATCTGTGAGAAAAGAAAATCCAAATTAAAACCAAAATTGACGACAACCTTTCTTTTTTTGACTATCAGTAGTTTAAAAAATAGAGTAAAAATGTGTCTTTTTTTTATATTTTTCACATTTTTCTTTTTAATTGACAACTTTTGCATATGCCATGGTTTGGGACTTTATAAAAAATTTCAGGTCCTTGAAATTGTTTTTTGATTTTGAAAAGTCCTTAGTCTTTGAATTTTTTTAGACAAAGGTGTGGGAACCATGATCTAGTTCAGTCTAAATCGGCCATGTTACTCTAACTTTTGGAAATTCTGAAGATATTGTCATTTCTGTTATTTCTTATCTGTCTGGTCGTGGTATTTCTCTTGAAAAATTAGCTGTCATAGGATGTGATGACACTGCTGTTAATACAGGCTGGAAAAATGGTCTGATTCGCAGAATCGAAATACATTTGGGGAAACCATTACAGTGGGCAGTTTGCCATCTCCATTTCAATGAACTGCCATTCTAACATCTGTTTCAGTACCTAAACGAGTGCTACATTTATTTTGAAGTCATACATGCCAATTTGGTTTTGTATAAAAACAAGTAAATACTCCACAGAGGGACCGAAACTTGTGAACCAATCAATACCATCTTCAAGGTACAATCAATACAATCCTGAAGATTTAAGTAATATTGTCGACCCTGTGATAAAATGAAATGGCTTTTTCGCTCAACCAGAACATTTAATGTTAACCGTTACAAGATAATACAAAACACACAAGAGAGCTCAGACTTCGACGAATTCGAACAGTTCGATCGAAAGAGAATTATCGGAACACCCATGACACAAAACTCAATTTCAAGGCTCAAGACTACTCATAAATAATTAACTGCATGGAGTGTGATTTATCTTCTCCCACATTATTAAAAGATACCAGTGACGATGAGGTTGAATCACATATTCAAAGTGACTCAGTCCCTAATTGAGATATAACATTGAAGACATTACCAGCTGACACACAGGCAGTTGAACGATGTGTGAAACTCGTGACAGAAGCCTCAGGAAAAGTTTGTGGAGCTGTGTCTAAGGGATGGTTTTATCAGAACGACTCTGCTGTCAAGGTCAACCATTCCTAATTTCGCCCATAAATCAGATTTCAAAGAACCTTCAGCTAAGAATGAGTAAAAATGTAAATGTTCAATTGTTCAACAGGATTTTTTCAGACTACCACTCTTCACACATAAACTTAGTGTTTTAATAAAAAAATATGTTTAAAAATATTTCTAATGGTCTAAAATAATAATTTTTAAAAAGTTGTTAGTATTTCCCCCCCTTAAACTGGAATCTACCATTATTTGTAAATTTTTTTCAAAATTTCATTAACTTTGAAGGCAATGTGCGATTGGAAGATGTTGACGATTTAAATAATATTTAAACATTATTTTCTGTGGTTCTAATACATAAGAATTTGAGCTATTACATTCGGGAAGAGGCTAATTTAAAAATGATGATATTACATCAAATTGGTCATTTTTTATGTATAATAAAATTTACATATTAAATTTAAAACATTCCAAATTGCAAAATATGTCAACAGTTTTAAAATAAAGGACATAAAGATAATTAAATACTATATTAGATGTTGTAAATCTACAAATCCTGGACTTGGGTACGAGCTAGTATACAAAAACTATTGTTGTAGTATAGAGATGTTTTGTATGAAAAAGTCACAACCAAAAAATTATCCTAAATTATACTTCTCAACAAATGTATTTCACTAATCTGTGGGAATTCAAGTTGCCAATAAATTCATACAGATTAGTTATATACTGCATTTGTTGAGAAATATAATTTAGGATAATTTTTTTTTGTTTCTGACTTTCTTACAAAAAAACTATCTCTGTACTACTACAGTAGCTTTTATATACTCTGACTCATACAAAAGTCCAGAATTCTATATTAAGAACATTTAATATAATTTTTTAATAGTTATTTCTATTTTAAATCTGTTGACATATTTCTCTAATTTGAGATGTCCTAATTTTAATTTAATTTGAAAATGTATAAGAGGTGCAAACTACTGCCAGGGTTCCCACGTTTGTAGAAAAGTCCTTGAATTTTTTTTCCGAACTAGGGCCCTTCAAAGTTTTTTAAAATTACAGAACTTGGTAAAAAGTCCTTAAAAGTACTGGATTTTTTTATCATTAAAAATTTGTGCAATTGGCATCGTACTTTTAAGAACAAACAGTTTCGGATTACTGAATTATCTGTTTTTGTAAAACTAGGAAGGAAGTTTCTTCCAGCACGTGACACAGCACAGTGAAATTCTATTTTTATACTAGAAATGATAAGAATATTTTATATCATTCTAGTAGGCCAGCACAGTATTGTCTATGACAGAATTTGGGCTTTGCATAAAATTTATACTACCTGAGGTACAAAATTTCTTCTGGTACAAAATTTTCTTCAGATTTCAAATCCGTTGAAATTTTTTCTATCTTTAACGATTAGGAAGATGAAAACCTCTAATAGTCCTTTTTGTGTTCATAATGAATATCTTCGTCCAATGTGGTCAAATTCGTATTGAAAAAATACACAACTTACAAATGAAAAATTTTTGATTTAAAGAAAAGCACATTTAAGGTATTGATCTGGTGTAAAATTTTTCGCAGATTTCAAATCCGTTGAAATTTTGATTCTATCTTTAACGATTGTGAAGATAGAAATTTGAACTAAGAATAAAAAGCATGAGACAAATATGGATTCCATGAATGAAAGGAAAATAATAACATTTGACAACATGACTGAAATCAAACGGAACAAACTGTTAGCAGTCAGGAAGTCTTTGGAAACTTGGCACGTGTCCAATGAAATGAAGCCAAATTTGTATTTCAAAAATATAGTTACAATTGAAAAATTATTTAAAAAAAAAGAAAATCACATTTAAGATATCCTTCTGGTTTAAAATGTTCTGCAGATTTCAAATCCGTTGAAATTTTCACTCTACCTTTAATGATGGGGCTTTTTTATTCTCCAGTCTAAGTTTCTAACACCAGTCAAAACTTTGATTTGTTTTGTTTCTCAAACAGAATAAACCACGACAGCCGTCTGTTGTAGTGGCACTGGACGACAGTAAAATGGAGCTTGTGTGGTATATATTGAACCGTGTGCAAGCTCCCATACTCTTCTTCGTGCCATGAAAAGAATTTATCATACAATATTTTATTGCATGACCGAAATTGATATGTGTGCAAGTAACCTAATAGTTAGCATTGAGACGTAAAGCCCGCTTTGCAAAAAAAAAAAAAAGAATCGCATGTTCTGCGAGAAAATAAAATAAAAATTATAACCAAAATTGATGATAACCTTTCTTTTTTTGACTATCAGTAATTTAAAAAAATGGTCTTTTTTTTTCATGTTTTTCTTTTTAATTGACTACTTTTACATATGCCTTGTTTTAGGTCGTTATAAAATATTTCGGGGTCCTTGAAATTTTTTTTTTAATTTTGGAAAGTCCTTGATTTTTTTTTGGAACAAAGGTGTGGGAACCATGACTGACTTGATATGAAACAAGTACGAATAAACAAGAAGAAAAAAAAGTTTACTTTGAAACTCTAGAAATAACTTTTTATACTAGTTTTCTTTATCCAATGTAAAATCTCAAGAATTAAATTTTGATTTATGAATTAACAGAGAGATACTGATTACACCAATGAGCTGTTATCTCTGCCTATGAATAATGAGTAAGTGCCTGGTATAAATAGGCATGGACGCAACAAATCATAAGTTTAAAATTTCCAGCCTTTTCCAAAAATGTCCTACTTTATATTAATGAACCCACACGAGTTTTATCAAAACAATTACTTGAAAAATAGATAACCAAAGCCATGAGCTTTTCTCAGAAAGCCTAGTAGTATACCTAGTACACTAAACTAATAATATTGATAACATAAAAAAAATGACCAATTTTATTAATTATTTTTTAAATTTGTAAAAATGAATGAATAATTTGAAAAACTTTTATATTTTTGAATGCAAAATGATTTTTTACTCGTTAAATTAATTTTGATTTTGAGTGTTCATTTTACATAAATCATTGGTTTGGAAAAGCACATTAATACTCAAAGCTTTTAATTGGGTTCTAATTTTAAATTTATAATTTCTGAACCTTTCAAGTATTTTAATTGACAAAAGCAGCAACCCTGAATTAGGCCACCTATAACTGTTTACAGTGTCTTTGTCCAGAATTTGTACAATATTGTTGATTCTGGGTTACCTTTAAAAAGTGCAAGGTCATTAACAAAAAAATTATGTGTACTGTTTAAAAATGCTTTCTTAGGTCATTTAGTATATGCAGTCACTCAAATTTTTTTAAATCTATAGGTCAGAAAACTTATTTTCTACTTTGTCGTGCCAATTTTCCTAATAATGAAACCTATATTAATCACCTGAATGATCCAGAAATGGCTTAGAAAGCATTAGATTTCTGCACTGTTTATTTGAATTTTAACTTGGAGTACAAATCTTGAATATTTTTTTCAAAATGTTCCCTGTGTGTTTTAAGATTTCCCAATATATTTTTATCAAGCCCTACATAAGGCATGATATTTTTTGGTTAAGTATTCACTATAAAAATCTACAAAAAACGTGTGTATGCATTGGTAGTGTGCAATTGAAATTTACAGGCCCTATTACTTAAAATGTGCTTTTTGATGCAAAGTGTATGCAATTCATGCCATCCATGATCATATCCAATCCTGGATCAGATTTAGGTAGTTCTTTTTAGCTTAAGTTTTACTCCTTGCTGATTTCGCCATTTTATTTGTTCATTAGCTTTGAACTTACCCAAATCAAACTTGTTATTATGAATGAATCCAGAAGTATCCCATACATGCATTTCTCTTCTGACTATATTTATGTTCACATTTCTTAATCCTCCTAGTGGCACTACCAAGTACAGTTTGGTGAGATTTCATTGTAATAGGCAGCATACCAGAAGTATTTCTAGGAGTGAGATGTCTGGAGATCCGAATATTTCAGGTCTGCTGCTTGCTGTGTGAGGTTTGCCGTACATTGTATTCTAACTGATTTTTCCTAGCATGTTCGGTTGTGCCACTTGGAGGATATACAGCACAATCTGCTATACTTTAATATTTTTTTTGTATTTTATAGACTAAGGAAGTAAAAGAACTGAAAAATGAAGAGGCTGATGGAATGAATAAAACAAATGGCAGGCACTTGACCTTACTCCATTCGCCATGTGGCCTGCCAACACTTCTGTAGTCTTACTAAAAGGATTAAGTGAAATGTGTCTATGTGTTGAACAGTTATAGGTTGTCTTGAGGAAATGATAAAAGCATAACAGATGAGTTTTTAAGCTCTATTTATAAGGCATTCACTTGTATCCATTTTTATCTGTGAAAGGTTACATTACACAAAAATAAATAGCAATTATAAGAAACCAGTCTGATAATTAAATTTATTTGTGGATTTTGCAAACTGGGATTCAGGTACAAGTCGTGGCTTGACTCATATTTCTTATTGTTTCATGATGGTTGATGTTAGAATCTGAATGATGATGGGTTTTGATCCTTTTACAATTTTGATCCTGAATTTAAAAAAATACAAATTACTGTACACAAGTTAATGCTGATAAAGTCATGTCTGTCAGTTGCTTGTTTTTACTGTGCATTAATGTACCTGTGTAGTGAAATGTATGCTGTGCATATTTAATTGAAATAACTAAGATTTGTTTTCTAAGCTGTCTTGTAAGTTTTCTGTATTAGTTGTTAAATTTAGTGTAATTTGCATGCACTGAGTGTGTTAAAAAAATTGTTAAAAATGTACTGTTGTAAATAAATCCCCACATCTGGACCAGTAAAACCGGATGTTTATATCCATTACTTTGTGTTCTCTGTCTTGTTTGGCACAGCTTGACCAAATATCACCCTTGCGCCACAAAAGCAAACAAAGTGTTCTTAACAATGACATAGTAAACCCTTGAGGAAAAATTTATTTTATGGGTTTGCCCTCTGTGCTTGCAACCTGTACTAAGCAGTTCATTTTCAATTCCTGTAACTTAACCTTCTCCTTTGTGTCAGTAAAGCTTTCCATGTGTTCCCATTACTTGACTTGTGTTTGGCACAGCATAGTTAAATATGGCCTTTGCATCATAAAACTCCATTAACCATTCTTAACTATTACCATAGCCAAATTCACACAATATTTCTTTTTACCCCCAAAATTCAATTTGAAATAGTGGGTCAGAGTAGGCTTTCCCACTGCACTTGGTGCAACCTGCAAGTAATGTATTTTCAATTCCTTTAACAATCCTGGTGATACAATGTCCTAAATTATTTCTTTGTAAAACTTTCCATGGGTGTGTGTATTCCATTTTCTGTACAAAGTACCAAATCCGAAATCCTCTGGACCTTGGCCATTCCGCATTTCGGATTATTTGCATTTTGTGTCAAAAAAACCTTAATCTAACCTCCTCCCTTGGCTTGAATTTTGCGCTTGCAATAGTAAAATAGCAGATATATAAATAGGAATAATTCTTAAAAAGGAAAAGACATTAATACAATGCAACAAATTTTACTTGCAAATCTTCCAATTTTTCTGTGTGGTATTTTCTCTGAGCATGTCTGTGTCTTTTGCGTTGTTTCATCAATTAGGTCCAGGTTTAACTACCTGTTCTTTAAAAATTGTTGTAGACACTAAAAAAAAGTGAGAAAAACAAACCAAACATCATCAGTTAGCAAAATGTCCGGATTTTGGACGATTCCGGATTTGGGACTTGCTACTGTTGATCGATAAACGTTGCTTGATTTGTCTTGACCAGATATAGTCCTTGTATCTCAAAAACTACCATGCTAAATAAAACATCTTTCACAGATTTAACCAGCATATGATCTTCAGTTCTGATATATAGGGGGGTTGGTGTGGCTCAGTGGTATTGCGATGGTGATTGCTACCTGGGAGTTGTTGGCAGTGGAAGTTAGATTCCTCCCTGGATCTAATTCTCCATTAAATTTCCAGATTTTGTCCCAGTAAAACTTTGTGTGTCAGTCCATTTACTTGGCACAAATATGATCCTTGTGCTATGGAACTTAACTAACCAACCAGATTTGATATTCTCAGCAAATAAATGTTCAGTGCCTATTTGAGCTCAGTGAGTATTAATTTCAAAACTTATCTTTAAGTATAAGTTACATAATTAGAATTGTTTTAAGAGAAATTCAGTTCTGTAATAACATTACCATTCCAACTAGGAGAATTTAGGGTTTCAATTCAGCTGAATAACAAAAGTACTGAACTCTAGAAATTAAGAAATTGCTCATAAAGAGAAAAATCTACCGTCAGTATTTTCTTATTTTTTAAAACAGGAATTATTTTTTCTCTGAGATGAGGCTAGCACAAATGCTTATTGTATTATAAATTTAAATTACCTATTGTCTTCTGTTCTGTAAAAATGTATATTATAACTACACTGTTACAGAGTGCATAGTTACACAAAATGGACAAGAGTATTTGGACTGCATGTTTTTCAGAAAAAGTGCTTTATTTTATTTAGTAACAGGTAGGCCTAACTTTTGCTTGTATTAAAGCTGCAACATGTTGAGGCATACTTTCCGCATATTCTCTGTAAGTCTGGGCATGAATAGCTTGCTTTGCCTCTTGCAAGGCTGTGAGAAGAGATTGTTGTGAAGATAGGCATGCATGGCGGTGTAGTACTCGTCGCTCCAGTTTGTCCTACAAGTGCTCGATCAGATTGAGATTGTGGCTCTGAGCAGGCCAGTCAAGCAAATTCACCTCATTTTCATGAAACAAGTCCAGCACGTGTTTTGCAGTATGACATGTAGCTGGATCCTGTTGGAAGAAACAAACATCATCACTGTATTGTCATAGTGTAAACAAGGAATTATCCAGAACGCTGAGGTACATGTCAGCATCCATGGTACCAGGTACATAAAGTGGGGATTAAAAGTTTTAAATCAAGCTATCCCCAAAAGATCTATTCTCACCATATTAATCTTCAATGCCTATTTGAGCTCATTGTGTTTTAGTTCCAATCTTTGTTGTCCGGTTTATGTTTGAATGTACATTACACGATCACATTTACAACATGTAATAAGAATTCATCTCTATTAATGTTTTGGGTTAAGGGAGTTTGGGTGCACAGCACAGCTAATTAAAGCCCTAACCAATAATCTTATTTGTAATAAGAAGAAAAATTGCCTAAATCATGTTTTAAGAGTATTTTTCATATATAATTCCTTATTTTTGGTAATATATAAATTCTATATTTGCTCCAAAAATCATGCGAATGCTTATTGCTGTGTTTTGAATTTTAAGTACCTATTAAGACTTGATTTTAAATACCTAGTACTGATGTTCTATGAAAATACACAATATTAAAACAGTTCTACTATACTGAATTATGAATAATTGGTTATACTTATAGTAGTTTGATATTCAATTCAAATTCTGTTTCAGATTTGGTGCTGTTTTATTTATTTCATGTTAACTTAGATGATCTATATCAAATGAGAATGTAATGCAGTGGAACTTGTATTATGGGGATGTTTGAAATATGATGTTAGACGTTTAATTATGACATCATTGTGCACATGACGCCTGATTACATAACAATTCAGGAACTTAATATTTATAGTTAATGCTTTTCATCATAAAAAATTATCCAAATTAGTCTTTTTTAGGAAAATTACTCTATTGTCAATGAGAAATATTTCTTGCAAATATAATTATTTTAGATGATTTCCTCCTGAATTTTTTCTTTTATGGCATACTTTTAATCTAAATATTATGAACTAAGCTTATGGTATTTATTTTGTTTGTAATTGTGAAAATGGTAACAAAAGCATTTCTCACATTTAATATCATTAATTGTTCTAAAATTAATCTCTTTTATTTCAACCTTCTTTTAGTATATGAAATACAAATATTACAGTAAAAAGCATAGCAGTTTTGCAAGAACTGCCAGTTAAAATCTGAATACATAAATAAATGTTGTAAAAGTTATCTCTTGAAAATGTTTTGTTTGGTATTTCTTAGTTTTGATGATTCCAAAGACATTTTCTGTGTGAAAGTACTTTTTTTCAATAAATTAACTTAAAGAAGAGAGATTACCAAACTTTTTAATTCCAAACATGAGGCATGGAAACATTTCTCACAATAGGTGTCAGGATATGTCTGACTGATGTGGTGATCATTTGGTTTCAAACTCGTACAGAAAGGTATTGAACTATTAGAGCACAAATATCTTTGGTATAAGCTAATTTTTTTGCTATTCTACCATATGCATGAGCACTTTGATCAAGTTCGATTGTTGTGGCTATGTAGAGCATTTATTTTTCTTATTCTCGTACAATAGACATATGTTTCAGGCATCTATCTGGTGATGTCACCTTTTATGTAGTCAATTTCATGACTGGCACCAGCAGTAACATATGCCGACCAACCGGTATGGTGGTTGGTTTTAGCCCCCAGATAAGAAGGTTCCTGTTTCGAATCCGGGTCAGTGCATGGATTGTAAACATGGTGTAGAGGCGGCTGGTGCACCTTAAATTTGTCGTGGCCAAAAGTCCTTTTGTTGGGTTGGTGTAGAAGGTTGGAGAGTGGGGTGCCAACTCAGGTGTTGCCTCGTCATCTGGCCGTGGTTCAAAATTACGTGGTGTTGTCCTCGATCTTTCCCTTGGGGCAGTGGTCCCTGGGCCGCGGACCGGTACCAGTCCGTGGATCAAATGGTACCGGGCCGCCCAAGAAACATTAAATTATTTCCATTTTATTTACTGTGGTGTATTTCTCTCGAGTTTGTGTGGTTCTTATCTATGAAATGTCCACTCAAATTAGAAGGCGATAAATCAGAACTTGAAATTTGTTCTGTTACCAGAGCTTCAATTATGATTTCTGAATTCTGTATGTCTCTGTTTTCCAATTTTGACAAATGTAACAACTGTTTTCAAGTTGGCAGACAAAGTAGCTGCATTTAAAGCCAAACTGAAGTTGTGGGGACAGGCATTTTGGACATGTTTCACACATTAGAGGGGATTTTAGGCGAGACTGAGCCTAAACATTCATTCTCCCAGTTGTTGCACGCTCACCTGTCTTTGCTTTTAAAAGAGTTCGAGCGCTACTTCCCAACCACAAAAGACCCACGAACTAGTAAGGTATGGATCCGCGACCCATTTGTCAACAAATCAAGCGAATCTAGCATGTCTGTGCAAGAAGATCAACTGCTGGAGATTGCAAATGAAGGCGGCCTTAAAACTACATTCGAGACAACAACTCTGCCGGTGTTCTGAATTAAAGTCATGGCGGAATTCCCTGAGATTGCCACCACAGCACTTAAACCCCTATTGCCATTTCCGACAACCTATCTGAAGCGGGATTTTCTGCAGTGACAGCAACCAAAACAATGGAATAAACTGGACGTAAGCAACACTCTTCGGGTGACATTGTCTCCTATTACCCCCAGATGAAACCCTCTTGTCGCAAAGAAACAAGCTTAGGGTTCTCATTGATTTAGCGTTCTAGTGAGTTAAAATGTTAAATCACTTTATATTCACTTTTTTGGTGTAACTGTATTTTATTTTGAAGGCATGTTTAAATATAATTAAATTAAAATTTTTAATCAAAACAATCTGAAATATAAACAATCAACGTCCCCCCCCCCTCAGCGGGCCGCATTAAAAAGATCAAACGTTGATCCAGTCCGCTGCGATAAATAGGTTGGGGAGCACTGCCTTGGGGGATTGTTCCTGTACCATCGTCAATAGCCCACTGTGTTGCTCAAGTACAACATTAATTATAAATTGTCAATTACCAGCAGTAACATGACTACCTGGGTTTTTGTTAACATGTTTATCAATGCATATAAAGGAAAATTCGAAATCAAATTTTGTATTTTTGGTTTTCTTAATCTATTTGAATTCATATTTGCTTTGTTAAAATAAGAATTTTGACATTTTATGAACAAATATCTCTCTTGTTTCACATATTTAACATTTCTGTTCTCTTATAGGTATGCCATATACAAAGAGTGTTCTTTACAATCGTACTTATTACTCTTGCACCCTGTGCAGCTATTCAACAAAATACACAACTCATTTTGGAGATCATTTTCGGAAGCACACTGGTGAACGACCTTTCCTATGTACAATTTGTAGCAAAGCTTTCAAAACAAAATCTGCTCTTAAGAAACATTTACCAACACACTTAATAAAGGTTGTATAGTTTGTGGAGTAATTGTGCATTTAAAATATTCTATTACATGACAATTGTCATATTTTTTGTTGTTAAAATTGTATTGTTCGAACTAATTGTCCAATGCTGATGTTTTATTTGCGTTATCAAATCATATAAGTATTCACAATTGCAAATGTTTATCTTTGTTGAAAGTCTATAGATTAATTGATGTTCTTGAGTATGTCAGCTTCTAAATCAGTGATATTTAGCATTTTTTATCTGTCTTTTATTTGAAATGTTTGCCAAAAACTGACTGTATTTTATAGATTTATACTATTATTTTCTAAACCAATTGTCCATGTTTCTGACCTGTACTAATATAAATGATTGTTAAAGTTTACATGTGTTATGCTGTATTTATTTATTTATTATTTGTGTTTATCTTTTAGCTACTGTCTGAAGAAATAGTCATGCATAGGATGCACAGTCTATTGACTGCTTGCTTCAAAATTAATTGAAAATATATTAATGTTATATTTTTTGTAGGATTTTAACACATAAAATATAAAAGCTAACACTATTGCTCTACTTAATCTGTGTATACTACTAGTCACGGTGCTGGCACTCATTAGAGTCACCCCCCCCTCCCAATAAGTCATAATCTATGCTTAAGAACTGTCAGTTTTCATTAAATAAAAGTTTATGTTCCAATCTGTATTGCTTTCTTAGTAAGTATCCTTTTCCTTCAGTTGACTATCGAATTGAGTAAATCCACTTTTAAAAGTGAGATCAATTATTTGATGCAGAAACGATCAAATGAGTAAAGCATAGAAATATTATAGCCAGATTTTTTTTATTGTAAGGTGTTAGAAAGTAGACAGAATTTACTCCAAGGCTTGATTGGCCTAACCGTTCATAATTTGAGATTGATCTAGAGTATCTTGGTACATATGATGAACTATGGATTTTTTCCTCCTGTATGAGCAGCACACCTGACGAGTTTTCAGGAGTTGTCTGAAGTATTAATTTTAGCACACCTGACGAGTTTTCAGGAGTTGTCTGAAGTATTAATTTTGTTTAGTAACTTCTGCTGTCAATTAGAGGAAAATGTTTTCTGAGAGTTTGTACATTGTGCTTGTAATACCTCTTTCATGCGAAACATTAAAACGTGTACTCAAGACATGATTTAAAAGAAAATTTTCGCTGTGGCAGTATTTTTATTTTTTGCAAAAATTTCTGTTTATTATCGTCTTCTGCCCAATATTAAACGTTTGTTGCATTTCAGAACTAGCCACTGTGTGGCTAGCCCGACGTTGCTCGTGCCACAAACCAACACCACTGGCAACGCCGTACTGTAAGTTAGTAATCTCGTGTAAAATTTTCTGCAGATTTCAAATCCGTTGAAAATTTTAATCTATCTTCACCAATTCCGATTTTACGACAAAAAATTAACAATCCCAGTCAAAATGTTTTATTTTTTTTGCTCTCATTCCCTGAAATGGAATAGGACAGGAAATGTAATCTGTTTCTTTTTTTTTAACGCAAAGGGCAGAAGATGCAATCTGTTTCATGTGACGTCACAATCTCTTTATATTCAATTAAAAAATTATTTTTTTAAGAAAATCCTATTTTTAGGTATTGAATTAAAGTGAAATTTTCCGCAGATTTCAAATCCGTTAAAATTTTTACTCTATCTTTAATGGTCTAGGAGATAAAAAAAAAAGAACTGCGACTCCAGTTAAAAGATTTATCGTCTGGCTGGAAAATCATTTCTCTGCTCAAAATCAAAGCGGAAATGAAAAAAATAATTTTCTGAGCATTCTCTGCCATGAAAACAACTTGCCATGGTTCCAAGGCTGACGGCAAGGTCACGTGGTAGAAAAAGTCAAGATTGGGGTGTTTATTCTTTCACTGAAGAAAGGCGCTGAAAAAACAATGGAGAATAAAACTATTAAATTCATTTTAAAATGTTCTAGATTGAATTTTAAAATTTGCCACAACCCAAAAATTGCAAAAAATTCGAACTACCTGTGTGCCAAATCTCATTACTTTAAGTGCCATAGATCGTCAGGATTTTGTGGCTGCAAAACAGACAGACAAACAAACACTTCCTTTTATAATAGAGATTATTAGGGGTACATGTGAATAAAGCTGCAGTTGCTTCATATATATGCATTTTTTAAACTCTTATTTTGTTTCTTTAGATTATTATTGATTTATTTGAATATGTATCCCTCATGTTGGAAAGGGGAAAGCATGACAAAATATTGGGACCCAAGGACTTTGTGCGTCTGTCTCCATGTACAATGGGAAAATGACCAATTCGGTAAGGTTGGGTCATCCTGCATGATTGATTATTTGTAATTGTATTTTACGATTATTAATTCTTTCAAATTTTAACTCATTTGGTCTCCAGATCTTCTATTCTGCTCAATAAATATTCAATTCAATAAATTTGTGAACTGATTAAGTTTTAATTTCATTTTTATTTATTTGATTATTAATTTTGTTGTTCGATTTTACAAAAATTCAATTCTAAATGAATTTAAGGTTTAAATAAATCTGATGAAAATACTGTGGAACTATGAAAATTGCACTCAAAGAGAAGAAAAACATGTCATTCTTTTCTTTCTTTTTTAAGTTTGAAAATTCAATATTTGCTACAAAAGTATTACTATTATTACTGTGCTTGTGACTATTATGAATTCAAAGGACCTATTAGTCTTGTGTTTTGTAAAAGGCATGACATTTTCATAGTTGTACTCTTGCAGAATGCTTAGTTTTATTTGTACTATTTTGATAACAAAATTATGTTTTAGGTTTGTTGCTGTTTCATGTTTCCCAAAACTATTGTTATTTGGAATGGGAATCTAACACAGTAAAACTTTATTTGTGTTGTTTGAGATATGCTGTGTGATACTTAAAAAAAATTGAGATTGTCACGCACAAGACTCTTCCTTACCTAATAATCTAGGAACTTCATACTTATAATTTTAATGGATATCACTTTTTTTACTATGCAATGAATGCCCCTGAATCATTTTTTGTCAAGAAAACCACACGCTACTTAAAAACATATCAAAATAATTAGTTCAAATTAGTACCTTTAAAAAAATTTTTAATTTATGGCAGGTAACACGCTCTTTTATTTTTAAGTACTAAATATGACAAATTATGTTTGAACTTACTATAATATTTTTTTTTTGTAAATATGAAAATGATAGCAAAATAAATTAGCAAAATATATTTTATTACATTTTGAAACATTTTTATTACATTAGCTTTTTTAAAACATTCTCTGCACATAGAATGTTATTGTCTGGAATGCATGACATGATGTTTTCTCAAGTATTAACAGCTAAAAATGAAGTATTCAATAAATAAATGTGAATAGGTTTTTAAAACGAACACTCAAAACACAAGGGATTATCAAAATATTGTATCACGTTGGGTATCAGCATGTGTGATTTCTTTTCGTAAACTGCTGATTGCTTTTGTTTCATATCATTGTGCAAGAAAGTATAAAATTGTGAGACCAAATCTTTGATAGAGCATGATTTTCTCATTTAATGCTACCACATACATAAAATCTTTGCAATAAATTTTTACTTCATAATTGTAGTTATAAAGAGTATTATTTTCACTTGTCCTCTTCTTGTTTTTCTAAAGTTCATTTTCGATGAGATTATGTATGATATCTGTATTGACTAATAGAAGTTTACCATTTGCACTTGAATCATTAGAATTTACTACTGTTATTTCGTCAATACAGTAACTTGGTTACCTGTGCTTTTGATATTCTGTTTTCTAGTATAACAATGACAAGTAGTAAAATTATATGATTTTCATGCCTATTTCAATTTTCTTTTGCTTTGTTAGATTTGTTCATTTGTTAGATTAATTACTTTTGTTTGTTTTCCTCTTTTACAAACGTAATATTTTTGTTCCTTTTTAGGTATGCCATACATCATAAAGAATGTTCATTCCAGTAATGCTTTTTCTTGTTCACTGTGCAATTATTCAACAATAAAGAAATCCAACTTTCAGAGGCATTTTCGAAAGCACTCTAACGTACGACCTTTCTCTTGTGCACATTGTGACAAAGCATTCAAAGATAAAGATTGTCTTAAGAAACATTTCATAATACACATGAAGGAGAAATTTGTTTAAAAACCTAAACGTTGTCATTAAAAGTATTTTATTACATGGCAATCTTTATAATATTCTGTCACTAAAATTATGTTAAAGCTGATTTATTTATTTTGATAATTAATTTGCATAGTAGTATTTTTAGTATATTTTAATCGTATGTAGAGTATATTTAGGTAGTAATTTTTTTATCAGTAATTATGTACCATGATTTCATATAATTTATCAATAATTATCAAGACAGATTGGAGTTGCAATAGATATACCCCTTTAAAAGTAATAATAGTTCTAAAATTAGTTCCTTACTGACATCTTGCTATTTTTGCTCATTGATCTTTTCATAAAATGTCTGCTAAAAAATTGTGTAAGTTAAGTGTTCTCTTCCTATAAAATTGTCTATTTTTGACTTGTTCTGGTGTCTTAAAAAGTTTTGAAGATTGAAATACATGCATTGTAAAATTTGGTTTATTATTCGTGTTAACTTTTAACTACATTCTAAAAAAAAAATTGTTACCTATCTATCCTGTGTCGTCTATGAGACCATTTGCTTCAAAACTGAACACTATTAGAATCCCATACACACATGCAAAAAAAGTTAATTTATTTGTAGAGATTTAGTTACAAAGTTTGACTGGACCTATTTTGCTAACCTTTATGATGGTAATTTAATTTTATATTACCCAAATATGAATTTAACAATATATATTGTGATAGCAATTTTGATGTCTCATTCAAATTCTATTTAAGATTTGCTACAATTTTATTTAATTATAATTTAGATTATATATCAAATGTGGAAATATAAAACAGTGAAACTTGTATTTATGTGAATATTTGACATACTTTTAAACTTTTAAAATAGATAATTTTTGCACACGGCAACATTACATTACAATCAACTTCATATTTAAGATTTTTCAAATTAATGATTTTGATCATGAAAAACATACCAAATTAGTTTTTTGTTTTGAAAAACTACTCTGATTGATTGGAAGCATTTCTTGCAAACAATTACTTTAGATTATTTCCTCTCTAGATTTTGTTTTGTTTATGGTATGCTTCTATTGTATATATATATCAACCATGTGAGCTTAGTTATTTATTTAATTTTAAAAACAGTAATAAAGTATTTCTTGCATCTAATAGCATTTGTTCTTACATTACGTTCTTTTATGTAAATATTCTTTAGTAAATGAAATTGTAGGGTAGAGGGGCTAAGTAAAACATCACTTGCTTTGGAACTCTTGCTTATAAAAATCGTTACTAATATTAACAATTTTTAACATTTATCCTCATGATGGAGAACTACAGCCAAGAAAAATGGCATGACAGTTTTGTACTAAAGTACTACAGCTACTAAAAGCGAAATATTGTGTAAATAAATATTCCAGACGTCTGATACGAGTTTTTTTTTTCAGCTGTTGTGCACAGTGTGTGTCCAGAACATGTGCTCAAACCGCGGGAAGTAAAGAAAGGTGGAAAGACAATTCGAAAGCAGTGCAAAAGTTGCTATTCCCAAGGGAGACGTAAAGATACCATTTATATCTGCACAGTTTGTTACGGAGCTCCTGGTTATTGCTTAGATTGTGCGACTGTGATCCACAAATAAAAGGTGTAAAAATATTGTTTGCAGTAACAATATCATTGTAACCAACTTATAATAATTCATTTATATTAGATATTTGTTAGTAATAAAGGGTATCATACAAAAAGAATGCATTTTGTCACTTATTTTCGTATTTTGTTTCATTTTTACACATCACGCGCTAGCGCGTAGTCAAAGTATTTTATCAGGAAAGGCCAAAATAATATTTTCATAATCGTGTTTCATTACCACTTTTCAATCGTATTTTTTATAAAAAGTAAGTCGCCTTCTGGGAAAAACCCATTTCTACCGCAGGGTAATATCTATCAACCTCACATGACCGGCAGTCAACCTGTTGAATCATTTTTGAGAAAGCTTTTTTTCGTTAATTAGACTGATCAAAGAGAGATCACCAAGCTTTTAACTTGAAACCCGAGAAATTATCAAAACATTTATCACGATGGGTATGAAACTGTGTCGGACGTTTTCTTTGAAGTGCTGATTCTTCATTTCTATACCAATTGTACATGAAAATATCGAACTGTATGAACAAATATTTGACAGTGCATGATTTTTTACTGCAATTCTATCGCATGCAGGAACACTTCACGACTGAGTTTGTAAGTATTTTATTGTTGTAGCAAAAAATTAAATTTTCTTATTCTTGCATAAGTAGCATGTTTTTCAAGTGTGATGACATAACCTTTTATATACCTATCAGTCTATTTGCTACAACAGTAGAAACATGATGACCTGGGGACGGTGCTGCTAACTTGGAGTAATTATTGGGGGGGGGGAGTTAATGGAACACCACTTGCTTATCTCCAGGGTGGTAACAGAACCTGGAAATTAGGCAATTCTCAGGGAAAATTTCCAAATTTCACAAAAAATCAGGCAATTAAAATTTTTTTCTGAAAACGTTAATTATTGTCGTTTGTGGCCTATTTAGAGATGCGCGATTGCAAGTACTTTTGAGAATCGACTAAATCGTTTTCGCCGAAATTGTATTTCGAATAAAGAACACTGCCGTCGTAATTTTCGAACCCAGCGAAAACTGCCGCCGTAGTTTTCGTCGCCGTGAGGCCAGCGATACAACTTGTGGTATACAATTTTAAATTTGTGGAACGAATGATGTTTATTTATTGTGCATTAAATTAATATTTTTTGCTTGCAATTACATTTTTGTAGAATTTTTGGGTAAAGCTTCAGTTTACGTTTATAGCGGTGTAACGGCCTTGGCGCACTTCTAAATTTGCCAAGGAAGGAATTATTTCAAATGTACCAATGAAATCAACCGACAGTTCAACGAATTTTGAAAGAACTTTAAAGAATAGTAGCCACTGCGTGGCCTGCACGGCGTTGCCCGTGACAGTTCTTTTCGTGGGGTCAGGTGCTAACTAGCTAGGTGCTGCTCGCTATCCCCCGGTGATTGATACGAATACGGTTTGAGAAACAAACCAAATGAGAATTCGTAGCCTATTGGATAACAGCCATCATGGCGTTGACTGTGGTGTTGGTTTGCTTCGCAAACCAAATGGAAATTATTGGAATTAATTCCCTGCGAATTTCGAACTGGTGATTATGAATACTGTGAACTATGATTTACTTCGCAAATTGGATAACAGCCATAACGGAGTTGCCCGCTTAGTTTATTGGTTTGCTTCGTAAACAAAATGGGAATTCGGCGTAACGTCACAATTTCTTGTGAAAATAGAAATATTTAGTAGAAAAATGATTTATTAAAAGAAAATCACAAACATATAAGGTATATATCTGGTGTCAAATTTCAAATCCGTTGAAATTTTCAATCTGTCTTTAATGATCGCGATTTAACAAAAAAGAACTAAACAATGCCACCCAAAATGTTTTTTTTTCTTTTCCTCTTTTGCTGAAAATCTCTCCAAACGTCACAATCACTTGCAAAAATTATAAAGATATTCAATTAATTTTTTTTATTTATTTAGTATATTCCTTTAGAAGGTGCTAAATTTTTAAGTAACAAATGATAGCTCCTGGTTTTAATTTTAATTTGTGAAGTGGCATTCCAGTTGGAGTTAAACCACTAAAAAATTATTCGGTGTACTTGAGTTGGCCTTGGGGATCATCACTGACTATATTATCAGTACTCTCATAAATTACTTCAATTCCTGGCATACACTCCAGAACACGATTATTTATTTCCATTGTCAAATCGTTTCTCACAGTGAGAATAGCTCGAACTTTCAGCTCTGCAGGTGTTACTGTTCTAAAATCTATGTCTCTCAAGAGTTGTTGAACAGGATCTTGAATTTCTGGATAGCAAAATGGGGGTAACTGAATTTTTTCTCCACTGTCATCTTCACCAACATGTAAAGGCCAACTTGCAAATTCTTTTTCAGCATCAAAAACACGCATGTTTCAGGCAATTTCATTAAAAAAAAAACCAGACCAAGGTCTGTTTCTTAATGCAGCTTGAAACTGTTAAAGACCGGGAACCTCTTAAAATAGCTGGAAGGATTTGACGAAAATCTCCACCTAATAAAATTATTTTTCCACCAAACGGCTCATCATATTTGGTAAGGTCTTTAAAAAGTCTATCAACAGCTAAAAAGGCATGAATATGTCTTGTATGGCATTTAAAATTTTAGGCCATGATGGATTGCATGTAAATGTCACAAACAGGTCAGGTCGCCCGAACTACCTGACCATAGCCATTGAGTTATTGATAGTTCTGTTGCATGTAACGGGGACACAGGCGCCTCAGCGTACAGCGTAAGTGTCCGACAAGTTGACTCTGATTGGCTGGTATGATCGTGATCTCTGAGACGTAAAGGTGTTTCATTTGGCTATTTATCTACGTTTTGGCGCAGATCTGTTTGACTGATGGGAACGGTTTTCGAAAGGTTTTAACAGTTTGCTTTATTTTTTCTGTGGAGAGCGGTCGTTTTTCATACCGCAAAAAAAAAAAACATATTTAATATTGCATTTATTTATGCATATTTAAAATAGTAATTCTGGTATGGTAACCCAATTTTAGTGCCTGAATTTCTATTGTGGTATTAAAAAAATGTGTTTTTCAACACCAAGTCCCATCTTTCCTGGTTTTTACTTAGAACAATGGTATCAATTATGTATTTTAAGTGAAAACTACTTTATTAGTCATAATTTAAAACTTAAATAAAGGAATAAGTTTTCTGCTTTCTTCTTTTCTTTTCAGATCCATGGCTATGGGTGGGTAGAGGTAGAGTGCCTATATAGTAAGAGTGGCGACAAGGGACCAAATTTGGCCCACTGCACATGCGCGGCAGCCATTTTTCTACCAGAATCGGTTGCTGGGCGAATATGTTTCTTCCATCGGTTTCCCACATTTCCTCCTCTCTCTTTCTTTTGGCGATAGTGTTTATGTCCCGTTTTATGCTCACGACTTATTGAACTTGTTTTCGTGAATATTAACAAGAAAATGAATAAAGTTAAGCTTATAACTTCAGTGTTAAATAAAATAAGATCTGATGTGTTGTTTCTCTCAGGCACAAGTTTTTTCTTTAAATTCTTTCCATGCTGTGTGATAGAAGTTTACGCATTAATTTTATAACATTAAATAAAAAATAGATTTGAAATGTCCTACTATTAATGGATAGTTCCTTAAAATAAAACTTTCTTTCAACCAACTGTTCAACACATGTAGCTTTTTTTAGTGTGATTAATCCTGTCCTTACATTAACCGAACCAGAAAAGATACTGAACATTTTTATTTGACCTATTTAATGCATAACACAAAATTTTAACCCACTTAAATTTAATTTTAAGTTTCATCCATTTATACAAGTCAAAAGACATGTAATTTCAAAAATAATCAACACCATCAGTACACATTTGTTAAAAAATCTACCACATTTTCATATGAAAAATAGAATTAACAGATTGAAACTAAATAATGAGCAAATATTGGCCTAAACATACAAGAATAATCTCAAGATAGAAAATAGTTAACAGCATTTGTACGCATTTATATCCAAATTCACAGATAAATGTTGATGTGGTGGTTTTGTTCCGAGATCTAGCAGCAAAATAAAGATGAAAGTTTGCATCAAAAATAACACTTTTATATAAACATTTCTTTTATTCTTTTTATATAAAGCATTGCTACAATTTACTCTCTGCTTTTCTGATGATTCAATTCGGCTTAGGTTATTGAAAACCTATAATAAGGAAACAGCTAAAAAAACAACGCATTATCAAAAGTTTAAAACTTGCTAACTGCCTTTGGCGCGATGTTTACATCGCCAAAGTAGCTGGAAACAGCATGTTGTTCAAAAAAAGCTATTTACTTAAAAAGTCTTCAAATTTACACTGACAAAACACTAAAATAATTATAAATAAACATTCTAGAACACGAAATGGAACACGAATAAGCTATATTTTCTTTTTAATTTAATATACACACGTTTTTCTCGAGCACACAAAAAGTTCCCATGTTAAGTCTACGGGAGCTGGGAAAATACCGCTTCGGGCGGTAGAAAAGGTCTCTAAGCCAATCAGAAAGTGTTTCCCGTATGTCGCCACTCTTATTATATAGTCACTCTAGGTAGAGGTGGGAGCCGAAAATTGTATCCTTTTATTATATAAGTTAATAATTATCTAAGTTAGTGTTTTATGTATGCTTTTTGTTACATCAGAATGGTCCTAAGCCAGGGGCGGATACGACACCATCATCCTAAAGCAAAGGGGACGGCAGAGGGGCGGGAAAATATCAGCTGGTAGTGAGTTCAGGAGTGGTTCTTAGATTATTTATGTAAAATCAACGAAAGCTTGGAAAAATATAAAAAGGGTATTAAAAATTAGGAAAAGTAATCTAGACTCAAAAGGAATTAAATTGGAATTTTTTTAAAATAATTTGGAGGATCTAAAATTTTCCCCGCCACCTGGAATCGAACTCGTAAAGTCATCCTCCGTTGCCGACGCCAATCTGAAAGTAGGTAACGTTAGCCATCAGGCCATCGTTGCTTCACGGGAAGCAGCTCTTTAAAAGTATAAGTACCCTTAGTATAAGTTGGCGAGAAA
Source organism: Metellina segmentata (assembly GCA_947359465.1). Lineage (NCBI taxonomy): Eukaryota > Metazoa > Arthropoda > Arachnida > Araneae > Tetragnathidae > Metellina > Metellina segmentata. The sequence goes on from OX375881.1 coordinate 56,938,655, forward strand.
TACTACTAACAACAACCATACAACATATATATGAGGAGCCAATCAGAGTCAACTTGTCGGACACTTACGCTGTACGCTGAGGCGCTAGTAACGGGGACTTGCTTGAAAAGAAGAAGGTAGTACAATAAGTTTCCCCACTCGTAAATTGTTATTTGAGGCTCGAGTTGTTAGAGTATCTAAAAGTCCCCCATAAAACTTTACCCTTAGATCTTTCTGATTAAAGCGGATGTAGTTTAGGCGAGATCCTTCAGTTTTTACGTAGGAATCTACAACAAATTTCTGAAATAGTTTGCCACTACTATGCAAAAGACTGAAGCCACTACGAACTGATAGTCTATGTGAATAAAACTGCAGTTGAGTGACTAGTTCTTTCGGCAGAACGTCTCTCCTCGACATGCACCATTTCATTTGACCAACCCGGTTCCCCTCTAGGAAAGAGCAATGCATAAACCATTGGATCACTACATTGATTTAATGGGGATATATTTTTACAGCCCTCTCCAATTGAATAAATGCATATATGCCTATTTGCTGGCGGTTCGCCATAATCTCCGACAAATATGGCTGCAACCTCAGTCCTGGAAGTAGGTGCATTATATCAGTACATATCCAAGTCGGGATGTTCCATAAAGATCATTTTGACATTTACAGAGGGATTCGATTGAATCAACTGATGCATTTGCAAATATGATTCAGCATAAGGGTTTATTGTTCGGAGCAATGTATCCAACTTCTCCATCACAGAACTCAGGCAAGATGGATTGTTCTCCAAACGCCGACTGTTCGCTTCAGAGGCATCAAAAATATACAGTTGTCTACAGCCAGGTTTAAATTTTTCATTAGAATACAGTGGAGCAACCCTATGGTAAATCTGACCGTGTATTCGGAAGCAATATGGGCCAGTGCCAGGAGGTGTTTTTACTTCAGCCCCCATAGAAGCAAAAGCTAATGCAGCATTGTACTCCCTTACACGGAGTTGATAGTTTCTGGCCTCTAGTGAATTGTTAGTGAGCAGTTCCTTTAAAAGATCGGGAGTCTCCGCCAGATTCGGTAAACGTACTTTACTATCGTGACAGCATTTAGTATACTTATTGCTGGAGTTTAATTCATTTCTCCTACAAAGTGCTTGACAAAAATTGCATATTTCCGTCATCATTCCGCAATCGTGCTCGGAAACGTTCGTTTTGATTTGGGTATTCACCCTATTAGCAGTTAGTTGCTCGCCGCGTGCTCTAGCATAAGCCTGTCGGCAGCATTTCTGGCCGATCGTCTCTGAAATATTTCGTCACGGGATTTTCTAGCACGCTGCTCTCTAGTGCGTAAATTGTAGTCAATAGATCGCAAAAAACTCATTATAAATTCATAAATTTAAAAAAAAGTAACGAATGTTCCTATAATGCGTAAGCGAGTAGCTCAACAGAACAGCTCAATGCCAGGAGACAATGCCAACAATTGAGCTCAATGCCAACAATTGAGATTCGTAAATAAACTGATCGTTGCCAACGGGAAGAAAGAAATAAAGACCCTTTTTCAGCCACGTATAAGCGTTATATATATAGATGATGGTAGTAACAATATACAGTTGAATTCAATTTTTATTATGATAAAAGTTTTAATGTTGCTGATTTCTCCTGGGGATACTTTTGTAAATAAAAATTTCCTCGTGTGTGTATGTTCCCATATACTACTACTGAAGTGGACGCATGTGCACATGTTATCAATATGGGATGAGGGTAAGGTTTAAAACGCAATAGCTAAGTGCATTGTAGTTATCGAAAATCCTTTTTCTTGTAAAAAATGCTGTAAATATTTCATGGCATGGAATTATATATTTCCCCTTAAAGTGTATAATTACATTTGTTTGTGTTATTATATGTTCAACATCTCCTCAACGAGTGTTAAAATGACCCAACACTCACAAAACTAAATTTACCAGCGTATGAGTTCAGTGTCTGTTATGTTAATTCCAAAATTGATTTTGTTCTACCTATGAAATTTCAAACGAAAACTGGTCCGCCGACTTAATATGTTTACGAAAAATGTTTTCTCATCCTACACGTAAAATGTCGATGAACATCATCCGCAAATTAATATGTAAAGTTTTAATTGTATAAATATAAAATGAAACCTCACAAAGTATCGGTGATTGGCACAATGTTTGAGCTTACTACTGGACAGCATACTTAAATGCATTTTGACGTGGAGTTTAAACTATTTTTTAATCCTAATTTAGAATATTGTTTGAAAGGTCAAACAGATACAGCTATTGTATTACTTGAATGTCATTTGGTAAACTTAAGAGAGTTAATGCAGTGCAATGAACGAACTTCACAAAAGTTATCAAAAGTGTTGCTTTTAATATAAATGCTTTATTTGAGTTTATCGCAAGTGATACAGTTCTATACAGAGATGATACACCGACCATGAAATATTATACAGCTCTATTCTATGTACATAATACATCATGTCGGATGCTACTCCCATCCAATCCAACAAAAGCCGTGCAGAGAGCTTTATCGCAATAGAGCTTGATACAAACGTATCGGAGACGTATAAACGCTATAAATAAATTACTATATGAACACAGAAGATGACAGAACAGGCTGCTTTTGCGGGATAAAAGGGAGCTTATTTTCTTCCTTTGTCCGGTGTTCCTGATAATGCTCAGCGAATCCCTGAACCATGCTTTTCCTGGACCCCCGCAGTACAGTAAGATTACAAAATTGACTGAAATAAACAATCAGAACATTTATTAATCCAGCATTAAGTATATATTGCATTCAGATACTTAAAACTATACTACCAAATATTTTGGTATTATCGAGTATTATGAAGAATTCTTCATAATACAGAATAAATGTTTACAGTTCCCAGTCTACCACCTGCTGGACCAAGTCTAGCAAGTCACTCGTCCTCGAAGAGATGATTTTGTCATCAGGAAATATCAAACTTATATTGACTATAGTGAATTCGTATTTAGAATAGTTTTGTAATAGAAAATAGATAAGTAAAAAATGACCTATCAAATAATTTTCACACTTATTTTAGGATGGAATCGTTTGATGTGTAGTAGTTCTCAATTCCGTATGCAATGCTTGTCTGTTTATGCAGTTAGGTTTTGTTTGTTGCTCTGCAATTTTTATTGGCTGCACGAGTTTTCAAATGGAAGAACATTAAATAACCATATACTTTATTTATTAAATAAACAAATTATAGTTAAATTTTAAAAGCAATTTGAAAAAGGTAGCTGAGTGATTTTGCATGTTGGAATATTTAAATACTCTAAGGTTAGTAAAAATCGTATTTATTTTTCGACAGATTATTTAGCTTATTTATCTAAGACCTTTTAATTCATGAAATCTGAAAACACATTTATCCATTAAGCTTTATGTTACAAATCTCCAACTAATATCATTACTCGACATACTAATTTTCGAAAAGTCCATTCTTGTCAATTATTACATCCCTAGAAGAATATCGTCAGAACTACAAAAAAAGCAAATTTCTGTAGTGGATTGATGTATGGATTTCATGGCGAATGGGTCAAATTTATCCAAGCTGTGCTATATACGCTGTAGTGAGGGAAAACACGTTCATTACATAGAATTAATGTATACTTCAGTTTAGAATTTCGATATTTAGCTATAGGAAACATGGTAACTTAATGCACGTAGACTAGACGATATTTAGTTTCAAACACGACTCCTATGAGTCCAATTTAAGATTCTATAATTAAAAAAACTAATTGTTTAGAAGTGCAAAATGAGAGGGATTTTCAAGTACAAACAAATCAGACGGTCGAATATTTAACTTCTGCTATCCAGATGCGCTCGCATAATGCATATAAAGGGGAGGATCTTAAAATATATTTATCTCCGTTTTGGCAGTGTTTAGTGTTTTCAGCTAATTGGTGTTAACCCCATCAACAATCAAATCGCCGTTTAGGCAGCTTTTAGAGATTTTATCTAATTGGTGTTGATCCAATCAACTATCAGAAACTACTAGTTAGGAAATTATTCTTTAGACATTTTATTGGTTAAAACGCTGAAATCGTTTGCGAAAAATGTTACTGATGTTATGTTCTATGAAAAACTGATAAAAAACTGATGTTATGTTCAGAATAAGTATTGGAAATACGTATCGCACTTATAACATAGAAACACTCCGCCACCTATATTTGACTTCACTGAAAATGTCTCATATTTCAAGCAAAAGAAAGTTTCATTCACTCACCATAAATATTAAATCGATAACTTGTCTAAATCCTATATCGGTCCTTCTTAATATCTGGGGTATCCTCCGTAGTGTGGGGCGGGTGCCTGGTAGTGGGCAGGGTTGGCATGTACCTGGACATCAGCTGGGTTCTGGTTGTCGGTTCCAGGCTCGTTGGTCTTGACGTTGGCACGGAAACCGTAGGCATCGGCGACGTAGTCTACTTGTCTGTAGATTCCGTGAGCGTCGGTGTATCCGTAGCTTCCCTGGACATTGCCCTTGCCGTCGCTGGATTCCTTTCGGTTCTGCTTGAACTCACCGTAGTCTCCGGCGATGTCGTATCCGAAGTCGTATGGGGTGGGGACGGCCTGTAACAGTTATTGTTTCGATGAATTTAGGGTCATAATAAATACAGACCATCTATCTAAAGTCAATAAGATATTGATCATATAGTAACATCTTATACTCCCATGGAAGCCCGAGATACAAAATATTAAGTGGAAACAAAATAAAAATCAATTCAACTTGAGATAAAAACGACGATTTTTAATGTAAATCTGCGTGTGACGTTAATTTCTATATTCAAACGTCTTTGATTTTCACCACAAAAAATCCCACCATTACTACTGATCCCCAATCTTTTTAGCCTCAAATGATTTCTTACCATGGTTGGTTAACTCATCCAAGTGGTTTCGACGATATATCTCGTCCATTAAGATCTGCCCAAGCTTACTCATGACGAGATTTCTCACCATCAATATATTTGATGATGACGAGATATCTCGTCCATAAAGATCTGGTCAATTTTCTTCTAGTTCAAGATACCTCGTCGAAACAACTACCTGAAAGGTACCTTCAGCACAGACTCTTCTCTCCTATTCCATGCATCCTTCTGAGACTAGCATCCCGTTCAGGTAATTCACGTAATTACTACTGCGTATCATTCTCTCATTTTCCCAAGTTTGACAAAGAAAACACTTGGATTATCCACACAGAACTGCCAGAATTGGAGCCAATTACGTCTCTTGGGCTCATATTTAACTTAGGGCATAAACTGATTTGTATTTAAATGGGTTTGGCGAAAAGAGAAACAACGGTGAATCTAGCTGACTTCTAAGATTAGATTTTTGCGTTCAGTCCTATCCCGGTATCCCTGTTTAACAATGTAATAACGCTTCTAATAAAAGTTAAGAACAAAAAAATTTAATTGTAATCAATATTATTGCCAGGTTATATAAAGGTTTCACCTGTCCACAACTATAAAATGTCCCTAGCATGATAGAAAATATTCCGAACTGATTTAGTTTTAAAACAAAACTATTGAAGTGCAGAATTACGAATTCTAGTCACACGAAGTATTCATATTTTTTAGTTTATTACCATATAACATTTTTTTGAGTTGAACAGGAAATTGTTTTGTATGAGTGAATTATTCCTTAGCTTTATCTAAAGAAATTTAAGTTTAAATTATGATTTGAATTCCATGTTTAAAAAGTTTTTTACTCACAAGTTTACTGCAAATTTTTCTATGCTCTAATGGACAAACCATAGCATCGCTATCGAAATATTTTATATTAATTTTTGGAATAGTATTAGGTTTAATATTTTCTACATTTTAATTCACTTTTGTTGTACAGACAATGTTAGAAGCAATCACATATCGACAATTCTTTACTTTTGAAATTATTAAGGAATAATTTGAGTCAAAAATGTCCTTACGTAATCGTGAGCGGGTGCAGAGTATCCGTAAGCTGGGGCGCTGTATGCTGGGGCATTGTAAGCAGGGGCGCTGTAGGATGGAGCAGCGTAGCTTCGGCCATAGGCTGGTGCGCCATAGGCGCGTCCGTATGGCCTAGGTGCAGCGCATGCTACGGCGAGGACAACAGCGACAAGAGCGAGCTGAAAAGAAACAAGAATAGATAAAAATGTGTTTGCTCACATTTCAGCGTAGGTATTTACAAAATAACTCGGCCCTCCAAGTATTTTTTTTATCAAGGCTGTGGACTTGATAAAATATTCGGAGGGCAGTATTCGATCTGCGGGAAGAGAGAACATGCCCTGGGACCATATACTGTCTGCGGGACTGATGAAAATATTTTGAGGGCCGCATATTGTCTGCGAGCCAGATAAATCTCTTCGGAAGGCCGTACTTTGTCTGTGGGCCGGTAAAACCTATTCAATGGGCAATTTCTGGTCAGCGGGTCTTATGAATATCTTTGGAGGTCGTATCTGGTCTAAGGTACTGAGATTAACCTATTCACTACAGCTGATTTATCTTCCGCGTGAAGTCCTTTTTGTTACACATATGGTTTTTATCTTACGTGTACGGTTCTTAAACTAACTTGTACTGTTTTTTAAGGACGATAACTATCCCCAAACAGGACAACAGCTATTTCTTTAATAGCTGATAATAATTAACGTGTCACATTTGTTCACTTGAATAAACCTCTTTGCTCCATTATTAAGAGTTTCAATTAAATTATTGCTTGTTACTAATTTTTATAGATGAAATAATAAAATATTTAAACACTAGGATTCCTATAGGATTTATTGGAGGAAATGCATTGCGAAGTATCCTAACAGTAACTGAGTACCTTTGTGAATTCTGTAAAGACACAAGTATTATTTTTCATTTTTTTGGAGGTTATTCACTTAAAAACGCAAGGCTGGTTTATGTAAAAGCTAATATTTTTTTCTTTCAAAAAAGCGTTTTTGCAAAAATGGTTTCAGCAAAAGCGGTTTAACATGGGCTGGAAATATGAAATAATTATCGTCTTGAAAGAAGACTTATAAAAGTTTGACTAAAATAAATTTAGCGAATTTTATTTAAGAAGTCTGAAGTTCCGGTCTTTAGAAAGTGGTTGGACAAGTTACAATAGAAAAGGATTGTCAGGCAGAACAAGAACACAATACGTTTCTAGTTTGTAATACTCGTATTTAGCTAGGGAAAGCAAATTTTAAGGATAGACTAAACGATTCTATGCAATAAGAATTCTCTAAGCCATCACAATATTATAACCAATATAGTTCTATTACTAATTCAAAAGCCATTTCAAGAACTATAACGGAATAGTTTTACGTTTCGTAGAGTTTTTCGTTCAGAATATGAAAGCTGAATTAACTTAAAATCTTTAGCTAATATTTTGTGGAATGTTTTTATGCAGTACTCCGTTTAAGGTAAAATTTATTTGAAAAGTCGGAAGTTTTGGTCTTTAGAAATTAATGCCTTATCAAACACTGTCGTTAGTGAGCTTAATGACTGAAATGGAGGACTGATAAGTTCCAACGTTAAAATAAAGTTGTTTTATAGAAAATAAAACAAAACATTGCAATTTTCGTGCTCATTCTTAAGACAGAAGAAACAGAAGACAAGACAGAAGAATTTCGCATTTAAAAATTTCACCAAAAGGTCATCATTTCGGCTTTGAGACAACATATAAATTATTAGGTAAGCATCCTTTCTAAAATTGTAGTCCATAAAATTAAAGGAAATTACTCAAATTTTATGTAAGAACTTGGGAAAGAAAATTCAGGTCTTTTAAAGACCAAATCGTCAAAATTGAGTTAAAATTCCACAAATAAAATTCAGATCTTTAGGACAAAATCGGTAAATGCAATTGATCTCGCTAAGAAATTCAGACGTTTAAAATCAAATCGGTAAAATTTAGGGAAGTCTCAAAACGAAAATTCAGAAGTTTGGCACGAAATCGTCAAAATGAAGTTGGTCTAACTATGAAGGTTCAGACCTTAAGGACCAAATCGGCAAAATTTTGTTAAAATCCCACAAAAATATTTAAGTGCTCAGGTCCAAATTGATGAAATGAAGTTGATCTCGGAAATTTCAGACGCAGATCGGCAGAATTCATTTAAAGTTCCTCAAAGTAAATTCGGAAGTTTGGGACCAAATCGGTAAAATGCAGTTCAAGTCCCACTGCACTCTGTCTTAATAGGTAATCCAAGGGAAGAATTCACTTACCTTGAACATGGTGCTTGAGGTTTGATTAACACTCGAGAGAACGATGTGATACTCTAACCGTTGAGAGCTCCCTCCTTATATACTGATCGGATCCCACTTGTCGAATGTGCACTTGCGTAAAAATGGGGGAGGCGACATTGGACGGGGGGAGGGGTGTGCGAGAAGAGAAAGTTTCTATATTCTTTTGATTTTTGATCTTTTTATTTCATTTTCACTTTCCTAGGTCGTGGCCTGATTCCGAGAGCTTCGTCTGCAATGGTTCGATCTACTTGTGGATATGGGGCATAGCCAGGGAGTGGTGCAACTACTTCCTGAATTGAAGGGGTGCTTCTAATTTCTCCTTTTTTTGGTCCTCGTGTATACCACACCCACCCTTTGCTGCTCGAGTTTTCTCAGTCCATTAGAGGGATCGCTGGCGTATGTCAGAGACAACGCTGTTTTCTATTGTTGTTGTTGAATGTCAAAGCGATTGGGAAGGAATTCGGGCAGTTTGAAAGAGATCGCGAGTCTCTCTTTCGCAAATTTGTTAGTCTCGTTTGGTAACGCTGTTTGGAAACATCGGCATGGAGAGAGGATTTTTCGGTAACAATTTGAAGTTGAGTATTAAGTTTTTTGATCGTAGTGGCCTAGTGAAAATGGCCGTTTGGACGAAATATTTTCTGTGGTCGCATGTAGTATTGTTTGTTATCAGTAAGTAAAAAAAAAAGTATTTTTATTTAATGGGTTCACCTTTTAATGAATAAAATCTGTAAAGTTATGTCCACTATGTGGTATATTTATCCAATATCTTGCAAATAAAATTCCAGCTGTGTTCTAAAAACTAATAAATTTTAGTCGTTCAGCAGACTAATGTCTCTGTAGGCGACTGTAGGATTTGGATAATTACAATTTTGGATTTCGTTGTATGTGTATATATAGTTTTGTTAAATTCTCAAACGCTTTAAAAATATTACAACCATCAATATCCGAACTCCGACCAAGTATCCATGTTATTTGAGCCGAATTTGATCCTGGAATATTTTATGTTTGAAATAAAGCTTTGACGAGCGATTGCACACACGCACGTACACACACATGCACACGAACGTACACACATGCACACGCACGTACACACATACACACGCACGCACTTTGCAAAGAGGTAAGAAAGTCGGAGAAGCAATAAACAGTTAAGGATTTTTCAGGAGAATTTAAAGAATATGTAACTGACGTTCAGATTTATCGTAAAATTATCCCAATAAATACATACTGTGACACAAATCCGAGTATAGTATTGTTAATCCTAGCTTTATGAATCTTCCAGTAGAAGCAGTAGTAACGTGTAGAACAGAAATTTTTTTTATGTACTTCGTTCGGGTTATCTGAACTGTCAGAGTTTTTGGTTGTCAAGGTGGTTTCGGCACACATTACCTAGGATGATTAAGGTTCTACTGAATGCAAGTAATTTCGTTTTAGGATTTATACTTTTTTCTTTCTAATTAATAAATAATGTTATTCTTTTGTTTATCTATAGGTTCATGAGATTATTAAGTTATAAAAACTTATTTAGCAAACTGATGCATAGGTAAGAATTTGAAGTGAAGTCTTTAACCCTTCTTGGCATGATTTTTTCTTTATTGGTGAAATAAATCAAGGTGATATAATTCATGTTCAAAATTAAAGGAAAAATGGTTAAAAAAATCTTAGTATATATTTATAGTATAAATTTAGCAAAAAACAATATGATGGTATTATGTGGTATTTTTTAAATTAAACGCAAACTTTTTCAGAAATTGCTCTAAAAATAACAGAAACACATGTTACAAACCTTTCTTCCACTCATTTTCACTTTTTTAGCAATAGAAACTCAAATATAATAAAACAAAATTAAAAACGAAATCATACGTTTATTGCAACTTCAACAAACAGCGGAATAACAACTTCAAGCTCGTTTTACTGATAGTGACACTTGCTTATTTTTGACAGCTATGTTTTTTTTAATGCAATGGACATTAAAAAGGTATCCAGACACGATCAAGTTAAAGTGAACTTGTTCTTTTATATAATTTTTGGGCATCCAATGTTATGATGGAAATTTCCACCACTATGCAAAGAAGGGTTAAAGGAAGGTCTCAGAGCATCCTATGTAAAGCGATTTCAGTTGTCTCAGATTTTCCTCCATATAAATTGGTTACCAAATTCAGACTACTTACTGGACACGACTGTCGGCTGGCCATTTCCACCGAATAGGCATTAATGTAATTTGTGACTATGACACCAGACTGTAATTTGTGCGGCCCAAGACAGGATATGTCAGGTGAATAGTTGTCAGAGTGCCCTTCACTAGTATGTTTTAACCCTCCATGTGGTTTTAACAAGATATCTAGTCCATCAAAATTTGACCAAATTTGTTAATGACGAGATATCTCCTCCTCAAGATATTGTCAATTTTCTGACGATGACAAGATTAAGATCTGGTCAGTTTTTTCCAAAGACGATATATCTCGCCCATCAGGATGGGGCAAGTTTTGCTAGTGACAAAAACCTCGCCGAGACAACCACCAGAATTGTCAATTGTCCTGGTGTAAAAATATTGGAAGGCACCTGATCTAATTGCTTAGCCACCAAACGACCGGTATTTGTACACAAGATTGTATGAAACAAGCAGAGAGCTTCGTTTATGCAACCTGAAACAAAACTACTACTCCACAATGTTTCCCGAACTTCACTGTGTTTTCATAAATCCCTTTCTCACACTTTCCGAATCAACCACTTCATCCATTTTTAATAATATCAGAACTATCTACTGCCTGGAGGTACACGCGATCAGAAAATCTCGTTCCTTTGTGATTGTAAGCGAAAGCGATTAGGTCCATACTCATTTCTACCCTCTCGTCTCACTTACGCTGTTCCCAATTGTCAAACAAAAAAAACAAAAACAAAAAAAGAAGAGAAAAAGGGAAAAACGTGATCGGTTTTGAAGTGGCGTGAAATTACAGTCTTTGTCTTCTAGCGTTAGCTTCTTGCTCTGTCGATCTGTTTGCTTTGGCTTGATTTTATTAGAAGGGAATTTCGTTTATTCAGAGATACCCGGTTAGTGCAATTATCAATGGAAATCGTGAACGGGTTTGTATACCGATATTTCTTTCTAATAATACTTCTTATGAGATGGGTGTAGCTAGAAATTGTCCCCTTTCATTGTTTCGGAATTTTTAGAAGGAAAGTTCTTAAATTAAATTACGGTGTTCTGTTTTTTATTTAATCCAACAACGAGGTTTGTTTCTGTGGCTTTCCTCTAACAATGAGGCACACCGATATTAAATGCGAGACCAAATGCACTATTCCTTTCTATTCAAATAAAAATGTGTAAATAATACGATGTAAGGGGAATTAAAAGAAAAGAGCTTTGAGTATTATTGCTATTTAAATGTCTTTCCTCTTATGCTTTGAAGGGCCCTATACTAAAAACAATGTTTGTAAAAACTATATTGGTAAAGACCTTATTAACAAGTGATCAGACGAATTATGAATTGGGATCATCAACCCTTAATAAACTAAAATCGTAAACTTTTGCTTTGTGCAAAATGTATAATTCGTCTGATCACTCTTGGACATCAAAATATAAAAAGCGAAAACATTTATGTACCTTAAGGTACCTAAATCAACACTTTCAAAGAAATGGAGACGTCTTTTTGTCCCACTTAAACTAAAAGGGTTATATGTGAAAATTTGTCTAACAACAAAGTGTTTTCTTCTTTATTACTCATTACATTCGGGAGTTCAAATTAGCTCAATGCAGCACATTACATTAGGGAGAATGTAATGTGATGCATTGAGTTAGTTTCATACTTGCGATTATACTACATAAAATAATATGTTAGCATTGACCCTCTTGATGATAGTCTCGACGAGGCATCCCATCATTAGTAAAATCTATTTGATCTTGATGGACGAAATATCTCGTCATTAGAAGAAAATTAACCAGAACGTGATCTCGTCATCATGAAAGAATACAATACCTTGATGACTAGATATATCGTCACATAAGCAAAGTTGGTCAGTTCTCGCTGGACGAGATACCTGGTCATTAACAGAATTGGTCAGATCTTGTTGGACAAGATACTTCGTTGAAACATGGGAGAGTTTATATAAATCCTATTCTGGTAAAATCTACAAATTAATTTTGATACGCTAATATGCAGATACGTATGATGCTACATCTTGCTTATTTAGAGCAATTTTGCAACATAATCTCAAATGGTTCTAAAACCATAAAAGGTGCAATTTAAAATGGCTAACCATGCAAACTCAAAGCTAAAGCTGTTTTAATGAAACAGTAGTTCTGTATTCTGTATGTAAATGCAACAATTGTCTGGGGATCAAATTCTGCAGATTTCATTCTTTGGAATAGCTTGCACAGTGCTATCCAGAATCGGTTTGTGATAAAAGAGGATTTACTAAGAAATATTGCTTATGAAACACGCAGATAATAAATGCATAATAAATAAATAATATGTAAACTGCGTAAAATATTGCTATTTTAAATCGGTGTGACTAACGATGTTCTTAGGAATATTAAGAAACTAAGTACATTCTATATATATCTTCACATTCGTTTCATTTTTCAGAAATCCGTTATACTTGTATGGAATGTTCAGAAAAACTGAATCGTTAAAATTAATTTTATATCCGTTAAGGCAGCCACTAACCTCATTGAAGGGGGTCACGTAAAACACCTTTCACCCCAAATCCGTTTTCAAAACTTGGATAAATTAATTCAGTCGGAAGGGTATGAATAACAATTGCTTGGTTTCAGAAATATAAACATTAACTTGTTTACGAAATTAAATCAAATTAGCGAACCTACGAATATTATATCTAAGTTAACGTTTGTTAATTGTTTTGATGGTGAAGTGTAATTCAGCACATTACATATCCATTTGAAATGAATTTGTAATTCGATATAATCGATCCCTTACTTCCAAATGAAATAAAATTAATCAAATGTACAAACAGAATGAAGTGTATTCTTACTGGTGTTAGTTCTTATTTCTAAAACATTATGTTTGGAATAATTTTAAATCTTCCATTGTAATCGCTCACATACTGAATTATCGAAGATAATCAAATTAACCATTTTTAGCGTTATTTTAACATGAAGTTATGGATAAGTTTAAGTGTTTGTATTCTTTAAAATTAGTGAAATAAATAAATTAACCTTTAGACTATGGCCGGTAGAGCAGTTGCACCATGATCGAGCCAAGAAAGTAATTAGACAACGGTTAGTACATCAGTTGTACCTTGAAAGTTATGAGAATCGCGCTTGTTATATCTATAGCCGTAGTTAAAAAGATTGAAGTTATATCTATGCCTCTAAATTCATTTAGAAAACGTTTAGGTCTTTTAAAGTTTTACAGATATACCTAATTTTATACATTTTAAAATGATACCCTAAATTGAGTCGAATCAGCCCTACTATAAAAAGTGATCTCAAAGTGCAAATAAAATTCATAATCGTGATAATATAAAGCATAAATAGGAAGGTTTTAATTTAACAAAAATCCTTTCCAAATTAAAATCTCTATATGAAATTCGAAATTTTTGAAGCTTATTGCTGAGAATAGAAATGCTTTCGTTTCTCTGTTAACTAACTATCTTTCTTGTTCAAACTTTCTACCTTATGTTACAAATCATCATCATTTTAGAACTGACAAGGTTTCACCATCTAACAAGTCGAGACCTTCAGATATCCCGACCAATTCGTCTTTTTCAAAAGTTATGCTGTCGGATTCACAGAAATGCTCTATATTTCTACCAAATGCGGAATTTAGACATCAACTCTTCCAGCGGTTTCCACAATGGATTGACAAGCATAGCTTGAAGTCTTCCTTCGCTAAGAGATTTCACAGATTACTCGGTAATAATCAATATCCAGCCGTTAAAACTGCCTTCCTTTTGCGTCAGTTATGTCGTAAATAGTTTTAGCACCCTGGATGCATTGCACAAGTTTTATAAGTACTCAGGTCCTTCGAGAAACCAACCATTTTAATGTACAACGTGAGCGAGTTGATCACTCTGCCCTTGATAACAATGATTGCTTTTGTAAGATCATTTTTTTGTTCTTATGCTTTGTCTTCCGGGCTTACGCAAGTTTTATGCTTCTAATCAATAATTTTAGGTCTTCGGGCATTTTATCTCCCATTTCTCTTTGTCGCAGAGGAAATTGTCTCTTACCTCAAGAAAGAAGAAAGAAAAAAATGTGAAACCGGTACTTTCTTTGACAGTTGTCGATTTTGAGCTATGATATCAACTTTAGTGTTTTGTACCGAAGATAAGCTTTAAAAGTATTATTTCCTTGTTGTGGGTTTGGTGAAAATTGATGATTTTGGTCTTCGCGCAGGAACAATTATTGAGCAGAGAGAATACCATTGTGATTAATGTCAGTTTAGCTTGGTTGTGATTGCGCGACAGAAAGTTTCTTGTTTACAGCCCACGTACAGATGTAATTTTTAAACGTTTCGTTGTTGCTATAAATCACTATAATTTGGTGGCTCTTTAACACCCTTTATTGCCCTGTTCTTTCGTTTAAACTGTTTTATCACTGGATTGCTCTATTTTCACAAATAACTGTTGAAACGATTTTGTCACAGATCTAGCAGTGTTGACAGAAAAATACCCAATGTCTACTATTGAGTTAGACACAGCTTAAGCTAATTGATTAGCTTTGAGCTATTAAAAAAAAGACATTTAAAAAGTTAGAAATTTTTTTTGTTTCAAGTAAGCATTTATTTAATATTCGCATTTTCTTGGAGAAAACATCAAAATGGTTTTAATTAATACAAGAATGGTATAAACGCTCTGTTATATGAATGTTATCTTACAATTTTTATTTTTTACATCAGTTAAAAATCTGTTAAACATTTCATGATTGTTTGAGAATTTTTGTGTGCAAATTCAATAAAACTGTGTAAAATTTCTGTATAGTTAAACCCATTTTAAGATTCATATATGTTTCCATCAAGATATATGATACATAATTCTCTATATTTTTATTCGATAATTTTTTATATCTAGATAAGAAGAAAACACAAGTATTTCACAGTTTTGCTGAGTTTAAAAGTAACAGAAGTATTCAGTTTCAATCACTGGTAAAACGTTCATGTATCAACTATCCAGAACAAGATGGTTCTTGTTCTGGATATGCTTGCACATTGTCTGGAATAATTATGAGCAGCCAATTTCATGACAATCTTCAATAATAAAAATAAAGACGAGCGCCTGAACTTACTGTAAAATGTTACGCTATTTTTTGTTCGTAAATAAGAAGGAAAGCAATATGAAAGTCAATATTTATGGGCATTATTTATTTTTGTGAGCTAATAACTGTTATATATACATCTGAAGATTTTGTTCTTGATTTTCTATAAAATATCAAGTAGCATTAATCAATTTCAATCTATATGGAACTTCAAATGACTAGGAAAGTAGAGAAAGTATCTGCTTGTTGAGAGGGTAGTTAATTAATGACGCACTGGAGAACTACAACGAGCCACCGGCGACTGTCTGGGACCAATCCCGAATCCACGAACAACGCCTTCTAATTTTGAACCATGGGTCTGCTTGTTGAGAACATAATATGTGTTGCACCTCAGGGATGACTCTGTGTATCACCAAGTGAATTAGGTGGCACTGGAATAGGCTTCAGAAAAGAAACGTAAATAAGTTTAGTGATACGTATATTTTAGAATAACACAATCTTGTAGCGTTTATAGGAAACTATACCAATCAAATTACCCTCTATTATTTAATGGAAATTAGAAGGACAAGAACTGTATTACTTCAGCCTGTCATTAACGAAATCTAAATAAAACAGAATGTTGCTTAGTTTATGTTGTCGGTTTTTACAACTAGAACACACTAAGTCAAGCAAACGCTGGTCTGAGAAAGCGGGGAAAATTTTTTATTTTCGCGCTGTGAAAATTGTAATTCTATTGTTTTAAGAAATATATATATATATTTGCATTATTCAGAAGATTACTTTCATTATGATTATGAAGTTCTATAGCAACTTATTAATAAAATTATAGTAAAAATGTGCACTTATATTCATTTGTTTTTTTGTGTCCTTCATGTGTGTTCTATATCTCAAAAAGACGTATTTAAACCTATTTCTCAAGAAGAAATCTAACTTTCATTCAAAGAAAAAAAATGACAGTGGATGTACACAGACACTTCACCAGTCTAAAAAGCACCACATTCTGGTCTAAAAAATTCATTTGAAAATTTTGACTTTGCGTGTTTCACTTTTGAACCGAGGATGTGTAAATCTCTCGGATGTCCCTGATTTACCTTCGTGTGAAACTTACATAAAAAGTTAACATTTTCAAAGCAAAAAATATTTTTACTGTTTTAATTTATGCTTACTGGGACCATTAACGGTTTCTATTCAGTATAAACAGACTTAAACATCGCAAGAAAAGTTTCACTTGTAAACCGATTACGTGTTATCTCTTGGATTTCCCTGGTTTACCTTCGTGTGAAACTTACAAAAAATGTTAACTTTTTCGAAGCGAAAAATATTTTTACTGCTTTAATTTATGCTTACTGTGACCATTAACGGATTCTAATCGGTAAAAACAGACAGAAACATCCAAAAGGACGGAAGACATTTTCACCGAAACCCAATTTCGAATATTCCACGAGACTTTTTTTCTATCATTGACCACAGGTGGTATTAGGCCACCCGCGCTTTAGAGGAAACTGCCTCCAAATGCTGAATGAATCTAAAGCCTCGATTTCCAAAGGAGCTATGGCAAGCTCATGTCTCGGTTCTTAAAAGCAGACTTCCTCATCGGGTGTCGTAATTGAGTGTGCTCCTTTAAATGAGGTGCTAATTAGCCACTTTCAATTAAAGGAACTTATTTATATACGGGAGCCGCATTCTTTTGGTCACGAAATAGCCATTATCCCACCAAAGCAGGATTCTGGAAAGGTATAAATCCGCCTTGCTGGGTATTAATGCAGTAAGTGAGGCTGTAAAACAGAAGATATCTGTTGTAGTCTCTTGCAAAGGTGGCTATTAGTTTTGGGTTCCTGAAGAGGGAGATTATTTTTGTCTCCAAGGAACTCGGAAGTTGAATTTATTCAGTGAAATTTCCTATAGATAAAATCTCCTTAGGGGTTTACTTTCTTCATGTAAACATGGAATTCACAACTCCGAGATACCATTGTGATAGGTCCTCCATTTTGTTTTACCCTTACTTTACCTTTTCTTTTTTCTTCTATTTCCTGTTCTTAGTGTCTTTTTTACTTTGACGAGCTTGGCACGGTTAGTCTATTATTGGTACTTGCACCTTAACCCTCGGAGCAATTTTGACGAGATATTTTGTCCATCAAGATGCAACTAATTTTGCTAATGACGAAATAATTCGTCAACAAGATAGCGCAGTCTTTTTTTTTATGACGACGAGATCTCGTCAATGGGTTTAAATGTAACCACTCCAAGCCATTGCTACAATAGAAAGAATGACAAATGATGCAAGATCATAGCTCGTCATTAGTCGCCTCTATTACCTGTTGTTATTGGGTTTTTTATTTTGACTTACGCGTGACATAGTTTATTGATACTTCCACCTTAATCCTTGGAGGTATTTCGACAAGATATTTTGTGCATCAAGATGTGATTAATTTTGCTAATGAGGAGATAATTCGTTATCAAGATAGTGTCTTCTTTTTTATAACGATGAGATCAAGATCTGGTCAGTTTTTTTTCTAAAGACGAGATGTCTCGTAACGAAAACCACCGTGAGGTTTTAAACGTAACCACTTCAGGCCACTGCTTCAAAAGAAAGAATGGCGAATGGTGCAAGATCATAGCACAGAATAAAGGGACCCAACACCAGCTTGGGAAGCTTATCTGTTTCTTGGACGTAGAGATGACGGGGTAGCCGTGGATCAGTAGATTAGTCCACTGCGTTTGCAACCTCTGAGTTGCAGGTAGCATAGGTTCGATTTTTCCCCTAGTGTATTTCTCTCTTCTGTACCAGTAAAGCTTTCATTGTGTGTATGTCCTTTACTTGATGTTATCTAGACATAAAAACCCAACACCAATCAACCATCTTGGACGTTGAAGACGAATATTTGCTCGAGCGCAATCTATCAGTCCTCTCTTGAGGAATGTCTTTATGTATTGAGCACCTCTATCACGCCACCAGGTTGTGATTTACCAATAACTATACGCTCTTAATCCTCCAAGTGGTGTCGAAGGCATATCTCGTACATCTCGATCTGACCATTTTTACTAATAACGAGATATATCGTCATCAAGATATTGCTAATTTTTTCATGATGACCAGATCAAGATCTGTCCAGTCTTCTTTTAATGACGAGAGACAACCAGAGCTTGATGAACGAGATGTCTCGTCCATCAAGATCTGGTCAATTTTGCGAATGACGAGTTACCGAGACAATCAGAATGTTTAAAGTGGTGATCCGTTGAGTGAGAGTTGCATTATATCGTAAACCTTGAATTCAATAACTTATTATTTTGAACCATCATTAGTTCCAACACTTTTAAGAACTTAAGCTATTCGTTTTTCCTGCTTCATAAGGTATAATATCAGCCATCTAAACCAATGTTAATGGAAATCTAGACGGATAGTTAACCCACTTGCTACAGTTCTCTTACCTATACTTTTCCTGGGCACCCCTTTCATTCCATTCAAAGTAAAAGTTTGATCTAGCCATAAATGGACATGGAATGCCCACTAAATTACTACCGTATTAAGAAAAACGTATGGCAGCCCGCTCAAATATTTCTAACCATTAGGGTATGATTGATATTCCGTCGTATTGAGAGTGAGACGTAACATTTTAGGGTTAATGGTGTGCGAACAATGAATAACTGTTCGGTCACGGTCAAGCGCAATTCACGATATCGACTGGATTAAATGTCAGATAACAATGCTAAATATGGCTATTCAAAGAACTATACGCTATTGCCGAGATATTTAAGATATTAGTTTGAGTGTGCAAATAAAAGTACAATATGAAAGAAAAAACGAGAAACGTTTCTCTGTAATATTTATTTCACTTTTACAGATTAATCTTATTTCTCAATCCTAGAAGATATTCATGATACATTTGAAACCCAGATTGTCTGGTAAGATGTTTATTTCATTTTAGATTTCAAAGTCATTTTGGTTCTATGGCTGTATCTGTGCGACATACCAGCACAGAACTATTTGACTGTTCCTTGATATTCATTTGTTGTTCTTATGTCAAATTAATCTCGTTCTAAACTCATGAATACAGCTTTGTATTTTTCACTTATGTGAAGATTTGAACTTAATGTGAACTGTGATACAGATCTAATATTTCCACCTACATTGTTATGCTCATATTTTTACAATATTTTGTACAGCCCATCTTAATTAATGTAAAATAATGAGCCACTATTGTCTGGTAAGACATTTATCGCTCTATGTCTAGAAAACCATTTCAAATTGTGTCTGAAAATGTATATTTTGAATTCAGCCTCAATCGTAATGTAATAGTATAACATACACGCATGATGTAAAAATATCACCTTTAAAATTAGTATACACAATTATAATATTTTCCTCTTAAAATTACCGCTACTAATATGAATGATATAAATTATTGTCAAAAATTTAAAATATGATTATTAATTAACGCATTATAGACATGGTTAGTATTAAGTCCCTTAATTACATGTATAGCTATATATATATTCTCGAAAAATTTGATTTTATTCGTCAACAATCTTAAAAGAAACGGAAAAAGATTTATGTTAACAATTACAAACAATTTTTTTTAGATAGACCATATACATACAAATTTTTCTGAAAAAAAATTAATATTAAGTCTTTTTTTTTTTTTTTTTTGCGTTGTGATGTTTTGCAATAGATTGCAATTTTGTCCAGGCTTGCACAACTTCCTTTTTATTAATTGCGTATCATGAGAAAAAGTTTAGAAACATTTAAATTTTTTCCATTTGTTTTATTCCCTCTTTTCCATTAGCAATATGTTGAATTTTGTCCAAGTTTGCACAATCTTCTTTTTATTAACTACTCATCATGAGAAAAAGTTTAGACATTTAATTTTCTTCCATTTGTTTTATTCCCCCTTTATCATTAAAGTATGATTTTCAACCTTTTTCATCAATGTCATGCGTAAACTAATTACTAAAATTAGACAGCACACCCGAAAATGTATCACATTTTTCCCGATATGACAAAAACTAGGTACGATTTGATTGTATTTTTGATAACTAGGGGGCTCCGCCCCCTGCTCGCTTACGCTCGCCAACCCCCGGGGATTGCTGCGCAATCCCATTTGGTTTGCTTCGCAAACCAACACTCCTTTCACAGATGTCATTTGGTTTGCTTCGCAAACCAACATTCCTTTCACAGAGTGAAACTATCTGAATAATTCGTATTATGCTGATTTCACTTTCCGGTACATGACGTCACAGCGAGGGCTTCGCGCCCTGCTCGCTTACGCTCGCCGACCCCGGGGATTGCTACGCAATCCCGTTTGGTTTGCTTTCTCAAACCAATACTTCTTTCGCAATTGATTTCACTTTTTTTTGCTTTAACACTTAATGCACCCTAAACTAATAGCCGCATCAGTAAAAAATCTTCTGTATCTTGTTCCCTGTACAATTTTAAGTAAACAGTGTTAATATCAAAACTTTACGATTGTACTTTGTCGGTAAACTGTCTTGAGAACAGAGGGAAAAAAGCGAGCCTTTTTCCTCGCCAAATAAAAAGAAATCGTTTTTATGGCAATTGTTGCTACGATAAATTTGATATCTGGCAAACCCGATAGTAGAAAATGCAACCCACTGCTGTTTGCGGAACCAGCTATGCGAACTGAAAAATACGAAATTTGTGTCACCAACTTTTGATTGCATCGAATTTATTTATGAACCAATTTTAAAAATAATTGTACCGTAAGAAAGAGTACATTGTGAGGTATACTGCAATATTTTTAAAATGAAAAACTAACAGTAATACTATATAGATATGACCATTTTAGTTTTGTATCGGAAGTTACGATCTGAAAGTTCCGAAAATTGTATGACCTACTTTTAATTGCATCGATTTTGTTTATTAACCAATTTGAAAAATAATTGTACCATAAGAAAGAGTGTAATGTAGTGTATTCAGTGATGTTCTCAAATTTAAAAAATAATGGTTTTTGCCGTAGACATAACGGTTTTAACAAAACGTAGCGAAAATATCCGAAGATTCCGAATTTTGTATCACTAACTTTTGATCGCATCCAAATTAATTATTAACCGATTTCAAAAATAATAGTACCGTAAGAAAGAGTATATTCTGAGGTATACTGCGATATTTTAAAAACTAAAAACTAATAGTAATTAGATATAGATACGGCAGTTTTAAAAAAAAGTAACAAAAATGTCCCGATTTTTCCCGAATTTGAAAAAAATATTATCAAGAACCACATTTAAATTTCAAAAAAAACTTGACGAGCTGCAAAAATTTACGTTGAGAGGTACTCTTAAAAAAAAACTCACGACTAAAGACTGAAATTTTGAATGTGTTTTGCTCACTCGCGGAAGAAATTTCACTTCTTCAACTTTAACACTTAATAAAACCTAAACTAATAGCCGCATCGGAAAAAAATCTTAATAATTATCCAGGGAATACGATGAAGAACAAAGCATGTTAATTTCATATTTTTCCGATCAGTACTTTCTCGGGAAACCGTCTAAGAATGGAGCTAAACAACAAAAATTTCAATTCTGCGGCGGCGGCGGTAACTTTTTTTTAATATAGAGAGATAATTAACTTTAAAAAATCTTTCGTTGAAAATAATTCATTTATGAGAGAGAGAGAGAGAGAGAGAGAGAGAGAGAGAGAGAGATTTAACTGAAACAATTTATTTTTGGCAACATAAAACAATACTCGAATTTTTTATGCTGATTTTTAAAATACGAATTTACAATTGTCAAAAGTTCTAAGCTAAGTCGTAGAAATGTAATAGAACTTTCGCAATCTGAGCTTTCACAATCTGGAAGACATACCATCGCGCCGCCCATTAGTTAAAAATCACTACACCAGAGAAAAAGTAGCAGTGCAGTTGGGTTACTTTTTCAACCAGAATTACGCAACAACTGACTACATTACAATGAAAATAGTGAATTCAGAAACAACATCCACTTGAGGAGATTCTTTTGAACCTCATCTATTTTATTTCACCTAAACCCAAGATAAGACTCAGTCGCTCATTACATCTGCCCCATACAGGCTTCAAACTACTCGTATCTTTCCTAACCTTTGCAAGATTCATAGCTTCCTTTTAAAAAAACCCATTCTTACAGGGAAGAGAGAAAAAAAAATCCACCGAATGTTATTTAACATCTGTCGACACTCAATACCTAGAACCAGAGCACAGAGCGATGTTTTATGTTATCTCCAGCTCCTTTATTTCTTATCATGAATTACGCGTATCTGTTTTCGAAGCAATTTCGTGCGTGAAAGCGACGCTTTCCTCCGAGTCGAATTTCTGTGATACTGAAACTTGTTCTTGTAGGAAATCAATGAGATAGGTCCGGTATTGACAGAATGACCCGGTGAACACGCCCGTAACAATACACCGAGATTGCATCAGTGGAAAGAGAGACAAGAGGCCCAATAAAATAATTATAAATTCTGCTCTTATTAAGTCAGTCACGGGCACAGTGTTGATTAGCAGACTATGCCACCCTTGCCTCAAGGGGAGTTTATTTGTTGAAGGTGAAAAGAACAATCCTTCACATGGTCCCGAAAGACTTTTGCCTTCTTGACCTTATTTCGATGGAATGGCATACCCCTTGAAATTTCAATTCGTGTCAAAATCTGTCGTAAATCAAGGCAAAGATTTGTGCTCAACGCTTTTAATTACCTGTTTCAGAAAGTCCAGAGGAGCAAAAATATAAAATAGGGTTTCGTCGTTAAGTAATTTTGATCAATTTAACTACACAACCTCAATAGTTTCAGGGTTTATGTACTGTCGGGAATCATCAATGTGTTTGTTGTTTTGAAGTGCATCGATATGAATTTAATGTTCTGCAAAATCATAAGGTAATTTCACGAAAAGGGGACAGTCATACATCATTGGTATTGACGCGTTAACATTTTTCAAAGTGGTAAATTTGCTTTTGCCGTTAAGAGACCTTCTCTGACATAGTAAAACAAGTAAAAAATTTGCATCAACATCGAGGGCTGTATGATAAATGAATAATTTAAAATGCAAAGACATCAAAGATTTGTTAAGAATAAACACTTAGAAAAAAGGTAAAAAGAGCTTTAATCGTAAGTGATTTTCACCTCATATAAATACTTAACCTCAATAGGGGTTTTGTAGTATAGAAGAAAATAAATTTTTGTTTTAAAGAATATCGATATGAATGTTATGAACCAAAAGATCGATTATTGGATTGTAATATATCATTGGTATTTGTATGTCAACGCTTCACAGAGGCAAATATATTCATTTGCCTCTGTGAAGAAAAATTAAAAGAAATAATGAAATTAAACAAATTAGATTACTTAACAATAAATAATTTTATTTTTAGTCATAAGTTTAAATATAAATTGAGGACAGAAAAGAATTACGAAAAAGGCAACATACATTTTAATACAAAATTAATCCTGGAATGCCGGCTGTGTCGGCATTGAATGTACTGAAAAAATATTGATGGTTTGCATATGCTTTACAAACTTTTTTTCTAATGCCAGTATATGGGCATTCATCTTAGTGAGAACTCGGCAGTCTCAGTATTGATCAAGGTGCTATTACATCGCACCCACCATGAACTGAAGTTAAAGCATGACTTTGTGGAGGAATTTGGACAGGTACATTTGATTTACATTTGATCTTGTAACCAATCATTTCAGATTAGCAATATTTTAAAGAGTGACGTTCTTAGACTCTCGGCCACTGACGGGGCTGCTCCATCAACTATAAATGCACACAAAGGGCCAAAACAAGAATTGGAAAAATATAAACTAGAAAGGTAATTGTAATAAAAACTGATCAATCATTTGAATTGCTCAAGACATTTCAGCATGGTAAAGCATTTTGAAACCTGAGGATTATATCTGTTACGTTTGACGGTAGTTTTAAAAATACCTATGGCTGAAACAAAATCTAGAGGATCGAACACCCTGCAGAAACGAAAGCAGAAAGAAAAAGAACAAATCGGTAAATTGAAACAGTTCCAGTTCTAAGCCACAAAAGATGACAGCCTCTTTTTGTTTTGAACCGTACCATTACACGATGCTCTTATTAAGTCATTTATTGACAGTGACAGATGGCAAGCGGTAGCGTCCTTGCCCTCTGGTTGTCTGGTGGAAATGTCGAAAGACCGGCAATCTGGAAGTGGTTTACAGAACCAGACAAGCGATGTGGGATTTGATTTGTATCGGTGATAACACGCTTTATTGTTGGGTTCCAGCTTATTCATCACTGTTTTGAAGGGACGTAGAAGTACTTCAAACTTAAAGTGCAAAGTGTAATAGTTGTTGAAAGCAGTTTTTAATACCAAGGGTTTATTGTTTTAATTTTCAGCACAAATGAAATCATTGAGAAATTTTAAAATAACGGTTTCCAGAGAACTGAATTTGAATGTTGGTTAGATCATTTTATATTTCAAGGGCTGTTTCTCATTTCTTTATAGTATGGAACGGGCGTGAGTTGCGGAGTACATTCTGAATTTCAGCGAATCTCCTCATTACAATTAACCCTCTTTGGTTGTTGTCTCGACGAGGTAACTCGTCATTAGCAGAACTGAACTAACCAGATCATGAAAAATTAACCAGATCATGATGAACAAGATATATCGCCATTAGAAAAATCTGAAAAACTGACATGATCTTCATCTTGTCATCTCTTCCAAAAAATATCATCTTACAAAAATTGTCAATATCTTCATTCAAAATACAATCAGCATTCTTGATGAGATATCTCGTTACTTGGAGTTGGTAAAATATTTACTAACGAGATATCTCGTAGAAACCACACAAACTAAGAGAGGTGAAAAAATGCAAAGCTGTTTATTGGTTAGGAAGAGTTTGTATGGGGGTAAATGTTAGTGGACAATTTAATTGAGGATGGGAGGTATTTGAATTTCTATCTGAATCTCTAAATTCACTACATCACCTCTTTGAGGACAGTGAAAAAGTATATAGTTTTTCTAATGTGATTTCAGTCCCTTTCTGGACTTAATAATACTAGGGATGTAGGGAGGAATATTTTGGAGTAAGTTGTTTGGGACAGGAAATTTCGTCGAAAATTCGTTAGAAACAGTTTTGCTTTCAGCTTGCTTCACTTCACCACCTATATTATTTCAAACTTTTAAATGTCCACTGCTGACATTTTCGTTCGGTGTCTCAACACCTGTTGACTCTATTTTTTTATTCATCGTTTCGTCTCTTGCTGTGGCATAAACTCAGTGATCATCCAGCAAGCCGATAGAAAGTCAAGAAATATTTTCTTTTAAAATCAATATGAGTTGCCTCTTTTTGAAGAATTTTAAATCATATCTTAAATCACAATTTTTCTTAAAGTAGTTGTGGGCTTTTTCCAATCCCTTTGAATGTGCTTCATTGGTGCAGATTGTTCCACTTGCAAAACGCAACGCATCTCCAAGTTGTACTCTGTACCACTTTAAGAATATACTTCTATTTTTGTCTTATTGTAATTGCCAATAAAACTGGTGATGTATTAAAAGGTTAATAAAGAAAACTGGTTAATTAATTATTAATGTCATTTTAGTACTAATTGTTTTTCCTATCTTAGTCATTATTTGGGGTATGAGCCTACTTTAGCAAACTACATAAACTTTGACTTTCTGGGGTTTGACGTAGCTTATCTAAATATGGACCTTGCGCCATAAAACCTAAAAACAGCCAACAAGCACCCATAGTTTTTGAATTGTTATGACTCTCATCTGCTGTATTTCTTCGTTTTATCGTAATCATTACGATTACATTTTAGAGAAGTGTTTATTAAAAAAAAACAAGTGCTTCAAAAAATAAATGGTCAAAGATCGAATTGTTCGAGACTCAACAATAACTCATTCTGTTTACAACTTTTCAAGAGGAATTATTTTTCACCGATATGATTTAATTGAAAGTAGTTTTAACTTACTAACTTCTTGGAAAATAAGCAGAACTGCATAGTGATACTGAATGCAAATTTTATTCAGTCCATAGAGTTATGATATAGAATTTTCATGGAGTTATAATAAACTTAATTTAAGGAAATATTTAAGCAATGTCTTTGTTTTCGAAATTAAAAAATTTCGATTTATATTTCATATTTTTTTTCTACTTATTTAGTTATATTTCTACTTTACTAAAAATTAATTTTTCATTATTGAGAATGTTCATACGGAATGCGCTTTTTTTTTCAATTATATTTCAGATGGAGACAACAAATTTAACCATTTAAAAAAATTGACGTTTATTTAGACAAACTTTTACAATTGCATTGCAGAGAAACTGGATATTTTGAAAAATTAAAATAAACGTTCTAACGATTAAATTATTTTTGTGTTTATCTTTTCTTGAAATGTTTATCTTTTCTTGAAATGTTTACTTTCAAATCAAATATTAATAAAACGATTCATGAACAAGAAAACCCTAAGAGTTTATTTTTATGTTTAGTTATTAGTTGTAATTTTTTCACAAGTAGGTATTGGTCTAATTTACTGAGAAACTGATTATGTAAGGGATAAACATAGAAGGAAAACGTCAAAATTAATTTACGTTTTTTGATTGATCTCTCTTTTTTATTTATATTTTTATCAGTTTGAAAACAAACACGAAAAAAAACTTTAAAACGTAAGTAGAGCTATAATTTATGGGCTCGGTTGAAAAAGTGAAAAGGAAATATGGTATATACCACAATATTAATGAGAAAAAGTGTGCTGAAGTTTGATGAAAATTACTGATTAATTCAAGGCACTCTACACCCAACTGCGATGCATCATTTAAGATGACATATCGATTAGTTCAAAGTGTGAATACTTTGCAGATGGTGTTAAGATATGCTAATGCAATCAATACTCTATGGAATTATGTGGGTTAAATCATTGCACAATGAAAATGTATATCACAAGTGCATCCTAATTGTCGCTTTTTCCGGTTTATTTCTGTGTTTCCTTGACAGTATTGATAATCTAGTCAAACGGCGAAAAAAATTATGCAAAAGTTATAACAATCTACAGTCTTTTTGATTATATTTTACGCGCTTTCCGCTATATGGTCACTAAATGTTCTTAAAAACATGGCGTGTCAAAGGCACGACTCTGTACTTTTGACTATTTTCACAAAAATGCATTTTCTCTCTGATTCTTATAACACAAATAACCTAAATTCATGCCTTCACATTAAATTTAATAAATTTTTTCTTATGGTGACAAAACTTTGAACACGTTTTTCTCGAAACAATGATCTTGCATGCGACAACTGTGGTACCGACAATAGGCAAGCGGCCAAGTGCCAGAATTGATATGAAAACTAACAATGCGTGTTACTTCGTAGTTAAAAAGAGCACAGATTGAATATCGAGTGATTGCTATTCAACAAATGTTTAGAATTAACAGATGCTGCATGTATTACTAGACTAGTAATTACAAATGTAGTTAAAGATTTAATTAACCCTCCTGGTGGTTTATCTTAGCATCGAAAAAAACTAGTGGCCAGTATCTGATGCAAAAATCTGTTCCAATCTTTTACACCAGTTCTAGGCAAGGAAAATTTGAATCCTCTTCCCCCTCTGAGTAATATGGCAGTTTTGTATCGTTGATGTAATTTTTCAGTAGATCTGTCTGATCAGATCTTGATGGACGAGACATCTCGTCATTAGATCTGACTTATCAGATCTTTATGGACGAGACATCTCTTCATTAGATCTGACTTATCAGATCTTGATGGACGAGACATCTCGTTATTAGATCTGACTGATAAGATCTTTATGGACGAGACATCTCGTCATTAGATCTGACTTATCAGATCTTGATGGACGATACATCTCGTCATTAGATCTGACTTATCAGATCTTGATGGATGAGACATCTCGTCATTAGATCTGACTTATCAGATCTTGATGGACGAGACATCTCGTTATTAGATCTGACTGATCAGATCTTTATGGACGAGACATCTCGTCATTAGATCTGACTTATCAGATCTTGATGGACGAGACATCTCGTCATTAGATCTGACTGATCAGATCTTGATGGACGAGACATCTCGTCATTAGATCTGACTTATCAGATCTTGATGGACGATACATCTCGTCATTAGATCTGACTTATCAGATCTTTATGGACGATGCATCTCGTCATTAGATCTGACTTATCAGATCTTGATGGACGAGGTATCTCGTAATTAGCCAGATCTTGGATGAGATGACTCGCCAAAACCACTTGGAAGGTTAACATTTTACTAGTTATTGGATTTGCTATGTTTATAGAGAACTGAATTCCTACTTATAGTTTCAAGTGCATGCTGCTTCCAAAAAAAAACTAAGAATTGCGATCCCGCAGACAAATACAGGGTTAATGACTTAGGTACTGACAAGTTCCGACAAGTTTTTTTAAACATGTTTGTTAATGCTGATCATTATGATTAAGCGTGTAAGGAAGGCATGTTTTTTAAGTTCATTTTACTACTCTGGGTAGAGTTGGAAATTCTCAAAGCCATTTTCTTTTTATGGAAAGAGGAAATAGGAGAGGGGGGATGGAAGAGGGACACCCATAAACGTTTATTTGTGTTTCCAGATTTTCCTACGTGATGTGGGATTCTAAAAGTTAAATTAGGTAAATGTCCTCTAAACCAATAGATGAAACAGTCTTCCCAAAATCTGTTAAAACGGCCCAAACAACTAAACTTCCTACAGAATCACTCCAACAAAATTAATGATGACAGCCACAATCCAGACCCTGTGGTGGGAGTTCTTGTGGTAGAAAGACAAGGGGTGCTTGCGGTGATTGATAGCTGTTTCTTTTGTTCAGTCCCATCTGGGAGTCTGAGTGTCCCTGCCCCACGTAGTTGCATTTCTTTGTGTGGACCAAGTTGCTGCCACAAGTGTAGACACTTCACGATTCAAACAACAGGGTTTTATCCTCCCGTTTACTGTCTGTCTACAGTGTCAGGAGAACTGCCCCAGACACAAAGTCTAAGTATTATGTGATGGACACAAACTGGAGAACAGATTGTTGCAAAGTGCGCCATTGAGACAAACTCAAATGCTATAAGAACCTCCTACAGAAAATGGGCAACGTCTTATTTCTAAGGCAACAAATCACAGGATTCTTTGAAGCAATATCGTGGAATGACAGTGAGCCTTGGATGTAGGAATTTGAGCCAACGGTTATCATGAGAAGACATCGTCTTTCATAAGATTGTAGAAATTTTCCCTCGGAAATGTTCACAGCCATAACTACACCTTGCAACCCACAGAATTCTCTGCATGACTTCTAACCAATTTTGACTTCGACAAATAGAATCTTTTCAAATGATTCTATCCTAAGGAAAGAAGCAATACAGTTCAATAGAAGCAATAATAGTTCCAAAGGATTCTATTCTATGGAAAGGACATGGCGCAGGAGAGGGGGCGTGTCTTGCATAGGACCTCGCACCATAAAATTCAAAATTTCATTAAATTCTAAGAAAAGAACAAGAGATAATATTTCTAAAGGTTGAAAGGTAGTACTACTTGTGTCAACGCATTTCAGCAACAAGTGTTGAGACGGCTGAACATATTGCGTTTGTGTTTCCGTTTTGCTCAGTTTTTAAAATTTTATTTGAATTCTTCCAAAAAGAAAGATAAGAAGTAATAATAAAGGTAAAAGAAAGTATATCATAACCGAC
Organism: Metellina segmentata; assembly: GCA_947359465.1. NCBI lineage: Eukaryota > Metazoa > Arthropoda > Arachnida > Araneae > Tetragnathidae > Metellina > Metellina segmentata. Next base: position 56,968,739 of record OX375881.1, read on the forward strand.
CAGTTCTTTTTGCAAAACAACCTAACTACTTTCGCTTCGATCACTTAACGATTTTATTCTGCTTCTTTGCTTATTCATTAGTCCTGTAACAACATTCAATCGCGACCCGACGAAACTAGTTATTTTGCCAACAGGTGCGGTCGCTATTACCTAGGTCAACATCCACATTGAAAGCAAACCCCCAGAAGTGGACAAATAACGCACACCAACCGCGCAAATGAATCCACCAAGGACCGGCTGAGGCAATTGCCTGTACCAACCAACAGGGCGTATTCACTCTTTTGCTGCGATCTTTTATCATAGCCTGTTCAGAAACGCCCACTCCACTAAACACTCGTGTGTGTTAGCGCTCCTCTGAATGCAAAATGAGCAATAAACGTGTGAGAACTGAAGCAATTGTGGAAGATGCCTAACCTTTTCTTTTCTTCGAATGGCACGGAATCGGCTTAAATGTCTTGTTTATGTTGCTCGCCCATTGTTTTGGAGTGAATAAGCCGGCGTTTTGTGTGAGATATTGGCAGCGATGATTGTCCACTATGAGATTTACGATCAACCGCATTTTGAGGCTGAGGTATTTTTTACTGTAAAAGGTCGCTTGGACTGCAGGCATCGCATTAACGGCTTCATTAGATCGCTGTGAGATAAGGGCCATATGAAAATGAGTACTTATGTCACAATGAAATGCAAACGTGTTTTTATTGTAGTCTCCGTTTAATATCGGACAATAACATTTTCATGTGCTGGTAATTTATCCATTAGAAATCGAAAAAATAAGCAATTTGGATTAGACAATTTGGCTTGTGTTTTGGTGTATGTCTAACGTTCGTATGAGTAACGAAATTCATTTCTATAGTCAATTTAGCAATTTAGTACAGCTAGAATTAACATTGTTGGATAAAGCTAAATTTGAGATAAAGGTTTTATGACAGTGGGTACTCACGGAGCAATAAAATGTAAACTAGTTTTTATTGCAATCTCCGTTGATTTTTCGGATTATAACATTTTCATGTGTTGGTTATTTATCCGTGTATTATCTATTAAAATTGAAAAGAAGCAAACTTGAATTGGATTCGACTACTTGTTTAAAGATTTGTGTAAGTAGCGAAATTCATATCCACAAGCAATTTAGTTTTAGTTATAATTTTAATATTATGCTGAATCAAGTTAAATTTGAGATAAGGGTTTATGAAAACGGGAACTCATTTTGTAATGAAATGTAACTGTTTTTACTGTAGGCCATTTTAGTTAAATTTTATAATTATCATATGCTATTAAATTATGCATTACATTTTCATATGCTATTGATTATGATCCAATATAAATCGAAAAAACAGAGTAGATAGAAAAGAGTATAGAAATATACAGAAAAGAGTAGGTTACGTATTACAAAAATTTAGGTAATAAAATACGATTTCCGTCCACACAATGCGCTTGATAGCCTAGCCTCCATTGAGACTAAAATATTGAATCTAACTAGGACATGTGCTTGATTTTGTAAGCATGCTTTCATGAAATAATACATTTGCCCTTTTTGTAACAACTTTCAAAGATGTTTCTGTACTTTATTTGTCATAACAGCCTCACCTCGATTGAATTGTAGCAAGTGAGATGAGCGTGAGATTTACAGCCTTTTCTATTGCTTTTTGTCAACTCTTTGATTTTTAGCCTGCATGACGAATGTACCTTTGGCTATCCTCCTGTGATCTAACTCTTCGGAATTTTTTTTTTCATTGTGTTTTCTACCATTAAATCAATTTTGAAGGGGATTCATTTTATGTTTCTCTGAAGAGTGGACTGGCTATCTGGCAATACAGGCGTTTGCCGAATGGGACGGTGCTGTAAAGACCAGAGGCTAACTGAGGCGCATTGAAGTTTTATTGAATTAAAAATTTCACCGTATACTCTTTAAAATAAGGTACATTAAAGAATGAGTACAATACACAACCAATAGAATCTTGATTATCCGATATAATGGGGACCGTGGTCACCCTCGGATAACCAGAAACACGGATAATACGAACGTACTAACACAAAACGGCCTATACCAAAGACAAAAAATTTGCCTGTACAACATGTTACTACTGCAGCTGCTGGAAGATTCATAAAGTTTGGATTAAGAATAATCTATGCATGGGGATTTGAGCTATATTATGTACTTTTGATAATTTTACAATATGAACCTTTGTGAGCGGAGGCGAGCAGGAGACGGAGCCACTTAGTTCTTTGAAAAAACTATAACAGCTTTCTGTTATTCAAACACTTTCTGAGCCACTGTAGCCCAGATGGTAGAGTCATGGATTAGAAATAGGAGGATTGCGTGTTCGATACTAGACCAAACCAAAGATCATCATACTCGGTGTGTGTGTGCGCAAGGTGCATCGGTGGCCCCAAATACCCGCTCGTTGGCGTGGTGTGGAACTTTGGAGAGTGGAGGTGGCGAGCTCAGGTGTTGACCTCGTCATCTGACTATGGTTCAAAATGACGAGGTTTCGTCCTCGAATCTTTCCCTTCGTAATCCATCCCTAACCGTCACCAATAGCCCTATGCGTCACTCAACTTTTTACAAAATTCAACAACCTATCCACAAACATTTTATCTTCTCTTTGGACAAAATGCGTGCACTCGTGATCGAAACTTTTCTCAAATCTTAATAAAATCTCGGTATCAGATTCGGCTCGGTTAACACGGACATTCAAATAATCAGAGCTCGGATGACCACGTTTCTACTGCAAATATAAAATTATTTTAAAATTGAGAAATTTTCAGTTTGTTTTGTTGTAGTTCTTGTTTCCTGTTGGTTTTTAAAGAATTTCAATGTCCACAGTGCTTGATCTCAGGTTGTTGCCAATACCATGGTAGAAGGATCAAGAAAATGTGAAAAGCGCTTTTCTTTGCTCTGTAAAATGAAATTAAGCTTTCTACGTTCAAACGTTAAACTATACAGCAAACCTGTAAAGTAATCCGGTAACCCCGTGGGTGCTAGAGCCTTATCCTTGTGTCCTAGTTCACCCCTGTCCACCCTTGAATGTGTCCTGCCCTTCTATTCAAAGTACGAATCATCTGGATCTTGATTGATTTCTTAAACTTGGGAAAAGATGTATTCAAAGAGACTGGATCAAGGGTATACAACCTTTGGACAGCTGAAGGTCAACGTGATAAACGGAATGGGTTACGACAAACCGCAGGGTATACTTATCACTGTGACATGTGCATCTGTAGTATGCATTGCGTGATCGAAATAAAAATGGGAAATGCGCTAGCTTTTGACAAATCTATCCAAAATGCTTATTTCCAACAGCCAATAAATAGAACTCTTTAAAAACTCATACTTTAAGTCCTTTCACACTCATGCAGAAGTTTTGAATTCATGAATTAAAGCAATTTTGATTTTAAATGCCAGAAAATCCCAAGTACCTTTCGAGGGATATATTTTATACAATTTTAATTTATAGTATGTAAAAATTATACCGTGGTTTTTAGAAATTGATCTATATGAGAATGATATTATATAGTGCATTATTAATGGAATAATACTTCTTTGTCCTCTTACATAAGAGCACGAAATACAAATTTTTACACATATAAGAGATTCGTGGATTGCATTAGGCGAATCAAGCTTTTTTCAACTAGAATATACTAAGATCTAACAAATTTCGATTGGTGATTTGCTTCAGTACAAATATGTAATTTGGATATTAATATAACTTTTAATGAATCTGATGTTTTATAAATATGATTTATTCCAATAACACTTTTAAGTAAAATGGAGTAAATGTTCTCATATACACGTTTGATGTATGGATGATGAGTATATATGAACGCGTGCGGCATATGAAGACATATGAAGACAATTGTATGTTGCGCATTGTGAGATGATGGTCACTAAGCATTGGCATTAACAGTTGGTGCACAGCCAAGTTTCAAAACAGCAAGTTTGTGGAAATGTCATAAACTTGCGTTTCGGACAAATTCATTTTCTCAATTCAGATGAATTGTTCAGATTATCAGATTTCCTAGCTTTCGTTAGGACAGTAAACATATGCTAGTCTGGAGGGAGCAAGGATGATGTACCCACAGAAAAATCCTTGAGCACTATATTTTCGGTCGTGGTAATACGCTCTTAAAGGATTTTATTCATCCTAGGCTTGTCATGAATTAGCCATCATAAATAACAGTGTAAATATCAAATAAAAGTATATTAACACGACACCCTTCAGTATATTTTAATTGAAAGTTTTGTAGGGATATGTACAGTTTCGTTTACGTATTGCTTACTTTTCCCGCTATGTAAGAACTTTTATAAGTAAACGATAATGAGCAAGTAAATATCTATATAAATAAGAATGGAGTGTTTGTTCGTACATTGAATGTTTTTGACCCATTTCAAGTTTTATATCCGTTTATGACCCTTCTGATACCAAATTCGCCTCTTGCGCGTTTGGTGTCTGTCTGTCTGTCCATCTGTCTGTATGTATGTGCCCTATACACTCCCACACGGTTTAATATATTTTCATTGAAATTTGAATACAGTGAGTACTTATCTTCATTTAGTGAGTGAGATTGGTTACGAAAGTCTGTCTGTCCGTCTTTCTGTTCTATGTTCGATTTTGTATTTGTGCAGGTATCACATGAATTTCATTTCAAATATTTGATTGTAATGTCTTTTACTTTATACATTATCTATTAGTTTAGTGAACGCAAAATTAAATATTTTTTTATTGTTATATTTAGATGAGTTTCATGCTAAAACACTAGAGTAAGTATACTTAAATCAACCATAATTTGGTAGTTTTGGAAAAATTGGAATGTATATTGAGTATTACGATTATTTTGATTTGCTTTACCAATACTGCTGAAAACCAATCATTAAAATTTTTTTTTTTAATGGAATTTCAGTTCTGATACTTTATTTATTTCGAGTCTTATTTTTGTTCTTTGCTCAATGTTAACGATTTCCGAATATTTGGGACAGACGATATTTTTCAACGAACGGGAATAAAACGTAAACTCGTGTTTCTTTCGCTCTGAATTAATTTCTATCCATATTCACTAGACCTTGCCCTTCAGATTTTCTGCTCTTCAGATCACTTCAAAATTCTCTGAACGGCCTGGAGTTAAATTCTTTAGAGACTGTCAAACAGCACCTCGATAACTTCTTTACAAATAAGCCTAATGATTTTTAAAAAAATTCCAGCTGACGGAAAGATAGCAAAAAGTCATAAAACAAAATGACGCTTATGTGATTCAATAATATTTTCTAATCTTTTTGTACAGCTTCGTTGGTATTTATCATAAAAAACCCGCAGAAAATTCCAGATGACCCAATAGATTAAAAAACTATTTTCTGTGTTAGAACCAGCTCCACAATTGTTTTGTTTTCATACAATAGCCCCTAAGGGCCTACGCCAATGTCAAATGTATAATATACCATCCTACTTCATTCACCAGACAAGATAAATGCTTTGAAACTCTTCCCTCAAACTAAACAAATATCAAAGAGAAATTTTTATTTCTGTAGTAAATTAACAATGACTCATCTAATATTAATGGGTGATTAGCGATTGGAGTGCCGGATCTTCTCCAGGAAAGCCAATCTGGGAAAAATAACCACTTTAATTTCTATGCAAAGTAGCCAAGGCTGGATTGCAAATTAATGGTTCCCGAATCAGTAAGCCTACAAGATAATAAGTTTCCCACAGTGGCTTATATAATGTAGGCTGTGACTCACACAGATTACATTATAAAAATGAGTGACTAATAAGTTTCGTTTCCGGGACTGGAATTGAATGTAATGGACTCAATTGTAATTGATAACAACTAAGGGCGTGACATCTTATTAAAATATGCAAATGAGATCTTAAGCCAACCTTTCGCAGCATGTCTTCCATGGGAAAGGATCTCAAAGGGCGTGAAATAATATCTTTAAGGATTGTTTGTGAGCTCACTGAGCTAAGTTTTGTTGTTCTCCTTTGTGCATACAAGGATGTAAAATAAACAAACAAATCTACAGCATGAATGAAGAGTCATAGAAAGTATTAACTGTTGAAATCCTAAACTAACAGTTCCCAAGAAGACTGAATATTAATTGAAGTGAAGAAACAGTTTTGAGTGACTGAGTATTTAGATATTTGGAATTCGTAAATATTAATGGAAATCTAAATTGCAATGATGATCTTAGCATTGAGTGATAAGCACGAAAAGCACTGGTGCTTTATTTTTGTGCGCTTTACTAATTTGATAGCTTTTTGAACTCTACTAGTCAAAATGCAGTAAGACAAGTTTTGTAATCTAATTCATCAGTTAACTGGTTAAGTGGTTTTTGGGTTCTATGGTGCAAGGGTCATATTTGGGCAAGCTGTGTCAAACACAAGATTACGTTAAGTAATTGACTATACACATACAAGGAAAGTGTTACCAACACACAAGAGAGGACAGAAATATACTCAGGAACAAATGAAACCTGAGAGGAATTGTACCTGGGCCTACTACATCTCGGCAGGTTGCCATCGCAACGGGCGAGCCACTGAACCACACAAGTTAATTGAAAATTCTAAGTGTTAATAATAAACAAATTAAAAATGACTGCCATCGTAATTTAGTATTTTCGGATCTAACAGATACTTCTAGCAGTATTCGGACACAACTTTTGTAGCTATACATTCTTGAATGTAAAGGCCACGGTAGCTCTATTGGAAGAGTAACGTATTAGCAATCCGAGGATTTCGAGTTCGAATCCAACTAAAGACCGTCGAGTACAAAAGCGGACTTTTTCACGTTAAATCTGTCTTGGCCTCAAATGTCCTCATGTAGCCGTGGATGTTTAGAGAGTAGTGTGCCAGCGTAGGTGTGACCTCATCATCTGACCATGGTTTGAAATCACGCGATGTTGCCCTAGAATCTTTCCCTTGGGGATTGATCCCGGACCGTCACAAATATCCCGTTGTGTTACTCCAATATGATTTTAATTAAATGACTACTGATCTTGAATGTACAGAAACTAATGAACTCATCTTATATTTATTATGTAACTACACATAGATGTATTAGTCTAGATGTATTAGTAGATGTATTAGTATATATATAATTATCATGCTATTCATAATTCTTTTATTGTAAATAAGGGGACAAAAATACAAAATTGATGAATCTCAGTTATATAATGTATTATTTAAACGCATTGGAGCTTTTAAAGTACACAGTGAAAATAATATTTTACTGGAAACATCACTTATATACTCATAATGACACCTCACCAATTTTAATTGAAAGAGTAGTATGTTCAATGAAAGTATCACTGCGATTTATATAATTCACTGACAATTAAATAATTAATGCGATGAAAATTTTGGGTTTTCTTTTAATCGTATAATCAAGAAGTACAAAAAAATCCCCATTGAACTTTTCGTACGAAAATTTATTAGTAATATAAAAGAAAACATGTTCTTTTTTTTTCATATAATTATCGCGTTTGCTATTCGTCGTAGCAAAAGTAGAAATAAATGTTTTGTAAGTAAAAAGGTGTTTGCACAGGTATTTTGGTTATTTTTATTAACATCGCAATGGAACAAAACAACGATATATTTGGATCAAACCCAAAGGGAAAGATACGAGGACAACGCCACGTAATTTTGAACCACGGTCAGATGACGAGGTCACACCTGAGCTGGCATCCCCTCTTTCCAAGCTTCCACACCACACCAAAGTGAGGATATTTGAGGCTACAGCAGATCGGTCTTAGGTTCGATCAAATTTTGGAAGCTTATTAATTTACTTTTCCAAAAGGCCTAAGAACAATATTGGAATGAGAAGACAGAATTGTTTTTAAATTAACAGAGTACAGAATAAAAAAGCTTTGCTTTGAAACTACGAGTAACGTTTATATATTTGAACATAGTAATGGTTCGCATATCTATCTGTACATCTTTTAAATTTAAAGATATGCACAGTTAAAAAACACAAAATATTTAAAACTGAATGTGAATAGATAAGCCTTTTATTTAGTTTAATATGACGAATAATGAAATTCGCTGAAGCATGTACGAGAGCTGCGTTAGAATACAATCAAGTAGTGTAGTACTGTTTTAAGCAACAAAACACATAATGACTAACCAACTAAGTCCTTGGTTGCCCGGTTAGAAGAGTAACGAATTATCAAACAGGCGGTTGGAGTTCGAATCTAACCTAAGACCGTCGTGTATAAAGAGGGCTAGTGCACATTGAATTTGTCGTAACCTCAAATGTTCTCAAGTTGGCATGGTGTGGGAATTTGAAGAGAGGGGAACCAGCTGAGGTGTTAACTTGGTATCTGAACTGTGGTTCAAACTTACAAGGTGTTATCCTCTGAATTTTCCCCTTCGTGGTTGATCTCAGTCTGTCGCCAATAGTCCGTTTATCCAGCGCGAAGTTAATTCAACTACCTGCCTTCCTCCAAGATATAAATGTTATAGCCATCCATGTAATCCATTGCATATATTGTTAAGAAAAGATGTTTTAAGTTTAGTGGTGATTAAGAAATCCTCTTCTTAAGTTCGTTCCTAGCAAAATTGTCTTTACACGAACGTAAGAAAGATGAATCTACTTGGCACTCAGTCCTTTTAAACTTCTTAACCCTTTCAGTGACAGTGGAACACCTGGAATCCTACCTCCGTGATCAAGATGTCCACAGAGGAGTTCCTTAACTCCTTGTGGCAGGAGACGTTGAATCTGCAAGTCACGAACAAATTGCATTCCATGGAACACATCATTCATCAGTGGCTAGTACCTCCAATGCGAAGGACAGATGTTAAACCGTCCCGCCTTCGCTCGGACATACTCGCATTACTCATCGTCTTCTTTTGTTGGGAATGAGTCACCCTCTTTGTCAATCATACTCTATTCCTTTAACTACCCATCGTATTTTAACTGTCTGTCTGTCTTTTGTTACTCATCTTCTCAACTGTTATAAAAGAATTAACCAAATGGGAAAATCTCCATTCAAATTGTTTTGGGTTTGTGCATACAACTGACTTTTAATCCTCATCTTTTTTTAATGGAAATTCAACACGAGTAATAACTCTTCCTTATCAAAAAATTTAAAAACTGTTTGTTTTTCAAATTTCAAAAATTTTAAAGAAAATTATAATTAGATTTCTGTATCTGTGATTCAGTTATGCTTTCTGTACGAACGTAATTAGTGCTTGCGTTTAAGCTGCAGGTTAAGGTAGACCACTTGGCAGAAAGCGGATCAGCATCCGGAGAATTGCGAGTTCGAAACTCGATCCAAACAAAGTCCATAGTGTACTTGGGGGATGGTGCACGTTAAATCTGTCGTGGCTTCAAATGTTCTTGCGTTGACGTGGTGTGTAAGTACGGAGAGTGTGGTGCTAGATCAGGTGTTGACCTCGTCTTTTGACCGTGGTTCAAAATTATGTGGTGGTGTTCTCATCTTACCCTTCGGGATTGATCCCGTATCGTCGCCACCAACCCGCTGTGTTGCTCTAGTGTGACTTTAACTCAACTACGTACCTACATACCTTTACACTTCAATAGTTAAATTTTGTAATCTTATGTTTTCTTGACATGCCCGTTTCCAGGCTTTGAGACATAAAACATAAAAATCAAATCCCACCTTCTTGAAAAGGTTTACTGTAAGCATAAAACATTCTAGATATATTAAAGTAATGCCTAAAACATATAAATATTCACTTACTTGATATTGTAATGTCTAGATGAGCAGTGAGATATAAGAAATCTCATGATCCTTTGCAAAAACTAAGAACTAAACTTTGTTACCTGGATAAACATTCATATAAGTAAAAGATCTTCAACGATAAAATTTGTTTTCAGAAAACTGTTTTGCTTAGGGTTTTTGTTCCTTTGCAAGTGTAAAAATGTTACTGAAAATATATATTTCTTGTCACAGCGCCCTTTTATCTGAGCTGGATGATTTCCAATTTCAGGAATCTTAAGGTGAATTTGCTTGACTGGCCTGTTCAGAGCTCCGATCTCAATCCAATTGAGCACTTGTGGGACAAACTGGAGCGACGAGTAAGACATCGCCACACAAGTCCATCTTTACAACAATCACTTCTCACAGCACTGCAAGAGGCATGGCGAGCTATTCCTGCCCTGACTTATAGAAAACTTGTGAAAAGATGCCTCGACGTGTTGTAGCTGTGATACAAGCAAAAGGAGTGCTTACCCGTAACAAAAGAGAATAACACAGCACTTTTTCTGAAAAATATGCAATGTACAAATACTTTTGTCCATATCTTAGAGTATATATGAAAGGGATTTTCAATGTGAACAAATAAGGCAGGCGAATGGCAGATATTTTTCTTTGAGTGCTTCTAAATGCTCTTCAATGATACATTTTTGTTGTTTCCATAGAATGCAGTTTTTCACTATTTTGGCCATCTTTGTTATTTAACCCTTCTTTGCGTGATTTTTTCTTTATTGGTGAAATAAATCAAGGTGATATTATTCATGTTCAAAATTAAAGGAAAAATGGCTAAACAAATCTTAGCATATATTTATAGTACTAGGGGGCTCCGCCCCCTGCTCGCTTACGCTCGCCAACCCCCGGGGATTGCTATGCAATCCCATTTGGTTTGCTTCGCAAACCGACACTCCTTTTACATATGGCATTTGGTTTGCTTCGCAAACCAACATTCCTTTCGCAGAGTGAAACTATCTGAATAATTTGTATTATCCTGATTTCCCTTTACGGTCCATCACGTCACAGCGTGGGCTTCTCCCCCTGCTCGCTTACGCTCGCCGACCCCCGTGGGTTGCTACGCAATCCCGTTTGGTTTGCTTTGCAAAACAATACCTCTTACGCAAGTGATTTCAATCTTTTTTGCTTTAACACTTAATGCACCCTAAACTAATAGCCGCATCAGTAAAAAATCTTCTGCATCTTGTTCCCTGTACAATTTTAAGTAAACCCTGTTAATCTCCAAACTTTACGATGTGTACTTTGTACTTTCTCGGTAAAACGTCTGAGAACAGAGGGAAAAAAGCGAGCCTTTTTCCTCGCCAAATAAAAAGAAATCGTTTTTATGGCAATTGTTGCTACGATAAATTTGATATCTGGCAAACCCAATAGTCAAAAATACAACCCTCCGCAAATACAATGCTCCGCGAATTTGCTAAGCGAAATAAAAAATACGAAATTTGTGTCACCAACTTTTGATTGCATCGAATTTATTTATGAACCAATTTTAAAAATAATGGTACCGTAAGAAAGAGTACAGTCTGAGGTATACTGCGCTATTTGCAAAATAAAAAACTAATAGTAATACGATATAGATATGACAGTTTTAGTTAATGGTAGTAACAAAAAGTAGCGAAAATATCCAAAGATTCCGAATTTTGTATGACCAACTTTTGATCGCATCCAATTTAATTATTAACCGATATCAAAAATAATAGTACCGTAAGAAAGGGTACATTCTGAGGTATACTGCTATATTTTAAAAATTAAAAAATAATAGTAATAAAATATAGATACGGCAGTTTTAAAAAAAAGTAACAAAAATGTCCGGAATTTTTCCCGAATTTCAAAAAAATATTATCAAGAACCAAATTGAAATTTAAAAAAAAACTCGACGAGCTGCAAAAATTTACGTTGAGAGGTACTCTTTAAAAAAAACTCACGGCTGAAGACTGAAAATTTGTATGTGTTTTGCTCACTCGCGGAAGAAATTTCGCTTCTTCAATTTTAACACTTAATAAACCCTAAACTAATAGCCGCATCGGAAAAAAATCTTAATAATTGTCCAGGGAATACGATGAAGAACAAACCATGTCAATTTTGTTTTTTTCCGATCAGTACTTTCTCGGGAAACCGTCTAAGAATCGAGCTAAATAGCACAGTTTTCAATTCTGCGGCGGCGGCGGCGTCGGCGGCGGTAACATTTTTTTAATATAGAGAGATAAATTTAGCAAAAAACAATATGATGGTATCATGTGGTATTTTTTTAAATTAAACGCAAACTTTTTCAGAAATTGCTCTAAAAATAACAGAAACACATGTTACAAACCTTTCTTCCACTCATTTTCACCTTTTTAGCAATAGAAACTCAAATATAATAAAACAAAATTAAAAAAGAAATCATACGTTTATTGCAACTACAACAAACAGCGGAATGACAACTTCAAGCTCGTTTTACTGATAGTGACACTTGCTTATTTTTGACAGCTATGTTTTTTTTTTATGCAATGGACATTAAAAAGGTATCCAGACACGATCAACGTAAAGTGAACTTAAAGTGTTATATAAGTTTTGGGCATTCAATGTCACGATGGAAATTTCCATCACTATGCAAAGAAGGGTTAATGCAATTGACGTTGCCCAATTATCTATCATTATTTCGGAATTAGTTCTTAGGAATTTCTATTGAAGATAGTATTCCTATGCTGAAGTCATATTCGAAATACATGCCGAGTGACTTACATCCGTATCGCGTATAGGAAGCACGCCCCTTCCATAAATAATATTAGAATAATATATAACATTTAGATTGACAGAAAATGCCTCTTATTCTAGCTTTTTAAAAGAATTGGTCAATACAAAAAATTGGTTCTTAAAGACTCGTCGCATGAACTATATTCGAAATACCTAAAAACAACAAAATTTTAAACAAAAAACTAAGTATGGTATGATGGAACAAAAACATTTTTTCTTTGAATGATGTCTCGGAATTGAACTTTCAGAGTAATTTTTCAGGTCAACAGAGTTACAAAACAATTATCCCATTAAAAAAACATAAACGCGATGTTCTTTCAAATTAAAACTCCCAAATAATCACACTGACCCCATACCAAATTTCAATTTCAAAAGCGACATTTTTAGAAAAGGAGAAGCAGTCCTTTAATATAAATAGCCCGCTTAACACCAACGTCTAGGTGTTACGAAAAGGTCATCACACTTTACGAAAGGCACATTCTCAAGTTTCCGTCAACAATTGTCCTGTCATAGGTCACCTCATGATCTCTAGAAATTACCCGAAATTCCAAAGCGTTGCAGCACTTGGAAATAAGAACGAAAATTACACGATTTGATAAAAGCTGCAAAGTTTATCGCGGTTCTCCTATATCAAACTTGACACGCCAGCCTTGTGGTTCACTAAAGTAGGACAAGACGAAGAAAAAAAGAATGGCGTATTCTCGATGTACTGTCACACCTAGGTTGCTCTCCATTTTTCTTGGTTTTTGTAATTCGACACGTGTGATTTAAATGGGGAGATACCTATGTGCATTGTATCTGGTGAAACAGAGTGCCGCGTCGTATATTTGATCACTACTGGCTTAAACTATGAGTTCTGACGCAATGTATTGCAAGCCAGTCGGTTGGTTTTGAGAAGAACCGAACTCCACTAACACGAATATAAAAGTACGTGTATACCAAAGAAATGTCTGTTTTGAAACTGACTGAATTACTGTTAAACACACACACATATCTCTCTATATCTATATATATCTATATATATCTATATCTATATCTATATCTATATATATCTATATTATATATATATATATATATATATATATATATATATATATATATATATATATATATATATATATATATATATATATATATATATATATATATATATATATATATATATATATATATATATATATATATATATATTATATATATATATCAATTTGTTGATGGTAGAAGTCTTCAGGCGTATCACCTTTATTATTATAAAACACTATAACAATACGAAACTTAACATTATAAAAATCTATCAGGTCGATCTGATACGCTTTTAAAACTGGTATGTTTCTAATAAGCGTTTTCAAAGCATTCAGAAATGCAAATATCAGCTCAATTAGTTACATGGAAACTGAAAAGCTGTTAAACATTTCAATTGGTTAATGGTAGAAGTCTTCAGGCGTATCACCCTTATTATTACAAAAACATTATAAAACATTAACAATACAAAATTAACATTCTAAAAATCTATCGTATCGCTCTGATAGGTTTTTATAAACTGGTGTGTTTCAAATAAGCTTTTTCAAAACATTCCAAAATGCAGGCATTCACGCAATTAAAATTAATCTGAATTTAACTACTCTGTTTATGGATAATTTATTATCCGTAAAAACTTTATTTTTGATTTAGGGGTATGCTTTGATAGTGTGATCTAGACTTCATTTTACATATTAATACCAATGTTGGTCGTAAAACTTTTGTCTTACGTGATTCGCTTGATTTTATTCCTTCAGAAAAATGCAGGAATATTTTATGTTTATTTTTTTTATTCACACATTAAATAATAATGTTTACTGTCCGGAATTATTCTCTAACATAGTTTTATACCAGTATTTGCATTTTTTTAAGATCCAAAGTTTAATTTAAAATCCATTTTTGTCGTTACGGTTCTTTAAGAACAATATTTTAAAGGAATTTTAACCATTTTCAAAAGAATGTTTTAAAAATTTACTATTTATATCTTCGTCTTATCCGTTCATCAGTGGCCGACCAACCGGTACAGTAGTTAAGTTGTTAGACTCTTGATCGGAAGGTTCCTGGTTCGAATCCGGGTCAGTGCATGTATGTTTGTATGCGTATGGTGTAGAGGCGGCTGGTGCATCTTAAATCTCTCGTGGCCGAAAGTCCTCACGTTTTGTTGGTGTGGAACCTTGGAGATTGGGGTGCCAGCTCAGGTGTTGCTTCGTCATCTGACCGTGGTTCAAAATTGCGAGGTGCTGTCCTTGGATCTTTCCTTTAATGGATTGATCCCGGACCGTCGTCGTCAATAACCCGGTTCGTTGCTCTAATATGACGTTAATTAAAAATTACCAACTACCGTTCATCAGTCAGTGATACTTTAATTGAATTCTATCTGTTGTGCCACTGAATGAATAAAGTTGACATAAACGTATTAAAAGTAGTTTTTAGCTTAAAAATATAACTTAAAAATACATGCAAATTTCAAATTCCTTATAATGTACTGATAAATTGTAAGAAAGAAAACATGCAAAGATTTATTGGAATTTTAAATTTATTGGAAATTTTGGCTTGTGATTATTAACATAACTTAGTTTAAAAAAACCCATTAAATAATTAAATAAACAGTAATAACATGGAATTATGAAGAGCGCCTACTCCAGCTAAATATCATTAAAACATACAAAAATAAAAGCTGTACAACTAATAAATAATTACAAAAAAAAATAACGTCAATGAATAATAACAATAATATTTGTCAAAAGCTCTTAAAAATTATTAAAAGAACAATACTAATGTGGTAAAAACAATAGGTATAAAGAGTAAACAATAAAAAATATACAATGTACAAAATATATTATGGGTAAGAAAAACTGAAATATTAATGCTGAGTTTAATATTAGGTACAGAAAAAAATATGTAGTATGCTTGTAGCAATAATTTCAAAAACAATACTCAAATTTGAATGCTTTTAATGGTGAAAAGTTTTAGTTTCTAGTTATGGCGCTGATCGTCCGGTTTCGGACCTTGCGCAATAAACCCAACAAAGGTACTGCGAAAGAAAATATATAATACAAAATAAAGCATAAAGTAGCCAAACAAATTTATTAATACGGAAAACATTAATTTTAGCAACACGACCTTCGACTATAGTGTTTTTGTTCTATGTTTATTGTTCAATTTCATAACATATTTCAATTTGACATTCGATTCCCCTTAGTAGCATTC
The DNA here is from genome assembly GCA_947359465.1 of Metellina segmentata. Lineage (NCBI taxonomy): Eukaryota > Metazoa > Arthropoda > Arachnida > Araneae > Tetragnathidae > Metellina > Metellina segmentata. The sequence goes on from OX375881.1 coordinate 56,984,415, forward strand.
ATATTCTTTATAAACGACATCATAAAATATACACAACTGAAACAGTTCCAGGTGGAGACTGTTGAGTTCAGATTGTGTTGATTGCAGTGTGCTTGTTGAGTAAATTAGTCCTTGAATAACGATAGATATATTCTGATAATGTTTGAATGCTTATCTTAATTAACTTTGAAATGAAAAAGCGCTGATCTTTGCTTGGGTGAAAACGTAATTTCTGTGAACACGGACACAAGTTAATTGATCTCATTGTGTTAGTTCCTATAAACATTTTAGTTTACTTTTACTTGACAATATCTTTTAAACGGAATATTGTACTTTAAAAGAAATACGATTTTGTTAGACCGAAAGGCACAATATCTCTGATAAAATTAGGTTGGTTGAGTTTCATGGCGCAATTGGCTGTTGCATATACTACCGATACTTCATATCGCAACCCGACAAGAAAAGTGACGCAACTCGAAATTGCAGAATTTGAGAAACATCAACTTAAGGATACTATAAAACTTTATTGAAATAGTATAAACTTCTTTTAAATTTTAGGTAAGTATTTATGGTGGTAACTTCTATTATATTCTATAGAATAGTAATATAAAACGCTGGGGCACCACATACATATATATCAATGACATAACATCAAAATTTTTATTTTTTGACTTGTGTCACTTTTCTTGCCGGGGTGCCATATGTTGGCTTCATTATAATGATTTCGGTCAACAAGGGTGCTTGACTAGCATAAATTAATTTAGCATTTTATTCACTGGGTACACTAGTCTGGTATTTTCTTCATTTCCCACATGTGAACGTGATAGCCTAACTGGTAGAGTCGTTGATTACCAATAGGAGCGTTGTCAGTTTGAAATTAGATACAAGCAAAGACAGTCGTTTTCGAGGGGCATGGTGCACGTTAAACCTGTCGTGACCTCGGGTATTCTCACGATTGCGTGGTGTGGAAATTTGGCGAGTGAAGTATCAGTTTAGGTCCTTACCTCGTCTTTACCTGTTAGGGAATTGGGAACCCAAACGGAAATGATCCTGGACTGTCGCCAATGGTCCGTTGTTGTGTTGCTTCAGTGCGACCTAATTTTAACGATCAGTCTTCTTATTATTTCATCACAATCCGAAAATTCATCGAGGTACAATGACATAAAACAGAGAACATCAGAATGCGCAAGATAACGAATTGTTGTGAACCAACTTTTGTCAATTCGTTGACAGCATGCCGTTCATCATGGCTATTTTCAATCACTAGATAGGTATTTTACGCAATGTCAAAAATATTTTTCATACCATTTACATTAACCGATTTGAACATCATTCAGACATAACAGTTCTATCTCGGGAGTGTTATCAATGCATCCTACACATATTCTAAAATGCATGGTAAAACCCAAGAACATGGCATCTCGTTAAATTACCGATTAAAATGTTTGTTGTCTTGGCTATTTGGATAGGCTGCCTTATTTGACGACTTCCTTTTGCGCGAGGGTGAAAGTGTATGTATCAAACGCACGTTAAACCTGTCGTGACCTCGGGTATTCTCACGATTGCGTGGTGTGGAAATTTGGCGAGTGAAGTATCAGTTTAGGTCCTTACCTCGTCTTTACCTGTTAGGGAATTGGGAACCCAAACGGAAATGATCCTGGACTGTCGCTAATGATCCGTTCTTGTGTTGCTTCAGTGCGATGTAATTTTAACGATCAGTCTTCTTATTATTTCATCACAATCCGAAAATTCATCGAGGTACAATGACATAAAACAGAGAACATCGGAATGCGCAAGATAACGAATTGTTGTGAACCAACTTTTGTCAATTCGTTGACAGCATGCCGTTCATCATGGCTATTTTCAATCACTAGATAGGTATTTTACGCAATGTCAAAAATATTTTTCATACCATTTACATTAACCGATTTCAACATCATTCAGACATAACAGTTCTATCTCGGGAGTGTTATCAATGCATCCTACACATATTCTAAAATGCATGGTAAAACCCAAGAACATGACATCTCGTTAAATTACCGATTAAAATGTTCGCTGTCTTGGCTATTTGGATAGGCTGCCTTATTTGATGACTTCCTTTTGCGCGAGGGTGAAAGTGTATGTATCAAACCTAGGACCGAGTTACCATGTTACAAAATTATTGGCCAATTAGAAACGATAATTTCTATTATTTGGCCATACAACCGTGTTCTTCAGTCTAACCCAAACCATATGCATATATTAAAAAGCCATTACATTTAAGTTGGATCATTCCGTCTAGCGATTTTATAGATGGTCCAAAACGCACCATTCGAACCTCCCTAAATGCATATTAAGAAAGCTTAGGCAGCTCCCTCCATAAGCATGCCAGTCCACAGTACTAGATTATATAATGGATCGGGGTAGTCTACGATACCTAGATACCACTAGGTGATAGACTATGTTGTGTCCTTCAAAACATGTATACACACATACAGACTCACACTTATTTATAATAGGTTTGTAAGATAAATAATGGGGGTATGCGTGGTACTTATGTATAATAGATATATTATGTCAGATTTATTATTATAAATGCAATGAAGATTTATCTTTTTAAACTTAGAAAAAAATTAAACTACATATTACAGTATAAAAACTTTACTTTTTTCAGGGTCCATCTATAACCTTTGGTAACGGTACCATGGTACCGGTGACCCTTCCAATGGGGGGGGGGGACCCTAATATTACAATTCCTCCGTCAGACGTTCATCGAGAAACATGCCCTTCCAGGTCAAAATATCAATTACATTTGCTACACTATTTCTCTCTAGACACCAAAGAAGCGTAACTTTGGAACGTGTTTTTTGCCTTCTTGAGAAACGTGAGGAGCAGATTTATTTCTACCTGCACGTGTGATAGGTCGCAGAGGGCAAGTAAAGTATGGCTATTATGGAAACTGTTTGGCGTTATCTTTTCATGTGATGACAAGGTCGTGGGCGCTTAAATAGAAGGCAGGGTCTCCGAGGAAAAATATTTTAAAACTAGGCCATACCATTCATAGACTTATCTATGAGTCAAAGGTAAAGGTTCCTCCTAGTATGGACCGTCCATACCACCCACGTGTATCACCTGTTTATTTGAAAATCAGAAGCCTAGGCGTGGGACATTTTGCAATTCTTTTCTTGCACCTGCAAAACATGACCTTAAAACATAAAATAAGAATTAAAGATCTGGCTCCCCAAAATGGTCTTAAAAAAGGTTACCTGCGCTTGAATAGGCATTTACAAATTATTACTGTGGTGAACTTAGATACCACTACAAGCGTAACTTGCAGAACAATACACATACATTAACCATCTTCAGAAACATACATTAACCAACACTACATACATTAACCTGTAATATATATCAGGGGTGGGGAACGTACAACTATAATCCTCCAAATGATTTCGACGAGATACCTCGTCTATCAATATCTGACCAAACTAGCAAATGACGAGATATCTCGTCATAAAGATATTGCCGAATTTTTGTTATGATGACGAGATCAAGATCTGATCAGTGCTATTATTATCTGTCAAATTCTGTTAATGCTTTTTCTAATGATGAGACACCTCATCAAGACAATCCTCAGATGGGTTGAGGCTAAATGAGACCTTATAGGTTCTTAAATGCGGCCTTTTGATCGAATCCAAGTTTTATGGAACGAATAGTTTTATTTGTATTAATACATTTTTGTTTGTCCTTTGTTTTCCTTTTATTTTCAAAATGAACGTATTTAACCCTTCTGGTGGTGTTCTTGACGAGGTATCTTGTCATTAGCAAAAAAACTGACCAGATCTTGATGGATGAGACATCTCACCATTAGAGGAAAACTGACCAGCTCCCGTCACCATAACAAAAAAACCCGACAATGTCTTGATGATGTGTCCATTAGCAAAATTGATCACATCTTGATGGACGAGATATGTCGAAACCAATTGGAGGAGGGTTAAGGGCATAGAAAGTAAATATTTAGGACGCTGGGACGGTAGCATGATGGTGGATTATTGTTGTATGATTAACAGAGAAGGACCTAAAGCAGTATTCAAAGAATGAAAGTTACCCCGAAATAATCCTCCTTGATTGATTAAAAAAATTAGAATATTAAACCACAAAAAGGCTGAATTGACAGCTTCTTTTCGCGTGATTTAGTACTAATACTAACTGAATGACCCGGCGTTGATCGGGTTTCAAATATGACCGCGACAGCTAAAATAGGACCTCGATATTTCCCTGTGTTAATTCAAATACACAAACCCTGTAGAACGTGTTTTCTTGTCCATGTCCATTTATTGCAGAAAAGCAAACTTTAAATTTTAAAATTGGGGTTTCAAGAGCACTTTTAGGACTACCTGTGTGTCAATTTTCATGGTTACAGATTGGTCTGAAGACAGGAAAGAAGTAGCCCATGTTTTCCGAAATGTTCTAAATATGTGCACCAAATTTGGTGTGGATTGGTCAAACGATGTAGATTTGTAAAGAGAAAGTACATACATCATTTTTTAAATATATAGAAGATGACTAAAATGTTTTATAACTTCCTCCGTCTACCTGGCTTCACCACCACAAGAAGCTGGTTAGCGAGAATTCGCGGAGGTCGAGTACGCCAGTTTATTATCGACTTTTGACAACGACCCTGTTCCTGCTTGAATTGGAATTCGCGAATAGTTGCACAGCTCGACATATGTTTTCGTTCTGTCGGCCCCAAATTTTTTTTCTTGCTTTTAAACCACTTATTCCTGTTACTCTACATTCAACTGGAACTAAGGACCTGCATACTGCAACCAAATGTGTAGATGTTTTGCAACAAAAAGAAGACACAACAAAGCCAGTGAATGATTAGTTAACTTTAAAATTAACCAATAATATTAATTTTTTGAAATTATTAAGTACATGTTGTTAAAAATTTACAAAATAATGTACATTTTAAAGTATATCCAATTAAAGTTTCTTGAGCGTGGACTTATTTGCAAAAATTTTAATTTTGCTTACAACTAAATATATATGGGACTTCCTTACATTAAAAGGGTTCTCCACCACTGGTATGCATCATCGACTTATAAGTTAAACACACTGAGAAAAAAGTTTTTCTAAAACGAAAAAGGAACATTTCCATATTTATTAAGGATGTTTCTGAAGAAAAATAATTTAGTGGATTTACCAATCACGCACATTATGGTTTAGAGGAGCTAAAAATATCATATCTTGAATAGTGTGAGTGCGTTTTACTCATCAACCGACGATATATAGTCAGGCTATGATGAGTGGGCATTAGGGACACATGTGGTTTTGAATGAATCTATTCGTTCGATGAAGGGGTAGGCTAAACGTAAACAATGAATTCCAACAAGTGGCGTCTTTAGCATAGTTCCTAGTCACGGGGTTTTGGTATCTTGACTACTGTTTAACAAATGGACTCATCCAAGGTCATGGGCCTTCTCATCGAAGCCGAACTATAGGAATGTCACCTATCTACACCAGGAAGTACTTTTTGTTTCACAAAGTTGCGCTGTATTTCACGTAACTTGGTATTGAGCTTAACTTTATTCGCCATCACAAAAATATACTTGCGATACAATACTGTTTGACGCACTAAATTACATTCTATAACAAAAAAAATCGACGCACCAAGAAGGAATCATCCGATTGCTTTGAAATTTCGTATGCAAAAATGTTTTGACCAAATATGCAAATGATTAAAATTTGGTGTCCAATGAATGAATAGTGCGATCTCCAGCGCATCGGAGCTGCGCATCCAGCAGATGTATATAAGGAGTTGTTCTTGAACTGTTGTTAAAAATTTCTGCTGCATTGCGATTTAGGATACCTTTCAACGACTGAAAAAATGCCTCGCCTCAGGATTCGAGCTCATTACGAGCAACATTCAGAGTTTGAAAGAGGTCGTATCATTGGATTGAAAGAGGCAGTTTGGGCAAATCGGAGAATCGCTCGTTATGTGAGTCGAAGCGATGCGGCGATTAGAAGATGCTGGCAAGAGTGGGTGGACAATGGCAGATTTCAGCGTCATGATGGTAGCGGTCGACGTAGGGCCAAAACAGATCGCGAAGACAGAGTGATTGTCAGATCAGCTATCACAGCGTCTTATTCATCGCTATCAACCATTAGACGTGTGACCCACACACGAGTGTCCACCATGACCATTCACAGACGGCTGAGAGAGCGAATTCTACGCTCGTACAGACCGTTACGCAACCAGCCACTCACGCCTGCGCACTATCGAGCCAGATTACAGTGATGCTTGGCTCGATCAGGCTGGAATGATGATGAGCGACGAATCCCGATTCCAACTGTGTCCTGACGATCATCGAAGACGTGTCTGGAGACGCCCAGGGCAGCTTGCCGATCCTGCTTTCACTATTGCACGCCACACGGGCCCTCAACAAGGAGTTATGGTCTGGGGTGACATTTCCCTTGATAACCGGACCCCTTTGGTCGTCATTAGAGGTGCACTTACTGCACAGCGGTGCGTTGACGACATTCTGAGACCTGTTTTGCTACCGTTCCTTTCGCAGTACCCTGGGCTTATTTTTCAGCAAGACAATGCCAGACCACATAGGGCAAATGTTGCTATGAACTGTCTTCAAGCTTGTCAAACACTTCCTTGGACAGCCAGATCACCAGATCTTCACCCATCGAGCCTGTCTGGGATATGATGGGAAGGCGACTGCATCCGGTAGGGAATGTTGATGACGTAGTCCGACAATTGTAGCAAACTTGGCAAGAAATACCGCAGGAGACCATCCGGGAGCTTTATCGGTCTATGCCACGCCGTGTGGCAGCTTACATCCAGGCTAGAGGCGGGTCAACACCTTATTGAGCTCATTACTGTAACTCTGAAATAAATCTTTCAATTGTTCCGAAATTTTAATCATTTTCTATTCTGTACATAATTTTCCTATCCAACAATTTTTGTCTCCATCGGACAACTCCTTCTTGGTGCGACGATTTTTTTTTGTTACAGAGTACATTGATTTTTACGTCTTGCTAAATTAATACTGTGCTGAATTACGAAACAATTTAAGTTTTCTATATTTTATTATTTAAACAATTAAAACGCTACCATTACAAATATTAACTAAAATACAATAACATGTAGCAGTGTAATCTTTCTTCACCATGAAGTACTTTTCGGTAGACAAAGTTGCACTGTCTTTCACATGTTTTGCAAAATTGTCTATAATCTATATGTATGCGGTGTTATCATGAAGTGTTTGAAAGTAAATGCATCGTTTTCCTGTATTTTCCTGTGCATGGAAACATTTAGATCACGAAGACTTAGTAACCTCATTAAAACTAATGTAAATACCTTTTCAACCAAAAAAAGGTTTTTCCTTTAAAAAATAAAGAAGTTTTAAAGTTCAAAAAATTATTTAGTGGATTTACCAATCAGAACAGCTAAAAATATTCTAATAAAAAAAATTTTGAGTGTGCTTTACTTGTAAACCGACGATATATAATGACGACATATTTACGAGTAAAAATATTATATTCTGGATTATTTTTTTTTATATGCATAGTTATTTATACCATTCAAGGGTAAATAATTCAAATTATTTTGCGTTGTTAATCGAAATAGATTTATTGATCTTGGCTCTATAAAATATGTAGACGAAACAGCTAATTTTATAAGTCACTTCGTAATCACAAGAGGTTGCATGAGATTTATGATTATGGAATAAAATCTACAGTGATATTTCGAGTACGATCGAATTAAAAAACAACTAGATCTTGTTTTTTTGTGTGAAGTAATTTTTGATATAGCAATTGATTGACTCACTTTTCTTTACAATTACTATACACCTTAAAATTAACAATAATTTTAAGTTTTATAAGCGTCATTGTTTGAAAGTCAAAAGTATGAAAAACTTTATGCAAATAGTTGAAATACCACGACCCAAACATAGTTTATCCATGAAAAGTTCCAATTAAAATTGGGTTTCTGCAACTAATATAACACTAAATTTTGTTTGGTACTTTTAGCTATTGTGCTGCATGAATGGTTCACATAAAATTTCATTTAAATGGAAATAATTTAACACAGTTCTTATAAAAAGTAATTTAAAGACAACCTAGATAAGTACATATAATTACTTATATCTTTTAGTATAAATACATTAATACTATCTCTTTTAGAAGGGATCGTTGCAATAATAATACAGCAGGAAGAATAAATACTTTAAAACAAATATTTATTTTTCATAAAACATTAATATTTTTGTTCTTTCTTTGCTTAATCATCAATACGTTTTTTTGGAATTGTAAATTAACACAAATTCAAGAAAACTTATTCGATAATTTTGTTAATTATTTGCACATGAACCTTGCAATCAATAAAAATATTTTAAAATGCTAATTGTCTGACTGTAAATTACATTTTTTGATTATTTTAAAGTTATTCTAGGCATCCATACCTAAACCTCTAAGATCCAAACTTATTGAAGCCACTGTTTATTTATTAAACCCATATTCATAGTTGGTATAATAATACATTTTAATTGATTCTACACGTATTTTTAATATGGATGAAAAATTCATTGTAGATGAAGTAAAATTTTGTTTAAATTTCAGAGTTGTCACTAGAGCGAAGAGAAATAAATAAAATAGGAATGTTTGGAGATACGTCATAAACGTGTACTGCAATTACATATTTAAATCCAGATTATAATTTTCCCCAATACAAGTGTAAATAATCAGAAGGAAACTGCTTTAAATTATTTTTACTCATATAGGTGGACAAATTACGTATTAAATTTTTTCTCAGACTCTTAAATTTAAAATAAAGTTGAAAATATTAATAATTTCAAATCTACTTGCAAAAGCAATTAATACAATCACCAAACTTTCCATGAAAGAGTCGGATAAAAAAAAAAGTTTGATAGTGAAAATTAAATTGTTTTTATGATAGATTATTTTTATTCCTGTTCAACAATTAATAAAAAATTTAACAACAAAGTATATTTGAATAAAGTAGACGGCTTTAGTTCGAAATGAGTTTTGTTTCAAGCTATGAACATAGATGGCGACACCAAATTTATGTGCATTCTATTAAAAGGAGACTTCTCTCTTCAAGAGATTCAAATTGGTTTAAACTAGATAATCGTGTACAGGGCCCGATTTAGAAAATTTGGTATAGTAGGCACAACACGCAGGAAGGGGGCCCCCATGTTATCCGTTCATCACAAAAACTAATTTTAAAACAATAATTGGTACTTACGTATTTGACTGTTGACCGTTTCAAAAATTATTGAAAAAACATTCCAGAAAATATGAAAAGTTATTTTTGTTTAAAAATTTTAGATACTTTTGAAACTTTGGGGCCCTTTAAATTATGGAGGCCCTAGGCCCGTGCCTCACGGGCCTAATGGTAAATCAGGGCCTGATCGTGTATGCTATCTAATTATCTGTGGATACGATTTAAAGCTAGAGGGCTTTGGCATAACGGAACCAGAACCCATAGTCCAATGGATAAACGGAAAGAAAAAACTTTTTATTTCATCTCTAAAAAAAAACCCAATATCAGCAATTCTATAAAACAATTTTTTATGAGTATCTTTAGGAATACCCGTTTTACATGTATGGTTTACGCATCAGGTAAAGCTATCTTGAGGGTTGTATCTAGCCGATTTGGTCAGAATTTTTTTTTTTATGAACAGAAATGGAAGACCTGGTTTACGGGTCTGCAGGAACTTTTCGATGGGCTTTAAGCTGGCTTGCGAGCTGTTTAAACATATCCAAAGAGATTTTCAACGGCTGAAGGCCGGTTAACCTATTAAGAGGGTATATTGTCTGCTGGATGATAAAAACTTTTCGATGGACGAGTTTAAGGACCCGGTAAACTTGTCCACAAGGTAGTATCTGAGCTGTGGGAAGAGTAAATCTATTCTGAGGGTCACATCTGAACTCTGCGGGCATGATTGAAATATTTGGAGGGTCAAGCCTGGTTTAAATTTGGTATCCGAAGATAAATTATTCTTTCAATTTCAAAATGATGTCAAAACTGAATATATTGCTATTGAAAATTATGAAGTTTGTATGCAGGTTTTTTAAATGAACGAACCTTTAGCCAAATAATTTGAGCTATTTTCTATTAAATGATATTTTCGAATTCACTCTTAGAAGGATACGGGAATGAAGGTGGGTATTTTACCCCCGTTCTGTTAAGATACCGACTAATTCGTTTTTTCACCCTTATTTATGTAAGTCAATCGCATCTATTGCAGTTGGATAAAGTGGTGCAAAGTAAAGGTGAGGTGGAACAAATGCAAACACGCATTTTAAAAGTTCATATTTAACCAACTACTAATCTCCAGAAATCATTTTTAAAATTTTAGTATTTGCTATACTCTCAGGCCTTTTACTAATATGTTTATAATCTTATTTACTTAAACTTACCCAACATCCACACACTTACCCAAACAAGCTTAATTATAATTTAATTAAAAAATACTTTCCTATGTTATTTTTTGGAGATGTACCTGGCCCACACGAGGGGGTAGATGTATAGGTATAGTCTTCTGAGTGGGGTGTGAGCATATAATTTCAATCAAGTCCTTTTGTAGGCATAGTTTCCCTGCCAAAATTCGAAGTTCTCCTGTGGTAAGTCTATTCCAAAGGACCTTTTCAAGCATTTCCAGCTGGTTGCAGCCCCTACAAGACAATCACTGACACGTTTAATGTTCAATGGAAGCACTCGCCCTACATTTACTTTAGTGTTACTTGCCTTTTTAGTTTGTGTTGAAGGAAATTTAATCCATTTAATTTATTTTATTTCGACCTTCGGATCTACAAAGGTCGAATTCGAAACTCTTTGTAAGGAGATTCCTAGTGGGCAGTCAACGTCACTCCTAACAGGAACAATCACCAACATGCATGAGCCTACTAACTTGGATTGGTAACCTGACATATTGGGTGACAAACAACACTATGACTACTACACCAGTGAAGAAATGCATGATCCAGCATGCTACAAAACTGTCACAACTGTATATTTCAGTAGATAGTAGTTGAGGTTTCAATAGAGAGTAGTTAAGGATGCAGTAGAGGGCTGTTGAGGTTTCAATAGAGGGTAGTTGAGGCTCCAGTAGAGGGCAGTTGAGGTTTCAATAGAGGGTAGTTGAGGCTCCAGTAGAGGGTAGTTAAGGTTTCAGTAAAGGGTAGTTGAGGCTCTAGTAGAGGGCAGTTGAGGCTCTAGTAGAGGGCAGTTGATGTTTCAATATAGGGTAGTTGAGACTGCAGTAGAGGGTAGTTAAGGTTTCAGTAGAGGGTAGTTGTAGCTCTAGTAGAGGGCAGTTGAGGTTTTAATAGAGGGTAGTTGAGGTTCTAGTAGAGGGTAGTTAAGGCTCCAGTAGAAGGCTGTTGAGGTTTCAATTGAGGGCAGTTGAGGCTCTAGTAGAGGGCAGTTGGGGCTCTAGAAGAGTGCAGTTGAGGTTTCAATAGAGGGTAGTTGAAGCTCCAGTAGAGGGTTGTTAAGGTTTCAGTAGAGGGCAGTTGATGATTTAATGGAGGGTAGTTGAGGCTCCAGTAGAGGGCAGTTGAGGTTCCAGTAGAGGGCAGTTGAGTTATTGAGTTTTGAGTGTGCAAGAAGCATGTACATTACAAAGTCCCAAATGCGGATGTCGGAAATCCGGAATTGTCCAGAAAACCTGACGTTTTCTCTAGCGGCGTTTTTTCTGTTTTTCTCACTGTTTTTCTTCTTTCCGACATTTTTTAAAGAACAAGGAGTTAAACCTGGACCTAAATGATGAAATAACGCAAAATAACGGACATGTTCAAAGTAAATACCACACAGAAAAATTAGATTTGCAAGTAAAATTTTTTGCATTGTATTAAAAAGGTTTTTTTCTTTTTTTTAAAAAATTATTCCGATTTATGTACCTGCTATTTTACTATTTCAAACGTCAAATTCACCTTGGGATTCCGAAATCCGGAGGATTCCGGATTATGTATTTTGTACTGTATTTAGTATTTCTTCACATAAAATTAGAAATTAATTTTTTTTGCATTACGTATGTATTGTAGTCGAGATACGAGTTGAGGGGTTTACTTCCAACTTAACAAATGCAGACACTTTTATAATAAGGTTTGGTAAGGTACGCAAATAATTATAACAAAAGTCAATACAAAACATATCTGAAAAATGATTACAATATTTATTAAAATCTCAATTTCTGATTTAGGATACTTTCAGATTGTAATTAAACCTGAAAAAAAAATCTAGAAGAAACGAGGAAATAGTATTTTGTTAACTAACAAAATTTAATTTTTTCAATTGTATTGATATTGTATGTTTAAAATCTCGTTTTTTAACTATTTAAATCAATTTATACAATGTCTTACAAGCTTATAAGTGTATGAAATTTTTTATGAAACGAATGTATTTCTACCAGATTAATTATTGAAGAACAGTATTTTTTCTCAATAATTCTCAAATTTTGTAACTTGCATGATTTTCTAAACGAAAAATTTGAAAGTAAATAATTTCAAAACCATTTGGAAAAGAAAGCTATTTGAAATAAAAAAAAATGTTGTAAAAATGTTGTAAAAGCTATTCGAAATAAAAAAATTAAAATTTTTACTGTTATAAATTACAGTGAAATTGAGCAGATTGAGTTATTTGGATTATTTTATGTCCTTTACTTGATAGTTATTGGACGCTAAAAAATTGTGTCGAGTGGAAAATGAAGTGTTGAATAAATAAAGACGAGAATTTTAAGTAGAAAACTTCGAAATTATACTTATAAAGTATCGTTAAGAAATTTGCAATGTTACAAGAAATTGCAAGATGAAATAAATATGGAGGTATATAGTTGTATATTAGCTGGATTAAATATAATTATTTAACTGTGATATTAATGTTATATTGAACGATGTTATTATTGTTATATTGAACGATGTTATTTATGTTATATTGAACGATATTATTAATGGTATTTTACTTTGTTATTAATGTTATTTAACTATGTATAAAAAAATATATACATATATATGTTATTAATGAATGGTATTTAGATCTGTTATTAATGTTATTTAATTATGTTATTAATGTCATATATATTTAACTATGTTATTAATGTTATTTAACTATGTTATTAATGTTATTTAGTTATGTTATATCAATGTTATTTAGTTATGTTATATCAATGTTATTTAGTTATGTTATATCAATGTTATTTAACTATGTTATTAAGGTTATTTAACAATGTTATTTAACAATGTTATTTAACAATGTTATTTAACAATGTTATTTAACTATGTTATTAAAGTTATTTAACAATGTTATATAACTACAGTTATTTGATACATAATGAGTTAAGGGTAATCTTAGAAAGTTTCAACAAATTAAAAAAAACTAAATATAAATGTTATACATGCAATTTTTTTGTTGAATGTTTTATGTCATAATGTGCTTATATTTGTTTTTACCAACTGTATATTCGTTATTGAATCGCAATTAAAAAAAATTTGAAAATTGCTTATACTATTGAATATTGAAATAAAGCCATAAAGTGATTTTATGAACTTAATTTCATACGACATCAACATAATCGAAAAAAAAATTAAACAATTAGAAATAGATGAAACTCAAATAATGAGAACAAAGTATATTTGTTTTTAAAAACGTTTATTAAACTATTTCTAAATACAAAACAACACTGAATACAAACACGTGGTAGGCAAACAGTGCTCTTTGATAATACATTTAATTCGATAAATTAATAAGCTCTTTGATAATTTGACCCGATGAAATCATTAAGACAATAAATAATGATTCGACTTCACAAGGCTGATTATCTTTTGTTTTTCCTGGGAAAGCAAATTTGTGACATTTTGTTGAGTATTATTCCATCATATTGTCTTTGAAATTGTTTCCTATAGATATGGTTCGGTAAATCTGTAAGAAAAATATATCTAATTAGGGATATTGGAAACCTGAGTAATATTTTCATTCGCATAAATATATTTGGATTTTACATACATCATATATGAGCAAAATAAGAATTTATTCATTTCACTTTTAGCATTCTATTTGTTAAAATATCTTGAAAGAGAAAATTTACAGTTTTTTTATTTTAACCATAATTATTCATGTAGTACAATTACATTGGTAAAAATAAAATCGCCTCCTTCATGTTATTAAAACTAAATTTTAATTATGATCGTCAGTACAAGATTAGTTTATTTGGGCAAATTTTAATTATATACTTCTTTTACTTAGAGATTAATTTTTAGTTACAGCTGAAGAATGAACCTTTTAAAACTGCTGAACAAAGAAAGATACGTAGGAAAAAAATAGGGAGAAAAATTGGATTTTTATATTGAGATCGTTTAGTTGTAAAATGATTTATTCATAAGGTTTTATTTCGAAAATTATTGGCTAATACAAAGAAGCGTGACAACATTACACAGACGATAGAACTGTCAGATAAGAGCAGACCACACGAAAAACTGACTGATAACTGTAAAATGCGGATACGTTTTGTTCTTAACTCATTTTGACCTGTTAATCTCATTATAATGTAAGCCAATTTTCAAACCGGTCAATTGGACTAGTTGAAACGTATCGACTAGGAAAACTGATACTGTTAGCAACATATCCCTTTAACTAACACCTACTAGTGTTTATCCGAGAGAGAGATATGTCCTGACTACATTTAAAACTATTGTTTATATCTGATGGGTCACGAGATAGATATAAAACTGCTTTGAAATTCAAACGTTCTAAGGTACAGGAGTACGAAACGTATATTTCGAAGTTTTATAATAAAGACAGACACATGCTTGAATTTGACTGGGAATGCAAAAATGGATAATTTGAAAACCAGAAATTAAGAACATTTATATGAATATGTTTTATGAACAAAATTTGAAAATAGAATATAAGACGCCTTAGTAGTATTTACTTGTGCTTTGTGAAATAGCAACATACAAGGTATTCTGTAATAAGTATTTGCCCCGTTTATTACAAAAAGTTGCAAGTTGAATTGTTTTGAGCATAATTTGCAAAGACGAGACAGACAGTTTAGCTATTTATATTTTAAAATTACCTTCGATCAGCTTTGAATACAAAATTTTTGGTAACAGTACCATGCAGCTTAAAAGTATACCACAATTCATTCTGATGTGTATGAAATTTTAGCATGCTTACTTAATAGTATCCGTGTCGGGGGGCAGAGTAGGATGGTTGGTGGACCTGGGCGGGTTGGGCATGGAGCTCAACATCAGCGGGGTTCTGGCTTTCGGTTCCTGGCTCGTTGGTCTTGACCTGGGCACGGAAACCATGGGCATCAGCAACGTAGTCAACCTGTCTGTAGATTCCATGGGCATCGGTGTATCCGTAGCTTCCCTGGACGTTGCCGTGGCCATCTCCATGCTCTTGTCGGGTCTGCTTGAATTCACCGTGGTCACCGGCGATGTCGTATCCGTATTGATATGGGATTGGCTGGGCCTGTTGGAATTTAAAATAATAATTAAAGCATTTGTGACTTAGTTCATTGAGAAGCTGTGTATCAAGCACTTTTAGCAAACAACCTTTCAAACATTTTAGAATTTTGTTCACCAAGAAGGTATTTTGAAATCTAAACATTCTAGCATACGATAACTTGGTTCACTGAGCAGCTGTGAGTTAAGAACGTGTGAAAACTAAACATTTCAAAAGCTTCTTAATTTAGTTCACCAATAAGCTCTCAAAGAATTCTTGAAAAATAAGCATTCAAGCATTCGATACCTCAGTTCACTGAGAAGATGTAATTTAAGCCTCTTTTGAAAACTTAACATTTCAGGCATTTGATAATTTAATTTGGTCAGAAGCTAGTATTCAAGCGTTAACAACTTATAGTTAACGTGTTAAGAAATTTTATAAATTATCTTGTTTCACTACTAAAATTTAATGTTAATATTATGTAGTTGAAGTCGTGTTTGAAAATGTTGTATATTATAGATCTACAATTTTGAATATTATTGAGTGCATATAATATGGAGACGATAATTGAGACTTACGTAGTCGTGGGCGTAAGAATCACCACCATATCCATGTCCGTATTGGGCCATGGCGACGGCTGCGGCGGAGATAAGGAGAAGAGCCTGAAAAAAGAAATATTTATAGTGAATTTCAATAAAAATGAAGAATTGAGAGAGTAGAGGACAAAAGGACAAGTATGCAAATCCAGAGTTTTAATGGAAACAATAGTGAAGGGAATCATTGAAGAATAGAATGTGAAATTTTATGGAGAGTTGGTTTTGACTATCAATTCCTTAAAGGTCCATTCTTAGAGAAAGTCTGTATATAGTACATAGGATTGAACTTTTATGATAAAATTTGCTGTGATGTAGAAAGAATGAATGCATTATTTACGATTATAATTTGTTTATTAGTTTTAATCTATTACCGAAAAATTGATCCTCTGCATTTGAAGAAATTAATCTAGAATGTTTTTCATTATTATTGAACATCTATATATAGTTTTAGCAGTCACAATTTAGAATTGTTGTATTGGGTTTTTAAAGTAGCTTTGGCCAGTGATTTAATATATAATTCAGCGGGATTTGACAGATTAAACCATTTACGTACTATTTTAATATGTTAAATTTTGCTGAATAAGATATAATTACTTTAAATCCAGTTTAAGGGATAGAAACAACGGCCTCCACACCAAGATAATAAATTTATTAATTTTCCTATTATTAACTTTCCTGAGCTTCCTATGCTTAAATTATGAAATGTATGATTTTTGGGGATCGGCTAGTTGATCGGAATTAAAATTTAGGTTTGAACCGAAACCTCAACTGGTATTTAATAAGGTTTGGTACCTCAAAGCACTTTGATTTCATTAATTAGCTTAGCAGCACGTCGCTTTCTTCTACTTAAGTTCAGTAAAAGTTTTAGGTTTCCATAATAAATCCAAGACAAAATATTAAAAAAATATAAATTGAGTATAATAAACACTACTATGTTAGTTTAATTTAAAAAATAGGTTTTAAAGTTTTACGTTAAAATAGTTCAGATTAAAAATTTAACATTTAAAGCTAGCTTTAATTGAAAAGTTAACATTTTCCTTTGCTTTAATTTCACTTTAACACATTAAAATTTTACTCGTATCTAACAGTAGAATTAAGCAAACTTTATAAGATATAAGACAAATAGTTCAATTCGTAACGCTCAACGTATTTAACTCAACCACCAAGAAAGCTGTTGAAAAGTCAATTTCTTACCTTGAACAGCATGTTGAAGGATAGAGGTATCTTTGCTCGGATGGGGCAAGTGAATACAGAAAGAACTCAGGAGAGTGAATGATTTGCTACGGTTCGATCCGAGCTTATATACGGATAAAATTAAACCGATTTCTTTGCTTTTTGCTCTTGATCTTGCTACCCAGCGAGAGGGTAGGAATCGTCACACCCAAGTCTGAGACTGTCTTACAAGGCTGTTCAGGCGACCTTTCTTAGCCTCGATAGGTCTTTCGGACATTTCAAGAATCGGGGACATTCTTAGGGAGGGGTGGGTTCTAATTAGAACTCCGGTACCACATTATCGTGTCACTTTCTAATAACTCCTCGGGCGGTTACAAGAGGGACAGAGATTTTCGTCAGAGTACTGATGGTCAGTTGCATTGTGTTTGACAAGAGAACTTAACATTGAATCGTTACATGGTCGAGTTGTAAAAGCTGTGTAATAACAATGTGAATTCTTTGAGGGATATTAGCGATTTTCAACTTGTATGCCACGGCATACTGATGTGCCATAAGAATGGCACTGGTGAGTTTAGTGGATGGCAGATTTTTATGGCATTTCAACAGTTTAGCTTTGAAATTTTGATCTCTGTTCACAAACAATTTCAAATACTATTCGTATTTTTAGTACCTGCACAGATAATTTTGAAAATTACTTTTCATTTAAAAATGACATAGAAATTGTTTGAAAAGATTTTTAAGCTAGTAAGGTTTTAAATTAGTAAAATAATTTAAATAGACGCAAATGTCTATTTTCCAATGAGAGCATCTTGTACAAAGGTCTCTTGTAGATCTCTGTAAAGAGGGAGGTAAATATTCCTAATCTAGTCAGGTTTTGAAGGAAATGTATTGCAAAACTTTCAAATATTATTTTCGAATATTTTGAAAGTAAAGTTACGGTTAAAATATTTATATGATGGACCCCCAGATAACGCAGATGTATTACAAGATAAATATCATCAAAAAATTAAAACGAAAAATAAGTATAGTCGTATTATTAAACTCTGTATATTATTTTCGAAAATACGGAAATATATACCTGTTCTAATTATTGAATGAGTATAATTAGAATGGGAAGAAATTGTCTGATCAGAAACACTATTCTTTCTATTAAGAAGTTCCACATCAATATCATGATTCATTTTTATTCAGTTCAATCAATCAGAAACAGCATTTTACTAATCGTTCTAAAATGATAGTTAAAACAAAGAAAATGATAGTTATTACTGTAAAAGGGATCAATAGAATCATCAGTAAACACATTCTAAAATCATTTGAGTAATTATAAAACTAAGCAGTTAATACAGCATCGATACTCCTATTTCTTGTCATAAGTATATACATAGTTTTAAAAATTCTCAAGAAGCATTTGTTCATATTTCTTGAAAACATTAATACGCATAAGATTTGTGTACACTTTTAGGAGTGCATGCTAATAGAAAATCCTTGTGATGTTTCCCCTCATTATATACATAAAATAAGTATATGTTATACGATTTTTAAGACTGAAAACAGTTCTTAAACTTAATATTTCAGAAGTAAAATCGGCCTGAAGTGACTTAGAACTTAGATTAGTAAAGAACTTAGATTATAACTTCAATAAGATTAACGACTAGTCTTAAATTTATTTTTAACTTGTACTAAAGAAGACTATGAAATAAATAAAATAAATTGTCGTTGTCACGACTAATCAAGAATTAGATTTGCAATTTTCCTTGCATCGATTTGCATCTAACTAATATTCACCAAAATAACATTTTATGGAACAATTTAATTAAGAAAAAATTATTGTATTTCCAAACGTACTTTAAATACTATATAGTGCTATAGTGGACCATATTTAACTGTCTTATTTAATAATTTAAATACAAATAAATGCACTTTCAATGTCTTCATATGTAATAAACGTTGTAGATAATGATATATTTCATCCACCGTGTACATTCCTCATAAAAATATAAAAATAAGTCTTGCAAATTGAAACACATACACACACAACGGCAATTTGCATCGAATTTGTAACTGAAAATCACAACTTTATGAGTAAATCAAAAATATATCATATAAAGTAAAACTCTCTGTAGGCAGTCAGCCAATAAAACTCGTTATAGGTGACTAGGTTCAGTTAAGGCAATGTAAAACAAGGAACGTGTCAAAAAGTGCTGTTGGGATTCATACGAAAGAAAAAGAGGTCATAACTAATATTGAAATAAATTAAGTCTCCGTATGATTGACTCAAAACTTTTGTTTATTACTCGAAAGTACCTTTTTATAATTGCCGACCAACCGGTCTGGTGGTTAAGGTGTTAGCCTATAGATCAGAAGGTTCCTGGTTCGAATCCGGGTCCGGGCATGGATGTTTGTAAACGTATGGTGTAGAGGCGGCTGGTGCACCTTAAATCTGTCGTGGCCGAAAGTCCTCACGTTGGGTTGGCGTGGAAGTTTGGAGAGTGGGGTGCCAGATCAGGTGTTGCTTCGTCATCTGACCGTGGTTCAAAATTACGAAGCGTTGTCCTCGAATCTTTCCCTTAAGGGACTGATCCCGGACCGTCGTCAATAGCCCGTTGTGTTGCTCTAGTACGACGTTAACTAAAATTAACAATTAACATATATATATATATATATATATATATATATATATATATATATATATATATATATATATATTTTATTTCGGTATTTTGTCAATCACCGAATGGCAACGAAAGGTACGAAAACTAACTACGATCTTAAATCCACGCTTCAGTGTTTTTTGCAAATTTATGAAGCTACAGAGTGCTATTAGAACTGTTTGAATACGAGCGAGACGTTCTAGTGAAACCTTTGAACCTTCAGAAGAACGAAGGACGATTAGAAATATCATGAACTCTTACAAGACGTCGGCTAGTTGGGGAGAAATAATATTAAAATTATATGTTTAGTTAAAGGTGGGTTCAGTTTAATGTTCAACGTTAATTTAATTCTATTATTAACCACAAATAATATAATTTAGCTATCATAACTCTTATAATGTTTAAAACGAAATAATTTTTAACAAACAAATATTATCAAACACAGTTTAAGTAAAAATAAATTAGAGAGCGCATATTTTTACATCCAAATGAATAGAGGTTAGATTATCACGATAACTTCTTATTGTTACGATAGACGTAGAAGGTGTTTCAATTCTTTTCGAAAATGATATCAGTTGTTAAGATTTTAAAAGTCAGTCAGTGTGGTGGTCTATTCTAGAGTAAATACCAAAGCAGTGTCAGTAGTAAACACAAATGAATGAGAAAAATGCTTGTAGGATTACTAGCTGGTTAAATGAAAAATATTTTATTTCATATTGGAAGTTTTCGGCCAAGATGAGGGAAAACCACTTTTCACATTTTAAAAGAGAGCAATTTTTAAGTTTAAAATTTTCCAAAATTGTAAAGTCTTAAACATTATTGAAGAGGGCTTGTTTTCTAAACTTTAAAAAGTAAAATACTCATTCAAAAAAATTATAACTTTTTCATTAAAAAATCATAATTTTTTATTAAAAAAAATCATAATTTCTTCATTAAAAAAATTATAATTTTTTCATTAAAAAAAATCATAATTTTTTCATTAAAAAATATTAATTTTTTTACTTAAAAGAATCATAATTTTTTCATTAAAAAATCTTAGTTTTTTCATTAAAAGAAATCATAATTTTTTCATTAAAAAAATTCATAAATTTTCTGATGACTTTGAATAGTCTTTTAGTTTTCATTATAAAACATGTTTTTGGTTGGTTGGGTTTTTATAGCTCAAAGCCATATTTGGCCGTGTTGCACCAGAAACAAGATATACAATACCACGTAATGGTCATACATACAAGAAAAGTTGTACTGATACATAAGAGACAAATATTTCCTGGGAGGAATAGAACATGCGCCACCTGTTAATGTCAGGTTGTTTAATGTTGTCAGTGTGCATCTCTAATGAGCCACGATGACCCCAAACATATTTCTGTAGCTTATCGCTGTTACCTGCAGCCCTTCAATTGTAATCAGAGCAGTTTGACTGCAATGATCGTTGTACATTGAAACGAAAACATTACTTGTATTTTTTCGAAATGAAAAGCTACCATCTGTACGTTTTTCTACCGTAAATTATAATCCTTACATATTAGATACGGTTATTATTTGCAAATGCCAGGTCATTTGACAGTTACTATTAGCCTTCTTGCTTCCCAATATCTCTGAACAATACAATCGAGGGAGCAGAAACTGCAACGTACGTCGCAGATCAAAGTCTTTAACGAACAATTTTCCCTTAATTTTATCAAAATTTTGGCCGATTTTTTTGTTAATAATGTTATGATGTTCTGCAGTGCAAAACGCGCTCCTTGCCATACCTTTTTTCTTTTCTGGATACGGAACAATCTCCCTACAACACCACAAATACCAAAAACCTTTTATAAATAGCACATCTTCTATGCCAATGACAAAATATTTAACTTCAAAAGTTATCGACACAATTGCAAATTATGAAAGTATGCCTTGGTTTTCAATAAAGTAAGTTAATTAATTTCGATGTTTTATTATAAATTTGTAATACATATCGAGCCGATAATTGTGTGTTTTACGTCTGGTTTTGATTTGACTGCAATTTTCAAAATTCGGACAAAATGCCTTCAGAACAATTGCAATTGCCTGGAGTAGTGGTGCAGAATACTGAATATAATTCTGCACCTGGGAATACAATTAAAGCCATTAAGCGCAGTACTCGTGTATAAATGTTCGCGTAATAAAGGGTCAAAATTATTAACATGGTGAGATTCATTGAGAATCAACAGGATTTGATTATCCAGAGACTAAGAAAAACGAACTATTTTTCTCTTGCATCCTGTATGTAAAAAAAATTTATAATGTAACCTAATATAAAGATTTTATGTAATTACCGTAGATATGTAATGGTGTAGATCAGTAATGTGCTCTAACACTATAGGTAGACATGTCACCTTGGTGGCATGCTCTGTTCATCCAAACACATTTATAAAACTGGTTCAATGTCTCACGTCACTAGGCACAGGAGTGTATGTTTAGTTAGTTAGTATTAGTTAGTATAAATGTTCGCTATTAATCGGTTTTCTGGAATTACATAAAGTATAATTAGGGAAATTTCTAAGTGTAATTTTAAATGAGTAGAAATCGAGGCAATCCTGTCAAATAAGAAGACAAAACAAAGCCACAGCTGAACCACGAGGAAAACTTGAAATAGGAGATTTTGAATCAGCAAGATGCTAGCAGGCCCTAGTTGTACTGACACTTCAAATTCACATTTCTCGCAAGATCAGAAAATGTTAGGATAGCTAAATTCCACCAAATACCAAAAGACATCAACGTTTTTAGATATTGTCAAGTGAATACAGAACCATCTCAGCACAGGACAAGTACACACTCTAGTGCTTGGTAGAACTACGGCAGTAAAGTTTACAACTCGGACATATTTCTGTAATTATCACTTTCCCCCCTGAAGGTCTTCAACTGTAAAAGTGCAGTTCGATTGTAAAAGTGCAGTTCGATTGCAAAAGGTAGTTCTATTGTTAGACTGCCAGGGGATTCAAAAACATTGCTGAATAACTTTCAAAGAAAAACTACCAGCTGTCGGTATTTTTTTCAAAAATTGAACACTTTACCAATGAGAATGTTAGGATGGCTAGATATTATTCTCCAAAAGACACATCAACATTTTATAGGCACCCTCATATTTTCAGTTGGCCATCGAAATATTGTACAACGGCACTAGTACACTCCCTAACCCCTAGTGGAACTACGATAAGAAAGTCCACAACCCTGAACTCGACCCTTTTCCTCCGACAGACACTCTGACCTGAAACAGCCTCGGTTGGCAGTCCAGCAGCACGCGAAACCAGTCTACCACACAAAAACAACACTCGTTCCCTTGTTTTTGCAGCCGTTTCACGGAGCCTGCTCGGGCGTGGTACAGAGGAGAGAGTGAAAGTGAGATATTGCGTTAAAAAGGAAAGTGGCTGGTGAAAGAAGGAAAAAAAGGAGTGAAAGTGAGAGCCGTTTGATAAGTGCGGAAAGGGATTGAGAGGCTCCTCCTCGAAATCGACCCAGATCGACGATATGTCCCTTCCTATATATAAAGGGAACAACGATGCATTGCTCAATGGCTTGTTTGACCTTGGAGCATGGCAGAGTGGAATAGAGACACACTGCAGAGCATTTGTTTCGTGTGATTTCATTGTTTTTCACCAGAGACTCCGGACTCCTTTACTTGGTTAGATTGTGGTTCCCGGTGCAATTGCCAATTACTTGATTAGATGGCGGATCCCATTACAACCCCCCCCCATCTGTGATTAGATGGTGTGTGTAGCGAGCGTAGCTACCACTACAAAACTTAACTTACGATTCAATAGTATGAATACCAGTGTAACCCAACTCTACAATGAAGTACTTTTTGGTAGATAGTTAGATACGCTGATTTATTTCGGCTTGCTATAGTGTGTACCAACACAAGGGGTCCCATTTTCTGGTTAGATGATGGTCCCACTATCAGGTTTATGAGCGGGCCCCGTTACCTAGCTATATGGTGGGTCTCAATACCAGGTTTACTGATGGATCCTATTACCTAATTAGATGGTAAATCCCAGTACTAGGTTTCTTGACGGTCACTGCTACATAGTTAGACAGTGGGTTCCAGTAGCAGGCTTCTTAACGGGCTCTGTTGCCTGGTAAGATGATGAATCTCAGTACCATCTTTGATGGGTCCCCTTACCTGATTAGATGGTGGATTCTAGAGCCAGGTTAGTAGCTGGGATCTACATGAAATACAAATATGTATTTCAAGTGCTCAATGTTTGATTTGTACAACCATATTCTTGCAACAGTATTATTAATTTCTCTATACACTTATACACCTTTTTGATTATAATGGAAAGATGCTTAAAAATGAGCTGTGTATTGCAAAACAAAATAGATTTCGCATTTCATGTGTTCCCATGCCCTAGGCTACCCACCCCTTTAGGAGGACAGAGTTCATCATATTTAACGACAGTAAAAGTCATGTAACATAAAAGTAGTTTTAAAAATAACGGTGGATAAATCTTTGACAGCTATTTATTACTTTACATTTTATTTCTAAAGTGTAACCAAAAATTAAGCATCAAAAAAGAGTTTGGTTCAAACAAATATGTATGTTAAACAAGAAAGACTTGCTGATAGAGTACCGAAATAAATAAAAAATTAAAGTTATATAATATTTTTTCCATTAAAAAAGTGCAATATTTCATTCTACTTGTGATAAGAGAGCTATTGCTGTTGAAGAAGCTCGCCACGTCAGAGCTACAAAGTAAACAGAATCCAAGATGCGTCAAACAAAACTTAATTTGAAACCTTTTCGATAATTAAACAATTTTAAGGTTAAAAATCAGTAATTGTCATTTTTTAAGAAA
Source organism: Metellina segmentata (assembly GCA_947359465.1). Taxonomy (NCBI): domain Eukaryota; kingdom Metazoa; phylum Arthropoda; class Arachnida; order Araneae; family Tetragnathidae; genus Metellina; species Metellina segmentata. The sequence continues at coordinate 57,009,094 of OX375881.1, forward strand.
CAATATTTTACTTTTAAAAAGTGGATTTGCCCCGACACAGTGGGTTTGCCCAATTTGCTAGCAACCTACGAATGGTGGGCGGTGCAGGCTCAAATCCTGTCGGATTCGATTCCTCTCTTTGTATTAACAGCTCTTTGTCTTTGTATTATCATTCCTCTAAATCATTTTTGGGTAAGAGGCAATGTTTGTACTACTTAAATCTTCATTCTGTTAGAAAGATTCGTTTAGACGAGGTTTTGTACGGACTTACATTCAGATAATTTATTGGTACGGGATATTTACCTGATATTACAAGTATGGTGGATAGAGCAATAACAATCTAACATTTCGATTGATATCGGTTAATTTTTCATCGTCGCACTTCAGTCTCATGTTCTTCATGTCACTCCTTCCATCTTTTTCGTTATAAAAGGCCAATGTTTCTATCTGCCCAAATACGGAACACCAAACACTACTAGGAGTCAACACAATTAGTTTAGGACAGTGATTTTCAACCAGTCTGTCGCTGTATACAGGTATATCGCATGGATGGTGAAACGACTTAAAAGGTGAAAAATTTATTTCATTTAAACGATTTATTTTTCAACTTTTGACAAGTATGCTCTCAAATAATTTCAAGTAATACCCGTATAAATAATATAAATAATTTTGAGTATTATTTTTATTACAAAGCATCGTAAATAAATTGTGTGAAAAAGATTTTTTGGCAAAACAACGATGAAGAAAAAAAAAGGGGTGATAGTTTCTATTGTTAGTTTTAGTAAATTAACTAAAATTATATGTTTAGTCAGAAAAGCAATATATTTTTTGGTGTGACGCAGGGTTTTAGTAATTTGTATATATGTACATGGGACGAAAAATGTTAAAAATAACTGGTCTAGGAGGCTGAACGCAAGTATCTGAACTCAGTAAAATGTTTGTATTGATCGAAATTTCACACCTATTGAAACTTAAACATCCTATACATGTAGACAGGGATAGTAGCCACAGTAGCTCGGTTGGAAGAATTAAAGACTAGCAACCGGAGGGTTGCGAGATCCAATTCAACCCAAGACTGTCGTGTAGAAAGGTATCTGAAGCAAGTTAAATCCGTCGTCGCTTCAAATGACCTCCCGCTGGCGTTGTGTGGAAGTCTGGAGACTGAGGTGCCAGAACAGGTATTGTCTCGTCATCTGACTATGGTTCAAAATTACGCGGTGTTGTCCTCTGAGCTTTGCCTTCAGGTTCGATCTAAAACCGTCGCCAATAACCCGTTGTGTTGCTCCAGTACGACGTTAATTAAATACCTACCTACATATAAATACAAATTCCATATATTGGGTTACATTAATCTGTTTAATAAACCCAATAAATTTGCCCTGCTGACAAAATCCCCAAAACTCAAAAGAATCTACTCTTAAATCCGATGAAAGAAACTTCTGTTCAGAGCAAATTATTTCTTGTCCCCTTTATAAGTGCTGCAATAATACTTTTTATTTGATAGGAGTGAGAACAGAAATCTTCCAGCAGAATAAGAAGGAAAGATATAATCATACGTCTCACAATACGAACTCGGAGAAAAACCCAACGTAATTTAACATGCACGATTGTTACCGAGATTACTTTCGTTGATAATGTGCTATACTTGATACGCCCTTTGAAGAACTATGAATTTCGTATCAGGAAAACACATTCTCATGGTACGAATCTAATGTCTCACTCCACGCTTTTCACTGACGCTTGAAAGGTTACAAGATCTTTCTTTTGAATGTTATGCATTTTAATGTAAAATTATTGAACGAAGAAAAATGAGTTTACATGGTTTGGTATCCCTCCCTCTCTTCTCTTCATTGATTTTTCAAAATAATATATATTTATTACTTTTATTGTTTGTTTTACTTTCAGTAGTTTGCCTTAGAGCCATGAAAAGAGTGTTACAATACAAATTGGGTAACAATCAATGAGATAATGTTTGTGAAATTTCCTAGATTTCATTAAGGCGCCGCTGTAGACTATGACGGTGTATGAAATGAGGGTCATTTTTCGGACAATAATATTGGGGGTCGTATGGAGGAATATTTTGAAGTGAATTGTTTTGGACTCGAGGAATTTGTTTGAAAATTCAGTAATGATTTTACTCAGCCTACATCACTTCACCATCCACATTATTTAAAATGTTGTATTTTTAAAAGTCAACTGCTGATAATTTAGTTTGGTGACTCAATAACTAGGTAAGATAAGGTAATTTTAATTAACGACGTATTAGTGCAACACAACGGGCTATTGACGACGGTCCGGGATCAATATTCTAAGGGAAAGATCCGAGGACAACACCACGTATTTTTGATCCTCTTTCAGATGACGACTCTATAAATAGGATGGCTCAAATTTTGAGGGACACGGTAGTCTGGTTGAAAGAGTAACGGATTAGTAACTAGAGGGTAGCGAGTTCGAATACAACCAAAGACCATCGTGTAAAAAGGGAGCTGGTGTATGTTAAATCTGTCGTGGCCTCAAATGTCCCCTAACGTTGATGGAAGTTTGGAGACTAGGGTGTCAGTCCAAGATCTCGTCATCTGACCATAATTCAAAATTACCAGGTGTTGTCCTAGGATCTTTTACATCAGAATTGATAATGTTTGAGAAATTACCTAGATTTTATAAAGGCTCTGCTGGAGGATATGACGCTATATGAAATCTGGGTCTTTTTTCGGGCAATAATATTGGGGGTCGAATGGAGGAATATTTTGATTAAGTTGTTTTGGACACAAGGAACTTTGTTGAAAATTCATTAAATATTTTACTCAGCCTACATCACTTCACCATCTATATTTTAATTGTTGTATTTTTAAAAGTCAACTATTGATATTTTTGTTTGATGACTCAATAACTAGGATGGCTCCTTTTTTGAGGTACGCGGTTGTCTAATTGAAAGAGTAATGGATTAGCAACAGGAGGGTTTTGAGTTCGAATACAACCTAAGACCGACTTGTACAAATAGGGCTGGTGAACGTTAAATTTGTCGTGGCTTTAAATATCCACTAACATTGGTGTAAGTTTGGAGAGTGTGACTCCAGTTCAGGTTTTGACCTCGTCATCTGCCATAATTCACAATTACCAGTTGTTTTCTTCGGATATTTCACATCCGAATTGATCCGGACCACTGACAGTAGCCCGTTGTGTTGCTCCAGTGCGACGTTTTTTCAACACCTACCTAGATATCATTTAACAGATATCAGATTATTTTTTTCATGAAACTGAAACTTTTATATCGCATATTTATTATCTATTACAGTAATAAAATACTTTGTATTGTTTGATTCTCTGACATTCATTAGCATTATTTGCGACATACAGTCGTGAAGTAGCATTTATAGATTAATCGCAAAAGTTAATTTGAGTGAAATAAATCACGCCTTTGTAGAGTTAATTTGTAGGAAATGAATCAAAAAGAAGTGCGCTGTAACTTTTAAGGAAGAAAATGCTCGAATGTAGATATAAAATTTATCTTTCTCCTGATTTTATCACACTTACTTTTCTTACTCTACAGATGGACGTATAACAGGTGTGAAATTTCTCTTTAAGTCTTATATCGTTGATAAAAATTGTGTGTTCCCCTCCTTAGTTGAGCATTTGCCTTCGATTTGATCGAACCATGTTGAGTTTTCTCACCTTTCTTTTCCTCGTGGTAGTTTGCTCCACAAATCCAATTGATGATGGTAACAATTTCTAATTGTAGTATTTGAAATAAATTTTAACATATTTATCACTTTGGAATAGTTTTTATTGCAATCTAAATACATGAAATATTGATTTATCGTGAATAGTTTTACTTAATTCTTTATTTTTATGCATGATGCATTTTTTGTAAAGATACGTGAAGTAATATTTTCAAAGTATTCTTTTTGTATTCATAATATCAATATACTACATATCTTACAATAACTGATATGCTTTTGATCTTAAATTATGTTACAGAACTTTATTAAAAGTTTCTTTCATTAGCTAACATAATTACCTTACCTTACTCTAATAGAATAGGATAACTGAAGATTGTAAATGTGAGCAGAATTAACACTTAATTCGGTATAGTTGCATTCTGTGCCTCATTTGGTGGCAACGATTTTTGAGCATTTTTTTTAATGTACTTTTAATAGCGAGATATAACAGGTGAAGGGGTGAGGACATAGGGTGGTGCGGAGGGAAGTGCTTGCCTCCAAGTAAGAAGAAAAAGGTGCGAAGGCAACCCATCTTTAAACGGTTATTCCGGTTTATATGGTAACCTCGGCAAAATTTCCTTTTTTTTTTCACGTAAATTAATAAGTTTGTTAAAGCGTATTATTTCCATTAAAAAAGTTTTTTGTGTGAATTATTTCCTTTTCGACATAAAAAGTGTGCCAAAAAAACGCGCCAAGAGCTTTGCCACCAAACGAGGCACAAAATGCAGCTATACCCTTTTCTCTTTCGTAGAATCATTTCGATAGAATTTTAATTTAAGTTCCAGGAAAATAATTTTTAACTGCTTTTAGACATCTGTATAAGTTTTACAAATTACTTTGGATGCAAATAGAATACACGCCCATCCATCTATATAATGCATTTAACATCGCACTCCTGTTGTATGATAAAACTAACGATGACTGTTATGAAAGTGGATTGTGAGGATGTTTGAGGATGGATAATTAGAAATGCTCCTTCTTAAATTGTTATCCTAAAAAATTTAGATCGCTATTCATGGTTTTGCTTCTGGCAACCTTTTCTTAATGTAATTTCTCACCTATTCAAAAATCAACTGACCTAAGGTTAACAGCTTCTCGTGGGAACTGTACTGTACCATTTTTGAAAGTAATTGGTTACTTTTGCTTTGTCTGTACAGAAGACATTCAATTTTAAAAGAAGCTCTTTTGTTATGGATAACTATAGATAAAATACGCTAAATGGAACTTCCAAAAAAATGTATTCGCTTTAAAAAGTCATAAATATTTTAACAAATTACTTTATCATGCTTACCTAGAAGACGAAGAAATTTGGAAATGTCACATATCTGGTATAAAAGTGCCATATGTCGAGTATTGGTAGGAAAACTGTGCTCAACACAAGTATGAGAGCTCGACTATTCTCCGTAGATTCGCCATTTCTTTGACTTGCGTTGTGACAATTTTACAGGAAGCGAAATTTTTTTAAAGGGCCTTCTTAATCACTCCGTTCTAACCAAAAATCCACTTTAGTGGCCACCACCTTAATATTAACATTCTCAACTTTGTCGGATGATGTATGTGAAATGGATTATTTGGCGGATATACATTAATACAATTGAAGTACAAAGCAAGTTGTAGAAATAAAAAAAAATGTGGAAAAAATGTTAAAAATTATTTAATTGTTTTTGAAGTGATTTACATTCTTACTTAAATAATATTGTTGTTTTTGTACTAAAGAGAAAAAGATTATTCAAGTCACTTTTTAATATGTAATTAATCAATTCGATCCGAATAAGGTCGGTTAATTCTGCTAGTCATTTCCATCTTGTTTTACAAACTTTCGTATGAACATAAAACTTAAATGTTCTCGATTATATTGCATGGAAAATATGATAGTATGCTAACAATGTAATTTTAAATTATTGCTGCATTCGTATAACATAACCATCTTATTTTCAGAGCAAAACCGCATAGCCCTACAGAATCCTGATTTGTTTGGTGGTGATATGATGGGTATTGAAGGACCAGAAGTAAGGTTCTTTTATTTTTACACAAATAGGTATTTTCTTGAGGAATAAATAATTATTTGCCTTTTTTCATATCCGTCGTTTAAATTTTAACTGAATCAGCAATTTAAAAGTGACAAGTAGAAATTCACTGAAATTATATAAATGTTTGTACATAAACAAGAGTTAAATTTGAATATTTTGTAACATGGGTAAAAGCGAATTAATCCTTTTTTTGACGCAAGATGAAGTACAACCAACACAAAATGATGCTAAAGATTGCAAATTTCGAATATATAGATCAAGGAGTTATGGAGTAAAGGGTAGTTGAACTCTTGTAGAACGACATATTTATCGAGATTATAGTTTTAAATAAATATTATGTACATTTAAATTACTGTAGGGAGTAAACCATCAAGCGTACATACAAGATGGGTTTGAAATTTGTATTATAAAATGTTTTTTTGGTGTAATAATGTAATTCAAAGCATGACAAATTCTTTTAATAGTTATTGGGTTTTTTATTTGTAAATCTTTCTAGAATCTTTAGAAGTTCGAACTAAATAATACCTCATTATTTAGTTGAAACTCAACAAGTACATGTAAAATGAAATAATCTATCTAGTTAAGTAATAAATTAATTAAATAATTATTTAAATAGATTTTTGACAGTCAGGCTGCTGATAAATTTAACGTTACTCTTACTGAATTTATTTATTAAGTTTTCCCACAGTGAAAGTTCAATAAATAAATTCACAAATTGAATGCAATATTTCACAACAACGTAAGATTCAAATAGACAAGTTTTCTTATTAGAAACAGGTCGAGTTATTATACAGGTGCCTCGTTTAGGTTGTAGAGGGCGCTGTTTTATCTCAGTTGATTACATCGTTTATGTAGCGTAAGGCGTTATTCTTGGCTCGAATTTTCAACGGCATGCTTCGATATACGAATTCAAATTTTGTAGAGATGCATTTGATGTATGGGGCGGCGAATGGAAAAGGAAGATTGCTTATTTCATTCATTTTTGAAACGTTTTTAAAAATAAACAAACACATTTATTTTTTAATTTATTGAAATGTTTATTTTGTGGGTCCTTTTACCAGACTTTACAATTTGGTCAGAATTTATAAAACACTCCGAATACATTAGATGCTTCAAAACACATAGAATAGCAATTAATTTCAATCAAATTTATATTCACTTTTTTAAGGCTAAATATTTTTGTCCGAATTCATCTGAAGGTATTCAATTTTTATAATACGATATTGCGATTTGATATGCTGAAATGTGATCGATTACAAAGTAAACAATGTGTTTTAAAATATATTCTAATGTTGTTTCTAAATAAGATGGAGAAGTAACTGTTCCATTGGAAATTTAAGGAACCGATTATTGTCCTCATAAATGCTTATTCATTTAATTCCCTCTTTAAATTGTGTTGTATTTTAAATCTGGCATTCTATTTTAAGATTTCTTGAACTTAGACATTCGATTTATTTATTTTATTCTACTGTACTTTACCTATTTTATTCTTTTAAATAAATAAAATTATTTTTACCCTTAAAATTAAGTTTCACTCATTTTTACAGGACAGGAACGGAATACCATGGGATATGTTTAGATGGCCAAATGCAAAAGTTCCTTATGTCATAGATGCTTCTTTAAGTAAGTTGAGGTATCAAAAAATAATTTTAAATACAAAGCGCACACGTACCTCTTTCTTATTTTAAAGCCGTCTCTTTAATTTGATTCTGTGTTTACATAACTACAATAAATTTAGTCTGAAAAGGGTTTGATGAATTAAATGGCTGTATATGTACGTGATAAAGTAATACACACTATAAATTTCTTGTTACAATCGTCTTGTTCGAGAATTTTATTGCTAGTAACAATACACTAATATACACATAACATGGTGGCGTTTATAGGAAACGCTATCTACATTTATAACTTGAAGCAACATAACTCTAGAGGCTTCCAAGACATTTCCCGGTACATCTGATGTAGATTTCTTCTCATGTTTGGATACTCGATGATGAAATGTTGAACAGACTGATAGTGCTTTGTTGTAACTTAGATTTGACCGACAGAAACCTACTTAGCTTTGAAGAAATATAATACTTGTACGATAAGAAGAAAATATGTGATAGACACTACGACACTATTGGTATAGAAGACAGACTTTAAGCAATGTTGGATAGACCTGTGATGTTCGTTTGTAAAGTAAATTTGTCCGAAAGAACCTTACTTAACTTTGAAGAAATAGACTCCTTGTGCGAAAATATGAAAGTCGGTGATAGACATCACATCACTATTGATGCAAAAGACAGACCGGGAGCAATAGCCAACTTCAAGTTATGCTAAGAAAAACAGACAGCCATTTCAAGATTTAGAACAGACCACAATAGAGCAATGAAATACGTGGAAGGAAATAAGATTTTTCCGACAGTCATAAATGTCAGGGTAACAGCATAACTTGTCATGACCACATACTGTAATGTTTCGTGGTGTCATTGAAGAATATTCATGACGGTCTGAGACATATTTTGGTCATTTTTCGCAGGAACTACATCATGGAACTGATATGATTTTGTTAAAAAAATATATAAAGCTTGTATATATTTTTTTAAATTGACTAAAATAATATGTAAAATAACTCATTTAGAATTTAAAGAATAATCACTGAAAGCGATTTAGTTTTGCAATAGAAATCGAAGAGGAGCTGATAAAAAAAAATTGAATTTAATAAAGATAGTTATTTTATAGTAATATAGTATACAATTTTCACATTTACAAGATTTTATGGCTCTCTAATATCGTTAGTTACTTTCAAGGATGTAAAGAATAACAGTAAAACTATACTCCAAGCTAGTATATATCTACATTTCTTAAATCTTGAATTATTTCTGAAAATTAAAGTAAAATTCAATGAGATTCGATTTTAATTGAACAGGATAGAAGGTTCTTCCATTAATCCATTAATCTAATCTACTCAAGTTTTTAAATGTGGATACCTATTTTCAAATTTAATAGATATTGTTAAAGTAAAAAAATATTAAGTAGAGAAATTTAAAGCAAATTAATGGCTTTTCCATGCTATTACTATATTAACTTTTAAATTGTAGTGTTCGTGTTTAGAATTAGATACAAATGTGTTGTCAATTATATCTGATCTTGCTAATTGTGACCAGTTTAAAATTATAATCTTTCCGTTTCCTCAGAGGAGCACATGGATGTTATCACTGCAGCTTTCAACAATTATCACTCTACGACATGTGTTCGCTTTGTGCCTCGAACTAAAGAGCTTGATTACATTAGACTGTTTGCTGGGCAAGGGTAAGTTTGATATTTAGTTTTACGATTTGTGTTTTAATATTTGACTTGAAAAAAAATATTATACGTATAGTAAATAAAATAGTATATTAAGTTTGAAAGGTAACGGAGCTCTTGCAAGAGTAGCGTGATCGAAGATAGCTTTCTAGCTTAGTCTCTGGAAAGATAAATTTCGAAGATTTCTTGAACTCTAACTTTACCATTATTTGTTTATAGATCTCGTTTTTGTTTTCGTGGAAAGTGTAATGGATCTTCCGCTATATCTAAGTATTTCGGCATAGTCACCATTTCTATTTCGTGACATTTGATATCATTGAACATATTCTATTGTTAATAATTTTAAATAGTGTGTCTTTAGTAATTATATACATCTATAAAAATAAAGCAGAGTTGGCGTCTGTCTGTATTATATACAAATAAATATTACTTGACCAATTCACACCAAGTTTGATTTATTCATTCTTTAGAACATAGGCGAATAATTTATTTTAACTCCCGTTTAGTGGATTGGTCCTGGGTCTTCAGAAAGGATAAAAACATATTTTAAATCTCCATAGGTATAACATTGAGAAATTTTATGATTAGTTTCATCAGTTTCTGCTGGCTAGATATTTTTGTAGTTCAGCTTATTCGTTTCAAATGTGACTGAACGTTTTTCATTACATTTATGGTGTTGAATTAAAATTAATTTTCTGATCATTAAAAGCATTTCGATTAGTATAAAATATTTACATTTTTTAAATTTTCCTTAAGAGCATTAATCACTTATTTTATGAATTCTATATTTATATTTACAACTGCATCATATAAACACTCGGAATTAACACTTAGCCTTAACTTGTAGATTTTTATTTAAAATTGATTAGGTAAATTATTGGTCAAAACATAAAATTTTCTTTCAGTTGCTACTCACAGGTGGGTATGACCGGTGGTCAACAACCTGTTTCTCTTGGACAAGGATGCCATTTCAAGGGCACAGTCGTCCATGAATTGGGCCATGCCTTAGGATTCTACCACGAGCAGAACAGATCAGACAGGGATGAATATTTAGAAATTTTCATGCACAATGTTCAAAAAGGTGATAATTATTTAACATCAAACAATTTCGTATAAATTTATTTTAATTTTCAGATCCTATATGAATACTATTTACTATTTTAGGAATGGAAACAAATTTCGTGAAACTGAAGCCAGACCAGAACTTGCTTTTGACGCCATTTGATCACGATTCCATCATGATCTACAGTAACACTGCATTTTCCAAAGATGGCACTTCCATTACGATGAAGGCCAAGAATGGTCAGAAGCTTCTGGACCCTTATAATAAAATTGGTATGACTGCTTCAGACATCAAGAGGGTTAAAACTATGTATGACTGTAAATAAATATATTGAGATAAAAGTAATAAATATAGAACTGCATCATCTGTATTGATAAAATGAAGTGTTTAAACATTGATTAATTTATCCTCGATTCAAGTTCTTAATCCGTTTTTAGTGCAAAACCAATGGTGTCTGTGACTGGATTTGTGAGTCCCGCACTGCGTTTAAACGTCTGGATATATTTTCATAAAATTTCATATACTTTGAATACTCTAAGAGGCTTAAGCTACGGTTTCCTAAGAAAGCGGAGCCGTTATATAGCAGCAGTAATGTAGCTGTGGATGACGTCACTAAAACGTTGTTTATACATGTTGTTTATAGATGGCGTTTGTTTCCCAGAGATAGTTGTTTGTGAGCGTAACGAAAATTAGCCGAGTCGCCATTTGCATGACGATCGTCATAGTGGTCGCAAACAGTTGGGGAACGTTTTTTTTCTTTTGTAGCGGCCACATTTCATTTCTTGCGCACAAACGATTCGAACCCACGAAAGCAAAAGAAATAAAGATATTTGACTGGCACTAGGGGACAGTTGGTTTAAATGCAATTTTATTTAAATAAAAAAATAAATCGTAAAATAATTAAATGGAAAATATTAAAAAAAATAAATCTATTTTTGGTAATGATCTGGCGTTTAATTTCACGCTGATTTAAAATCCGGTGAAATTTTCACTCTATCTTCAATGATCGCGAAAATAGAAACTTGGACTAGAGATTAAAATATAATAACCAATAAAATATAATAACAATATAAAAATAGTCGTGAACTTAATAGCGTCAATCCGTCGGCAGGTGTCGTTGCTTGGTAACGAATTAAAAACAACTTCAAGTTTTACATAAAAATTTATATTTTAGCTAAAAAACATTGATACAGACACAAATACAAAAATTGTCATTCTTTTAATTTATTTTTAGACTGAGGTTTTTTTTTTATCCTGCGCTAGCGAGAGCCAGAGTTAATACAGCTTAGTTGCACCGATATCTGATAGTCGTTTTAACAAGTCTTTCAGTGTTTAACCTAGAAGAGATACAGATTCTACTCCGTCCCAGGGAGTGAACTGAAAGAGATGAGAATATACACTTCGATTTTAACGAGTAGAATAGATCTGGAGTAGAGAACCGGCTTCCCAGCTTTCCTGTTAAAACCTGAGAGGCGTTGAATGCAGTTCCGGTGACACAGGCTCGTCCAACATATGAGAAGTCTTTAGGAGATCGATGTTGATCGCCTTCTCTATACCGTCAACTAGGTTTTCAGCAGACGTTTCTGAACAGGAAGTTTCCTGATACTGTGGTTCCAAAGCCTTTTGAAAGGGGTGGGCACCATATTTTATGAAAACGTGCTTGTATGTGTGTTTGCAGGTCTTGTTGGTGTTCGTCGATGTTCGTGATTCACTGGTGACATCGGGCGCATGGACGATATTAGGGATGCGACATCGATGTCGATGTTTTCAGAACATCGATGTTTTTTAAAAAACTTTGAAGTTTTTAACATCGATGTATTGGAGTCGATGTTTTTGTGACATCGATGTTTATAAGTGTCGATGTTTTTACGTTGTCGATATTTTATTTTTAAATGAAAAAAGTACAGTTATAAAATTTTTTTTAAATAACCAAGTAGCATAAATTTTATAATCAGCAAATTAAACATACTTTCAGACCATGTGGCCAAGGGTCTGAAAAGTAGGGATGCGACATCGGTCTTCAAAACATTGATGTTTAATAAAAAGTATTGGAGCCGATGTCGCATCACTAGTTGCTAAACCAGTTTTAAGAAATGGGGAAAAAGTTTAAATACACTGAATTTTAAAAACATCGATGGTTTTGGTGCGATGTATTATCAACATCGGTGTTTTAATTTTCGACATCGAAGTTTCAAAACATCGATGTTTTGCAAACGATGTAGCATCACTAGTTACTAAACCAGTTTTAAGAAATGGGAGGGGGGGGGAGTTTAAATACACTGAAATATAAAAGCATCGATGTTTTTGGGGCGATGTATTATCAACAGCGATGTTTTGATTTTGAACATCAATGTTTTGCTGTCGATGTCACATCACTAGACGATATAGCTTGTTGGAGCTTAGTCCGGTAGAGTGACATTAGGACTGATAGCAACGAGAAATGTCCAGGCAGGTGCAGCATGGTATCGTATGCAAATTCAGTTACTAAAGCCTTGAAGTCATCTCAGTAGACGGGAGATCCCTTAGTAATTTGTCGTACCAGTAACTTCTTGCGCACATCAATGCGTGCTTAAGGGGTCTGTCCCATCACTACCATCACAGTTTGTTTGAGGTGTGTTGGCTGTGGCTCTAGAAATTGTTATTCCAAGCATCCTCGAGAGAGACTAAAGAAAGACCATATTCAAATTGTCCCCTAGATCACAAGTGGGCCTTTGAGGGGTACCCTTGGAAAAATCTGGTTTTGTACAAAAGCCCGTGCCACCATTTCGGCGTTTATCGTCATGCTTAATTAGCAAAACTCATGACTCCACTGATAACGTATAGGAGTTATAAGTTTTGGTAATTACTAGGGCAACTTTTTTGTTGCAGTAAAAATGGGAAAAGTTGCATTTATCATTCCCTACAGTTGCATTTATGGAAAGTTGCATTTATTTTTGATGTTCTAAAATATAAAATAAATTATTCATAAAAAGTGGAAAAATTAAAAATTTATTGACAATTTTATTTGCGTACAACAGTATTATATTACATCATTAAATACAGACGAATATTCATGTCGTTGAATGGCCCATCCTTGGCCAGTAATTTCTTTAACATTGAAAAACTGCACTCAACAGAGACTGATGTTCCAAAAGCAATTTTTATGGAACTTAAATTCTGATAGTTTAATAATTTTGTGAATTTCTTATTTTCTCTCTTTGAAATATAAATAATTTCCGAATATATTGTACGGATTACATAAAGCGAATAAAACTTCAATTTTGCACAGAGCTTGGTAGGGAAAAAAATAGTTATAAAATATTATGTCATACATAATATACTATAAATACTATCTCGATTCCATACTCAATAATTTATATATTTACTTGATGTTATTGAAAGCTGCAATCAATGAGCAGCTACAATGGCAACAATACAGGTAAACCATAATTCTAGTTCTGAAGGGTACATAATTTCTTTATTTAAAACTACTAGTGGGCTCCGCCTTCTGCTCGCTATCACTCGTCAACCCCCGATGATTGCTACGCAATAATATTTAGTTCGCTTTGCTAACTATACTTTTCAACAATGAGGAATAGGGGATTGCTTCACAATCTATCCCCATATGGATCAATGCTGGATTGATCCCGGACCTCTAGTTAGACATTAATTGAAGATTCCCTTCCCATTACGATATATATCGCAGCGCCCGAGTATAGGAAAATTGCCTACTTATTTGCGAGATAAGCGAATCCGTATATAAGCCGACTCCAGTACTTTAGCTTTAGAAAACGTTCCGAAAATTCTCGGCTAATACACGGAAATATAGTGTATATAAAAACAAAATGTTTTAAAAAATGTCAAGAACAAAACATCTCATTTCCACATAAGAAAGGAAATATTTTAGCACAACATATTGTTAAAATTCAGAGGAAATCTCATCATAATTTTAAATGTTTTAGCTTCTCAGTGTTGTTTGTTGTAATAGTACTTCTTAATATTTTCATATTCGATTGTTGCTATGGAAACGGCGACTAAATTTGCCGATTCTTCTGAAAACATTACAAACTCTAGCTCGTGCTCTTGAATTTGATGAATGAATGAATTAAAAAATGTAACTGTGTTTATCTTCTGCGAATGTTCCAAATTCATTAGCCCGTTGAACCACAAGACTCGCTATTACCAATCACAAAGCAAATAAACCTGAAAAAAAATTGCTAATTTTTATATAATAGAAAGAAATCTCCAAATTGAAAAAGTGTTTGATTTGAAGCACGTGCTCGAAATGAAACGCAAACGAGTGTTCGTTGACTATGTACAATAACATAGTACCTTTCTGATTTTTTCACTGGATTTGATTTCATATTTTAAAATTTCGTTTCAATTTTAGGTGCAATTTGTAGCAATTATGAAAGAACACGAGATAAAAAAGAATCCCGAATACATATCGTTAGAGTGACATTTTTTTCATCGACTTTACTTTAGTTTTTATTTCTCTGTTTTCAGTGGTACTGATATAAATATATATTTTTTTATTTAAATAAATTGCAATTTATTGCAAGTAATCACGAATTAAAATAGTTTGAAAGCCCCTTTTTATCGACTTCAGTTTTTATTTCGCTGTTTTCAGTGGTACTGATTTAATAAATATTTATTTATTTTAATAAATTGCAATTCACCTGGGAGATTCTCAAAATGTGGGAACACTAAATGTTAACTATGAGTAATTTTTAAAATTTTGAAATTAAACATCAATATTTTTTAGTGTATTGTTTATAGGCCTAGAATACAATATACAATCATTCAAAGACAGGAACTGTTCTCCAAAATTACTAATTAAAATATTTCATTTCAAGATTCGTAGATTACATATTTTTGGCATTTCTTTCCTGTAGGGTACAGATTTTGGACATTGCTGGCCTGTATGTTACAAGACTTTGGCATTTCCCAAAGTCTAATGAGCTATATCGATCGTTACTTTTTGACATCGCGAAACATGCTAGATGGCTTAATATTATTTATTTGTTATTTCTTTAAAATTTTAAACTAATGATGCCATCTACTGATCAAAATAGTAAACAAACTATACTCTATTAATATATTATTTTTTTCCTGCAATTCTGGAAAACACATTATAATTTATTTTCTGGGTGATGTACTGTATCAATTAACATTATAGATGTCAAAAATTCGACATTTTTAACTAAAGAATTTAATTTAAAGAATATTTACACCAAACTGTTGTAATAAATCATACTAATTCTTGTCTCTAAACAGAACTAAAAACACATTGAGAAAAAAAATAATTTTAAGAATTAAATTTTCTTGCTGTCAAAGCTTAAAGGTATGAAATGTGTTTTGTTCCCACCTTTTGAGAATTACCCACCTATCCTACTAACCAAAGGATCCACACAATTATCTTATGTTATCAAGCTAATAGGCTTGGTGTAATCTTTTTTTTTACTGCGCCAAATAATGTAAGTAAAAACAACACTTTATGGCAGGGCTCGAAATACCCGGGTGCACAGGTGCACTGTGCACATGAAAATAAAATTGTGCACCTAATTTTTTCCCGTCAGGTGCACGAAGTGCACCTAACGTTTAAAAAAAAGGTTGAGCGTGTTTTATGTTATTTTGATGTTTGAACAAAGTATTAGTATCGACCTCTCTCGCTCTGAAGGAGCGTAATTAATATACCTAAATACACACAATGCAAAAACAAAATCATTTGGCCGTAACGTGTTGTACAGGAAGAAGGTTAACTTGTACCACTGCCACCAGAACTTTGGGATGATCGAAACCTTTTCCAGATGTCTTGAAGCGACTGTCCCGACAGCCGGAAAAGTGACAATTTAGATCACTTGACCACCCGCGAACTATATGCATTCCGCATTTCTGTAAACACCTCGACTTTTAATAAAGTGTAAAGCCGTAAGAATTCCTGAGAATTGTCTGGCCACTGCGTATCATAACAAATATTTTCATTATTTATTTTTAAATTCAGATTTTATCTACTTAAAATATAATGCACTCGTTTATTTTTTGTGTTTTTTGCTCACTAATGTCTGATGACTAAATATTTGTAAGTAATAATTTCGCAGGTAAAAACAACTGTTTAAATATTTTTATTTACTATCCACTACTAACCTTTCACCTAAATATTTACTATTAACCTACTTTTATTTACTATCTAAACATACCCAACTAATAAAGTAGTTTACATTACATTAATGCTCTTACATTAGGTTATTGTAAATGTGCACCTAAAATATAATCTGTGCACCTGTATTAAAAAATCTATTTCGAGGCCTGTTTTATGGTACTCAATGGATTCAAGAAATCCTCTTCCTGGTGGATAAAATAAAACCTTAAATATTGAAGCATGATAACAATGTCTTCGTCAAATGCAGAGTAAATAAATTTTATGTCACGCATGAGAAGCTTTTATCAATCAACCGTGAATTCAATAAACAATGATTTACTCTTAGGTAAGTGGAAGATTGACTTGTGAGAACTTGATCTCTAATTCAATGCCTTTGTTCGCGGTACAATATTCGGAGAAAGTTACAGTGAGTTCAAGATCAAATATTTGAAGGCTGTGGTTTGGTTGAAAGAGAAGGGTGTAACAGGCATTCAAAGTCATGTATTTGAAGTCCTTGTTCTAGCCAAGTAGCACAATGTGATTTGATATTTGAGCAACCTACAGACTTAAGGGAGAAGAATGAACACACACCTTCTATAGTTGAGCAACTATAGAAGATATAGTGTCTTAATTTTAATACTGCTCTAGATGTCGGAATGCATTGCTGATATGAGAGATTGATTTCGTTAGCCATGGCTAAATTTATGCACCACACCCCTTTTATTTTAATACAGCGGAAGAAAATCTTAAGTGCATAGGTAATTTGTAATTTGGTATGTAGGTAATTTGTTTTTATGGTGAAGGTTAAAAAACGTTTAATCTGTGTAATCAAACGTTCAATCAAGATTAAAAAGAGCAAATGTTATATATATATATGAAATTCATAACTTTAATTTTCTCTATATAAATGATTAAACTAATTCATTTCGGTATATTCAATCCTCTTTTCAGATGTTGAAATGCAATTTTATTCAATACATAGGATCGATATAAAAATGACTTTTTTAAAAATTAGTTTTCCATGCATGGCTTTATTCCTGAAAAATGTTATTTTCTGAAGAATTTTCCATTTTAAGATTTGAGCTCCGTAAAGGATTACGACACAGCCATATTTAAACTTACTTAAAAACCAACTAAATAAGCTCAAGTTTAGTTTTTCTTAAGTTTAGTCTTAGACATGAACAGTTGAGCTTGTAATTGTGGTAGCACATGTCACTCTACAGTTCATGTATACTTCCCACGATGACTAATTAACAGGAACCTACGATTTAAAATGGATTCTAAACAACTGAACGGTATTCGAATCTAGAACCTGTTCAACCCTAACTACTTGGTTATCAAACAGTCCAAAACACACAAAAAAAGGGGTTTCAATAGTGTAAAAAGCTGAATTGTCGTATGAAACTGTGTCAGGAAGAAACGAATTTAAAAAAATAAATATGTTTCGTCAATCGATGAAGACAATTGTACAGCATCTAGCCTGCGAAGGTTGTATATTAGTTGGAAAGTTGCAATTGTAGTAGTGCACGGGAGAGCCTTATACTTAAATAAAACTAAAAAAAAAAGTTTGAAAATTTGGATTTTGAATTTTTGGTGTTTTTATGCATTATTGTGCAATAATTTGCGTCTTATAGATACGAAACTAATTTCACTTTCCACTAAGTACTATGGGTTACACTTTTAAGAACAAATTCAATTATATTCTTTAAGTAAAAATCCCGTTTTAAAGTTAGGTAGAATTGCAGAATTAAATACTTTGTATGCAAGTTGTATTTCCAATTACTTTATATTGAAGGATCTAACAACAGTATACAGTTAGTTGTGTTTTTATGGCTCAATAGCTATATTTGGCCACTTATAAGAGTTGTAAAAATGTATGGGAAAAATATAAACGCAAACTAAATGTATGGATTTGTAGTTCGTAACTTTAAGGAAGGAAAAAAATTAATTGAGTTTTCGTTCAAACTACATGTATCCAATGGAATGCTAAAACTGTACAAAACTGGTATGCAAATTTTTAAACTCCTTTGTCCAGTTTTCAGTTTCTCGGTGTTTGGTAATAGAAAATAAGTGGATTGCTCTATATGAGTTTAATTACCCAATTTCATAATAATGCTATGTTTATATTTATTTCGTATAGATGGCAGCACTACTAAACAACCCAACATTTTCCGTTTTTTTTTTTTTGTAATATATATATGCATCTAAATATAAAATTATAATTTAATAAAACTCACACTATTTACTCATATCGGGTGAACATTTTGATTTTTTTCCCCGAAACATACTGTTTTTTTTGTTTCTCAAAAAACACCTGTTTGTAGAGGCTATACTTGAGGAACAAACATCCATCCCCTTACCCGCCCTCATTAAAAGCAGGGAATTTTAGTTTTAAGAGCCAGCACCCTGGCCGATAGGACAGTTGTTACCTGAGATATTTATTTTATTTTAGATAGGTATTAGAGGATTCTTCTAGAAATGTTAAATATAGTCATGCCTGTTTTAGAATGTTTCTGCGTTTTTCCTATTTTGATCCCAAATTTGATAAATAATAATTGGAAAATATTGACTTTAAAAACAAAAAAATGATACACTTATTTGGGTTATTTAAGAGTTTAATAAAAAAATTACTTTAATCAACTGATAATTTGGAAGGGAGAACAAATGATGAATAGTCATTTTTGTGCTCAGATGGCAACATGTTATGTCACTTTTCCCAAAAAATTGACTAAGTCCCATCCTGGAGACTTTTTTCTTAATGTTTAGAAGGTGGCAAAATGTAAGTCTTTTTCTTTCAGTTTATGAGAAAAAAAATAGGTGAGAAAATTGTAATAAATCAAAAACCACAGAAACACATATTGAATCTCGAATCTTAAAATTACTGTCACGAAAATTAAAAAAGTGATTTACAACATTTTGCCATCTAAGCACAAATTTAATATTAGGAGCTCTCGATTTCAAACAGCTATTACTCATCATTAAATTGTGTAAAAATAGTTTTTATTTTAAATTTATATGAGTTGTCGCTATTTTGATCCAGAGAATAGAATCTGTTATTATCATAAAGGGTTACCCTTAAAAAATTAAATTGACACAAATTTCAATATGAAGACAGACCCTTAAATAAATGAAATGTACACTTTTATAATATAACTTGTTCCAATACAAATGATACTTTTGGTTCGTGCTAATTCAGGAATAGAAACAACAAGAGGTGATCGAGAACCCGCAAATGTATATTTTTTGACTAAGCAAACATTTACCTGTGTAATGCTATTAATTGTATACAAATAATTTTTCGTGACAATAATTGAACTTGTAGTAGTAATGAAGATAATTTTAGAATTTTTATGATTTTGTTTACGTTTTTCAATGTTAAAACATTTGTATTTCTAAAAATTGTGAGCTTTATTATTTTTAATTTCCTCAAAAAGATATGCCGTCTGTTTTAATCTTATTACTATGCATATGATTGCCATATGTATACTTGTAAAATATAAACGAAATAATATTGAGTTGTAAACGGTTCTTCTTTTTTAAACGATTCCCTTGACTACGATTTCTATCGCGAAAGGAAGATTAAGATAAAAGATGCTTAGAAAAACATGGTTTGAGTTTTAATTTGATATTGCGTTTCTATGTTCTGGTAGCTTAGTCTCTTGATATTTGTACTTGGTATTTAAAAATTTATCAACATTAGTTCTTTTCAATTTATATTTCATATTTACAGAAAATATCAAATTAATTTGTGTAAATGTAATATTTTGTAGCATTGAGACAAATCAAGGCATTTATAAACATAAGAATTTATACACGAATTTTAAGTTATATTTATTATCTAAAACAAATTAAAATTAATGGTTTACAAGCAACTCTTATAATATGCTATACAATGTGGTGAATGTTTTCCCCACTTCTTAATTAGATGCAGTTGCCGGTATATGACATAATAAATAAATAGAATTATTTAATTTTTTAAGTGATTATAGTTTAATAGAATATTTATAATATTTATAAATAAATATAATAATTTAATTTTTAAGTGATTATAGTTTTTGTTTGAATACGAAAGCCACTATATCTCAAAAGCGTTCAATCTTAGTTTTACGGTTGTCCTTTCCTTTAGTCACTACATTTGTTTAGTTATCTGGTGTGCATTTATTCTGTAGTGACCATTGCGTTAGGGCAGAGCTTTTTTCTACCAATAGAAGGAATTTAAAAGTAGAGTGTTGTTTCAAGTTATTAATGTAGATGGCGTTGCCTATAAACGCCGCCCTGTTATGTAGTATTAGTGTGTATTGTAAGTAGCAATAATATTCTCGAACGAGAAGGTTGTGTCAAAAGTGCCTTCTTTGGAAGAGAGAGAGAAATGAGGCACCAGGAGTATTGGCCCCATTCGTAGAGGGAGCAGTGGTAACATTTTTGTGTCCAGGAACACATGAGATCTGAACTAGTTGTAACGTGACCCTTAGAATAGTTTCGTCTGTGGGTGGAAATGCATATGCATAATTTGATCAGTCTACAGGAAGGTATAAAATGCACATCCATCGATTCATCATCTGATTGGTGCACGATAAATAGTAGAGTTTGGCGATTTAAGCCTTTTTGTAGCCATTCTATATAGAAATGCGTTTTCACACATCTACCCTGCCACAAGATGTTATGTCACCAAATGAGATAAAATGCCAAATTGGACAACTAAGCCAAATTTTCACAGAACAGTAACGTGACTACAACGTCGAAATGTTAGTCCCACGTTTTAAGCTGTTTTTAATAACAATGCTCAGTCTATTTATATTTCATGTCTATGAATCTTTCACCCAAATGCATGCGCTGTCACTTAGATAGGATGCGAATAGGGCTGACAGACAGTATATTAGAAAGTTTTTAACTTGTAAATATTGGTGACGATGCAACTAAACCTAAATTTTAATTAATTTGCAATAAAAGCGTTCGTAAGATTTAAGAAATATCCTACGCTACAACAAATAAAATGGTTTATTTGAATACATATTTAATTATTTACATACACTCACAAACATAGAATAAATAAATATCCCGTATATACTTATGTTGATGTAACTGATACTGGACAATTTTGTAATGCCACACAAAAGACAGAAGACATCATTACGTTTGTATCTTTGTTTCTCAGATGAATACCTGTAAAAGGGAAGAAAAATCAATAATATCACAAAAATTTGTTTTTCTCATACCAAAAACAAAATCTATAAAATGTAAAAAAAAAAAAAAAAAAAAAAAAAAAAAAAACTTGTCTGAAATAGTGGAAATTAATCCGCATTTTTATTCAATGAAAACTTGTGATGAAATGAATTAGCTACGTAGCGTTTGATAACTAAAATGTTGATAACTTCAGAATTAATTGTACTCGAAGAAGTCTTTATTTTTTGTTTTTATTATACCAGATCAAAATTAGAGCAGTACCACGATGTCCTTCCTGCGAAAAATGTCCATACGAGGACTCGAATAATCTTGAATGTCCTTTCACGACATCTTGAACACATTTCAGTTCATGGTTATGCCTACATATGCTGTTAACTTGCCAGCAATGACAGTCAGCATAAATCTTTCTCCCTGCCACATATTTCATTGCCTTGGTATGACCAGTTCTAAATCGTGAACATACAATTTTTTCTTTTTGAGTTACTATTTGACTATTTCTATAGGTCTATGTCCTCTATGACAATGGTGCTATTGTGCCACCATACCCAGACCTTCTTTCCTTTTTAAAAAGAAGTCAATTTCTTCAAAGGTAGGCTCCCTCGGTCAGATATAAGTTACAGTTGGCCTTCGTAAGTCAGTGCGCCATTTCATAACCTGGCATCCCCTCATGAGAAGTAATCCGTATCAGATGTACCGGGAAATGTCTTGAAACCTCGATACATATGGTTTTCTTGTTATAGCAAAGGAAGTTGGATTCCTTACAGCATAGTAATTTTCCGAATATAATAAGGCACCA
Source organism: Metellina segmentata (assembly GCA_947359465.1). Taxonomy (NCBI): domain Eukaryota; kingdom Metazoa; phylum Arthropoda; class Arachnida; order Araneae; family Tetragnathidae; genus Metellina; species Metellina segmentata. The sequence continues at coordinate 57,031,274 of OX375881.1, forward strand.
AGGTTATCTGTTATCAATCAAATGTCCTCATTCGGAGCTTCTAATGGCTTAAACCCTCCTGGTGGATGTATCAACGAAGTATCGAGGTATCTCGTGTGAATTAAAAATTGAAATATCTAAAAATTTCGAATGTTTACTCATAATATACAGGGAAATGAATATTTTACATTTAAGACCATTTTATTGTCAATTGTCATGCAATGAGTTCAAAAGAAATGAAGTTCAAACACAGCAAGTAACTCAACTATAGCATGCAGTTAAAAGAATTATTAATTAATGAAATTTTAATAAGTAAGAACAAAGTATCTGCAAAGTGCAGTCGACATTCGTTATGTTGCTGTTTTACTTTTCTGTTTATTATAGTGCTACTTATGTTCCTGATGGTTGCCTATTGCCTTAGAAAAAAAATGACCAGATCTTGATCTCATCTCGTCATAAAAAGTCTTCAATATCTTGATGGCGAGATATCTCGTTTTCAACAAAACTGATCTTGATGGACGAACTATCTCGTCGAAACCACTTGGAGGACAAAAGGAAATCTAGATTGATTCTACCTCAGAAATTTTTCTTATTTTGTTCTATTACCCTCGAATAATTTAAATTCAAAACATTTATCTATAAAATAATTAATGCATTCAATTACTTTTCATAAGTGTCTTTTCGTCCGTAATTCGAAAATTCTTATGTAAACTCTTTTCACGTGATACAGGTCGCAAGCACAATCGAGGAATCTCTTAAAAAAATGTTTCAACCTTTTTTTAAAAAATGTTTATAGTAAACTAGCCTTTAAAGTAGTGGTTTATGTTTGTCTAATTACGTATATAATCTCTTCTACGAAACATAAGCGTATTCCATTTGATCAGTATCGTTAACCTTTCGAAGAAAATGACCTCGTATAGTCATAGCTTTATATCTTTGTTCTAAAAGATTTTTTCAGATGATTTTAATGGAGCTAAAAATCTAATGCTTAATTACATTAGATTTAATTTGATTCTCATACATGCTTAACCAGTTAAAATTAGGCTGAGCAAGTTTATTTTTCATTTGGTACATGTTTTTTGTTCTTGTGTTTAAGTTTAATGTGGTTTTTGATCCTATGCAAACAATTTTCTGTCTTAAAAAATTTTTGAGAGAAAAAGTAGTGCATTTATTATTTAAATTCAGAAAAAAAAGCATATTAAGTACTTTAAGTCTTAATATTAAGTCTCTTTCTCTTATTCAAAGTGATATACATACATAGATACCAATTTTATCGATAAATTAATTTTTTCCAACTTTTGCACACACGCACACACACACTTATATTAAAATACCTAAAGAATCAACTCTTTCACCAAAGAGTATAGCTAGTTAAACTATTTTTTGAAGACCCTGTTAGTCGAGTAACTAGTTCTTCTACTCGTGATTCTGCAGTCTCTGGGTTCGAATCCGTCTTGAGATTGGTGTTCTTAATTGTTCGGAATGTAATAACCGTAATTTAAATCGTAATTTCCAGTCTAATCAGCCCTGGTGTATTAAAAAATACACGCTAAGTGGTGAACCATATTAAATGTGTTTTTTTTTCATATAGCCTTTACATTTCTTAACATATGCTTTCAAAATCAAAAGTAAATCAATTCAAGTCAGAATTAGGAAGAGATCAATAAATAATCATAATACAAATAATAATGCACTCAAACCTGTTTTTGTGCTGTGGATAGGGACCGAATAAAACAAAACGCATAAAAAAAATCTTCCAAAACTTTACGAGTAGCTATAAAAATTTTTTTTCGCTACACATTAAAAAAATATTTTTATTAATGTTGTGTGAATAGGGACCGCATAAAAAAAGTATCATGTAAAAATAACTCAAAACTTTACGAAATAACTAGAAATAATAATAACTAGGAATAACTAGAATAGCCACAAGTTATAACTAAAAAGTGTAAAAAATTTAGAAAAGCGAAATTAATTCAGAGCGAAGGAAACACGAGTTTTCGCTTTATTCTCCTTCTTTGAAAAATCGTCTGTCCCAAATATTCGGAAATCGCCTACATTGCGTAAAGAACAAAACTAAGACCCGAAATATATGAAGTATCAAAGCTGAAATTCCATAAAAAACAAATAATTTTAGGAAAAAAAATTGCCTTTTCAGCAGTACTGGTAAAGCAATCTACTTACGTATTAATTTTTTTTTATTTAAGTAATTTTTATTGATAACTTTGTCGATTATGTTCTAATTTGAAATTTTGAAAGGAGTGTAAGTAGATTATACTGAATAAAAAATTTTCATATACCGCACAAAAATTATAGCACCAAAAAAAGATCGCATAAAAATAAGTTTGAGTGTATATGTCAATTACTAAAAATTGTCGAGAAGACTGACGAATGCGCCAATAGATTATAGACGTTTAACTAAAATTGTATCTAAGACTCAAGTTTTTCTATAAGGTCATTGTGTCTCAGTGAGTATACTCATCGAGCTAACAACCTTCGAGTTGTTGGCGGTGTAGGTTCAATTCCTGTCAAGTGCATTCCTCCGAGGGTGTATTTTTCTCTTACGTGTCAGTAACATTCAATTTGTGTGCGTCTATTACTTGATATTGTATGTCACGTCTAGAGCAGCATGGCCAATATGGCCCTTGCGCCATAAAACCCCCAAAACCAAGCAATCCGTTTTCTCGCGGGCGCTAGAAAAATTAGGCCTAATATATTAAACAAATTTCTAGAAGTTTTGGATTTTGTTCAGAATAAACACAATTCAATTGGGAAAGCGGTAAAATCTGGAGAAATGAGTTAAATACTCGGCTGAGGACCATACATTCTTTATTTACATTCAACATTTACCCATGTTCTCAATTTTTTTAGCTGTGTTTCTTACTCAAATATTATTGCTCGGTATTTTATTAGAAATTAAATAATAATAGTCGAATTAAAAGAAATAAAATGAAAATATCCACTCATTAGCTGTAATGAATGAGCTTGAGCTGAATATCCTTTTCATGAAGTAGATTAGTCTAAATAATGTTATTCTTCTAAGTTACTCACAGCTTGCACTTTTAGACGAAGTGCATCAACAGCACTTGATCTGAATGTCAATAATACTATCCATTATAGTCAAGGAGACTATATTTGTAAGTTTGGTTTTAAGGGTTAATAGATGTTAACCCTTAAGATGGTGTATCTTCGCGTGCTTTTTTTTAAAAACTGCCCTGTAGTACCGGCCTCTAATGCATAAAAATCTGTTCCAGACTGTCACAAGTGAAATTTATTTTACCTACTTAGATATTAATCCGTCAACGGAGTAATAGGGTATTTTGTTTCCACGGCACATCTCGGTCTTAAAAAAATTGACCAGATTTTCGACTAGGTATCGCGTCGAAACACTTGTAAAGTTAAAATGCCAAGTATGAAAGTTTTGGTGGGAACTAGAAAATAAGAGTATTATCAATCAACAGTTGGTCGAGTGATCACAGTTATTTAGTGTCAAATGGTCAACTGTGTTACATACTTACTTCATCGTTGTATAGGTATTTATATAGTGTCAACTCAAAATGATAACTAGCACAGAAGAATGTTCTCCTTATATTGTTGCAGATTGATCAGTTTTTGGAGAGAAGATCTTATTTTGACATTTTTTTCAACAGGAAAGGAGATGGTCTTTCATGGTAGATAAACTTAATAGAATTCCTCGCAACCTCGAAGATCGTTGGGTACCAAATTGTCATCCAAACTTTGACTCTACATAATTACCTTCAGTATCACTTCCATCCCATTGGATTGTCAAATACTTCGACTTGTCCACTTTGCGGATAGGTAAATACGAAGCGCGAGTACCTTTTGGTTTGTCCTAATCTTAGTTACGTCGAGTGTACAGTTCTATATGTTCTCAAAGTGACTTCTCAGATACTGGAGAGCAAGACATAGCATGATGGAAAAAGCAGCAATGGACTAAGGGTAAAACAAATTGTAGGTAAATATTCCCACTTACGATTTGGCTTGAGACTAGCATTGAGCCTAGTACTGTGGCTGTCCGTTCTTTTCAACTTCGAAATGGACGTCAGCAGGATCTTGATTATCAGTGCCGGGTTCATTGGTCTTGATATTGTTAACCTTGAAGCCATCTTTGCTGGCTTGGTACTCAACTTCCCTGTAGAGTCCGTGAGCGTCTCTGTAACCATATCTACCGGTCAAGTAGCCGTTGTCGTCCATCTTCTCTTCTCGGTACTGGTTAGCTCCGTGTTCATCGTCCTTCACTTCGTATTTGAATTCGTAGGGCATTGGCTTAGACGGCTAATAAAGAAACATCGTATTTGATTAAATGATTGAACCCAATCTAAGCATTTGTAATAATTTTAAAATGCAAGGTGTTTCAAAACATTTTGTGTAACCTTTAAGGGTAGATAGGGAACACAGAATTTGACCTTATTCACAAAAGAGTTTCTGAACCAATATGTAGAAATGAAAAATATCAAGTATTTGGACAACACGTTTATTAGCCCTAATTTTATAGTTTGACAGCAATTGTATATCTCCAGCTTCATATTTGGATCTCAAACCAGAGATCACCAAGAGTAATGCATGCATGACACTGTCGATGTATGAATTGCCTTAAAAACTTGCAGTTGACCTACAGCACCCTCTAGCAAATCCAGGAGACCATTGCTAGATATACATCCTGTGTGAATACGGTTTAATTTTATGTTCCCTACCTCCCATTAATGTAATAGGATTCTTTGAAACACCCTAGATAGCGAAATACTCTGACATTATATGAAAAGTTTATTTAAAATTTTAATTATTATTATGAAGAATGTGTCAAGAATATGTTTAAGTGCAGTGTGTTAATAATATTCCAACATGAATTTGATTATATTTTTACCTACTATACCAATATAAAGTAGCACATTTGCTCTTTCCAGAGGCCTTAATGGATCTCATTTGTCTTGTTAATTACCTATGAGTATTAATAGGTGTTTTTAAAACACAAAAAGTTTATCACTTTATACCTCTTTTAAAAACTAGCGTCGGTCGTTAGATGTTAAGTGACTGTAATGTTAATGCTAAATTTAAAAAAAATGCTAAAATTTCAATCTATATCAATAAAATTAAAAAATAAAAACAATAATTTTTTAAGGAAATCTTGAAGTATTTTAAACACATTTTCTTGATATTACGTGGAGTGATTCACATAATCACTGTTATTTTGAAAGAAAGCCTATCCCTGAAGTAACTTAACAAAGTACATCGATAATAATGTAGATTCTGTTTAATGTTATCTTAAACAATGAGAGAAAATACGAGAAAACATATTGCTCTATTTATTATAGATTTTGAAACTTGAGGTAATTGTTGCTTTGACTAATTAGAAAAGAAAATTTTACAATAAAAATAAAAGTTTTATACCGAAATTGGAATATGTCTTTAAATAAAACTTACTTCCTCATGGGATCCGTAACCAGAATTAGAAGAGCCACCACTTGGACTCCCGTTTGATGTGAATCCATATCCACCTGTACCTGCTCCTGGACTTTGACTGCCATGGCCTCCCAACAAAGATTCGTAAGACAGTTCTTCCTGCTCGACCTTAGGTGGTTCATATTTTGAAGAACTTTCTACTGGATGAGGTTTGTAAGATGGGCTTGAAGAACCTCCAGCTGTGGCTGTAATAGGCTGATACTTGTTTTGAGATTTCGTGTCTTCGTATTCGGCACTGGGACCACCTTTGGCACCGGAATCCTTTGGTCCACCCTTTATTGAATGACCCTTGTATGGAGTGGGTGGCTTGTATGATGAACCAGAACTCAAGCTAGGACTGTGATGAGATGGTGTAGCAGACTTGATTTCGCCGATTCCACTGTAACCTTTTGGTTCGTAGGAAGTACCTTTAACTCCGGATGAATGATGTGGAGCTGGATAGCTTGGTTTAACTGCAACTGGATTACCCTTTGAATAGGATGGGGGACTTTCACCTTTTCCTATATAACCAGTTTCTCCTATTCCTCCTGCTTGGGGCTTTAATTCAGCTACTGAGGGATAGTCGTCCGAGTGCTTTTCTTGACTAATTTTAGGTTGAGGGTACCCTTTAGAGTGATAACTTCCACCTGTTGGAGTGCCAGCTGAAGGGTAGTCATCGGAGTGCTTTTCTTGGCTAATTTTGGGTGGCGGATAGTTTGGTTTAGGACGATAGCTTCCACTACTGGTTGAAGTTTTTCCTGCATTATTTCCGACTGGTAAGATACCAGACTGTGACCCGTGGTACCCAGGTGAAGTTTTTATTCCAGAATGTGAAGAACTAATGGGTGCGCCACTTCCTCCAGAGTAGGGATGCTTAATTCCATGAGACTTTACAGAATTTGTATTGTAAGGACCATGGCTGTCTGAGCTTCCATGTGGTCCGTGGTACCCAGGACCCCTTTGAAATTGACTACCCGATCCGCTATAACCGGAATTTATACTTGTTTTTACGTTTCCACGATTACCATGGTTTGAATAACTACCTCCGTGAACACCACCAATTCCTGAATTGATATGTCCAATACTAGAATGTGTAGAGGGAACTTGAGGTCTTGAATAGGGTCTTGATCCACCTCCATTGTTGTAGCTATGGGTGTTTCCACTTCTTATTCCTTGAGTCCCGGCATTGTACACTGCACCCCTATTTGTTTGATGGTAAGAGCTACCAACATTGCCCTGTCCATATCCTCTATTATTATTGTATGTGTTCTGGTAATTGTTGGGTCCCTTGTATGGACCTCCGTGGCCTGTCGATGGACTTGAAGGACCTCCAATGCTACCTATTCCTGGATATTCAGCTCCACTACCTCCCAAAGAATTATGGTACGAAGATTTGCTTTCTCCTCCCTGTGCCGAAGGGCTTGGATACCTTGAGCTACTTTTAGGTCCTTCTCTATAAATGCCGTAAGTTTGTGGTGGTGGATTGTTTGGCCTTTCGTAAGGGTTTTTCATGTTATATACGCTATACCCCATGTATACTCCTCCTTGGTGTCCATAATGCCCGGGTTTCATTCCTGATTCTACCAGAGTTTGCTGTATGGGTGCCTGGTAGCCCGTTTTTCCAGAGCCGACTTTAGGTGGTGGGCTTTGACTTTTGAAATCAACCTCAACATTGTCTTGCTGGACATCTACAGGAGCATAATTTTTCTTCTGCGGTGCATAGTTATGTTTGTACTCAGTTGCAGGTTCCTTATTACTTTGGCCAATATGACCTGCATAATCCATTGTATCTGACGGACTCTTGTATGTTCCCTTAGAAGCAGAAGGACTGCTGGGTTTGTATGCCTTTGGTGCTTCATTCTTTCCCGAATTCGGCAACCGGCTGCCATAGTCGTTACTGACAGACTTCACTTCGACATGTTCCTGACTAACTTTTGTGGATTCGTATGTTTGCTTCTTATGCTTGATTTCTTGCGAAATATCCGATCCTTTGTAAGTACCTTGCTTACTGCCTGGTTTATGGTAACCACCTGATCCGGAGGCGCGTTTGGGAAACGCGTCAACGGATTTTTGCTCGTACATGACGATGGGTTCATCTTCCATAACCAAGTCCTGTTCATCCTCGTCATTGTATTCAACCTGAGTTTGGTAAATTGGTTGTCTGTATTGCGGTCTTATGTCATCGTCATTGATGAGTCCATCGTCACCCTCACTGTCACTTTCATAGTTGACTGTTGGATAGCCTTTGGTCCATGCTGCACTTACTAGTGCGGCCAGTAAAATGACCTAGAAATAAAATAGTTTTGATTTCTTTATAAAAAATGGCATTATTTCTTTAAAACTGGGAAATTTGCCATAATCGCTAATCAAAAATAAATAAAATCAATTATATTAAAATTTTCATGCAAAATAGGTATTTCTTTCCTGAAAACTACAACAACCTCAAACAGGGCCACTTCCATTTATCCGCCGGTGAAGGAAATCTTTAAAAATGAGTGAAGGGTCCACTGATTGATAGCTTGGATTTTGCTTTCGGTCTTGTTCAAAGCTTATTAAATGTCAAGGGCTAATTAAACCCTACTGATGGAATTATAACTAACAATACTACAGTAGATAATTTCAGAAGAGAGTTTCTAGATATAGAACACTATTCGCTTTTTTTTTCAAATTTGTTTGTATACCTAAGTAATATCTTGATAATATGTCGTAATAGAACATGATACTAATAAAAATCATCTTATTATGGTATTCACTATTATCAGGTTGTAAAGAGATGGAATTGAAACTTGTCTACTTTTGTTGCTTTTTGATTTACATATTATAATGGTATAGCACTTATGCAGAAGACGCAGACTCGAACATAAAGCTAATAACTCAGCTTCCTAATCATATAATTAAATTCTCATGAACTTTTTGTTGCATTTTTCATTCTACGGATTTAATCCCGGACCGTTGCCATTTGCCCCCTGTGTTGATTCCTTGCTACTATAATTAATGTACAAAATTATACAATTTTACACTAACGAAAAATGCTACTTATGATCTAAACACACAGCCTACATATGTATTTTACATTCACTAAAAAACTGTGCATTTCGAAAGGGTCTGTTTTATTCTTATTATTTAATAAAAGTTTTTCAATAAAAGATATCGACATGTTTAATTTTATTTAAGTGTTCGAAAGGTTTCTTCTACTGTAAATCTGGCATACATTTAATAAAGTGTTGGACTTTAAACTCTTATTTAAATTTTTAACACGTTAAATTTTGTGAAAAAGGGAAATTGAATTATAGAAGTTAATACTATGAGCAATTGACTGCATTTGTGAAAAGACCATATTTATGTTTTACATTTCATGAAGACTTTAAGGGGACTAATGCAACAAAAATCTTTCAAAATTTCGTTTTTTTATAAATTTAAATAAATTTATAAAAAATTTATATACATAAAAATATATGCACATAGTTTTATCCTAACATGCATGTATCATATTTATTCTTTCTTTGCATAATTTCTTTCTTCAATACGACATTTATGAGTGTTTTGACATTTTTTTCAAAGTTTACTCAAGCGAATATAAAAAAATTGATTTACAAGCGTGACATAACCAATAACATATTTTAACACCGGAATTTTTTCTACTGCACAGAAAAATTCACTTTGATTGTTAAAAAGGTAAAAAATTAATCATTTAAAAAATAATAGGAGTTGAAGAAAAAAAAAACCTCAAAATTTCAAACTTTATGTTTTTTAAAAATCATTGTGTTGAAGTGTTTATAAGTGTTTTCCTAACCTGTATAAAAAAATTCAAATCAATATACATAAGAAATTCTGAGAAAATGTTCCTTAAAATGTGACAATTTTAACATCACGGGGATAGACTACACCAGTCCCCTTAAAAGTAGAACTATAAAAAGTCAGTTAAACACATGCTCAGTTTTGTCCTAACATACATGTTTCATATTTATTCTTTCTTTACCTAATTTATTTCTTCAATACGACATTTTTGAGTGCTTTTTGTTAATATATCTCATCCGAATATGTGAGGGCTTCAAAATATACTAAATTAAACTATTTTCTTTTTCACTTGTGAATTATATACGGCCATGGATAAAGCCAACAAACCCTTCTTTGTCCGTGCATTGCTCATAACACAGCATATTCAGAGAAACGATTCAATAGAAAATAATGTTTTGAATCAAGTTAGATGCAAACATTTTGTATAAAGGGTCGTTTCCATATCAAATTAGACACAAACTTCAAACTTTAGTCCAGCAATACCCAATTGTGACTCCTAATATTGAATCTATATCAAAATTAAAACTAAAGTAACAAGTTAAGCCATTTTATCGATCGGTATATGGATTATGAGAACATAAAATGTTTGAGCTCTTGATAATGAATTAGTTTCCAAGACTAAAATACTACTTCGATAAAATCTTGCCATAGTCTTTGTATAACTATGCAAAATCTAGTAATTTCATGGAAAAATTAAAAAAACAATATACCTTTCCCGAAATGCTTCGTTTTTAAATATCTGGAATCCAATATGAATTATGGAACTTAATTTCGAAAAACTATGACAGTATTTGATGAAAATATGTTCATTACATTTTATGCTATAACGTTCTTCACTCCCGGTAGTGTGTTCTTTATAATAATATTTAAGAACAATCCGCTGATAGAAAGATCAGTTTAGAAGATACATGAATAAAACTGAAAAATTAATTTAATATTAAGAGCTCAAAATTTGAATGCTCATAATACAGAAACGAATGACACAAATGAAGTCTTGGTAATTAAATTTATGTTGCACTGAAGTAACACATTTGAAGTGTTAGCAATTTTTTGGGTAATTCTCGAAAGAAAAGATCCGAGGACAACACTTTGTCATTTTAAACCACGTTCAGATGACGAGGTCAACGCCTGAGCTGGCACTCCATTCTCCAAACTTACACATCTGTCATGATCCGCGCATGCGCACTTTAAGCCGAACTGGCACGCAACGCTTCCCTGAGACGCATAAAAAACGAGAAACGATGGTCGACACAAGAGAACGCTGAGTGAAGAACCCAATCCTGATATTATGAAGAAAGAAGATGTTCACAACATCAATGTGTGGATATTTAAGCGAACGATAGATTTAATGTGCACCAGTCCCCATGTACACAACGATCATTGGTTGGATCGAAAATTAGAACTCGCAACCGTTGTTAGTTAATCCGAGATTCAACCTACTGGACTATCATGGAACTCTCAAATAACTTGGAACTCTGTACTATATGTTACATTCAGATTTAATATTAAATAATGGGGAAGAGGAGTTATTATTCTTTGAAATTGCGAAGTTTGTGTGCATTTCGATATGAAGAGCTTTTGAGCATATGAATGAATTAATTTGCAAAGTTGAGCTACGTACAAATGCAATTTAGTGTCTGAATTCCTCATTATTCCACCTAATATATGACTACACGGAGATTTAAAATTAAAAACATTAAAACATGTGTATACCGTACTGAATTTTCCGTATGTCCTTTACGCACAAATTAGAATAAGCAAGCTGTACATAAATAACTTTTTATCATTACATAGTAAAAACAGATAACAATACTTTTTTGTTTAGAAATATAAATTCGTGGAAGTATATTCAAACTTAATATTTTAATATGATGCACTATATCGTCAGCCCTACAAGTAAATCGCACTTTGTGAAAATTATCAGAGAATGAGGTTTCTAGTTTTCTTAGACCAGCATGTGGTTATCTATAAACTGCTGAAATCCACTACGTTATTTTTCTTTGAAGGAGTGTTAGATTTCGTCTGAAGAAATACATTACGAATAAAAGTTAGAAAGTAGAATTCCCCCTCGTTATCTCAACGGTTACTGACAGGGTAAAATCTATAGACTGCTGAAATCCATTAAGTTATTTTTCTTGGAAGGAGTGTTAGATTTCGTCTGAAGAAAAATACATTAAGCGAATAAAAGTTAGAAAGTAGAATTCCCCCTCGTTATCTCAACTGTTTTTGAAAGTATTTTTCATTTGTTCGCCAGCGATATACTATACATACTACCTGTTTATGAAAGCTTAAGAATACAAAAATACTATTTTGAATCCTATCTCTTTCTAATCAGAAGTTTATTTTGAACCGCACTTTTGGCGTAGAGAACATTAACTTTTTTGAATATTTAAAATTTCATATGCAGTTTTCAGAATTCAGTTAAATTCCACATGTTTTCAAAAAATATTTATAAATTCTAAGTAAATCGCAATAATGGAGATGCATGGAAATAACAAATTCACTATTTAAGACTATTGCTTAATGTTTAATTACATCATAATAAAAATATTTAACTAAGTTATCATAAACCTATGCATATGAAAAATAATTTTCGAAATGTTTTAAATATAATAAGAAACTGCTTAGCCTTAAAAGTTATTGAAGCAAATATGTATTCTTTTTTCATTTAACATTCCATTTCAAAATAAAATGCTTGAGATCTTCGAAGAGGTTTACCAGTATTATTTCACGTCATGTTCATTTTGCATTACTTTACTCTAATTGCACTAAATGAGAAAGTCTTACCTTGAACATCTTATCCACTTGGAATAATCCTTAGTATTGTTCCGCACTCGATCGATAAGCTAATCAGTATTGACTTTCATTTTCATTCACCTTTGCTTTTATATGTCAATAAGGAACACACATTAGTCAATTTTTTAATATTAATATTTTATTTCGTTCTTTTAGCTGAAGGCATCGGATGATGATGGTTTCCAATATTACTTAGGGCAAATTTTTTTTCACCGCATCGGTTTACCATCTCGATATTAAGGACAGGGAAAAAAAGGTGTAAAAAGTGTATCATTCACATTTGGCGGTTTATTGCTCCTTGTGCAGAGGTTGGAATGAGTAGGAAACATATCGTTATAAACTTGAATGATTTATATCTGATGATTAAAAAAAAGGAATTGCTTTGGAAATGTCTAACATCTGTCGTTAAATGAAATGAGATTTTTCGTAAATCTAAAATATCTCCCGTAATCTTTGTCACTTGAGTAAAGAATCTCCATATCAATTTGCTATAAATATATAATGATAATCGTGGATATGTCATTATACACTTGATTACCAGCTGAACTATCTATTCAAGAAAAAGGAATAATCTCTTTTATATTTGACTTTTAAACTTTTATTTTATAAATTTCGTGGAAGATATGACCAAAATAAAGGATTTTATATCGCTGTCAAAGATAATTTCAGTTCGAAACACGAATGAAATTGGTACATTACATATGTGGAAAGAAATCGGTATGCCTAATTATGGAATACAAAACACACTTAGAATAGATACTATAGGTGGATTTCAGGTGCATAATATAAAAGGTAATTCTACGGTCATTGGAAAAACTTGGAGGGGTGGTACAGCTTACTAAAATATACATTTCTCGTATAGGAATGTATGGTCGGAAGTGACGCGTGGAGGCAAGAACACATTAAATGAGTCAAGAACAGAAAACATTGTTTATTTACAACATCCTTGCAAAGTGCTTTTTTGCAGCAATTTTTGCGATAAGTGCTCAAAATTGCGACCACCAACAGTAATGGGCTCGTGTTGTGAACGATTTCCTCATAGGCGAATATATCTTACCAACGCGACTCAATGGCTCACATTATCGTATTTTTCTGGAAGAGGTTTTGCAAGATGTTATTACGACTGCCGTTCGTTATCACATGTGGATTCAGCATGATGGTACGCCAGCCCATTTCAACGTGGTTGTCCGCAATTACCTGGAAGCCAGTTTTGCTGAGCGACGGATTGGGCATGGTGGACCAGTCCGATTGCTAGATTAATCGAGCATTGATTATTTCTTATGGAGACATCTGAAGACCATCGTTTACGGGACTCAATTGAGGACCTTGTTGCTCGACAATCCATTGCGGTTACAAGCATGCATGAAATGCCTGGCATCTTTGGAATTGTTCGCCAATAACTCCTTCGACGCTACCAAGCATGTATTACTGCTGGTGGTTGCAATTTTAACCATTTATTGCTAACATTCCTGCAAAGAAGCACTTTGCAAGGATGTTGTAAATAAACAATGTTTTTTTTCATGACTCATTTAATGTGTTCTTACCTCCACGCGTCATTTCCGACCATACATTCCTATTCGAAAAATGTATGTTTTAGTAAGCTGTACCATCCCTCCAATTATGTCCCATGCCCCTAGAATCCCCCTATATACTTGATATATCTAAGAGCATCATTAAATGTTTGTATAAAAAAATAATACAAGGAAATAATTCCTCTTCAGTCACTAAAATTAAATTTTCATTGCTCGATGTAAAAGAAAAAAAATGTTGCTTTGTTTTCCACTAACGTTTTGAAAATGTTTTACAGATACAAGTTGCAAGCTAGCTAAACCAGGTTTCATACTGCATGACACTAGTAAAAATATCTAGTGTTTTTCGGGATATGATTGAAGTGACTATAATTTATGTTTATAATTTAATTGATAGTGATAAGAATTTGTAAATTTTAATAATTTTAAGAAAAATTCAATAATTTCTCTGACATTCTATTACTTATACACAATATGGGCCAACTTGTGTGCATTTGGAAGCATTTTCAAAATGTTACAGGAATATGAAATCAAGTTGGTTGATTTTGGGTTCTTATAGCGCAAGGGTCATATTTGATCAAGCTGATCCAGACACAAGACATACAGATTCTAATATTGGACTTTCACGCACAAGGAAGTCTTTATTGACACAGAAGAGAGAAATACACCCAGGGTAAGTTACAGGAATCAAAACTTCGTCATCTATAGATCTCAGGTTGCTTGACCAATGGACAAAGTAAAATAAGTAAATAAGGAACCCATTTTAAAGTAAAAACCTCACACTGTTACTCAATTCATGAAATTTAATTCCCCATTATATTAAATTTTGTTATTTTCAGAGAGGATCGAAACAAGATTATCAAATCTATCTTGATTTTGCATTTGTAAAGATATGTGTGACATATAGTAAATAAATATCCAGTTTCTTGGACAAGCTTTGAAAAGACAGACTTCGGAGTATGACTTGGAATCTGTGGAGGAATGATTCTTCGGTGAATCTAGATTCAATTTTTCATTGATTCTTGTCTTTGCATTTTTTTTGGTTCCGTAATTGGTTTAGTGTTGAGATTTTATCCGGTTCCCAAGCAATTTCTACACAGGATACAGTTTTTCAGTGCTCATAGTATAAATGTTGCGAAAACATGTGTTGAATTTCCGTTCATAGTTTCGCATATTCTACAGACGGTATATTCAGTAAGTTTAGTGTCTTGAATATGTTAAAATAAAAGTCAAAGTATTTTCTAAAAATAAATTAAAATAAAAAAATTACTAGTAATTACATTCAATCGATTGAGTGAAATGGACACGGATAGTAAAAATACAGCTAGAAATGGGCTACACTATGTACCTAATAAAAATTTTCAAATCTTGAAAGAATATCTAAACTTAAATTAAATTGTACTTAAAAAAATTATAATTGATTAATACTGATTAAATGAATGTGATATTATCAACTAACATCAACTTAGCTCTTTATGGTACGCAATAAAATTTTTGAGTACGTCTTTCCAATTTAAAAACCCGAATGCATTTGACAGTTGGAATTCAAAAAGTCACATGACCGTCATACCTCAAAATACTAGTAGTATTGTATGAAATTGAGTGAATCAGTTTTGACTATGTTTTGGGATATTTTAAATTCAAACAAACTAGGTTTAACAATTAATTTTCAATTTGTGGATGTTAGATAAGGGCAAAATCACTTTGGTTAATAATTGGTTAATAAGCTATCCATTGGAGGGAAAACTATGAATTAGGAAGCCCAAGGAACTCGGACATCGAGGTTGGAAAATCGATGGTTAAGTACCGGCTTTGAAGCTTGGTGAATAGTACCGTTTCTAGAGCATGGATATTGTTAAATTTTAAAAAGTTTTCTTCGTCCCTTTGCAGTTCTATCTTCTTTCCCCAAGACACATGTGATGACTAAATAGCTGTACTAGCTGGATGAAAGAATCCTGGGAAACATTATATTTGTCAAGGCCAAAACTGGCTTTCTGGTTGGGGAGTCATAATTACTACAAAATGCAGTGTTTTCACTAAATAGGACAACACCATATAGTTGTAGGCAGGTTCATAATAAAAATGCTTGTTTATTTAAAAGATGTTTATCACGTCTGAAATATTTTCACATTTTGAACATCATCTCGACACAAATTTTTTTTTGTGTTGTTTCTTTATTGAGACTGCCGTACCTTTCTCACTGCCCCGAAAACTTTTCTGTGACTGTGAGTAAAATGCAACACGCAGAGAAATAGGCACCCAGGATGTGTAACATCCACTCGATCACGTAAAAATTGGAAATAGCAATAATTTATGTAACTCACTTGTCTGAATGCACCTTGTAATTTCAACAGAGTTGAGAGTAAATTTTCATTCAGTGTAGTTATTTTGGGTTGAGTAACATATTACAGCTTGGCAAGAAAATCTTGGTTAGGTAAGTAGGTGTTTCAATAAACATCATACTGGAGCAACACAACTATTGCCGATGGTCCGGAATCAATTCCAAAGGGAAAGATCCGAGGAGACAACAGATAATTTCGAACTACGGTCAGATGGCAAGGCAACACCTGAACTGGCACCCCACTTTCCAAACTCCTACACCACGTCAATGTGAAAAAAACACGGGAAAACATTGGAAAACCTTGATTGGGTAAGTAGGTGTTTTAATTAACATCATACTGGAGCAACACAACTATTGCCAATGATCCGGGATCAATTCCTAAGGGAAAGACCCGAGGAGACAACAGATAATTTAGAACCATGGTCAGATGGCAAAGCAACACCTGAACTGGCACACCACTTTCCAAACTCCTACACCACGCCAATGTGAAGAAAACACTGGAAAACATCGGAAAACCTTGATTAGGTAAATAGGTGTTTTAATTAACATCATACTTAGCAACACAACTATTGCCAATGGTCCGGGATCAATTCCAAAGGAAAAGACCCGAGGAGACAGCAGATAATTTCGAACCATGGTCAGATGGCAAAGCAACACCTGAACTGGCACCCCACTTTCCAAACTCCTACACCACGTCAATGTGAAAAAAAAACCCACTGGAAAACATTGGAAAACCTTGATTAGGTAAGTAGGTGTTTTAATTAACATAATACTGGAGCAACACAACTATTGCCAAAGATCCGGGATCAATTCCTAAGGGAAAGACCCGAGGAGACAGCAGATAATTTCGAACCATGGTCAGATGGCAAAGCAACACCTGAACTGGCACACCACTTTCCAAACTCCTACACCACGTCAATGTGAAGAAAACACTGGAAAACATCGGAAAACCTTGATTAGATAAATAGGTGTTTTAATTAACATCATACTGGAACAACACAACTATTGCCAATGGTCCGGGACCAATTCCAAAGGAAAAGACCCGAGGAGACAGCAGATAATTTCGAACCATAGTTTAGATGGCAAGGCAAGGCCTGAACTGGCACCCCACTTTCCAAACTCCTACACCACGTCAACGTGAAGAAAACATTGGGAATTGCTGGATTCCAAATAATTCTTACGGAATAGATAAATTAATATCACGCTGAAACAATGCACTTAAATCAGTCACATCCAGGTGTGGATAGGCCGTCGTGGTACCACCTGGTTGAACAGACTCGATTCCTCCTTGAATGAATTTCTCTCTTCTGTGTTATTAACAATTTTTGTGTGTGTGAATGTCCATTACTTGATATTGTCAGGCGCAGCATAGCCAAACAGGACCCTCTTGTACCACAAAACCCAATCCAACCAAACCGATCTGTAGAGTCAAATATATTGCAATTTTGTGAATTAGGATTAGTTTGTCATTGAGTATATATCATACGATAGCGAATAAGATCGTCGATATTGTGAAATGAATTTAAAAACTATGAAAAGTATTTTAATATGCTAACTAGTTCTTTAAAATCAAGTATTTGTCGAGTAAGTTTGTAGTGGTCACTACATTAAATGTGCATAGATAAAATAAGTTATGCTTAAGTAATTTCTTGGCATTTCTAACAGATAAGGGCTGAAATCTAAAATCGGTGCTTATTTTAAGAGGTCAAAACCACTCGTAATTATATTAATATATTTAATTAATGGAAATACTCCATGAAATGTAAGTACTCATATTATTCCAAAACGGAATTGTATCTATCAATATTCCAATCTATTTTTCTGTTTTAAAATAATACAATATCTCATTTAAATATGGCAAATGTATTTATCAATACGCATACTTGTGTGATCAAGGCTATTAAAATCATAGAGATGATTAAGGATATTCATAGAGTTATATTTTCTAAAACTTTCAAGTATGAAGTAATTCATGTGATGGGGTTATCGGTAATATTACATCAGACACCAACACAGAGTGGAATTCACCAGTGTTACAATGGTATCAGGATCAAAAATCTTTTTTATGGTTGAAAAAATTTTCCATCTTAATTATGTGTCAAGTCTTCTCGAACTTGTTTCCATCAAAAGAGGCTTTTGGCACGTTCTGTAATTGTGTACATAATTTATAAACTTTATCATGTTTTGTTGGTATCTCTATTATACTATAATTCAGATTTTACGTTTGATTCTAACAAATAAAACTAAGTTTCGTGTTGTACCCTGTGGTACAAGTAAAGAAACTTTTGTTCGTAAAAAAAAAAAACGTATTGTAGTTTTAAAAGTTCAGAAGATATATTTTCCCTACATAAAAGCCGTGATCTGACAGTGATTCAAAATTACGTGGTGTTGTCCTCGGGTCTACCCCTTAGGGGATTGATCCCGGACCGGCGTCAATAGCACGATGTGTTGCTCAAGTACGACATTAAATAAAAATTACCAAATTACCTTACATAAAAGAGCTACGGTAGCCTGGTTGGAAGTGTAATGGATTAGCAACCGCAGGGTTGCTAGTTTGAATCCAACAAAGAAAAAAAACGTCGGTTAAAAAGGGGGACGGTGCACGTTAAATCTGTCGTGGTCTCAAATGTATTCACGTTGGCATGGTGTGGAAGTTTGCAGCTCAGGTGCTGACCTCGTAGTTGGACCATTTTTCAAACTGGCGGGGTGTTGTCCTTTTTCCCTTCGAGTTTGATCCCGGACAGCTGCCAATAGACCATTATGTTGCTTCAGGGCCTATGTTAGTTAAAATACCTACCCTATAAGCGTACAAAGAAACATAAGAGAAATATGTGTGCATGTATAAATTTAACATTGAAGTTTGACTCCAGTGGTGGCCAAAAGGCTAAAGACGTCGCTCTTAAGAAATTTCAGAACTGAAGTGTTGCTCCGAGTTCAAATCCCAAAATCGTCCAGGAAGGCATGCCTTCTTAGTCAGTTCACTGAGGGTGCGAAGAGCAACATCTTTCTCGATAAGACATCGACCATATGAGACGCCTTTTATCTAATTTGGTATGGTTGTCTCTCAAAGGGGGGGGGGGAAGAAGTGGGGACGTGTAGTGCAAACAACGCAGAGTAAAAGAATCACAGCATCTTATTTACTAACGCGAAAGTTAGTAAGAAAATACAAAAGTACTGAAAAGTCGTTAATGATTAATCCTATGAAGACAACAGGAAATTAGAAAATTCGTGAGAGACATGTAAGCTGAACTGAGACAATTCAAGAAGGGCTTTTGAAACAAAAATGAAAATACTTTTAAATTGAAAAATAGTATATTTACATAAGTAAATAATGAAATCAGTCACAATTTCACTTGCTCTAGAAAAACCTGGTTGATTAACATATAATTTCGCAAAAACGATCTTATCAATTCGTGATGTCTAAGAAGCATAGACCGGAATTTTGAGAAAGTGTCACAAATAAATTTTTATGCAATTAGTGTGTACAGATAAAAACAGATAGAAACCCTTAGTTAAATTGATAGTAAAAATTCTCAAAATCTCAAAACAACGACAAATAGATATAAAAAGCGGAAAAGATCGTCGATGGCCATTTTGGTGGACTTAGACCTTTTGATGGACCATCATCCGGATAGAAAAGTCAGGACTTCCTGATAAAAGTGGACTTCTTGTTCCACCAAAACGGCCATTTCAAATCTTTTCTAAATTTTTAATATTGCCTTGTAATGGCCAGCATCTGATACAAAACTTTTTCCTATTTTGATTTTCATTCCCTTAGAGTAAACAAGGCAGACTTGTCTCGGCGATATATCTCGTCATTAACAAACTGACCAAATCCTAATCGACGAGATATCTCGTCAAAACCACTTGGAGGGTCGAGCAATATAAAATTGTTCGAAGCTACCCAAAACAGATCTTATTATTGTTTTAGTTACACGTTTCATGGTTATATTTCCGAGGCTGATCCAACGCGCCAGCTTGTCGCTAGATTGAACTCTGGCGAGTTGGCGAAAAAGTATCGGAACAGAATTTGATACTCTTTGATATCACTTCCTGACAGGGAAGAGCTGCTGTGCCTCGATGGATGACCACACCCTAACTTCCAGTCGCAAAACAAATACATACACTAGGCGCCGGCCGCCTCGAGGTTCCATCTGCTCCACTAAAGTTAACTCTGGGAACATAGAAGGGAGCCACATGCATCTTGGTCTACACAATCGCAGTCTTTTTTTGTTTCCTCTTGAAGAGAGGTCTGCGATTCTCGAACAGTAATTACGACTAATTTACGAGACGTGACTGTGATTCGAATCGAAAACCAAACGTCGCAATCTGCATAACACTGCGAATATCGAATCGGATCTGCGTGTAATTAATCGATCTAATAGAGTACCGTTTGTGCGAGTGTGGTTTTGGTTATTGCGAATGGATGTAGGATGGGTGAAAAAAAATTGATCGTTTCTGGGTTTTTGATTGCTGTTTTTTTCCTATTTCTTTCCTGTGGTATTTCTACGTAGCTATTACGTGTG
Organism: Metellina segmentata; assembly: GCA_947359465.1. Taxonomy (NCBI): domain Eukaryota; kingdom Metazoa; phylum Arthropoda; class Arachnida; order Araneae; family Tetragnathidae; genus Metellina; species Metellina segmentata. The sequence goes on from OX375881.1 coordinate 57,051,700, forward strand.
GAAAAGTGTTACACGATCGATTAGGTTTAATACTTCATATGTAAGTATTTCTAAAGAAATGATAATGATGCAAAGTTTGGTCACTAGTTCATGAGCTTTTGCGCAAACTTCTGATATTACATTATATAAGATCTTTTATCAGTGGTTAATTACAGGGAAAGAGGTCTTGGAAAACATAACCAATTTTGTAGCAAATATAAGGATTAGTACTTATCAAGATTAAAATTCCAGTGTGCATTTCCAAAACAATGTTTAAGTGTACGTTATTCTAATAACATTTACAAATATATAACACTTTAAAAATCATTTTTACACTAACTATAATATAGGAATTCAACTAACAAAAATATTTATCGTTTAAAAAATTCTTACTACAGCAAATTAAAGTTATTTTTCATACATTTTCCTTGAAGTGTTTATAACAATTTTAGGCATGTATTTGCATGTACTACTTTCATTTGTTTATTTTACGCAACGTTTTAACAGACAGTACAAAACAGTCCTAATCAAGTTTTTAAATCAAATTTCAATAGATAGTTATTCCTTTAAGTTCTTTATTCCTCGTTCAAAAATATCAAATATATCCTAGAAAACAATTACAGAAGTTTCAAATCTTATTAATTACACAAAATTCCATTACCAATGGTCATAAAAACATAAAACTGTGAAAAAATGCTATATGGTTTAAAAATTAATCGGTTTTACTCCGTACATTATATGGACAAAATGCTAATAACTCCTTAAATAATGTTATAGCTATGAAGTTTTTGCATATTTTTTAAAGCTGCATAATGAATATAAGAACAAAAAGTCATATTTTAGTCATTTTGAGAGTACTTTCTAATTAAAAATGGAACTGATCATCGATAGTAAGAAATTCTTAACCTTCAATGGCAATTTATTATTAATAAACGCTAGAATGTAATTTTAAATTTAAATACGGTATTGTGATACAGATTTACTAGTCATGTTTATTGCTTATTGATTGCATAGAGTTCAGATTTGCACGATATCAAGGATCGGTTTGTAAATAGTTGCAAAGTAATAAGAGGAGTAAAAGAAATACACAAAAATCGAGCCTCTCTATATCCTACAACACACACGATTTCTAGTATCAATAAACTATATATATAAATAAGAATGGGTGTTTGTTTTTGATATTTTCGACCCATTTCAAGTTTTCTATCCGTTTTGGACTCTTCTGATTCCAAATCCGCCTTTTTCTCGTTTGGTGTCAGTCTGTCTGTATGTATGTATGTATGTGCTCTGCACGCGCCCACACGGTTTAGTATATTTTCATGGAAATTTGCATACAGTAAGTACTTATTTTCATTTAGTGAGTGAAATTGGTTGCGAAAGTCTCTCTGTTCGTCTTTCTGTTCTATGTTATAATTATGTTAGTTCTATGTTAATTTGTGTTTGTGCAGGTACACATGAATTTTATTCCAGATATTTGATTGCAATTTGTTTTATTTTATACATTATCTATTAGTTTAGTGAATGCAATATTAAACATTTCTTTATTGTTATATTTAGATGAGTTTCATGCTAAAACACCTGAGTAAGTATATTTAAATCGCCCATAATTTGGTTGTTTAGGAAAAACTGAAATGTATTTTGAGTATTGAGATTACTTGAATTGCTTTACCAGTACTGCTAAAAAAGCAATTATTTTTTCAAAAATATTTTTTTTTTGGTAAGAATTTTAGATATTTTATTTATTTTGTGTCTTTTTTTTGTTCTTTGCGCAATGTAAACGATTTCCGAATATTTGGGATGGACGATATTTTCCAACGAACGGGAAGAAACGGAAACTAGTGTTGATTGATCGCGTGCAGTGATATTTTCTGTTCTTTCGCTGTGAATTTATTTCATATTGCTAAATTGTGTGCACTTTTAGTTGTAAGTTGTGGTAACTGAGTGAGATCAAGAGATAAAAACTAATCACGAATTAATATCCCAAGAACAACTTTTTATACAACTTTTGTTTTGTTTTATTTCGCTGTTTTCTGTTTTAAATATTCCATATAAATTGCATACACCGCAAAGTATTCGATTTAAAGTGGCAGGTAAGTCAGAATAAAGCAAATCTTAAATGTAATCATGCCGTTATTGACAGAATAATAATGTTTAAAAAATCCGAAGTTAAAGTCAGAATAAAGCAAATCTTAAATGTAATTTTGCCGTTGTTGAAAGAATAATAATGTTTAAAAATTCCAAACTTTAACTTTTTAAACATTAAAAAATTCTTTGTCATAATGAAAGAAGATGGTGAAATTCGACAATGCCGCATGCCCGATGCAAGAGTGCCACAAGTAATTTTTTTACTATGAGTGCGCGCTCGCCGCAAATTGTCATTTTTATGAATTGAGTGCAACATGAAAATAATTTTAGAAAGGGAATTCCAATTCTCCCTCAAAATTGTCTTTTGCAGCAGTAACCTCAGAGTCACCTTTCGTCATTTTGTAGCTTTGTAATATAGTAAGGATACGATGTATGTGAAATGTATTACATAAATGGGTATGCATGTGTAAATGATTTGTGTCCAAATTATAAAGATGGCGAAAGGAGTTAAAATATTATTATTCGAAAGACATAAGTCGTTATATATCCTGCATATGAGTAAATTAATTCAAACCGAGTAAGGTTGGGTATTTTGCTAGTGTATATTAGATAAATGCAAATATATGAATGTCTTTAGCTAAATTAAAACACTTTTAAGTTTTTAAAATTAGAAACATGTATTTAAAATTTATAGAATGTTTAAACTAAGCATACTCTGCCGATGCAAAAATTCAACACCAAAGACAATTTCTTGGATTGGTCGAGAGTATGGTAGATAGGTAGTTTATCAAGGTAAATGCAAATGATTAAAATATCAGCTGAGTATACAAATAGAATTCTTGGGCAATAAAAGATGAAAAAAATGTGAAAGAAGGCACGAAAAGAAAATCCAAAACATTGTGTTGGTTAATTCTATTGGCTTTGCTCTGCTAGTAAGTAAACACGCCTAGTCATAAATCAAGGCAACTTTATGAACAGTTGTCAGACTTTCATAGGAGAAATTAGACAAGGCGGTTTGTCGTTTCATGATATTCCAGCACGCATTGGACGAAAAGCTAGTACAATTATACGTACTAGGAGAAAATTAACAGAAGGGTTTACGCATCGTCGTGAGAGATTTGGAGCACCTATGGCTACATCAGAAAGGGAAAATAAGCATTTGCTACGCATGGTTGTGACGATTCGAACAGTAACAGCCATAATGTAAGCACAGAATGGTGACACATCATGCGATGTCAGCCAATATTGTTTACTAGATTTGTTGCATCGAAGGTTCGTAGCTACGAGTTCGTTACTGAGGCTTCCTTTGACACTACATGATAGAAGCTTCAATGATATCAGCTAGTCTATATACGAACCCATGACATATGACGGCTGGATCCTTGTTTGCAGAGACAGTAGAAGATAATAACATTTAGGTGGATGCAGAGCTCCAAGCGTGATAGTTTGGAATCTGCTCCAAAAGCTTAATTGTTTGGAGTGATATTTCATTTCATTCACGCTTTGACTCCACATGGATAGCAGGCGATGCAAACAGGAAAAGCTTCTTCACGGAGGTCTTGTAACTAGTCCTACCTCTGATATAGATTGTTTGGAGTGCTATTTCATTTCATTCACGCGTTGGCCCCACATGAATAGCAGGCGATAAAAAGAGAGAAAACTTTACCACAGAGGTCCTGTAACCAGTCCTACCTCCCATATAGACCCCTGAAGATATATTTCAATAGAATAATGCTCTTCCATACGTCTCCGTATTGTCCAACTTTCTTGATCGGTCTCCTGATTTATTCCCCATAGAACACGTGTAGGAATATCACCCGCAGTCACAACTGACGAATTGTAGCTGCGTGTTGAATCTATGCAGAACGACATTTCATTGACAGACAATCATTCAGAATCTTTATTGATCAATGTTATGCTGCGCAATGGACTATACATAAGCACGTATTACTACTTATATATATAGCGCACTGCATGAGAGGAACTCAAAAATTATTGATTTTATACATCGTTTTTAATTTACAGTTTAGTAATTTCAATAATTTATACAATGTACAACATATCACCGCTTACAGAAATTTCATTAATGTTACTCACGTTTGTTGGTAGTGCTTTCTTAATGAACATCATTGTACAGTGTGAGAATTATAGGTATGAAATTTTTGGCGAATAAGATTTCAACGAATTGATGTAGTTCTATAAATTAATTTATAACTAGTGTTATTAAGCATTGAAAAAACTAAAAGTAAAATCAAATTTTAAATAAATTGGAATATTAAATTTATTAATTTTGTTTTTCTGCCACTCGAAAAATTGCACAATTTTATCGTTAACACCTACTATTACGAACACTTGTAAAAAAAAAAGAGAGGCACCCATCATTATTTGTACATTGTAGGGAAAATTCAGAGATACCATTAGATTTAAAACCATATTAAATTGATATGTTGTTTACCTTCATCTTGGAAAATTACATAAGTATATCAATTTTAATTTCTATTGTGAACAAGTGTTTGAAAAAAGAATCACCGTCGTGTACATCGATAATTTTGGGCATATTTAAAAATATCTTTTAATTCTTGAATATTACCATAAATTTCAACCAACCATATAACTTAAAAAAACATCTTAAGCGTTAAATATCAAATTTATTTCGGATACCAATTTTGAAGTGATGTAGTAGCGTCGTTTTTGAATTATAAGTATAAAAAATTTAGCTTCTATATACTTATACTCATTCACATCTTCAAAACAAACTTCCTTTAAGTAATTTCGTACTAGAAATTTTGGTATATTTTGATGGAGCTTGACTTAAAATTACTTTAACACATCTATACAAAAAGGCCCGTGCCATTTCTTTATGTTAATAAGGAATGGATGAAATTTAATAAGCAAAAAAAAGCGCCTTGTTTAGAAAATGACCAAAAATGTAGCAAACATTGCGTTTACTTACAGATTTTATAGATAACGAGTGAAAGCTGAAGATATGTTATGAAATTAATACATCGTAAACCTGTACATTGTTTCGTCAGAAGCACTTTTATAAAGTTAGATATAGGAATGATGTTGCTGATTATTTAATTTGCTTCACAAAGGCATTTGATTCGATAATAACTGGATGTGTTTTTGAAAATGATTATTTGAAAGAGGTTACTTCCAGCATTTTAAAATGAACACATGCATTACTTTTCAAATACATTATAGTTAAGGCGTAGGCAAAAATATTGTTAAGGATATACTTTATTTTTAAATTATAAGATTATATTTAATAATAATTTTAAATCTTTAATAGTTACTAAGTATTATAATTTTTTGACCTTAGATTTCTAATGAGAAAAATATTGTAAAACTCTGGATATAATGTTTGTAACTGAAACATTCTCTTGAAAAAGTAGGTAAAACCGCAATTTTCCTAACATTTACATTAACCCTTTCCTCTATATTGGAAATAGAATTTTGTATTCAAAACCCACTTTCATACCTTGTGAATGTAAGCCACTATGTCACATGGCCTTGTTACCTTTTATCATTTATTGCATTACTTTCAATTTCTGTTAATGTAGATTGATTTAGAGGGTCGAAGAAACAAAAAATCAGGAAGCTATTTCTCCATAAATCACATTCTCACACTGTAAGCAATCGAAAAGATACATTCATCAGTTCCACCCCAAAGACATTTTTCGCTTCTTTTTTTTTTGTCGCGATCGAGCAGTGCCAAAAGGGAAACACGTAATCTTTTAACACGGTAATGGTGCTCGAATGACTATTATTAAGGAAGACAATTAACTGGCCGCTATCTTAATAGAGAAAAAAGGTTGCAAGGCCTTACCATTAGTGTCCAACATGCGACATGAAAGATCTTGTAAGGTAGCACTTAAATATTTTCACTCCAGTTATACATTCGCTTTGGAAATACACTGTGTTATGTTTACTGTAAATTAGTTGCATCCAATAGAAAAATGTGTTTGAAAGTAAGGCTCTTCGGTAATTTTCATCTATAACCTGAACGAAAACGTTTTCCCATGATGATTTTATTCAAAAATTAACACTCCAAGTGGTTTCGACAAGATATCTGTTCCATCAAGATCTTACTCATTTTTCTGATTGCGAGAAATATCGTCGTCAAGATAGTGCAGATTTTTTTCTTAATGACGAAATAAATATCTGATCAGTTTTCTTCTAATGACGAGATATCTTATTCATCAAGATCTAGTCATTTTTGTTCTAATGACGAGATATCTTATTCATCAAGATTCAGTCAGTTTTCTTCTTCTTACTAGATATCTTATTCATCAGGTTCTAGTCAGTATTCTTCTAATGACGAGATATATTATTCATCAATATCTTATCAGTTTTCTTCTAGTGACGAGATATCATATTCATCAAGATCTAGTCAGTTTTCTTGTAATGACGAGACATCTTAATCATCAAGATCTAGTCAGTTTTGTCTATGGATCGATATCTCCTCAAGACAACAGCCAGGAGGGTTAATCTGAAAAAATTAAATACTGTACAAATCGTAAGTGTATTTGCTTGTTGAATACAATCTTAAAAAATGTCAACCCTACAGCTGGAACCGGTTATTATTGTGAGAGGCTTTTTGAGGGTTCATGTGCTGTGGACTTGAATGCTACGAACTTTGAGGCTGAAATTGAAACCATTGGACAAGCGACGTCTTATTTATCTGACTTAACTACTTCTTACAGACACTCTGTTTTTCTTTTTGATTCACACAGTCAGCGATTATTTCCCTCTGCTCCATCCACAACAGCGATTCGGCACGCGTAGAAGAGGCAAAACAAAACAAAAAATTAAGAACTCAACAGTGCTGGTTGTGGACGGTCCTCTTCCAATGGATACCCAGCCATTGTGACATTCCCGGTAATGAGAAGGCAGAATCGCTGGCTAAACATGGATGCAACCTACCACAGCCTCTTATTGACTTACCATACAACCAGGCTTTTCCCACCATTAATATAGAGAGCTTATAAGATCAGCGGGGAGATACATACGCACACACAGAAATCAAGAGACTGATGTTAAGGGTAAAATATGGGAAAGCCTATTATGTAATCCTGTCCCAATGGATCTCCCCAGACGGATATTTGCAGCCAACTTCAGAATTTTAAACGGACCTGACTATATCCAAGGACATCTCCACCGGATTGGTGTGAAAGGTATTCACAACTGCCCTCTGTGTTCCACTGGAGAGACTGAATTTTAGCCATTTGACAATTTGTGCTACTTTGGGCCAACTCAAATTTTAATGTTCTACCTCTTGACAACTATATTTCAAAGGTTAGTTTTTATTAGGCTTTACAAAGGGAAATGGTCAATACGACTCATTTCTCGACATAATTATAAAAATATAATTAAATGTCCACTAGCGTAAAATGTGTATTCATCTTCATGAAGTGAAATAACTTGATGACGAGCTATGACTAAAAAGTGAGTGAGTACATGGAGATGGAAGATTTCAAGCGTTTGACTAATCTAAATTGTATTTAAAGAATTTTCTGCTGATTACAATAGCGTATTTGAGCCACCTGTAATGATCATCGCGTATGCGTGTCGCTTAGAAAATACCGGGTTCGAATCCATCTGGGATCTTTGGGGATTGTTTCTTGTAGGATAGCAACCCATTGGGTGCTACTCACAAATAGCAGCTAGTTCGTTCCTTGCAGTGCCGTGGAGTCTGCGGTAGGGCATTATAAAGAATACAGTATATAAACTATATGTACAAAAGTATTTAAACACTGCATTGTTTTTCAGAAAAAGTGCTTTGTTATTCTATTTAGCAACGGGTAGACCTTCCCTTTTCTTTTATTACAGCTGCAACAGGCATACTTTCCACAAGTTCTCTGTAAGTCGGCAAGAATAGAACGCCATGCCTCTCGTAAGGCTGTGAAAAGATATTGTAGAGAAGATGGGGTTGCGTGATGGTGTCGTACTTGTACCTCCAGTTTGTTCCGCAAGTGCTCGATTGGATTGAGATCGGAACTCTGAGCAGGCCAGTAAATCAAATTCACCTCACTTTCAGAAAACCAGTTCAACACACGTTTTGCGGTATGACATTGAGCTCGATTCTTTTAGAAGAAACATACATCATAGTTGTAGTATTACAATAGTGTAAGCAAGACTGAACTATCCAGAACGTCGAGGTACACGTCAGCGATTATAGTATTAGCTACATAAAGCAATGGGCCGAGTTCTTATCAGGAAAAGCAACCCCATACTAAGATGGATACTGCTCAGAATTTCTGCAGTGTCCAAATACTTTGATCCATATAATGTATGTGTTTACACTGGGTACTTATTATTTAACACTGAGTCAAAAGTTTCGAGGTATGAAGTTTTTAACTTTTCTAGACCAGAATGTGGTGATATTTATGCTGTTGTCCATAAGTCATTATTTATTTTCATGAACGTTAAATTTATTGGGAAATACGTAGCGAGCTGAATTTTTCTTTATTTGTTTTCTCATAACTATATATAATTGGGCTTATACTGTTTCACTTGTAAATAGACAATATGGTAGGTACTTGAAAGAATGTTTTTTTTTTTTACAATAGTTAGTCTTGTTTTGTTTGACCTTGAATTTTAACTGTAACTTATCACAAAAAGGAAAATGAAAAGCAGATGGTCGGAGAAAAGAAGAAAGTTCAGGGGCTAAATCTTTCTTTAAATGGAAAATAAGTAATTACAAATTTATATTCTTCCCGCTTACAAATAGGATTATACATTTGATCCATGGATATAAATTTTCCTTTTAAGTTTTAAATGCAGTATGATACGCATATCTTGGTTGTACTTATTTGTGCTGCAATTTTTTAGATGTTTCTTTCTTCGGTTGCGAATACCTTTGCTCTTTTAATTATGGTGCAGAAACGAATCTCAAACTTATATCTGGGAAATAAGGACATAGCAGACCAGTTGAAGTGCCATACATGCCAAACACTCGTACGCTTTTATAATACTTGCAACATAATACATTCAAGGGGACCCCACATCTGTACTCTGGGCCCCTGCATTACTAAAATTAGTCATGTGTTTGGCCCGGTTGATCGCCCTGTGTCCTGATCTAACTATCTCTCGTGTAAATGACCATATGTGTGGTAACCATCTAAACCAAAACCTCTGTGTATATATATATATATATATATATATATTATATATACATATATATCTATATATATATTATATATATATATATATATATATATATATATATATATATATATATATATATATATATATATATATATATATATATATATATATATATATATATATATAGACACAGGGGACTCTTATATTTTCTAAAGCTTGATATTAACATCCTTTCTCTATGTATCTTTCAAGGACCTTACTCATCTTGAAAAAAAGTGCAGTTAATCTCGTTGTTTCTCATTCTTTCTCATTATCATCATTAACTCAAGGACGTAGTCTAGTTTATCTAGGACACACATGCGCTTAGAAGAGTCTAGGATTAATATTTAGATCTTTGAGCAGCCCCATATATATATTAGATGATCATTGTAAAGGCTTGTTCAATACTGCGTAATTAATAAATCATAAACAAAATAATTTCCGTTTGCAACTTTCATGCTAAGTCTATTGTTTTCAGCGATGCGCTTAACACGTTAATATTTCTACAAGAAAGTAAATATTGCCAATGAATACATAATTAATATGAAAATACGAGTGAAGAAAGTATTTTTTTTCATTTTTGCTTTCATTAAAACAACATTATAATCATTCAATTTTTTCTCCTAAGACGGAGTAGAAATAGGTTTTCAAAACTTTATTTGATAATATACGATTCATCAAAAGTTTTATTACTTTATTATAAAAGATAAATAGTCATAACGAGAATGACTTCGCCTTAATTTGGCTGTTATTAATTTTTATTTCTATTGAGCCTTTAATAATGCCAAAAGTAATTTCCGTGTTTATTAATCAATTCTCTAGCCCTCGAGCTGGGCATTGTTCTGAAAACAATCAATAGCAATAAGCAAAATTGTATAAGGTAATTGGATTCTACGAGGAACTAGTAGGGAAAATATCTATTACACAAATATTTTCCTCTCTAAATTGATAAACCGATCAAATTTTTGACAGTAAAATATGAATGAGAACACGTTCGCATTTGTGGTCATCAGAAAGCAAACGAATCGAATCTTAGGGCCTAATTTAAAAATATATGAACACCATTGTGTGAAGTTTTTGTATATATCGTGTTTGTAGCATCATTCGTAAATAAACAGAACACAGTGTTTTAATTTTTAAAGATTTTTATTTGAGAACAAAAGAAAAAAAAGCTTAATACCCTTCTGAACACCGGAATTTACGAATGGTATTTGTTATTGTCAATGTGTTAAAGTAGGCTTTTATATGCCTAGGAATTTTATAGACTAAATGGGACGTTAAAGTATGAAACGCGAGAACATTTTGACACCTTTTGTAGGCATTCTGTGCAATACTATAAGGCAAAATGGCAAAGTATAAAATGACTATTTCCACACGTTGACTGAATCTTACCTGTATTCTATAAAATGCATATTCAACTAGTTACCACCGTCCCAGCCTAAGCCATTCGGTGTATCTCCCCGTAATTTTGAACCGCGGTCAGATGACGAGGCAACATCTGAGCTGTCACCCCACTCTCCAAACTTCCACACCAACCCATCGTGAGGAATTTCTGCCACGACAGGTTTAAAGTGCTCCTGCCGCCTCTACACCATACGTTTACAAACGTCCATGCCCTGACGCGGATTTGAACCATGAACTTTCCCATCTAGAGGTTAACACCTTAACCACTATACCGGTTGGTCTGCCTATAAAATGCATATACAAGGTGTATTTGAACTCCACCGACCAACTTGGAGGATGATAGTACGCATCAAGACGAATAAAAAATGCAATGGAACATGGGGTCACAAATGACGTTGAGAGTTTGAAAATCGCGAAAATGCATCTGAAAAGTGTGATGTCGTTAGGCGGCTGGGCGTAGATCAATCGTCGGTTTTCGCACCTTTGTAACGCTGTGGATCGAGGGATTTGCCTATCAACACAACGAAACAGCCGAATTTACAATTAACTTGCGTTTATTGCACAAGGAATTATATCCATGTGTCCAGATTTTTCAGGAAATTTTAAATCACCTGCACCCAAAACCAACGGGACGGTTGTCAAAGACCACCTGCGCTGCCTTGGCATCTTTCAATTGCCTACGTGTAACAGGAAATGTGGTTCCTGCACGATGGTGCCCCATTTTTCGCGTGCCGTACGTACCCCATCGACCTTAAAATGAAATAGACGGACCATGTGGGCGGAGTCGCTGGCGTAAGATTTCTGAAGGGTAAACCACAAATCGAATTCATCGATTGGCTATGGAATAGCAGACTAGCGTGTTTGATCAATGTGGATTGTCACTTTAACCAATCAATAATATGCGATTATTGCTTTTACCCACACCCACGTGACACATCTTGAAACCGAGAACTGAAAAAAATAACATGAAGCTGCGGGCACATGCTCCGTATATTTCATTTTAGAGTCGATGGCGTATCCACCTTGATGTAACATATCCCGCAAGATGGATTGGATTCAGAGGCGCCGTTGCTTGGCCTTCTCGCTCACCGGACCTTAACTCCTTCGACTTCTTCTGGGGTCACCTAAAATAACTCGTTTATGAGTCCGGAAGATCTGATAGCGAGGATCGTGACTGCTTCAGCAGAAATCCATTAAACACCCGGAACTTACGAGCGTGTCCGCCAGTCATTTCTATGTCGGTGTGCCCTATGCAATGACGGTCGCCACTTTGAACAACGAATGTAACAATTTTGTTTGTTCGGTACTAGCTGTGTGATGCCTATGCACTGACCAAGAAATGTTTTCTGTACATATTTGTTGTTTCTTCCCCGTCACACTATGCAGACGCATTTTTTGAGATTTTCACCCACTCACCGTCATTTGCAACGCTCCTTTTCATTTTTCGGTAATGGGAAGACAGACTCGCTGGCTAAACAGGGTTGCAACCTTCCACAGCCTCTTATTGCCTTACAATACAACCAGGCATTTTCCACCATTGTAAGATCAGTGAGGAGATACATACGCAAAACTCAAAAGACTGATGCTATGGGTAAAATCTGGGAAAACCTATCATGTAATCCGGTCCCAATGAACCTCCCCAGGCGAATCTTTACGGCCAACTTCAGAATTTTAAACGAACATGAGTATCTCCAAGGACATCTCCACCGGATTGGTGTGAAAGACATTCCTTTCTGCCCTCTGTGTTGCACTGGAGAGACTTTGAATTTTAGCCACTTGACAGTTTGTGCTACTATGTCCAACTCAAATTTTAATGTTCAACCTCTTGACAACTATATTCCAAAGGCTAGTTTATATTGGGCTGCACGAAGGGAAATTGTCAATACGACCCATTCTTCAACGTAATTAAAAATAAATATATTTTTTTCGTTCGCCTTGATGCGTACATCACCCCCCCCCCCAAAAAAAAAAATTGTAGGTGGAGTTTAAATACACCTTGTATATGAATTACCAGTACCTTGGAAATTGGGACGTTTAATATTTCCCCCATTTCCTAGGGAAAGTATAAAATCTCGACTGTCTTTCCATACTTTTCCTACTACTTGCCGTTCTGTATAATGAAGTTATTATTTGTTATCATCAACGCGTGAAATTAGGTGTTCCATATAATTCCTACCCGATGCTATCAGGCAAATTGACAAAGCAAAATGTAAAATCATGTCTGTGTATCCATACTTTGCCTAAACATAGAGTCGTTCATATTGCCTAGGTAATTATATACAGTGTGTAGGAAAAATATTTTAGAATTTTAAAATAACAGACATTTCATGCTTTGCCTGAAAACATTATTCATTCTTTTGTTTTCCTAGGCATTACATACAATTCCTGCAATTTTCGCGTTTCTGGCACACTCTATAACAAAAAAAAAAAAAAAAAAAAAAAAAAAAAATTGAAGCACCGAGAAGAAGTTGTCCGACTGCGATAAAAATCCATGGATGTAAAGCACATACATAGAAAAACAAACGATTAGAGTTACAGAACCATTCAATGATTTATTTCAGAATTTGACCGTTACAAAGGGATGAAGTCAATAAGGCGTTGGTCCACCTCTGGCCTGGATGGAAGCTGTCACCCAGAGTGGCATGGACTGAAAAAGTTCCCGAATGGTGTCCTGCTGAATTTCTCGTCAAATGATCTCTAACTGTAGAGCTAAATGATCGGCATTTCGGGATGGTTGCAATTGCCTTCCCATAACGTCCCAAATATGCTCTATGGGAGAGAGATCAGAAGACCTAACTGGACAAGGAAATGTTGGGAAAGCTTGAAGACAATTCATAACAATGCGTGTCGTGTACGGCATTATCTAGTTAAAAAGTAAGTACGGGTGTCGCAAAAGGAACAATAACACAACAGGTCGTAGAATGTCGTCTACGTACCGCTGTGCTGTAACGGCCATATTCACAAGTCTCGAGTTAACTCGAGGATCAGTTGATCCGCGAGTAAGAGTTAACTCGAGGATTAGCAAGAACGGTATTCTCAAACAGCGTGTTAAGTGATCCGGGGATTAAAATGAGACGCTCGCTGTGATTGGCTACCTCACGATCACGTGGTATTGTTTACATTGGTTACGACGCGCGAATTTGCATTCATACTGATCAAGCTCGTACTTCGCCGTAGAATTGATTCCAAATTGTGAATAAATAGGACTCATACAGCATTTTAATATGGTTTTGGGAAAAGTAATGCAAAGGTATTTAATTTCAAATTGGATTTTTATGGAAACCTAAATTTTGCAAGAAAGAATTGTACACAATGTCTTGACAGATGTATGTGATCCGATTATATTTGTACTTGTCAGTATGGGTGTGTGTTGGTGGTGTGCAAAGTGACTTGCATTGTCAATTTTCTTTCATTCGTAATAATTCAGCAGAATAATTTTTATTCTACGACGAATTTGTATCTGCCATGGTCGTTTTATACCGTTCGCTATCTCCGGCTTGGAGGACAGAGGTGGCGCCATCTATCTTTTCGCTAAGCTGCTTGTTAAGATTACGCAGCTACATTTAGTTTCATTTTCCTTTTGAATTTCAGTAAAATTATGTTTTAAATTTTCCATTTAAGCAATATTATGATGAGGACATGAGCTGCTATGTAGCAGGTGCTCCGTAATGATACGTCCAATCCAGTGACCAGTCGTCGCAAGAATACTATACTTTAGCATAGAATGAAATGTGTCATCCATTTTGTTTTTTCAGAACATCCTTCGGAAAAAGGTAGTACTGCGCATGCGTAACTCTTACTCGTGAGTTAACTCGCCGATTTCGGAGGATCAAAATGTAACACCGAACCGGCAGTTTAAACCACGGATCAGGACTTGTGAATACGGTTTTTTCGATAACTCGCGGATTATCGTTGATTCTCGAGTTAACTCGGACTTGTGAATACGGCCGTAAGTGTGCCACAAATGACTACCGAAGGTGTCCGGCAATCAAAGGAGATAGCACCCCAGACCATAACGCCCTGTTGAGGGTATGTGTGGCGTGCTATAGTAAGGACAGGATCCCCACGCTGCCCTAGACGTCTCCAGACTCGTCTTCGGCAGTCGTCAGGCCACAGTTGGAAACCACTGTTGTAATTCTGCACTTTCTCGGTGCGTCGATTTTTTTATTATAAAGTAGCTGTAATTTTTACGTTTGTAGAAACATAATTCCACAATATTTGAATATCTGCACAGTGGGATCTATGGAATATCTTCAATGGGATATATATAGGATATCACAATGGGAATATCTGCAGGACCCAAATAGTTTACTTTTGCAGAAGGGCGGAGTTTTTAAGTTGGTTGGTTTAGGGGTTATATGGCGCAAGGGCCATATTTAATCATGGTCGTCAGACACAAGACCTATTAATAGACATTCACACACAATGGAAATTTTGTCTGATACAGAAGGTTACTAGTGTAGTGGGCATATCAAATGAGCCACTACGGTCCCCTTAGATTTTAGGCACTCAATTTAACGATTTTGATTGGTCTTAACGAAACTACATGTAAAACCTCATTATAATGACCCGATAAAATAAAGTTATATAACGAATCATTTTCTCATGGTACTGTGTTTACTTAATACCAAGTTTACAGCGACCGTAGTTAGTTATTTCGCAAGGTATTTCGAACGTATTTGAACTCCATACCTTTTATCCCATAAGAAATGAGACCACGGCAAAAATAATGCCACTTGCGGAACTGCGTAAAAGATAAATTATCGATATAAAAGAGATCCATGTTCAAAAACACCATTAAACTGAGGGTGCCTGATATTTTTCTGATAGATTTCGTTAAAATTTATACTTTTTATTTTGTAATTTTGGTATCATCATCGTATAACATTAAAGGAGTATCTTGTAACTAATCAAAACTCATCAAACGATGATTATTATATATTTATTTCTTTTGATGTGTTCCTAAATCAACCGTTGATTTTTTTTTTCTTCTCGTAACTTTAATACGCGACAGTATGAATTGAATAAGATGAATATATTTTTACAAATAAGTTCATTGGCGTAACAATATAATTCTAATAAAAAATTTCAAAAAATTACCGATTTTACCATTCCGACTAAAAGTAACTACAACCGTTAAAGTATGTTTCACTAGCTATTTGTTACGTATATATCCAAGCAAATCCTATAACAGTACAATATTTGGGATCAAATGAAAGCAAATTTACGATTTGCAGTATGTGCTTCAAAATAAATTAATCCTTTTATTTAACAGCACAATATATGTGATTAAATGTAACCATTAATACAAAAATAAAGTAGGTAATATCAGGCATCATGAAAACATTGAGGGACTCATAAAAACTAGGAAAACGCTATAATATAATACGGAAAATTTTAGTTAGAATCAAAGCTATGTTCACTCATATTATGTTTTTGTAAAATGTCACTTAAATGAACCTCTTCCTATACTTTGAAAATTAATTATTTGTGTTATGAAATTCATTTCTCGATCCATTTCTTTTACGCCTTTAACAGATGAAAACAGGGTGCTATTAAATCTCTTCAATACCAAACAGGGGACCCAGAAACAAGTTAGAAATTAATCTATCGTTTAATTAGGCCACTAATAAAGCTTGTATTATTTATCTTCGATAGATTAATGAAGCAGGTATTTGCTTCCTTTGACAAGACGAGGAAGTGTGGATTCTTCGAGGTGTTACTATTGCACAAGCATGATAAATGACGAAAAATCAGACTAATTGACGATAAAAATGCGTTAATCTAAATTAGATCTGTAACTGAATAGCATACATTGAAAACTATGCATATGAAGCAGCAGCTAGATATCGGTCATTTTACTTTATGTGTTAGTAATAAAAGTTGCATACTGATATGCTGACACAGTGAAAATGTAAGTAACAGTTTGTTCAAATTATTGTTTCATCCAGGAGTGTTCACGCAGGATATGTCCTATCTCAGTCCTCAAATAGAATGAAATTGGAAGAATGTTTATTATACGATTGGAGTGATATTACTAGTTGAATTTTATGTTCTTGCTATCCTTATAGGTGGCTTCACTAACCGAAGTATTTTAGAGTTATTTTTTTTTTCGCATGGAGTTTACTGTCTTTATAAGGTAAGGCGAGGATAGAGCACCAAGGATACCCAAGCTATCTTCTTCTGATTTCAACCCATTATTCTATATCCCATTCCTCTTTCACGACATTTTCCCATTGAAGTTGTCTTGTTTTTGGAGTAGTTGAGCCAAATATGGACTTGACGCCATTCCTCCGCAGATATCTAGCAAAGACGTTCCGCTTGCCTTTTCATTTCAAGCATACTTGAACTCAAATAGAGCGAAATTATTTGACTTTTTTAATAAATTTACCACGCTAGCTTTAAATCTGTTTTCACACCCCTTGGTCTTAAAGAATGGAATTATTACTGATTTCCAACTACATGAGTAGAAGAAAGCCCACACGTGCGTTTTCGTGCAATGTACGCTTAGACATCTCTTCCCACTCGTAATACAATTTTTCCCCAAACCTGACCACTGACCACACAGACTTCGGCACAACAAGCGCGGTACGGCTACTTGTTAAGGAGCAAGCGATGGGTGAGGCACAGATATTTTTAACTAGAAGAATCTCTAACAACCATGCGCTTTCGGAATAATCCTGGTTAATACCGTACAAAACGGTTAAATTCCGATTTGTAAAACTGGGATTTGAACCGTCGATCTTCTAGACGGCATCTTCTAGGCATCGAGTGAAAGACAAGCTCTATACCAAAGCATTATTTAATTATCTGTTCTTATGTATTTTTAAAAATTTCCTATATTCACCAACATAATATTCCTATTAACAATTATTCAATAAACCAACATAAATACAGTTATGACTGAAAAACATTCTGGTAAGACAATGACTCTGAAATTGAATGTTTATGAGCAGGAAATGCAGACTTCTTTATATAGATGTAGTGTTAGTAGCATCGATATTCTAATGAATTAGACGGAACCTCGCTGCTTCCTGCGTGTGATTTCTGCTAATCGGTTTATTTTGCAGATCTATCTGTCACTTGGTTATGAGCAAAAGCATGAATCACAATGTGGAACAAACTATTGATGCGTTAAAGTAGAATAATTAAAAACACTTGTCTGCACTTCGTCAGCTAATCGGCTAAAGAAAGTAGGTAACTAATACACTCTCTCTAATAATTATGATGTATTACTATGGTATTGCAAAAAATGATTAAGATGCTTTGAGTAGAGGACGTGTAGCCCCCAAAAAAAATACGATGTCAATTCGAACGAGTTGTTACCCCAAAGTTGTAAAACAACATAAAATACGGATTTCTAGAATCGGTGCGAAATCGTTCTGAGATAAATGTCTCCTAAAATGCTTCTCATACAAAAATAATGATACATCTTCTGGGGTCCGAACTTTTCATTCTAAAAAAAATGGTAAAGATGCATTGTATGGGACGTTTAACCCTCAAGTAAAAAAATTGTCGTCATTTACAAAGGGATACCACAACCAAAAGCTTAACATAAGAAATACGAGATACCGGAACTGGCACCAATTGAATTGAACGTAACATACAATGCATCTTTACTAAATTTATAATATGTAGAATTATTTCCTAGAAGCGACAATAGAAACAAAATCTCAGACACTTGTGAAAAGTAGATGATATGCGATGATAGAAACTTTTATAAATTATAAAGCAAACGAAGTGTAAATATATAATAATAACTGGAATGAGATGTATGCCGACTTAGAACAATACATTTATTTGCCTACATAAGAATCTTCAATTTTCAATGTTACAAAAATTGCATAATGCATCGTTTTCTTAAAAATTTAGATAGATAACAAACAATTCAGGATTGTATGCGGTGTCCTATTCTGTAAAATGGTGTTTATGTAGCAACATCATTGTACTCTCAAAGCAATTAAATCTCTTTTAAGATTCATATATCTTTGTGTGGGCCTAATAAGTTATCAAAGATGTGACACATTAAGTAAATGGATAATTAATGCATCACATATTTGATAAAATTAACGTTGACAACGTTCTTGACTTCTTACGTTCTATCGAGAGTCTTTCTAAGTATTTATTGCATTGCTAGTCGAATTATACGAGGATCAGCACTGTTGTTTATCAATGTCACAATTCCCGACGATCAATGTCGCCAGACGAATACAAGTTTCCTGTTGATATCACATAAAGTGCATGTCTAACAAAAGAAAATCCTTCCCGCAGTGTCTTAATGTTTCCAGTATACTAAAATATAGAAAATATCCTCGTTTTAGGATATAACTCATGCAAGTGATTTTCAGTCGACGTGTCTCGGCAAACGGGTGTGCCGCAAGAGTAACACTAGTGTGCTCTATGGATGGTGAAATTCTTCAAATTGTTTAATATCTACTATTTTTCAAGTTTTTGAAAAACTGTAAAACACGCTTAAAAATTTAAATTCCAAGTTGCGTGAAAATATATTCCTTTTGATAAATTTCCTTAGTTGTTCTTACATATTAGGACAGTATTTTTACTCAAAAATATATTATTCAGATTGCGTGGCAGATATCGCACACCGGCAAAAAAAGTGACACAAGTCAAAAAAATAAAAATTTTATGTTATGTCATTGAAAAATATGTATGAGGTGCCCAAGTGTGTTATTTTACTCTTCTATGGAATATAATAGAAGTTAACAACATAAATACTTACTTAAAATTTAAAAGAAAATTATGCTATTTCAATATAAGTTTTATATTATCTTTTAAGTTGATGTTTCTCAAATTCTGCAATTTTTAGTTGTGTCACTTCTCTTGCCGGAGGACGAAATGTGTTCACGAATAATTTAGCTACACGATATTATAATTTTGACTGTTATTTTTTTTACGAAGTACCATAAGCACAATATTTTAAAAGTATTTGTTAAAAGCCACTTTGGCAATTTCGGTAATGGTAATTTTTAATTAACGTCGTACTAGAGATACAACGAACTATTGACAACGGTCCGGAATCAATCCCCTGAGGCAGGGGTTCCCAACCTTTTAGTAATTGCGTACCACTTGAAATTTTTAGAAATTTTTGGCGTACCACCAGTTCTATGTTTTTTTTAGAAACATATATATAATGTCAGAAAAGTGCCCAATGGCTTGTTTTATTTTAATTAAAATACTAAGAAAGCTTCATATTTTATGATTAATGTATTTCGTATTGAGGATGTTTTAATAAAGGAAAAAATAAAACGATTATTGAAAATTACAGTTTTATTTTTTACTCACAGGTCTAAAAACAACTAATTTTAAATAATTAGTACAAACTAAGCAAACACAGATTAACATAATCAAAAATCAATTTTTAGTGCGAAACTTGTTTTTTTGTCTTTTATTAAAATATCAATATCAAGAGCAATGGATCTTAATATCACTCTTAAGTCCTCTTCAACACACTCTGTTTATATACTTATTTTTTACAAACAAAAGTTCAGAAAAACCACTCTTACCCAAGTAACTAGTAAGAAATAGCAGAGTATTCGTAGAATATTTGGGTCGCACGTATCATCCTTGCGTACCACCGGAAACGTTGCCGCGTACCACGGGTTGGGAATCCCTGCCCTAAGGGAAAGATTCGAGGACAACACCAAGTAATTTTGAACCACAAAAACATCTTTAGAGCAAGAGAGGTAGATAATTACAATTATTTCTTTTGAAAATCAAGTAAAACCATACATGTTTTCGTAAGATTGATATAAATTTAATGTACTTTTTGGCGTACAACAAAATCTTTGTAATTAATTCTTATTGTGCAGTATAAAAAATTGAAACTTGCTGCTAAATCATTGAATTATAAATTTTTCTAAACGACTAATTATTTTTAGTTCAACTGTTTCATAAATTTTATATTCAAGCGTCTTGATAAATTAATTATTTCCGTTGTATAATTTCACTGCTAACCCAGGATTGCATATAAGCAGCAAACATTATTATACTTTACCAGTTTCAAGCTCAGAAGTAGGGTCAATCGATTTAGTACAACGTGTGTTATACGCTTTGAAAATGGCGAACATGAAACCAGCCCCTCAGTTGTATCTTGAAAAAAATATATTATTACTTTGCAATACATAATACATAAATAAACTCTTGACTATAAAGGCCACTCTATGGAATGCGTCTGTAAATTGCATATTCGAATGAATAGCTCCAGTAAGTTCATTTGGAACCACTTAAATTCAAAGAGTACATGTTTTTCTATCGAGTGGGGATATATCGCACCCCGGCAAGAAAAGTGACACTACTCAAAATTGCAGAATTTGAGAAACATAAACTTAAAGGATTCTATGAAACTTACATTGAAATAATATAAACTTACATTGAAATAATATAAACTTACATTGAAATAATATAAACTTCCATTGAAATAATATAAACATATATTGAAATAATATAAACATATATTGAAATAATATAAACTTACATTGAAATAATATAAACTTACATTGAAATAATATAAACTTCTTTTTAATTTTAGGTAAGTATTTATGGTGGTAACTTCTATTATATTCTATAGAATAAAAATATAACACCGTTTGTGGCACTTCATACATATTTTTCAATGACATAACATCAAAATTTTTATTTTTTGACTGGTGTCACTTTTTTTTTTGCCGGGGTGCGATATATTTGAAGTAATATCTCTAATCGCAATAGCGAAATATGAATTGCATGTCATAGTTAAACCCCTAATCCGTTGCAAATCCTAGTATCATTTAAACTTCGACTTGCCTTTTAATTGCAGCATTGCCGACAGCATTGCCTTTTAAGCAGATATTTACCGCAAGGCAAGTTTTGTTTTAGTTTGCTTTAGCGGAAGCAATTTCTGCGTCTGCCGAGCCAGTGCTCCGATGAAAACAAGTCAGATGTTCGATAATTGCGCAGAAAATTCGGAATTCGATACCACTTGCGGTCTTCCGATTCGTCTGAGATCCTATCATGCGGGTCATTCACTGAGGCGAAAGTGGCGTCAACAAACCGCAAGGAGACCTACTCAGCAACACAACTGCTAAATTCCCCCGGGCTATGCTGCTTCTTTGAATTCAATAAGAGAAATATTGGAGCGCTCAACAGCAATATATCTCACTTTACAACAGTGTATTACTTTACATCAGGAATGAATTTAAATTTTCATTTTTCTCTGGTTTCAATTATTTTTCTTCTTTTGTCTTCTCTGGTTTCAATTATTCGTTATTTTCAACTGCTTCTATTTGGTTGAGTATTACTTATAAAGCGGGAGCGGAACCCAGGGAATTGCTTTTATTAAAAACATGCCTTCCATCTAGATGAAATCATAAAAATGTACTATGTTAGGGAGTGCTAAAAAAAGATTGTATATACCATGTCCACAATAATTGCATACACTAAAAAATATAAAATCTTTGCTATATTTTTCTATTGCAAGTTCTTTTATTTATAACCGGTCTTTACTTAGGCTGAAGTAACCCCCCCCCCCACTTCAGTTTTAAGCCTTTTGCTTTTTAATGTAATTTTAAACAAAAAATATTAAATTGATTAGTAATTCTTTGTATCGAAAAAAGAGATTTGGAAAATCATTCATTTTGGTCAAACATTAAAAGATTAAAAAAAATTGTTTGAGAAAGCAAAATTAATCTTTATTTTGCGAAGGGTCCTTAAGAACCAATTTTTTGTAATGAACAATTCTTTTAGAAAGCTCGCATAAGAGGCCTTTCTGTAAATCTAAAATGTAAGTGTTGGCAGTGTTTATGGGAGAAACGCGCTTCCTATACGCGATACAGATGTCAAATCACTCGGCTTGTATTTCGAATATGATTTCAGCATAAGAATACTATCTTCAATAGAATTCCTAAGAACGAATTCCGAAATGATCAAATTTAACTGGGCAACGTCAATTGGATTAAACAATAAACGTGGCCAAAGTAGTGAAAAACTGCATTTTATGGAAACTCCTTTCTGTATTATTCAAGAGCATTTAGGAGCTCAGGAAGAAAAATAGCCGTCTTTCGTCTGGTTTATTTGTTTACATTAGAAATCCCTTTCATATATACACTATATGGACAAAAGTATTTGGACACTGTATATTTAACAGAAAGAGTGCTTTGTTATTCTATTTTATAACGGGTAAGCACTCCTTTTGTTTTTAGCACAGCTGCAACACGTCGAGGCATACTTTCCTCGAGTTGTCTGTACTTATGGGCAGGAATAGCTCACCCTGCCTCTTGCAGGGCTGTGAGAAGAGATTGTTGTGAAGATGGGCGTGCGTGGCGGTGTCGTACTAGTCGCTTCAGTTTGTCTTATAAGTGATTGATCAGATTGAGATCGGGACTCTGAACAGGACAGTCAAGCAAATTCACCTTATTTTCAGGAAATCAATCTAGCAGCCGTTTTGCAGTATGACATGGAACTCGATCCTGTTGGAAGAAATAACCATCAACGCCGTAGTATTGTCATAGTGTAGGCAAGGCCGAATTATCCAGAACGTCGAGGTATATGTCAACGTTCATGGTATAAGGTACATAATTCAATATGCCTAGTCCTAACTAGGATAACAACCCAACACTAAGATGTATCCTCCTCCAAATTTCTGCAGTGCCCAAATATTTGTAACCATATAGTGCAAAGCATATTATATATATATATATATAATTTATATGTATATAATAAAAAAAATCTATAGTTGCAGAAACACTTTAACACTTTTTAAAGTAACAAAAACCCTAAGCAAAACAGTTTTCTGAAAACAGATTTTATCGTTGAAGATTTTTTACTTTTATGAATGTTTATACAGATAACTTAAGTTTATACTTCTTAGTTTTTACAAAGGATCACATGAAATTTCTTATATCTCACTGTTCATCTAGACGTTACAGTATCAAGTAAGCAAATATTTATATATTTTAGGCACAACCTTAATGTATTTAGAATGTTTTATGCTCACAATAAACCTTTTCAAAAAGGTGGGATTTGATTTTATGTTTCATGGATCAAAGTCTAGAAACGAGCATGTCAAGAAAACATAAGATTACAGAATTTAAGTATTGAAACTTTAAGCTATATAGGTACGTAGTTGAGTTAAAGTCACACTGCAGCAGCACAGCGGGCTTTTGGCGACGGTCCGGGATCAAACCCGAAGAGAAAGATGAGGACACCACCACATAGTTTTTAACCACTGTCAGAAGTCAACATATGTTCTAGCACCGCACTCTCCATACTTACACACCACGCCCGAGTGAACATTTGAGGCCACGACAAATTTAATATGCACCATTCCCCAAGTACACCATGCTCTTTGTTTGAATAGTTTTAAACTCACAATTCTTCGTATGCTGATCCCCGTTTCTGCCAATCGGTCTATCGTCGCCTTCAACCTGAAAGCAATCACTAATTACGTTCGTTCAGAATGCATATATATATATAATTGAATCACAGATACAGAAATCTAATTTCAATTTTCTTTAAATTTATGAAAATAAAAAAAAACTCGTTACATTTTTTTTGAGAAGGCCAAGTTATTTGTCGTGTTGAATTTGCATAAAAATATGAGGATTAACAGCCAGTTGTATGTACAAACCCAAAAAGATTTGAATGGAGATTTTCCCATTTAATTAATTCTTTTGGAACATTTGAGGCTACAAATAGGGTGATTCCTTCCCAACAAAAGAAGACAATGAGTAATGCGAGAATGTCCGATGCGAAGGCGAGACGGTTTAACATCTTTCCTTCGCATTGGAGATACTAGCCACTGATGAATGAGGTGTTCCATGGAATGCAATTTGTTCGTGACTTTCAGATTCACGTCTCTTGCTAAGGAACTCCTCTGCGGACATCTTGATCACGGAGGTGATATTCCAGGTGTTCCACGATCATCACTGAAAGGGTTAAAGAGTTTAAAAGGACTGAGTGTCAATCATTTACAGTAGATTAATCTTTCTTTCTTTCGTGTAACGACAATTTTGCAAGGAAAGAACTTAAGAGGAGGCTTTCTTAATCACCCTTAAACTTAAAGGATTTTTTTTTAATGTGCAATGTTTTACATGTATGGCTATAACATTTATATATTAGAGGAAGGTAGGTAGTTGAATTAACTTCGCACTAGATCTATGGACTATTGGCGTCAGTCAGGGATCAATGCCTTAAGGAAAGATCTGAGGGCAACACCTCGTAATTTTGAACCACAGTTCAGATACCAAGTTAACCCTAAGCTGGTTCTCATCTTTCCAAATTTCCACACCACGCCAACGTGATGACATATGATGTCATGACAGATTCAATGTTCATTATCATCCTTTATATACGACGGTCTTTGTTTAGATTCGAACTCCAATCCGCTGTTTGATAATTCGTTACTCTTCTAAATGGGCTTCCAAGGACCTGATTAGTTGGTCAGTATATGTTTTTTACGTATAACAGTACTACATTGATTGGAGTTGTATATATTTTTTCATATGGCTGTAATTTTGGAATTTAATCCATATACACAAAAGGCCGGAAACGATGGCCATTTGTCAAGGAGCACCCAATGAGCGGACATCATTGTTCCTAACATAGGACAGCACAATTTGTATCCATGCCCTGACCCGAATTCGAACCAGGAACCTTCTGATCCAGAGGCCAACACCTTAACCATTAGACCGGTTGGTTGGCATGGAGTTTATATTCTAACACAGTTCTCGTACATGCTACAGTGGATTTCATTATTCAACATATTAAATTAAATAAAAGGCCTTTCTATTTACATTCAGTTTAAAATATTTTGTGTTTTTTAACTGTGTATATCTTCAAATTTAAATGCTGTACAAATATACGAGCCGTTACTATGTAGTCACGGAAAAAAAACTAACCACCTTTTTTCAATAGTGCAATTTCAACAGAAGAGAAAATTCAAAATAATAAAATTTGCATAAGGGACCGTCTTCATATTAAATTGAACACCAACTTCATAATTAACAATAAGAAATACAATACTACTTAGTCACTCAACTTCAAATCTATATCCTAATTTAACTTCAGATACCAAATTTCATGTCAATAGGACTAGTCGTTTCGAAGTTATGTACACAGCAAGATTGGAGCTCCTAGTGTTAAATCAGTTTCTTAGACTTTTATGATCCTAATAATATGTCTAAACTCTGATATTTTGTATTATGTTACTATTAAACAACTCAAACACAATCCACCTAGTATTTTATTTAAAAAATAGTTTTTAGTATGCAATAATAATTATTAAATTAATGTTTAAAAAAATTATGAATCAGGAAAAAATTATTTTTTCGGGAATCGATTAAAAAGGACTTTTAGCTCTTTCCGATAACAGTTTTTTATTTACATTAAATTTTTCTCAATTACTGTGGTTTCAGAGAGAAGCCAAAAGTTTATACAACGTCTGTCAAACATCGGATAATAGTTCTCGGATCGTCTACACTTGCATAGTAAATATAATAATGTAACTATCAAATTGTTTGCACTAATATAACAATTTTGAGATTGCTAAAAATACGTTTGAAATAGTTTCAAATTTGAAATTTGGGTAGTGATAAATACAGTTAATCTCGATCTACGAATAGCGTCTTTCTATGTGGAAATGATCCCTAAAATTGAAACTAACTTTTTCATTGAATATCTCGGAATATATTGATAGTAAGGACAGGAAAATTATATTTAGACTAATTTAGCTTAGCAGATATGATTCTGATATCAAAACACGGTGTTTCCATTAGAAGTTTTGATGTTTGTGCAAAATTTTATATGAAGACGCCCCTTTATGCAACGTTTTTGGATTTGGATTTATAGAGGGCATTATACCCTATTGAATGATACTTTTGAATTTGTTTTAGAATGAATAGTGCTCGAAATGAAGGAGGTAGGTTTCAAACATTAATTTATTAATTATTATTGCATACTAAAACCATTTTAAAAATAAAATACTAAATGATTGTGTTTGGGTTGTTTCTATTGCTACACGGTTCAAAATATCCGCGGCATAGAAATATTATTTAGGAAGATATCTATAAAAGTCTAAGAAAATAATTTAACATTAGGAGCTCCAATCTCTCTGTCCTCATAACTTCGAAACGGCAACTCCTAATGACTTGAAATTTTGTTAGTTAAATTGCGATATAGATTTGAAATTGTATGTCGAAATAGAGGGTTCCTATTGAAAACTATGAAGTTGGTGCTCAATTTAAAAAAAGAGGGCCCCTTATGCAAATTTATAAATTTGAATTTTTAGTAAAAGGTTAGTTTACGTCAAGCGCCATCTTTGAATTTTCTCTGCTGTTAAAATTGCACGAAGGAAGAGGGGTGTTTTTTCCCCCGCGACTGTACATAATTATGCTTCAGAAGACGTTATGATATCAAGAAGCTAGTTTAATAATGTGCAACGAAATGTTCGTTACTATTTTTCATCAGACATTTTGAAATCTTTCATCTAGAAAACTGGAAGAATGAAAAGGCTCAAAAAGAGCATTTAACATATATATTTTATAAACTGTACACAGTTTATTCGTCAAGCGCAGAAGTAAACATAGAAATAATCAAAAAGGGTTAAGCGGTATGTCGTAACTTATAAATATTTACATTTTCTGTAATTATTTAATCTTTACTTATATGCAGTCTAACAAATGAAAGGGTAAAATAAAATCGTTCCGTTCTGCAGGAAATTATTGTATCCTCCATTTAAAACCAATTTTTTGTTCCCTTTTCTTTAAACTTTTAAGTTCTTTATTGCTTATATAAAAGGGTTTTCTACGCTACCCGATAATGGTCTTAAATTACATGAAGCTGTGTTTCTATTGCTATTAGACGGTTTAATAATTTGCATTCAAATTTGTTGAACAATAGTACACTTCATTCTGCACCCTGAATCGTGATAAAAACGAAAATCACATTTCAATTCTTTTTTAAGAAAGTGTTATACATCAACGGCCACGATGTATTTGCTTAAATTTACAACTTTGTACAGTGAGAAATCGAAAAAGTAATACTTCTCTTAGGAGCGACAGATGTGTTTTTAAAGACAAATGTTTACCATTTGCCCATGCACCTATTTGACAGTTAACATTTTAGATGAACGAACTTCATGACGACAAACTGAACAAAAAATATTAAAACTCTTGCTCTCGCCTATAATTATTTGGTATGAAAAACACATACACCAAGAAGAGAGCATTATGGATGTGACCCTTATCGATTTTTTTATTAAAAACAATCGTTCTTTAATTTGCCATGTTTCTTGCTTCTCAAGTAAAAATACATCTTATATATTGACTGTCATAATCCGAACCGGGGAAATATTCCTGTTCAGATATGAAGTCGTACTAATCTGATATCTTCAAGCTTATTGCTTAATGTGGCACTGGAGCAACACACATGGATACTGACTACGATCTGAGATCAATCCCGAAGGGGGAGTTCCGATGACAACCCATAATTTTGAATCCCCTTAAGACGAGGTTAATATCTGCGCTAGCATTCTGCTACTCAAACATCCCCTCTAAGCAAACGTGAGGACCTTTGAGACTACTACAGAGTTAACTTACACCATCCACCACGATTAAGTAGGCCAAACGATGTTTCATAATCATAAAATATGTTACAAGTTAGCTTTCGTTTGTTAACAATTTTGATGTTGCAGTCCTGTGATTATTTAAAGTTTGGTCGGTGCAACGGAAAGTCCCAAAACATCGCCTCCTTCACCACCCCCCTTATCGCGGCGCGAAAATTCAAGGTCTCTTCCAAGTCTTTGTTCCTTCAGTTATCTAATGACAATAAGTCGGTTAGGTTCTCGTTGATAATATAGAAATTGTTAGACGCCCCTTTTGAAGTAATACTCAACTTTCCACAAAGTCCACCTTGTATTGCTCTGATTTTAGACGCATTCACATCAAAACGCAAAGATTTGCCAAATAAAACCCCTCTTGGCATAACTTTCAATAACCACTTTGCTTTTGACTATGGGTACGTGAATGTTAATTATCATACCATATGAAGGTGTTGACTGGTTCAATGAATAACGAGGTAGATATAAAAGTAACTTTAATAAATATCCATGAAAAATTGAATAAGCTGAATAATCTGACCAGCAAAGCGTCTTTTCTCGAATAAAAAAAGCTTAACATTTATTCTAATGTCCCAATCGTCCTTGATCTCTGCCTTCTGAAGATATTTTAATTTGAAGTCAGCACTCGCAGTATGAAAGAAAAAACTAATTATTTTATCCATTGCCAGATCCACGTGATTTGTTTTCATTCGTAGACTGATGCCACCAGAGTACTCACCCTCCAGAAACACAATACTAAAAATAAAAAAAAAAAAAATAAAAATTAAAAAAAAAAAAAAAAACTGACATTGGAAGCGTACAATGGGTTTCGGAATTATACCGAATTTAGTATAAACCGCTCAGGAATGGAAGTATTGATGATATTTTGTTTATAAATAAATCTCCCATCCCAGCAAATACTCGGTATGAACTCGTTCAATGAAACCCTTGCAATTTTGTTTTGAACTAGCAAAATACACGACCTTACTCAGTTTGAATAGGTTTACTCTGGATTGAAGAGATGATGAAAATATATAATGACTTACGTTTTGTGTAGAATAAAATAATATTTTGACACCTATCGCGATATCTTTATAATAACTACAACTTACTTTGGACACAAATCTTCTCAATATCCATTAATGTAATACATTTCACATACATCGTACCATTGCTGTATGATAAAGCTACAAAATAACGAAAGATGACACTAAGGTTTCTACTACAAAAGACAATTTTGAGGGAGATTTGGAATTCCCTTTCTTAAGTTCTTTTCATGTTCAACTTAATTAATAAAAATGTTGATTTACGGCGAGTTCTCTTGCATTCATAGTAAACAAAACAATATTTTTACTTGAGGCATGAGACACTGTGGAAATTCGCAATCTTCTCCTATCGTTATGACAAATTTTTTTATAATGTTTGAAAAGTTCTAGTTTGGATTTTTAAACATTATTATTCTTTCAATAATGGAAAAATTACATTTAAAATTTATTTACTTTATTCCAACTTACCTGCAACTTTAAGTAGAATATTTTGTGGTAGTATTGCGTGTAATAAAAAAGAAACAAATTAAAAAAAAATAATATTATTTAAAACAGAAAAAAAAAAGAAAACAGCGAAATAAAGTTTAATAAAAGATGTCGAGAGAAAGTTGTTCTAAAGATATTAATTTGTGATTTCTTTTTATCTCTTGATCTCGCAGTTGCCACAACTTACAACTTAAAAGTGCACAAAATTTAAAAATGCGAAATTAATTCAGAGCAAAATAAACAGAAAATATTACTGCACGTGATCAACCAACACGAGTTTCCGTTTCATTATCCGTTGAAAAATATCGTCCCTCCCAAATATTAGGGAATCGTTAACATTGCGCGATGAACAAAAATAAGACTCGAAATAAATGAAATATCCGTGCTGAAATTCCATAAAAAAAATATTTTTTTGAAAATTACTCCTTTTTAGAAGTATTGGTAAAGCAATCCAAGTAATCGTAATACACACTATACATTACAGTTTTTCCAAAAGAACCAAATTATGGTTGATTTAAGGGAGATCCGAACCCCAAATTTCGAAAAAAAAAATTTCAAAAAGTATTTTTCAGTTTATTGGATAAAACGATGCATCAGATATTCAAGAACAAATGGACAAAATTTCAGAGTCGAAGAAAATTGCTACCAGCTGCTTTTTAACTTTTATTTGACCTTCCAACTGCATAATGATGGTTTGGGGTTTTATAGCGGAAGAGCCATTTTTGGCCATTAGATCTCAAAGACAGGATGACCACTGGAAAAGATGTAGATCCATTTTAAAACACTGTGAGAACGTTCGACTAATTTGTTACTTTGGAGTGGTATCTTGTCGCATGAGCCTTTTTAACACCTATTTGATCATCCGAATTTCTGAAAAAGCAAGATTCAGACTTTCGACCTTGATCTGCTGTAATAGTTTTAGGTACTACTCCGAATACTTCGAAGCGAGTGACCCAAGTTTTCATAGTTACAGCTGCTATTGTCTTTGCAGTTTGATCTGGAATGACCGTTGTTTCAGGCCAAAGATTATAGCGGTCTATCATTTTGTCAGCACAAAGCAGTTAGCTTTTTGATGGTAACAAAAGGTCGACTTTTTCCAAATGTACCTGACTAAATCTTTCAGAATAAGATGGGAACTCAGCGGACCGAACTTTTCCAATTGTACAGCTGTCAATAGAAAAAAAAAACGACTCACCCTACCGCAATTGCACAATATTTATACATCACAGAACAAAACGGAAGGTAGCAATCGATAGATATGAATGTTTTCTACAAATACCAATATTTAAAATTTGTCTAAGGGGTCGTCTTAATGTTAAATTGGGTGCTTGCTCCGATAATTTCAATACGAATCCTCATCTTTTATCAAACATTTGGATTCTTCATACAATTTCAGACGGATTCAATAAAAAAATAATGAGAAACGGCGTAAAATTGACCGAGAAAATCCATAAAAACAATTGCGGGAGCGTCTTAAAACTGAACTCCGCAGTAGAAAGGGCGGATTCAATCAGATAGTCCGATTCCACTTGTATGTGTCGCTTTCCAAGACTGTGAGGAAGTTTATTTTTTAGTATCATGTTATGATCACCTATACTGTGACACATAGATAGTGTCTTTGTGTGCAGTAAGTGGATTGTTCCAACTCTAACCTACAGTAGTATAAGTAGGTTTTTAACTATTTTTCAGAAATACCTGAATTATGAAGTTAAATTATGCCTAGCGAAGCGTAATAACATATCCTTCATGCAAATGCAGTCAATGACCTGTTACAGGCTCCGTGGCATGGAGTCCATTAAACTGGTGACAAAGTCGGAATCCATTCTGATTGAATTTCTTTTTCTGTTACTACTACTACAGTTACAATTTCTGTTTTCACTTTTGTGAACAATCCACGATGACTATAATAATCATCGAATTTTGCAAGTAGTCTCACTGAGCTTTTAATTATATGCGTAATGAGCTGAAAAATTTGGAATTCCGATTTTCAGCAACAGTTGAAATGCACGAAGTAAAAATTTACCCACATTTCTATTCATAATTTTTATGAATATTTATTTCATAATTAATAAAAAATAGTAAAATTTAGTTTGATAATTAAAATGTTTATCGATTGTGTATGGGTTTTTGGGTAGCAAAGGATGGAAAAACAATTTCCAAGAAAAATTAATAGTTTCAGCAAATATAACAAAAAACGTGAAACACCAATTTAACATCAGGAGATCCAATTTTCAAACACTTACAAATCAGAGAAAAATTCAATGAAATTGATTAACTTTTTTTTATTTCCGTCTGAAGTTGTGTGTAGAATCCAAACTGGTGATAAAAGATGGGGGTTCGTACTGAAATTATCCTAGTAAGTACCCAATTTAATATAAGGCTTGTCATAAACATTTATATCTATCAATTCCTACCTCCCGTTTTGTTCTGCGATGTAAATTGTGCAATTGCGATTCGGTGAGTCGTTTTTTTTACCCTCCGACTGTACCTGATTAAATCTTTCAGAATAAATAGGGAATTTAGCTAAAAAAGACGATTTTGTATGTCAGTTTACCTTTATTTTTTGACAAATTCAGCACTGTTTACGCCAAATCGAACTATCGCTTCACATAGAGGACCAAACATAACGCGACTGAATCTGTCTAATCTTACCTTTGGTACCAACGTGTGAGAGTTTTAGAATTTCGTTAAACATTGTTTTCTCCATATCAACGGAATGTGGAGGGAAGGGTTTTAGGTTTTACTACACAAGGGCTATATTTGCCAAACTGTGCCAAACGCAAGACATCCTTAAGGGGGTCCGGGACACATTAAATTTGAGACACATTAAATTTTTTTTATTAATTAATTTAGAATTTTGAATTTTTTTGCACTGATTAACCATTTAACTAATAAACAAAATCACAACACAAAAAATTTGCAAATTTTTTTTTAAATTTAAAATTAAATTAAAAAGAAGAAAAAAAGGGGTCATTTTAAATTGCTAAAACTCAAAATATTCTTGGTCAATTTTCAAAATTCTTGCATTAAATTATTCACAAATTTATAAACTTTAATTTCGATTTAGCAATTTAAAAAACATTAATTCAACAAAAAATAAAAAATATTTGATTGAAAATTACTAAAAATTTTAAGGTACTTATTTTTTTAAAAGTCATATTTTCAAAAGGAAATATTTGTTTAAAATTTGCTGAATCAAAATTAAAGTATAATGTTTGAAAAAGACATATTCCGAATTTCAACCCTTAAACTTTATCTTTTCTTGACTTATAGCAATTTGAATACATGAAATCTAGAAAAAATGCATCATGGAGAAAAAAAGCATTTAAAGTTTTAAAGACAGATTTACAGTTAATAAAATGTTTAAATACCTTTTAAAAGCATCCAGATGAGTATCTAACTCCTTATTTCCTCTTAAATCTTTAGTTTAGTTAGATTTTTGTAAGTTCTACCTTTTTTATATATAGTTTAAAGGTCTCCGTAGACTTAAATAATGTCTTTCGCAGATGTTGCCATGACAACAATGTCTTAAAGTTGGATTTTTCAAAACAATGAACCACAAAAATAATTATATCTCTCGTTAATTAAGATAGAAACATGATTCAGACTTCATTTTAAGCAGAAAAACACAAAGAAATTTTTAAGCATCAATTTTTTTTTTGGAAATTTTAAGATTTTTGAGTCTTGGACCCCCTTAAGTAAAAAAGGAATATTGGGACGAAATGAACCATTAGAGATATCTCACCACAATTTGTGGACTCAAGTAAGAAAAGTCATGCACCTCAATTCAAGACCAGTATTAGCATTCTGCAAATAATTCTTCAATCAGGACCATTTACTCGATTCTGAGCTATTTTATCCAAATCAATGAAACTCGATATATTGATGATATTTATCCTAGACATAGCGTCTGTAACAATGTTTTATTTAACTGGAACATATCTGATATACGTCGTAAATTGACTGATGATCTCTAGATGTCAAATATATCCTGCAAAAGAATTATCGAGTTTTTGATTCAATGCGAATGTCAGTACTTTGTGATCAGTGCAAATAATAACTTTGCGATATTCCAACATATTCTGGAAGTGTTTTATGACTGAATGAGGAGTCCAGAGCTCGTGGTCAATATTACATTTTCATGAAGGTGTGTTTTTTGGAAAGGAATCCTATGGGTTTCTGATTTCCTTCTACTAACTGGGACAACGTATCGTAGATTCGGATGTATCCACGGTTAAAAGTAGAGGAACGTTCGTGGCAGGACAATAAATAGCAGTAGCTTCAAAAATAGTCCTCTTACAAGACTCGAATGCAGCATTTGAGATTTCAGTATAAATAACTGGGTACTTGTGAATCTTTCTCTGTTACTAACCAAGACATGTAAGAACGTCTGCTTTCACCTGTTTCATTCGAAAACGTATGGTAAAAGTTTGAATGGTCAAAAAAGTACAGAGGTCTTTAGCAGTTCCGGGTCTATACCTATTCAGGCAATGGTGATACGCGTTTATCAGGTAACAAGAAACCTAAGAATATAATTTCTGAGAATCCTAAGACACATTTATTAGCACTACCTACCAAACCACATTCACTTAGTTTCTGATAGGTTTTCCTTTTGTGATTTTTGCGAGAGCTTTCATCGTCAGTAGAAATGAAAACACATGATCTAAATAACATAAACAAAATTCAAATTGCCTGGGAACCCATCAAAAAAAAGGTTGAAAGGTATTACTTGCATTTCGGAGACCATGTGGCATTTTTAGGAATTTATAAAAAGCTCAATTTTTGTAGTTATCGTAGTCTTAGAGATATAACTGGGTTCTACAGGAGTCTGATGATAAGCCCGGACAAGGTCGAATTCAGAAAAGCACCTTTTATTCCGTAATCCTATAATGACATCGAGAATGTGTGGGAGCGGGAATTTCTCTGGAATCGTGACCTTAATCAGCACGTGAAAGTATCCTCAAATTCTCCAAGTACTCTCTTTTTTTAAAAAACAAAATGAGAGGA
The DNA here is from genome assembly GCA_947359465.1 of Metellina segmentata. Lineage (NCBI taxonomy): Eukaryota > Metazoa > Arthropoda > Arachnida > Araneae > Tetragnathidae > Metellina > Metellina segmentata. The sequence continues at coordinate 57,086,443 of OX375881.1, forward strand.
AACCAATGACTCTTCGATGGTTGAAAACTAAAAGCAAAGAACCAAACAGCCGGGGTGCAATCAACCAGGAAATGAAAGTCAAAACTAACCATGCAAACGCATGGTTAGTTTAGAGAGCTGCAGAAATAAGAAAATAAACAACACAATTAAAAAAAAATTAAATAACATTTTTTTGGAAATATTAAAAAATAAAAATGTTGGTTTATCAGGGCATCATCATGGAAGAGCGTGACCCAGACAACACAAAATTGTGTTTTCTACACATGAGCAGCAATACGCTGTACATATCAACAACGAAATCATCATTTCAGATCCATCTGCTGTAAATACAGTGAAGCACCCTGAAGAAGGTAAGTGATTAGGAAAACAGCTAATGCATCACCAGAATCAAAGACACAGCGTGTTGTGATTTGTCTCAAATTAGGTTTTGACAGGTGTTTCTGTTTGCTTAGATGCACCATTATTATTTTTAAAACATTCAAAACTTATTCTGAAATTTTTGAATAGAGAATGAAATTAAATGGAATTATATAACATAGATGGCAGCACGTTTCATTAACTTTTAAATTTGTGCAGAAGGAAAGTTTACGGTCTTGACGAATTTTTATCAAACTGAACAGATTAGACATTTATTCGGCTTGGAACGAATAAATGTCTGCAGCAGTAACAACAACATAAAAAATAAACTTTCACTGCCAAAAAATATGTTTAAATGAAACGCTATTTTAACAACATATATTATCCAGCAAAAGAAATTTTCTGTGGATTGACTTCAATCTTAAAAACTTGAAATTGATTTTATAAAATACATTTTAAGGCATTTCAACCTATAACTTAAAAAAAAGCCAATTCAATACTTTAATTTAAAAAATACATGCTTACCGGGTGTTAATTACAACTGTAAAATATCAATTGAATAACACACTAATCGTTCTTTACATTAAATCAAATATCTTCTCAAACTAGCCAATATTAAATTAGTGAGCAGCGCAGAAATTAAAAAAAAAAAAAGAATAGGTGAGTATCTTACTTAAATTAGGATATAAAACATCTGTACTATATTAGTAATAGGTGTGCAGTGACATATATGCATGAATGATGAACTGATAATAATAAATGAAAGTGGTAACTAAAAATAGACTAAAATACGTTCCCAGAATAATAGTTTATATTTTTTTTAAGTTGAGTAGTATTTCACTGATAAACTTTTTACTGAAACTAGAAAGAGTAAGAGGTATGAATATTTCTTTCTATTTGATCATAACTTCAAACTGAGAAATACCTTATGATAATGTCATCAAAAATTGTTCTTTACTTAAAAGAGTTGTTTAGCCCTAAACATTCTTTTCTTGGTGAACTTATTTGCAACAAACGTTAATGGAGCAAGAGGACTTCTTTTCGGATGTTGTTTTCTAAACCTTTATAGTATCCTACTCTAATAATGTTATAGTGAAAGATGTAAAGTCACGATTAAAGAAGTTATTCAATGTCTTTCAACGCTTCAAAGCTAAACGCCTCAAATGCTTGTAAAAAAAGATCCATACTATCGAAAGGTGCATTTCCTGTTTACTCAATAAAATATTTAGTCAACCAATCTTCGAGGATAAAATTTTTTATCTTGTACTTTTGCGCTTTTCATAGATGTTCCACTGAGAATTCAGTATTACAATGATTCATATTCATAAGATTATTCTAAGAACAATTTATCACATGTTTTACAACATTTTTAGCTGTCAATCATAAATTGATGAAAAATTTCTTACCGGTTCAAAGCGTACAAGATTGAGAGGAGAGAAGAAAAAAAACAAAGATTAAAGTTTCATAAACTGTCAGTGAATTTAACAATTTTGATGGCTTGTGTCCTAAAATGCCTCATAAACTTCTTAATATCGTAAATTAATGCGGCTTGTAATTTTTATTATATTCTTGCACATAATCGCAAACAACAGGCATCAAGGTTGTCATTGTTCAAATTACATTTTTTAAGAGGATATGCATAAAAAAAGAGCAATGCTTATTTGAAAATATTCTATTTGTACTCTTTTAAAAATTGACAGTTCCGTGTATGCAAAGTCTTGGAAATAAGTTCGTGAAACTTATCTGAAGAGCAACATCAAAAAGGATAAACTATTACTGATAAATTCTTCATAAAACGTTACAAAACCTTATTAAAATGAAGAGAGTAGACAAATCACGTAATCCCCAACGTGTTTTTCGTACGTTCTGCGCAATTTAAAAGTTATTTTAGTTGATCTAATCTAAATTTTACTAAACTTAAATAACAATATTTGCATCATATTCAACCCTTCTTATTATTACATTGAAATTTAGATTAAACGTCTGTTTCTGTTAACCGTCAGTCAGTTATGACGGAACATTGACGCTCAGAAAGCACGAGCCTCGAAGAAGCACATATTTTAAATCAATAATCAATAAAAAAAAGTTTTTATTTGCAATTATATTTTATATTACAATTTTAATAAGTTTTTTTTTTTAAGCCGAAATACACACTTTTTATAAACCCTGCTCCTCTGTTAATTTGTAATGTTTTTGTATGAAATAAATTTCTGCAATATCGTGTTATAGTGTATGCAAAAGACCTAGGGAGAGATATTCTAGGGAGGATTTCTAAAATTGATTTACAAGTTTTCATAAAAAAAAATATTTTACTCATTAAACGTTAAATTTCTATAAAAATTTCCATTTTTTTTTGTTTATTGATTTTTATAAATTTTTCTGAACTATTTATAAAAAAAAGCTCTCCCTGTGTCTGGTAAAGAGTTATCAAACCTAAAAAATGTAAACAGTTTAACTCTAAGTGCATATATCAAAAAGCCTTAATACTGTGAACTTTGGCAAAATTGCAAAAAAACTTATTTTGAGATAATCGCATTTTAAGTACTAAATACAACAAAAGTTAACAAAAACAACTTATTTTTTGCAAGTACTATTTTTTTTAGTAATTTCTATTACATTGAGACTCTTATCAAAAGAAGAGTTTTTACCGTAAACTCGTATATATTTTTAAAAGCCAGTTTTATTTCTGATGACAACTGAGTGATTTGTGATAATTCACTGAAAAATTATGCATTTCTTGCTTAATGAACTGAAAAAAAAATTATTTTATTGGATCAGTACTATTATAAAATAAACCACACATTCTTATTTCTACAGTTATTTTTTTTTTGTAAACGAGCCCTTTTTGTAGTGATACGCATACGATGAAATTTAGCGCTATTTTTTCAATGCGTTTCCTTCAATGGAGTCATCACATGTTTTACATGAAGACCTGGATTTTGTCATTAATTTTCACCGATTGTTAGAAAAGCCATGAGTCTACACCTTAAGGGTATTTAAAATGTTTGGAATAATCATCGGTAGATACACTATGATATAATGTTGCATAAATGGAAGTTTTCATGGAAAACGAAGCCAATGGTTGGCAGTCGATTATGTAGTTGGAAGGTCAAATAAAAGTTAAAAAGCAGCTGGTAGCAATTTTCTTCGACTCTGAAATTTTGTCCATTTATTCTTGAATATATGATGCATCGTTTTATCCAATAAACCAAAAAACACTTTAAAATTTTTCTTTCTTCAAAATTTGGGGTTTGGGTCTTCCTTAATATGTATATACCTCTAGAGCGTAATTTCATATAACAATAAGTACTTCTGGATGGGTTAAAGTTACAGTGGTGTAGGTTACTTAAAAAAAGAATCAACATTCATTGCTATCTGTTGGCAGTTGAATGAAGTTCTGACTTACTTCACGTTTTCTGTTGACAGATTGACTTATCTAGATCTGGTTTCTATGGCTACTAATGATCTTTGGTTAAATTTCGTTACATTATGTCATTATGTCTGGTTTCTGGTTCGGAGTATTTTTTTAAAGTAACTTACACTACTGTATCATAATACCCGTCCATAAGTACTGTACTGTACTTAATGTAAACTGTATATTATTTGTTTCTGTAACATTAAATACATGTAAATACAGAGTATTTCCAGTTCATAAGCTTGTATTTTTTATCATTCGTTCATATGCAATGGATGAGGTTGGGTTGTTGTTTAAGGCTTTTCTTTTATCCCTCTATTCTATTAACCATCATGGTCCCAGTCCCAACCCTGACGGTTAATCAAAGTTTCACTGTAATTGCAATGCTTACAAAATCACGGGCAAATTTCGATTAAGGCAACAGTCACATAAGTAAGCTAAATTAAAGCTCATAAAATTTCAGCTTCGTCTATATATTCATAATTATATTTCTAATATAGATTAGTGTGTCAGATAACAACTTGAATGAATCACAATGCCTGATCATGCGTGAAGCTTACTCTTGTTGTTTATCTGCCTATTCTTATGATAGAGAGAGAGAGAGAGAGAGAGAGAGAGAGAGAAAAGTAAAACAAACCATTAAGAGTTGATAAAAAAAAATTTTATAATAAGAAGAAAAGGAGTTCCAAAAGCGGGTTTCTAATAACGTAATAACAGTCAATCTCGAAACGTGTTCATCGAAGAAAAAGTTTACCTGCTGAGATTTATTAAACTAGGTCTTTACTGCTCTATAAGTAATATGTAATAATCTGTGTGTATAAAAATAATCTCAATGCTTTTAAAATAATTGAAACATCCTTCTACTGAAATAAGCTCAATAGTTTATAATTTCATTCAATTTATTTAAGGCACAAGAAAGTGTGATAGAATAAGAAACAATTCTCCTTCTTGAAGATGGATGCGGTGTTGAACCTCGTCATCTGTCTGTGAAACTTTCCCTTCGGGATGGATCCCATACAATCACCAATTTGGGTGTTTGCCCAAGTGCAACTTTAATTCAATTTCGTTCCTACCAACCTTCAAGATTGATCCCTGAGCGTAGCCGATAGCCCGTTGTCTTGCTCTGGTGCGACGTAAATTCAACTATCAACCTATATTCTTAAAGTTGTTTCTTTTGTAAACCAAATTTATCAAAAGGGTAGGTAGGAAGTTGAAATAGAGTCGAAGGGAACAACACATTTGGCTATTGGAGATCAATCCTGAAGGTAGATACAAAGACGATACCCCATAATTTCGACCCTATATACCCCATAATACCCCAAGGTAACGAGGTGAACACTTTAGCTGACACCTCCCTCTCCAAACAACCCCACAACATGAGGTGATACCAAGACATATGTAACCTGCACCAGACCCTATGAACATGAAAGTTAGATCTAGTTTCGAACTAGCAACCCTCTTGTCATTAAATTCGCTATTTCACCAAACGGGCTACAGCAGACCGACCCGTCTAGTATTGAATATGCACACAGGCAAAGATTTCCTGATAAAGAGAGAAATACTCCCAAGACCAACTCGCAGATCACAAGCGCAGTGGACAACTCACTAAGCCCCGGCGGCCTGTAAGAAATGATAGAAAGGTAAAAAGGATTTCGATTAGATATGTTTACTGCATATGGTCTCAGAAATTGTGAAAATGAATAAATCGTGGCATGCATGAACTCAGAAGAAATAGAATGCCTAATTTGTTACAAATTAAAATGAAAGTTATTACGAATAAATGCAAAACTATTTTCTAATTTACATCATAACGTAGTTTTGTGTGAAATTGGATGACAAGTATTCCCAAAATGGGTTGTTTAGTTTTCTTCATTTCATTGACCTTTAGAGGATTCAATTTTGAATTCTATTCATGTTTTTATTGAAAAACATCAAGCGCTAAAGACTAAAGAAAATCTAAGTGAAAGAAATGCTTAGAAACTAAAAGTAAAGAGAGCTAGAGGAACTAAATTATAATATACAGACTAGAGATTGTGGATAAATGCAGTTAATTTTCTAGTGTCCTTCAATCTAATGGACATATATTAGCAGGGTATTTTGACCTGTTTCGGAAGGTCTCAAGGCCAAAAAGTTGGTTAGTGTATTAGACATTATGTAGTGACTTTATGTCTAGCACAATCACATATTATGAGAATGTGGTTGGGGGAGATGGAATATGCCACCGCGGATGTCACGTGTTTCCAGAAAGTTATGGAATCGAATATTAATTACATCTTTATATCAAATTGTCACATGATATATGTATAGAACATGCATAGTAAGTTAACCTTCATGCATACTCAAACTTTGTCCCGACGAATTTTCGATCATGTAGACTGAGGTTCTCTCAATCCATTTATACTTTAAAGAAGAGGCATTCACTCTAAGACGAGTAACACCCCAGCTCTCTGTTAAAGAGACATCTGGGGATCAGTTGGCTAAAGACGTATCTCATGCCCGGTTGTCTTAAAACAAAAAGGTAGTCTTAGTAAAAATAATTGAAAATCACTGAATTATACACTATATGGACAAAAGTATTTGGACACAGTATATTTTTCAGAAAAAGAGCTTTATTATTTTATTTAGCAACGGATAGGCCCTACTTTTTACTTGTATTGCAGCTGCAACATGCCGAGGCATACTTTCCACATGTTCTCTGTGAGTTTTGACAGGAATAGCTCGCCATGCATCTTGCAAGGCCGTGAGAAGATATTGTTGCGAAGATGAGCATTCGTGGTGTTGTTGTAAACGTCGCTTCAGTGTGTCCCGCGAGTGATCGATCTGACTGAGATCGATGCTCTAAACTAGGGATGCGACATCGATGTCAATGTTTTCAGAACATCGATGTTTTTAACATTGATGTATTGAAGTCGATGTTTTTGTAACATCGATGCTTATACTTATCGATGTTTATACTTATCGATGTTTATACTTATCGATGTTTTTACGTTGTCGATGTTTTTACGTTGTCGATGTTTTATTTTTAGATGACAAAAGTATCGTTATAAACATTTTAAAATTAACAAAGCAGCATAATTTTCTCTAATCAGCAAATTGAACATACTTATAGACCAAAGTGGCCAAGAGTGAAGGGCCTGAAAAGTTGGGATGCGACATCGATGTCGATGTTTTCAAAACATTGATGTTTCATAAAAACATCGATGCATTGGAGCCGATGTCGCATCACTAGTTGCTAAACCAATTTTAAGAAATGGGGAAAAAAGTTTAAATACACTGAATTTTAAAAACATCGATGGTTTGAGGGCGATGTATTATCAACATCGATGATTTAATTTTGAACATTGATGTTTCAAAAGATCGATGATTTGCTAGCGATGTCGCATCAATAGTTGCTAAACCAGTTTTAAGAAATGGGGGAGTTTAAATATACTGAATTTTAAAAACATCGATGCTTAAAACATCGATGTTTTTGGGTCGATATATTATAAACATCGATGTTTTAATTTTGAACATCGATGTTTTGCTGTCGATGTCGCATCCCTACTCTGAACAAGTCAGTCAAGCACATTCACATTATTTTCAGGAAACCAGTCACGCGTTTTGCAATATAACATGGAGCACGATCCTGTTGGAAGGAACAACCATAATCTCTGTAGTATTGCCATAGTGTAGGCAAGGCCGAAGTATCCAGACCGTATACCTACTCTGAACAAGTCAGTCAAGCACATTCACATTATTTTCAGGAAACCAGTCACATGTTTTGCAATATAACATGGAGCACGATCCTGTTGGAAAGAACAACCATCATCTCTGTAGTATTGCCATAGTGTAGGCAAGGCCGAAGTATCCAGACCGTATCCCTACTCTGAACAAGTCAGTCAAGCACATTCACATTATTTTCAGGAAACCAGTCACACGTTTTGCAATATAACATGGAGCACGATCCTGTTGGAAGGAACAACCATCATCTCTGTAGTATTGCCATACTGTAGGCAAGGCCGAAATATCCAGACCGTATCCCTACTCTGAACAAGTCAGTCAAGCACATTCACATTATTTTCAGGAAACCAGTCACACGTTTTGCAATATAACATGGAGCACGATCCTGTTGGAAGGAACAACCATCATCTCTGTAGTATTGCCATAGTGTAGGCAAGGCCGAAGTATCCAGACCGTATCCCTACTCTGAACAAGTCAGTCAAGCACATTCACATTATTTTCAGGAAACCAGTCACACGTTTTGCACTATAACATGGAGCACGATCCTGTTGGAAGGAACAACCATCATCTCTGTAGTATTGCCATAGTGTAGGCAAGGCCGAAGTATCCAGACCGTCGAGGTATACGTCAGCATTCGTGATACCAAGTACATAAAGAAATGAACCGAGTTCCAACGAGAAAAAAAATCCACACTAAGGTGGATCCTCCTCCGAAAGTCTGCAGTGTCCAAATACTTTATTCCATGTAGTGTAAAAAAACACAGGTGCTGGACAAAATAATCGGAACACTCATTTCTAAATTTCTGTAATTCGACCTTCCAACACAGCCACACTACATATCGCAGCAGTCTTCCGTCTACTAGCGGTGAAAGCGAAGGTATCAGTCAAGCATTGGACGGATTGCATAAGAAAATTCTGTAATAAGTGAAGCACCGTGATGTCCGACCTCTCCGAAGTGCAAAGAGGCATGATAAATGGGGCTCGTTTCGCTGGAGCGTCCGTAACGAGACCATCCAACCTAGTAGGTATTCCAAGGACCACTGTGTCAAGGGTTATGACAACCTGCACGAAACTTTTTCAGATTCATCTGCGAAGCAGAACAGTGAGCGAAAGTGGAAACTGACCGACAGGGATAGACGTGTTTTGAAGAGGATAATCAGCTGAAAACGCAAGACTACAATTCCGCAGGTAACCTCCGAGATGAACACCCATTTCCAGAACCCCGTATCAACCACAACTATTCAACGTGAGCTGCATGCTGTAAACATTCATGGCAGAGTGGCTCTTCTAAAAAGTCGTTTGTGTCGCCGCGTAATGCTATTAAGCGACGACAGTGATGCCGATACCACCAAACCTGGATACATAGCAGAAATGGGAACAGGTCATCTGGTCTGACAGATCATCATTTACATTGTTTCAGACCACCGGACGTGGGCACGTCTGGCGAACATCGGCAGAAGAATTTCATTTTGACTGCCTGACTCCTACCATTAAGCATGGAGGTGGCTCTTTGATGGTGTGGGGCGCGATATCCAGGCGTGGCTTGGGGCCACTCGTAGTCCTGAGGGAGAAGATCAAAGCCGAGCATTATAACAGTATTCTCGCAGATCATTTTCACCCTAAGCTTCAGACTCAGTTTCCTAGAGAACGACCTGGGTTTCATTATGACAACCCCCTGTTCACTCGGCTCGGTTTGTTCAAACATGGTTTGATGAGCATGATGATAAAGTGAAACATCTCACTCTGTGTCCTCGGTCCCTTGATCTCAACATAACTGAACCTTCGTGAGTTTGTTTAGAAAACAAAGTTCGTGCATGGTTTTCTCCTTCCACGCACAATATTTAAACTCCAGACCGCTCTGCACTAGGAATGGGTGCGTATTCCCCTGAATATAGTGCAGGAAGGACAGAAGAATCATAGAAAAGATTCTATTGATCAAGAAGATCACTGATTGAAAGTCATTCGGGGAACACTGGATTGGCATCCGTATGTATGTGCCTCATGGGGTTAAAATAAATCCAGCCCTTATTCAATCAAAAATGATTATTTTATTTCTTTAATAAATAAATAACAAGTACATAAATGTTTGAAAAACACAACACTTTGGCTACACATTATCTATACGCAGATCTTGCAATGAAGTAGAATGAAATTTGTATCCTGATTAAAATGAATCAGAGTTTGATGTAACATATAAATGGTTTACTGAACTGAGCCCCACTTGACACAGCACGAGAGATTGGCTTTTAGATACGCACTAGATCTTGGAATGCCTGTAAAAATAAGAAGAGCTATGTATATATTTGGATATTTCCACTATAAAAATCAATGTTTTTCTGACCTGTAAGCATAAAAGAAGACAAATATTTTGCTTGTGAGAGGTGACGATTTTAGCTATGGAAAGTTTAAAGAATTTAATGTATGTATGATTATTGCTGCAGATAAGGAAATAGGAGTTTCGGACGGGAAATTACTCTGCAAAATGCTTATTAACTAGAGAGGCAAAAATGACGAAATTTTAGCTGGTTCATCACAAAAATTTTAATTTTATGAAATATTGGTTAAGATAAGTTGTGTAGAGAACGTGAGATTCCAAAGAGTTGCAACATAAAAAGCTTTGAAATAAGGGAAAAGATGGTTTACCAGAATTTACTGCCAAATTTCTCTTAGATTCGAACGTCTATTCAATACATCTTTAGAAATATTTAGTAACACAAGTCTACAAAATTTAACTCTAGCAAAGTTATTTGAAAACAATTTGGATACCCTTTTACTCACACACATAAACCTAATGAAAACGGATTTATCGATATTTTTATCAAGTTACATTTTCACACAAAACGGTTTCAAGTTACATATTTAAGGTATTTGCTTTAAAATGCAATATTACTCAAACTACCACTTCTATATTTTTGTTAATATCACTGTATTTTCATTTCTAACAAAGGACACAGTAGAACTTGATTAATATCTTGCATATAAAATATGTTTTTTTTTCCTCATTTTTATTTTTAATATTCCAAACATATATCTAAATCTTATATCTATATTCTTATATACATATCTTATTTTTATATTATAAACATATATATATATAAGCATATACATATATCATATAACATATATTTATATCTAGACTACTATATCACCTAGAGGCACGACGTTTATATCAACTTAATCTCTGAATCATTAAATAGTAATCCGCCATCATGCTAAAATCCTAGTGCATTGGTACCTATCTTCACCGTCCGTAATATCTTGGTGAAAACCTTTCGTCCTGATCCACACTCATAGCTTCCTTCCTTGATCATAGCTTCCTTCCTTCCTCGAATGAAATCCAAGCGTCATGCTTCTTTGCCGTTCACCTCATCGAACTCTGAATGATATATGTGCTGCAATACTTGGTTCAGCGAATATTTATTTCTTCAATTTAGCATCGTAAAAGGCCGGAAACTTACTAATTAGGTACAAAAAGCAGTTTCAATCATTAGACAAGCCCTTGACCAACCGTTCAACACGAACAGAACACATTTTACATGGAAACCACTGTTTTTTTTGAGTTCCAAATTATACATCAGAACTGGCATATTAAGTCTTTCCTAAACCGTTTTTACACCGGAGTTGTCCCCCTCCAAACATCTAATACATTTCGAGAAATGGCACTAATTTTATCGTCAAGATCTTGTGTCGGGGTGGCTAGTTTGCAACTCCAATTTTGTTTTCCAACGGGAGTCGGTGAAGATCAGAGGATTATAACTTTTGGGGCACATTTCTCCGAGACGAAATTTGGGATGAAATTGCTCCCCTATTTAGTCCCTTTCGGTAATTTTTGACAACTCCCCTTCGGCACCCCGTGGTCGCTCACAACGTCTTTTCTTTGCTCATGGTGAGATTTTCCCTCATCGCTTGCCTTGACCACATCTCACGCCAAACTTCCATTGAGTGACATATTCGATTAAATTGGCGTGATGAATGGCGATCACTCTTCTCTACAAATGGGTGATGAGAAGAGTGCTCAGCCCTTGGTGTTGCCGAAAATTCGACAAAGCGTTTACACCGGAGTGGGTCCAAAAAAGGGTCAGCAATGCTGTCTACTTATATTTCTACTCATATTTCACGTCTACGCACTGATATGTATCACGACAGAGCATTACCGTATCAGAAGTAAAATCTTCGCTCTCCTTCTGGTATGTTCACATTGAAAATCCCTCTCATGGATGTCTGTGAATTGACACCCGAACTGTCTGTTCCTTATTTAAAAAAATACTGCATTGCATATTGGTCAGCTTACTTGGTTAATATAATACTTCAATTTAGAGTAAACCAAATTAGATGAATTTGATTGCATATTATAAGTACGCAAGATTTACCTTTTATTTAGTACTTAGGTTGCTCTGATTCAATATGTACATCGGCGGGATTTTGGTTCTCTGTTCCTGGTTCATTCGTCTTCACAGAAGCTCTGAATCCTTCCTTATCCGCTACGTACTGAACGCTTCTGTACAAACCGTGTTCATCAGTGAATCCATAAGAGCCTTCCACTTTGCCATTACCGTCGCTGCTCTCTTTTCTGTGTTGGGTGTTTCCATGGGCGTCTTTTAATGCATATCCATATTCGTATGGCTGAGGATAGGAAATCTGTAAAAGGAATTATAAAATCAGTTTTGTGTTGGCTTATTTGCTTGGTTGGTTTTGTTATTTAGCGCAAAGACCGTATTTGGTCAAGCTGTGCAACCGAATACAGATGGCTTCAAGTAATTTTAAAACAAGGAGAAATGCGATGGAGCAGAGAAAGTGGATTAGGATCGCTTGGGCATTGTCCAAAGTTCTCCAGGATGTCATGTTTCCCCACAGTTCACTGTGAGTGCTATGTGGCAGCACCTCTCATGATTGGCATTGAGGCTGGTATTATTCAATTATTGTAATTGTATTCTCCAATTATTGTAATAAGTTGGATTTGGTTATTTATCGCAAAGATCATATTTGGTAAAGCTGTACCAAATAAAAGACAGATGACTTCAAGTAATTGTAAAAAGAAGTTGAATGGTGAGGTAGAAGGGAAAGTGGATAAAGGCCCGGTGAACACATTCGTTTTTTCAATGTGCGACGCTGCTGCCTCAACGCAAGCGCGGTCTGAGATACATTAGATCCAATGGAGTAGTGCACACATGCCTCCGGTGCCGCTGCGGCGACGCACGTTCAACTTGCGTGCAATTTGTACCGCAGTTCCCCACGGCGCCTCAGCTCGCCGCATACGCTTCTCCGGTCAGAAATACCTTGTTTTATAAATAAATTAAACATAATTAATAATTAATAAATTGTTGAATCCAGTAACGTCTATTTTGTTTCAAAATATGCTTTTTTACACCAAGTAAGCGAAATAAACACGTTTTCTTCGATCGAGGAATCAGAGGGACGTGAGTTTGAAACTCAATCCAACTAAATGGCATCATATAAGTGTGAGGACACGTTAAATCCATCATGGCCTCAAATGTTCTCATGTTGGGGTGGCGTGGCAGTTTAGAGAATGGGAGGCCAGCTCAGGTGTTGATCTAATCTTTTGACCATGATTTGAAATTACCATGATAAAACTACATGGCGTTGTCTTAGGATTTTTCCTTTCGGGATCGATCTCGGACCGTCTCGAATAACGTGTTGCGTTGCGGTATAAATTCAACTACCCTGTGCAGCCTAAATTCAACTGTCTAATGTAACTAAATACAGTAGAAAGGTTGTGTTACACACCGAGCACTCATGCCTTTCTGAAAAATCAACAATAATTGAGCATTTGTTTTCTCTCAAACCTACTTTAATTGGTTTTAAGATATTTCTGTGTTATTTGATGCTTAATGTACGAAAATAGTACATATATATGAAATGAATTTTAATTTTATATACATACTATATATATTACTGTACCGTAATTGTTTGAAAAAGAAAGTTAACACCTCCCTTCGTATGAAAGTTTTGTATTTAACTCACAAGCAATTTCAAGTTATTTAAATTATTATTTACCACAAATAATTTCAAGTTATTTAAAATATTACGCATGGAATGCTTTCACACAAATAATTTCAAGTTATTTAAAATATTACGCATGGAATGCTTTCACACAAATTATTAAAACTTGCCAGTTCTTTATTTTAAAATTATGGAAACAAGTACTTGTGCAACATATCTTGTGGTATCTATAAAAGCGAGATCAGTTAGTATCGTCAAGCATCAGATGAATTAGACGAAATAGCTTACTATTCATTGACTTTATAATAAAAAATGTAGAAATATTCTGATTTAATCTGATCATACTTTGAATAAGATGAACATGCTTTATACATTACGGCAAGTGAACCCCCAATGCTAAATGAATGATAAATCAGCAGCATATGAGAGTTAAATAACATATTAAGGACACATATTCTGCTGTCATTTCTTAAATTATATTTTGTTTTCATGAATAATATAATTCACACACTCATTAATAAAAAAACTTTAGAATTGTATTCTCTCTAGTCTGAATCTCAAATTGAATTATCTGAACATATTTCATATTATAATTCCATTCGAAAGTATTCTGGAATGCAGAGAACTGAAAAAATGTAAAGCATTTAGTATACGTATATTTAAAGCTTACAGACTCACATAATCATCCTTGTAGTCATGTTTATTTTCAGCATTCAACTGAATGTGCTCATTTTGGTACGCATCAGAGAGTTTGTATCCTCCACTGCCCTGACCGTAGAGCGTTGCCTTGGCGTATGGAGCTGAATCAATACCTTGACCAACAGTATTGCTGCCATATCCATGCTGGCTGACAGGCTTGTGGTCTAGTGCATCATAGCTCTTGGGAACGATGTGTTTACTGTAGGGAACTTGAGCGTTTTCTTTGATGGGTGTCCTGGATATATCTGAAAGGTATGGTTTTATTTTTAACAGAATACTATGATATTTTAGTTGATACATTTCCACCAATTGCCAACTGGAGTGGGTAGTAACCCTTGAAGCACAAATTCGAGAAAACATACGAGAATGACTCTGAGTTACCCTGGGGCACCATAGAAGGCCATGTCACATCACACCTACCATGAACTGTGTGGGATATGCCTTCCTAGAGGACTCTGGAGGAGTGAGGAGAATCATACGATACTATGATACTTTAGATGATACATTTCCACCCACTGACAACAAGAGTGGTTATTGAACCTTCAAGTACTATTTGGAGAAAACATAACAGACTGCGTTACACCGGGCCACCATATAGAATGTACTTAAATATGACAGCCACAATAAATTGTGAGGGACATGCCTTCCAAGAGGACTGTGGAGGAGCGGGAATGAGGATGATAGTATACTAAGGTACTTTAGTTGATACATTTCCATCCACAACCAACTATAGTGGATAGTAACCCTTGAAGCACTAATTAGATAGAACATAGTAGACTGCGTTATCTCGGGGCACCATAGGATGTAGTTCTATGTCACACCTACCGTGAACTGTGGGAGGACATGCCTTCCTAAAAGACTTTCGTAGAGCGAGAAGGAGGATAATAGGACCTGTATGATACTTTAGTTCAGTGTTTCCCAAAGTGTGGTACGCGTACCCTCAGGGGTACGGGAAGAGTTTGGTGGGGATATGCCCTGCACTGTGCTTGGCTGCGCCTAATTCTACGTTCTCATGAGTCAAGTCAATACAGTCTTGTGAGGCGTGAGATGTTCCGGAGTGACACGGCGGAAATATACCACACTTCGTTACAGAGACAACTTATTTCGTTAACCCTCCGTCGAGCGAAACCGGCCTGACAGGCACAGCTTTGACATGAACTTCAATGTTTTTTTAATGGTAGATTTGAGTTGAGAAATTGTATACATGACTGGAAACGGCTTCGTAAACTAGCATACTTAGCAGATATATTCTCTGTTTTAAATTGCCTCAACTTATTGTTACAAGGCAAATAAATTTCATTGTTTCACGTTCAAGATAAAGTGAAAGATGCCATCACATAACTAACGCTATGGCAGACGAGAGTTTGTAATGGAGTAGACTCGATTCCCTCTTTTCGTGAGTTTATAACATGTTCGACTACTAAAAAAGATGCTGATACTCTGAAATGCATAACACAGCATTTGGAGAGTTTTCAAGTGGGCTATTAAAACTATTTCCTTGATTTAACCAAAAATATTGAATGGATAAGATATCCGTATAACATTAACACAACATCCATGCCAGAAGATTTGTCTGTTGCGGAAGAAGAAAAATTGTTGGAATTGGCTTCAGACGGATTCTTGAAAAATAAACATAAGGAGAGTACTTTAACATCATTCTGGTTACAAATGCAACCTGTGCATCCGGTTTTAACAGCAAAAGTTCTAAAATACATCTTGCCTTTTCCAACTTCATATTTATGTGATGTTGCTGTTTCAGCATTAAGTCGAAAAAAAGGAACAGACTATTGGACGTGGAACCGCATCTCAGATTAAAATTAACAACCAGGGAACCAAATTATGATATAACATGATATAATTTATAACATAACTTTTATTTATATTTTATTATGAATAATTTTATTTCTCTTTTCTTATTATTTTGTGTATGTCACAAAAAAAGAAAAAAAATACACTTTGATTGCTATTAAAATACATCCATTTTTTCGACGAGGGATACTCAGCGTTATGAAAATTATAGAAGGGGTACACATATGTCAAAAGTTTGGGAAACACTGCTTTAGTTGATACATTTCCACCCATTGCCAACTGGAGTGGATAGTAACTCTACATGCCTTCCTAGAGGACTCTGGAAGTAAGGACGAGCTTTTATGAGTCCTCTTGAAGAAATAAGGGAGCATCACGCAGTCAAACCTCCATCCTCAACCGCAGCTATTAGTGTGGCACAATCGCTCTAATTTTGTTTCCATGTACAAATTTTTATAGGAAATGCTTCCTTAACTCTCCAAGTGGTTTCGATGAGATATATTCTTCAAAAAGATCTTTTGATCTCCTTCGTCAAGAGTTTTTGATCTCCTTCGTCAAGAGTTTTTGATCTCCTTCGTCAAGAGTTTTTATGATGAAGAAATCAATATATAGTCAGACTTCTTCTAATGATATGGTATCTCGTCCACGGAGATTTGGTCATTTTCGATAAGAACGAGATACCTTGTTGAGGAAACCACCTGGTGGGTTTAAAGCACAAAACAGGGTGCTAGAACTCTAATCTAGCGTAGAAGCAGTGTATTGGCAGTAAAAACAAACAAGTACTTGAACCAGACTTTATTACTACAAGCCAGAAAGCAGCACGAAAGCAGCACATATACATCCACCGAATCCAATGTACAATTACGCAGTCGCCAAGGTACAATTACACAGTCGCCAACCATCTATATCACTTGGCCTCACCTTATAGGTGTTTTAAACGTTTCAGTTCGATGACATAATCACGGGCCAATCAAAGACAGCGCCCGTGACATCACACTTTATACAAAATTTGCATGGGCCAAATGACGTCGCAACACAGGGTTTCAACAAATTTATCTTGAATTATCTTTTGTTCAAACTTCCCAACTATTTGACTATTGACAAACCTATTTGAGTCTAATATGTTGTATTAAAATCCCCGTAAAATAAGAGATAAAAATGTAACCAGAGAAAAAAAAAAGGGATGGACCATATAAAAATATTGTTTTTTTAAGTACAAAATACTATAGTCTAACTTTAAAAAGCAAAAGGTGTTTCAAAATTTAGGACCTACCGGGACTACCAGCAGAAGCACGAATCTTGTCTTCACGAGGATTATTTCGGCCTATTTCTGAGCCCTGGAGATGATTTTTGTGTGGACTGTATGACGCATATCCAGCATATCCTCCATCAGAGCCGTACAAAGGAACAGCGAATAGAGGAGATACTCCCAAGAACAGTAAACTCACAACCTAAAAAATTAAAAATTGGATTGTAAGACTTAAAGTGAGATTCATATCAAGCTTAAAACATAAGACACAATAAGTCTTAACGAAATCATTCTATTAAAATATTTAGTTTATCACTCTTGTGCCAAGTATTGTAACTGCAGTTCCATTCCTCTTTTCAAGAAGTTGCTCGTCTCTGAGCGCATCACATGATTGTGGCTATGCAAAGAAGAATTCATTGTCGGTTTAGAGAAGACATACAATGTCATACTACAATCTGGTTTAAGAAACATATCGTAATGCTTTAGTTTTAATTAGTTAACCTAATTAAACTTAAATAGACAAACAATAAAAAAAATTTGAATTAATCCTCCTTGTGGTCATCAAGACGAGGTATATCGTCATTGGTAGACCTAACGAGATCTAGATGGAGATATCTTGTCATTAAAAGAAAATTGAGCAAATTTTGATCTCGTCATCATTAAAAAAGGGTAGTATCTGTGAAAATTATTTGAATCATAGATGGCGCTAGCGTCGTTGACGTCATGCGCCTTTCATGCTCTTCCACACCAGCAGCTTTTGTCAGTTGATTAGTTGAAGTTCGACACGATTCGATTTCGAAAAAACCTAAGTGTTCTTAATTTGATTGATTTGATTAATCTCGCTTTGCATTAATATGTAATATTTTCTATATCTGTAAATAGTGTGTAAATAGTAACTAAACTTTAATTGAACTGAAAGAATCCCTAATCGTCATTTTGTAAAGATCTAAAAATACCACTAAACCAATTCGATATTAGAAATCCTGCCATTTTGCGTCATCAACTAGATGAAGAGGTATCTCGTGATTACCAAAATTAGTCGGATTTTGATGGACAAGATATCTTGTCGAAAAAACTGGAAGGATTAATATGTTTCTATTCTAAGCAGACTATATGTTAATGTGGTGGCTACTCTAGAGGGTAATATATAAGAGAGCCTTTGTATAAGAAAGTGTATGTTTATGGATCTTATATTGGGGAGATGCGATCTGACTTTATTTGGAGATGGCTGAATAAAAAGGGAAAGTTTCTAATTATGACATATGTACTGGTGTACAAAGTAAAATATAGCTTTGGAAATTATACTCATCGCATAAATATCAACTAAATTCGGCGTGGAAGTAAACATGTATGCTGATTTGAAACAACCGGGTGAAAACATGTACATGAGCAATTTTTAACGCTCAGCAATTTGCAAGGTTAACGCGAGTGAATTAAGAACGAGATTCGAGAATTGTTATACGAGTAGACATATTAGCTTTAAGATTTAAGATAATAAACCACTAAATATTGTTAGATATGTCTCTCAAAGACATCATTTTGACTAATTTTAGTCATGGAAAACGCCTGGCCGACTGGAAGCTGGTACTCTTAGTCAGACCTCACGCAACAAAAATATCACAAAAGGGCATGTCGAGAATATAGAGCCAATTTCTTAACGTTAGAGAGGTTAATCGAACGGGAAGGTCAAGGTTATTCAAGGACTATTACCACATAGAAGACTGCTTATCTGACTCTAATAGCCACTCATAGAAACAGGTAGAGTTATGGTTTATATAAAGGTAATATCTTCGCGCTGTGTGTGTGTGTGTGTGTGTGTGTGTGTGTGTGTGTGTGTGTGGAAATGTTAGATGTGTAGGAAGGTCAAGGTCATCCAAGGGTTGTTACCGCATAATGAAAACCACTATCTGTATCTTAGTCAATTGGTTGTAAATAAGTAGGGTTAATGCTTACTGAAGTCGGCATTAAAGTAGTTTGTGTGCTTTTCAATGAATGTATAGTGTTTCCCTTTCTTCTTTTTCTAGTAAGACAAGGTTAAGATAAGTTGTTTTTGCTTCACGAATCGGCATCCGGATTGTGCAGATTTCTATTTACTGATTAGTTAAGACAGGGCTCGAAATACCCGGGTGCACAGGTGCACTGTGCACATGAAAATATAATTGTGCTCCTAATTTTTTTCAGCTAGGTGCATGCCGTGCATTTAACGTTAAAAAAGGGGAGGGAAAGTTTTATGCTATTTTGATGCTTGAACTAACTATAAGTATCGACCTCTCTCGCTCTAAAGGAATGTAATTAAAATACTTAAATACACACTATGCGAAAACAAAATCGCTGGGCCGTAACGGGTTTATACAGGAGGATGGTTTACTTGTGCCACTGTCACCAGAACTTTCCGATGATCGAAACATTTTCCAGATGGCTCTGTTGAAGCGACTGTCGTGACAGCCGTGTGCCGGAGAAGGGAGAATTTAGAAGTTTAAATATTTTTATTTACTATCTATAACTAACCTATCTAAACATATCCAACTAATAAAGTAGTTTACATTATATCAATGCTCTTATATGACGTTTTTTTAAATATGCATCTAAACTATAACCTGTGCTCCTAATTTAAAAACTAAGGTGCAATTGTGCACCTGTATTAAAAAATCTATTTCGAGGCCTGAGTTAAGACTAAAGTGAGTTAAGGAAAGCTTGGTTTCGGTTTGACTGTTTAACTATGTGTCTTACTGCGGTTTGACTAAGAGTGATTCAAACGGAGCCAACGGTTTAAAGTGTTTTCCGAACTAATATAAATATCTAGTCCCAGATCGCGATTCAAACTCACAATCTGAAGCATGTGTTACCCATGTTGCAACATTACTACACGTTAACCGTCGAAGTGATTTTGACAAGACAATTCGTCCGTCCTGATCTGACCAATTTTGCTAATGACGAGATACCTCGTCATCATTTAATTTTATGTTTACTCATTACATGCCACTACCCATTTCTCTTTATTTCACAGGCAAAAATTATTCAAAATTTTTATTGATGTGAATTTTTGATAAAAAAATGTGATCAATAAAAATATTTTTGAATAATATGGTCTTTTTACTTGATTAATTATCATTTTTTTCCAATGGCGGTCACTACAACTCCGAAAGGGATGGTCACTACTTACAATGGCGGGCACTAAGGACTTGTCATGGTCACTACAAGGCCGGAAGTCATGGTTACTTGTGCACACAATTTACATCCATGCCCTGACCCTGGATTCGAACCAGGAACCTTCCGATCCAGAGGCCAACACATTGACCACTAGACCGGTTGAAAATTTTGTTTCAACATACTGTGGTGAAACAATTAGTTAATTTGATTATGAGAAATTTTTCACTACACTTAAAACGAGAGTTCGACAACCGAAGCACTATGACCGGGTTAATTGATATTTCCTGACATTCGATATAATAAACGAAAACTAAGATATTACAAGTTTGAGGGTTTTGTCATTTTGGTGGTATTTTTTTCGTATCTAGTTCTAAACTTGTAGATACAGGAAACAAAAACTTTCATTTTCCGTCTACATTTTCTTTTCTATCTTGTATTTAAAAGCCCCATTAAAAAGTACTCCAGGAGGTTTAAAGTTACAAGTACCTTAAGAATAATCAATTTTTTATACACTTGAAAACATCCTTATGGGAAGTACTTATCGCGCATGTTGGAAACTTCAGTTCGTTTGATTTACATACACCGTACACGTCGTAGCAGTTATCTTGTATCATTGGAATAATTCTTATTCCCTAGCGCTTAATTTGTATGTTGAAAAAAATGAAATCGGTGTGCAAGATACCGTGACTAACAACTAGGAGTTTAACATTTGATGGCTACTGACAGTGGAATTCTTACAGTTTATTTCCAGTTAAGTGTGTGAGTTTTGAGAAGAATGCTAAATATAAGGAAATATGGTTATAGCGTTGATCAGTATTCTTGATCAATGCAGAAAAAAACGTGATTCGTTTTCTGAACGTATTAAAGGGCTATGAAAGAGGATAACTAGTTTTTGCATGACTGAAACTATAACCTTCTAAATTTAGTAGAATTTTTTTATTTTAGGAAGCACAGTTCTGGTTTTTTTGATTTTTTAAGCTTTATTTTCTGTTAAGCAATTTTAACGAAAAGCATGTATCGAAAAGGAAATATTGAGTGTATGGGAGTTTCTCAAAACGGATGAATAATACATGCATAAAGGATTGTTCATCTCAAAGTTAAAATAAAGTATCTTACAGAAACGTAGATATCAAGTGATGTATAAACTGATACCATATGTGCTGTGTATTTTTGTAGGGAAAGTGACTACAATTCTATCAGTAGCACCACGCTTAAAATACAAAAGTGCAAACCTTTTTATCTGAATAAAAACATAATCATGTTGCATTCTCAAAAGAATAAGTTCCATTCTCAATAAAATATAAGTTATATTCTGAGATTATTGGATTTTAGGATAATTACAAGGGATAATAAGAGTTCACATATTTAGGATAAAAGCAGAATGCTTGCTTGTTGTACAACGTTTAATACAATAACCTAAAAAACAGGATTTTGAGTGAAAACAACTGAATTGGTACAATCGTAGGTTTAGCATAGTATCGACAAGAAGGTAATCTTAACAAGTAAGCAGATGACTAGAACATTTTTGAAATTAAGAGAATTATTTGATAAACCAATGAATTTTAATATTTTACGATACCATACCTATCTGTATTCTTAAACTTTTAACAATCATTCTTATATTATAAGACACTAGACTTTAATATTATAAATTTCAGATTTTAAGATTTCATGTTTAGCACCAAATACTTATTCAAATATTCTATAAAAACATATTAAAATATGTTTTAATAATTTCAACGTTGTACAATGTATTTTGTTGAAGTGATGCTAGTGTTTACCCGTGTATCAAAAGAATGACTACAGATAATATTTCAGTCCGAATGTTGCTGCACTAACGTATATGGAATAATGAAAGAGGGAAGACCTTAAAATATTTGGGAAAATTACTTGGAAACACGAAAGTTGTCAATCTGAAGAAAATAAGCATAATAAACGAAATATTTTAAGGCTTGTTTAAGAAAATCTGTTGATCGAACACTCAAAAGAATTCTGAAGCTACTTTTTATTACTTTTATGTCATTGTTTTGTTACTTTTATGTCATGTCATAGTAAGATAAACTTTTTTGTGCCTGGTATGATGCAAGACTTCGTAGTACGTGTAGCTACCATCGATAAATAAGATCTTAATCTGTAAATCAAGGCTTCCTAACACATTTAGGTTGCATTAGGAGGAAAAAGGAAGCTTAATGTGTAATTACTGATAAAAATTCGTGGTTCCTTTGAATTTTTTTTACCGTACAAAGTGTTCTGGTGTTCAACAAGTTCTGGAAGAGAACAAAGAGGAAGAACAGTTAAGGAACGTTTTGGGAACAAACTTGAAATATATAGGTTAAAAGAAAAAAAAGGTTGCTTATAACTCCAGGGTAGTAAAACAGTTTTCAAACATAAACTTGAAACAAAGAAAGTTCAACTGAGTCAAATCTACCTATACATTCATCGTTGAAGTAATGAATAAATAGAAGGGAATATTTATTGATATCAGAAAAAGAAGTCGCATCTAACTCCAGGGTAATAAAGCAGATTTTAAAGATGAACTTCCAACTTAAAAAGATTTGATTCAGCCAAATATACTTATGTATTTATCGTTAAAATAATGAACAACTTGAAAAAATAACAAATTAAGTTTTAAGATTCTTTATACGGAAAATTATTAATATTTCTTTCTACATATACAGGAATCTTCTATTATATGTGCTTTTATCTACTGAATGGAAATTTTTCAAATTTTTGATTGACGTTTAGAATTTTCAAACCGATTTTTATGATTTTAAATAAATAAAGGACAATTCGAATTAAAATTTCACTCTGAATGAAAAATTATGTTTACAAAATATTCAGATTAGTTTTGACGAAAGTTTGGAAAAAAATTATTTTAAATTATAGTTCATAATTATCACAGAAATTAACAATATAAAATACATTGAAAAACGTTTGATGAACATAATTTTTTAAAAAGAGACCAATACATTTAAATTTATTTTTACTGAATATATTGAAACTTCACATTTAATCTGCACGATGTGATTTTTCAGTGTAGTAATTTATAAAATAATAGAAATAATAAAAATAAAATTAATTAGTGAAATTTAATAAATTTTTTTTTTATCCAAACACAATAGATTTTGTAAATATGTTGTGTGTAGTATTTTAATAAAATAAAAAATTGTAAACTTCAATTCGCAACTCAATAAGATATTCGGCACTTGTTAAAGAGATTAAAAAAATTGAAGGATTTGCTGCAAAAAGGAGGAAGCTCAATCTTGGGGGAGTTTGGAGTTTCATGTACTATCTTGTGTTAAAAATATCTCTTTAGTAAGGTACATGAAAGGTAGCTCCAAACGTTAGTTCTCGTGTGGTTTTACGATAGACTATCACCAGAAACAACCCAGATGAGCCATAAATACAAACTGCTATCATGATAATTTATTCATAGAAAACTTCAATTGAAATACAGCATATAGTTTGGCTTTGCAAACAGAAAATTATTTCTAAAAATTACAATCCTAATATGTAAGTACAACTAAGGAAATTTATCAAAAGGAATATTTTCACACAACTTGGAATTTTGAATTTTCAAGCGTTTTTTACGGTTTTCCAAAAATTTGGAAAATTGTAGTTACCTCCTTTTTGCAGCAAATTCTTCAATTATTAAAATTAATTTAAATTTGAGAGAATAAATGGATTGACCGTATACAAAAGGTGTTTTATCAATCACTGATGTGCCACAAATTTTACAGTAAGTAAAACATTACTAAACTATATCATTCAGAATTGTTTTCATTACCTCAACGAATATGAATGAATACCCATTCAAAAATACATAAAAAAAAAGTTTCGGTTTTCTTCTAAACAGACATTTTGGGTTCCTCGCAAAAATATAATGTTGTAAGAACTGTTTTGGTTTAGTTCCAGAGTAGGGTGAGTATTTAACAGAGTAATTCAAGGTAGAGCCACTATTAAGTGAGGTTGGAAAATAAAAAATCTATAGCAGAAAACGTTTCAATTTTAACTTGGTCTCTCACTAGTTTTACATTTGATTGAGAGTAATTAATATAATCACCATATTATTCTATTAAACAAAGTAATTTTATTGTCATAAAAGGTCTGCTCATAACATATTCATAGTAGGGAAATTTATAAATACAAGAAACATACATTTATAATGTAGTAGTAAAAAATCTCACGAGTTTTACTAAGTTGGACTCAACAATACAATACGACAAAATATTTTTATTACATTTTTCAAAACTCTGGACAAAGACTAGTATGAAAACATTCAACAAAAATTAAAATAACAACATAACTCTTTCTTCAATGTTGTTGCTAAACCAGAAAATTTAAACTCGGCTAAATTCAGTCTTATAATAGAGAGTTTAAGGTAACGAAAAAGGGCAACACACGGAATTAATTAATGGAAAGGGAAAATAAAGCATTAAGATTAAAACAATTACGCTTGCAAAGTATATCAATGATGATAAAACTGATGCTTAAATAAGGATGTAATAAGAATAGATAATATATTATTAAAAAGTCGAAAATATGTATCGAAAATATGTAAAAAAAATTCACAGTTCCTTGAGAAATATATATGTGATGAGTATTCTTATAACCATTCTATTCATACTGAAATTAAAAATGTCATTTGTGGTTCAAACTTACCGCTATCATTTCAAGGATTAATAAATGATCACACTACAACACTTAGTGTCAAATTAACACTCTAGAGCTTAAAAATCCTAAGCTCCCAGTGAAGCGACAATCAACAGCAAGTTCTGTATCGTTAATGCTGCTGTAAGAGATATCAACAAAGAGAAATAGGATGAGGAAAGAGAAAAATTAAAATATCGAAACCCGCGGCTTCCCTCATTGGCGTCATTGGAGTGGAAACTATCTGCCGCAGTCGCCAAGTTGAATTCGGAAAAACGGATTGATCAGAACTTTCAACTGCACGTTAGTGTTGAAATTATGGGTCAAGGGTTGACCTCCATTTTTTCACATCTGTTTGAGTAGCATTTTTGGATGCCCGGTCTTGTTCAAACTCGCACATTACTATAATTGTAACAATTTGCGGAAAATTATTAGCTTTATTTCGAAACGTAACGCCCTACCTCTGTGTTAATGTAGTTGCTATTCCATTATCCCGAAGGTTTCTTCGAATTATTAAAAACATTAAGATTGTAGTAGGTATCATTAATGTATGAAGATAGTTGAACCTCAATCCAAGATTTCGTAAGAACAGTAGATACTTTTCAATACTTCGGGTGTAATAATGAGAATTTGGGATCGAAATTAGTACTGGGTATAAAAGCCTTAAATTCGTGCCTTAAATTTGAGATACTGTAAGCCAAAATGCCCAAAAATATTAGATCTTTATGGAGGAGATATCTTGTCAAAATGATCAAATATCACATCAGAAATCAACAATACCAGAATTTCGTAAGTGGTGGTATAAAAGAAAATTAACTGAGCATCGTGTGTAAAACTATTCATTAAATGATTACATGTCTTTGTTGTATCAGGCTTTTCAAGAGGCTTATTTTTGCTGGGATTTTTAAATTTGCTGAACGGTGGCTAGTCAAACTGGAGTTTCTATTTGAAGTTATAACTGCTATTTATAGTTTACTATTTAATATCATTTATCTATTTCTACTCTGAATAGCAATAGAGAATACAAGATGAATTGGAACGTTTTCATGACCTTATCTTGCTATTGTCGGTTATTTAGATCAAATGATTCCTGATAAAATAAGTATTCAAGTGATGAAACTTATTACATGAAAATAAATAAGAACCGGTTTTAAATTCATATTGAATATGAAAATAAAAGAGTAAATTAAAACAGTTTATATCGTTGCCAGAAGAGAACACTTCAATAGAAGCTACTTATAGGTTTAAACGCAAGAATTTAAGTAAATTAACATATAACGGATTTTTGCGACGAAACGTACTTTAATATAATATATGAGTTAATTATAGAAGGCATTATATAAATAAATTCATCTAGATAACTAGTAATTATGTGAAATAATAAACTCTATCCTAAATACTATGAAAATATTATAACACGTTTCAATTTGTAAAGATAGATTATTGTAAGCAGATCTAATGTTTCTATCAAATTTTGCAATAATATCATTGAATATTTGCAAATTTCTTTAGGAAGATGTATTAAAAATATGTTTTGGATGAGTTATTAACAAATTTGTGATGCATTCACATGTGTGTACTATCATTTTTGGGATTATTGAAATTTAAATTGTTATATCCCTTAATCCAATATACGAGTTAATTACAAAGAATTATATATATAAATTAATCTAGATAATTCGTAGTTATGTGAAATAATGAATGTGCGATCCTTAATGTAAAAAATTAAAACATATTTGTACTCGTACATGTAAAGATTGATTATTATTAGTCGATCAAATGTTTGTATTGAATTTCGCAACTATATCTTTGAATCTTTACAAATATATTCATGGAAATGTATTAAAAATGTGTTTTGGATGCGTGATTAAAAATGTGTGATAAATTTACATCTACTATCATTTTTGGGGTTTTTCAAATTTAGTTGTTGAATCCTACAATTGGTTAAGAAGTACAAAACCCCTCTCCAGATTAACTTCACCATTTCAAATGGAAAAATGTTTTACTTTCTGAGCATGAAATGTATATCTTTATGGAATCATTAATTATTCTAAATGAACATTGAAACTCACCAACAATCAAATATTTTACAGTAAAATTGTAAAACATTTGAACAAATTCGTAGTAATGTTTTGATTTATTTACTTTGTCAAGACAGTCTTACTTGTTTACTGCCATTAGTAGAAGCATTCTTTTTAAAGCTCCAATGACGCTTTTCGCACATCTATACTCAAACAACATGCAGGATGTGTGAAAAACTTACATAGACTTCGTCAATGAACTTTGCATTGGTAGTGTAAATGTGGATAACTACTGCATATAAAAGTATACATGACTAATTAAAAAAATATTTTAATGAAACTATTTATAACTTACCCATCTTAATTCAATCCGTTCATACTTATAAATCGTATCTGGAAAGCTGCAGCACTTTCAACCAGTTTTGAATCTTCTCAATCAAAATAATATTTCCTAGCATTTTTTTTAAATCAATGGATTATATGATATTGCCTGTTTTGTGTTTGACGTAGTATGGCCAAATATGTCCCTTGCGCCATAAAGCCTCAACCAACCAAACTTTCAAATCAATGGGTGTGGTTTAGTCATTATATTGGTTGGTGAAAAAAAGCGATACTACACTACACGGAATTCTCGTGATGTTCAGAGGTTAGTAGGAATAATACAAGGCATTATTGACAAGTACATAAATTCTTACTACATTATATTCAATTTATTTTTATATTTCATCTCATGTTTATCAATCTTTAAACAACCAATGTTCGCAAACGATTGACAACCCCCGGTTATTGCTACGCAATCCCATTTGGATGGCTTCGAAACCAATACTCCTTCCGCAAGCGTCTTTCCGGGCCATGATGTCACAGCGAGATTCACAAGGCCATTTAGAACGATCTGACGTTTCATCTCCGCGATGAACAATTTGTACACTATCTCGAAATTATACTTTTCTTTGCATCAAAATTATTTTAAAACAGATTTTACAAATAATTATACTATAACAGAGAGTGCATTCTCCCTTCACGTGGTATTTTAAATTTTAAAACTAATAGTATTAAGCTATATATATGACAGTTTAAAAAAAAAGTAAGGAAAATTTCCCAAAATTCCGAAATTTGTATGACCATCTTTTAATCATTAACAAATTTCAAAAACAATTGTACTGTAAGAAAGAGTAAATTCTATGGTTTTCCGTAAAGTTTTCAAATTTAAAAACGAATAGTAATAAGCTATATTTATGACAGTTTTAACAAAAAAGTAACGAAAATTTCCCGATTTTCAATAGAATATTACCCGGAACCAAATTGAAGTAAAAAAAATTCTCAGCGAGGTGCAACAATTCACGTGTAGATATACTCTAAAAAAAACTCACAGCTGAAGACCGAAAATTTGTACGTGTTTCGGTCACTCGCGTTAGAAACTTCGCTTTTTTTAGACATTGACACTTAATGATTCCTAAACTAATAGCCGCATCAGAAAAATATCTTCTCCATCTTGTTTCCTGTACAATTTTGAAAAAAAAACCATGTTAATTTCTTATTTTTCCAGATCCGTACTTTTTTGGGAAACTATCTAAGAATCGACCGAAATAAGCGAGTATTCAATCTTGCTACGGCAACGTCTTTTTAATATAGAGAGATATTACAGAATTCTCAGTAAATAAAAAAAGTTATCAACCCAAACCGTATAATTTATCTATATGTTTATTAAAATATTGAGTGCTTTCTGAAAATATAATCGGTATTTAAAAGCTGTTCTTATTAGTACCTAATAAGTGTAACAAATGGTTATTTATTGTAAATGAGAAAAAAACATTTTAAAACCGGAAGTTATTTCAACACGGGGAGTTTAATACGAGGAAATACATTTTTTTCTTCAGATCATTCATCCTTTAATAGTCACTCAATTTAATTCGAAAGATATGCATGCATGTGTAAGGAGAATTTTGAATATAAATAAGAGTAAATTGGTGATTTTGTGGAAAATGTTCTGGTTGAATGCAGTTACAAGTAATGAATGAGCGGAACAAATGAAATTACTATCAGCACACCATTATTTTAAATCCTTCGTAGATAAGCAATGGGACCACATTTAGATAATGGCTTTCCCCAATTCGAATGGATACACTCATTTAAATTTGTTTTGATGTCTTGTATTTTAAGTAACATCTCACGCTATCCCGATTTGAAGAAAATTGCCTGATTACGCTCGTTCGCGTTCTCGCATCTTTTATTATCTGCGGCAATTAGTTAATGAGCTGTAAAATTCTCATTTTATTTGGATTTAAAGAAACGAAAAGCTCTTAATTTTTTTAGAAGTTGAAAGATATTTTGTATTGTTATACACTACTAGGGGGCCTGCCCCTGCTCGCTAACGCTCGCCAACCCCCGGAGGATTGCTTCGCAATCCTCATTGGTTCGCTGCGCGAACCTATGCTCGCTTCGCTCGCCTCAATGAAGACATGTGTCCTAGCAGAAGGGATTGTTTACAAAATATGTTACCAAAAAAAATGTTTTTCAAATCTAAATTTGCTGTATTACAGAAAAAATATATACAGTATCTCTAAAATCAGAATTCAAATGAAAACTTTGTGCAAATTTTGACTCGAAATGTGAGCGTTGCTTTGGAAATTGAATACCCAGCATGTTGTTTGTGTGTACATTTTCTCAGCACTCAAACGACCCACACTTTTTCATTGAGTTTGTTGCCGAAAGTTGTAGTGCAAGCGTCTTGTTGAACTATAATTGTTAGCCCTGAAAAGGACCGTTTTTTAAATGGCCCTGAAAAGATCCTCCGCTTTTTTTATTTATATTATAAACTAACTGCAACAGCTCATTAAAATTTTCTTTTTTTTTCAATAAAATATCATCCGATAACGCTATAAATTCAATCGATGCGCGAGACCGCGATAAACAAACAATCGTACAGTGTTGCCAAAACGCGATTACAAATAACGTCTTTTTTTGCGTGCCACGTAAGAGAATTATATATATGGATATTGACAAAAGTATATTAGGACGTTGCAGAAATTCGGAGGAGGATCTATCTTATTATGGGGTTGTTGTACTGGTCAGGACTCGGTCAATTGCTTTATGTACCTGGTTCCATGTACTATGACGTGTCTAATTTGGATAATTTGGTCTTGCTTACACTAGTGCAATACTACGTCGATTATGGTTGTTTCTTCTAATAGAATCAAGCTCTCTGTCATACTGCCAACCGTGTGTGACTGGTTTCCTGAAAATGAGGTGAATTTGCTTGATTGGTCTGTTCCGAGCCCCGATTTCAATCTGATAAAGATCTGAATTTGGAGGAGGATACATCTTAGTGTGGGGTTGTTTTCCTAGTTAGGACTAGGCCCATTGCTTTATGTACTTGGTACCATTAACGATAACATACACCTCGACGTACTGGATGATTCGGCCTTGCCTACATTATGGGAATACTGGTATTTTGGTTTTTTCCAACAGGGATCGAGTTCCATGTCATACTGCAAAACGTCTGCTGGACTGGTTTTCTGAAAATGAGGTGAATTTGCTTGACTGGCCTGTTTAGAGACCCGATCTCAATCTGATAAAGCACTTGTAAGACAAACTGAAGCGACTAGTACGACACCTTCACGCCCATCTTCACAACAATCTCTTCTCACAGCCTTGCAAGAGACATGGCGAGTTATTCCTGCACTGAATTAGAGAACTTGTCGAAAGTATGCCTCAACGTGTTGCAGATGTAGTACAAGTAAAAGGAGGGACTACCCATAGCTAAATAGAATAATAAAGCACTTTTTCTGAAAAACATGTATTGTCCAAATACTTTTGTCCATATAGTGTATATATCAGGCCTCGAAATAGATTTTTTAATACAGGAGCACCTTGCGCACCTACTTTTTTAAAATAGGTGCACACATTATATTTTAGGTGTACATTTAAAAATCTAATATAAGAGCATATATGTACTGTAAAGTACTTTATTAGTTGGGTATGTTTGGATATGTTACAAGTAGATAGTAAATAAAAATATTTAAACATTTTTTTTATCTGCGAAATTATTACGAACAAATATTCAGTCATCATCTGACATTGGTGGGCAATCAGAAACGTCTACGTTTTTTGGCAGATCTTTACCCATAAGGTTTAGTGTCCATCCTTCTTTTTGTATTTTTCCTTCATTGCAGCATATAATTTTCTAGATTAAAGTTTTCGCATAGTGTGTATTTAAGAATTTTAATTACGTTCCTTAGAGAGAGAGAGAGAGAAGTCGATACTAATATTTTGTTCAGACATCAAAATAACATAAAATACGTTTCCCCAGCTTTTTTTAACGATAGGTACACTGCGTGCAACTAGAGGGAAAAAATAAGGTGCTCAATTTTATTTTCAGGTGCACAGTGCACCTGTGCACCCGGGTATTTCGAGCCCTGGTATATATATATACGCACAGACTGGCTTAATATGTAATCCAAATTTTCTATTATGAGAGATATTTTCTGTCAAATTAAATGTAGATGTCAGTAGCTTTTCAGCGGTTTCCTGTATGTTTTCTAAACGTGGAGTCACCTGAATTTTTTTTCGAATATGATTTATGCACTTCGCAAATAAAAATTCCAGAGAATTAATTCCGAATTGAAAATTATAGTATATAGGTCAAATCTAATTAGATTTATCTACCAAGTCAGCGAAACGGTGATAAGCTATATTTAAATGCAGCCTCTTATTTGTATCATGCGAAAGTATTTAGGTTTTGAAAGAAAATATTCATATTCCACCTGGTTTATTTGCAAATATTGAAAATCTCTCATACCTGTTTGTGTTTATCTGTGCCAATTTGTTCATTTGAAATTTTATGACTTAATTAATTCTTGTGAGTAATATTTCCGTATTTGTGCCCATACTGACCTTATAATGATGATATATACTTTCGTCGTAGAATAAACTCATTAACTGAAAACCAAACTTTTTACTATACCGTAAAAATAAAAATTGTAAACATTTGGACCATTTACATTTAACGTTAAGTAATTTATTTCGTTTTTATACTGTCAATAAGATTACTCCAATTACATGACAGTGATAAAATATCAGAAGTATCATATTTTAACTAAAAATTGATTAAACTACAGGATATTTTACAATAATACGATTTTTAAATTATAGCCTTTATAAAAGATATTTTTTTTTCATAAGAGATTTTAGAGGACCCTTTCTTTATATATAAGCTATTGTGTTTCCGAATACAATTTTCGTTTGAAGGTGCGAAAAACTACTATGATGAAGATATAAATAAATATTTAACTAATGTTCCTTAAAGATCTTCATAAAGGTTATTTATAGAGAACATTGATAATTCACTGCATGCCATACTTTAGTGCAAATAGTTTTTATTCGTACAGTCTATTTTTTCATAAGAATTTTGTAAAATATATTTCTGAAACAACCCATCTTACTAGATGCTGAGTTCTGAAAAAATAGAAAATTTAGTCAAAGTAAGCAACAGCTATTTTTAAAAAATTAGTATAAAGTAAAAGCAGATAAAATATAAAAGACAAATTAGTTTTGAAAGCAAAAAAATAAATAGTATTTCTAAAAATCAAGATAAATATTTC
The DNA here is from genome assembly GCA_947359465.1 of Metellina segmentata. Taxonomy (NCBI): domain Eukaryota; kingdom Metazoa; phylum Arthropoda; class Arachnida; order Araneae; family Tetragnathidae; genus Metellina; species Metellina segmentata. Next base: position 57,119,070 of record OX375881.1, read on the forward strand.
ATAATTTGCGAAGTCTATAGTTGTTGTAAATGGAATGTTTTTAAACCTACATCCTGGAAGATTGAAACAAATATACTATTGTTTTTGCGTTGTTATTCGACTTGTTTGCTGCATTGTGGAACAAGGAAGTGTGCTTTATGTTTAGTCAACCTGAAATATTAGTCAATAGAAAACATTCCGAAACAAATTAATACTTCATTTTTAATGAAATAGAACATGGTCTGCAGTGTTCCTTGTTTTCTGATGTTTGTCACAGTTTTTCGAAAAAGAAAACATTTAGTGTGAAAATAGCAGTTGTCACGTTGTCAATGGTTGTGATTACCCCCAATTGGGACACCTTAAGTTGTTAAAGAAAATGAAACTTGAATTGAATGACATGGTTTTTCATTTCCATTGAAGAAATCAGAGAGCGTTAACCTACGCAAAGACATCTACAGGTTTTGGTGGTCAATTATCCAAGGTCAAGTTACATAAATGTTCTTATTCTCTCTTCATCAGACATAACATTATTTACGTCAGAAGTAAAACAACTTTTTTGCCTTCTGTCTTGAAACAATGTATGTGAAAAGATGTGTGGATGTAGCTTTTAAATAAGGATTGATAAGGTGGTAAGAGTTTCTTGAATATATCATCGAAAATTTACTATCTCATAAAAATCGTAATGAATGCGTTTTAGATATTTCAAAGGTCACATTAGAGTGGTGTGGAAGTTTGGAAAGGAAGGTGACAGCTCAGATGTTGACCTCGTCTTCTGACCTCGGGTCAAAATTACGAGGTGTTGTCCTCGAAGTCTTTTCATTGGGTATTGATATTAGACCATTAGGCGTCAATGACATGCCACTGTGGCATGGTGTGCAAGTTTGGAGAATTAGGTGCCAGCTCAGATGCTGACCTCGTCTTCTGACCGCGGTTGAAAATTGCGGGGTGTTGTCCTCGAATTTTTACATTGGGTATTGATGCCAGACGATCGTTTATAACCTGTTGTGTTGCTCCAGTGCGATGAAAATTCAACTATTTCGTGACATGTTTATACATAATTTTTTTCATTGCTAATGACATTTATTTTTTGTATTTAAGGGTAAAAGGTAAATTTCGAATTTATATTACATTATGTTATTACTTATTAACCTCGTGGTTGTATCGATGAGGTACTTCACAAGAAAACTCACAAGATATCGAAAGACGAAGTATCTCGTAATTAGAAAATAACCAACCAGAGATATTTCGTCATTAGCAAAATTGGTTAGATCTTTATTGACGAGATATCTCGTCGAAACCACTTGGAGGGTTAACAAATACATTTTACGTGTTCGTGCAGGATTGAAAAGTATTTAAAATATGTTTTAATAAAGCAAAAAAGAAGCTTCAATTCGAAGTATTTACTCTTTAAGAATTTTCATGTCATCAAGCTGTCCAAATAATCGAAATTTGATAAATTTCGGAATTTTCTTGATTACAACTAATTTGTTCTGTTTGGTTGGTGAGTACAATAACTATAAAAACATATTCAAAAGTATTTTTGTACCAATATCTCATACAAATTCTCCCAAAAAAATGAATGTGAAACCCTTTGATTCAATCAATTATATCACAATAAAATTTTTTAGCGACTGTGACATATAATGAAAGAAGCGATATCATACCTCTTAAAAAAGTGTTTAATGACAATTTAATAAATACACTCATCAGAAGCACCGACGAAATTGTAGTTTCAATAAAATGTAGGCACAAGGGAAAATAATATTATTTTCTGCAATTTCACTAAATGTGGAGGCTTTTTTCGAACACGAACTCTTCAAATATCAGTAAAAATAGCTTCACTGTAATATAGATGTCATATTCTATTGATATAATACATATCTTGAAGCAAAATAAATTGATAATTGTCTTGCTTCGAGACGTTTTATGCAAATCCTACAACTTGCACCAAAGGTGACTACAAACTTGTCCATTAATAGATGGCATTGAACTTTAAACTTGCGATCTGAAAGTTAGATAAATAAAAATAGTATCTTAGTCTGACAGATCAGACTACCAATTGGTGATATTAACCTGAATATCCAACGCACAAATATATTGATACAATCAGTCAACCCTCAGGGGAAAGAAAATGGTCTCTACAACACAGAAAATCCTACTTATAGCCTCGTAAATATGTACACAACTTGAGGCATGGTTTCAAAATGACGGCGATTTGCTGTCTGGAATCATATGCACGCACAAACCGATACATATATCCTATGTCAGACATGCGTGTTGTAAATCACTCAATAATAGACAAATTATTTATATCTGCATAGATTATACTCAGTCTAGTATTCGTTTTGGGTCATTGTGACCTTCACAATAGAATCATTAAATATATGTTTCTAATTATTTGTTCTTTAGGTGGCGTAGAAAAAAATGAGACGAAATCTGATCCATTTAACTCTCCTTATCTCTCAAACTACTCTATCACGATAACATTGTTGCAATTTCTTCAATTTGGTTTTGCGAATACATCATAATTAGATTAAATATTGAGAAAAACAAGAATAAATGAGCATTCGATCATTGTTTCTTATGTGTAGTTACAGGTAGTTTCGGTTACAAAATCATAAGCATTTCTTTATACTTTTGACCTTAAACTTAAGGTATGCGTCACTACAATCATACGAAAAATATCAATTGGAGCATTGTAACATAATTTGTAGTTGACCTGAAACGGAACTGTCAGCTTTTTTTTAGTTGTATAATTGGATACTCTATCACTCCGAATTAATTTATGATAGTTGATTCGTCAACGCTATTTAGATTAAAAACTAAATGTTCCCAAAATGGCGATAAACTACAGTTTGTATGTAAGCCCTATATGCATAAGGTAAGAGCCTCTGGAAAGCGAAGTAAAATTCTTATTTTACGTCTGTTTCTTTGTACTGAAAATCCCTCCCCTAGTAGTCTGTCGATAATATCAATTCAGGAAGAGTCTTAAGTGGATGAAAATTAAAATATATAATGCACTGAGAATGAAACATTCTTCATAAAATGTGATTAGTGATAGTGTTTTATTTCGAATCCTAAAGCAAATCACACTTTATAGATAAAACATTAAGCGTGTCACTATTTTATGCGGCTCAAAGTTATTTGAAATTTTTTGATGCTGTCGAACTTTGCTAATTGGTTGGAAAGAATGTAATCATCTATTCTAATTTTAAACACGTAAGCGAAGAGGTATTAAACTCTGTTTAGAGACACTTCTATAAATACTCATTGATTGCGTGTAGATCCAAAAAAGTACTAAACAAAACAATGTCTTGAATTTTAAATCCTAAGCTAATAGGTGGTAAGCATGGTAAGATAGATGTTAGTAATATTCCGATTTAAACATATCCTAGAGTTAAAATTTTAAAATTAAACATTTCTAAGTTAAAATACTATTTACTTTAATAATACAAATAATAGTTAATAACTCTCAAATGTAAGAATAATAAGCTTAAGAACCTGAAAAAATGTTACAGTTTGAAACTACAAAGTAGCATTTATATGTTATATTCTATGTAGGGTAAATTCATATGTTATGGTTGATTGGGTTTTATAGTCCGGGGTCCATATTTCACCAGCTGCTCCCAACAGGCAGACAACGTTAAGTAATGGACATACACACTCAAGTTAATCTTTACTGACAAACCCTGAGCAGAAAATGCTTAAATGACTGTACTCATTGTGTATTTTCCATTTTCTGAAATATATTTTGAAACCAATCGACATTCCATATTATAGAAAATATTTTCTGTAGGAAATGATCGCTTTTAACTATAGATAATTAACTAATCAGAATTTTGTCCCAAACGTGGATAATTTAGTTTGTATAAATACTATATCCATGGAAAATTTCAAGACTTTAGTAGTTTATTCTGTGAACTCCACATGCAACTCATTTATTGTCTTTTAGTAACATAGTTTTTCTGAGCACATTATTGAACCTCAATATAGTTTAGTGTTAATGTTATTACTTTGCATAGATGAAAACTCAAGGCATGTCCAGGGTACTAAGTATTATTATCGTGGTTCAGGTTAAATTCGGACGGGGAAATTGAACATTCAAAATCTGTAAATGCTATCGACATTAATGTAAAATAGACGAAGTGCATGTGCACGTAGCTTCATGTTATTTCTTCCAGGTGCTTGGTTTGAAAATGTGCCACTTGGTTGTGGTTAAAGCATCACAGTATCCTAAAAATGATCAAAATATCGAAATATTTTTTTTTACATAATTCTATGGCCCATACAGTTAGAAATCTATGCTCAAAGTTTTAGACCTGAACTCAATTTAGTTTTTGCGATATTTGAAGTTTTCTGAGCGATGTCAGGGTCAAATTTGACAGCTATCGTGACGGATTAGTTTTCAAATATAATTGTGGTACGTTGAAAACACTTCAGACCTTTCATCTCCCAATTTAGTTTGACATCAAAACACTTTTTTTGTTAACTGACTATAGGAGAACCTATTTTCGAAACACAACAATGTCTGTAAAATATAAAATTGCACAGCAAAAAATCAAACTTGCAGAACTACGTAAACTTAAATATGAAAAAAAAAATGTGAAGGTGTTGTATATAATGCCGGTGGTCATTTCTAATTTAAATAATATTATTTTGAATTATTGCATTGTGTTTTAAAACTTTTTTTGAGAATGTTTACTATAATCAGCTAAATTGCCTGTTTTTTGTCGCGTTAACCATATTTTCAATTATATGAAAAACAACAATATTTTGGATAGAAGAAAAACTTATTGTGATCATGTTAAAAATAAATTTTGTTTAAGTATACGTAAAAAGTTGAAAAATAATATAATAAAAATTAGAGCTCTACAAGCATTAGAAAGTTGTTTCATATGTATTTAAAAACTTAAAATGCATTTTTCTCAGACTTTTATTTTGGTGATAGTAACTGTTTTCTATTCCCTAAGGGTTTTTTCTGTTCAAGGTAGAGTATTGAAATTTAGAATTTTCAAGGTTTTTCCAGTGTTTTGGTACAAAAATCGTTATTGGAGTCCAACAAAGAAAAATGTTTTATAAATACTAGCTAGAATTTAATTCTAACTATTAAACAATTATAAAAAAAAACCACAAATAGTAAACAATATTGAAGACTAATTTATAAAAGTTTAAAAAAACTTAAAAAATTTGAGTTTTTTTTAAAATTTTAAAAATACAGTTGAACTAAATGACTTAATTTTTTGAAATATGTTTATAAACATGCCCTAGAACAAAAATAGCTATTTACACTTTGTCTAATTGTCTCTAAAATTTTTTTTTGAAAAAGGGTACTGTTATGGGTTAACGTGATCAAAAGAAAAATTAAAACATGAAAGTATCTATTTCTTTGTACCTAAGCTCAATAAAATATGCAGTAGGAGCATCTTGTGTTAAATTGCTTAGCTGTTCCATAATTTCAAACTCTTATGTTTTTAGACATAGAAGCATTTTGTGGTTTCATAAAAGATCTATTCACAGATGAATTTTTGTTAAATTTTGTCGTGATTTGACTTTATTTATTCCAAAAACCCAGTCTCCTACTTATGACAATCTTAAAATCAGACGCTCTATATTATTATGCGGTGTGTCATTTTAAAATGATCTTCTAAAATGTAAAGCATTTTTCGAATAAGAGCACATTTCCCTTAAAGAATATGTAAACTAATTCATTAATCACCATCTAAAAGAAAAAAAAACATTATTTAATGTTTGTTAGTTTCACTTCAATGTCCATACAAGGCAGTTCTCAATACTTAAAACTACATAATTAAGAGCTGATAGAATTCGAACGATCCTGGGTTAAACAGGCTGGTACAGACCCGCCTTTTGCCCGATTTAATTTTTGGTTTTGCAACACATCCCACAACCTCAAACTTTTCAATACACAAGTCGCCCTACTTCAGAGAGTGATTCCTACAGAACAACTTTATGACATCTGGGGTATTCGAATGAAAGGTAATTCGGAAGAGAGAAATTATACACAATCCGGAAGAGATCGTCGGGGGAAAATTCACGAAAGTAAAGAATCAATCAGTTTTAGTAGTTCTTTTGAATTCTGGAAATAAGATGAGGTCTGTATTTCCTCTGTGGAACATCGTGCAAACGAATGTCTCATTAAGAGAGGTGTGTCCGTTCGATGCCCTATATTCTGTGTCATTCACTCAGTTGGTCTTTGGAGGATGTGTTAAGTAAGCGTTATTTAAGGTGTTGCTAAATACGCGGAAAGAGCGTAACTATAAAAGCAATGGTTTATCGGACTCGCATATTAGTCGATGAGGTAGTATAGAGCCTACTAAACAAGGCTTTATAGGTTGTGTCGATGTAAGAAATACCTTATAGACTTGAATTTCTTATGCCTTTAAACGATACGTTTTAAAAAATGAATATAATCCTCTTAGTGATTGTCCCGACTAGATCATTAGAATAAAGCTGACTAGATCTTGATGTACAAGATGTTTCATCATCAGAAGAAAACTGACAAGATCTTGATTTCGTCATCACAAAAAAATCGACGGTATTTGGATGACCAGATACCTCGTCATGAGCAAAATTCATTCGTTACATCTGAATGAACAAGTTATCTCATCGAAACCATTTCAAGTGTTAAAACGTACTAGCACTTCCTAGAATAACATCTGTACTAGTTTCCTTATGGTTTGTATCTGTTGATAGCTGTGTCGTTACTTAAGTTCGATACTTTATTCTATTCCATTTATAGTAAATATAAGTGTTGTGATATGAGCATTTGATTCTTCTAAATGGAATAATCGAAAACAAAAAGATTTTTCTTTGTGTTTTAATTCTCATTTCCAATAAAATGCATAGTAAACAGTTCAAAGCTCTGTAGTTTTACCACAATCATCTTTTGCACATTCTTTTCAATTGCATCCTAATCACTTGTTAAAGACGATTCGGTATTCTTTGGCGTACAAACTACTTTTAAATTTGCTCTAATTTTTTCTGCAGTGACTTTGGTTTTCCATATTTCTCAAAGTCTTCTGTCATCAGAGTGTCGAATAATTTCATTGGAGCGGGAAACTCTTCCGAGTAGTTTCAGCAATTCTATGCAGCTTCATAGATCAAACCAAACATATTTAAACGAAGCTGAAAATTTTTCTTGTATTTTCTTCTACGCAATGATTTCTGTCTTCTAGATTTTTCATTGCCTTCCCGCAGAAACAATGTTCTGTTTCAAAAACTATCTGCTTAGTTCATATACATTTAGTGTGACATGTTTTCTTTTTAGTTTGTCTTCAGTCAGTTCCAAAATCGGTGTCTATATTAAATTATTAAAGCTTTTTTTTCCAAAATTTGTGAAAGAAAAATACATTGTATGGTCAGCTATTCCAAAACGTTTTTTTACAATAGGAAAAAATATATATTTTTTTTATGAAGTCCTCAAACTTGAAACTGATACATATGCGATGTGATTATTTGATAGACATAAAAAATATATATAACACAGTTTTTTTAAAATTTTGTTTTGAGATTGTGAGTATATTTTCCTTTTCCGCTATTAATCCAGGTTTTTGCCATTGCTCGTTTATGAGTCATTGCTTTATGAGGAACACTTTCATCCAGTGGGATATTAGATTGGAAGAATTTAAACTAATTTTAACGCTAAAATTCTGAAGGCATTATAGTTACAGCACAGCTGAGTATTTCTTGTTTTCATTTTATAGGGCTTAGTTGAGCTATAGAGAAAGGAAAAGAAATGTGTGCTTTGTATTGGAATCAAATTCAAGCTACTAAAACTACTTGAATTAAGCAACTAAAGCATTTAGTAAACTTTTATCCGCGTTCCGTAAATATATCTTCGTTTTTATATCTCAATTAAGACATTAGTACTTCGCTTTCCTTCATTCCATGTATACTTTTGGAAGATATGTTTTATTACATTCCTAAAACTATTACGCCCCGTACTTAAAATTTTATCTTTATAAATATGTATCTATAGCTCTTAGCTAAAATATGAGAGATGGGACTTGTTGAGTATTTTCCTACGAGATGGCGCTCGGACAACCCGACTACTAGGGAATGTCACTGTGCCTGCAGGTTTATGTTCTAAGGGGTGCATAGCCGTCCCCTGTTTTGTTTTATCACTGACTTGGGAGACGATTACCTGCCGAACACCAACCTCGTAGCTCGTAGCAACCTCAACCTTCGCTCTCTGTTGTTACTTCTTAATAAATCCGTTGTTTGTTAATCCTGAGTTCTATTCTGTTTACTCGTCAAGCACAGACGGGACGATTGACGTGTCTGAACAGGATTGTTATTTGGTAAACTTTATTTCGAATTAAAAAATTAATTAAAGTTCGAAATTCAGGATTTTAGAAAACAAAAAGGATTTCTGAAGAACTTGAATAAAAAGTTGGACAGGATTGTTATTTGGTAAACTTTATTTCGAATTAAAAAAAAATAAACTAAAGTTCGAAATTCAGGATTTTAGAAAACAAAAAGGATTTCTGAAGAACTTGAATAAAAAGTTTGAATTGATATTTTACAATAATATACATAAAAGATAAAAAGTTTTCATTTTCTACATTGTTATAAAAAAGGCCAGTGTCCAAATTCGCTGATTTTAAGTCACATCAACCAAAACCTTTTTGGCGATGAAAGTTGTAATGGAAAAAAAGGCCACTTTCTGAAAGAATCCAAACAGTGGAAAGTATTTTTTGCATTCTGCCATTAAAAATTAGAAATAAAAACCTTCAAAATGGTAATTTTTAATTAACGTCGTACTAGAGCAACACAACGGGTCCTGGATCAATCCCCTAAGGGAAAGATTTTAGAACGACGCCTCTTAATTTTGAACCACGGTCAGATTGCGAGGCAACACCTGAGCTCGCACCCCACTCTCCAAAATCCCACACCAATTTCAAAACGGAAATAGATTTTTTTCTACCCCAAAACAGTATTTTTAAAGTACTGTATTATTAACTCACTAAATGTCATCAGTTAAAAAATTATCACCATCATAACAGAAGCCTTGAGCAAAAACTTTTAAAAACTAGTATGCCGGTTATAAAAAAATGGATCCTTTAGGTCAAGTTATTATTTTTTGCTCACGTGAAGTTGTCATTACTCCACCTCTTTATCGATGATATTTATTAATCCAATTTTATCTATCTACCTAACACATTAGAAATGGAAGCAAAACACTGGTGGGTGAAAGCTATTTCATAGTTTTCCCTCTCAACAACCAGAACTTCTAGAAGTTGATCGATTAGCTCTTTTTTCTAGTTCAATAGTTCACAGTGTCAGCGATTTGGGTGGAGCTGCAGGTTACTTTTCAAAGGAATCGATTGTGCGATTCACAAATCAATTTGATTTTTGAGCTCCATCTATGTTCTTACCCACGTGCTTGACTCTGAGCTTCCTTATCAGGGTCAGAATTAAGCTTTTAACCGCTGCTGCGAAGGTTGTATGAGGACACGATCTCAGCGGTTTTATCTGAATGGCGTACTATGTGGCTTATTACAGGACAGTAAATAATATCAAGTTTGTTTTGTGTTAGGATTTGGATTTCGAAACGATAGTGACACTCGGGGCTAGTACCACGAGCAGTAATCATTAGGTATCTTAGATTGGAAGTAAGAGTAATTATGGATGTTAGATTGATAGTATGGATGCTATATTGGTAAGATTGGAAATAAGAGTAATTATGGATGTTAGATTGAGTTAGTGTGGATGCTATATTGGTAGTGTGGATGTTATGTTCGTAATCAGTAACTAGGAAACGCTTTTACATGTTTAATTCAACACAAATCTATTATGTGATTGAAATCCTTTCAAACAAAGGCAAGTCCTACCGGGTAATCAAGAAATCCAGGAGTTGCTTGTGCTTCTAGAAGGCTCGTAGGGCTTTCAATAGGAAGATGATTAGGTTTTAGACAAAGAGAGTACATTTGATTGAGAAATTGCCTTCATTAATCATTATGTATCTTAGATTGGAAGTAAGAGTAATTATGGATGTTATATTGATAGTGTGGATGCTATATTGGTAAGATCGGAAATATGAGTAATTTATATCTATAAAATTCAAATACCACTCACTCACTCACTGACTCACTGACTGACTCATCACTGTATCTCAAGAACTACAAGTCCTAGGAAGCTGAAATTTTACAGGGGGATTCTTCTTATACCGTAGGGGTGAAATAAGAAAGGATTTTGAAAAATTCGAATCCTAAGAGGCCTAAAATTGACCTAAGGCCTAAGCCAAAATCAATTTGAAATCGCCATAGAAATAACATTGAGTATAAAACGATTGCTACACGCATCTCAGATTGCTTTACCAGTGTTGATAGAAAAACAATTTTCTTAAAATAAATTAAATTATAATGTTCATGTTTGAACTGAATTTTTACTTCTTTCTCTTATGAAAATAATATATATAAATATTTGATTGACGAAGAAAGAATATTTAGAACATTTAATTTTATATTTACTTAAATTTTATAATGGAGCACGAAAAGCTCAAATTATAAACTCATTGATCATAAAAGCGTAATTTTGCTATTCGGTATCTGGCAACCTCAGAATTAATGTTTAATTTTTTAATTTGATTTATAATTCTTTTTTTGGGTATTTGAGTTGAAAACTAGATGGTTGCGGTCACATTTGGGGATTCCCAAGTATTATAAATATGTGTTCTTTTTGCTTATAAATCATTGTCTTTATCAATATTGTTCAAGTTTTTTGTCGAATTGTTTTACTTCAGAATATATTCAGGAAGTCAAATTCAACACGCCAGAAAAAATATATTTTTTTAAAGAATTATGCCTTTTTTAAGGATTGGAATAATGTTTCTGTTTGCTTATGTGTTCCGGTATATTTCCTATTCCAGAAATATTATTTAGGAGCTGGCTTTTATTTATTTATTTCCTGCAAAATATCACTAGACATGGTACTTTCGTGGTGGTATATGTATATTTACAAATCAAAATATTTTTTAAGTGTGTAATTTATTATTTTAAAATGACATGAAAAATTTCAAAAATAACTTTAAATTAAGATGGGTTACGTTAAATTTAAACTGGTAGTCATACTATGTAGTTCAAAACATATTTCAAAATTTTGATATAGCTTTTCATTGAAAGACGATTAAAATAAACTAAATTTCATTTGTTTTTCGTGTTTCATGGGTGTAATTGAAAGCTTACGCCGTAGTCAAGTAACTACATCTATCATTCTAAATAGATACGAGCTTTCCAGTTAGAAACCAAATTTCTGATCTTAAAAAAAAAGTACCATAAGGGTTCAATTTAAAACTGTATGTGTGTTGGAGAAAACGGAATTTTTAACAAGACTTTGTTGATCTTGGAATAATATCACACTAAGTAATTTTGAAAAATTGAAATTTTATGTCTTAAGAGACAGAAAGTCGAGGTTACTTACTCTATTTATTGAAGCTATTCTTACGCAACTTAGATGCATGTGAATCGTTTCGTTGAAAATTATTTTCTTTTCGTAAAAGTGATGTAAAATCAACCTTCTGTTTATTAAAAAATTGTTATCGATTGGGTTTAATTTGTCTACTTTGATGACATGTATTTCTAACAAAAGCTCTGTTTTTCCACATGCCACTGAATGGAATTTTCTGGGAAAATGTGCCGTTTGCTTCAAATTAAATTAGTCACGAATGCCGTAAATGTTTATCCCCCTTGGGCATTATAGAAAGCGGGTTAATATGTAGCCTATCATATCCGCAGGGTTCTAAAATATAAGTGTATCAAATGTGTGGATTGGTCAAAAGGTGGATTAGTGTAGAGAACAGACAAACGTCAACTCTGCTTTATATATCTAACAGAAGTTCCGTTATTCCATCTGCCTCTGAATGGAATTTTCAAGAAAAATTGCGTTTGCTTCTATCTAAATTAGTAACAAATGCTGTAACAATTTAATTTACCATCTTCTCATATTGATGATGAAATTCGAAAATATCGCATACTAGGTGAAAGAATGGCACAATGAAAACAGATTCATAGGAAAACTAAGTGCAAGACTTTCCACCGAAATTCGTCAGAGTTTTACTGAAATTGAATGCATGGAAATATTCGTAGTTACTCGAAAACTTAAAATCAACTTCAGCAGAAGTGTGTCGAATATGAAATGGATTATATGGTTGGATACAACATATATATGCATATTTGCGTCCGAAGTAAATTGTAGAAGCGATGGAGAAGTTAAATTATTGTTAATTTTTTTTCCCGTACACTTAAATGATGCTAACAATCTTTTATGAAAAAGAATTGATGACTTTTCAATCAACATATTATTAATTCAACCCGAGCAAAGCCGGGTCTTTCTGCTAGTCATGGATATTAGATTGATAGTATGAATACTATATTGGTAAGATTGGAAGTAAGAGTAAGTATGGATGTTAGATTAAGCTAGTGTGAATGATATATTGGTAGTGTGGATGTTATATTGGTAATCAGTAATTAGGAAACCTCTTTCCATGTTTAATTCAACACAAATCCATCATGGGATCAAAACTTTTTTAAGCAAAGGCAAGTTCTACCGGGTAATCAAGAAATACAGGAGATGCTGGTGCTTCTAAGCGCCTGGTAGAGCTTTCATTAGGAAGATGATTAGTTTTTAGACAAAGAGAGTACATTTCATTGAGAAATTTCCTTCAGTAATCATTATGTATCTTAGATTGGAAATAAGAGTAATTATGTAGTTTAGATTGAGATAGTGTGGTTGCTACATTGGTAAGATTGGAAATATGAGGAATTATGGATGTTAGATTGGTAGTGGTGGATACTGTATTGGTAAGATTGGAAGTAAGAGTAATCATGGATGTTAGATTTAGTTAATGTGGATGCTATATTGGTAGTGTGGATGTTATATTGGTAATTAGTAATTATGAGACGTTTTTCCATGTTTAATTCAACACAAATCAATTATGTGATCCAAATTCTTTCAAACAAAGATAAGTCCTACCGGGTAATCAAGAAACCCAGGAGAAGCTGGTGTTTTTAGGAGGCTGGTAGGGCTTTTAATAGGAATATGATAAGATTTTAGACAGAGTACATTTCATTGAGAAATTTTCTTCAGCCTTTCGCTTTCGGAAGTAGCAACTCAAATAGTGGCCAGCAACAAGCAATTACTTGATGTTAATTATGTGTGTTTTCATCTGCGCAATAACCATCTGAGGTTAACAAGGAAATATAATTTATGCAAATGTAACATCCAGCATGGTGTGAGCGATGTGGGAGATCATTTTTTGGTGATACGATTTGGCACTGGTTCTCAATCTCTCATGCGTGTCGGGTATAACAGGCATTGCAAAAATAGTTATGAAAAATTCATCGCTTGAATAATATGTTTAATAAAATAATGCAAACACAAGTAATATGTAGACATTATCAATTTTTTTTTTATTTACATAGTGTTTATCATTTTTTGTTTTAGTATCGAAACTTTTTATTGGTGAACATCGAATTGAAATAAAATATTTATCCAAGCTCTGAACTTACTTTGGTCAAATGTTTTATTTTTTTGTAGGAACTTTAAATTCCTCACAGTGAATTTATTTCCAACTTTCTAATGCTTTGGAACCATGGTTCTTTGCGGTTCTAAAACTTCCTCCTCAAAGTTCTCCAGGAATGTATGCTACGTTCTCTCCATTTATTGTAATAAGTTGTCTTTGGATCACAAACTCTGTTTCAGAATATGCAGAGTAACATTAGGTTTCAGTTGAAAACAAAGCGGATGATTGAATTAACGGTAAAATGATGCTAGAAGTCGTAGTGATATGAAAATCCCTATCATATTGATAAACGGGTGGATTAAGCTACACCTTTAGTTTGGTTTCTTTAAAATATTTTTCTCATATCATAAATATACACAGTCTTATAATATAATTTGGATCAACTTTGTAGACTTTTGCAAATGATGAATGAATATTATATTTGACTAATACAATTGAAAACCTACTTTTGAACTTGGGCGAGTGAAAAAGTTTTTTTCTTAATTGATGTTGCAAATATCATCCTTTATTTTATAAAGCGTCACGCAAATTAAAATTGCATTTTTTTTACTTTTAACAATTCAACATTTGTCCATCTGAGGCCAAAAAATACTGCATTTCTGCAAAATATGGCACCGATCATCCTAGTCAATCTGTAACTGTTTAAAAGTAAACACACTTTGAGTTGTAGACTCTGGGTTATCTCAAAATTATTTACTGATGAAAGTTATTTGTTACATTGTTTTCAAATCTATACCTTGTTGACCAACCATGGAAACTTGGTTATAATTACGTTAAATGACGCATGCATATTTACGCATGATGAGCAATACCTCTCTATCAGGTAGTTTTCTAAAAAAATAAATATTGGCCTTGTGACAGAGTGAGAGACGTTTTCTGTCAAGTAAAATATAAGTGGTGGTAACGTTTCTACGGAAAAACCTGTTTACTGTATGTATCCTATATGTGTCGTCACTTGGGGCTTGTTTCTTGAATACATTTTCAGCATGACGGCAGTAAAAATTCAAAAGGATAAGTTCCAAATTTCTGTATGAGAATTGATTGGTGAAGTCCAATTAGATTAAATTCCAAATATTGCCACAATAGCAATAAGCTACATTTCAAGATAACTCAAATATATGAGAGCATTTCGGAAGTGAAAGTACAGTCTTTACATTCCGTCCCTAATTTATTTGTTTACACTTAAAATCCATCTAATATATTTGATTTTTGCAGTTAACTTTTGATGTAAACTTTCAATAGTTAAATTTACCTCAGAGAGAAAAATTTAAATTATTGAGTCAGAATATGTCGCAATCCTGTAGAAAAGTATGCCGCCTCACAAACGCACATGTTAAGTCCACAGGAGGCATACTTGAAGTGATATTTAAAACGAGAAACAGCTCGTCTTACAACAAATATCATTAAATTTGAACTATCACAATTTCACGTAATTGAATAACATTTAGTTTATCTTACCTCTCTTAAAAATATCAGTTTCTGATGTTCTTTTGGGAGTGTGATTCGTCCTTTCTTAAGTTTTGCCAGCGTTATTCCCGTTCATGCTTTGACATGCTTTTCAAAATTCAAGAAAACCATCTATTATACAATCAAATTATTTGATTTACTGGTAAATAATATTTATAATTGTTCTAGTAGCCCCGTTCTCAATATTTGTGCTTAACGGTGGAAATTGCTTCGATCCTTTGATGTCAGTGTCGTTACTCAATTTCCTCTTTTATTTCAATCCATTTGCAATGAATATGTTGTCCATATTCATATGAATGAAATAGTTCGTTGCGTCGCTACAGTGAGACAAACCACATAAATGAATTGCATACCTCTGAATGAAATAAAATTATCCAAGTATTATACAGGGTGGTCCCGAATTCATGGTACAAACTTTAATGGTAGGTACAGGACATTGTAACAATGATTTATTGTATAGGAATGTATAGTCGCAAGTGACGCGGTGAGGCGAAAACAGGGGAAATAACGGCCGAAAGGAAAAACAAAGATTTTATTGAAAGCGTTGTTGACAAGTGTCATGTTTACAGTAATTGTTCAAAATTGCGTCCACCAGTATCGATACATGCTTGACAGCGTCGGTGGAGCGATTGGCGTACACGTTCAAAGATGCCTGGTATTTCACGCACACCTGCAGCAGCTACAGATAAGCGAGCGACGAGATCCTCATCTGAGTCAACTGGAGTCTCATAAACAAGATGCTTTAGATGTCCCCATAAAAAGTAATCGAGGCTCGATAAATCGGGAGATCGGGGTGGCCAAGGGACTGGTCCACCACGCCCAATCCATCGAGTACCAAACGTGGCATTCAGGTAATTCCGTACATCAATGCTGAAGTGTGCTGGCGCCCCATCGTGCTGAAACCACATGCGGTTACGAATGGCGATCGGAACATCATGCAGCAGTTGTGGTAACACTTCTTTCAGAAAAATAAGATAGCTTCCGCCAGTGAGCCGCGTGGGTAGTAAGTATGGGCCAATCAAAAAGTCGTTCACAATACCAGCCCACACATTAATACTGAAACGTTGTTGAAACGCATGTCGACGCGTTGTATGTGGATTATCGGTTGCCCACACATGGGAATTGTGCGCATTAAAGACACCCTCGCGTGAAAATGTCGCTTCATCTGTAAATAGCACATAATCTACGAAATCCGGCTGCAACGCACATTGCTGCATCACCCACAGGCAGAAGTTCACGCGGCGAGGATAATCTGCCGGATTCAATGCTTGTACTTTCTGAAAATGGAAGGGTTGTAAGCGATTTTCGTTTAACACTCTGCATACAGTCTGATGACTCACACCTACGTCACGCGCAACAGTTCTTGTGCTTGACTCGGGTCTATCAGCCACAATGTTCAAGATGCTTTCTTCCAGCCTTGGAGTGCGTACAGCTCTTACTCGACCAGCGCCATGTCTGTTGACGTCGAACGCACCTGTTTCACAAAGTTGACGATGTAACCGTTGAAAAATTCTATGATCCGGCATTCGTCGATCAGGATACTCCGCGCGATACATTCGTAACGCAGCTCTGCCGTTACCATTTGCACGGCCGTACATGTAATGCATGTCTGCTTTTTCTGCATACGTAAAGTCACCCATCGTCTACGGCAGCACAATTGTGAATGGCGCTTTTCCCTACTGCGATGCATCATGTTCAACAGCGGCTAGACATCTACTGCCCTCTACCGGCAATGATACCAACCGATCACTCCATTTCTCTTTCCTTTTATTTCCCCTGTTTACGCCTCACCGCGTCACTTGCGACTATACATTCCTATACAATAAATCATTGTTACAATGTCCTGTACCTACCATTAAAGTTTGTACCATGAATTCGGGACCACCCTGTATAACAGCATTTCTGTTTCTTTTACTGCAGTAAATTCTTATTTCCAACAAAATACGTGGCAGGTCTTGTTACCCCAGATTCTGAAGGTCTACTTCAATTTCATTCCATTCCCTTGTTCAAAGGCGATTCTGTAATTTTTTAAACTAAGCCCATTTTTCTCTTAATTTCTCCGCTAATTTTTTTGTTCCAGATTGCCTTCTGTAAACAGACTTCTGAAGAATTTCATTATGGATACTCGATTTGTCTTCTAGTTTTAACAATATTCTGCAGTTCCATAGCTGAGAAATCAAACACATTTAATTTCAGAGAAAAAAATTTATAGAATAAAACCCGAACCCGTTGTATTATTTTTTTCGTTGTTGCCATTCGAAAACGAATAAATTCTATGTTCTCTTAGGCAAAAGCTGCACGAATCTCCTATGTTGTTGCTGTTTCACCGGTTTAACGAACAAATTCAGCTATTAATCGGTGTGTTCGTGTTTTGGTTAGGTCGTTATACTCGTATAAATATATGCAAGAGACTGTCAACAGCTTCACGTCCCGTTGAAGCTTCCCAGGGCGTTCCTGATTAGTGCGTGTGATATAAAAATTATACTACTGTGCCACAAATAAAATTATTTATCTTAGAAAGGCTTCTTCGCTAGGCAAAAATAACTTCTTAGAAATTGGCTTGGCCCGCTCAGTTTAAATCAATATGACTCACGTAATAAGAGAATGAAATATTAATTTTGAATTCGGGTTAAATCAAATTCGCGTGTAAAAAATATTCATTCAAAAACAGAATTAGGTGTATGTAGATAAGATTGCTAACGGTAACTAATGTCATTAAATTTGAACTATCACAATTTCACGTAATTGAATAACATTTTCAATCAGTTTAATCAGTTTAATTCAACGCCTATTATATTCAGATATAAATAACGCAGATAAAAATAAGTCATAAGCAATATATAGTCTTAAATAGTTATGACCCGAGAAAAATGTTTTAATCGCATAAACCTTTTATTTAAAAAATGTCTCATAATGAGGCATAAGAAGCAAGACACCATCATTCCCTTTACCATGTACACTCCTCAACATCAAATCATAAAAACAATAATACTTAAGAAATCCTGTTTCCGGATTAATAAACAAACTAATAATAATTAAAAACAACTGTTCCGAGATAAAAAAAAAAAGCCGTGCATAACATAAATGATTAAAAATAAAACCCTTTAAAGATTCGGAGTTATGGAGCTTAAACTAAATAAGGTCAACTAGTAAAAAAACTAACTTACCTTTCACAAATTCAGGACATTGAACTAAACATAAATGAACAATCAACCTCACAATGGAAAGAAAAGATGCAGAAAGCAGTAATCTTTAAATCAAAATAAGCTGTCATTTATTCATTTGGTGTTGTAATTATAAGCTCATCTTTGTAATAGAAACATCACAAACCTACTGAGATCTGAAGTTATCTAACTAACAATAGGATATCAGTTTAAAAATCATAATTCAAAGAATATATTGTTCACTGTAATTGTGCTCATCTATTCAAAATTACATGCAAATATGAATGAGGGAAATTTAAAAAATGTTAGACGTTTTCTGGTGGTCAATAAATTGTACTTTATAGAAGCATCCGGTCGTGACAAATAACCCTGTATAGAAGTAGACTCGTTCAATGTCATTTACCTTCGACCACTACCAAATCTATATTAAAATGGATAATAATATCTTGAGTTTTAATGAAGTAAAAAGGATTGCTCCTAACAAAAAGTATGTTACTCTCAATATCAATTCAAACGAATTAATAGCATCAGAAGTCTTGTTAGTGCCATTTCTATAAAATAATAAGTGAAATAGAAAATATAAATGTCGTCATATTTCAATGGTGAAGATTTATTGCGTTGTCTATTGTCTTTGAACGTGTGACTGATCACTACGCTACGAAACAGTTCTGAATCGAAAACAGTTCTGGTTCTTGAAGTTGGAAAGAACTTCAAGAAATCGAGGAAAGAAAAGCAATTTTAAAATTTGTACGGATACAATTATGGAATTTCTGAATGGAAAGGTTAAACAAAGTTCAGAATTTAATTGAAATAGGACTGTAAAAAATAAAACTGTTGATTTAACTGAACTTTTGTCGCTGAAAGAACAAATTCTTTATAGTGATTTTATAGTTGTATATATTATATTCTCACTGATTTTATAGTTGTATATATTATACTGTCTTCATAAGAAGTGTTTTTTTTGTGTGTGCAGAAAAATCTTTTTCAACTCATGAGTAAAAATTACGGTTATCCAACTTTACTGAAATATTTTACGCATTTTCCTTTAAATAAGATAGTTCATTGGAATTCACTGAATAATAAAATAATTTGTACTTAGATTTTTCAAAATTAGAAAGTCCCCCACTGTTATTCAGTTTTTACTGATAAACATTCAAGAAGAAAACATTTTTAGGCTTAGTTTTTGTTTCATTTTATAATACCTGATCTGAGCATCAATTTAAAACGAGTAATTCCTTGAAATTTTGAAGATTTGCGTTCATTAAAATCAATTAATTCATAGTTACAAAAAAGTTTTAACTTTTATTTAATAAATTAAGTAAATTGATACAATTTCTCAGGAAAGTAATTCAGCCAATCAACTTTAACTAATGCCTGATTTATTAATTATTAATTAGAAACAATTCAATTTTAAGTGACAAGGTTCGAGTGTACATTTCTGTCAAAAGATGTCGCTACTATCTATAACATACTTGCTTTCTCCAAATCGGTGAAACACGTAACAAAAAGCTATAGTGCTCCCATCTATTTAATGTAAGTGAAGACAAAAATGTAAATTGAAAAGTTTTAAGTTCCAAATTTTGCACGGAGGTGATATTTGTATTGCTGAGATTTACTCAATTCAAAGAGAACTTGTTGCAATAATTTTTCAGTAGAGGAATTTTAATAAGAGGAATATATGAATAAGCACATCTTTTATTAAAACGAACTGAAATTTATATTTTCTATAATTTTATTTTTTTTACAATTTATTGAATTTGTAAACTAAAATTTCAAGGTAGTATCATAAAAATTGCAATTACTATTTTTTTTTAATAAAACTGATAGCTTGTAAAAATAAAAATTACTGCATAGACAAACTAAGTTTTTCTACCCTTCCTAAGTAATGTAATCGAATGAAATAAAGATATGTTTAAACTTAAGAACTTAATTTTTCCATCTGATTGAATTGTTGTCTTATATGCATGGTGGTTATAATTAAAGTATCACTGTTTGGAGCACTGCAGAGAAAAAATAGTTGTCATATCAAAGCCAAATATGCGTGGTATACATTTTAGAGCATGGTGAAACAAATGGTGAAAAAAAATATCTATTTAGTTCCGAAAATGACCGACAGGGGAAGAGGTGGCGCTTTGAACAGCGCCTAGTAAAAACATAATTCAATAAAATGGCTTTGCAGTCGTGATACGAATTACGAATGGTACATTAATTACGAATTACACATGGTAGAAGCGACCATCAATTGTCATAAACCTTGGAATTAAAATGTAGGTAATCATTTTGCAATTGCTCCATACGGAATCAACAAAAGAAGACGTCGCTTTATGCAAATTATTTAAACACAATTTGCTCTAAAACACGTTCAAAGCTTTGGGGAAACATTCGACGATCGCTATGGGACTCTCATTGCCAGACCGGGCTTTATTCTTAAAGTTGATTTACTAGAATGGCGAAAATTCTGCTGGTGCGCTTCACTCTTCGCGAGTACAGACGTTTGAAATCGGTGTGCATATGTCCTCAGACAGCATTTGGCATCCGGAGAATGGTTCAACGCTTCGAGAAGACTTGAAAATTCTCAGTTAGACCAGAACGAGGCCGGAAACCTGTGGCATTGCAATTTGCTGAAGAGGTTGCAACAGCTATCGTTGAGTGACCAGGCAGAGTGAGGCAGGAAACAGTGCTCGAGTTGTAGCAAGACAATTAGATTTGCCATACGCAACAAACAGTACAAAAGTGTTTGCAGAAAATTTTAGAAAGTCATCCGCATAAGATAAAGCGTTACAAGCTTCTGTTAAAGATATCCGCGAAACGTTTGTTTTGACATTCCTTGCACATATGCAGGGAGATGACAACTGGCGCTGGAACATCTTGGAGTGATAATACACATTTTTCTTCATAGAGCAGTAAACACTTAAAACAGCCGCATCTCGGCAATGGAAAATCCCCTCCAGTTTCAACAGAACCACTTACATTCTCCAAAACTAATTGTTTGTATTGGGTTTACAACAACATGTCTGATGGATCCCTACTTTTTTGAAGAAGTCGATCCATAGGGATTAAAGACCTGTCCAGATACTGCACAGGGTTATAGGAGCATATTGCAGAACTTAAATATTCATTAGCTCCAACAGCGAGGAGCCCTCAGCTCTACCATATTCCAACAAGATGGTGCACCTCCCTACATAGGACGTCCTGTTCAGCAGTTGTTGGACAGCATTTTACAGAAAATCGGGTAATCAGTTGCGTATTCCCGTCTTCATGGTCACCCGTTCACTAGATCTGAGCCATTGTGACTTTTGGCTGTGGGTTACATAAAAACCGGGGTTATCTGGGAGGTATTCGGAACCTTGCAGATTTGAAGGACAACATCATCTTGCACACGCGCAACATCACAAAAGATCAGTTACGTGACGTTGATGAACACCCCATTACGCAGTATCAGTTGTTGCTTCTTCAACATGGTGGGCATATTGAACACAGCATAAGACTTCTCTTTCAACAGCCTTCTTCCCTCCTGCGTTCCAAGTGTAACATGTTTTAGATGCATCAATTAAATTGACATTTTGAGGTTTGTCACTATTATCAGTATCTATGGCACTCTTATATCACTTACAAAATGTAATTAATATGCATTCCGATTGGAAAGCCATGCCATATAATTATGCTTTTACTAGGAACTGTTCGCAGCGCCATCTCCATCCCTATCGATCATTTTCGGAACTAATTTTTCTTTTCCGTCATTCGTTTCCCCATGTTCTGAAATGTTTACCACGCAGATTTGGCGTTCTTATGACCACTGGTCTTTCTCTACAGTACTCTGAACAGGGATACTTTAATTACAACCAACCGGTACTATGTCTACAACTCTGCTTCATTAATTAATTTTTATTAGTTACTTTGAAAAACATATTCCTTCAACACTTTTGATTAACTAGGGGGCTCCGCCCCCTGCTCGCTTACGCTCGCCAACCCCCGGGGATTGCTACGCAATCCCATTTGGTTTGCTTCGCAAACCAACACTCCTTTTACAAATGGCATTTGGTTTGCTTCGCAAACCAGCATTCCTTTCGCAGAGTGAAACTATCTGAATAATTTGTATTATCCTGATTTCACTTTACGGTCATGACGTCACAGCGAGGGCTTCGCCCCCTGCTCGCTTACGCTCGCCGACCCCCGGGGATTGCTACGAAATCCCGTTTGGTTTGCTTCGCAAACCAACACCTCTTACGCAAATGATTTCACTTTTTTGACTTTAACATTTAATGCACCCTAAACTAATAGCCGCGTGAGTAAAAAAATCTTCTGCATCTTGTTCCCTGTATAATTTTAAGTAAACCCTATTAATCTCCCAACTTTACGATGTGTATTTTGTACTTTCTCGGTAAACCGTCTGAGAACAGAGGGAAAAAAGCGAGCCTTTTTCCTCGCCAAATAAAAAGAAATCGTTTTTGTGGCAATTGTTGCTACGATAAATTTGATATCTGGTAAACCCGATAGACAAAAATACAACCCTAATAAGCTCCGCGAAATAAAAAATACGAAATTTGTGTCACTAACTTTTGATCGCATCGAATTTATTTATGAACCAATTTTAAAAATAATGGCACCGTAAGAAAGAGTACATTCGGAGGTATACTGCGCTATTTTCAAAATAAAAACTAATAGTAATGCGATATGGATATGACAGTTTGAGTTAACTGTTGTAACAAAAAGTAGCAAAAATATCCAAAGATTCCGAATTTTGTATGACCAACTTTTGATTGCATCCAATTTAATTATTAACCGATTTCAAAAATAATAGTACCTTAAGAAAGATTATATTCTGATATTTTAAAAATTAAAAACTAATAGTAATAAGATATAGATACGGCAGTTTTAAAAAGAAGTAACAAAAATGTCCCGATTTTCCCCGAATTTCAAAAAAATATTATCAAGAACCAAATTGAAATTTCAAAAAAAAAACTCGAGGAGCTGCAAAAATTTACGTTGAGAGGTACTCTTTAAAAAAAAACTCAAGGCCGGGGCATGCAAATAATAAAGCTGTATTAAATTAGCTTGAAGAAATAGACTCCTTGTACAAAATCGAAAAGAAAGTATGAGATAAGGAACTTAAACGTCATTGGTACAGAAGACAAATACCTAGAGAAATAGTAAAATTCAAGTAACACGCAAGAACAGACAACATTTTAAAGAGCTTTATAAATGGTCACATAAGAGCAATGAAGTAAGTTAGAGCAAAAATATTTACCCTGGTTACCAGAAAGGTCAGAGTAACAGCATGACTAGTTCTGACTGCCCACTGTAGTGTTTCAGAGTGTCATGGAAAGAGACTCGGATTATTAGAGATATTATCAGGACATTTTTTGAAGGAATTGCATAACATAACTGATCAAATTTTGATCCGGGATAAGAAACAATAATAATAAACATGCAGAACTGCTTGAAAAAGGGAGAAATCAGGTTTACAATATCTACACTCCGAATTCAAGTACCAAGGTGGACGATTTTTCTTAGTATGAGGTTAATTAAGAGGTCTCTCGTGAAGTAGAAGTCCGAACTACAAGTACTAGATATTTAACTTTAACTAGATACATATTTTCCCCTAGTATCTGTCGGATATTTACGACTTCTTATGTGCAGTGAAAAGGAATAACTTTTAAACATTGAACACAGACTACACGTTAGAGTAAAAAATGCTCATTTCCAACCTCATCCATTAGTGTGTAGTCATCAGGCTCTTGTACTATGGTACCAGTGACTCCCCTTCCCATGTCTAGTAGGATGGACCGAAACAATCAATTTCGTCGGAGCATATTCTAACAGTGAAAAAGTGTATGGTGTGTGTGTGTGTTTGATAGACCTCCGGTTAGAAAAGTGTAAAACATCTTATTAATCTGCTAGGTCGTCCTTAGGCAAACCCGCAGTATGTTGTAATTTCTACGGAAGATGTACCAAATTTGGTTTTAATGTTTGACATATTTGAACTACCAACAAAGTTTTACGAGTTTCTATGATAGAAACACTATCGCTTCTGGTCACTGTCTATGTTTGACAAGAAAGTAATACTTCTCAGAACAGTCTTGTGGGACTACAAAAATGCCAGAATTCGACAACAAATTGTCAGTCTCTTCACTAAGATATTCTTCATTTCGCAAAATTAACCCTCGAAGTGGTTTTGAAGAGAAATCTTGTCCATTAAGATCTGGCCAATTTTGCTAACAAAAAGATATATCTTCATTTCTCAAATCTTTTACGTTGATGAGATCAATATCTGACTAGTTGTCTTTTAATGACGATATATATCTCATCCATCAAGAACCGGTCAGTTTTGCAATATTGCAAAATTACTATTATATTATTTTGATTTATATACATAGTTGATAAATATGTTCATCTGAAGTGGATAACTAAACTTTTTTAACAATTATAATTTGTTCAGGGGAATTTCTAGTTTTCTTGTCCCACACTAATGTGGAGCCTCTGGAAATATCGTATGCAGTTTTAACTGTGATTATTTGTAGTAATTAATTGTATTTCACGAAAAGTTTCCATTAAATTTAACACAAGAGCCGGAAATGTAACTACGTACTCGAGCCCAAAAATAGTTTTACGATGTCGAATCCATTTAATTTAGCTTTTTACCAGTTATGTTTCCAAAAACTAGAAATTGTATGCAACGGAGTCTAAATTTAGAGTTACTTTTACCTATTTTATCCAATTTCCCATCACAGCGTCGGTTGCCTCAAATTCGTGTGGTTCGTGCTTCGTGGTTCGAAGCTTAGCGTGTCAGGTATATTGGAATGCAATTCTTCCGAGAACTTCAGACGGATAAAATTTGGACCAGAGATAATTTCTTTTTGATTCTTTTTAGCTATCGTGTGAGTGTTGTTACAGAAGATTCTAATATGGAGTCAAGTTTATTGAAGCGGATGTATATTTCAAAGAAGATTAGCCGAAGGAAGTGTTCATTTTAAATGATGGATTGTCAAACGCGATTCAATTTAATTTTGTTTTTCTAGTTTGGCAATATGTTTTGTTTCATTGCTTCTCATAATGATGGCAATTTTAAGTTTGCTGCAAGTGTTTATTCCTGTCCTGGGTCTATGTTGCCCGGTTGGAAGAGTAACCGATTACCAACCGGAGGGTTGCGAGTTAGTTCGAATCGAACTGAAGACCGTCATATACGAGGTGCAAGTTAAATCTGCCATGGCATCTGGTTGGTATGGTATGGAAGTTAAGAAAGGGGGGTGGCAACCAGGGTGTGGTTCAAAGTTAAGTGGTGGAAGTCTAGGGTCCTTGTCTTCAAAAGTTTAATCAATACAAAAATTCTGTAGTCCAATATTTCTCAATACATTTATTTCTTTTTTTAACCAAGAACTTTAAAATTCACAGGCTTTGGCAGTAACAGAAAAATATGTTTAGGAAGGCATTTGAACTAACGTCTCACTATAGCAACTCAACCTGCTATTTGTGATTGTTCGGGATCAAACACGAAGGATATTATCCCTGGACAACACCCCGCAATTTTAAACCACTGTCAGATGACGAGGTCTCACCTGATCTTGACACACTTCTCCAAACTTCCACAACACGCCAACGTGATAATGGAAAACATAAAAATGACAACCAGAATTCCGATACGCTAAATTCTAAACTAAAATTTTAAATTAAAAATAGAAACGATCATAACAAAGACTAGAACAATGCAAACTGCTCAAGACTACCATCATGGGAGGTTCTGAAAAGAAAACCCTCAAGCTTATTGAACAAATATATTCATAAGAAGAATTTGCTGCTGATTTCAAATAAAAAAATCAAGCGTAGTTGTTCAGCAATGGAAAAGATATTTGCATGTCTCACAACACACTCAGTCGAAGTTCAAAATTACAAAGTGTTGTCTTCTGATATTACACTTCGGGACTAATCCCACAACGTCATCACTAGCCCATTGGTGATCCCCCAGTTCAAAGTAAATTCAAATA
The DNA here is from genome assembly GCA_947359465.1 of Metellina segmentata. Lineage (NCBI taxonomy): Eukaryota > Metazoa > Arthropoda > Arachnida > Araneae > Tetragnathidae > Metellina > Metellina segmentata. Next base: position 57,145,202 of record OX375881.1, read on the forward strand.
CCTACCTACGTTAAGTCTAGAAATACATAATCGAATTCATGTGTTCCCATATCTTAATTCGTTTAAATTCGTATGAGGTTAAATTCCTTTTTCAGTGTATTTTTCTCTTCTGTAACACTATTTCACTGCGTGCGCATGTTCATTTACTTGACATTGGCGCATCTTCACCAAATATAGTACAGGTGACCCATAAAGCCCCCAAAACAATTACCAACCAAACTTTATTCAAAAGCTCTTTATACTTTGAAGCAATGGAATCGGTGACAATTTGCTATATCAACAATTCCTTTATTTATATACTTTTTAAAGTAGTATTTTGCAACCTATTTCCCCTATAAAACTCGTAGCAGATGCAAAGCGAGGTTTTGGGTACTTATGGGGCTTATGCTTTCCTCTGCCAGAAATTAAATTTAACTATTGAAAATGAAGATATAAAGTATCATCAGTTAAATATATTTAGATAGAATATGCAAATTAGAACCACATAAATTTTGTTGATCAATTGTACAGAATAATAATTTCCGATTAATTAACCCTCAAAACCAGCAAAAACGAACAAAAGCCGGATTTTACTAACCTTCCTGTTGGTGTCTCGACGAGGTATCTTGTTGAGACTGACCAGATTTTGATAGACTTGGTATCTTGACATCATTGGACATTGAAAACTGATCAATATATTGATGATAAGATATCTCATTATTAGCAAACTCGGTGGGATCTTGATGGTTGAATTATCTCGTCAAACCTCTTGGAGGGTTAAGGGTTCTAGCCTGTGAGTCTCCAAGATGGAAATACACTCTCTGCATTGTTTCATGCTCTCTAGGCGTCTTTTAGAAGAAAATGTTGTTCCTTTGTCTTCTACACTCTAGGCATAAAAAGGTGTGCAAGCTACATGAAGTGAAGATTTTACTGTAGCAGTGGTTTCTAAACTGTACCACCGAGGCCCTCAGGGATCCTAAACTCTTACCTAATTCAATATTGTTATTGCTTTTAATATATTGATTTTCACCAAATCAGCTTTTCAAAACTAGGCCCAAAAGACGAAAACTTCTTGAGAGAAACGATTCTGTAAACTTTAAAAGATACATCAACAAATATTGATTAGCAAGCGTAAACGAATTTATTTTTCTGTGTTTTTTTTCGTACATTGCAGGTAATAGAGAGTGGTAAGTTAGAGGAAATAATTAACACCACGCCAAAAGCAATTTGAAGTTCTGATTTATACATACGGCAGAAAGTTTTGGGTTGAAGGAATCGAAACGACTTTGCTACGAAAATTTGGATCTCAAAATCTCTTAACTCTTCTGGTAGCTGCCTTCACGATGTATCTCGTCATTATCAAAATTTACCAGAGCTGGATGGACGAGATATTTCGTCATTAGAAGAAAACGGACCATATCTTAATCTTGTCATCTTAAAAAATTGGCAATATTGATAAAGAGATATCTCGTCACTTACAAAAATTGTCAGATCTTGACGTCGTAACCATTTCACGGAATAACTCGTTTCACTGCCATAAGTGTATAAATCTTTCCAGGGCTTTCATATAAAGGATGGTAAAAAAAAAAAAACGATTTTCGCCAGAACAAAATTCTATAATTGAAAAAGTTTAGTTATCCACCTACGATGAACGTATTTATTATCTTTCTTGGTGGTTGTCTTGATGTGATATCTCAATATTAGCAAAATTAACCACTCTTGGTAGATAAGATATCTCGTCATTAGAAGAAAACTGACCATGTCTTGATCTCGTCATCACAAAAAATCTGCTATCTTGATGACAAACTCATCAGCAAAATTGGTCAGATATTGTTGTAAAAGATATGTCTTAAAAACCTCTTTAGGAAGGTTAAATAAAGTGGAAGAGGATGAGATTAAAAATAAAAAACGGATCGAGGAAATTACTTATTTCTTTTTAAGACATTGCAAACTAAAATAAAATTTAGTTAGTAAACAGAACTACAATACCAAAAACTCGACACTGTTATCATACGAGTTAGATGCCTCGTTTCTTAAGCACATATTCTCGGTTCTAGAATTTAAGGTGGAAATATTAAAGAACCATGATCATTTGTATGAGCTTCTGATTACGTGTATCAAAGTTCCCGTTCATTTTCAATAAATTTCGCTATAAATTTCCTGATTTACCTCAAGGTATTGTTAACTTGAGTCATCTCGAAGTTATTGAACTTAATTTCAGAGTGAAAGTATTGAAATGGGAATAAATGATACCTTTAAATTTTATAACGTTATTGAACACATAACAGATGCTTTATGGAAAAATTACCCATTTGGGGATTAAATCCCCAACCAACTTTCTGCACGGCACTCATACCTATCACCACTCAGTCAATACCGAAGCTAGTTTAATGGAATTAGGAGTTGACAGAAAATTTGATGGGTTGGCGAGCGTCCGCCTAATTTTATATAATTTTACAATCATGATATTAACGAAATCCATATTCATAATGAAATGTATTTCTTCGATGTGAAATTGATATTATAGGAATTAAAAAATTAAACTTCATTTAAATCTTTATCGAAAATAATTTGACATTACTTTTCTGTATTATAGTTATTATAAATTACATTAGTTATTTCATTAATTATAATACATTAGCTATTTCATTAATTATAATACATTAGCTATTTCATTCATTATACTGGATTACTTATTTAATTGATTACAGTATATTAGTCATATTTCATTGATTACAGTATATTAGTCATATTTCATTGATTATAATATCTTAATTTATTTCATTGGTTGTAGTGCATTTTAGTTATTTCATCGATATAAATTATATTAGTTTTTTCATTGATTACAAATTATATGAGTTTTTCATTGATTATACATTACATTATAGCTATTTCATTAATTAATTTTTTAGTTACTTCATTTATCATAGTAAATTAATTAGTTAATTGATAACTATACATTACTTATATTTAATTGATTATAATATCTTAATTGATTTCCTGATTGTAGTGCATTAGTTATTTGATTGGTTGTAGTGTATTTAGCTATTTCATTGATATAAATTATATTAGTTTTTTCATTGATTACAAATTATATTAGTTTTTCATTGATTATACATTACATTATAGTTATTTCATTAATTAATTTTTTAGTTATGTGATTTATTATATTAAATTAATTAGTTAACTGATTACTATACATTAGTCACATTTAATTGATTATAATATCTTAATTTATTTCATTGGTTGTAGTGCATTTTAGTTATTTCATCGATATAAATTATATTAGTTTTTTCATTGATTACAAATTATATTAGTTTTTAATTGATTATACATTACATTATAGCTATTTCATTAATTAATTTTTTAGTTACTTCATTTATCATAGTAAATTAATTAGTTAATTGATAACTATACATTACTTATATTTAATTAATTATAATATCTTAATTGATTTCCTGATTGTAGTGCATTAGTTATTTGATTGGTTGTAGTGTATTTAGCTATTTCATTGATATAAATTATATTAGTTTTTTCATTGATTACAAATTATATTAGTTTTTTATTGATTATACATTACATTATAGCTATTTCATTAATTAATTTTTTAGTTATTTTATTTATTATAGTAAATTAATTAGTTAACTGATTACTATACATTAGTCATATTTAATTGATTATAATATCTTAATTGATTTCCTGATTGTAGTGAATTAGTTATTTCATTGGTTGTAGTGTATTTAGTCATTTCATTAATATAAATTATATTAGTTTTTCTTTGATTACAAATTATATTAGTTTTTCATTGATTATACATTATATTATAGCTATTTCATTAATTATAATTTTCTAGTTTTTTAATTATTATAGCAGATTAATTAGTTAACTGATTACTATACATTAGTCATATGTCATTGATTATATTATATTAGTTTCTTTCCTAATAGTAGTACATTACTTATTTTATTGATTGTAGTGTATTAGTTATTTCATTGATTGTAGCGTATAAGCTATAACATTGCAAGACATGTGCTATCTTTTGATAAGCAGAGGTATTGGATGGATTAATTTATTTAGGGAATCAAAAGGCAAAATTGTAACTACTTATGATTTGGTTTGATTTATCGATCTACAATTATTCTTCTAATGTAAAAGCTTATCACACAAAAACGATTACAATAATCAAAGCCAGAAAGCCGTAGCGTAAAGTCTTTATCAGTAAGTTTCTTCCCCTGCTTCCTCTCAATTTTCACAACTATTCTACTATTAACAGTTACTTTTATTAGGAAACAAAGTTAACAATGTCAAATTTTAAGTTGCCCCATTGCCTGAAATGCACTGATTACATACATATACAACTGTATATATCACTTGCCAATGACAACCACGTAATAAAATACACAAAATAAAGGCGATTCAGGTTTTAAATAGAAAATATTTTATTTTGTGCGTAAGACTGTACAAACATGAAAGGCGTGAAAACATTTTTCATAAAGAGGAGCCAGAGCAGGCTGTAAGAGCGCGTAGCCTGCATCTGTGCTGTCCTCTCTTATCGAGAAAAATGATACAAGCTCTTAAGATTAGGGCATTTCCTGAAAGACGCTTTAGAACCGCATAGAGCCATGGCTTCAAAGCAATAGAAAGTTGGACATAAGTTCCTTGAGCAATTGAAAGTTCCTGAAAGAAGAACGAAACCTTAGATCACAAAGAATCAATTCGTATATAATTTATTACGTTTCGAAGTTCACCGAAGAAGAAGAAGTTATTAACCCTCCAAGCGGTTTCGACGTGATTAACCCGATCAACCGCACTTTTCTAACTTAACACAAAGGGCAAACGGATTTCAGAAATGCCGTTACTTTGTAAAAGTTAAAGATGTTTGTAGTTTCAGCACTTTTACTAAAACCGAAATCCGCAAAATAAGCAAACGTATATAGATATGTATTTATTTAAAAATAATCAGCGAGTGTTTTTTAATCTCTTTATTTTTAAAGGTAATCGGGGTCAAAACTAGAAGAGGTCACAAGAAGTGTCATTCGAGAAGGACGCGTACACAATATCGAAGAACCAGTTTTCTAACGTAATCAGCTGTAAATTTCATTCAGTATTCTGATCTGGTTCTTCTTTTCGAGGTGTTTTTCTTGTTTACTTTCAAGGTGGAATCCCATAGCTTAGTTCTCAGGTCGTAAAAGATTTCGAGACACATTAAAAGAGGCAAGGAAGTTTATATCTGTTGTCTTCTCTCCCGTTAACTCTCATTGAATGACCGAATGTCTCTTGCTTCGGGGAATTTCGTTTGTTTATCGAGTTAAGGGAGTCATAATGGATTTTGAATAGCCAGGAATGTATAATACATGCCTGTATCATCCGCCTATTTATTCTTACATCGTTACAAATGGAATTTATTTCGGTAATGATTCTGTTTAGATTGAAAGGTAGGAAGTTTTAATAATATTGATTCTAATAGAGGACTGAATAATTATGAAAGTACTAATGTTTTATTCATTATAATGCTATGATACGAAGTTTTATGTTATTGAATACAAATGTCGAACATTAGTTTTCATGCTATTAGTCTCTGCATTACTTATGAAGTCTTGTTATCTACAAGTCAATGTTCTTATGGTAAAATCACACTCTAGTAATACTGTCAACTAAAGTATAAACTGTCTTCTAGATCCGTTTTATGTGCATTAAACACAATTCTAAGTGTATGTCAATAATTGATATGTATTTACCGACACCGGTGAAATTTTGAGAACTTGTTTACTCTCCGGTATGGTGCAAACTTCTGATAATCGTTTCAAGTCAAATTTTTATGCTATTTGAAAAGAAGGTGTTTTAGTTATTTATGAAACACGCTAGTGAAACTTAACCTCTAACTAATAATGTTAAATTATATTAATTTTGTCAAGTTGGGGTAAAAGGGGTTTGCTTTGCAGCAATTAATGCAAACGAGTACTTTGTATTTTAAATTTGAATTACAAGATAGTGCAGCCGAAATTTTATGACCAGGTTAAAAAGAGTTTACCGAAGAATTGTAAGAACCTCTCTCACCTAAGACAATTTAATAAATAATCCTAAATTTGTTCTAATATCCGGAATGTCCGTAGGATGGTCGGGGTGCGTATTGCTGGTGGACAGGTTGGGCATGGAGGTCAACATCAGCTGGGCTCTGGCTCTCAGTTCCTGGCTCGTTGGTCTTGACCTGGGCACGGAATCCATGTCCATCAGCAACGTAGTCAACTTGTCTGTAGATTCCGTGAGCGTCGGTGTATCCGTAGCTTCCCTGGACGTTTCCGTGACCATCTCCATGCTCTTGTCGGGTCTGCTTGAAGTCACCAGTGTGGTGGTCTCCTCCTACGATGTCAAATCCGTATTGGTATGGGATAGGTTGAGCCTGAAGGGAAGATATTTCAAAATCATTGTAAGCCAGTACTATAATTCCCCGAAGATTAGATTATATACAACAGTGTCAATATCTGATATAATTGATGACCGGTGGTCTTGAGCGTAAGGTAGCATGTGCACCTCTCTCTCTCTCTCTCTTTTACATGCCAATCCATAGTAATTCCAATCCAAATATACTTTTTAAACTTAAATTAATACAAGTTAAAAACCCATGCTTTTTTTGTATTTTAACTCTGACTATATTAAAAGAGCGGCTACAAGAGAATGAACAAAATAGTATCTGTAGATTGAACAGAACTGTATTTGTAGATTGAACGGAATATTATTTTTAGATAGCATACAGCAGTGTTTGTAGATTGAACATAACAGTGTCTGTACCTGATGTAATAGTTCAGTGCATTAAGAGTATAAGCTATATATTCGTGAATACTGGATTCTATATCAAGGTACTTTAAGTATATGCTACTACTATTTTATTTTTATTTTTAGAGGAATTGATGGGAATATGCGAGTTAGAGACATTGTTTCAATATCAATGTTCTCTCGCCTAATTGCTATTCCCTTTTTTCTGATTCCATTTAGAACTTTTTAGGCAAAGCATTTTGTGAACGTGAGGAACTATTGAGCTAAGGATGGGGATATTATTATATGAGTAGAAATGAAGATATTGCGGTTCATATACGGCAAGATATCACAAACTACTACAGTTTCTGTACCTGATGTAATAGTTCGGTGCATTAGAGTATAAGCTATATATTCGTGAATACTGGATTCTATATCAAGGTACTTTAAGTACATGCTATTACTATTTAATTTTAATTTTTAGAGGAATTGATGGGAATATGCGAGTTAGAGACATTATTTCAATATCAATGTTCTTTGGCCTAATTGCTATTCCCTTTTATCTGATTCCATTTGAACTTTTTATGCAAAGGATTTTGTGGACGTGAGGAACTATTGAGTTAAGAATGGGTATAATATTATATGAGTAGAAATGAAGATATTGCGGTTCATATACGGCAAAAAAAAAAGATATCACAAACTACTATATCACCAAGTACTTTTAATTGAATTCCACTAGTTATGGTAAAAGATTGAAAGTATCGAATTCTGCATTTTTACAATGAAGGGATGGTATAAAATAATATTTGTTGAGATTATAGTGTGTAATCTGTTTCTAATTAATGTTTAAACTTAGATTGTTATTGAACTGATTTGCTGTATATAGGAAATACATTCTCACAAAACATATTTTATGTAATTATTATGTATTAAAAAACAATTTCAAAAGAGCCATCATGTTCGTTATGCCTGTAATGTACAAATAATCCTATAAATTCTCACTTAAAAGAAATTGTTCATGATTGGGAAAGCTAAATGAACTTTCTTTACTAATTTTGGGTTATTCATGTTTTATAAGAATACTTCAGATAATCTATTCTACAGTAACAGCTAACCGAATTGCAAACCGTGTAACTTAGGATAGGTCTAAACATTATAAATACAATAAAAGGAAATTAATATAAATGTTAATGTTTATTAAAATAGAATAAAATTGGTAATGTAGAAATCGGGAATCTGTATCTTCAGGGAGAATCATATTTTATTTGTTACTTCTGCGCATATATATCGTACAAATTTTATATTTATACCTCTGCATATTTAGATTCTGCTTATTTTTTTCTTTACACTGAAAAAATGTTTCGTCACACAAGCCTATAAAAATTTGAAGAAAGCTTATTCGCTCTTCCCATCTGTATATTAAATCAATCTCTTTTTAATCGTTTCAGTTAATTAAAAATAAGAATTTTTTACTTCTGGTAAAAGTTACTTTACAAATGTATGCTCTTTTATTTTAATCTCCAATTTTGCTTTACAGGTGCTTACAAATAAAAATTAAATCAAATTGCCTTGTAAAATTATAAAATCTGTTAATAAACTTATCTAACTCGAATACCAAATTATTTACAGTTTACCGTCCAATAGGTATAGATTATCAAGATCTGACTAATTTTGCTAATGACAAGATACTATACTTACGTAGTCATGTCCGTAGGCTGGAGCAGAGCCATAGGCTGGAGCTCCATATCCATGAGAACCACCATACCCTTGGGCAAAGGTAACGGCTACAAGAGATGCGATAAGTGCGAGCTGAAAGAAAATATTGTATTTTAATTTTAATATACAAAGTGATAGGTTTTTAAAAAATATTGAATATCTTAGAAAGTTTCAATCACCATTTTTTATAGTAGTCAATTATTTATCAGATAAGGTTTTTCAAGAAATTAACAAAAAAATGGAGTTTTTAGGATATTTTTATAGGCATTTGCTGCCTGGTCTGTAAAATTCAAATTTTATATTGAATATTGGAAATTTTGTAATTCATCGACTTATAAGTAAAGAACAATAAGTCAAAACACATAGATCTGAGAAAATGAAAGGGGGTGGGAATAATTTACTCCCTAAGCTTTACTCGATAAAAATGTTCCTCAAAAATAAATTTAACCTTCATGAGAAGAAAAATAAGTGGATTTCGATAATCTAAAGATTACCAGATTTGTATCTGGTAAAGCTAAAAAGTACTCTGATTTTGAAAATTTGAACTTGGCGTTTCACTTGTAAGCTGACAAATATTCTTTGTGATTTGGATTAAATATAAATCTCTTTATCGATTATATACTTCGTTAATCAAGATGTAAATTTTTGTATTTGAAGAAACTGTATAAAATTTATAGTTATTTGGGATTTTTTATACATAAGTGATGTAAAAATATATTTAATTTTTAATACTTAATATTTTTATATTTAATATTGTTACGTTTTAATATTTTTCAACTTTACTATTTTACTAAAAATATTTTGAAATAAAAATAATAACTTTTAAAGGAATTTTATCGTTACAAACTTACAATAAACTGAATTGGTATTTAATTAAATTAAAACACATTATAATACTTACTTTAATTTTTTATTAAATATAGAAGACCTAACTATTTTTGAGTAATATTCTTAAAATAAAGTAATATTCTTAATTAAAGAAATTGTGATACTTGGATGTACAGAGTGCAATAAGTTATAATTTTTAATTTTCCAACATTTTGCAAAATAGTTTTTTAATAAGTATTCGACTTTGAACTAATTTTAATTTTAAAATATTTATGTATTAATATCATATTATTTTCTGTTTTACATCCTAGAATAATATAAACTAGAATCTTACTCACCAGTTGATAATTTAAATTTGTCATTTTTGTGTTAACAAAGATAGGAATATAAGTAATTTTTGAATCATGACAACTTATCTTAAAACAATATGCAGCAAGAGAAGGTCAATTATTAATATTTTGGAATAAAATACTTTAGCAGTTAGTTAAATTGGTAATTGTTTTAAACTATCGAAAATCTGATTATGAGATGTTGAGTGCAATATATATATGCAATTTTCAAACAATTTACAAAATAAATTTCAATATTTGAAGCTGAAACATTTTCAATTTTAGATGCTTATGTGTTAAATTAAATTTTGTTTTATTTTTAAATTTTTTTAATTTATAAATACTTTTTATTAAATTTATAAATACTTTTTTAAAAATTTATAAATACTTTTTATTAAATTTATAAATACTTTTTATTAAATTAAAAAAAATTTAATATTTAAATACTTTTTATTGAATAAAAAAAATTAATATGTAAATACTTTTTATTAAATTTATAAAAATTTAATTTTTAATACCTTATGTATTATATTTATAAAAATTGAAATTTTAAATACTTATGAATTAAATTTTAAATACTTATGAATTAAATTTTAAATACTTATGAATTAAATTTTAAATACTTATGAATTAAATATTAAAAAATCTAATTTTTAAATACTTATATATCCAATTTATAAAAAAAAATTATGTTTTAACCCTAGAACAATTTTGAGTTAGAAACTGTGCTTATGATTTTAAGATATTTCCGAAGTCTTAGCGAATAGTTGAATTGAACCAAGTCGAATCATGACTGAACTTACCTTGAACATTTTGTAGTAAGGGAATCAGTCGATTCTTGACTTGTAGACTGCTTTGGAAGGCTGCTGTCGATGAGTATAGTTCCTCACTGCAAATCCCTGTGCTTATATACGTCCGCTTTCGTAACAATAACAAGAAAACTATGTGCCCCTCATTTTTGTACTCTTTCAGACGCCCTCAATTAGCAGCCAGCAAAGTACTTTCTCTCACGCAGAGATCTAGATCTCGGCCAACAGGGTGGGGTTCGAAAGTTTTGGAAATCGAGAGTGATCGGCTACCGTTTCATTTCCACTTCCTGGAGGGCACTGTAGTGTTCTCCACACCCTGCGGAGGCGCATCTTGAACGAGATTCGACAAGTGTCTATACTCGGAATCGATTGCCTACGATTGAGTGGTATTCGCTCGAAGAACTTGCACCGACTTCCATGTGCATCAACTCTTCAAAGATCGTTGCCTGGTTACTGTAGACGAATCGATTTATGTAGTGTTTTCCCTCGGTATTAATTTTATATAGCTGCATGGCTGAAATTTCAAATTGCTTTGAGAGATAAGTATCCTTTCACTTTCATGTACATAAACACTTCAAAGATCGACGCTTGGCGTCTGTAAATAAATCGACTCATGTACATGTTTTTTTTTTAAATCTTGGTACATGTTACATATAGTGCTAGGGATTACAACATAGCGAAATTTTCAAAAAATGATTTGATAAAGTATCCTTTTATTTTGATGAACACAATCGCTTGAGTGATCGTTGCCTGTTGAATGCAATTTGTTTTGAATTTTTTCCTTCGTATTTGTTCTATATGGCGTTATAGAGTATGCAATTTAGAAATTTCAAAAATTGATTAAAGATAGTATCCATCTATTACCTCTTGAACGGGTAAGTGATAAAAGAGTAAGTGGAAAGTGATAAAATCTAATGCCCCATGCCAGTTGTACCCATACAAAGTCCTGGCCGTTAGAATTGGTGTATCCAACCAGAGGATATGTGAATTAAACATACGTAATTCAAACGTTAAAAATTTAAATTATTAATTTAAAAAAATTAAGAATATTTATGTTGCAAACAATTAGCTGTGAAGTTCTTTGCCAGTTTAATCCAAGGCAGAAAACGACGGCTCGTTTCACATTTTTTATAGGAACCTTACCCTTATTACTGTTCTTGATAACTTTTATCGAAGAAATGGTATATTTTCACCCTATTTTTTAAATAGGTTTGACTGAATTGTAGATGAATAAATTTCTAAAACAACTGCGCATTCTAAAATTAACAAATTTACAATATTTCTAATTAAGTGTGGGCAATACATATGAACTGCAGATTACGTAACGACTGTTTGATTTAGCTCGCTTAGTACTTCGATTAGATGAATAGGGCCCTCCGTTCAATTTGCTTAGAGACATTTGCCCTAGGAAATATTCAAATAGATCTGTTGTCAGGAAATAATTCTGCATCCATGAGACATGCCATTTATGTGAAAAAATAAAATTTGCAGGTGAGCAGCTAAACTTCTTTCTCAACTTCTACCTCAATTCTAAATTGTTTTTTAACAACAGATTTTTTATATTTATTGCTAATGTACACAGTATTGCATACCAATAATCTTCCTGTAGGTTCTTGTATAGACGAGGAAATTGGTCATTGTCAAAACTGTCCAAATCTTGATGGTCAGATGTCTCGTAGAAGAAAAGTGAGCAAGCTTTTTTACGATGACCCTATCTTGATCTCGTCATCATAAAAAAATGATAATTTACATAACAGAATGGGAAGAATTATCAACAAGCAAAAATTTAAATTTCTTTGCTGCCAAAGCAGTGGTCAGTAATCCGATTTCACATTATTACCTGATTTTTTTTCCGCTTCTGAAATCCAATGTAATCGTCAAATCATAATTGTGCGGAATCAGACTTCAAGTCAATTAACCTTATTGAACGAATGCATTCACTTATGAATTTCAATAATTTTAATCCGTGCAATTATTAAAAAAATGTAGTTCTAGTTTTAAATTCCAAAATTTATACTCAGGTGAAGCTTAGAAATACACGTTTTCAATCAATAAAAATATAATCGTAATGGAGTTTTAAGAGTTCTGACAGTTTCACTATTCTACAAGAACTTGACAATGATTCCCACATCAATTCCGTTGTGGATAAATATTAGGTAATCCATACAAAAGTGGTTAGAACAAAATATTAAGATTAATTCCGTTAACCCATAAAAAAAGAGTGGGAATGGGTTAGACATACAAATACAAATATTGACGACCAGCTACAGGCTCAAGCCCAACAAGGCTGGTCCTTTGTTTATGAATTCCACAATTCCCACTAACTATCCAATTGTATCTTAAATTCGTACACTCCCTTTAAATTAACTATATTTTCTGGCAACGCGTTCCAACTGTCTATTACCCTATTAAAATAGTAGTTTTTCTTTAAATCCCCATTAAAATGTGTCTTATTCAATTTATACCCATGGCCCCTTAAATACTAGGTAATCCATGTAAAAGTGGTTAGAACAAAATATTAAGATTAATTCCGTTAACCCGTAAAAAAAAGAGTGGCAATGGGTTAGACATACAAATACAAATACAAATATTGACGACCAGCTACAGGCTCAAGCCCAACAAGACTGGTCCTTTGTTTATGACTTCCACAATTCCCACCGACTATCCAATTGTATCTTAAATTCGTACACTCCTTTTGAATTAACTATATTTTCTGGCAACGTGTTCCAATTGTCTATTACCCCATTAAAGTAGTAGTTTTTCCTTAAATCCCCATTAAAATGTGTCTTATTCAATTTATACCCATGGCCCCTTGTTCTGTTATCCTTATTGAAATTTAAGCCCTCTGTGTCCCCTTGTTTTACTAACTTGAAAAGCTGAAGCAAACCCTCCCTCCTTCTTCTTCTCGTTGTGTTCGTTCTCTAATACTCCTGGTTGTTGTCAAGGTATCTTGCCACTACTAAAACCGACCAGATCGTGATGTACGAAATGTCTAGTTATTATAATTAAACTGACCACTCTCGTCATCTAAAAAGATCGGCAATACCTCGATGAGAAACCTCCTCTTCAGCAAATTTGGTTAGATCCTGCTGGACGAGATGAGACGTCAAAAACATTTAGAGGAATAAAACAGTTGTCCCACAACTTTCCGGACCCTCTAGACGAATTCATTTAGTGGAATGGGGAGAACTGGCATCCCCGATGCGCGTGGTTCTTCCATCTCCCCGCACAAACCATTGCTGAAAGTATGACAAAGGGTGAAATAACGCGTTTTTATTTATGAGACTTCACGCTGATCATCATATCATTCAGCGACTGATGAAGTATACGCCCATCAGCAGTTGCTCTTTTCCACTTGACTCGGAAGAGCGTTTTCCTATGAGCTATTGAGAGAGCAATGCATTATCTCACTAGATGGGAAGCCGTGTTGATGTATTTGACAGTATTATCAGCAAATAACATACGTGATCTGCCTTACAAGTCGAAAGACGTTTTTAAGAATGTGCTTCCGATTTTCTTTGAGTCTCAAACGAGAATTAAACTACGATTCTTGTTTCTGGTAACATATTTTATAAGTACAGTAACCTCAAGTTAATGTCACTATTCAACGCATAGCGCATTCGGCTAATCAATCTTTCGAACTTATTCCTGAAAGAATCTTTAGTTTTGTGAACAGCAAAGGAATCTTAATTTATTTTCTTGGAATTTGGATTTCAAGGAAAAATTCTTTCAAGTAGTTGTTTTGAGCTAAATGGTATGAAAGTCTTGTTGAACTTCATAGTATAAGAATGTCTACTTATTAAACGAATTGAAAAGGATTTTTAAACTTGTAATTACTATTAATGTGAATAAACTAATTGGAGAAATAATATATGCGCTAAGGGATAAGATATTTTGACACAAATGAATTAAAGTGTGCTGAAAAGTGTAATAATTAAAAGTGAATGAAATTCAAATTTATTTGAGAAACATAAGGTAGCCTTTTGCAAGGGATCAAATAATTATTTTTTATAATTTCATTGGTTATAACTCATCAAGTATCTTTACATAAATTAAGTATTGCTTTTTTTTATCCACTAGTCTCATAATAATTCATAAGCAATATATATGCAGTTTGATGCCTCCTATTGATATTTGACATCTTGCTCTATAAGGATATTTTATCTTCAACGATACATACGGCTTTTATAAAATAAACTATTTGAGGGATAATCAGCAAATACGTATGCATACAGAAACATCCTAGAAGAAAGTTACTTAATTATTTGCAAATCTTTAAAATTAATCAAGGATTGCTTGAATGGACATTAAAGTTTTAAAAGCATGCTTTGAAATTATGCATGCTATAAGCAATTACTGACTTCATAAACGTTAAACTATGTCAATTGTAGTAATTATTTTATGGAAGGTAATTTCAAGCTTCTCTTTCTGAAGTATATCTTTACGTGCATACAGGAATATAATAATTTCTCTACTAGAATTCTTCATGTGAGAAAATGTTCTGGTATCATTACTATATTTTAACCATATTCGTTTTCCGGTATATTTAAACTGCAAAATTTTGAAGAAATTTATATTTCTTGATTGCTATCATTGTTTTAGCGTACGATATGAGCCCAGAAATTATTCACACACATTTATTTCACAATTGTATTTAAATAAATCGAATTTGCTCTTTGTAAATTAAATTTGCTTTCAAAATTTAATATTAACAAATAAACAAAAGTTTTAATTTCATGTATCATCTCACATATCTTAAAAAATCGTGACGAATAAAATTTTAAACAACTGACAGTTTTATTCTTACAGAAAGAAATAAAAATTAATATCTTTTTCAAAACACTGCTTTTTTCCCTTCCATTAGTTCTTATGCTCGAAACGATAAATGTTGATGATGACGAAAACAATACTTGCTAAATTTTGTATATTAACTCCCTATTTGTTGCTACACAAATTATTTTTACGTTAATAATTTAAAAAAAATTAAGATAATTTTATAAGTTAAAATAATTTTTACGTGAAAGAAAATGCTAATAAAGGACTAGTGCTTCTCACCTTTACACATATTATTGTATTTTTGTTTATTTATGGTTTATTTATTGTTACTTTTATTTTTACTTTCATCTTTTTTTTATTAATTAATAATTTATTTTATATTTATTTTATTTAGTTTTTCTACAAGTTTGTCTGAAATTTTACCTATTTATCAATTAAGAATGGTCCAATAAGCTCAAGTATAAGTATATATATAAATATATTTATTATACAAATACATATTATAAATATATTATTTACACAAAATATACTATAAAAGTACATTTATTCTGAATTTTACTTACTACATTAGGATGAAAAATATGAAATTTTATCAAATGGTACAGAACACTAACAAACTCGTCCTTATATGATATTATATGGTATATATGATACAAGATGTGTTTACTTATTTTACGACTATTGACTAAATTTCAAGCAGCTATTTCAAGACGTAATGTTATTAAAAATTGAATATTTTGTAAGTATATATAAATATGGTAGAAAGTTCTTTCAACTGAGATGACTAAACTTGTAGGCAAGTAACATGCATACCGAAATGAAAAAATATATTTCTTTGTTGAATTCAAAAATGTTTAGATATGGATAAATCAGATCAATTCATTAAATTTCGAATTTTACTTTAAATGTTTCAATCGTAACACCTAAACTAAAGAGTCCAGTAGTAGTTGCCAACTCCAGTAGTACTTAACCACAATTGAAGGACTTCGAGAGTATTTTCTAATTTTTTCTGGCCTATTAATTTGCAAGTTTTAAGAACTTTTGAAATTAAATTGGGGTTTATCCTATTCAAGAGGTCATTTTATCGTAAACTTTCATATTGTAAGTAATATTCAAACAATAAAAAATTCTCTTGATCTTCTTCAATGCATAATTTGTGTTTTTTTGTCGTTACAAAATTTTATTCCGTGACTTATCATTATGTCGCCTGGATACCCTTCAATCATACTTCGTCATATCAAGATTTCAATCCTAAACAATTGTCTAAAAAAGTGTAAATTGTCTACCAGAATTTTCGAGAAGGTATTCTTTAATTGATCTATCCATATCAGCACATCGAAAATAGATAGCACCTTGGCAACTCGAAGCAAAATATTAAGCACAAGTGGTTGGCAGTTGTAACCTGAAATTCATTAGTTAGTCAAATTTCAAGTTCACGTTAGTACAAATGATAATCAACTTCAGACAATACACGAATTCCACAAATAAAACATGCATTTGAGAAGTAAATAAAAAATAAAAATAAATATTTCCCCTGCTTCCACGGGACGAATGAAGATGCACATCCATTCATTCATCAACTGAATGGTCCAAGCGACTTAGTTCTAGACTTTAGTCGTTACACGATTTTTGTCGCCACTGTATACATAGAATATATGTGAGTTCAGATAGTAACAATTATTCAGTAAAATCAAGATTACATGTGTGTATGGTTTTTAACAGTTTATATATTTTCTTACTTTACGAGGAATTATGTTCTAACTGATGTAGGGGTTAAAACGTTGATCTGCCATCCTATTGCTCTAGGGTTTGAATAGCAGTTTGTAATCACAAAGATGTTGGTGAGTGTCCCAATTAAGAGTAACAGAGAATTGGTAATCGGGTGCTCCTATAGAAGATATATAAAAGTAGAGCGACAAACTAACATTTTTATGAGTCCAGGATCATGTGACCAAAACTAGTAGTAACATGACTTTTGCACTGCATCCGTCTGTTGGGAGGAACCTAACATTCCTCATCTGATTGGTCCACGGGACGAATGAAGATGCCCATCCATTCATTCATCAACTGAATGGTCCAAGCGACTTAGTTCTAGACTTTAGTCGTTACACGATTTTTGTCGCCACTGTATACATAGAAATGTGGATCCACACACCTACCGTGTCATAAGATGTTACATCGACAGACGAGTCGTTACGATACTAAGTCCATTATTTACTGAGTAGTCACGTGACTACTAGTTGACATGTTGGTCATGCTTATTGAAGCTAATCTCCATAGCAATGCTCAGTCTACTTTTGTTGCTATGGGTGATATTTACAAATAACTGTCAGTTAGTCAGTTGTAGCGCCGAAGACCGACAGTGGAGGGTCATTAAGAAGAAGAAAAAATATGTTCTCACATCATCACTAAACTAATTTCTATAAGAAAACAACAGTAAATCAATAAATATAAGTGATGCAGCTTTAAAGTTTAGTTCAATAAAAATAGAGAACATTGTTTCACAGCAAATTATCATTTATTTTCTGAGCTCTTGTTTCACCAGTGTTTACTGTGCTATCAGGAAAGTATTTTCGGCTTTCATCAGGTTTTGGTTCGAGATAAATTCTTTCCCCATTCAAATCTCCTTTAGTGGATAAAGCAGGTTCACTTACAATATTGAATCAAATTACAGATGCTATTTACAATATTGAGTGAAATGCATGAATTCCGTTGGAAAGCAGACCACACACAAAAAAGAGAAGACTGAAAAAGATATATTGTTAATATCGAATTTGAAACATGTTGGTCAACAATATGAAAACAATAAATGACGTTATTAAAATATGCTGAAAATTATGAAAACAGTAAATAAAAGTAAAACAAAGCATATTAATTTGCAGTGTCGAGAGATAATATCTAAAAAGTGATAAATCATACGTTATGATGTGAGGTTAACGTTATACGCTTACGTGTTCCTTTAAAGAAAAGAAAAATCTTTAAAGGAATACCTTCTCCCGTTCCACCGTAAAAACACTTATGCCATCTCACCTATATTTAGCTTGACATAAAATGTCTCTAATAAGGTTTGTTACAAAATGGTTATATGTTATTAAAATTAAGAAATAGAAGACGTTTTTATATTTTTAAAAAACAAAGTCATTTAAAAACAAAATAACCATCTACTATGAAATTGTTCCAGTGTTTCATTTTAAAATGATGAGTCTTCAACTCTGTTAAAACCTCGTTAAATCGCGTTAAGGATACAAGGAAAGGACGAAAAGGTGACACGTTATTTGGGTCTCGGAAGCAACAAGATACTTTTTGACCTAGATGCAACGGTTAAATTACAACAACCCGAAGGAAGACTGAAGAGAGTTGTAAATATTTTTAAGATCTTATTTAGTGGTACATAAAAGTATTGAAGTAGAGCATGATAGTCATAAAGTACTGGAACTATCTATTTCTGATGACAGTAATAAAGTGACTATGAGTTGCATCTGTAACTATACAAGAGAAAAACTATCTACAAGCCTTTTGTACTCGTTTAAACAAAAGATTGTTAGAAAGAGTTTTGTCTTGATTTATCTTTTTCTATTTATGAAATAAGTTGGTCTAAAGCGGGTGGTAGGTCTATATTAATGAAATTAAAATAAAATATAACCTTTATATTTTAAGTATTGTATTTTTATCTTAAGTAGGAAGTAGTTGATTAATGCTTATGAATTAGAAATAAAATATAAACTTTAATTATTTTTTAGTTGTTTGACCTGATTTATTAGCGGATGATCTGTATATAATAATGAAATGAAAAACTAAAATATAACATTTATCTAATTTTGTAATATTTTGGTCTTAGGTAGTAAGAGAGTAGTTAGCTGATGCTGATGAAATGAAAGTAAAACATGATTGAATGGGAAAACATGGAAAGGATGAAGTTTACGAGTTCATTCATGCCAAATGTGTATAGGGTAATCCATAGTCACTTTACCTTATAACAGTTTAACCCTCTGAGTGATATTTTCTACTATATTTCCCTGATATTTTCTACTACCCCATACAATACAACACACATGACTATATAATCACATCTATTGGTAAATATATTATGTCACTTTAAAAAAAATTATTTATTTTTATGCAACAGAATATGTTTTTTGGAATATTTTCTATCAAGTTCGGAAAATTAAATATCTTAAGCGGCCGTGATTTCCATAATGACGATTGTACGATCTCTGAATGACCTCAAAGGCCTTGATCTTTTAATTAAAATTTAACTATTTTAACGCATTATTGGTCGTGTATTCCTCCATTCTAAATTACCAGTGTATAATTTGCTGACAGAAAAAATTAAACATTATAAAATTATTGCTTTATTTAAATGGTAAATGGTTGATGGATTACCCTGTATATTATCATTTATCAAAATGTATACAGGTATACTGAATTACCATTAAGTCACCTTGACTACGAAAAGGTTGACCAATTAGCTAAAGCACAGTTGCATCAACCTAAATCTTTTTTACCTCTACCAAACATCAAGATGCTTATACGCTCGTATCTAAAGACACAGACTCTCAATCTACAATGAGATGTCTGCAGGAAAGAACTAGAATGTCTTATTGAGGAATAAAGCTCGTATCCCATGTTTTTTCTCAGGGTTCTAGGAGCCGATTGCTTCGACATAACTACCTACAAAGACACGTACACTGTTTTATAGTAGTGAGTTCAGCGATATGTGTATCCTTTTTTTTGTGAACAGGACGAAATGACTGGAGAGCACATCTAGCTCTGTCCTTAATTTCTGACAGTAGCATTATACATTTTAATATTGTTGATAGTGTTTTTAAGTCATATTTTTTCATTTCAGAACTCTATTGAACTGATTGTCAATTGATGGTTGACAAGACTGTCCCAGGATAAAAAAATAACCCTGTATATTCAGATAAAATATAATTATTGATTAAATATTATAATAATTTGATAGTATGTACAAATGCTTTATATTAATTAAAATTGTAGGAATATGGAATTTTATTAATAATTTCGAATCCTAATAAATAATTTCGAATCCTTGTTAATAATTTCGAATACTTATTAATAATTTCGAATCCTTATTAATTATTTATAATCTAATATTCAGATGAAATATAATCATTGATTAAATATTATAATAATTCTATTGCATATACAAATACTTTATATTAATTAAAATTGAAAGAATATGGTATGGTATGTAGATATATTTTTTTAGCGTAGTAGTGGAGTAACGCAACTGGATTTACGACGGTCCGGGATCAATCCCAACGGGAAAGATCGAGGACAACACCACGTAATTTTGAACCATTGTCAGATGATGACGCAACACCTGAGTTGGTATCCTACTCTCCAAACTTCCATACCAACCCAACGTGGGGACTTTCGTCCACGACAGATTTAAGGTGCACCAGCCGCCTCTACTCGATACGCTTACAAACATTCATGCACGTTTTTTTAAGGATTGTAAAGAACAGCATGAAATCATTACATAACTTTTATACAAGATGACAGAATAACTATTAAAATAAAACCGAATTGTCATTTTGGTTTCTGCCATATTAGCAGTGACAGCTTCAGATATAGTTTTGAAACTTACTAGTTTGTTTTACATTAACTCCTTAAATTGTTCTTAACGCGCATAATTTCAAGTCACTTCTTAATGCCAAAAAAAGAATTTTATAAGTCACCAATAATACAATAGAACAAGAACCCAAAATTTAAATATTTAGATTTTTAATTAAACTTTTCTATTAAATTGTCTGTCTATAAAAATAATTGTCTACAAGTACCTTAGTTAACTGTATTTCATGAATAATGTATTGAAAATACCATAATTGATTAAAAAATTATGAGAACAGTTTAACTTATTTTGTGGGTCTTACGTAGGACTCAATTATTACGCTTTAAACTAAAATTTTCCATTTATTTGCTTTAAGTTAATGGTGCAAAAAATAACAAGGAAAACAACTTTTTATTTTCGAAGTCTATGTCCAGAACAGAACAACATCAAGAAGTGCATAAATGTCTTATTCCCCTTTGGAATGCAACCCTTTTTTTAACGCTTCATCTACGTCTCTTTAAACAGACAGCTAAACAACTTTCTTTTTTATATATCTAAGGAATTCCTTTTAACTTTTAGTTTTTATAAAAAGTTTTTTTTTTCATTGACAGGGAAAAGGTAAAAAAATAAGTAAGAAAAGGTATTAAAGCAATAGATAAGAAGTTTTGAAGGTGGAAAGCTCTTAAGATTACAGCATAATGATGGCACATCTTGTAGAAGTCAACAGGAAATAAAACTCGCTATTACTTTGGAACCGTCATATTCTAAGAAAGAAATCATGCATCAATTCACCATTTTACAAAATTAGATTGGCCTAAATTTTTGGAATTCCACACGCAATTTCTATGTAATTCTAAATCAGTGCAATTATGACTTGAACAAATAGTGTCGTGAGATAATAATACATACGTGTTTATGATTTTATTTTCATTCTTGTTCAATAGTTTGAAGTTTTTCTCTTTTAGAAGAACCTACGACACCTACCACTCACAGTTTGTTAACGCAGTAGGCAAAATCATTAAGCTCAGGTGCCTCCCAAAGCTTTTATAAGAATTTTATAGTTCAAGTCTCATGTCAGATGGATAACTTCCTAGGTGAAGTTGATGGATGTGTTCAGAGTTTGATGTTACAAACCGATACTAATGTAGTAATTCCTTAAAACTTCCAAGAGGTTTAGATGAGATATCTAGTCCATCAAGATTTGGTAATGATTTTGCTAATAACTATCATTTATCCATTATAACCTAGTTTACTGATTTTGGTACAGCTGCAGTTTACGTTTATAGCGGTGGCAACAACATTGGCGATTTTTTTAGCTAACTTCTAGTAGCGAGTTATGGAGGTTTTCATGGCAACCTCGGCAAACGGAAAGTTTAAATTTTCAATTTGATTATTCTGGAAAGTTCTTTCAAAATCTGTTTAAGTCGTTTGGTTTCATTACCTCGTTTGAAATTTTTTCTTTGATTCCATTGGTCATTTTAATTTTAAAATATCCTTTGAGTGCATTGGCCCTTTAAAAATTCTTTTCTTTGCTTTATATGCTACTTATTTAATGGTTTTTCGCTAATTATGGAATTTTCTTTTATTATATTTTTTTCACGTTACAGTTCTGGCGTATCAGGTTGTATTATTTATTGCATTCCGTTAAAACTAATTACTTTCTTTTGTTACAAAAAATTCAGTTTCAACTTATTACTTTTTGGGGACGTTGAAAAATATATTTTTCAAAACGTTCATAAATGTGTTTTGGAACTTTCGTTTTCCGTTGTAAAACGAAAGATATTTGGTGAAAGAAAAATATTTTTGTAATAATTCCTACCTTGCGACGTTAGAAGTGTGCCTAAAAAATCGCATAGGCCGTTTCCACAACTATAAACGTTGAGTACAGCTTTACCCTGATTTTGAAGTGGGCCTTCTGATGGCATAATTCCACAAAAGATAATCCTTTAGAAAAACTGTTATGATTTCTTCCAACAATATTTCATGTATTCTACTAAGTGGTTCCAACAAACCTTTAGCTGCTACGTATAAAATTTGTTGATGTTAAGATTTCCCGTTCTTGTTGAATATCGTACGAGTACTTATAATATCTATGTCTCTTTTGGAATAGGATGATCTAGTAAATTTTTGATTTTGAAGAGATCAAGTCTACATAATGGGATGCTCACATTTTAAATATTTTTAGCTAAACATTTTATACTTATTTCATTATTATGATAGGAAACTAAAACACAAATATTTATGTGATTAATTTTTTATCGCAATTTTATTTGCACCTACATGAAATCATAAAAATATTAGAATTAAGAGATGATTGAATACTTTTGTGACCCACTGCATGTATATTTATTTCTATGTTTCTTATCTTCTTATGTTTAATTATGTTATCTTCTTATGTTTAATTATGTTATCTTCTTATGTTTAATTATGTTATATTCTTATGTTTAGTTTCTATGTTCTTATGTTTAATTAAAGAAAAAAAATTGATAACGACTTTTTCACTTGGATACCTATTCCTGGATATATAATCTGAGTAAGTTAGACAAAAATGTATTTATTCGTAGTGTATTAATGTCTCTGAATATTGTGGATAAGAGCAATATTTTTGCTGCATTTTTTATCACAATCAAGGCAACGTAGATATTGAAATAATTGGTTGATATTCTTCAGATGGATGTGTTGTAATATTTAATTTGGAAATATTTACAAAATGTTCATATAATTGATTAGTACACTTTTTTCATTACTTTCAAGAATGTCATGTTTTCAATATTAAATTAGCTCCATTTTAATAGTTAAATTAATAAGTTACTTACATTTTAATAGTTAAATTTATAGATTATTTACATTTTATTAATTGCATTATATAATAAGTTTCACTTACATTTTAATAATTACATTAAAAAATTATTTACACTTTAACTATAAATTAATAAGTTACTTACATTTAATAACTAATTAAAAAATTTATTAACATTTTAATAATTAAATTTGTACATTATTTGCATTTGAATAATTAAATTTGTACACTTTTTACATTATAATAATCAAATTAAATTCACTTTAATAGGTTAGGTTTTATGATTATACTCTATGCACAAAGCAATAGAGAATTTTAAAGGGTTCTATTCTGAGGAAAAGAACAGTAGAATCCCTCCAAAGGTTGAAAAAATCCATCTATTCTTTTAACCAATATATGTAGTTGTTTATTTATTAAGTATTTTGTGTGGTAAAAACGATACTATTCTATTCAGAAATATCTCTAGACGCTCAGACTTTTAAAGTAACCCAAGGTGTCTAAATGTCAAGCAAATAATGCAAATGAGCTTTCCAAGGTTGATTGC
Source organism: Metellina segmentata (assembly GCA_947359465.1). Lineage (NCBI taxonomy): Eukaryota > Metazoa > Arthropoda > Arachnida > Araneae > Tetragnathidae > Metellina > Metellina segmentata. The sequence continues at coordinate 57,169,314 of OX375881.1, forward strand.
TCAGACTTAATGAAATAAAATTTCGTAAAAATTAATATTCCCCATTACGTTACTCTCACACTTTGTTTTCACCATCTCACCTTAGCAACCGGTTTCATCGTCAATGTGTGAAGCAAATTCTTTTGACAGTTTGCGACCGTCTTTGTCACGACTTCGAGGGCTTTTTGGGGTCGCCCGAACCAAAGGCACTGCGAGCATGGGCGGCACCTGCATATCATCGAATAAAATGAGAATTCGAAAGGTATCCGCAAAAGAAAAACTAATTTAACTAGTTTATTCACAAAGGCAGATTGTACAACTATTTTGAGGCCTCAGGGAAGCCTACTTTCACCTCCGCGATTTATGTTTTTTCTTTCATTTCCGTTGAGTTGACAAAGAATTTTCATGCATTCACACCTATTCGTACAATGTCAACATCTTCCAGCTAGATTTGATTATTTTTTTACAATCTGAATGAGTAGAAAGGGAGTATACTTTATCTTCCGAGTGGTTTCGACGAGATATGTCGTCAATAAAGATATGGTCAGTATTTCTAATAACTAGATATCTCTTCATCATAGTATAGTCAATTTTTAATGCGATGACGAGATATCTCTTCATCATAATATTAAAATTTTTTATTGATGACGAGATAATGATGGTTCCAGCTGTTTTCAATGGACGAGATATCTCGTCTTTCAAGATCCTGTCAGTTTTACTAGTGACGAGACAGTCGAAAGGAGGATTAACTTTCTGAGTATCTTGTGATTTTTCCGACAACTGTAGCGTTGCGTTTACCCCTCAACACACTTAATGACTAGATTACCACATCTTTCTAAAATACATATGGATTATTTGAACTTTTAGATAGAATCCATTAGCTCTCCCTTAAATAGAATATTTTTGGAACGATTCTATTGGTTCTTTTCTTGGAATAGAATCCAGTAGAAGCATTTAATTACTCTTTTCATTAGATTATAATCTTTTGGAAACATTCTATTGCTTACTTCTTTTGAAACGAAAAATTTGGATATGTTCTGTTGCTCATTTCGTAAGAATATAATCACTTGAAAACATTCTTCTACTTACTTTATTAGAATAAAATAATTTGGAAACATATTGCTCATTTAAAAATAAATAAATAAAGTGCTTTGGAAGCATTATATTTTTTATATATTTGACTAGAATAAAATCATTTGGAAACATTATTGCCTTATAAATATTCTATTGATTTCATTGGAATAGAATCCTTTGGTAAAAAAGGGTCTCTTAACTTTTTCGTAAAAGATTAAAAGAGAATCATTGGGAGCTAATAATTGTCCTTTCTGTAGAATGTGTTATTCTGGAAATATTCTTTTAATCGAGATGGTCTAAATTGGTCTGCTGTCATGCAGGGAAGAGGTGACTAGGTGAAATTATACGTGTGAAACCCACAGAGATGTAATAAATATTAGGTTATTTCTGAGTTTAAAAAAAAGTCATTTTAAAACGTTTTCTTTCTACATAAGGTACTCTGAAATTGAATTCCCATGAATGGAGACAATCCAACGTTGCAAAATTATTTTGAGACTGCTTTTATAACAAAGCTTAGTTATAAAATTTAAGATAATTTAGAACGAGATTTTTTTTTCCGATTTCAGTATGAAACAAATTATTGAGAGCTGATACACCCACTCATAGCATCAATGATAGCTTCTAAATGTTTATGTCTACTGATGACACGATTAGACTCATACTTATTTAGATTCAATTGTAATTAATGTAAGCATCTATGAGTATAGTCAAGGAAGAAAAAAAGGAACCACTTCCTTCATTTGAGTATTAAACATAGTAGAACAACTGCAAAGATATCCTTCGGAAGTGAATAACATCCTCTAGAAATACAATTGCAAAAAAAATTGTATGATGGGCCGTTTTCATATCAAATCTTGTATAAACGAATTTCCAATGCCTATGCCTACACCATGTTTTGATGGCTTAATCATATTTCGCATTGACAAATTAGTCTATATATAAAATTTCTTTCAAGAATGTACTATCGTTATGTCCAGAGACATTCATTGTTAAGGCCGTTGCCCATTTCAGGGATCATGTCCACATTGAATTTCACTATTCGTAGATCAAGTTTATTTGTAGTTAGTCAGATACTGTTCACACTCGATTCAAAAAAGATAACCATGGACCCTCCTGGCAGTCTCGACGAGTTAACTCGTCATTAGCAGAATTGACATGATCTTGATGGATGGACGAGAAATTCGGAAAGAATAATAATCAATATTTACTTTGTAATTTTAAGGTCAACTTCAATATTTAACAGGTAATGGTAACTGCTAAACTTATTCACTGGTATTTTTAGTAGTTATTAAATTAGGTTTTTATAATAACAGTTAAGAATAGCTGTTATCACAAGTTAGCAGTAGCTGTTATCACAAGTTAGCAGTAGCTGTTAGGACAATGCAAACATAGCTTTGCTCATCTCTACTTATAGGTTGTTCAGATATACCACTTACGACAGGAAGACGTAACGTCCATTGCATTACATAAATGGTCTTTCAAAATATTATTAAAAAATGTACACATTTCTCAGGTTTGTCACAATTTGCTTGTTTCACCTTTTGGATGCTCCCTAAACTTCCGAATTACCAAACTTTAAGTGTAATGCAAAAAGCTATCAGGAGTAAGTAACTGAAATTGTGAATGGTAATATTAAAAGTTTTTCTGAATTTATTTATGTCAAAACGTATTCTGCTTCATATTCATAATTTTTTCGATTATCAACTTACTAACTAATATTGCAAACTAAAAATTATTAAAGTAATGAAACATTATGTGCAGTTACGTATAAAAAACCGAAAAACCTCTTTATTTGGAGAACTATTCAAGCTATAGCAAATTCAAAGGTATCATTCAATAAGTAATAACGTCCTCTACAAATTCAAATCCAAAGAATTGCATATGGGGACGTCTACATATACGTTTTGCACAAACAATTGAAGTTTCTAATAAAAACATCATATATTGTATGTTTTAATACTCTAATCCAATTTTTCATCGTTAAATTAATCTTAATATGAAATGTCGTGACTTAACTATCTTTACATCCCAATATATTTAATCTTAAAGTTGGTGTCAATTTGAGAGATCATCTCCACATAGACAGTTGCTATTTGAAGATCGAGATTTATTGTAGTTATAGCTACCCGAATTTCAAATTAGAACATTATTTAAAACGTATTTTTCTGCAATCCGAGAATTCTTATACTTATTATCCAAGTGAAAACAATCCGAGAATTTATCATTCGAGGATTGTCAGATGTTTTTTAAACTTTTGGTGGCACCCTTAAATCATAATAATGAGGAAAATGAAATGTAGCGCAAAAACTAATTAAAGGAATGAGCTGACATTTTGCATGGCCATTTAAGAAGTCGTTCTGAACCGATTCCTATCAACCTATAATAAGGGTCATATTCATGATTTTTCCAAACATTAATTTAATAACTATTATTCCATACTTAAAACAATATTTAAAACAAATTATTAAGCGGTTCTAATTTGGATTGTTTAACAGTTACATGGTAATAAACAGAAACAAATTATGAGGGCTATAGAAATATTATTCATTAAGATATCCCTAAAAGTCTAAGAAAGTTATTTATATTAGGAGCTCCACTCTTTCTGTTATATCATTCTGTCTAACTTGGAAACGGTAAGACGTTATGACATGAAATTTGGTAAACAAAGTTAAATTTTGACATATATATGAAACTGTTAAAAAAATTTTAATGCAGGGAGGATTTTCGGGTTTTATTGCACGATTGCACATTTATTTCGTAACTAATAAAGTACAACTAATTAAATATATATACTAAAATTTAACATTTATTATCAGTGTATTTTCATATTTCAACTAACTGTTTGGCAAAAACAACTCGTCTTAGTCACTTATTTCACACTTAGGTTCTCAATGATAACTTCATTGCAGACCATTTTCTTAATAAAATCCAATTTGAAGTTCTTTGATGTTCAGATCTATTTTCAGGTTTGATGGAATTTTATTTCTTGAAATGATTAATATCTTTCAAATTTACCAATGCCTTCGGTAATCAAGTTAATGAAATTCTTCTGCTGAAGAGTTTCATTAATGGCAAGTTCTTCCGTGCAGTTCTGGCGATATATGCCGATACATAGTTCAAATCAAACAAATTCAAACTAAGCTCCAAAATTCGATAATTCCCGTAGCGACTGAATTAAATTGTTTATATCCCTATTTTTCATTGCTTATTTTTCACTGAAAAGATATCGATATATGTGTCGCGTACTTTGGTGTAATAGATAATTGCTTTTAGTAGTAAATGATGATAGATTATAACTTTTTTTTGAAGATAATTGTTTCACAATTTTGAACTGGCTTAAAAACATTCCATTATATTGTTCTTTCTAATAGCAATTAAACTTCAATCGAATTTTTGTTTACCCTTTCTTGTGCTATTTTTAAGTACAGAAAATATTAATCATGCTTACTGTTTATGCCGTTAAAAAACGAGTTATGGTGTTAGAACAAATGACTATAAATATTAGAGATAAAATAGATTTTCTCTACTTATGATCATGATTTATATTGATATGGAAATTATTAAAAAAAAGGTTGATCGAGGAAAACTATGATATTTTAGAAAATTGTATTAAATACAAGTGTAATAAGTAATGTACAGTCTCATTTGCTATTTTAAAATGTACCAAAATTAATCATATATAGTGATGATACCCACTGTTGAAACAAACTTCAAAAATGTTACAGATAGTATATTTATTTTGACTAATATGAAGTTACTCTAATCTCAATTACTTTTCCGTTGTCAAACTTTACTTCTAAGATATTGCTGTTTGTTTTTGAAAAAAGTGTATCTGTGACTTTCTAGAAGATAAATCTGTGTTAGCCAATATTTCTTATGGATGATGGCGAAAATGTTTTTTGTAAATGATTTAATATGTTATTCAGATTTTGTTGACAACTGTGTTAATTTTAAAAATCTTTGCAGAAGTATGAGTCTCTCTCTCATTGTAGACTTTTTACAAAATAAACAACATTTCCTTCTGTAGATATTTTAAATATTACCTAAACCAAACTCAATAGTTCATTTTGATTTAAAAAATGATTCATATAAAACTCTATAGATAGTATAACTATTTTTTCAATCACAATAATTTTGTACCCAGTTACACTAACAGCAACATAAAACATATAGTGGATAAATATGGTATGTCGACTACAAAAACTCATCTTTTTCCGATTGAGAATTTATAATTTTTTTTCTAATTTCTTTCACATTTCCCCCGATACATTATAATTTTCTTGATTTTCTTAAAAAAGGTTTTGAATAATTCGTGTAACTGCTGAAATGTAACTAAGTGAAAGTGAAGAATTCATGAAGTTTCGAAATTTTGAAAGTTTGTTTTGAATTATTGTGCAATCTGTGAATTTGCTTGCAAATTTCTAGGTGTTTAAATGCAAGGCTTTGTTTTGCTTTACAATTCAGTGATACATTTACTAAATGGAGTTAATTTGATTTATATGTATCAAAACTATTATGTGAAGTGAAATAATGACAATACAAGAAAAATAATGTGCTCCTGCAAAACCTATCAACTTTTGCTAAGTTTTTTTAAACTTTGGAGCCTAATTATGTATTAGTTTAGGCACAAAATATTTTTGTAATAAACTTCATTTAAAAATTTTTTATAAAATAGTCGGTTCAAAATTTTTAACAATCAGCAGAAAGTATCAACAACTATTCACTTCCTATTGCACTGTAATTATAACAAGTGCCTTTATCGCAAAGAGATGTACAAGAACAAAAAACAATTTTATTTTCAACTACTTAAAACTAAATTATAGGTTGTTGACAGCACACCTTTATGAAAATGCCATTCTTTAATTGACTGCAGGTGACAATAGTTTTATAATTTTTTTTCTTTGACAGCTTCGCGTGAATATGAAAATAAACGAAGTGCTCTGGCACGGAAAGAAGAACCTGAAATCTAGATCTTTGATGAAGCATCTAACGATCAATAAGATATATTTAAAATCACTGACCTCAGCTATCTGGACGCCAGCTAAAGTTTGATTTATGAACAACTAGGATTATTATTTCTGGAATGTAAAATGCGCACGTTCATATATCATCGAGTTAAGTGAAGAATGTGTTAATGTATTCATAAATGCATCAACGTGTATATTAAATGCATAGAAATTATTTGTGTCAGGGTATAATTTTGAGAAAAGCCATTTAACATAAAGTAGATAAGTTGATACAACTACATGTATACATATAGCATCAAGCACATTGACAAGGGTTTGTTAGATGGAAGCTAAATGTGAATCGTGATATGCCATACCGATTTAATACAAACGTATTCGCATAATTTTGTATAGTTTAAACGGTTGCACTTATTTATTAATAAGCATGATAATCGATACAGTTTTATGAAATGTATCAGTTTAATTTTTCTTTTGAAAGGCATTGTATAAATTTTTGAGCATTCTGATTACAGAATGCAATAAGGAATATGGAAGAGAGAATCAGCCTAAAAAAATAATTGTGAGCGAACGCTAAAATGGGCTTATACCTGAAAAAGTACCGGATCGTTCTTAACAAAAGGGTGTAGTTAAAATGGTAGATTTAAAAGCTAATATTAAGTCAATTTACAAGTTATTAGGTATTTTAAAATAGAGTAAAAAGGCAAGTAATTATGTACAACGTGACTGGTAAAGTGTTTAAAGGTAAAATAGGTTCGTAAAGATAATAGCAGAAGAGGAAGTGTGGATATTTATAATATATGTTTCGTAACATGATACATAATATGATATTACAGTGCAACTTAGTAGTTTGTGTTTTGATGCAATTTATTAGCTTTAACATGTCTTATTTGTGCATTTGAAATTCAAAATTATTGGAAAAATATTAACATCATTAAGTACACCAAAACGCTGCTTTATAATTTTGATTATCCTAATATCCTTTCACGGTACGAAATAGGACGATATCGGTTCTCATATTCATTATAAATTGATGATCATTCCGCCGATCCATCATTTCGCCAAAAATATTTCGAAATAGGGTCATTCCACTCAAAATGAGCAAATCGGCTGTGATTGACACATTACCGATTTTAATGAAAATTAATTATTAAATAGATCACAAAAAATACGGAGGAACGGCAAAATATTAGACATCCAAAATGTATATTTTATTTTTCATTGAATTTTAAATTTCAAGGTCACACAAATGTAGATTTTTTAGCACTTATAGATTTTTAGTACAAACTTTTAGCCTATTTGAGATCCTATATTTTAATAAGTTATTGACACAAATTAAAATTTTTTATATTGTTACATTCTTTAGTAAAATGTGTTTTGGTAAATAGTTTTATATTCGTCACTACTCATTCTTGGAGATCAGCGAAAATAGAGATTTTTGCCTAGTGGATACAAATTTCAAATTGCTCTAGTACCTCTAAAAATGGGGAAAGACAGTTTCAAAAATTATTTTTAACAAAGCACTTCTTCCATCTAAAAGTTTGGTATAATCTAGTGATTGTGTTTCTATTCCTTAGTTAAGAAAGAAAACAATGAAAAAGTAAAATAATTGAGAACAGCGATATTTCTATTTTTTTATACAAATTTTACTGTGAAGGACAGCTCCGAAAACCTCACAAATTTTCAATATTATGAGTCAGGATGTATATTCAGGAACATTTTTAACTAGATGGAAATTATCGTTTTATTTTATCGCATTATGAATAAAAAAAGGCGAAAACACGCCAGTAAGACATCCATTTCCGCCTTTGAAACTCATGTATTACATTCAAGGGCAGATTACTGAATAAATAAACACTATTAAATGCGTCATGGTTATAAATGTGCTTGGTTTGCAGCACCAAAAGCTTTCGAACACCGGCAAATGTTCTATGGCAATCCAGAAGTGTTCCATCAGTGACCGCAGCCATTACGGGAACGCGTAACTATCATTGCTACATTACTATTCCCATCTATACGTCATAAATTCGTGCTTCATATTTATCACAATCACCAGCAAAAGAAGTAAAGAGATTAAAAATATTTCGGCAGAACAAAAGAAAGCGCGTTTTAATTATAAAAAATGCAAAGCCTAACAAGGGAGTTTTACTACTTAGTAAATTTGAAAAGGTAATTAGTTAAAAGTCATAATATCTGATACTAAGTTGCAATTTTTAAGCTTGTTTTGACACTGATTTTTCCTCCTTTTATAATTCACTTTTTAAGTTTAGAATGATTTGGTATTTCTTTGTTGATTTAGGGTTTCGTTATCTGTATTTAATTTCTCTGTTATTATTGAAGTTCTCATGATATACATAGACTGGAAAGCAAATGTTGAGATTTTGATTTTATTATTGTTGCTTTAGAACTCAAATTTCAATACCCAATTTTTTTTGCAAGTAATAAACATATTAAACTGTATTCCTGTAAATGTAGTTTTTTTCAGAGCTGTCCTTCATTTGATTTCTTATGCCTATTTAGAGTAGAAATTGTCATTTTGTTATTTTCTCTCTTAGCTATTGATAATCCCCTTAGGGGATTGATCCGGATCGTCTTCAATAGCCCATTGTGTTTTTCTAGTACGACGTTAATTAAATATTGCCAATTACCATTAGCTATTTTGAATATGAAAGAATTAACTCCAAACAATATCACCAATATTTTTTTACCTAGCACTGTAACTGGCATGAATTGCAGCAATGTCTTAAAATTTCTTTAGCCCATAGAAATGTTTTTAATTCTCCTTTACATTTTTTGCAACTAAATTTTAGATTAAATATGAAGTTTAAAATTCTTGTTGCCAAAGTGAAAACAAAAAGAACATTTTATACAGATTATAAAAATGTAAAACATGTTTGTCTACGCTAAGTAGTTTTTGAGAAACAGAACTTCAAACATGCAACATTAAGCGGTCTCACAACTGCTCTTCAAAGTTATGTCCTTAAAATGCCTCAAACTTCGAAAATATTTAATTTGAACCTAAATTGTTTGGCTATCGTTATTTATGAATAAACTAAACCCCTGTACCAAATTTCATGAAAATCCATTACCATACGGCCACAGTTTTTTCCTGATTTTGCTCATTTCACGTGGAATGACCCAATAATGAATTCCGAGTTTGTTTATGATATTTGATTAGTCAACACAAAATCGATCCGATGCATACATCAACAAAGTGGGGATGAACTACATTTTAATGTAACCTCAATACGTATCATACGATAACATTTGGGTTGTGGAATAAAAATCTTCGTACTCCTTCTGATTTGTTTGTTTACCCTAAAAATAACCCTCAAGAAATTAAATTTATTTAACTAAAAATAATGAATCTACTACCTTCGTGAAAAGTAGTGTGATTAAAACTATCACGCGATCACTTGCGTAGCTAAATTAGTAGTAACAACGACAAGCTAAATTTAAACGTCATTTTAAGCTGTTGAGACAGTATTTACTTCTGTTCCTGAATGTTAATTTCAATGACTCCAGACATGTTCAATTTTACAATTCAAGCCAGTCATAGAACAGTGATCGCTTGTCTACACGCTTTTCTTTATCTTTGTGGAACAACTTCTAATTTACAGTGCATTTACCCTCTGATAACATCGCGACATTCATAACGAGAAACGTAATCTACTATTAGCAACTCTCAAACAATAAAGATGGACTTGGTATTGTTTCGTTCGGGACATTGTGAATTCATGTCATGAAAACACATTAGCATTAAAATACAGTCGTTTATAATCTTTATAGTTTTTAAGTGAAAGTACATTACTGCCGCTCCCATATTACTTATTAGAGAAACCGGTCTTTAAATACTAAAACTGTCGGTCGACGCTATCTCTTTTATCAAGGAGTTCCTTCCAGCATTCGAGTAATTTGAATGATGTGTAGTTGTAAAATATGAAATTCACTTACCTGAAACTACAATTATTTAAGAAAAAAGGTTTGGGAAGTGCTTCAGAATTTTTTACGAATGTATACATACTTCATTTTAGCTTTCTAGGTGACCGAGCTTAAATGGATTTAACTGAAATATAAAGGGTATTTTGTGTGTGTGAAAATATCTGGAAATGCCTCATTTAGGTGGAAGAACACAACGGTTAGGTCAGTTGGTAACATCGTTCATGTGTCATTAGGCGTCCTTCCTTTCTCAGATTTTCAACGCCATGCATCGTTACAAGAATTCGAAGCTTGCCATTGAAGATCCAATGGGAAATAAAGCCTTACTTCAGTTCAGAGAAACAATCGACAGGCGTAAACAGCGCACTCTACTAAATAAACTCGGCATTTTAGGATACGTCATTTAGATGGTAGAAAACGACGGTTAGGTCAGTTGGTAACATCGTTTATGTGTCATTAGGCGTCCTTCCTTGCTCAGATTTTCAACGCCATGCATCGTTACTAGAATTCGAAGCTTGCCATTGAAGATCCAATGGGAAATAAGGCCTTACCCCAGAGAAACAATCGACAGGCATAAACAGCACCCTCTTCTAATTGAACTTGGCATTTCTGGACATATATTCTTTGAGAAAAATGTTTATTGTGGTCCCATGAACCACCCTTTACAATTTGAGAAATATTTTCGAAAAACCCTGTACAGTTAATCAAATACACCACACCTAAGGTGCCATCTAATAAAATAGATGGATAATGTGCACTTATATTCGTGCTATTTCTCCTGATCATTCTGTAGTTCTATCTATGGGTATTGGGAGGAAAAGCACGAATCTCTCTAATATAGAACTACAGAGGCTGTTTGCTCATTTTTTTAAGACAATTTTGGTTAGCGGTAATAAAAAATCGTTTGCTGCAAAATAAATAATTGCAGTTGTACTATGTTTTTAAAAGTCAAAATTATCGTCTGCGGCTTGAGAGGTTTGTTTTTATTCAAAATAGCGTTTTTAACGAAACAGCGGTTCGAAGGCTATATTTATGCTCTTTCCGAAGAGAAATATTCATATTCCATTATCCAAAAACGATGTTAGAGTCATCGTTTTGTGATATCTAAAGCGTCGATAGGTAATATCGTATACAAGAAAGGAAAAAAAAGTTAAATTGGAGCCTCAAGTGGGACAAAAATTCCAAACAAGTATCCAAGGAAGAAACGGACATCTTCGATTATTGCAAAAGTACGTTGTTTAATATTAAAAGAAAATCCCCCTAGGTAAAGGACAGTTGCAAAATCATTAAAATGCTGTGTCCACTGTAAACAAAATGGTAAATGTTGATTTAAATCTTAAGAAAGCGAAAAACGCAATGTGCATCGTCTTTCTCCAAAGCATATCGCTGAACGCAGGACGCGTTGCCGAATTCTATATGAGAAACATTTATCCAAAGAAAAATGAAAAAAAAAAAATTGTCACAATAGATGAATCATAGGTGTATTTAAATGATTGCAGACAAAAAAAAGCCATTTATTATCATAAAAGGGGAGAAAAAAATTTAAGTACATGGTTCACAGAATCGAAAGAAAGTTTTTCTAAGGGATTCGTGATTGTTGCTGGTTTTTCATATAATGGCAAGTTAAAAATAAAGAGAATGGGAAAATATGTCAAGATTAACTCCAAATACTATCAGGAACATATTTTATCGCCAATTTTTCTGAATGAAATACCATCGCTTTACCCACAGTGCCATCAATCTGTGGAACTCCATCAAGACAAAGCTAGCAGTCACACATCAAAATCCACTGTAAATTTCCTGAAAGAAATGGAACAAAAAACCGATATCAAGGCCATACCCTTCACTGATATCACTACTAAATCTCCCGATGTATCACATATGGATTTTTGTGCTTTCGGACTTTTAAAATCTGCATTATCCAAACGTCGTCCCACAACCCTTACATGACTCTGGAAAGCATTTCAGGAGGAATGGGATAGAATACCTCTTCTGACACTTCAAAAGGCATTATTATCCTGGAAATTACGGTGTCGAAAGATAGTTCAAAATAAGGGCTATCAAATAGAACATTTAAAACACAAGAATTTTATGTAATTTAGTTTTGTGAATACTATATACATTGTCTAAAAAATGTGTGAACTGCCTCTGCATTTATTGACTGGTTAAAACCATCAGCTTCTTTTTACTCAACCATCAAATTAAAGCGATTCAGTTTTCGCTTTAGCCAATCGATCTAAGAATAAATTATTTTTAGTTCAAATTATAGAAAACTTTATAAACCGGTCTTTACTTGTGTGGATAAAAAGTAGTTTCCCATCTCCAGTATTCTAAAAGACAAGAATGAATGGGTATCAGATTAATTTATTAAGATTTACAATTCTTAGATATTGGAAAGAAAAAATAGAAAATGTTTGTTTTTCTTTTAATAAATATTTATACAAAAAAGTAAAAACTAGTTGTCATCATTGAGGCTGAAAACTCAAAAATAATTCACTACTTTAACAAATTTAAAAACAATTAGAACAAGCGAGTAAATTTGGATGAATAAGGTGCAAAAGGACTCACATAAGGTAAACAATCTGAGAATAAAAATTGCAGCTCAGAAAGTATTTTAAAATAGTTGGGCACGTTAAAAATAATTATGACAATAAAATTACACTGACCAAATGTTTAAACCTTGTTCCCATAAATTCATTTGCTATTTCTGTTACAGTTGAAGCATTCATATAGGCAAATATGCGAACATTAATATGGGTTATCTGAATGACAAATAAGCAATCTTCATACTTTTATGTTTCGAATTTAGTAATTTTATATATTAGTATATTTCTAGGAAATGGGTTAATTACTAGAAAATTAAGTAATTTAACAGGCTGTTCATTTGCCAGTTAAATGTAACCAAATATTTTCAAACCATTTTATTATATTTTTTAGCCGTTGATTCTATCAATTGATCAGAATGCTAGCTTATGGAACAAATTTGGGATAATATATGGATGTTTGTCTTTATGGAGTGCGAGTGTAACCACTCCATAAATGGACTATTTTCAGAATGTTTGATACATAACGTGAACCTACACATGATGCAACTGGCAAACGCCAAGTGGTTGACAATTCAACCCTTGCAGGACATAGTGAAGAATGTCAATCAGTCTGGCATTGGACACATAATTTTAATCCTTCTGATGAATATAAAATAAAGAACCAAGACTTGTAAGACTTAGTTAGACTTACTTAGCTTATTTAGATTGAATTTTTTTATAAAGATCGAAATCACCAGACAAAATTTTTACATAGATATTCATAGGAAGTCTCTCAATGAGTTCATAACCAAACTCATCATTTGAAAAGCAACCTCAACATTACATTAAACTACCCCTCCGTTTCGATAGTGTATCTCGTCCATCAAAATCTGACCAATTTTGCTAATGATGAGATATCTCGTTTATCAAGATCTGAATTATTCTAATGACGTGGTATCTCGACATCAAAACAGTCTCAATTTTTTTATGATAACGAGAACAAGATCTGGTTAGTTTTTTCTAATGTCCAGCTATCTCGTTCATTCAGAACTGAGAACTGGTTAGTTTTACTAATGATGAGATATCTCGTTTATCAAGATCTGAATTATTCTAATGACGTGGTATCTCGACATCAAAACAGTCTCAATTTTTTTTTGATAACGAGAACAAGATCTGGTTAGTTTTTTCTAATGTCCAGCTATCTCGTTCATCCAGAACTGAGAACTGGTTAGTTTTACTAATGATGAGATATCTCGTTTATCAAGATCTGAATTATTCTAATGACGTGGTATCTCGACATCAAAACAGTCTCAATTTTTTTATGATAACGAGATCAAGATCTGGTTAAGTTTTTTCTAATGTCCAGTTATCTCGTTCGTCCAGTACTGAATACTGGTTAGTTTTACTAACGATGAGATACCTCGTCAAGACAAAAACCAGCAGAGTTGAAGAGAATTCTCTAAACAATGGACAAAACTAGCAGTATGATTGGCCTAGTTGAAATTTATATCAAGTTCGAGCTTTTGAAATATACAATGAATTACACATGACTGTGACAATTCCTCAGCAAACACCATCACTTTCGAAAATAGGTTATTAGATTAAAAATTTCCCTGTCAGTCGCATTTGAAAGTTCATGCAAATCAATAAACCCCAGAATCAGTTCCGAACAAAAGTAAGAGAAATCTACTTATCAACACGAAAACAAAGATCCATTTTATCAATTTGCATCTCATTATGCATACAACTTAACATTTTAGTTTAACGAAGCAAACACCACATGAGTTCGTGACACTGTTAATAAATACCAGACACTAACTAGACAGAGTGAACCCAGACAGATTCGGTAAACGTCAGTTAATGAGCAATAACTTGTCTCATATCTGCTTTTCATCACTTACTTCATTAAAATGTCATTAAGAATTGTAATTACCCATGTGCCTCAAGAGAATTCATTGTTATGGACGTACCAAAAAGCAGTCAAATTCGCTTGGCACGACTTTCTCTGAAACAGGTTATGCTTATTGGCTGGACACATGCTAGGATATAAGGAGCAAAAGTTTAAGACGAATGTCTCAAGTACTCAAAGTAAGAGACGTTAAATGATCTTAGCGCTGTGGTAGTTCTGGAAACTTATGTCTTTCCTATTAGTAATGGCAGTGAATAATTACTGTTTCATAAACTGCAGTGGAGTGATTGTGTGAACGTCGGCGCCTTAGATATATTATTAAGACACGGATTTAAATAATTGGTTTAGAATTATCAATCATGATGGGAATTGGGGGTCGTATACACACTTGAGTAGTTCAAGTTTATTAGAAATAGTTAATCGTCTTTAAGTTCCCACTCCATTCATTTCCATTAGCGCAGTGGATTTGCTTTCTGTGCGTCGATTCTTGTAACTTACCCAAGGTATGTTTATATCTTATGTATCAATAAAACTTTCATTGATTATGTCCATTACTTGAAGGTGCCTGTTTTATGTTTGGTGCAGCTTTCGCCCAATATGGCTCTTGCGTTATAAAACGCGACCAACCAACTATTCAATTCAGCTTGATATTATCTTATCTTATTAAACGGGACCCATTAATCCCACTAACTAACCCAAATCAACTAACATACTAATCGTGGTGCAGTTAATTTGTCCATTGAGGAAATATCAAACTGGAGGGAGCAATGGCACCTATTATCACGTAACTAAAACTGGCAGTAACATGATCCATGGACTGCTTTCTTCTATCGGGTGGAAAACTTTTTATCTGATTGGTATCAAGAGACGAGAGAGGATTCATGATCTGATTGGTTCGCGTGGCACAGCAATAAACTGACGATTTCACCATTATTTTCCCCAATTTATAGAAATGCGCATTCATGCACTAATTTGTCAAAAGCTGTTATTAGTCGCAAACAAGGTGATAAGATGTCAAATCAGCTAACCAAGTCAAATTTTTACACCGCAGTCGCGTGACTACTAGTCGACATATTGGTCACACTTCTTGAAGATGCCCTAACTGCAATGTTCAGTCAAATTATGTTTCTCGTTTGGGTTTTTCCACTGCGCTACTAATCTACTAGTTAAAGGTAACTCAGGTTGGAATCCTGCCTGGGATTACTTCTGTCTTCAGGGTCAGTTAAGTTTACCTTGTATGTGTATAAATTTATTTAAAATTGCTTGGAGCAGCTTGGCCAAACATTACTCTGTGCCTCAATACCCAACCAAGTTAAGAATCATCAAAATCATCTGCTTCAAGTACAATAATCAATCACATGTGTAAATTTAATGTAAGTTAGTTCAATGGAATGCTGTTCCCTACGGTTTGGTTGAAGGTACATTGAAGGAAAACCTTTTTAATTTCTGAACGGAAATTACTTATGAGTATGTTAGAAAATAAATATTTACAGTTATTTAATTTGAACTAAGAATAATTTATTTTTAGATCTACTGGCTAAAACGAAAACTGAATCGCTTTAATTTTTGATGTTTCGTGAAAGGCAATTGATGGTTTTAACTATTTAATAATTATTTCTATATTAGGGGGATTCATGCTTTCCCTCAATATTTCATGTAATAGAATAACATATTGATCAGGAGAGATAGGATGAATCTGCGCGGACATGAACTATCTATTTTATTAGGTGGCAGATGCTGGTTTTTGTTTGCTATAAAGTAAAATACAGTTAATATTTTCAGAATAAACTTGAAGAGTTAATAGTTAATCTTTAAATAATTAAGGAAAACAAATTTATATTGCTCCATTTACATCATCTTTAAAGTCAGCTAACCTTTATAAATAACCTTCGTAGTGAAATTTTAGAAAAGTCTTAATTTTCCTGTATATTGGAACAGTGATTATGATTATTCCTCCAAAAAGTTTATTCACTCCTTTTACTTCGATTGAAATGCTCTAGTTCTGTGGAAATTGGTCTTTTGGTAAATAAAAGACTGTGCTATTGATTCAGAAAGATTACAGAACCGCTAGCGGCGAATTGAACAAAAAATAATTCCTAACCCTCAAATCAACAAAACCAGGCAAAAGTTTCTATCGTGAAGTTGGGGGAGAAATTCCTCAATTTCATGAAACCTGTGAGGTTTGCTATTTGCTTGGTCAAATGAAAAATAAGGTAATAAACTTGAAATTCATCAAAAATATATGTAATTGCGGATTATGACACACAGATGGTGATAAAACGTATGATAAAACACAGACTGATACCAGAGTATTTTTGTGCAAAAGGCATAATTATATTCAACCATCCAGTCAATATAGATTGTCTCAAGTTTGTCGAAGAATTTTTTTTAAGCCGAAGAAATTGACCACATAAGATATGCAAATTTATTTACAGAGTAAATGTGAGAAGATAATTCATTTTAAGAAGTGAAAGTTAAGATTATTTCATTCCTGTCACTGTTCTGAGTGGAAATACATTCTCAACTTTGGTGCGGTATAAAGAGTACATACAAATACGCTAGCATGGAAATAATGGTCAGATTTGTCGCGCTAGTATATCTGTATCTAACTAAACTACAAAAACTAAAAACTATCTATATATATACTAAAATCTAAACTATAAAATACTAATTTTTAAATTTTATTGGATTAACGGTTTGTGATCGTATCTAGCTGGTGAGTAGTGAGGATGTACAGCGTTGAGGGGTAGAAGTGCTTTCACGTGAGCACTGAAAATGGTAACTCTCGCGGTTTTTTGGCAGTGTAGATTTGGATTTTGAGATAGGAGGTTTAAATCGGAGTCTATTTGGGCAGATAATAACAAATCTGTAAAATTGTCCAGCAATATAAAAATACCCGAAAAATAACTTTGTAATGTAAGAAGTCAATTGATGTGTGAAATTTTCATTTTCTCCAAAAAATTACTAAGGAAATGTGAGCAGAAAGGTAAGAAACATACATCATTGGAAAGAAAAAGTTTAAAGAAATCCGAAAAGTCCTAATTAACTAATGCCTAGCTATGAATATTGTATTTACAGAGCGTAAAAAGAGCTGAGTGCGTCGTCGCCGGTTCTAGTACTTATAGGTAAACGAACACCTGTGCCAATGGATAGTGACTTGAAAAATAGAGGAGACCGGGGGAGGTTGAAACAGGGTACGATTGAAACAACGCTAATAGTGGGAGGGAAATTAACGATAGTGGGGAAAGTGCAAGGAGAAAGGACGTGGCTTTCGTGTCTAAATCTGTCGGGTACTGTTCGGTGTTCGTTCGAGTGAATCACACGAGTTTGAGAGGGGTTATCGTGTCTTTGCTTTCAAAAGTAAGTATTTTTGTAGCTATTGTTTTGCTTTTTAATCCGAAATTATACTAGTTATGGTTATTATATTTTTTATGAAATAACCTAGGTTATGGGTGTGCAAATTGGTGTAGTTCTTTTTTTTTTAATCTAAATTTTTTACTTTGAAGCTTATGACGACAAATTTTCTAAAGAATGCGCCGGGTACGGTTGTAACAGCTTTTTAGAGATAGGACGACCCGGAAAAATACAGACAGCCCTTCAGGTTGGATGTAAGACGAAGGTTATGTAATGTTTTTGAAACATTTTAAACTATACTAGCTATGGTTATTATTATGATATTTTCCGAAAGAATTTGGTTATTGGAGTCTGAATTGATGTAGTTTTTTTTTATCTAAATTGTTAATTTTGAAGGTTATGACGTCACATTTTCTAAAGGATGTGCCGGGTACGGTTGTAATAGTTTTTTCGGGATCGGATGAAACGTTTCAACCTACCCCGAAAAATACAGCAAACCCTTCAGGTTGGATGTAAGTCGAAGATTTTGTAATATTTTTGAAACATTTTGAAAAACACACACTCTTTAACTGCCCATAAACTATTACTTGTGTGAGACAATCATTCATCTCACGTTCATATTAATACTGTGGATTTCTGTAAAGGAAATGGAATCTTTTGTCTGTCGTTTCCGCGATATTGTTCGCACAAGTTGCAACCTCTTGATCGATAGATATATGGGCCATTGAAAGAAATTCTAAATTCGCAGTGTGACGCTTGGATGCAGAATCACCTGTCAAAATAATGACTATTTATGACATACCTGGCATTGTGGATACTGCTACTCCTATCAATATTCATGCTGGTTTTAAGAATACTGGCCTTTATCCGCTTAACCGCGACATTCCTCCAACACAAGAAAACGAAAGTAATTCAAACAGTCGAGCAGATTTTCCGAAATAATTTACGAGCACTGATGTCTTCTCGCATGAAATATTGAGACCTTACCCTACTACTACTTACGACTAGCTCTCACTCCTATCAATATTCATGCTGGTTTTAAGAATACTGGCCTTTATCCGCTTAACCGCGACATTCCTCCAACACAAGAAAACGAAAGTAATTCAAACAGTCGAGCAGATTTTCCGAAATAATTTACGAGCACTGATGTCTTCTCGCATGAAATATTGAGACCTTACCCTACTACTACTTACGACTAGCTCTCACTCCTATCAATATTCATGCTGGTTTTAAGAATACTGGCCTTTATCCGCTTAACCGCGACATTCCTCCAACACAAGAAAACGAAAGTAATTCAAACAGTCGAGCAGATTTTCCTAAATAATTTACGAGCACTGATGTCTTCTCGCATGAAATATTGAGACCTTACCCTACTACTACTTACGACTAGCTCTCACTCCTATCAATATTCATGCTGGTTTTAAGAATACTGGCCTTTATCCGCTTAACCGCGACATTCCTCCAACACAAGAAAACGAAAGTAATTCAAACAGTCGAGCAGATTTTCCGAAATAATTTACGAGCACTGATGTCTTCTCGCATGAAATATTGAGACCTTACCCCAAAGCACTAACCAGACTGACGACATATCAGGGGGTAAAAAGGAGATCTGCAATTACACAGATGCGCCAGAAAAAAAAGGAAATACGATAAGAAACAGAGGAAAGTGAACGAAAGAAGAAGGCAAAATGATTAAAGTCAATTTAAATAAACAATCAAAATATTCTGCCCTAAGATAAAACACAAAAATGACCAAAAAGGCAAAAATGTCCTCAGGTGATGAAGAAGAGGAAGACTATGAATGCTTGGTGTGCGTTGAATGTTAAGGCACTAGCAAGTCAAAATACGATTGGGTACAATGCACAAGCTATCGAATGTGGGCCCATGAGGCTTGTACAGATGGTGATCCTTATTATATGCGTCATAATTCTGAATCTAACTCATTAGTGTAAGATTTTGTTCATTATTATTTTACTTGTTTTATCACAGAACAGCTATTTTTTATTGCTTTCATTCAATTTTATAAGTTTTCAATTTTATTTATGTTTGTTTTATTTAATTATATTATTTATTATGTTAATTTTAGTTTTTTATTATGTTAATTTATTATTTGTATTATGTTAATTTTAGTTAAGTTTTTAATTGAGGTTTATATAGTCTAGCTTAGTCATTTTTTTGAATAACACTACGACTGACTTTTATGTAAGATGTTAATGTTGTGCCTTATCATTAGTAATGTCGATAAACGTAAAAGGTAAAGATCGCCATTCTGTGATTTTTACTTAAAAAATAAATATGTAACAACATAATTCTCATTAATCTTCTAGTGTTTCAACTCACCCCAATCACTGTTACAACCGCCCCGGGTATAGAGTCGGTTGAAACATTTTCCCTGATTTTCTTAAATACCTACAGATGTCTTTGTAATGCAGATAATGCTTCTATAACCTCATCCATTTGTATAGTGGTAATTAAGGTTCAATTAAGGCATATTGACAAATACGCGGTGGTCAAAATGGTGTCACATAGAGCGATTTTGTCAAAATTGGTTCAACCGTCTCCGGTCTCCCCTAGCTTAGAAAAATTCTATCAGAAAAAACTTGTACCCAATATGACTCCAGATGCCAATGTACCAATTTTTCTTGTCCGTGATTTCGATGTCAATGTTACTAAAAATAAATCGATATTAGACTATGTGTAACGCTAGTTCAACTTGAAGTACATTTTTACAAAGCTCACAATTCTGGGCAAAACTTGTATAGATTTAAACTTTGTAACGCACATCGTTGGCATTTCTTCTCTACATCGTTGGTACATTTCTCTGATTAATAAAATTATACATCACTTAGACCCACCAAGACTTTATTCAGTGACATGTTCTCCATCCCCTAATAACATAAATACGGATTCATGCCTTTAACGATAGAAAGCCCGTACACAACTCACTATGTTTTTACATGTTTTACAGTAAGCACATCTTTATTCATCAGCTTGATTTATTACATTGGTATTACGGAATACCTAAGGCATTATTCCATTTGCAAAATAAAATTAGGGAATATGCAACTTTCGCTCTTGAACATGTGTGGAAAACTCTCAAATACGCTGTCAGAAATTAAATGCGGCTTTCTCTGTAAAGCTAAATGTAGATGGTGTTAGTATTTTTGTGGTATGATTTCATATTGGGTAACAAGAATAAACATCATTGTCCTCCTGTGGTTTGTTTCTTTACACTGAAAATCCCTTTCATAGATTGAATTTTCAATGAAATGTTGGGATTGTGTGCCCTATGTAAATTCAAAAACAGTTTCAAATAGATTTGAAATTGTTTTTGCTGTACTTAAAAATAATCGTATTAAATTGGTAACTAATGCATATAACCATTAGAATGTTTCTCAAAGATGATATAAAAACAATTTTTTAAATAAGTAAAATGTTAATACAACGCAAAACGTTATTTGAGCACCAGGAAATCTCATGACAAGGCTGCCTAATTAGCTATTGAGTGCCAAAAAATGATCCTGGAGGGACTTATACAACCTCATACAAAGTATCTGAACCATCTGATACGATTAGATGACAATTGGAATATACAAACAAAACAACAGTTCCAAAACGCTTCTTGGAACCCTCCAGAAAGTTCTGTTACATACAGTAGACCATAGACGAGGAGAATAGTAAGTTGGAAAACCCGGAATCAGTGAGCATTTACTACAAAGACTGCCAATAAATAATTAATGTTTCCACCATTGTAATGTCTTTAGGGTAAAAACTTAAGCCTATTTGATGAATCACGTGTTCTATAGATAATCAGAGTCGTGTTTAGTTTCTGAAAAATAGACAGATAACTATGTATGATTATCTTCATGCATAATTGTCAAGCTTACTTAGCTTATTTAGCTTAAATTTTTTATAAAGATCGAAATCACCAGACAAAGTTTTACATAGATATTCATAAATCAAACAGTATTTCCTGATTTACTATGATCTTTTTTGATTGAAAACTGATATCAAATACCGACATTTTAATACAACGAGAAACATTATCAGAGCGCAAGGAAATGACATGACATGGTGGTCAAATTAGTCTTTGTGTAGCAAAAAAAGATATTAGAACGACAAACTATCCAACCTCATTCACAGTATTTGAACCATCTGATCCGTTCAAGGATAATCAGACAATACAAACTATAACATCAGACTACAAACGCTTCTTAGAATAATTCAAACAATCCTAGACAATAGACCAAAGACGAGACAAGTAACACGATGAATAACCTGGAATCAGTGAGAATTTACTACTAACGACTGCCTATAAATCATTAATGATTCCACCATTGCAATGTCTTTAGGGTAAGAACTTAAGCTCATTTGATGAAGTACGTGTTCCGTAGATCATCAAAATCGTGTTTATAGCTTCTGAAGAACAGATCAGAGAAGTGTTTCTGATTATCTTCATGCAGAATCGGCAAGGCTAACGAAGTAATTAATTTTTATGATCTTGTGGGGCTCGTTTCGAAGGAATGATTTCCTACTTCTGTCTTTAGGAAGAGTCAGCTAAGATAAGATAATTATGATGCTTATCAAAGGCATTCATTTGGTTTAAATATCCATATTTGCTTATTAGTGTTTTTCCATTTGGTAAAAGATAGAGGAAATGAATTAAGACAGTTGAAATTTCAAAACTGATTTCTACTTAACGTAATGAGCATTTTTGGAGCGGAGTTGTTTCGATTGTTTGACCAACGTAATTCCAAAAATTTCAATGTAGGTGTAGTTTTGTATCAAATGATCTCTGATACCTGAAAAAAAAATTCCTATCTGCACGTATTAGCTTATTTTTTACTATGAGGTGGTGATATTGACAACAAGCAGCAATCGTAGAGAGTTGTTTTAATCCCACTTTAGCAGTAAAAACAAAACAAAAAAATTTCTGTAACTTAAATTGTAATCGAATTGAGTTTCCGTTGCTTGAGAGAATTGAAATTTATTCGTAGTCTGAATTATCGGAAGAAGAGTTTTACACCTGCTATTCGGAGATCGTTTTGTTTCTTTTGCGTTAATACAATAAAGTTTATTAGAATAAATTAATTCAATTCGAAAAATAAAGCGTATAGGTGACAAAGAGATTAATTCTAATCAGTAATATTAAAAGCGTTTGAAGTATACTTTAGCTGCACATTTCTCAGTAGAAACATATGTACAAAAAAAATGATTTTAAAATATGGTACTAAAACGCACTTTCAAACATACTGCGAAAGTACTTTTCAAATGTGCTTTTAGAATACACTTTGATTTTAAGTAGAAGTACATTCGTTCAATTAAAAAATTTTGCAATAGTACTTAGATCGAAATTAATTTACATAATCGACAAAAATGTTAGCAAAATGACTAAAAAACAAAGTAATGTTCACAAAATATTAATCCCTCATACGTAAAGTAATAAATTTGATTTATATTTTAGTGTTTACTCAAGATTCGAAATATTTCATAGGTGATATGAAAGGATTAATTATAAATTAACAACTTTCTGAAATTTGCATAGATTGTGTTGTAAAAGAATATTATGGAGATGAAGTAATATGCAGTAATGGTAATGAAAACTATTTTCAAAATCTATCAATAATATTTTTATTCTTAATTACGAAAAATAACTATTTTGAATCACTTCGGGTTTTTCCAATTTTAAAGTTGAGCAATTTTTTCCTTTGATTCCATTATATATATATATATAACATTAGTTAGTATAATTACCACTGTTGGTAAATAATTATAATTTGGCGCACTAAAATAACTAAAATTTTAAACTTTACTTAAAAATTTAAATTTTAAAACTTTAACTGTTTAAATTTTTAATTTTAAAATATACTAATAAAAATATAATAAAATAAATAACATTTGAATTTATTTGCTTACTATTTATTTAAAATAATATTTTATATGGCAGAAAAATTAAAAAGAAAATTTCTGATAAATAGTATTTTTATCTTCATAATCTTTTTACAGCGTAATTTCAAATGAAGTGAATAAACAATCTTAAGATCAAGTGAAAATCATTGAAGTGAAAATAATCCCACGTGCTTTAAGACACTGAACTAAGAAATCTAAAATTTTCCTTAAGCAATTAGTGTTGATTTAATGATACAGAAAGGATTTCTTGAATCCAAAGTTCCATTAAATATTTGTTTAAAAATACTTTTTTTTTTAAATTTTAAAAGTATATTGATAGAAAGTTCTTCGTTGATAGACGAGTTAAGGTGTTGAGATAAGTAGTTAAGGTTGCTAGTTGTAGGGATTAGAGATCATGATATTACTTTTCAAACAATAAAATAATTGAAATAGCATGAATTGAAAATACGACCATGTAAGAACATAAAAACGTTTATTCTCAAAGCTTTGTACAGCTCACATCACAGGCTACATACATGGCACATTTCTGTATAAAATAACATACATCCCTATAAAATAAGCTTTTGTTCATCAAGGCGCAGTAGAAGCAATTGCAAATTCATAAATGTTATGGTTTGTACAACATTCCCTGTGTTTCAGAACTTTTGAATTCGTGTCTACCAGGAAATAGGCGTTTGTTTACACCTGCAAAAGAGACAAAAATAGTAATTTACACTTTTAGATGCTTAAATTTAAACTTTTTAACTTAAGAGCAAATACTTTTCACAGGTTAGATTTATTTAATTTGTAATTACTTTCAATGTGATAGAATAAAGTTGGGAGGTGTTTTCAAGTCAAGTTGTTTTTAAGGACCTTGATTAAATTATATGACTACATTACTGACTTAAATGATATATGTACATATTTCAAAGTATCGTCAAAATAACATTTCATATTCTGGTGCTTAACATGAAAACGAAAGGGATCATTTTAGGTAAACACATTTCCTATTTGCAGATTAATTGTAAGTCCGAGATTTTACTTTGTCTCAGGTGTCACTTTAGATTTTGAAGTCTGTATTTTCTAAAACTTATTTAGAATTGCTTGTAAATAGATATTCAGGTAGGTGATATTTTTGAAAAACAAACAAAATGTTACATGTTTAGACATTTAAAAACAAACCTTTTAATCTTGGAATAGGATACAGTACTTTTGAATACAATATTTTTTTTAAATCAGAATTCTGTTTTTATTTTATTAAATGTCTTCTCTAGCACCATCATGTTAATTTACAGTTTCCCATAGATATGAATTATCGATAAGCAATTAAAAACTAACTATTTCAAATATCTAAGTCACGGTTAGTAATTTTCTGATCTCTCTATTCACAGCTTCATTTACTAGCATTTGTTTTAGACTTTGAACAATATCTAAATAACGATCTAAAGTGTAAGAAAGCAAAATCTTAATCTGTTTCATTTCTGATGCGTTTCAAATTGCGTCAATTTTAATCTTTTACTTCTAGTTATTATTTGAAAGTTCCTGTTGCTCTAAGGATAACCGTAATAATAACATGTAATGTATTACATTATAGAATTTTTTTGTAACAGATGTGCAAATTGACCTTTGCAAACTGTTTGAGCGGTAGTACTAATGGCGTCTTAGCATCCACTACCATAATTCATACCATTATTAAAGGCATATTGGTATATATTTCTGATTAGTCAAATGCGACCGTTTTAATTTGCTAGTATCAGCTGTATATTGTCCATTGTTTCAAAGGTTTTATTGCTCTATGGATAAGCATAATAATATTATGTACTATATTCCATTACTTTTGTGGGTATGTGTCGTAATAGGTATGAAAACTAACCTTTGCAAATTGCTTGAGTGGTAGTACTAATGGCGTCTTAGTATCCACTACCTCCATATCCTCCATGTTCGACTTGCATTTTCACATCAGCTGGGTCTTGGGGAGCGGTTCCTGGTTCGTTGGTTCGGACGTTGGCCCTGAATCCATGTTGGTCAGCGACGTAGTCGACATGTCGGAAGATTCCGTAGGCATCCCTGTAACCGTAGCTTCCTTGGACGTTTCCGTGTCCATCACCACTCTCCTGTCGGGTTTGTTGGTCTCCATGCTCGTTGTGGACATCGTATCCGAAGTCATAAGGTGTGGGTTGAGCCTGTGGATGAAATAAATGGATACTTATAAATCCCTTAAATTAGTTAACCATGCATCATTTCAAGTGAAATTAAAAATAATTTATATGGAATCTTTAATTTATTGCTTTCGATACGTCTTATCGGTTTAAATCAAATTGTGTGATAGTTGTTTTATGACTTGATCTGGCGATTTCCATTCGTCATGCCACAAGATGGCGCTGTGTGTCTTACGGATGGTGAAACTGTATTGTATGTGTGTAAGTTTAATTTCACTTCATATATATAGTTTTTCACTTTTGATAAGTATGTTCAAAAATAATTACAATTATTACCCATATAAATAATTTTGAGTAAAGTTTTTTTATTAAAGAGTAGTATGAATATATTTGTCCCTTTGGTGCAAAAAGGTAAGCAATGAGTATTTTTTTGTAACTCAAACATCTTATAATGGATATTTTTTTGAAGGATCGGCGATGAATATGATATATTGTACTTTTGAGCGTTTTGCAGAATTTCGTTAATTAGTTTTTGTGATCTAAAAAAAGGTTTAAACTTGCTGGGTTAGACCAATCTCTGATCATATGAGCATAGAAACTTTTAAAAGATTGGGAGAGATTAGAATAGAAGAAGTTTCAAAATAAGTTTGTTGAAAATCGTACGTCATAAGCTACACACGTAAATTGGAGTCACTATTACATTTATTTACACCGACATTGATTTTTTTGAAGTAAAAAGATTAATTAGATTGATGAGATGTAATTATTTGAATACATTTACATATTTTCTGAACTATCATGGAAAAACGGTGTGCGTTATTTTCTTGCTCAAACTTTCCCAGCTGATTGATGTGTGCATATGTTATTTTTGAAAGCCTTTTAAATTGGATCACACAATTCCATAACAATGATGGATGAGAATAAGAGTTCAGAAATTTAAAAAATTAAGCGTATGTAATTTATTCTCTTTAACCAAAAAATCATGTGCTGTCCAAAGTAGTTTCAACACACTGTAAAACTTTAACTGATAAGTATTTGACTAGGACTTCATTCAGAAAAAAATGAAATGTATCTTCTACTTATAGTTATGGAAGTATAAGCCTAGAGAGCTTTGTTAGTTCAAAATTTCATTACACGTCTATATTTCATTCTGTATCTAAGAACATTTTTAGACTTTTAATAATCTTTGTAAGATCCCGTATGTCATTTTTGCGAAACATAAACACTTAAAAGAGTGACAAATTGTAAAGTTCATAAAATAGTTTTGGAGAATTAACTAAAGTTAGTTCAATTTTGATATTCTAGAGTTATTTGAGATGATAGCTTAGGAAACATTTTATGTTACATTCGAAAACGTTTGTATAGGAACTTACGTAATCGTCGTGACTTCCGTAAGAAGGTCGAGGAGCGCTGTATCCGTGACTTGGAGCTGGGGCAGAGTATGACCTGACTGCTGGAGCAGATGGGGCATATGCGGGAGCTGCTGGAGCATAAGATCTTGGAGCAGGTGCGTAGGACCTTGGAGCAGGTGCGTAGTGCCTTGGAGCAGGAGCGGAGTAGGCTGGAGCAGCAGGAGCAGAGTAGGCTGGAGCAGCAGGAGCAGAGTAGGCTGGGGCAGCAGGAGCGTAGACAGGTTCAGCTGGAACGTAAGCTGGAGCAGCTGGGGCATAAGATCCGTGGCTGGATCCATAACGCCCGTGGGAGGATCCACCAAGAGATGCTCCAGAGTGTCCTAGGGATCCAGATCTGTAGCTGGATGCTCCAGATCCGTATCCGGATGATCCAGATCCGTAGCCGGATGCTCCAGAATGTCCAAGAGATCCGGATCCGTAGCCAGATGCTCCAGAGTGTCCAAGAGATCCAGATCCATATCCGGATCCTCCACTGGATGGCCTGTAGCTGCCCTGGTTCACAGATGTGCCATAGATTCCACTTCCAAGGGAAGCTGAAATAGGTCCCCTGCCATGTCCAAGGATGAAGTAACGGTTTCTCACACCATCGGGACCATATCCAGATCCTCCACCATGGCCGTACTGGGCAGTTGCCAAGCCAACAAGGCAAGTGAAGAGCAGAGCCTGGAAAAGCAAATTAAAATTAGTGTCAGTTTGAAACACTTTCCTAAAGCATGACATGTATGGTTATAAGGCATGAATGCTAATTGTACATGAATCATGAAGAAATTTTACATCACCGGTAACTGGAAGTAAGTATTTGAATATAAGCAGTTATAGTAAATTTAAAGTACTGTAAAAACACCTATATTGTTAAGAACATAAATTTAACTTTAATTCAGTTTTCTTGTATTTCTAAGCAGCAATTTCGTGTGTAAAAATTATCTTGTTGCGTTCGAATATATGTAATGAGACAGATGGGTATCAGACATTTCTTTACATTTTATGGTTTTATCATTAAAAATTCTGAACATTTTATGGTTTTATCATTGAAAATGCTTCTAAATAAGAAATTATAATTGAATAGTTTGTCTTAAATTCCTCAGGAAAACGTTTAACAGCTTTTCATGTCTTATTTAAACTGAATCTCAGAAGCTATCAATATGAAAGGAAAAGTACTTAAAATAAACTTTGTTTCACCATTTTCCTATTTTTAATAGAAAACGTAAGATATCGAAATAACTTCCGAACGTAAAAACGAAATTTTAGGATATATTTTATGACACATATACTGTTCTAATACTTTTTACGTCTGTAGACATTACAGGCAGAAACATGCCCAGGAGTTACACATTTTACAACTTTAATGCTTCCCTTAATTTAGATAATTTGAAGCATGTCAAAATGTATTAATTTGTTTTACATTTTTAACCTATTTAAAAAATTTTAGCAGAATTTTGCTGCAGATCAAACTAATATATTTTATTCGTTAACGTAGGCTTAATTTTGAAAACACTACGAAGAAACCATGAAACTTGCTTCCTAGCTTTTAGTTATTAAAGGTATTAAACTGGCTGTTAATTGAAAATATTTCAATTTTTAAAAGTTTTAATACAATTTTTCTTTTACTTAATCTAAATTTGAAAATGCTTAAATATTGCTATCTGATAAGAGATTCTACATTAAACTTATTTAATAACATTAACATAGAATTTTTACACAGATAAAACGTATTTTTTTGCAACTACTCTAAAAGATGTAGTGTCCAAAATATCATGAAGAAAAAGATAGAAATCCTTCGTTGTTTTTAGTAATTACAAGCAGAAACCAGGCTCGAAGTTTAAAATATTTTAGTTTTGAAAGCTTTAGCACATTTCTTTAATTTAGTTTAATTTAAAGAAAGCTTTTTTTTAAATATTCTTATTTCAAAGACGGTTTGAACTAACTTATTTAACAACCGAACACATTAATATAAAACTTTTCAACTGTAATGCATTTTTTCCTCAACGACAAAGGACTTAGTATCTAAATACAACGGAGTATATGAAGACTCCCAAGTCCACCACTAAACTCTTTTAGTCCTATCACTGCTACAAGTTTAATTTCTCGTAGAAACTAACAGGAGACAAATGAGAACTTACTTTGATCATTGTATCAATGAGGAGAAGTGGAGCTGGTCAGTGGAAACTGAGCTTTCAGATTGTGTTGGTTTAATTGAGTTGAGGCTCGCTTTATATAAGGAATGAAAAATTATGACAGGTTACGAAAAAAGGGCGTGGACATTGAATTACACTTTCCAGCGGACCACTTTCTGAAGTCCAACCGGGGGCGAGCGGGGTATACAGAATCTGGAATAGGAGGACAATAATGGGGGAAGATAGGATGACGTCTGCAAATGGGAGCGTTCACAAAATATAAATTAGCAAGCGTTCCACGCTAATCGGATTCGGTAATTTTTCTCGAAGAACTTTCTTTTATGTCTGGATTTTCTTTAGTTTATTGATTGTTCTAAATAACGTAGGCGAAATTGACAAAAATTAGACAGCTGTTTTTTTGGCATAGTTGTTGAAAGTATGCATAGCCGGAAGTATGAATGTTGGGTTTGGCATTTAGTTT
Source organism: Metellina segmentata (assembly GCA_947359465.1). NCBI lineage: Eukaryota > Metazoa > Arthropoda > Arachnida > Araneae > Tetragnathidae > Metellina > Metellina segmentata. The sequence goes on from OX375881.1 coordinate 57,199,113, forward strand.
TGTCGGTATTGATACAATTTGTTGCTGTTTGCATGTAATGAAGATTGTTGTAATATTTGTTGGTGTATGCTAGATATGGTATTCTACTTCAATAGTTTAGAAATTACAGCAATGGATAAATATTCTGTGTTAAAATAAATGTTAATACTTTTTTTCTAAATAACGCATCTTAAAAAATTAGGGGCTGTAGTTTTAATATGTGAAGGATTTAACATTAATGGATAGTGTTTTTACTTTGTACTTTGCGTGGACAAAAATTATTAATTTGTTTTGGGAGCAATTGTTGAAAGTGTGGATAGCCGGAAAGAATGATGCTGGTTTCGACGCTTTGCTTTGTCGGTGATTTACTGCTGTTTTCAAGTGCTAAAAACTTTTATAATATTTGTTGAATAATAGTAAATTTATAATCGGTTTCAGTATTTAGAAATTACAGCAATGGCAAATGGAAAAAATTCCAAGTGCCTATACTTTTCCTAAGAGAAGGATGTAAGATATTTGATGATGTATTTAACTTGACATGGACAAAAACTTTCGATTTTTTTATATAGTTGTTGAAAATGTGGAATGTAGGAAATATTACTATATCTATATGTAAGTTTTCAAACTAAACTTTTAAAGATTTGTTTTCTAATAAATTTTTTGTTTAATACTATCAGTTATTGGATTCATACACAACGAGAAGATATTAAAATACTGAATATTTTTTCCTCATAATCAGTTATTTATAAAAAAGATTAAGGAAAAAGTTAGAATCATGCATTACGTGTTGCGTGTTTGATCACACTGTACAACTTTTCATTCCAACATTAATTAGTAAGCAACAAAAACATTATTACAACATTGGAGATGAGCATAACAGGTTAAAAGATGATTTACTGAAGCGTTTATTACCATGACAGTTCACCACAATTATTAAACATAAATGAGATTTTAATATAAATTTTTAAAACTTTTTTTCCTTATAAATAAGTTTTACTAGCTTCAGTATATGAAGTATGTGAAACTAATAAATGATTTCTTTGTTATCAAGTTTATTTTCCATTCTGTTTTTTTAGGATCAAACTATAAAGATAAATTAGCACAAATTTTGGTGTGTTTCAAAGCAATTTATAACTTTTTATTTGAACAGTAACAAAAAGAATTATCACAAAACTGGAGAAAACATAACATGGTGGTCAGTTCACTTTGGGAAAAGCTTATTGACAGATTAAATCATTCATCGAAATTTATAAATGTTTTAATTCACACAATGTATCAGTAGTAAAATTGTAAACTATCGGCGCATCTCAAACTTTCAACTCCTACAATTCTATTAATTTAACACATGCAGTTACAACGCATAACCTTTACAGAATTCACATTTAAAAAACTGGTACCTTCACTGTTTCTATTGTGGCACCACAGCAAAATTAAATGAATATGTGTCCCTAGTAATATTTCTTCTTATCATTGCTTTTTTGTTCTTCTGTTCTTTAAAATTTATAACTTACTAACATTATTTCTTTTACCTTATCTTCCTTTATTATTCTAGACATGAAAAGACTGAAACACTTATGGGATTAAATAACCACAATGATTAATGCTTTTCTTTTCCTGTACTGCGTCTTTTACTACGAGAATCTTTAAATAAATTTTTTAGTTTGTCCAATTATGGGCGTTGTGTCTTACCCCCCCACCCCCACCCCAAACCAACCAACATATAATTAAAAATTTTAGCCACTATGCTAAAATATTCAGCTAAGAGAGACTTAAATTACAGTCTAAACTATAACTTTTAAAACTTAATAATTTAGATTTTTTAGTAATAATTTCTAATTAAATTATAATTTAATGTTAATAAAATAATATAATCATTAATTTTATAAAATTTACCATTTGTTACGTGGTACTACAATAGTAAAATAATAATTATATTTTCAAAAAAGTTTCTCAAAACAGAGATATTACCAAACTTTTCAATTTAAATAATGGATCAGACCAGTTTTCAATTTTAAATGATCCGTTAGATTACCAGTAGTATTATCAAACTTTGTTAGTTTCAAATAAACAATGAGTTGAGTTATTTAACACTCCAGGTATTTGTCACGATGAGATTATGTCGCAATTAGCAACGCTGACTAAATGTTGATGAACGAGATATTTCGTCATTGGAAGAACTGGCAGTTCCTGATCTCAGTCAACACACAATATTGTCAATGTCTTGATGGCAAGATATATCTATATATTAGTAAAATTATTCAGATTAGTAACATCGGTCAGATTGTTACTGACGAGAAATTTCGTCGAAATCACTTGATGGGTTAAAATTAAATTTTTGTTTCTTAACGGTACTTGAAAATAACTGTGATTTTTTAAAAGCTTAGAACGCTTAGTAGGTGAAATATGCTCTCTGTAACTCAGTTATTGATAAAGAGATTTCATACTTGAAGGTAAAGAATGATTGAGATTCTATCAATTTGCACTGTTACAAAAATATGCTTTTTTTTTACATATGAAAAGGCTTTTAGATACTAAAGAGAAAAGTGACTTTAAATAAAAAGTTTCATTTATTTGTGGTTTCCCTACAGAAAAAAGAAAAATATGTAATCCATAAAAAGCAAGGAAAAGACATACCAAAATACAATTAGATAATACTCAGTAAAAACACTTCCGTAAAGCAGATTACTTTCTGTATTAAAATCAACTAAAAAGTATATCAACCTAGGAGAAATATTTATGCTGTTTAAAAATTATATTAGCAGCAAATATTTTACACGCATTCTTTTTTAAGGTTTCACAAAAAATAATTTACAATTTATACTGATATACCTGGGGACGATATAATCAATACAAGAAACTAAAAAGGACGAATCAATTTTTTTATTTAAAGAGCTCAATACTTTTTTAATCTAAGCACTGTCCTCAACGGAGCTTCAGAGTAATAATAATTTAGATTCAAAATGATTTCGTAATTCAGAAGAATATATATGTGAAAATTCATAATCCTTAAAATAAATTTAACTCAAAATTTTTTTCATAATGTCTATGAATGTTGTAAGTTGAATGAACAATTGCACAGTAAAAGAACCTTTCCATACCTATACGATTGTTATTTTCTTAATTAAAAATTATCTGTCGATCTCATAGAAGTACAAGGTTTCAACTTTCAGTTTCGTCATGAAATAGCTTCTTAAGCAATTATTTCTCCTATCTGCATGTAATTAAAGAACTGGATTTTAAAAATGAATGACTAATGGCTATAGCCTTATTCCCTACCCCCGTAGCACACCTTTATCAGATGAACCATTTAACTCCTCATTATTCAAAACTGGCCATTTTAACATTAATAAAATCAGAGTAGAGCAACTTTGACCTGCTTGGTGTTATTGTATTTTTATTACCGATCAAACAATCTGTGATAGAAGTCACTGTTCCAATTTAAATAGAAGCAAAAACAGCAGTCCCCGACGGATCATTCGATACGACACTTTTGAAATGTCATTCTTGCGGCGTTATTAATTTAAAAGGTGTGGAGAAAATGTCACCTGTGGGTATTATTCTTTCCGTCGACTTTAACCCCGGGAAGGAATTAATTAGGCAGTTTGTGTCTTATTACGGAATCTGGATTGGTAAATTCCTTTCTATAAAGTAAGATGGACGCCTATTATCGAGCTAATTAGATTGTGATGGATCGTAAATTGGCTATCTGTCTCTATCAGTGATTCATTAGGAACTTTTATTTAAGTTCTTTTGCATAATCTAAAAGACAGTGGCGTATGTTCTTTCGCAAGCTCATAGTCCAGGTGCTTATCAAAATTCAACACTGGTTTTCATTTTTATTCTTCCGTCACAAAGAAGCAGGTGGTGCAGTTTCTAAAATACGAATTGATTGAGCAGCGTTTGTCAAGAAAATGTAATTTGATTCTATTAACTATAAGATATCGCCGTTAACTAGAATACAATGCATGTTCTTGTACAAAACCCCATTTTATTCGACATCATTTCGCTTCATGGGAATTTCATACCTTTAAAAAAGTTTTTAATGCTTTCCTAACTTGGATTATGGAATTTAAATTTAATATATGATTAAAAAACAAATTACTTAATGTAGGCCGAATTAGCATATTTTGTGTAAGCTGTGATTGTAAATTTATCGAAATTTCCTTATTAGTACTTAATTAAATGTTTGATGACGGAATGCATTTGTACGAAAGAGTTTTGTTTCCATCTGAAAGCATTGATTTAAATTTTATACTGTTTTACATATTTGGATTCGATTGATTTAGCTTCTAATTTTTCGGGTTTCAAAAAGAAATAAAAATTAAAAAAACTGTATATTATTGATACCTTGCATTTCTGTAATAATATCAACAAAAAATCACCCTACATTGTGTTTTATTTTCTCCTTTCGATATAGCACATACACACTAGAAACCATTATTTAAGTAGCTTCAGGCATAAATTAACACATAAAATTTTCTAGTTCAATATTTCAGAGTTGAATTTTTCATACAATACTCTTACACACACAAAATTTCGTTTCGACTAAATAGTTTTTTTTACCCTCATCCTGTTTCATTTACCATACATATGAAAGAAGCATGCTGGATTTGGTAAATTAATGATTGCTTTAATCTTTTGCAGCTTTCATCATCGTAGGAAAAAATGAAAACATTGTAAGATGACTAAGCATTATCGAAGCTGTCAAACAAGTTAAAAAAATTCTTCATAAACTTCAAACTTTATAAGGTATATTCTCCCTTGGTCTTTCGCTAAAATCTTTAGTTTATTATACTTAAAATATAAGCTTATGTTTCCATATTTACGTAAATTAAAACTACTGTTTGATTGAAGTTGGAGACTAAAGAATATTTTAAATATGTTTAATTGCGTTGATAATTTTCTGTATGTTCTGGCTTTAACTTGAAACGTCAGCTTTAGGAAGCTATAAATACAGTCAGGTTGTAACATGCAAAAAGAAATTACAACTATGTTTAATGCAACATTTAATATATTTGCCATCTGGAATATTAACACTACTAAAGCTATGGAAAACATGCCTTTCCTGCATTCTAATGAATGAATATTGAACTTACTTAGAGTTTAAAGTTTCAATAAAGCTACTTTTCCAAAAAATAGTATATGGTGATGATTGTGATACGGTAAATGCAATGCGATAATATTTTCATTTTGAGAAAAAGAAAATGCGATGGGGGGGGAGGGGGAGTTACAACCACAAATTTATTGAAAAGATATCCGAGAGATATTACACAGAGTACGTTCATTATGTGAGCGCGATACGTTACAAGAACAGTTGTTCTTGTGTTCTAGTTGCTACTTATTCTAGTAAATGAACATCGATAGATGACAATGCATGGATTCTGATAGAATTAAGAACATGAAATATTGGGTGCGATTACAGAAAAGAACATGAGTTAAATACAATTATTTTACAAATAGGAATGAGTCACTAACAGTATATGAAGATAAATTTCTCATATTTCGTTACATAATTTAACAAACCATTTCATATTTTTAATGCAGCTATGTACACCTCATGTGAAATCATTGTATACAATTATTGGAGTGATTAAAGAAAAAATGAGAAACGAGTATTAAATTAATCGAATCCAAATCAAATCAATTCACATATGTACACCCGTCAGAAAAACCCAGACTCACCCGATCTCAATTGCAGAATTTACATCACAGAACAAAACGGAAGGTAGTAATCGATAGGGGTGAATGTTTTCTACAAATACCAATATTTAAAATTTGTCAAGGGGGCCGTCTTCATATTAAATTGGGTGCTTGCTCCGATATTTTCAATACGAACCCCCATCTTTTATCAAAATTTGGATTCTACACATAATTTCAGGCGGATTTGATGAAAAAATAATAAAAAAAAGTTGACCGAAAAAATCCATAAAAACCATTGAGGGAGCGTGTAAATGTTCGGAGTTCAATCACATTATAAATATCAATAAAGATGTGCAGTGGCCGTCGCAGTCAATAACCTGTTACAGGCGCCTTGGTATGGAGTCCGTTAAGATGATGACAAAGTCAGAATCCATCAGATTGAATCCCAGGATCTGTTGGCAGATATTTCAGTTTTCACTTTGTGAACAATCCCCAATAACTCTAATAATCATCGAATTTTGCAAACAGTCTCCCTCCTCTACTAATTATGCACGTGATGAACTGAAATTTGGAATTCCGATGTTTCAGTAACAGTTGAATCGCAATTTGCCCAGGTTTCTATTGATAATTTTTATGAATATTAATTTCATAATTAATAAAAAATAGTAAAATTTAGTTTGATAGTTAAAATGTTTATAGATTGTGTTTGGGTTTTGTGTACTAAAGGATGAAAAACAATTTCCAAGGAAAATTAATGTTTTTAGCAAATATAACAAAAAACGTGAAACACCAATTTAACATTAGGAGATCTAATTTTCGAACACTTAAAAATCGATGGAAAATCCAATAAATTTGATGAACGTTATTTATTTCCGCCTGAAATTGTGTGTAGAATCCAAATTTGTGATAAAAAAAATGTGGGATGTTGAAATTTTCGGAGCAAACACCCAATTTAATATGAAGACGGCCCCTTAGACAAATTTTAAGAATTGATATTTGTAGAAAACGTTCATCCCTATCGATTGTCACCTTCTGTTTTGTTCTGCGATCTAAATTGTGCAATTGCGATCGGGTAAGTCGGTAGTTTTTTGACCCGGGTGAACAAAAACTAAAGTTTTTGTATTCTAGCATTAGAACAAATTCTAATATTTTTAATAAAACAAATTTGTTGTAGAAATGTAACGTTTATTGAATTTGCTGTGTTTGAAATGGACGAATTTGTTATGCATACACAAAGATTAAATTTTTCAAATGATTCTTGAAATTTTTAGAATAATTATAAATGGGGGTAACATAAATGTGAGAAATTTAGATATAATACAATTCATGGTTCATTTAGACATTAACAGTTACTTTCAGATATGACCTCTTCCCATTTTAAACTTCCACAATGAAATTTATATATTAGTTCATGATGCTGTTACCTAGCTTTGTAATGTTTTTGTTGGATTCTACTTACATTCCCCTGACATATTGCTTTAAGGCAGGAATACAGTAATTAGTAATTAATTTATGTTTGTTAATAGTGTGCTCGTTATAAATCATTATGTCAAGAGATTGATTAAGATGGTAATTAAGAACTTAAATATGATAAATTACCCTCTAAAGATATATAATTAGAGTATGATAAAATTCTTGTAGCTGGACACCATTATTACTAAAATATCTATGAACCCATATTATACTGCTAAAAAAGTCACTCCATTGAGAACACATTTTTTAACTACCGGTGTTTAAATCGTGATATTAAAGTGCAATTAGTAACTTTTGAAAAGACTAAATTGTAGTACTTATTGTAATTCAAGTAAATTTCAAGAAATAACCACCTAAATAAATTTTAAATCCCATATATTAACCTTGACTTCAAGTTTATTATTGTTGACTTACACATGAATCGTGATATCGAAACGATTCTTGAGGATCATGATGTCGATTTTTGTATATTGCTATTTTTAATGCTTTTAAGTGTTTCGATTTTGGAATAAAAGGTATTAAACTCTAAATATATATAGTTATAGAGTATGATGAAATTCTTGTAAATAGACACATTATTAGTAAAATATCTATAAACCCATATTTATAATTCTGAGAAAATCATTCCAGTGAATATACTTTTCTTTTAATCTACCAGTGTTTAAATGTAATATTAAATTTCAATTATGAGTTTTTCGAAGAGACTGGATGTTCAGTTATTATAATGTTATTCACTCTTATATATTGCTGGATGTATTCTATTATTTGAACTAGTAAATACAGAATGTGAACCAAACTTTCACACTGAAAATATTTAACTCACATTTTTGACTATTGGCTCAAAACGGGTTGAGATTTGTAGAAATTTTAGCAAGAGATTTAAATTTTATTTTTATGTATTTATACTTACATACATATGTGTATTTTACATATTTATTTTTGCTTCAAGCTAATTATGGTTGCTTAAAATTGAATCACGTTATAGAAATACTCCCATAGGATCGTAAAGTGAGTTCATCCATACTTAGGACATCATCTTGCAGACTGATATTTTTATTAGTTCTTGGGTTTCTGGTTTTAGAAATAACGTGAAAAAAATTTACAAAATTAAATGAATGCTTAATAATACTCAGAATATTGATTTTGATTACTTTTTTAATTTCTAAGTCCCGAGAACTAAACTCCTCGTCACTACAAGGGGGACAACTACACCTAGTTATGTTGAAACTGGAATGGGTTGTAAGTGATCTAGTTTTGTTGAAACTAGATGAGTTACAACTCACTCTATAACAATAAAAAACTTGCTCACTGTATCTTAAGTGATTATAATTGTGTGTCTTTCTAAGCTAAAATTTATTGTAATTATAACGTTATCACATAGTGTACACTTAGACGTGTATATAAGTATAAGTGATAAAAGTCTTGTTTTGATTTCAAATGTTCAAATAAAATTCTTTATAATTTTTCTATATTATTTCGTATTATATTAGTACACTTTAAATTTATTGGATTGCACATTAAGTTGTATTGAAACTGGATGAGTTATAACTTCACACTCTGTAGCAAAAGAAACTATCCACTGTAGCTTAATCCACCCAGTGATTGTCTCGACAAAGTAGCACGTCATTCGCAAAACTGACCAGATCTTGATGGACACGATACCTCGTCATTAAAAAATGCTGACCTGATCTTGACCTTGGCATCATATAAAATCAAAAATATCTTAACAATTTGAAAATTCAATCGACATTCTTGATAACAAGATATATCGTCAGTGACAAAATTGGTCAGATCCTGATGGTTGATATGGATGATATGTTGTCATTAGAAAATTATTAGATATCTCATTATTGAAATCATATGGAGGGGTAATAATGTCTACAATTTTATGCATTTAAGTTAAACTTACTGAAAAGTAATGATTGACCTTTAGATTACCACTATAGATATATAATTGACGCGACTCTTCTAACTTCAATGTACAACTGCTGTACTGGACGTAGCCTAAATGCTTTCTTGGAGCGATGATTCTTATAACATTCATGGGTCAACTGCTGTACTGACCGTAGTCTAAATGCTTTCTTGTAGCGATGATTCGTATAACTTTCATGGTGTAACTGCTGTACTGGCCGTAGTCTAAATTCTTTCTTGTAGCGATGATTCGTATAACTTTCATGGTGCAACTGCTGTACTGGCCGTAGTCTAAATTCTTTCTTACCACGATTAAGGTACAACTGCTCTTCCGGCCATAGTCTAAAGGTTAAAAAGACGTGTTAGTATAAAAGAAACATCCAATATATTAAAAAAAATTATTATATTTCTTTGAAATGTATAGATATTTCAGGATAATAAGCTTTGGCAATCATTGTTCCAAAACAAATATACTATAGAGGTTTAGTAATTGTAAGTTTTGCTGAACAGATGCACTCGTAAATGTCTCCCAGCTTAATAGGAATTAATAAAAATACTTGTAGTTCCAGTGAAGCAAAAAAGCATCCGATTTCACGCGTCTAACATTCAAATTCGCTGTAGGAGTTCTTAAACGTTTCAAAACACAAGTGGCGAATCCTTCAAAGTCAAGAAACACTGTTTTAAGTTCCATTGTAATCCGGAAGCAGGAAATATAACAGGGAACTACGCTTCCCTGCATCTCGCAACACTCCCCTTAACTACCGCTTCTGAGCATTAATGTTGAGAGAGGAAACTACACGGCCTCCCCAATCTGCCAGCCTCTGTCATCAGCAGGCTTTTCCTCAACTCAACTCACTCATGGCAGTCACTTTTTGCTTCTTTTGACATTGACGCTCTGCAGAACACTCGGCTGTCCACTTAGCGTTATGATTTTGCTTCCTTTGTCAGAGCAGGCAGTCGACAGCTTTGACGTCGGGGGCGTTGGGATTTGATTGTTTCCCCCAGTTGCTTGTAGTCAATACCTATAATCGGCCGTCAGAATGGGTATTTAGGTAAAGGAAGTTGAGTGACAAATCGTGCGATGAATAGATTTAAATATATATAGTGCCTTTCATTCTGAGTACCTGTTATTCAAATTATGAGCTAACATTTGCTTTATTCAACTCAGAAAAACTTAGCTTCGTTACGAAATCATTCATATTTGAATAAATGTCATAGTTTACTGTTAGTGGAAAGGAAAATTTTACGTATCTTAGGAAAATTTGCTGTTTTAACCCTCCTGTTGGTTGTCTTGGCAACGTATCTTGCCATTGACTAATCTGACTAGATATTGATGGAAGAATATCTCGTCAATGGAAGAAAACTGACTAGATCGTTACCTCGTCGTGATAAGAAAATAGTCATGAAATTGATGATGAAGTATCTCATCGAAACCACTTGGAGGGTAGAAATGACTATTTACGCAAAAATCTTAGATATCAAATTAATCTTGAAAATATAATCATTCCTAATATGATGAAAGTAAAAAAAAAAAAGGCCTTTCATCTTGAATAATATCATAACATCCCTTTGCGTAGCACTACAAGAAGTATGAGGTAATTGCAAACAATTTGAGGTATATAGAGCAGGGTTGGGGAAACGTTTCACATTGGAAGGCCTCAGTAACCTTTCTTGTGATTGTAGCTACGATGTATCTCTTCATTGATCAAATTAGTCAGATCTTGATGGACAATATATCGTGTCATTGATAAAATTAGTCATATCTTGATGGGCAAAATATCTCGTCATTGATAAAATTGGTCAGATCTTGATGGTCAATATATCTTGTCATTGATAAAATTGGTCAGATCTTGATGGGGTAAATATCTCGTCATTGATAAAATTAGTCAGATCTTGATGGACAATATATCTTGTCATTGATAAAATTAGTCAGATCTTGATAGGCTAAATATCTCGTCATTGATCAAATTGGTCAGATCTTTATGGACAATATATCTTGTCAGTGATAAAATTAGTCATATCTTAATGGGCTAAATATCTAGTCATTGATAAAATTAGTCAGATCTTGATGGACAATATATCTTTTCATTGATAAAATTAGTCAGATCTTGATGGGCTAAATATCTCGTCATTGATAAAATTAGTCAGATCTTGATGGGCTAAATATCTCATCATTGATAAAATTGGTCAGATCATGATGGACAATATATCTCGTCATTAATAAAATTAGTCATATCTTGATGGACGAAATATCTCGTCATTGATAAAATTGGTCAGATCTTGATGGATAATATATCTCGTCAGTGATAAAATTAGTCATATCTTAATGGGCTAAATATCTCGTCATTGATAAAATTGCTCAGATCTTGATGGACAATATATCTCGTCATTGATAAAATTAGTCATATCTTAATGGGCTAAATATCTCGTCATTGATAAAATTAGTCAGATCTTGATGGACAATATATCTTTTCATTGATAAAATTAGTCAGATCTTGATGGACAATATATCTCGTCGATGATAAAATTAATCAGATCTTGATGGATAATATATCTCGTCACTAATAGAATTAGTCAGATCTTGATGGGCGAAATATCTCGTCAAATCTATTTTATTAGTTAATTTAGCTGTTATTTAATAAGGCCGTATTTCAGAAACTTCATTTAAATATACTAAAAAACCGTAAATATTCTTGTTCATGCATGTTCACAATGGTGTGGGTATCTAAATGTAGTTTTCCATATTCCAATTGGATCTTTCTTAGCATTCATTAAACAATGACTTTAATGTGTCATCTACTAAGATCACATTTAATTCCATCCGTAATTTTTTTTAGGTACCAGTCTTTTTTGGCACCTGTTGTTAAACAGATGAATTTAAAGATTCCATCAAACATAAATACTGTGCAACGCAGTTCAAAGCTGATTAAAAAAATGGTGTACCCGACATCCATAAACTCTCGTCAACCAGCCTTACGTATTGGTGATGCCAGTCGGACGAGGGAAGTAATCAGACATTTAAAAGTCGAATTAGAACTATATCATAAACGTAACAGCTGTCATATTAGTCCTTAGGATTTACTAATGTTCTAATTGTGCTGGCCAATGAAGGTTTTAATTTTATTTCATTCTTCGGTATTTAAAAAATACTCCAATTTAAAATTAAAACGAAACTATTATAAGACAAACAGAATTTATTAATAAAAATAAAAGGATTTCTTCTGTAAAATTCCGATTCTGTCAAAATCCCGCAATTAAGGACGCAGAAGTGCTCAATTTAAGGACTGAATACTACGTTGTGTAGACGTGTAGATATAAAATGTTCGTACTTGATACGACCTTCGGACAGAGTCCGCAGGCGTACTAATCGCTAAAAGAGATTCTGAAATAAGTCGAAATTCTATAGTGCTGGGTGAGCTTTAGTCCAGTGTAGCTTTTCATTGCGGGGGTGTAGTGAGAACTGCATAAGTAAGGTCATTCGAAAAATACCTAACTAAACTAAAATAAATATTGGACGGCAGTCTTAAAATTAGTGGAATTTGTAACCAGTTAATGACTTGTTTGTGAACCCTTGCAAGGAATTTCCATGCTTGATCAATTATACACTTTGCATGTTTCAAGTTAGGATTTCTGATTCATATAATAAATATCCTATGTGGACATTAGGTAATTTGCAATTTACGTCGTACTAGAGCAACACAACGGGCTATTGACCACGGTGCGGGATAAATCCCTTAAGGGAAATATCTGAGGACAGCACCTCGTAATTTTGAACCACGGTCAGATAACGAAGCAACACCTGAGCTGGCACCCCACACTACAAACTTCCATACCAACCCGACGTGAGGACTTTCGACCACGACAGATTTAAGGTGCACCAGCCGCATCTACACCATACCCTTACAAACATCCATACCCGTACCCGGATTCGAGCCAGGAACCTTCCGATATAGAGGCTAACACCTTAACCACCATACCAGATGTGGACATTAGCTGCCTGCTAACTTGTATTGTGCTCTGTTATGGAGCCAGAGGTCCTGAGAAATTAGAGGAAGGATGAACCGTTAACTATTTTGCATTCTTGTCTTATCTTTTCTGATTAATTTCACGCATTGTTGTTGAGTACTTTTGCTATAAACCTTTGTAATGTGTACTTGTTTTGTACCTGTTAATGAAAATAAATAGTAATAATATTAATATACTATATGTATAGTAAATTTATGACGAACAAATGCTATCATACCTCTTCATTTTCAAAGGTGAATACAAATAGAACGTGTCTATAAAGTATTTCCTCTTGCGTAATAATTAGTCACAAAAATATTCAGTCGCTTTAATTTTAAGTAATTGTTTTTGAATTGTTACAAGCGTTAATTGTTTTCACCAGACGTTTGTAATTAAATAGGTTATACAGGTAAAAATAAATCAGGAAATCAAATACTGCGGTAATACGAAAGGGCTCTTCGTGGGCTTTTGTGTTAAATGAGCCATTTACGGAGGAAGAAAGTGATTTGTTCCTCTTTCTAAGCATAAGACCGAGAAGGTAGTTGGAGAACAATCAATTTTGGATAAAAGTTGTTAAACACTTATCTGGTTCTCATTGTTTAACAAAGAATTTAAAAAGCTCAAAACGAGCAGCTTGGTTACGTATTTTATGTGTTACTTAAATGGACTTCAGGGAAGTTTTTGCTTCAGGAAATGCCTTATTAATGTGAGGGTACTTTTAAATGACTTTTACGACTAACTTAAATTCTTAGTTCATTGGAGAAGTCTGGTTCTAGTTTCTTTTGTATAAGGATAAATTCAAAACATTCAATATCAGAGATTTCTCGTGTTGATTGAGATAAAATTAGAATATTTTGAGGACATAATCAAACCATTAATATAGGTTTGAAATAATGAATTTAATTTATATGTGAATATTTAATTATTAAATTACATAAATTAAATAACACATAAATTTTCAATTACTGTATAAGTTTATTTAAATTACCTATACGTATTTAAATATTGTACTTAATTTTTAAATTTTTAGTTTTTCAAAACAATTTTAGCGTTTTAACTTTCATTGCAAATCATTACAATGCCTTATAATTTGTTTTTTCCACACAATTGACTAAATTAAAGATTACGACATTTTTCATCATTCCTTTGAACAAATGTACTTAATATATGATACAACAAAACGAATTCGGTAAACGTTAAGAAACTGAATTACAAATGGTTAAGAGGTAAAGGTAAAGGTAATTTTAGTTAACGTCGTACTAAAGTAACACAACCAAATGGTTAAGAAGGGCCATAAAACGTGTACACGTGAGTTTCTAGGAACATACCAATAACAATTGAGAATCAGTTCCTACATACTTTAATTGAATTTTAGCTATTATGTTACCCACTCACGTAATTACATTTCTTTCTGAGATGTGCAATATTACGAGAACTCAAAGAATCAGGTCGGATGAAAAAAGTTGGAGAATTTAAGATCCTGGTTATACATATTAAATACCACATGGGAAGTCAATATTACAGAAATAAAATCGAAGTAGTGTCAATGAATTATTGATAATCCCTTATGTGTTTATTTATGTAGCTGTACATCTAGTATATACTGGCAATAACGTTTGTTTTCCACCTAATAGGTCCCAGATTCCAAATCCAATTTGTTACTGTATGTATATTGGGGATTGTTCCTGTTAGATGCAACGGTGATTTATTCATTGTGATATCCGTCACACAAATTGCCGACAGTTCTGCCTTGTTGTAACCCTTGGCCAAAGAGTGTCAGTCGTAGGGGATTGAGGAAATTTGATTTATGCAAGTCGATTGTGCAGTTGAAATCAGTGAAATATTGAGTAATCATAATCATTTAGGAAAGGTTTTCTCCTTACCTAAATGATGGGACCTTAATTAACCCTCAGAGAGCCACGATTTTTCCGAAAAGTGTAGAATTACTTTTACTCCACAACATTCATTATGACTAAATAACCACATCTACCTGTCGAAAGAATCTCAAGGAAGATTCTATTGATCAGGGAGGTCAAAACTGGCAAGATGTCACTAAAGAAAGACAGTTTATTGAATGGGTATATGCGTATAAATCCCTCAGAAGGTTAAAAGTTTAAATGGTGTCCTAATGAACGGTTTGATTTTCAAAAGCAATCGTAGTGTTTATTGTTTTCATGTGAAGAATCTACTTAAAAAATTTGTTAGCTATTCCAAAAAAAAAACCTCCAAGTGGTTTCGACGAGGTATCTTGCACATCAAATCTAGCAAATTTACCCATTGGTAAGATATCTCTCCATCAAAATTCTGCCGATGATTTTACTTACGACGAGCTCAAGATCTGTTCAGTTTTTTTCTAAAGACTAAATATTCCGTCCATCACAATCTGGCCAGTTTTCTTCTGATGGCGAGATTTATCATCCATCGAGATCTGGTCAGATTTGCTAATGACTAGATACCACATCGAGACAACCTCTAGGATGGTAAAGCTTTTCCTTTTTGCATGTACGATAATATCTGCTATCTGTACGTTATTTGGAAGGATTAAAGTTACAGTGGTGTAAGTCACTTTTTCAAAAGAGAGACTAAGACGCAAAAAAAAAAAGATATAATAATATTTAACTTTAACTAAATATAATTAGTTAGACACAGATCTAGATAAGTCAATCTGTTAACTCAAACCATGAAGTAAGTTAGAACTTTATTCAACGACCAACTGATGGCAGTGGAAGTTCTGTCCTTTTTAATAGTCCTTTTTTTAGCTAAATATAATTAGTTAGACACAGATCTAGATAAGTCAATCTGTTAACTCAAACCACGAAGTAAGTTAGAACTTTATTCAACGACCAACTGATGGCAGTGGAAGTTCTGTCCTTTTTAATAGTCCTTTTTTTAGCTAAATATAATTAGTTAGACACAGATCTAGATAAGTCAATCTGTTAACTCAAACCATGAAGTAATTTAGAACTTTATTCAACGACCAACTGATGGCAGTGGAAGTTCTGTCCTTTTTTCTTCGAAAAAGTGACTTACACCACTGTAACTAACCCGTCCATTTAATGACTCGTGAGAGTAAACAGATGATTACTGTTCAATTTAACTGCATGATCCCATAGAATCCGGAAACATTCCAGTTAATACCCATACATTTGTTTTAAGTACATTTCCATATAGGATTAAACATTTAACACTTCATCTCAGTACATTCCCTGGTACCTATTGGTACTTTACCGTATTCTACGTTGGATTAATCCATCACAAAAGCAGTGTTTACCTCTTTTCTTCAAGCTGGAATTTACACTATTCACATCGAATATATCATTCCACATCTATATGCAGTTCCTGAAGGTATCTAATCTAGTATGAAGCTGTGAAGTATTGCTAGGGATTTAAGAACTGCGACAAAAGCTTTAGAAGTGATGTTAAATGACGTTGCATGTAATTAAAAATCCTAAAAAAGCAAAGCAAAGGATAAGATAAGGTAAAAACCGTAACTTTCTCCTGAATTCAAATTCTACTTCACAGATTGACCTCAATAGCTGCTATCCGTGGAGAGTCTTAACTCTCGGATACTTCCTAGGATCAATAAGTGCATGACCTTGAAAGATACGCTTTACTGACACCATGTATAGTATTCGACGTCTTGGGAGACATTTTGAGCAATAATTAAAATAATCGTCAACTAATCGCTTTCCTTATTTAGCTTTATATTTTTCCTTCAGACATGCTAGCTTGACGTATTCATTTAACCTGTCATCCGAGTCTTGGAATTATAACTTTTCGTCCATTTTCCTGAAAGATCTTACCTAAATCATGTAAGAAGAAGGGTTCAACGAGTAAAAATATTATGCTTTAAAAATTTATTTCGGGAGCATGTGAAAGAATAATTTTCCTTCTTTTTCATCTGTTTGAATGGCACTGGTGAAAAAATCGGTACAAAACATAATTTTTTTTATACAAAAAAAAATCTTTTACATATAGATTGAGGTTAGGCTTCAGTGTGTTTTCCAAATTGGTTAGAAAGTTGTAAGGAGCACAGGTTCGATTACCCTTGGAAATATTTCTCTCTCTCTCTTCTTTCACTAAATCTGTCCTCGTTTGGCCATATCTATGTACACTCACTGCCAAAAGTTAAGCACGAAAGGTAAAATGCGAAAAAACCGACAAGTACAGCTTTGATTGACACGAAATGAGGCAGGAAAGTAGCAAATAAATTTATGGATGAAATAAAACAACGAATTAAATACAAAGATGAAAACAATATTGAATTTTCATAAGTTATAAGAGGAAGTCATATTGGAGTCTTTAAAAAATGGTGTATAAATCCAAAACAAACTAACAAAACCTACATTAATAGTGTGTGTGCCACCCCTCATCTTGCAAAATTTACAGCGTGTGACTATGCCTTCCATGAGGTGATCAACGACTACAGAGTCAAGTAATCTCCATTCCTCCTGTAGAGTAGTTTGCAACTCTCTAAGAATAGCTGTGGGTGGGAAGCGTGCAGATAAGGCACAAGCGAGGCATCCCAAAGATTTTCAATGAGATTAAGGTCGGGTGAGTACACCGGCTAAACCATACGCGCAATTCCCTCACTCCAGGTAGTCGTCGACGATGTAAGCTATATGGGGACGTTTTTGTTTATGCATATGAGTATAAAAAATTTTTAATGAAAAATACTTTACAAAAATTTTTACATCATAAGAATTTACTGTGATTCTAGATAAATTGAAAAAGCTGTAGTAAAAATGGCCTCTGCTAAACGTCAGATCGACCCAAGTTGATATGAATCTCACCAGAGAGCAGGTAAAGGGCATCTCAAAATGACAATTATCTTTTATCACTATGTCTGTCCGAAGTATAGGTATTACATACTAATATCGACAATTGTTTTCGTAAAAAAAATATATATATTTTTTAACATTATCTGATTTACTGGTATTTGATACTTGTTGAAGACAACGCCTTATATATTTTACTGTCAAATATATTTTTTTGAATTTTGCGACCCTCAAAAATTTTTACAAGACAAGTCTAGTCTACAAAAATAGGACAAACATAGGAAGACAAGTATACAAAGATAGGAGGTATCCTCTTTAGTTCTTGTTTTTAATAATTGTTCAGATAACGACGCGACAAAAGGAAGAAATATAACATGGTCTTGAATCAGGATACAGGATGCATAAAACCACATTGTGCATGTACAAATATACTCTATAATAAAAAAATTGACGCACCAAGAAGGAGTTGTCCTATTGCTTTAAAAAAGGGTGGATGTGAAGAACATACAAAGAAAAACAAGCGATTAAAATTTTAGAACAATTGAATGATTTATTTCAAAGTTTGACCGTTACAAATGGAGGAAGTCAATAAGGCGTTGGTCCACATCTGGCCTGGATGCAAGCTGTCACACGGCGTGGGATAGACTAAAAAAGTTCCCGGATGGTGTCCTAAAATGGAAATTTTTTGCCAAATTGTCTATAACTGTCGGGCTAAATGGTGAACATTCCGGGATGGTTGCCATCGAATTCCCTTATATTACCAAATATGGTCTATGGGAGTGAGATCAGGAGACCTAGTTGATAAGGAAATGTTGGGAAATATTGAAGACCATTCATTGCAACACGTGCCGTGTGCGACCGAGCATTATCTTGGTGAAAAGTAAGTCCGGGGTGTTGCAAAAGAAACTGCAACACAACAGGTCTTAGAATGTCGTCTAAATACCGGTGTGTTGTAAGTGTGCCAGAAATGACTCAAAAAAGCGTCCGGCAATCAAAGTGGATGGCATCCCAGACCATAACGCTCTGTTGTGGCATGTGTGGCTTGCGGTAGTAAGGGCAGGATCCCCACGCTTCCCTAATACGTTTGCGGTTGTCGTCAGGACACAGTAGGAAACTTGACTCGTCACTGAAGACTATACGTCCCAAGTCAGCTCCATTCCAAGTTGATCGAGCCCGGCACAACTCCTTCTTGGAGCATCGATTCTTTTTTCTTCTAGAGTGTACTACTTTCTATTAACCTCAAACTTACTAACCTCAAACTGAAGTGATAGTGAAGAAAACTCAAATAGCAGAATCCCTTTGGATCTCTCGTAGACTTATTTATTAGATAGTATGTACACGAATTGGAAGAGAAATTCGATTTTGCATTAAACAAGGGTACACACTTAACTAACAGGATAAATTAAAATTACACTTAATACTGCCATAGGCGCATGCTAGAATTTGATTACGGTCGAGGTTCAAAAACTGAATACAGAAATTTTAAGACAATTAACAAACTATTCTTATTGGAGATCATGTGCTGAATTTACATCACACGGAAGCAATACAAGGAGCTATTGGTGACGGTGATCAATACCGTAGTGAAAGATTCGAGGACAAAACCTCGTAATTTAGAACCCATAAAATGTTCCTTCACCTAAATAGAGAAAAGGCAACCTCACATATCTCACTTGTATTAGTTACGAATATCGAACACATGTCAGTAACTCATTGATGACCTTCATCCTTTCATATTTTCTAGTCAATTAGCAAACCTTAGCACAATATCCTTGCTAAAATTAATTTATTACTTATATCTATTGATGCAAAGTGTCATTTTTGTTTATTGACTATTCACTTATACTATATTTTACATAATTTAAATTACATGGTTCGATTCCAGAACATGAACTTGCGTTTCACCCAACCTACCATTTATAATGAATGTAGTATCCATGTTGGTCAATAGATTTCATATATCTAAAAGTAATAAAATTAACCAAAAAATGTATAACAGAGAGAAATACTGAATGTATATAAGGAATAACCTTTTAATACAATCCTCACCAAAGAACAGTCCCCAAACACCCCACTTTCATCTTAATCTTTCATCTCTTTTGTCCAATAGGTCAATATATCTTGCCTTTTACCACCCTTGCTACACCGTCACTTTTGCAGGTTTATATTTTATGTTATTATGACATAATTGTATATAAAACAAATATTTTCATGGAGCTTGGCGTAGACAGAGGCAGGCTATGCCTACGCCACTTCTAGCTACACCCTAGAAATACTTTCTAATTAGGAGCTAATTTCAAACAAGTTTGAAAATAAGGGATATCCCCTTTGAATACCGAATTGCCTTATTGGCCAGGTGTGATACTTCTCCAGGAATGGGACTTGCCCAGGAAGCGAAATTCGAGTAGATTCCACCTGGTGGGGGAAGGGAAAAAATTGGTTTCTTCCGGTCTCTTCCAAGAGGCAGTTTCTGGTCAGAAAATGATACAAAACCGATCGGAAATGACCACGCCCCACTCCGTGGAAACCAGTTCAGGGATCGCATCTCTGCTATGTAATTATTAGTTAACCGTAATGGATAGATGGCTGAGGGGCTTTGCAGGAAAGAATACATGCGCATTGAAAAGCAAAATTGTGACCCCAGAGAAAGCAGCTGATATGTTGGGAAGTTTAATTGATAGTCTCTGGTTTCCTACCCGGTGGCGATTTCTTAATAACGTGGAAAAGCGTGAACTTGATTTCAAATCTATCTGTCAGGGAATTTTCGAGATAAAGAGAGTATCTGTCAGAATTTGAATTCAAAGAGTTACTGTTCGTAAAGCTGCGAACTTTGGTTCAAATGGGTCAATTGGTTTGGGATTATGAAGAGTAGCGTCTCCGAATGGAGTACCGTGAAGCAAACGTAAGAGTTCCATGAAAACATTACTAAATATATATTTTTTTATTTAGGATCTGGGGATCGCCGTAGGGCAATGGGTTTACCCACTGCGCTAGCAACTTGCGAGTTCTGACGCGGCAGGTTCAATTCCTGTCGAGATGGATTCCTCGCTTAGTATATTTCTGTCACTCTCACTTCTTAAAATATATCTGTGTATGTCCGTTATATGAAGTTGCTTGCCTTGTGCATGGCCAAATAAGGCCAGTGCACCATTAAACCAACTAACCATTAATATCTGAGAACCTTGTGCACATATTTAATACGTCAATGTGAGGTAACGTTTTTATAGCTCTTCTTCTGTACAAAGTTACCTTTATAATTGAAGATCATCGCGCACCATAATGATATGTCAGAGGCTGGTACATACTTTCAATATTTTCAGAAGAGCAACTTTCAAGTTTTAGAACATTTCAAAATAATTACGTTTTATTCACAATTCAAGAGGTCGTGTTATCTAAAAGGGTCTAGTATCATATCTTGATGTACGAGATACCTCGTGGAAAGCACTAGGAGGGTTAAAATATCAGGCAACTTTTAGCTATTTCAAGTGTTAAGATTTTTGTGTCATGACGTAAACAGTCAAAATGCTATTAGTCATAAAATATTTTCAATTGCAAATCATGTTTTATATTTAAGTATTTTACAGTTATTACTAACTATTTTTAAATTAAACTCAAAAATCATATGTTCAAATAAGAATCTAAAAGGAAGAATATTAATATTATAGGTGGCAGCTGCTCCACGAGCGGCCTCTTCACATTGCAAAGGTAACAATTTGGTGTGGTGTCTAGATTTGGTATCATAGGCCTTTATGTTTCTTTTGGAGAACGGGTACACTGGTGACAGTGAATAGTGCATCGAAATACTGACAAGGGTTCTTCAACCACAACTGCGTAGGCGTCTTCGAGGATTAATAGGCGTATGGTATGGTTTCTGCGAGATCGTGCCAAGGCTTATACGGTTGAAAATTCTTTTACATTTATGCACCGCATGTTTCTAGGGCACATAATTTCTTGGCGATATTTTCTGGCCTCCCCGTTCGACAAAACATTACTATCTGCGACTATTTTCCGTGGTGTTACCTGAAGTCAAAAGTGTACGAAAACAGGCTCTGAACAATCGATGACCTGAATGTGTGCCAGTGCCCAGGAATTCGACAACATTGGGGGGAAATGTTGGAAAAAGCGATACTTAAGTTCAAGAAAAGACTTGAGTATTGCATGGTGAGGCATTTGAAGGACGTAATTTTCAATACAGCCTAAATGTTTGTACAAATACCCAAATGACACACATAGCCAAAATTTTTCGGCATTAATGAATTATTTGTGATATACACAACCTCTTGTCATACTTCCATTTGAAAACTGTCAACTCCTTGAATATAACTTAAATAAAACCTATACAACCTATATAAAATAGAGCAAATTCAAAGATCCCATTGAATAGATCAGTCTTGTATGAACCTAAATGCATAAATTGTTATAAAATGTTGCTTTCTTATCAAATTGCAAATAAAATTTTATATCCAATACTATTGCTATTCACTGTTCAAACAATGCTTGAATTTGTTTTTTTAACAATCCAATTTGCTTAACTCTCCAAGAGGTTTCGACGAGATATCTCGTCCATCAAGATGTGACCAATTTTGTAAATTACGAGACATATATCACCAAAATATTGATTAAGGTATTTTTATAATGATGACAAGATCAAGTTCGGGTCAGATTTCTTTTAATGACAAGATATCTCGTCCATCAAGATCTGGTCAGCTTTTGCAAATAGCGAGATATCTCGTCGAAACAACCAACAAGATAGTCAAAAACAAATATTCAAGATGGTCCTCTTTTTTTGGAGGAAAAATAGTTTAATATTTAGGTCTTACTTATCAAGGAATTTATTTCATAAAAAAATATTGTTTTAGTTTCCACAATATCTGTAACTCAATAACCTTGAGCAATAAACTTAACATGCGAATATTTCTATTGATGATATAAACTGTACGGTACATTTTGATGAGGTCTCTAAACACATATGATTGATTACAGGAGTTCAATTGTACTAACTGTCAATAATTGATAAAAAGAAATTTAGTTATAAAAATAAACTAGAGTATCTCATAGCCAATCTACGGACGATGTACTTTTTAAAAAGCCTTGAAGGACTTGTTTAATCTTGCCTGATGATAAAATTATGCTAATTTAAATGTTCTGAACTTGAAATAAAATACAGTTTTTCGCATCTAACAAGGATTTGCATACTTTAACTATTTTTATTTGTAAGTGTATTTTAAATCTTTAAATTATTCTAGTTTTTTATATGACTTCAAGCATAAAAATACGCTGTGTGTGTTTCACTTCTAGTTAAAAATATCACTCGAATCTAAACATCCTTTGTTCTGGGTGCCTATTTTTTGTTTTAAAAAATGGATACATTCACAGAGGATTAGAAAAGAGTTCTAAAATTTGTATTTTATATTGCTAGTGACAATATTCCTAAAATAATTGAAGATAATTATGTAGATTACTGAAAAAGTATGCAACTTGATTACCGAATAATGTGAAAGAATTGCTGGAATAATGTAACACATATTACAAACTGAAATAATTACTGATCTATATATATAATTCTCTTACGTGGCACGCAAAAAAGACGTTATTTGTTTTCGCGTTTTGGCAACATTGTACGATTCTTTGTTTATCCCAAAGCCTCGCGCTTCAATTGAATTTATAGCGTTATCGGGTGAAATTAAAAAAAAAATGAATTTTAGTCGAGCTGTTGCAGTAAATAATAGAAATCAAAGAAAACAAAGGATCTTTTCAGGGTTATTTAAAAAAAAGGTCCGTTTCGGGGCAAACTATTATAGTTCAACAAGACGCTTGCATTACAACTTTCGACAACAAACTCAATGAAAAAGCGTGGGTGGCTCGAGTGCTGGATAAATGTACACACAACCAACATGCTGGGTTTTCAATTTCCAAATCAACGCTCACATTTCGAGTCAAAATTTGCTCAAAGTTTCCATTTGAATTCTGATTTCAGAGGTACTGTAAATATCTTTTCTGAAAAACAGCATAAAATTTAGATTTGAAAAATATTTTTTTGGAATATTATATTTTGTAAACAATTCCTTCTGCTAGGACACATGTCTTCATTGATGCGAGCGAAGGGAGCATAGGTTCGCGCAGCGAACCAATGAGGACTGCGAAGCAATCCTCTGGGGGTTGGCGAGCGTTAGCGAGCAGGGGGCGAGCCCCCTAGTATAATATAACGTAAGTTGTAACTGACATAAATAATGTAAAGTAACTACTAAAGTATGCAAATGCATTACTAAAATAAATAATTTATATTTATTTCTTAGTTTTTTAAATTGAAAACTAAAATAAATAATTCACATTTATTTCTTAAATATGTAAATTCATTACAAAAATAAATAATTTATATTTATTTCTTAATTATGTAAATTCATTATTAAAATAAGTCATTTATATTTATTTCTTAATTATGTAAATTAATTACTAAAATTAATTAGTTACATTTATTTCTTAAGTATGTAAATGCGTTACTAAACTAAACTTCGTAATTATGTAAACTCATTACTAAAATAAATTTTTTAATTATGTAAATTCATAAAAAAATTTTAATATGTAAATTCATAAAAACAATTTTATTATGTAAATTCATAAAAAAAAATTTTAATATGTAAATTCATTGTTAAAATAATTTTTTAAATAAGGAATTCATTAATTAAATAAATAATGCTAATTCATTACTATCTCCCAATGAATTCGACGAGATATCTAGTCCTATAGGATCAGACAAATTTTGCTAATGATAAAATATCTCGTCATAAGTATTGCCGATCAAGATGTGGTCAGTTTTTTAAATGACAAGATATCTAGTCGATCAAGAAATGTCCAGTTTTGCTAATGAAGAGATACCTTGTCGAGAAAAGCAATAGGAGGATTAATTAGATAAATTATTGCTTGGTTATGAAAATTACGCATCGGATTTTATTGTAAAACTTTTATTGAAAGATAAATATTACAGAATTTCTTTTGTACCATAAGTTTCTTAATAACTCAACAAACCGTCGTTTGCCAATTACTACAAAAGTAAAACTTGACAATCGAAACATGAGATAGTCCTCAAGTTGTATAGTCACTAACCTTGCAAATTTCCAAAACAAAACTGGTGCAACGTAAGTTCTGTTAGCTCTTTATTAACGACATTTTATAGGTGCATTCATTTAATAATTAGCTGACCAATATATTGTATAGTGTCCAGGATTTCTCAATCAAAGCGTTTCTGGTTCATATCCAGGGTAAATTTTGGGTGTTTATCCGTCTGAAATGAATGTGGGGCCTCCCTATAAACGGCTGACCTCAGAATGAGTGGCAAGAACGAGTATCAAGTGTATATCGCAGCACGACGATAATTCAGTTGACCTTGGGTCAGTTGATTTTTTTTACAGGTATGAAAGGCCTTTAAGGAAAAGTAAGCCAGACTCAAAAGTATGAATGTTGATCACCGTATGTGGTTTTCCACTCACCAATCCGTTATCATAATTATGACTTTCGACACGCGATAGTCATAGATTCAGAATCAGTGCTAAATACGCAAGTTGCGGAAGCACTTTGTTTACTTTACCACCATTCCCCTTATTTAAAGAATAAACTCGTTGAAAACATTGTGACTCCACTTAAGGACTTGAATGTGCACCCACTCTCTATGATGCACTTGATTCATTAACACGCACTTGTAGTGCCAGGTTAATTCGACAGGACAAAAAAAATCTTTTAAATAACAAAGCATATGTTAAACTTTCAGACATAATGCGACATATTAATCTATATTTACGTAGACGTATACTCGAATGACTACGAATAACAACTACAAATTACATAATAGATTCGAGCTCAGGTGTTGCCTCGTCACGTGACAGAGGTTCAAAATTGCATGGTATTATCCACAAATCTTTCCCTTCGGGATAGATTCTGTACAGTCACCAATAGCTCGTTGTGGTGTTCCAGTGTGCTCCAATTAAAATACCCTTCTAGTTTTGATCTGACCCTAAAAATTACTTCCGTAAGAAACATGTTAAGGATAGCAATTTTGGTTATAAAATTATTTTCTACTTAATGTACTTTCATTGCTTACAAATAATTTTCGTATTGATTGGGTTTCACATTTTACACACCCATTGTAAGAAATATTTTAGATAGTTAACTTGTGTGTTTGATGCTAATAATTAGATTGAATATTTTCAAATATAAACTTTTAAGATAAACTAAAGGTTTTTTTTTTAACAAAAGATTCTATTATACTCAATAAAACTATGGGAATCAAACCAGAAAATGTTCTGCAATTTTCAAAGGAAAGTAGCGGAATTCAACCCAGTAAAAATAGAGAAATAAATTCTTCTTAAGAATTTCAAATTAGTCACGCTATTTAAATTTACTTTTTTTTAGTTGGATTACTCTTCTAGAAATTTTAAGATGTGTAAAAAACCTGACCTAAAAGGGGAATTTAACAAACATGCCAAACCATAGCTTATAAAATCGATAGCAAATCAATTTTACATGACTTATTGAGCTACAGAGCTGCTTGATTTGGTTAAAACTATCCAAGTAGCTTTAGTAATACTAGTAGCTTTAACGAAATTCTTCACCAGCGTGATGACATAAAGCAATGAGAAATATGGAAGTTATATAACGAATGCGAAAACGATGTTAAAGACTTCAAAAAATACCTAATACCAAGTGAACGAGAATCAACTGAAGAGACGTTAAGACGCTAACACATGACTGAGGATTATACATTTTTGTTTGTATTAGAAACAAGAATTAACAACCGAAAGGAGAATGTGAAATTCAGCTTCAAATTTTTTGACAAATTGTTTTTCATTTAGAGTTTTGATGGTAATGCGCGTATTACATTACTATTAAAATAGAGTATAACGTGAGACTGCTATGCTATCTACATATACGGGAAATTAATAACTAGCGCAAATGCAGTGAACGAGTGCTAGATAATACGGGTATTCATAGAAAGCAAACATGCTTTGCATGAGAAGGATATTCACAGAAAGCAGAGCAGGCTGTAACGTCAATAAATCTTCCTCTCCAAGTGTAAAAAAGCACACACACCCCTTATATACATCCGCAAAGATCCTAACAAATACACCTCAAACAATTTCAATCGGCGATATCTCAAGTTGTCCACAGTACTACTTCCACGAAAATCAGCAGTTTTTTCCGATATTTCCCCACAGTGTTTTCACCACACTTAAATCACATTATCCCAAACATTGCGTGATTAGCATAAATTGGTCGACGTAAAATACCCTGAGCACCCTGAACGTATCAGACCAAAGTAGTTGAAAGCAGGAAGTTCAGCACGTACACACACAAACACTACTCTGATGGGCGTCTGATCCGTATTCATTCCTTTCCAAATCGACAGGCAGGAGAAAAAAAATAAGCAATCAAAATATATAGAGTGCATGTTATTTTGATTGCAATATTTTGTTTATTGTTTTCCATTCGTGTCTGAAATTTCTGTAGGTATGTTACGCCTGTTCTTTTTGACATGGTGAGGTGAAGTACAAAATGTAATTTTCGTTTTAACTTTCACTTGTGACATTAAAAGATTCGAAAAAAGACAGTTCGATCTAGCCGATAGGGTTCTGAAAGTTTACACTTCGATTCAGTGTAACGATTTGTCTATCAAAAAACTAGATAAAATTGGCCATGTTAGATAATATTTTTTTTTACAGTTTATTACAAGGTTCATTGCTTTTTGAATCGTGTGAAAGTTTTACAAATTCGATTTCGTGTTTGCTCTTTACGTGTCATTCATTTTTCATGCACTAATACAAGTATGTTTTTTGTCAAATTGTAAGTTCTTTAAATTTTCTACATCGATTTTGCTATCGTCAAAATATTTTTGTTTTTTTTTTCACTAAGAAAACGACATGGGAAAGTTTAATGTAATTTATTTTTAATATTAAGTTCTTATGCTATGCGATTCTTGATTCGTGCGAATGTCTTCCAAAAATAATTTCGTATTCCGGAATTTTTTGTTTTTAACATTTTCGTGTCATTTTTCATGAACAAATACAAACTTGCAAGTTTTTGAGAATGGATCGAATTATTACTCGATAAAATGTTTATTTGTTGAGAAAAGCATATGGAAGTTTACTATAAATTATCTTTAATAATCCTTTTCCCAATTTTATAATTAATTTTTATCAGATGGATTTCTTAGAATTCAAATATTCATGGAAAATGTAATTTGAAATAGTTTATCGACAGTTGCTCTATTCTTAGTAAAAAAATAATGCGTAATGTATTGCTAAGGCCATCGTGTCTCAGTGGGTACCTTCACTGCATTAGCAACCTGCGAGTTGTAGGTCGTGCAGTTGTCCTGTCAGGTTATATTTCTCTCTGGATGTACTTATCTCCTCTGGGGCAGTAAAACTTTATTTGTATGTATGTACATTACTAGAACGGTTGTCTGTCTTATGTATGTAGCAGCTAGGCCAAATATAGTCTTTGTGCTATATAAAACCCCAAAACAACCATCAATTAAAACATTGCTAGTGAAATTTAATCCTGAATATTTATCTCTATTTCCTCTAACTATTATATTGAAATAGTAGCATATCTTTTTACTATTCCGTATTTAGCAAACAAGACCCATGAAGCATTGTGTTAAAAAAATTTAATTTGTTTGAAGATTTTTAAAGTTTGTATTATTATAAAGTATTTTTTCTAATGTTGAGAGTGAATGACATTGAAATTGGCATTCTAAAACATTTGAAATCTTTCGAGGAAATTATTGGCTTTTTACTGCAATTCGTAGGTTAAAAGAAGAAGCTCATTAACTAATAAAAAAAATTTTGTACAGCTGTTTAAAAAATAACTAGTTTTGTTGAAAAAATATAAATTATAAACAGTTTAAGTGTAATATGTATGTTAAGCAGAAAACAATGAAGCAATGTGTTTCTCATCATCATGAAAGCAGTCATTTACTTGTCTCTTAAAAAACATCAAATAATGATTTCTTGTTTGCTGAAGGTATGTTTTTCTAAGAAAACATCGATTTCTCAAAACGTCTTTAGAAAGTAATGATTTTATAACTCCTTAATTTGTAAATAAATACATGTTTTCAGTACGACCAAGTACAAAAGTGAGGTCATGGCATGACTCACACTTAGAGTACCATGTTAAAAAAAACGCAAAAATTGTGAAAAAACTACACTGTTTTCATGAGTAGATTGGTTGTAAATTTAAAGGTATAAATGTGTTTAATACTTTTAAGAATATTTGTTCATACATGCAAACTAATAGAAAAATTTATTAGAGTGGTATCGGTTAGTTATTGAATGTTTAGAATACCACCAAATTTGCCATTTCTTTCAAAATTATAATTATTTTAGGGCTATGTATGAACTGAAGTTTAGGAAGTTTCTCTTGACTTTTAAGATAATCTGTCTCTTTCTACAAGTGATGTGACTTTGCCGAAAAGACCATGGATAAGACGTAACAAATCAAATAACGTGTTTTAAAACTCCAACATTTATATAATACTACTCATTATGATTCTGTGAGATCTGAAAAACCAAATATTTAAATATCTACGATTTAAGAAAATCTGTTAACTACCTTAGAATACTTATGCCCTGTGCACACATCCGGTTTTTCAACGTGAGGCACCACTGCGTACCGAAGCCCAACTATGCACACATAACAGTGAAATGACGCACGAACTCATTTCGCGCCATTTGCGATAAATATTCTATCGAAGAAAACGTGTTTATTTCGCTTACTTGGTGTACAAAAAGTATAATTTGAAACAAAATAGACGTTACTGAATTCAACCATTTATTAATTATTATTCATATTCCATTTGTTTATGAAAACAAGGTACTTGAGAACGGAGACTCATGTGCGGCGACAGTGCGGCGCCGTGGGGAACTGCGGTACAAATTGCACGCAAGTTAGACGTGCGTCACCCCAGCGGCGCTGGAGGCATGTGTGCACTGCTCCATTGGACTGCACTTGCGTTGAGGCAGGGGCGCCGCACATTGAAAAACCGGCTGCGTGCACCGGGCCTAAAGTTAAGAAGTATGGGAATATTTCAGAATATTGCCGAGAAAAAAGTGTTTACAACATTTGCAATTTTTTTCTTTCAAGACATAGTAATTTGTAAATGTGTGTGGCTATGACTGGAATAAAAAATTTGGAACTTGTTTTGAAGATAAATATGGTAATTTTAACATTCTTAGGCGTCACGAGATATCTGAGCAATGAAGTATAGTTTTGTCACACAACACACCCAGGATGCTTAAATAAACACTCTTAAACAAGTTGCTAAATGCTAAATGAAGGAGATCATTGCCGGTACATATAAATTTTGATAGAAAAAGTTAAAAATTCGTTCAATTCTTAATTCCTTAATATTTAAATTTCTGAAGGCGTAAAGTAACCTTTATAATTGGATACTCATAAGTAAATGTTCAAGGACAATTTATGAACTTTTCAAATTACTAAAACTACAAATTATGAACATTTCGTTATAAAAGAGCCTGGATTTTATGAATATAATGTAAAACAGTTGACATAAATTTAAGAAAGCAACATATAATTTTACAATAAATACCAAATGTTGCATTCTCTATTGTAAGGAATTAACTGTCATGAAACCCCAAGATAAATATGAATAAATCAAAAATGTACAAGACACATAATCTATCCTTTGATTAGTATGAAATTAGTGAGAAAACATTTACATAGATAAATACAAATGGAATTATAATTTAATAAGGGTCTAAGAAGACATTCATTATTTATCCTCTTATATTACGAAAAAATAGCAAAAATATAGCATTAATGTGTGGGAAAGAAGATGAAAGGTTTAATAGGTTCTTATTCATTGGGCTCCAGTTGCAAAGAAAACGATTTATCGACAGTATGTGAATAAAATTTCATATTTTTTACTGTAGATTTATAAAACATTTTAGGTAAAATATCATTTTATTAGGAGTTTAATTGTGGAGTAAAATTGATTTGGTAAATATTAATTGAACCATAATTTTGTAAAAGACGCTAAGAATTATTTCGTTAAAAATATAGCCTTTCATAATCCTCTATTATTACGATTCAACTAGATGAAAAATTAGAAATAATTTTGATAAGTTTAGCTGTAATGTTTTTTTTTTAATTATTTTTACTGAGCAGTTAATTTTGGTTTGAAACAAATTAAATTGCCATAGTTTAATTTTATTTACTTTTTTTTTAAAAACGTAACAGCGCCTATGTAATTAGTTATTTGTAGATAAATTTTCTGGAAGCTATTTTATAAATTCACTAGAAATAGCAAATAGTCAGACAAAATTTCTCACATATAAATATGAATAAAATCATAGTTTGATAGAAGTAGATTTTGGAGTATTTAATAAAAAAATCTCAAATACTAACAATAAATTATTAAAAATTTGGTTAGTACAGTATTTAAAAGCCAGAAAATAATTTAAATATTTGCCTATTTGCAAGTAATGTTGTAAAATACTGTCCTCTAGAAGACTTTTATTACCTATATTTAATAGCACGTATTGGGTTACAATGAGTTTATCACTGTGTTAGCAACCTAGATGTTGTAGAAGGCTTAGATTCGGATTCTTTCCTGAGTGTATTTTTGTCTTCTGAGTCAGTACAACTTTCCTTATGTGAGCATGTCTATTACTTGACTTTGCGTTGCGTTACAAACAGCTTGGCCAAACGTAACACTGGTGTCATAAAAATAAATTCAAACAACTTTTCATAGCAGTATTCAACTGGCAAAATAAATATTAAGTAAATATTCAGGAGACAAAATAATTTAAAATTTCACTTACTAGCAAAAGATATGCAAAATGCCTTCCTCCACAGGTCTTTACAACTCAATAGCAAAGAAAATCAAAAATAAATGTAAATAAAATCATAACTGTACATGTTAAGAAGCCAGATAATAATTTAAATTTTCACTTTGTAGCAGACGACGTGCCAAATACACTCCTAGACAGAAGTATTTAATCATCTATCATCAACATTACAACTCAACTAACAAATAAAATCTGAAATAATTTTTCAAAAACCAATGTTGCAAATTTTCAGAAGCCTGAAAAGAATTAAAGTTTTTACTTTATTTTACTTCATTTCAATTTTTCCAGATTACGTGCTAAATACCCTCCTATACAAGTTTTTTATTATCTACCCTAAAAATTAAAACCCGACTAGCAAGAAAAATCACAAATAGATGTAAATAAAACCATAACTGTACATGTTAAGAAGCCAGAAAAAAATTTAAATTTTCACTTAGTAACAGACGAAGTGCAGTATACCATCCTCTGCAGGTATCTACCCTCAAAATTACGAATCAGCTAACAAGAAAAATCACAAGCGAATCTGTATAGAACCATAATTGTAGATGTTCAGAATCCAAAAAAGAATTTTAATTTTGGTTTAGTAGAGCATATGATGTGCAACATTTACTCCTGAAGCAACACGCTTCAATAGTTCTTCAGCAAGAGAAGCAGACTACGCCTCTTAGATTCCACCATTAATCTATGGCCAAGTCTCAGCGCATTATTAAACCAGCTTAACTATCGCGTCTATCAATTCCCGTCAATAGAAGGAGGCTGACACCAACCACTCGAGGCGGAGGTTTGGGAACGTGTTCCCAAGAACCGAAAAAAGAAGCAGGTGGGAATTCGAAAAAGAAAACAGCAAAAAACCTCGAAGAAACACTTTCGATTTTTTCCCCTTTTCGACCATTCATTCATGTGCGTAACGCTTTGAGATTCAGATTAAACCCTTTCAAGGAGTTGAGTCACGTATTCCTTGGATCGAGTCTTTGTCTGGAATTGTTTGTTTTTTCTATGTGTAAGAGATAATCAGGCGACTGACTACAAACCTTAGAATTTTAGATGGTGGGAGTGTTTCGCGGGTGAACTATTTCCTATTCATTTGACTTAATTGATTTTTTAAAAGTTCTAAACAAAGGAAAGAGGCGTCTTAATGCTTGTTACTTTTAACCCATTGACTTCCAGGCTGGATGAAGAGAAAAGTAATCATACTTACTAAGTGCGAATTTGAGACTTAATGTTAACATACATTTCTTAAGAATCGAATGCATTTAGATGCAGAGCGTATTTTGTTTTCTACTTTTGAGCATGGGGGTTTTCTGTCACGTTGGAGGGAATGTAGGTGGAGATAGTGTTTCCTGCACCTATACCTAACGTGACTTCACTTCGTCTGTATTTGGAATATGTGACTACAACACCTCTTCAATAAAAATTACAAGCTCTCTCTCTCACTCATTCCAAATAGATGTTTGATAGGTTACTGGTCTCAATTGAAATTAGGTTAAACGTCAAAAGTATTCAACGCTACAATAAAGTACATTTTAAGGTAACCACATATCTCACCCTTGCAGGAAAAGTGACACAACTCAAAATTGCATAATTTGATAAACATAAATTTAGAGGATACAATAAAACTTATATTGAAATAGTATAATCTTCTTTAAAATTTTAGGAAAGTCTTTATGGTGGTAACCTCTAATATATTCTATAGAATAGTAATATAACACGCGCTGGGGCACCTCATAGATATTTTTCAATGACATACCATCAAAATTTTTATTTTTTGATTTGTGTCACTTTTCTTGCCTGGGTGCGATATGTATCTTGTATGAATATTTGGGAAGCTGGAAATAAAATTCCCTCTTCATATGGTCTGTTTATACCAAAAATCCCTCATAGAACTTTCATTACTTTCCAATAGCAATTTCTGTGGAACCAAATGGCTAGTGGTCTGGCAATTATTTCAACAGGTTCTGGATTCGAATCTCAGTTGAAAAGTGATTGTTCGTTCCACGTTAAGCCGGAATAGTTGATGCATTATTTAACCTTCTTTGACACATATTTTAAATTTTAACAGTTGTGAAACAATTATTATTATTCGATCTGGTATTTTATATAATTTTGCGAAAGGTTTTAAAGCTAACACTTTCTTTTATACTTCAGGCAGTTTTATAATTGATATAGTTTACTCTCATTAGATTCAAATAATTTCTTTAAATAACTTTTATTTTCTCCAAAATATAAGTTTCGCCATTTTTATTTATTTTTACTGATTTACCTAAATGGACAATCGCAAGAACTTACTAATTCCACGTTCGAACAAAGCTTTTTTTAAATCCATCAAAGAATTATACGTACAATTG
This sequence comes from Metellina segmentata, assembly GCA_947359465.1. Lineage (NCBI taxonomy): Eukaryota > Metazoa > Arthropoda > Arachnida > Araneae > Tetragnathidae > Metellina > Metellina segmentata. Next base: position 57,233,106 of record OX375881.1, read on the forward strand.
TTACTAGCGTGGAATTAATGCTTTTAATTTTATTTACATGTCTATAACCCTTTTTTTCGAATCCAGTGTCATGAAAAAATTTCCTTTTATCATGTTTTCAATTATTGATTATTTTCTTAAAAAATTTTGTATCAAAGGAGTTTAAACAATAATGTAAAAACAGTATCGTTGCTGTTGTATACCTGTTAACGCAATAGCTTCTGTAAATTTAACTTTCGAGAGAGAATTTAACCGTGTGGACGTGTGTAGGGCACATACAATAAATACAAACAGACAGACAGACACGAAACGAGCAAGAGGCGGATTTGGCTTCAGGAGGGTCCAAAATGGATAGACTTAAAATGGGTCGAAAATATTCAATGTTCAAACAAACACTCCATTCTTTTTATATAGATTAATCGGAAAATGTTTCGGTGTACGATCACTTTTGTGACGTTTTCTTTCTCTGACTCCTTGTCTTTCCATTTTTATAAAAAGAAAATGCGTCAATATTATTTTTTTAAATATTAAGTTTTATTCAGAATTACATTGAGATGATATAAAAAATTGTGGACTTTATATTCGAATTAAATTCTAGGCTACAGCACCTTTTCTACAAATTTTTAAAGTGTACGAACACTTTTGGGAGCCACTGTATGGTTTATTTTTCCATAAATAGTTTGAACTTGATTCTATTAATAAGACAATCTTAGTCATATAGTCATAAAAAGATTCTTCGATTCAATGCTATTTTGAATTGAGTTCAATGAGAACAATTTCCAGATCACCAAGATAATTCCCATGCTTTTAGTTTGAATTCAACATCCAACTCCATCTTCTGAATATTAATTTGGAACGCTAAAATGACACACTAATTTCATTTCTCACGTGCAGGCGTTAGCGTTCATTTTTCTCTGAAAGTCACGTACGAGTGTAGAATAACTTTAGCATGACAAATAGGTCGTGAATTTAATTGACGTCTTTTCAGCACTGTTTTGAAGATTTTATTTTTTGCAATGATGTATCACTTATTTGAATAAAATATCAGACTTTTGTAAGGCCTCTGGATCAGAAATGAAAAATGGTCTCGAATTAATTTCAGATACTCGACATAGATACGCGTGTGCAGAGTGAACAAAGTCGTTATCTCTATCATAATTGCCAGTTTTTTACATAGAAAAATTCAACTGCGTCAAAGCGACAGAAAAGCTTCTTTATTTCCAATTCATTGAGATTAATTTAAGAAATTCATCACATATACGCGGTTTGAGAGTGAAGAGTCATAATTTGTACTGCAGTTGCCAGTTTTCTACGCAGAAATATTCCAATGAGCTCGTTTAAAAATACCTTTATTTGTCATTCAGAGATAAATTTCATATACTCGACATAGACACACGTATGGAGAGTGACCAAAGTCGTTAATTTAGATTGCAGTTTCTAATTTTTCACATAGAAACATTCAACTGCAGCAATAGAGAACCTCATTTCCCATTCATTGAGATTAATGTCATAAACTCATCATATATATACTTGTGTGAAGATTGTACAGTCATTATTTGTATTGCAGTTGCCAGTTTTCTAAGCAGAAATATTCCAGTGATCTCGTTTAAAAATACCTTTATTTGTCATTCGGAGATTAATTAAAGATACTTGACACAGATACGGGTGTAGAGAGTCAACAAAGTCGTTATCTTTATCGTAGTTGCCAGTTTTTAACGCATATATATTCAACTGCGTCAAAGCAACAGATAAACTCTTCATTTCCCATTCATTGAGATTAATTTCAGAAACTCATCACATACACGCGTGTGGAGAGTGAACAGTCATTAATTGTATTGCAGTTGCCAGTTTTCTACGCAGAAATATTCCACTGAGCTTGTTTAAAAACATCTTTATTTGTCACACAGAGATTAATTTCACATACTCGACATAGATACGCGTGCGGAGATTGAACAAAGTACTTATTTTTATAGCAGTTGCTTGTTACTTACGGTGAACTGCCTCGTTTAGAAATCTCTTCATTTTCTGTTTATTGGTGTGTGTGTGTGTAAGGTAAAATTAAATAACTATAAAAAATGTAAGTTTTTTTACAAAACTTTAAACTTTGAATTAATTTTAATTATGAATAACCAATAGCTATGAAAGAACTTTGAAAAATAAAATTATTTTTCATATTCAAGAAAACTATAATGGTAAAAAATATAAGTAAATAGCAGCTGAAATGAAATATTTAAGTAGATAAAGAAAAAATTGCAATTAAAATAAATTGAATGTTTTTAGTAGAGACAGAGAAAATTTAATTGATTACAATTTTTCAATGAATGGAAGATAGGTTTCTCGACGTTTTAAAAGAAGATAATCAGTTTTCAACACATGTTCTATGGACATCTTAGTTCCATAAAATTAGCTTCAGCTCATTAAGTCAGAAACGCCTTAAGATAAAAAAAATGTCATGCTCTAGATTGAATGTTCTCGAACCATGATATTATTTCATGAACGGCAAAGTTTAATTTACTTTTCTCCAAATGACATGAAGATTTAAACACAAATCTTTTAGCGCCTTTTCCGTTAATGTATTAGGTTTCTAAATGGAAACACTGTACCTATTCCAAATGATAGATGTAGTTACTTGGTTGTCGAATCCAGATTTCAATAAACCCAATAATATAATTTGAAGCATAACACCCAAACGTAAATGCATTTTATTTTAATTGCCTTGTAATGGAATTCTGTCAAAATTATAAAACTTCTTTGAATTGCAGCATAGATTATGCTACACGTCTTATTTAAAAATAATTTTATTTTACTTTTACATGTCTTTTGTGTAAATAAAAAGCTACCTGTTGCATTTAAAAAGCTTTGTATAATTTTTTTATAGTTATGGAAAGGAATTCTACAAATCATTATGTATTCACCAAGGTTTTTTTAGGGAATGTTGGTTAAAATTTTATTAAAGAATCCTACCACCAAGAAATGATCTCACATTTTATCAATATCTCGCACAAAATAAATTATTTGTTAAAATTTAATCCAAAATAATTTATTTACATTTAAAATAATGGAACATATATATTCACAACCTAGTAGCAGCTTGACAAACGGAAATAATTAGTTGGATGGTACTTCAATTTTCGTCCACACTGGAGCTATTTATGACAGTACGGAATCAATCCCGAAGGCAAATATCAAGGAACAACACTTCGCAATGTTGATCAAAGGTCCATAACAAGGACAATGCTGGCACCCCACTCGCCCAAATTCCACAACCAGCCAACGTGAGGATCTTTGAGGACACGACATAAAACGTGTACCATCTACCACATACATTATTATCTTAGATTGGATTGTGTTACTAGATCGAAACTCTCCAGATGATAATCCTCGACTCTACCAACATGAGCTACAGCGGTCTCCAAACAGAAATGAACTAGTCACTGAAAAAAATGTTATATTCTGAAAAGGGAAAGTTTTTAGCAAACGTCACTGTGGCATTCTAGGTAACACTTTTGTGATTAAGTTTAATATTTGGCATAAATCCCTCTGTACTCGCAAATTTACTGAAACTAGAAATTATATATTCGAGTTTAAAAATCGTGTGGCAGTAGTCCTCAACGTCGATATGGTTTGAGATTTGTTTTTAGTTGGTTTTTCTCAACTATGCGTTTTTCGTGCTGTAATTCTTTCTCTCCATATTTAATGAACATTTAGAAGATAATAATTATTGGTCTAAAAATGTTATTATGTATCATATATCCTTGTGTTTGTTGGTATACCTAAGATATTACCAATTCCATTCTGATTAGTATAAACATAATTTTGTTTTAGAGAGGTATCTTACATTTCATATAAGCTATGTACTCTTTCTCATGGCATATGATGAGAAAATCCAAAAGGTCCATTTAATGCATTCAAAGTTATAACAGTATAGCTTCAACTAACAGAAAGTACTCCATGATGTAGATGGGTTGCACTGCTGTTTAAAACACTGTATTTGTAAGTTAATGTTTGTGGGTGGCTCAATTACGACAATACTCGTCCTGCAGAATTTAAAAGTTGCTAAATTCCATAACATCCCTCTTGTTGATAGAATGTCAACTGCGGAAGGCCATGAAAGCGGTTTTAATCCTCTAGGTGTTTAGACAAGATATCCCGTAAATGATGAAATACCTCATCAATATAAAACTGCTATATAACTCCAAGGGGATAAAACTCTAGATGGAACGAAGACCCAAGTAGGAAAACAAATTGCCCCTTGCTCCGGAACTGGTGACACTTTGGAACATTTTTTGCACAAGAGGCTATCCACTCCAAAACTGTTTGTGACTCCAAGATAAACTACCAAGAGGGTTAAGAAAACAAGTGTACTTCTGTATGTGTGGCCATACAGAGGTTGATCGCGACCATGTTGAGTGGTCTTTAGTCAATTGAGTGAGAAGCGCCCAGTGAAGAGAGGCTATCCACTCCAAAACTGTTTGTGACTCCAAGATAAACTACCAGGAGGGTTAAGAAAACAAGTGTACTTATGTATGTGTGGCCATTACAGAGGTTGATCGCGACCATGTTGAGTGGTCTTTAGTCAATTGAGTGAGAAGCGCCCAGTGAAGAGAGGCTATCCACTCCAAAACTGTTTATGACTCCAAGATAAACTACCAGGAGGGTTAAGAAAACAAGTGTACTTCTGTATGTGTGGCCATTACAGAGGTTGATCGCGACCATGTTGAGTGGTCTTTAGTCAATTGAGTGAGAAGCGCCCAGTGAAGAGAGGCTATCCACTCCAAAACTGTTTGTGACTCCAAGATAAACTACTAGGAGGGTTAAGAAAACAAGTGTACTTATGTATGTGTGGCCATTACAGAGGTTGATCGCGACCATGTTGAGTGGTCTTTAGTCAATTGAGTGAGAAGCGCCCAGTGAAGAGAAGGCTGAATATCAACGAAGAGTGATGCCTTGATATAATTTGAATCAATGCCTGTTCAGGCAGTTGCTGGTAGTAATTGTCATCATATTGACAGTTCAACATTTCACCGAGCAACCATCCATTCAAGTAAGTACCTATTGTTTCAAGAGCCATCTGGTATTTGTCAGAAGTGCCATCAGGCTTGTCAATGACATGCGACTGATTATAATCACATTTACAAGTTACAAATTCAACAAGATGTGTAAGCAGTGAAACTGTTGTCAACAAAAAGTACTTCCGGGCGGAAATGCGCTGCACTGTTACGCGTACTATATAAGTTCATTTTGTTTTTTACGAATAAATAGTGCGTAACTTTATCTAATCAATCAGTTCTTTAAGGGACAGTGATATGACCAGTGTTCCATAGCCTAAAAGTGGTTAAAGCTAGTGTATAAATATATATTTACATTAAAGCTACTACTGTACATAAACTTTTTGTCACCGATGAAATCGAAGCCATTTTCATCGTTATTATACAGCTTTCTGCATCTATGTGAATGACAAAGTCTACATTCTTACACTAAAAATTAAATTGATCCTCCTCCAAAGACCCTCAAGACCACTAACGTATCAATCATCATGAGTAATAACATCACTGAAACTTAAAAAGGACTTTAAAAAAGCTTAGGATCATCTAGAGTTAAGAATTGGGCTGTACTCAATAGCAATATTTATTTGTTATTCATGATGTTCTACTTAAAGCAGCTTGTTGGAGTACAGAGAGTTACTTAGTGAAGACTGTTGACCAAGCACAATTGCAATGGGCTCACATTTTTCATATTGAAGTTGTAGATTCATTAATCTGAAAATTTTGAGACTCTGGACTACCTATGATGGCTAAACACTTAATTATTTACACTACGTATTTAAGCGGTCAGCCATCATAGGTTGTCCGTTTATCTCATCATAGCCATCAGAAATATGCTTATAGGTTCATCTTTGTCGTTAATAGCACTTCAAAGCTCGTGAAATAATGTCATGACAGCTTCTGGCCGTCATTTATAAACAAGGTATTCTGCTGAATCGTATTACATATCATTCGTAATTTGGCGGTTTGGCACTGCGTTGGTTTGAGATTTTAAAGCGCTTGCGCAGCAGATTAGGTGATATCTTAGTTTTAAGCATCAACAACGATCCATATTCGTGGCCACTTCTGAGTGTGTGAGGAGACAGCGGCGTTTTCCGGAATTCATGAGGGATTTTGTCCTTGGGTGTCAATCCCTTTTTGTATTATATTCTTTACGGAGAAGAATGGTCCATGTGGTGATTGAATTCATGAATCTATGTAAAATTCAAATACCAGTCACTCACTCACTGACAGACTCACTGACTCACTCACTCATCACTGTATCTCACTCATCACTGTATCTCACTCATCACTGTATCTCACTCATCACTATATCAATGTTGCAGTGTGATACTTCTTATACCGTAGTGGTGCACCAAGAAAAGATTTTGAAAATTTCGACTAGGAAGATGCCTAAAATTGACCTAAGGCCTAGGCCAAAAACAATTCGAAATCGCCATAAAAATAACATTGAGTATAAAACGATTGCTGTCGCAGCCCAGATTGCTTTACCAGTGTTGATCGAAAAACAACTTTTTTAAAACAAATTAAATTATAATATTAATGTTTGAACTGACTTTTTACTTCTTTCTACGATGAAAATAATATTTATAAGTAATATTTGATGGATGAAGAAAGAATATTTAAAGCATATTATTATACATAACTTACATTTTGTAATGGAACCTAAAAGAAAAACTCAATGATCATAAAAGCATAATTTTGCTTTGCGATATCTGGCAACCTCAGAATTCATGTTTAATTTTTTAATTTAACTTAGAATTCTTTGTTTGGGATTTGAGATGACAAAGAGATGTCACGGTCATATTTGAGGATTCTTAATGTTTATAAATCATTATTGTTTTTATAAATATTTTTCGTCTTTTGTCGAATTGTTTTATTTCAGAATATATTCTGGAAGTTGAAATATTAACACGTTAGAACAAAATTTTTTTTGTTATAATTCTGCATTTTTTTCAAGGATTGTAGTTTTGTTTCCGTTTGTTTATATGTTCCGGTATATTACCTATTGCAGAAATATTATCCAGGAGTTAGATTCTAATGATTTATTTGTTTTCTGCAAAATATCACAAGACATTGATAATTCCTTGGTGGTATATAGTATGTATATTTCGACCAACTTTCTTTACATCTCTGATTGAATACGTAATGGTGTGTAGATTTCTGTATCATAAAATAAATGAAATATACACATCAAAATATTTTTAAAGCGTGTAATTTCTTATTTTAAAATAACAAGTAAATTAAAAAAATAACTTACAAATAAGATGTGTTACGTTAAATTGAAACGGGTTGTCATACGTTGTAGTTCAAAATATATTTCAAATTTTTGATACAGCTTTTCACCGAAAGACGATTAAAATCAATTAAATTTCACTGGGTTTTTCGTGTTTCATTGGGTGTTGTTGAAAGCCGTACTTCGTAGTCAAGTAACTACATCTATCATTCTAAATAAGTACGTGCTTTCCATCTAGAAACCGAATTTCTGTGAATTTAAAAAGTACCATAAGAATTCAATTTAAAACAACTGTATGTCTGTTGGAAGAAAGGGAATTTTAAACAAGACTTTTTTTATATTGGAATAATATCACAGTTAATAATTTTGAAGTATTGAAATTTTTTGTCTTAAGGGACAGAAATTTGAAGTTGCTAAATCTACAAATTGAAGTTGTTCTGATCCAACTTGGATACATGTGAATCCTTCGTTTAATGCAGTGCTTTTAGTTTTGTAAAAGCGTTGTAAAATCAACATTCTGTTTATTAAAAAATTGCTATCGATTGATTTTAATTTATCTACACTGATGATATTTATTTCTATGACAAGCACCGTTATTCCGCATGCCGATGAATGGAATTTTCAGGAATAAGTGCGTTTGCTTCAAACTAAATAAGTCACGAATGGCGTGAATTTTTAGCCCCCTTGGACAAATAGAACGCGCTTTTATATGTAGCCTATCCTACTCACAGGGCTCTAAAACATAAGTGTACCAAATGTGATGTAGATTGGTCAAACGGCGGATTAGTATAGAGAACAGACAAACGTCTCAACTGTGCTTTATATATCTAACAGAAGTTCCGTTATTCCACCTGCTGATGAGTGGAATTTCCAAGAAAAATTGCGTCTGTTTCAAACTAAATTAGTCACGAATGCCGTAACAATTTAATTTACCATCCTTTCTTATTGATGATGAAATTCAAAACTATCACATTCTAAGTGCAAGAATAGCACAAGCAAAACGTATTCATAGGAAATCTAAGTGCAAGACTATCCGGCAAAAATTCACTATTTTTACAAAAAATGAATGCTCGGGAATATTTGTAGTCACTCGAAAACTCACTATCAACTTCTGTAGTAGTCACATTAAAAAAAATTCAGCAAAAGTGCGACGAATATGAAATGGATTAAGTGGTTGAATGCAACATGTATGTATATTTGTGTCCGAAGTAAATTGTAGAAGCCACGGAGAAGTTCAAATGGATATTAATTTTTATTAATTTTTCCCCCGTACGCTTAAATGATGCTAACATTCTCATCAAAAATAATTAATGATGACTTTTCAATCAAGGTATTATTAATTCAATCCGAGCTAAGCCGGGTATTTCTGCTAGTCAACAATAAATTTCATACAGTCCACTATCATTGGTCGAGTGTGTGAATTACATATTACCAAACGAGCTTCGACGAGAATTCTACTTATTCTGTTATTTGATGTTTGATATTCTAATGTCTGATGGAAGACATTAGAATATCAAACTCTAGACTACTCTAGATGGAAGTAAAACATTCCCACCCCATCTGTTAAAAAGACTAAAGAAATAAATTTTCGCTAAATGCAAAATATATTCGTACAAAGTAACAGACTTCACCAATAGTTTATGAAAAACTACAATTTTATCAGAACGCCGATCGAAATGTTGAAGTCTAAAATTCAAAGAAATCAATTGGGATAGATTTTACACGAACAGGTATGTTTTTAAAATGTAATTGGAAACTTGCGATTTTAGAACTCTAAGGCCCGGTGCACACATCCGATTTTTCAACGTGCGGTGTCACTGCGGCACCGAAGCCCAATATATATATATATATATATATATATATATATATATATATATATAATGAAACAAAGTACTCCAGAACGGAGACTCATGTGCGGCGACCGTGCGGCGCCGTGGGGAACTGCTGTACACATTGTACGCAAGTTGGACGTGCGTCGCCGCAGCGGCGCTGGAGGCATGTGTGCACTGCTCCTTTGGATCTAATGTATCTCAGACCGCACATGCGTTGCGGTAGCGGCGCCACACGTTGAAAAACCGGACGTGTGCACCGGGCCTAAGGAGTACACAGGCATATTAGGCTTTCTGCAATTTGCAGTCTTCCCTTAATGACTTCTAATCATTTTTGACCTTGATCAATAAAATCTTTTCCTACGATTTCTTAATCCGTAGATATAGTTTAGTCGTTACGTGTGTTGCGGAGTAAAAGCAACTATACAGTACTTCGAAATTTCGTGATTTTAAGAGGGTTAAAGCAACGCTTTATCACTTGATCATTTATTAGACAACAAAAATTATTTTCAATGATTTATTCCTTTATGAAAAATCATATACCTTTTACGGACATAGCTTTACAATCTCTAAAAATTGAAAATTAGAGTCATAATAACTTGAAGTCATTAATAAATTAATGTTCTCATACGTATATGTTTTTAAACATTACTAAACACAACGGTTTTGAAACATTCTGGATTTTAGTTAAAAAGGGCAAATGTCCATTTTACAATTATTTTGTTAAAAGCTGATTTAGTTTCGCATTTTTTTTAAACTCTTCATGCGGCATACAGAAATACTTTCTAGTGTTTTGATTCTTTCGAAGTACCTATATTACCATGGCATTCTCAATTTTTACTCAATTTCCTTAAAGTCATTGTTAGGCTTAACTCAAATCCAGCAACTTTTGACATAGGCATTTTTCATATAAAATACAGGTTACAAGTAAACAAAAGTTGTTTTCAATGACATGTTTCCTCTATGGTGGGCATAAATACTCTCACATTTTTCATTTGCGTCGGTGTGCCTTGTTCAACAAACCCATCCTACTTCCTAAAAACTCAATTTCAAAACACTGCCAATTGCAGAAGTTAAATACCACACTGTCCCCTCGAGAAAGCGGTTGTACGCTCTGAAAATGAAGAAACCTACTTGGGAGAAAGTGGTGGACAAATAAGGGTAATCAAAGACGATCGGCCGCAATCGTGAACGCTCTCATGTCCATGAAAGTAGTTCACCGACTTTTCGGTCGAATCTAACTGATGGCCGCCGCAAGGCAGAATTGAAAGTCTTTTCAAAAATTCTTCGACGTGATTGATTGCTGTCTTTAAAACTCTAACGACAGATCGGATTCCTTTCAGATTTACATCAATGAGACACGATTCCTTTTTCGTTATCCTTAAGACAATATTGGTTCGGTTCTTCGAAGGATTTTTTATAGTCACTTGTTGTTGATTGAAATCTAGAGTTCTACCCTGTGGCACGGATGCAAATCGTTGTTCATGAGAGACGCCTGCATAGTTTGTTTGTTTTCAGTTATATCTTAGTACATTTTATTTTCTGAAACATGTTTCTGGCTTAATAATAGCTTTATGGTAGAATTCCTTTGGACTTCTCCTGAATCAGAGTAAAGTGTGCGCATCTTCAAAATAGAGATCAAGTACTTTTTATTAATGTTTAAATCTTGCAAATATAAATTGTGATGTACTTCCGTAAAATCAGAAATTGGGCATTCAGTTTCTGAGTTGTTTTTAATCCTTCCAAGAGCGGTACACTTAAAATTCCTTGGAAAAGTTTATGAAAAATCATCAATGAAAACTAGATTAATGTATTTTGAAAGCAACGAAAATTTATTGTTTTAATTATTTTCAAACTTTTGTGCATGATATTAGAACGTCAAATGAAATATATTCATATACCGTTGACTTATTGTATCAGATAATCAAAGAAATTCATGCCGTTTCGAGATTTCGCCATTGTCAAACTGCACATTCACACACTGGATTGCTTAAACGTTTGGACATGGATTACAGAAACTAAAAATTATTCAACAGAAAATTTACTCTATCGAATAACACTTTATGACTAACCTCTTGTTGTTATAAACAAAAATAAAATATTTTTATGAACTATATATTAACATGCAAAGAAATATAGATATAATGCAGCAATATGAAGTGTTGTCATCATTGGTTGTTGTCCAGAGATTGAAAGTCATTGCTGGCAAAATATAGTGCCCACCATCAAAAGGTATTGTATTGTGTTAGGTGGACCACCACCGAGGTTGTTTACTTCAAACTTCTACTATTAAAAACAGGACATCTGAAAGGAAAAGCTACATTTGAAGTCTAAGCATAGTTGGAACGAGTTTTAGTTGCACCTCATCTAGAAGAGAGAGAGTTCTGGTACACACAAGGACAACTCCAGACCACATAGGAAGAACAACCAAATATGTGATAACCAGACTCGGGTGGAAACTTCCACCTATGATTTAGTAATTTGTCTTTTTTTCTGGGCAACAATATACAACAATTTACGAAATCAGGTATTCAAAAATTCGCAATACGTACTTATGTAGTTGCTTTTAAAACCTTAAAGTAAAATTTTTATTTAAAAATTGGAATTGAAAAGTTGTTAAATAGTTAGTTAAATGTAAGAGAATGCATTGATAGCTGCATTTTTGAATAAAGAATTTCTTGATCCATTTTGAGTATCATTGATTAAAACGGCATGAGCTTTATTGTTTACTGATAATTATAATAGGTGTATACAAGTATTATCACTTTCAGGGAAGGTAGTACGTGGGACCTGAAAGGGTGACTTTCCAGACAAATTACTAAACCAGAACTAACGGTACATTTCCATTATAGGGTGTATTGAAAAAAAGTACTATGAAATGAACAAAGTAAAAAATGCTAACAGAAACAATGCTTTATATCTTAATGACATAAGCTAATAATTGTTTACATTTATCCTAGATACAATCGTCTTCAGGACGCGATATTTTAATTTAAACTAAGTGCACACAATTCAAACTATTTTTCCCATTTAACAAATTTTTCCGCTTGGCATTGTACAGTCAATACAACAATGACACTGTGAAAAGGCTCTGAGGTGTTCACACACAGATACATTATTCAACCTGAAATCTTCTTATGTGAGTTTAAAGAAAATTGGAACGTTTTGCTCAATAGAATCTGTCCAGGATTTTTTCAACCAACAAGGACGGTTATTTAGTCATTGAGAAAGGTAATACTAAACAACTTTCAAATCTGCCAACACTTAGAGATTTAAGAGTAACACTGTATTTTCTCTGGTATGTTAATATAGAACTATGTGTGAATTTTGCAAAATAAGAAATAGATCTAGTTTGAAGTCACTTATTTTAATCTTTTTGAATACTCTTACTCGTTCTATAATTCTACAAACGCAGATAATATTGAAAACTAGGGGGCCCGCCCCCTGCTCGCTAAAGCTCGCCAACCCCCGGAGGATTGCTCTGCAATCCTCATAGGTTCGCAGCGCGAACCTATGCTCGCTTCGCTCGCATCAATGAAGACATGTGTCCTAGCAGAAAGAATTATTTACAAAATATACTACAAAAAATATTTTTCAAATCTAAATTTGCTGTATTACAGAAAATACAAACGGTACCCTGGAATCGGAATTCATATGAAAACTTCGAGCAAATTTTGAGTCGAAATGTGAGCGCTGCTTTGGAAATTGAATAGCCAGTATGTTGTTTGTGTACATTTCCAGCACTCTCGAGTCACCCACACTTTTTCATTGAGTTTGTTGTCGAAAGTTATAGTGCAACCGTCTTATTGAACTATAATTGTTGGCCTTGAAAAGGACCGTTTTTTAAATGGCACTGAAATGATCCTCCGCTTTCTTTGGTTTCTAATTTTAAACTGGGTGGAGTGGTCTTTCACGGTAAGACGTTTGTCGCCAAATCAAGATGGCGGCCGAATTCTGTAACAGCAGATAGGGTTGCCATAACAAAAACGGCAGATGTGAAGAAAATCCACAAAAGGTGAAGGTTACCATATTTGGCGACAAATCGCCTTCTTACCGTGAACGACCACTCCACCTCAACAGCTCGACTAAAATTCTATTTTTTTTTCAATAAAATTTCATTAGATAACGCAATAAATTCAATTGAAGCGACTGGATCGTGGTAAACAAACAATCGTACAATGTTGCCAAAACGCGTTAACAAATAACGTCTTTTTTGCGTGCCACGTAAGAGAATTATATATATAGATGATACTAGTAGAAAAAGTCTACATATTTTGATAAAGTAAACTTTAATATAAATTACATTCCCAGGGTTTAAATGGTTTAAACTCAAGAAATATTTTTGAGGTATGAGGAATACATCGTTTACAACGGATCACAGTTTTAAACCATTTTTCAAAACATAGGCGGAATAAGATTTTTCAAGCTAATTTTGAGGAACGGATACCAAATATGATCGTAAAAAGTCTCCATCACGGACAGTGTTTTGTGTTTTAGCCCTAAGTGCTATATTTCAAAACATGTATTTACAATCAACATTTTAGTCTTGGAAGTGGAAGTACGTGTCATAGTTTCCGAGATTCCAAGTTAAAGTTGAACTTCAAAATATTATAATTTATTTAACATTTTAGGTTTCGCTTTGTGTTATCCAATTATCAATAATAAATTTTATTGATCTATAAGTGTGTATTTTGAGTTCGCTGATCGGGAATCTGGTCCAATATTAAATTAGCTTAAAGTTTTACTATGCAAAAAATAAGTTTGAAGAATTAGTGTGACATCATTAGAATAAATACAGAATATCGTAACAATAATTGTTTTTGATTCGGCATTCATCAATATTATTCCATATAAATTATTACGGAGTTTATTCATTCGTAAGGATTGTCTTCTTGTATAAATACGAATAATTTTAGTGGTTTGAAATATACTTTTTATATTCTCGACAACTTAAACTAATAAATTATCTATTGGATCTTAAGCACAGTAAAACAGCTAATTTGATGTAGTTTTCAAGAGACAATCAGTTGCATTTTTCACACTTGAAAACAACCGACTTAATCATACTTCTCTTATACTGCATCTTTAATTTATCCTGACATTTCAGCTATGTGTGGTGTGGTTTTTATTGTCCCTAAATGTTATATTTATTGAATTTAGATACCATTAATTATAAAATTACCAGAGTTTACATGTGAAAAGTTCCAGTTAATCTATTATTAAATGAAATTTTGAAAATTCTCTTTTGAATAGCAATAAATAAACTAGCTATACTCAATGAAGGAATCGGAGTTTTAAGTTAGCTATAACGAATCTACACTATTCTTTAAACATACGAAGAACCTAGTTTAGATTACAGTTACATCAGCAATTACAGTGCGTCATAATCCCACTGTTGGCTCAGTTTCTATTCCTGTAAACACCCAAGGTCTATTACCTTCTTACAATCTACATTTTTTAACTTGTGATATTCTTACACCAGAAGTAGGACATTTCCAAATTTCATCATCGTAAAGGAAAGCAACAAATTGATTCGATGAGATATTCATGACTTCTTTAAGCTAACGTATTTTTCTTAAAAACACTTCAGAATTTTTACAATTGATTGCTTTCAGTATAAACAAATAAATGTAGGCAATTACCAAGTTTCCAAAAATAATAGGTCTATTTTAAAGCGGTCTTTTTAAGTCGCTTTTATCAACAAACTTTAAACAAGTAAAAGTAGCTTAACTCGTCAACAATTTTTAACAGTCTTTTCAACTCGTTAACAGTTTTTAACTGTGTCTTCAACTCGTTAACAGTTTTTAACAGTCTCTTCAACTCGTTAAGTAGGTTACCTCGATATTCTGTCTTCCTCCTAGAAAGAATTGTTAAATTTTAAAGCGTCTTCATTCATATTTTTTATAATATTAATATTATTTTAAAGTGGCAAAGTTCCGTTAAATTTTTGTTTAATTCAGAGATTCACTTTCTCTATCAAATCGACGTACCTGATCAGAATGAGTCGAATCATGTGGGTCTCTTATTGAACATCTTATTACTTATTGCAGTTTTCAATAAAAACAAATAACCTCATTTGAAACAATAGTTTTTTAAGAGTTTAATCATCTTACACTATATCGCAATTTAAAAAATCTGAATGATTCGCCAAACGATTAACTACCAGTCTTATTCTAAATTCTTTTACTCTGGATATTTTATTTCTTTTCATGAAACGTAATTCTACAAATACATCTATTAAACCAAAGTCGTTTGTGGGAAATAGGTCAAAATGTACAGATGGCATAAAGAACACATTTTTAGCAATATGGCAAGCTAATAAGATAATTTTCTATAATAAGTCGTCTTAGTTGTATGCGCATAATATAAAAAATGAACACATTTACAACAGCAGAAACATAACAGACAGAATTGAAATTACAATCATTGAAAGAAAATTGTGAAAAGGTAAATATGATTTAACGTGCCGTCATGGCCAGGGGATTTGTTCAGATCTAGGAGGGCCATCGCCAGGAGTAACTCATGCTTTGTAAGAGGTTTGGTTAATCCCGGGTCGCCTAAATCGGTAGTACGACAACCATGAATTACATTCCTGGCTTTAACGAGGATGGGCCTGTTTCCGCTCGTTAAGATGAGTCTGTTTTTAGTTGAAAAGGAGCAGCAAGTCCATTAGCCGCAGATGCATCGAAATCACAATGCTCCATTTAATCTCAAACTTAACCAACACTGCTAGGATAAGGTTGATTCAGATATAGTGAAGGGTATGGCTATTCAACCGCTTTAATGTGAAACGTTCACAAAAATAGATAGGGGAATGTTAAATAGTTTATTACGCTAAATTATGTCTTAAAAATGAAATTAAAAAAAAATTAAAATATTTTGAATTGTATATATGTGATACTTAACAACATAGACATTAAACGGAAAAACTAACGCTTGTTAATTTTATGTTCATTCACTAAGTTACTGTGAGTTACTTTACTAAAGTTTATTTACTTATTATAATTTGTCTTCCGAAAAATATCCAGTTACAGAGAACATATGACTGTTATGAGACACAAAAATCTGTAAACGGTAGTTAGATTCACTACCTTCCATATACACACCTTCTTCACTACCAACCATATAAAAATTGTTTAAAAATCAGGTTTTTTTTTTCGGTTAAATATTATGAAATACTTCAAAGTTCTCAAGTAAATTCCTATTTGAGATGGTGGAATTATAGGGGGCGAAACATTTTAGGTACGCATATGTGGATCTAAGGTCTCAATTATGCTGGAAGCAAAATAATTTTCAAATTATAAGATATTTATTAAATCAGAAAAACTATATCATCACATATTTTAAGAAATTATCAACTAAAACACATTAACTAAAGGATTTAAAAACAAATGAGATTTACTTACTTTTACGAGCACGTTGAGTTGACACAATTTCTTCCAAATCGCTTTTGAATTATAAACATTCCACTGGAACTTCCGATTTCTTCAGACATTTATTGGTGTCAATCGGAAGCTTAGACGTCCATGCACGTGTACCCAAGTTCTTAACTACCAATTTTTTCAGAAATTTTTTTTAGGCGAAAGAGTTGAAGTCCATGTATGTGGACCTAGGTAGCGAAGAGGTTAGAGATAAAATAGTACCGCATTGAAGCATATTACTAATTGAACTGAAACCATTAAAAAATATATCAACTTCTAAGATAGAACTCTGCAATGAAAACATATCCAGTCATTTAGACTTAGTGTAGGCACACACACACATACAGACCAACAAGAGACGCGGAAACCATTCATTTTGCATTTAAATGGATCAAAGCAAATAAATAACTTGAAATAGGACGAAAGTATTAAATCAACGTACGAATAACTTACATTTTGTGTATAAATTGTACGCTTCTGACCACTTACTGATTCTAATGCTTTGTGAAAATGCAAATAAATATCACAAAAGAATTGTGAAATCAAAACCAATAGAAAAAACCACCACCACAATTTCCAGACTGCAAACAGCCCATTTTAAACACATGAAAATGAACAGTGATGGAAACAGAACGTATAGATATTGTAACAAAACTTTCATGAAAAGAAAAAATAACTTAGTGGGCACCTCACTGTTTACAGATTACTACTTTCTAATCTAGAAAAGCTAAAACCTCATACGTTGAACATTTTGATTTGTGTTTTATTTTAATCCTATGATATAAATGAACGTTGAAATAATTGCCACAGTCGAAACTACTGAATTATGGACAATCATATCTTACTAATTTGAAGACATACGTGTGAATTTCTTTTCAGTGTGAACTATAGAAGTTTAAATATACTCCACTTACAAACTCTATAGGGACAAAAGTATTTGGACACTGCAGAAATTCAGATTAGGATATATCTTAGTGCGAGGTTATTTTCCAGGTTAGGACTCGGCCTATTGCTTTATTTACCTAGAACCATGAGCGCTGACGTGTACCTCAACGTTCTGTATAATTCGATCTTGCCTACACTATGGCAATACTACGGCGATGATGGTTGTTTCCTCCACTAGGATCGAGCTCCATTTCATACTGCAAAACGTGTGCTGGACTGGTTTCCTGAGAATGGGGTGAATTTGCTTGACTGGCCTGTTCAGTGCCCCGATCTCAATCCAACCAAACACTTGTGGGACAAACTGAAGAGACGAGTACGACAAAACCACTCACGCCCATCTTCACAACAATCTCTTCTCAAAGCCTTTCAAGAGACACAGCGAGGAATTCCTGCTTAAACTTACAGAGAAAGTATGCCTAGAAGTGTTGTAACTGTAATACAAGCAAAAGGAGGGCCTACCCTTTACTAAATAGAATAATGAAGCTCTTTTTCTGAAAGACATACAGTGTCCAAATACTTTTGTCCAAAAAGTGTATAAGGAAATAAATACAAGAATATATAGCTATCTCTTGAGCTTGCGTTCAAATGCCGAAAATTTGGAACTACCTGCCAAGTAATTCCTGTAAGAGACGCAGATATTACCTAGCCCCGAAAACACCACTGGACACAAACTTCCCCAGCAATACCAGAAAAGAACGTTTTCCAAAAAAAAAAAACTATAAAAATTCTAAAACACAAAATGTTAAAATAAATCAATCACACAATTAGGGTCTATTTTTCCAACTAGTTAAATCGCTAATAGGCTTTTATTGGCCTGAGGGTATAGGGTTGTTCATGATTCACCTGCTGAAATTGGACGGTGTTCTTTTTACAACACACTTTTCTTCGATTGTGTTTTAATGTTTTCAATCTTCGAAGTGAATTAAAAAGATTTCAGAAGGAAATAGATGGTTCAACGAGTTATTATTTGTTTATTGTTTAAATGTTAAAATGTTGTTTCAAGTCAAACAATATATGTCGTAGTAATGGTATTTCAAATGAAATTTTCAAATGACTGAACTGATTGAATTAAAATTTAAAGTTATGGAAATTTCGGACCATTCTGAATTTCAGTATTCATTTGTGAGGTCAACGACAATTTCACACATAGTATAGAAGCTGCCCCTTGCTTGAAATTAAAAGTGAGTATTTTCAATGCCTCAAAATAGGTTTGAGTTTGACCGATAATAGATTTTATTTAAAAGCAATTGGATACTGTAAAGTTGTTATTAAGCCAATATAACTTGAAATATTAGGTACACCTACATTATACAGTTTTTGTTTTTTAAGTGATACACCTTTGTCGCAAAACAATTGCTACATTTAACACCTGAATTTATCCCGAAATAGCTTTCTTGTGGATAAGACGGATGGCAAAGAAAAATATTTAATCATAAATTTAAGGTTTACTTTTATAATATGGTTATAACAACAAATTAATAAACTTCAAAGGCGATTATTTTTACACTTCAGTTTTTACTTCTTAATTTGTGCTATTTAGTAGATATTGTTTCCAGATGACATAATTACATTTTGTTTGTAATGTTAAGAAAATATTTCCTAACTTAAACATTTTTCCACTTAGAAATATCATGTTTTTAAAGTTTTTACTTGTCTTTGTTTGCAGTAAAACAAAGACTATCAGGTAGTATTAGGTCCTTTTGCTACAGACGTCTCTACACTTCCTTTGACATTTCCTTTATCCAGCGATCACTGTTGTGTCATCTTGTATTCAATAACGCAATTATTCAAATAGCATTTTCCATCTAATTTTCTTGTTTTGGGTTTTTTTTTTGCAAAAAGTGTATTTTGAACAGTATTCTCTATTTGTTTTCTTGTGAGTAAGATACACTTATCTAAATCACATCAGAGTTGCTATCTTTAACAGATGTATCAGGAAAATACAATTGGAGGGCCTTATGGATGGAGAAGCGTTTTAAATTGTGGAAGTTATATTTCATTTAAAGGGCTTAAAGTTTGATAATTTGATTGTTTACCAATAATTTCAAGAAATACTCGTACTTCCAATACTTGTATAAATAATTTTGGGTATCATTTTACTATTATAAAGTGTCATAAATAAACTGTTTCGGAAAACTTCTAAAGCCACTTTGACCCAAAAATGGTAGGTAATTAAAAAAGGATTTTGAAAAGAACTCACAATTATACATTTTTTTTAGGTAAGAAAAATGTAAAATGTATTTCTGGTGCGTTAGACTTAATATTCTATGTATGCCCTGACATGAAAAATGTCGAAAATCGCTGCTCTACAGAACTGGTTCCCAAATTTTACATTTCAAGTACTTCAAGTCATAAATACAGTCCAAGGATTAAAAATTCTCGCGTATCCCTTGAAAATATGAGAATAAATAGGACACGGTATACTTCATAAACCCATTATGATCCTAATGTTTACAATCAGGAAACATTCACTTCGCCAATAGCCCGTTGTGTTGTTTCCGAGCGACGTTTATTTTTTTCAACTATTCTTTCGCTAATTTTTTACCTTAAACTTTATACTACAGCCGGTATAGCTGTTGTACCTTGAAAGTTATAAGAATCGTGTCAAGAAAGAATTTATACTACGCCCGGTAGTTGCATCTTGAAAGTTATAAGAATTGCGGTAAGAAAGAATCGCGTCAGTTACATATATAGTCATAGTCAAAAGGTTAATATTGAAAGTAAAATATTTAGATAGATATATAAATACACTATTATAAAATTTAAAATTCCACGTTAAGGATTAGTTGATGTCAGTTTAAAGTTCTAAAAAGATATGGGCCGATCAAATGGTCAATCAACAATTCCAGCCCAAACATTTACGCTGAAACGCTTCTGATACGCATGAGGACGTGTGTCGTACGGATTGTTAGATGCCCACACATTAAGGTTGTGCGTTTAGAAATGCCTTCACGAGTAAAGGTGCATTCATCCGTGAATAACTCATGTGTACTAAAATCAGGTGCGGTGCTTGCTGTTGCAAAAGCCAACGTGCAAACTCGACACGTGGCTCATAATCTACAGGTATCAAGGCTTGCATATTCTGTGCATGGGTAGGGGTGTAATCCTTCGTCCCGTAGTACTCGCCAAACAATCGAGTGAGGCACATTTACGGCACGGGAAACCTTTCGCGTGATAATATCCGGACGATCTACAACTCTTTGCAGAATGTCCTCTACAACTTGTGGCGTCCGCACACTCCTGCTTCACCCTGTATCATGCATTGCGTTGACAAAGGATCCCGTTTATCACATGCACCGACGCAATCGCTAGAACATTTATCGGTCTGGCACGTGTCTTTTCGGGAAACTCTGCCTGTACAGTCTTTCGGCTTCCCGAGCATTCTCATTCGCAAGACCATACATAAAATGCATCTCCGCATTTTCCTGATTGCTGTACCTCGCCATGCCTTCTGAAATCTACGGTAGATATGCCGATGTGTAAGAAAACTCGCGCTTCATGCTCTCCATTATAGCGAAGTCTAACGGTTCACCGCTTGCTCTCCGCCCATGCATTGTCTGGTGCAATTTGCTTGTGTACATGTTTTCTATCACCCCTTAAAATTTTGCCCATTAATTTTGAAAACACCCTATATATACAGAGGCTGTTCACATATTTTTTAGACAATGTATATTGTATTCACAAAACTAAATTACATAAAATTCTTGTGTTTTAAATGTTTTATTTGATAGCCCTTATTCTGAACTATCTTTCGACACCGTAATTTCCAGGATAATAATGCCTTTTGAAGTGTCAGAAGAGGTATTCTATCCCATTACTCCTGAACAGCTTTCCAGAGTCCTGTAAGGGTTGTGGGACGACGTTTGGATAATGCAAATTTTAAAAGTCCGAAAGCACAAAAATCCATAGGTGATACATCGGGAGATTTAGTAGGGATTTTAGTGAAGGGTATGGCCTTGATACCGGTTTTTTGTTCCATTTCTTTTAAGAAATTTACAGTGGATTTTGATGTGTGACTGCTAGTTTTGTCTTGATGGAGTTAAGCAGATTGATGGCACTGTGGGTAAAGCGATGGTATTTCATTCAGAAAAATTGGCGATAAAATATGTTCCTGATAGTATTTGGAGTTAATCTTGACATTTTTTCCCACTCTCTTTATTTTTAACTTGCCATTATATGAAAAACCAGCAACAATCATGAATTCCTTAGAAAAACTTTCTTTCGATTCTGTGAACCATGTACTGAATTTTTTTTCTCCCCTTTTATGATAATAAATGTTTTTTTTTTTTTTGCTGCAATCAATTAAATACACGTATGATTCATCTATTGTGACAATTTTTTTCCATTTTCAGCGTGTCCTGCGTTCAGCGATATGCTTTGGAGAAAGACGATGCACATCGCGTTTTTTCGCTTTTTTTAAGATTTAAATCAACGTTTATCATTTTGTTTACAGTAGACACCGAGTACTTTAATGATTTTGCAACTGTCCTTTGACCAGGGGGATTTTCTTTTAACATTGAACAACGTACCTTTGCAATAGTCGAAGATGTCCGTTTCTTCCTTGGATACTTGTTTGGAATTTTTGTCCCACTTGAAGCTCCAATTTTATGTATTTTTCCTTTCTTGTTGACGGTATTACATATCGACGCTTTAGATATCACAAAACCATGACTCACACATCGTTTTTGGATAACGGAATATGAATATTTATTTTCGGAAAGAGCATAAATATAGCCTTCGAACCACTGCTACTTTAAAAACGCCATTTTGAATAAAAACAAACCTCTCAAGACGCAGACGATAATTTTGACTTTTAAAAACATAGTACAGCTGCAATTATTTCTTTTGCAGTAAACGATTTTTTATTACCGCTAACCAATATCGTAAAAAAAAATGTGCGAACAGCCTCTGTATATACATATATAGAGAGAGACGTGTATATATATAATGAGGATATGATAAATACATACGAAAACAGCAAATCTAATAATGATAGTAATCTCCGGTGAAATCTACTATCGTCTGACAACGATTTGGCAACTATTCAATCCCTTCTGCGAAGAACTATGGGGTGCGCGATTCCAGAAAGAGATCGATCTGATTTACGACATCCTTATTTTAATTGAAGATTGCGTCATCAAGATGCAGCTGCAGATGTGAAAACAGATAGAAATCCTAAGGGGCCATGTCTGGGCTGTATGGTGGATGTTTCATCAAATCCCACACCAACTTGTATAGTGTCCAGCTGGTCATCGTACTAACATGTGGCCGAGCGTTACCTTGCTGAAAGAGAACCACCTTCCTTCTGAACTCGTTTCTTCGTTTTTCGTGAAGGGCATCACGTACTTTAGTTAGCATGTTCCTGTTTATTGCACTGTTGTAAGTCTGTCCGCTTTTCAGGTTATCTTTGTAGATAATTCCGCGACAATCCCACCCCAGATACAGAGAAGCACCTTCTTGTTGCTCCAGAACGTGATTCCTCTTCAATGTCGAAATTTCCAGCTTTAAACTACCGAAACCAAACCTTGACTGTATCATAAGAAACAGTATTGATGCCGTAACTTTCACACATTTTTTCGTAGCATTCAGTCGCACTGAATGTGTTACGGAACTCATAGTACATAATCGTTCTGATCTGTTGACGTGATAGCTCCATTTTAAACACCTTTTTGACGCAAAAGATAATAAATTTTTAACAAACAAATTACATAGTCGGGTAGTTCTATTTTTCAGCTTTGGAATGCAAAATCCCGTTTGTGGTAAAGATAACAACCACAGAAATGACAACTGTTGGCGCTGAGGTATCTCCACGTGGCGGAAAACTTTTTACTCAACCTGATATAGCATGTTTTCCGGTTTAATTGTGCAAGGGGCAATATTTGGACAAGCTGCTACAAACACAAGACAAAACAATGAGGGAAGAAAAAGCAAAAGAGCAAGCGAGAGTTAAAATAGAATGTTAAAGATCACTCGTGTACTTCGGGGTTGTGATGCTTCTACAAACGTTAGGTAAATGTGCCCATGAGGGCATCAAAAGATGAGCATACACATAAAAGGGAAGCTTTTAGTAACACAGAATTGGAAAAATACACACAGGATGAAAATCGGAAAAAATAATGGAATTCCTTATTTTTCCTCCAAAGTTCTTTAATTTAAATAGCGAAATGCTGAAAGCTTTTCCCGGACAACCTGGAATCATGTCACCTACCAACTCAACCGTCTGTCAATTTTTGGAACAACTGCTCGAGAATGGTTAGTTACGAAGAAAATTGGGTGTTCACAATATGACAAAAAAATGACGAAGATTCAAAATCAAGAATAAATATTGAATGACAAATGTTGCTTTGAAAGAACCATTGGATCTCCGAGAGATGTTAGCGGGGGTGTACTTGGACAGCCATCATGTTAAGAAGAACGATATGGAGATGAGAAGGGAGTATCGACTAGCGGAGAGAGATGACGAACGGAGGTGTGGGGGTCCTATTTGTTGTGATCTTCCAAAAGATTTGGAACTTTAGTCCTGGAAAAAATTATCTATCTCCTTTATTTCCAAGCACTATCCATAAAGTAAATTCAACTGTAGACAATAGCGTCCTTTACAAATTCAAATTTAAAAAAAATTACTAGGTGACGTCTTCCTATCAAATTTCGCAGCAACAACAAAATTTCTAATGGAAACACTGTTTTGAGGTCATAATCAGATTCTACATCGTTAATGTAGTCATGAGATTTCATGATTTTACTATCGTTATATTGAAAAATATTCTATGTTAAAGTTGCTGTTATTTTCAGGGATCACCTCCACATTGAAAATCGTTTTTCTCGTAGATCTAGTTTAATTGTAATTAATAGTTCGTAGTATATATATAATAGTAGTTCGTATTCGCGAATTTCAAATTTGAACACTATTTCAACCATATTTTTCAGGGATCCGAGAATTATTATACGTACAGGTGACACTCTTATAACATTGTCAAATGGTACCGTGTTACAAGGAAACCGGGCTATACGAATCATGGAGGTCAAACAGTTTTGTATATTTGGTACCGTGTTATACGGAAACCGTGCTATAGGATAGTTCGTGTTGTATAGAAACAGTGTTAAGCGAAACTTAGGATTTATATAAAAGTAGAGATTGCTTTCCATGTTATAAGGAAACTATAAACGTGTTATACCGAGTACTAAAAACACAGAAAAGGTTAACATATTTATTTGTATTTCAAATAAAGTTACATAAGGGATCATTAAATAATATAAGTAAGTTCATATAAGTTTTAAAAACATTTTAACTGTATTAAACCGTGTGGACGTGCATAGGGCACGCACAAAAACAGACAGACAGATGAACAGACATACAAGACAGACAGAACAGACAAGACAAAAAGAATAGACAGAACATACAGACTGAATAGAACAGAACGGATAGAACAAGACAGGCTAGACAGACAGACAGAATAGAACAGAACGGATAGAACAAGACAGACCGGCCAGACAGGCCAGACAAACAGAATAGAACAGAATGGATAGAACAAGACAGACCTGACAGACCGGACAAACAGACAGAACAGACGGACAGTACAGACATACAGATAGATAGGACAAACAGACAGTACAGTAAGGCAGACTGACAGAACAGGCAGACTGAACAGACAGACAGGACAGATAAACAGACAGGTGAAAAAAATCTAACGGGTCTATATTTAACCGTCCAATTGACCAACAGTAGTTAAAAATTAAACCGTGTTATACAGAAACTATTATCGTGTTATACGAGGGTCGTCGCAATTTTAGTACAGTGTTGTAGGGAATCCGTGTAATAAGAGGGTCCCCTGTATTATGCAAGTGAAAACGATTCGAGAATTATTATCAGAGCATTGTCAGACGTTTCTTCAACTTGAGGTCACACCCTAAAATTGGTAATAATGAAGAAAATTTAATCTAACACAAAAACTAATTATCTAATGAGCTGAAATTTTGCATGACCATATTATAAATCCTTCTAAATCGATTCCAATCAAAACAAAATAAGGTTTCAATTCATTATTTTTCAAGCACTAACTTAATAATGATTATTGCATAAAAAAACTATTTTTAAAATAAAATTTAAGTGGATTTTGTCTGGGTTGTTTAAAGTAGAAGTGCTATAAAAATATTATTTATGATGATATTCATGAAAGTCTAGAAAAAAATTTAATATTGGGAACTCCTATCTTTTTTTTCTCATAACTTTAAAAACGCAAAAACCTTACGACATGAAATTTGGTATCTAAAGTTAAAAGCTGTGATAAATTTGAAATAGGGGGTTAATATTGAAACCCATGAAGTTGGTGCTCATTTTAATATGAAGACTTACCCTTATGCAAATTTTATGCATTTGAATTTATAGAAATCGTTAGTTCCTGTCCAACATCATTCTCTCTCTCTCTCTTTGAATTTTCTCTACTATTAAAATTACTCAAATGATGTGGGGTGGTTTTTTTTCTTCCTCAACTGTAGACTCATGCATTATACCCGAGAAATGTGTAAATAAACATACAGTAAATTGACCCCATGGACAAGCGTCAATATCTGTGATAGATGGTAAGAAAAGAACCGACAAACACACGACTCAGTTGCAGTGGCCATTATGTCTCGTTATAATTATATAGTTTTATTGTCCTTGACTGCAAAACTTTGACATTGATAAAAAGGTTAACTATTGATATTAAAATTTGCTTTAACTCTCCTGGTTGTTGTGAACCCAGTCTGTTTTCCTACTGACGCGGTTGATATTTATTAATTGAATAATAATATAAATCTCGTCATTAGCAAAACTGCCTGGATCTTGTTGAACTAGATTTAACGCCATTACAAGAAAGCTGACCAGATCTTGGCTTCATCGAAAAAACGACAAGAATAATAAGATAAGAATTAAATTAGGTATTCTGAAGTGGACAGCAGACTGCTTAAAGTTGCGGGGAAATAGGAAGTGATACAATGGAGTATTGACGTTGATAAATGTAGCTACTCACAAATGGTTTTTATAGCTACAAGTTTTTCTTATGTTAAGTCATTTCATTCATTTTCACTTTCATTCTCAATTGAGAATTTTTCTGCTTACTTAATAATCAATGTGATAAAAACTCTATCAATAAAATAAGAGAAGCTTATGAATAATTAAAAAATTGTTTTCAAAGTTAGAATACTTTTTATAAACTATATTTTAAATAATTCTACACATCAATAATGTATGTTTAGTACAAATACGAGAACTATTTATTTGACAGCCATAATAATGGAATTATTTATCACTAAAAACATTCCTTACGATTGATTCCGGAATGGGTAATGGTGATTAATTAACGTTGCCCTGGAGCAAAACAACGGGCTACTGTCGATGGTCTGATATCATTCTCCAATGGAAAGATCCGTAGACAACACCACGTAATTTTGGACCATGGTCAGATGACGTGGTCAACTACTGAGCTGGCTTTCCACTCTCCAAACTTCCATACAACACCTACGTGAGGAAATTTGAGGTCACTACAAATTTAACGTGCACCAGGCACGGTATACATGACGGTCTTTGGTTGAAGCTACTTTTGATCTCGCAACCCTCCGATTTGTACTGCTACTCTACCAATCGGGCTACATCAAAATTGATCCCAAATCATTACCAATATCCTCTTGTGTTGCTCCAGTGTAACGTTATATATACAGTATAATAATTTACTATCTACTTTACTTAAAAAAATAACTGTCCAGTACAGACTATAATATTCATTAATTGCATAAAATAAGATAGTTTTTCTTTTACAAAAAATACGAACCAGTTTGTATACTATTGTCAGTTAATTTCGTGTTCTAGATTGTCCAAAGAGGTACTTGATCGTCTTTCTCATAATCGAACATATTTCAAATTGTTTTCTTGACATTTTCCATTAAAAGATCATTCATCAAAATTTTCCTTTTTAATTTTTAATTATAAACAAACAATATTTCTCATTCTATTTTACAGTTAGAGATCAAGATACATATTATAAAATAACTTTTATATAGTTTGAATTCATAGAAACTGAATTTAGTTGCTTATTAGTACAGAAGCAAAAACAAATATTACCATACCTGCAAACTAAATTCTTGGACTCATGCAATATTTCGTTGTGTTTCTGCAATGCGACGTAAATTAAATACCTACCTATCTTGAGTCACATAACTATTAGGGGGTGGGCCGAAAAAAGTTTTTTTTTTCCCCTAGCACTTTCTAATAGTGCGGAAAAGTTGGCTCATGCAGTAAAACTGATGTGTAAAAAATTTCATCCCTATTTATTGATATATTTTGACTCCCGAAGGGGTTCAAACCCTCCAAAAACTGATCACCAGTTTTGACCGTAATTGCAAAAGTCGATATTTTGCAAAAATCTCAGTTTTCAGTTTTTTTTGCTATTTGGCCCCGTTGGGGTGGCAGAAGATATGTACTGATCTAAACAATTTTTTTCCGTTAATATTGAATGTATTTAGCTTACTTTTGAGCGCTATTATAACATAATTGTGTGTGTGTGTAAACATTTAAATTTTTTATAAAAAATGCCCGAATTTTGATCTTTTTGGAGGGTTTGAACCCCTTGGAAAGGCAAACGATATCAATAAATCAGGATGAAATTTTTTACACATTAGGTTTACTGCATGAGGCAACTTTTCCGTACTGTTAGAAAATAATCGCACAAAAAAAAACCTCTTTTCGGCCCACCTAATAACTATGGCGATTATTTCTCTGATTTTGAATTTTATCACAATTTGTGTCAATATTCACAACACTAAATAACAATTGATAGATGATAGTAAGTCATCAAAGAAATCATCAATTGAAACTTCTTGCACTTCTTATTTATTTAGAAAATCTAAGCCAATTTCAAATGTAAATCTATATAGATAATTCTCTTACGTGGCACGCAAAAAAGACGTTATTTGTTTTCGCGTTTTGGCAACATTGTACGATTCTTTGTTTATCCCAAAGCCTCGCGCTTCAATTGAATTTATAGCGTTATCAGATGAAATTTTATTGAAAAAAAAAAGAATTTTAGTCGAGCTGTTGCAGTAAATAATAGAAATCAAAGAAAACGGAGGATCTTTTCAGGGTCATTTAAAAAAAAGGTCCGTTTCGGGGTAAACTATTATAGTTCAACAAGACGCTTGCATTACAACTTTCGACAACAAACTCAATGAAAAAGCGTGGGTAGCTCGAGTGCTGGGTAAATGTACACACAACCAACATGCTGGGTTTTCAATTTCCAAATCAACGCTCACATTTCGAGTCAAAATTTGCTCAAAGTTTCCATTTGAATTCTGATTCCAGAAGTACTGAAATATCTTTTCTGAAAAACAGCATAAAATTTAGATTTGAAAAATATTTTTTTGGAATATCATATTTTGTAAACAATTCCTTCTGCTAGGACACATGTCTTCATTGATGCGAGCGAAGCAAGCATATGTTCGGGCAGCGAACCAATGAGGATTGCGAAGCAATCCTCTGGGGGTTGGCGAGCGTTAGCGAGCAGGGGCCGAGCCCCCTAGTATGTATATAAAAGCTGAAGTGTATTGAGAGTTCTCGCAATGATATATTTAGGATGCATAAATTTGTACCCTAAGAGAATCTATTAAAATTCACCAGATTAGGGTATTCTGTTAAGTATTATTCTTAACATTCTACGAATGATTCATATATTTGGGTTTTATACACTGTCCTATGAAGTACACTTGTACATTTAATTTTATACATTATCCCATATACAGTCTTAACGTAGTTGAATGTTTAATAAACCTTGCATTTTACTTCAGATGAGGTGATATGCAAGTTTTTTCACTTAATTCTCCAAGTGATTACAACTAGATATTTCGTATTTCAAGATCTAACCAATTTTGCTAATAACGTGATATCTCGTCATCGAGATAGCTTCCTTTTTTTTCATGATGACGAGATCAAGATCTGGTCAGTTTTCTTGTGGTGCGATATCTCGTTCATTAAAATCACATCAGTGTGCTTAACACGAGATATATCGTCAAGACGAGTCAGGGGAAGTTGTAGCAGTAGAGTATTTTCAACCGGTGAATTGCGAGCTAGAAACTCGATCCAACCAAAGATCGTCATGTATGGGGGCTGGTGCACGTTAAATCTGGCTTAGCCTCAAAAGTCCTCACGTTGGTAAGATGTGGAAGTTTGGGGAGTTGGAAGCCTGATTGGTAAAGGGTTTGGTTAGGTATGTAGGTAATTAATTAACATAGGAACAACAAAATAGGCTTCTGTAAAGTGTCTGGGAGTCTGGTTTATATTAGTGATGCGACATCGACAGCAAAACATTGATGTTTTGAAACATTGATGTTCAAAATTAAAACATCGATGTTTATAATACATCGCCCCAAAAACATCGATGTTTTTAAAATTCAGTGTACTTAAACTTTTTTCCCCATTTATTAAAACTAGTTTAGCACCTAGTGATGCGACATCGACAGCAAAACATCGATGTTCAAAATTAAAACAGCGATATTGATATTGCATCGCCCACAAACTATCGATGTTTTTAAAATTCAGTGTAAACTTTTTTCCACATTTCTTAAAATTGGTTTTGCAACTAGTAATACGACATAGACTCCAATGCATCGATGTTAAATACATCGATGTTTTTTAAAAAAACATCGATGTTTAGAAAACATCGACATCGATGTCGCATCGCTAGTTTATACATCGTTATTATTTATATAATATGTTAGCTTGTTAAACATTCCTTGGTCAAAGTAATACTTGCTTTTCCTTTACTTGGAAGATTTGTGTTCACACTTATTCCACCTCATCCTATTGC
Organism: Metellina segmentata; assembly: GCA_947359465.1. NCBI lineage: Eukaryota > Metazoa > Arthropoda > Arachnida > Araneae > Tetragnathidae > Metellina > Metellina segmentata. Next base: position 57,263,397 of record OX375881.1, read on the forward strand.
AAATACTTATTACAGCATAAAAAACCGTGTATGATAATCCAACAGTTAAAGTTTCTACTACATGCTAGACAATTTAAAATGAATGAAACATCTATGACTAACAGTCTGCATAACGATACATTTGACACACGGAAGTGTTAAAACACAAGCTCCAACGAAAGAGTAACATTTTGCTTCAACATTAAATTTCAAGACAGCCATTCTTTCCCAGGTTAAGTGTGAAAAAATATGGTAATTGTCCAACCTTAGTCACTGATCCGAAGCGAGATCATGATTATACTCTCACGCCATTCGTACAGTGAAATCGGATACTTCATTAAAGTTATTTGCCTCTATAGAAGGTCAGTTATAATGCGCTATAACCTATTTTTCAAAATTGTTTGCCGTTATTTTTCGGAAAGGTGGTACACTTCTCACGTTTGACATTCACGGTCAGTTGAGTGATATTTTCCATGATATATAAAAGCGAAAGTCTTGTGTCAGAAGTACAATTCTTTCTGTGTTGATTCCAGATTCCTAGCGGCAGGATTACTTCTCTCTCGAAAATGTTGTTGAAGGTAAGGACAGGAAATCATTGAAGAGTTTAAATTGAAACGCTGTTCATATTATAAAATTCTGATGAAGGACTTTTATTTGTAATTTGTTCAACGGAAGTATGTGACTTTAAGAGTAGTAAAATTGTACCAAGAGGTTTTTAAACTAAAAAAGGAATAAACATAATTTTCTGTCTTGCATAATTTTGAGTTAGCATTTTGTAATAGACTAGTTCTGTGCTCAGATAGCAAAATGTTATAAGTCACTTTTCCCAAAACTTGTCCCATTCTGGAGTCTGGTTTGTTAATGTTTAGAAGATGGCAAAATGTCGTAAGTCTTTTTCTTTCAGTTTATGAGAAAACAAAGGTGGGAAAAATGTAATAAGTCAGAAAACCCAGAACCACACGTTGAATCTTAAAATTGCTGTCACTAAAAATTAAAAAAATGACTTTCAACATTTTGCCATCTGAGCACAGAGTTAATCATTTCATTTTAAGTATTGCATGATCTCATTAAGTATATTATATTTGAATTATCTTCCATATAGGAAATGAGTGATAATTAAGAACTACGTAATAAACTTAAAATCAATTAACTTATTAAAAATTTAAATTTATATCTATTAAATACAAATTAAGCATACAGACATTTAAGGAAGCTCTTATAAACATTTTTTTTTTCCGAAAGTTAAAATAATGTTTAACTTCCGATCTTTCAAAACAAAAATAAATAGATTTGTTATCCTTTATTTCTCACAGGTATTTCTTCTCTTTGCTGCATTTGCTTCAACTTTGGCTCAGTATGGATATGGTAAAGTAGAAGAATATGGTGGGGTAAGAGAGAGAACTTTTAAACCTTTTCTTCCGCTTATGATTCCAATCACTTGTAAAATCCTTCCTTTTCTAACAGAAAGTATTTGGTCTTTAAAACGTGTCAATCTTTTGAATATTACTGAAATCGTTATTCCTCCATAACAGATTTTCTCGTGTCAACGTATTTCAAACTGGCCTAAGTAATCTTTGCACTCAGCTATGATTATTTCAGACTCCGAAAGGCAATTTTAACACATATTTTTGTTTATAATGTATTATAAAATAGCGTTAGTAATTACGTAGGGATGGGCGGATAGGATTTGTTACAGTGAATATTGCTAGGAAAGTCAATAAATAATTCACTACACACATTGCTGTCTTCAATATCATCATTGAATATTCACAACGTAAAAACAAGCGTGCATCTTATGTGAGGATTGCAGTATATATATTTTCTTACACAACTTTTAGAACTAACGCATTTATAGTATTTTACTCCATAACGCAAATAATAATTACATTGATGGTTCAAATCATCGTAGGAGGAATTGTATAGGTCATGAAAAAAAAAACTGGTTCGAAATCACTCAGGTCTCAAAACTGATGCGTACGTTTGAACCCGTCATAGATTGAAAGTCTGTTATTTTAAGCATATAATGTTAAATAGCCCAACATTTGGTACTGTGATGTCTTGGTCGAGTTTTATAGAGGAAGAGTCGCGTTTTGATCAATTTTCACCAAACAATGTCAAGTAAATGGCCATATTTGAAATGAAAATTTTATTAACACAGATGACAAAAATAAACTCAGGGATCAATCTAATCTTAACAGTCTACAATTGGCATGTTAGTAGCATAGACGTAAAATTTAAGTTGACTTAGCATTGCTATTGAGAGGAGGTTAAAAAAATTTAACGAACATATTCAATAGTAGAAATGTGACTTCTCAGTGAAACATTGATTTTGTTGGCCCAGTTGGCATCTTAATGCCTCGTTTGGCGTTTTAACATCTCACGACCGAGTAAATTTCTAAAAAATGGCGACAAAAATGGTGCAATCGCCAAACTCTAGTATGACGCGTTTACCAATCAGATGACGAATGCTCGTTTCCACACGCAAAAGGACGTAGTCTGAGGGTTACATTACTACTAGTTTTTGCCCCATGATCCTGGGCACATAAAACGGTAATCATTGCCCACTCTACTTTATATTGCCTCTATACTTAGTATCGCATTGGCTTGGTCCTTGGAAGTTATTAAATGGAACCAATAGGGCATATTATCGCCTTGTTTGACGTTATAAATTAAGACCGGGTAGATTTCTATAAAATGGCGACAAAAATGGTGAAATTGCCAAACTCTACAATAACGCGTTTACCAATCAGATGATGTATGAATGGATAAGCTTTTTCTAACGTCTTGTGGACTAATAAGTTGACGAATGCTCCTTTCCACACGCAGTTTTGGTCCCATGATCCTGGGCACATAAAACGGTAATCATTGCCCACTCTACTTTATATTGCCTCTATACTTAGTATCGCATTGACTTGGTCCTTGGAAGTTATTAAATGGAACCAATAGGGCATATTATCGCCTTGTTTGACGTTATAAATTTCAAGACCGGGTAGATTTCTATAAAATGGCGATAAAAATAGTGAAATTGCCAAACTCTACAATAACGCGTTTACCAATCAGATGATGTATGAATGGATAAGCTTTTTCTAACGTCTTGTGGACTAATAAGTTGACGAATGCTCGTTTCCACACGCAGTTTTGGTCCCATGATCCTGGGCACATAAAAGGGTTACCATTGCCCAGTCTTCTTTTGTATTGTCTTCTATACTTGTTGTCGCATTGGCTTGGTCCTTGGGAGTTAGTAAATGGAACATATATAAATACCTGAAACTTAACAACAATGGAGGCCGCGATTACCCAGTTACAAGAGCAATGGATTAGCAATCGTAGGGCTCGACACTAGGTCCAATCAAAGACAATGGCTTACACGAGGATTAGTAACACGTTAAATCTGTCTGGGCCTCAAATATCCTCCCTTCGGTATGGTGTGGAATTTCGAGAGTTGGATGCTAGCTTAAATGTTGACCTCATCATATGACCATGGTTCAAAATTGCGAGGCGTTGTTCTTTGACTCTTCCCTTAGAATAGATCCTAGATCCGCTAATAGCCCGATTTGTTGCTCTAGTACGACGATAATCCACTACAAAATCTACAAAAACAATAATGATCGATCAGTGATAATTTTTTTCAAACGTTTTGAAGCATTGGATGTTCGTACATCCAGCTTTTCAACAATTGGTATACCTAAATGGGCCTGATTCTGCCTACGACACAATTTTTGCAATAAAAACCTTTCTTGAAATCAAAGACACATTTTCTGTATCAACTGGATCTAGAGATTCCAGCCATGTGAAATTTTAATTCATATCGTCTTTAATCTATGCGGTTACTATCTGAGAAAATATCTTATATACTGAATCGCTAAATAAAACATAAGCTATCCTTTCATTAATTTATTTTCTAACTCGCTATCAAGGTATTCCAGTCATAGCTATTCGAAAATAAGTTGATAATAGACTTCGAACGCTACGTTATGACCTCAGGTGTTTTGATTTTAAGTGTGTATAACTTCCCATCAGCTTTTACTTCCACTTCTTACATTAGATCTCTCTACCGTAAATTTTATAATTCGTAACATACATCTCCATTATTTATCTATCATTTTCACAATAATTAATACCTTTCAGCCTTTCGAACCAAAGCCATACAGTTTCGGCTATAAAATCAAGGACATCCATGGTGAACAGCACAGACATGAGACAGGAGACGGCAAGGGAGCAGTAACTGGTAGTTATGGATTTGTTGATGAACGAGGCATCCATCGAATGGTTCATTACATTGCAGATCATTTGGGTTTCCGAGCAAAGATTGTGACAAATGAACCAGGAACTGCCAGCCAAAACCCTGCAGGAGTCATCATGGAATCGATTCACTCGTAGAATAGGACATCTCTGAAGTAATTATATTCCTGAGAAAACCAATATTCGAATGATAAATTGAAATTATTTCAAATAAAAAATGGCATGCACTAATTTAAACATTTATTTAATCTTCCTGGTGATTGTCTGGATCTTTCCCTTAGGGATTGATCCCGGACCGTCGTCAATAGCCCGTTGTGTTGTTCTAGTACGACGTTAATTAAAATACCTACCTATCTAGTGATTGTCTGGTATTTTGCTAACAACGAGGTATCTTGTCATTAGCAAAACTGAACAGATCTTGATGGTAAAGATGTATCGTTATTATATATGTATATAAAATAAACTGACCAGATCTTGATATCGGGATCGTCAAAATTTAGCGAGATTTCTTGTTATTAACAAAATTGGTCGGATCTTGATAGACGAGATATCGTGTCAAAAAATACGTGAAGGATTTAATTATTAGAATGCTGTTCTGAGGCTGTTATAACTTAAGTTAAATCAATATATTAGGGTTTTTTATGTGAAATCTATCAAAGTTTGGAAAGAAGTACTTAATTGCTATGAATGTTGAAAAATTATGTGATAGAAGTGCTTTGGTAAATGTTTGGAAAACACCACGCGCGTAGACTTTAATAAAATAATACATTAGAAATCAATGTTACTTTCTTTGATTTCATTTGCAGTCTTTTATAGCGTAATGTCCATCGCATATTATTAAAAGATAACAATTTCGATTTATGTAGCTTTACATAAAATGATAAACACTAAAACAACATTAAATAAGCAAACTATATGAGAATCGGGTCAATAAAATATGCTGTCAGTCTGTCTTAGAATTTATGGTATTTACATTGAATAGGTTCAGTTTTTTTTAATATTTTAAAGATAATTTTTTGTCTTATCATCTCATTTTCTTTATCTCTTAAATCATGTCTATTCAGTGGAATTTTATAGTTTTCATAGAAAATAGGGCCATATCGAAATGGAAGAATACCTTTCTTCACTTGCTTATTTATATACAATGGACAAATTTTTCGGGGAAATCTTACAAATCAAAAGTACAGTGTTGTGTACATTCATGCACTGCAAAATAGTATTTGTATTCATACAAAAGAAATTTCTTTAAAGAAAAGACAGTGATATTAGCCTTCAGATCGTTACGATTAGAACTCAACATAAGCCAAACTATGAAAGGTCTACAGTCAAAGAAATTTTATTATTTATTCAACGCTATGACCTTAAGTATTGTTCATTGCCGTTACATTTGTCATGTGTTGTTTTTACACATGTAAACAATTTATAAGACTTTTTTTAATATTTAACTCTATTAATGGATAAATATAAATAATAATTTACCTTCATTTCTAAAGGTCTCGGTGATTAAGTTTAACCATTAGACCTGTTTAACTGTTCTTCCAAAACGATCTCAAGCATTTTTACTGATGATAACTAGTTAGATCCGATAACTTAAGTGAACTTAAATTGATCCTTGAGAGAAACACTTTCACGCTTTAGTTTCTCTTAACGTTCTGCTTTAACGCTTTCGTGATCCGGAAACTAGAGAACTCTTTGTTCATGTCTTCGAAAGGCTGGTAATTAGCTCTAATTCGTCTCCAAAGGTTTACACTGTTTTTTGACATAAATGTCTATTAAGCGTGACTGTTGTAAAAGATCAGAGTACATATCTGAGAGCTATGCTTTTGTCATTAGAAAAACATGCACAAATTGATTTGTTGGCTTGCGTTGAGGTGCACTGGTATAATTTATTTTGTCGTATAGAGTGGTACATAATTTTCTCTTCAGTTTTTTATCTGCCATTTCGCGTGCCGATTCACGTCAATAGACCAGTTGAACAGTGTATATCCGTTATCAATAATTTAACTGAATAACCATGAATGAATATTTTTCAAGTAGGTTTAAATACTATTGTTATTATAAGATACGCCTACTTAATGTTAGATTATGGGTCTTTATGTTGTCTCATTATTAGTCAATATGTTAACTGGATCACAAGATTTACAATTATTTAGGTAAGCAAGGAACTGACGATTATATATTGCATAAATATGCGATTATCGGTTGCATTGAATAGTTTAAATACCATGCTAATCTGAAGAATTTTTGCACAATAGTTTATGCAGTTGTCTGCAGAATGTAACTTAATTGAAGCACTTGAACTCTATTATTTATTAAGTTTTTGTTTGTATGTATTTTTCAAGATCTTATGAGTGCGTATGTTTATTGTCTTATAGATACGAATACCAAAATGCCATAGGCTCTGTGAAGACGACATCGGAATTTAACTGCCATCAAAGTTCTTATTCTCAAGTCTGAAGAGAACTGATACTATCTGTCAATTACTTCTGAAATGTAAACAAAATGTTGAAACATTTGTTTTAATGTTATGAATAAATATTTTGGTGCGTAATCGTTGGGAATTTTTGTGCAATCTAATTTTTTTAAATTAAAAAACACTTTGAGCGAAATGAAATATTTTGAAAGAAAGTATTTCATGCTATTTAAATATAATATACACAAGTAATGTGCTTCGAGTATCACGGCAGGATATGAAATATATAATGCGTTCTTAACAAATTGAAAAGCTTCAATGTGATACAACAGTATGGCTTGTCTTCAGTTATCATTAAACTAATTGTACTTTATAAATGGTTTAACGATAGCTGAAATTATATGGAATATTGCAAGCAACAAGACGACAGATATAAGAGATCATTATATATGTTACATCCCCCCCTACTGCTATTTCAGAAACATTCTTAATAAGTTAAAAGGCTTCAATGTCAGAGAAGAAAACATGACCTGTCTTCAGCTCCCTTTATACCGTTAGACTTCTGATTTTCCATTCAGAAATTGCTTGATTTATTCACCTTATAGAATTGCTTTAAGAAGCATTTACAATCATCAAGTTTGTCACGCACTTAGCTGTGTTTGAATTTGATTTCAAAGCTCTTAGTTGTTTTGTTTTCGTTGCATTAGCCAAGTTGCTGTAGGCAAAATGAGAAAAGAAACAGTTCTTTCGCATTGATCGATTAATCCATGTGGAGGAACGCAGTGTCATGTCAGCAGCGACATCTTGCTCTACCCTGAAGCAGAGGAGGGAACTGAAGTTTTCTTGGTATTCATTTCCACACCAGAAAGCTTTATACTCTGTATTTCCTTTTAAAGCAATCAGCAATGTTTATTTAGATTTCTATTTGTTTTAATAAGGTCTCATAGCATTCACGGAAGATAAAAAATGCTTCATATTGTAAAGGAAAATTGAATGCTTTCAGTTAAACACGCTAAATCAGATTTGTTAATTGGTACAACAATCACTTTTATCTGTCATATAAAAATGAAAATTTCTCTACCACATAAAATGTAAATATAGAGAAATAAATAAGTGATCGAAAATAATTTCTTTCCTCTACATTTTGATATATTTGTATAGCTTCTAAACTTTCTTCGTACCAAATATGTATGCTTGCTTTATCCATCCATAAAACCCATTTCACATATACGCCCTATAGGGTAAAACAAAACAGCAAAAAAGATAGTAAGGTGACATACAAAAGGGAAATTTGGCTCTTGGAGTGATTGTGAATGCCTCTTAATCTCATTTTATGTACAAGTGACGAACTTAACAAAGTAGTATTGCTCTCAGTTTTTCTTAAATTATTTTTGATTTGTAGCCTAGTATCAGAGATGCTATAAATCCAAACTAGCCATCATTATGAAGTAATGACAAATCATATTGATACGAAATGCATGATAAATATCTTTTCAAACAAATTCATTAATTGCTTGAAAATTCCAGAACATGTGAAATAAGAGCTTGCTTTTATATGAAATGCCTTTAGTGCTGACGAAACAAAGTTATTTGGTTCAAATTTTTCATAAATGTAAGGTCAATTTTTGCAGTGTTTTTTAAAGAAAATTATATATATAATGTTTTCAACGAAAGATTCAGATTCCAAAGTTTCAAAAGAATGGCTTCAACCCAGAAAGTAAAACAACGTAAATCTTCTGTCACTTAGGATGAAAACTTTCAGCTTTTCAAAAGTTCTAGTTAGATTATTTTATAACCTTGATTTTATTCCAACATCAATGCAATATTATTTAGCAGAATTACTCGACTTGACTTGCTTTGAATTGATTAACTGTACATAGAAAAGTGAGCAGAATTATCTCTCACCTTTCTCTTTCGTATAAAAATTCCAAATCATTTAAATACAACAAAATCTTTTTTAACACTTTTCAACATTTTGTAATTTCTGCAACATATTTTGGGCACAAATACTATACAAGCATATCTGTCCATGTAGGACGTTTCACGTCATCGAACTCCTGCAGTATAACAAAACTACAAAATTATGGAAGGTGAGACTACAAAACTACTACACAAAACACGCTACTACAGAGGACAAATATGAGGGAATATTGGAGAAATTAGGAAGGTCCTTTTTAAAGTTTTTTTCCTGTAAAATTGACGAATCTACGGTGAATACTCTCGCACTCATAGTATGCCTACCAATGTTTTTCGACTTGTGCCACTATTGCACTAGACATGCAACCTTAAAGGTGAATTTCGCCACCTTTAAGAGAAAGATGACAAATTAATTTGATAAGATTATTCCCCACTACGTTGCATTTTAAAATGAATGCATTTTTTCTTGAAAATTCCATTTTGTGGCTCGTGTAATTGTAAAATAACTTATTATAAATTGAATGCATGCCTTCAGAAAAGACATCTCCAACGATAACTTACTACCCTTTAATAAATGATAAGTCAATTGGACAGCGATTTTCTTAGAAGAAAATCATTGTTTTAACAAAAACGGTGTATATATTTTCATGAAACTTTGCATGCTGTGAGTACTTACGTTCATTTAATGACTGAATTTGTTTGTGTCTCTATATCTGTCCGGCTTTCAGTTCTATATCTTATTTTGTCTCGGTTTATTTGCACAAATATCACATCAAATTTGTTCAATATATTTTAATTCACTGTTTTACTATATTCGACAAACAATATTTAAATTTAGTGAATACGTTATTTTAAATTCCTTTGTTTACATATTTAAGCAAGTATCATACTAAAATATTTGAGTAACTGCATTTAGATCAACCATAATTCGGTAGTCTTGAAATACACTCTATAACAAAAAAATCGACGCACCAAGAAGGAATCATCCGATTGCTTTGAAATTTCGTATGCAAAAAATGTTTTGACCAAATATGCAAATGATTAAAATTTGGTGTCCAATGAATGAATAGTGCGATCTCCAGCGCATCGGAACTGCGCATCCAGCAGATGTATATAAGGAGTTGTTCTTGAACTGTTGTTAAAAATTTCTGCTGCATTGCGATTTAGGATACCTTTTAATGACTGAAAAAACGCCTCGCCGCAGGATTCGAGCTCATTACGAGCAACTTTCAGAGTTTGAACGAGACCGTATCATTGGATTGAAAGAGGCAGGTTGGGCAAATCGGAGAATCGCTCGTCATGTGAGTCGAAGCGATACGGCTATTAGATGATGCTGGCAAGAGTGGGTGGACAATGGCAGATTTAAGCATCATGATGGTAGGGGTCGACGTAGGGCCACAACAGATCGCGAGGACAGAGTGATTGTCAGATCAGCTGTCACAGCGCCTGATTCATCGCTATCAACCATCAGTCGTGCGACCCACACACGAGTGTCCACCATGACCATTCACAGACGGCTGACAGAGCGAAATCTACGCTCGTACCGACCGTTACGCCACCTGCCGCTCACGCCTGCACACTGTCACGCCAGATTACAGTGGTGCTTGGCTCGATCAGGCTGGAATGATGATGACTGGGGACGTATAGTCTTTAGCGACGAATCCCGCTTCCAACTGTGTCCTGACTATCATCGAAGACGGGTCTGGAGACGCCCAGGGTAGCGTGCAGATCCTGCTTTCACTATTGCACGCCACACGGGCCCTCAACAAGGAGTTATGGTCTGGGGTGCCATTTCCCCTGATAGCCGGACCCCTTTGGTCGTCATTAGATGTACACTTACTGCACGGCGGTACGTTGACTACATTTTGAGACCTGTTTTGCTACCGTACCTTTCGCAATACCCTGGGCTTATTTTTCAGCAAGACAATGCCAGACCACATACGACACGTGTTGCTACGAACTGTCTTCAAGCTTGTCAAACACTTCCTTGGCCAGCCAGATCACCAGAGCTCTCTCCCATTGAGCATGTCTGGGATATGATGGGAAGGCGACTGCATCCGGTAGGGAATGTTGATGACGTCGTCCGACAATTGGAGCAAATTTGGCAAGAAATACAGCAGGAGACCATCCGGGAGCTTTATCGGTCTATGATGCCACGCCGTGTGGCAACTTGCATCCAAGATAGAGGCGGGTCAACACCTTATTGGGCTCGTTACTGTAACTCTGAAATAAATCATTCAATTGTTCTGAAATTTTAATAATTTTCTATTCTGTACATAATTTTCCTATCCACCAATTTTTGTTTCCATCGGACAACTCTTTCTTGGTGCGTCGATTTTTTTTTGTTATAGAGTGTATATGGAAGGTACAATGAGCATTGTCATGCTCGGATTGTTTTATCAGTACTGCTGAAAAATTGACTATTTTCCCAAAACTATTTTTTGGAATTTAAATTATACCTTTTTATTTTGGATGTTTTTTATTTTCTTTGCGAAACATAAACTGTTTCAGAATATTTGGCAAACGATATTTTGCAACCAAACGGAAACTCGTGTTCATTTATCACGTACAATGATATTTTCTGTTTTTCGCACTGAATTGATTTTGTATTTTTAAATTTTAATTGTAGGTTATGACAACTATGTGAGATCTAGAAGAAAGAATAATTCCGAATTTATATCTTTAGAACAACTTTTTCCCTCAAACTGTTAAATTCAGAACTAAAACTTTGTTGGTTTAAAGAAATGGTTTCTTTTGAAGATTCCTTTTTAAACAAATTATTTTATTACTCTACATACCACAAACCCGAATTTTCAAGAAAAAAATGTATTAAAAACTTAGTAAAATATATACAGAGGCTGTTCACACATTTTTTAGACAGCGTATATTGTATTTACAAAACTAAATTACACAAAATTCTTGTGTTTTAAATGTTCTATTTGATAGCCCTTATTCTGAACTATCTTCCGACACCGTAATTTCCAGGATAATAATGCCTTTTGAAGTGTCAGAAGAGGTATTCTATCCCATTACTCCTGAACAGTTTTCCCGAGTTCTGTAAGGGTTGTGGGACGACGTTTGGATAATGCAGATTTTAAAAGTCCGAAAGCACAAAAATACATAGGTGATACATTGGGAGATTTAGTAGGGATATCAGTGAAGGGTATGGCCTTGATACCGGTTTTTGTTCCATTTCTTTTAGAAAATTTACAGTGGATTGTGATGTGTGACTGCTAGCTTTGTCTTGATGGAGTTCCACAGATTGATGGCACTGTGGGTAAAGCGATGGTATTTCATTCAGAAAAATTGGCGATAAAATATGTTCCTGATAGTATTTGGAGTTAATCTTGACATTTTTTCAGCTCTCTTTATTTTTAACTTGCCATTATATGAAAAACCAGCAACAATCATGAATCCCTTAAAAAAACTTTCTTTCGATTCTGTGAACCATGTACTTAAATTTTTTTTCTCCACTTTTATGATAATAAATGGCTCTTTTTTTGCTGCAATCATTTAAATACACCCATAATTCATCTATTGTGACAATTTTTTTCCATTTTTCTTTGGATAAGTGTTTCTCATATAGAATTCGGCAGCGTGTCCTGCGTTCAGCGATATGCTTTTGAGAAAGACGATGCACATTGTGTTTTTTCGCTTTCTTAAGATTTAAATCAGCGTTTACCATTTTGTTTACAGTGGACACCGAGCATTTTAATGATTTTGCAACTGTCCTTTGACTAGGGGGATTTTCTTTTAACATTAAACAACGTACCTTTGCAACAGTCGAAGATGTCCGTTTCTTCCTTGGATACTTGGTTGGAATTTTTTTCCCGAGGCTTATATTTGACGTTTTTTTCCTTTCTTGTTGACGATATTACCTATCGACGCTTTAGATATCACAAAACCATGACTCTCACATCGTTTTTGGATAACGGAACATGAATATTTCTCTTCGTAAAAAGCATAAATATAGCCTTCGAACCACTGCTTCGTTAAAAACGTCATTTTGAATAAAAACTAACCTCTCAAGCCGCAGACGATAATTTTGACTTTAAAAACATAGTACAACTGCAATTATTTCTTTTGCAGCAAACGATTTTTTATTACCGCTAACCAAAATCGTTTAAAAAATGTGCGACCAGCCTCTGTAGCATTAAATTAATTTGTCATTCTTCACTTAAAAAAAGAGAAATTCGAAAATGTCATATGCCTGGTGCAGGAGTGCCCCAAAGTGCGAGTAAGAAAGTATACACTATTTATTTGTTATTTTTATAAATTACAGCAATTTTACATTAAACGAACTTAAGAAAGAGCAGTCCTAATCTCGCCCAATAAACCCTGAATGCTTTGTCACCTTTTATCACTTTGTAGATTTGTCATGCAGCAAGGGTGAGATGCATATATGCATTGAATAGATATGAATGTATAAGATTTGTGTAAAAGTAAAAATTAAAAAAATTACGAAAGGTGTTTATAATTTTATTTTCCTTACACTTAAAAAAGTAGTCATTTTTCTACGAAAGACAAAAATGACTACCCATATTATGATAAAATTTTCAATCTATATGTGAAGTTAGAGTCCTTAACGGTGACCCGTCAATATTCCGACAGCAAAATTTCCGAAAACAAAGTTGCCGACACCAAATTTCCGACAACAAAGTTTTCGACAAACAAATTTTCCGACAGGAAGTTTTCCAACACACTGTTTTCGAAAACAAAATTTCTGAAACTATTTTTAATTAGATTAAATTGAGAAAAAAATGTGGGCACCCACGAGATGGGGTCTTTGTAGGGTAGGGAAGAGATTGCAGTGATAAGACCTCCCCTACTCGTTCCATTCATCAGGTGGAAGTCGTGTGCTTCGAAAGATCCATCGGCAGGTTCAAACTCACAGGTAAGCATTGTTGGCTCTGACACTGCACGTGTCCATTCATTTGACAGACGCAATACGGGATCTCCGATAATTTGCACAAACAGCCCTCAATTGTTCCCCTCTTTACATACCCCCCAAAACAGGTGAAGCGAAACTAAGTGAAGGGAAACTCTACGGTCTGTCGTGTCGGCGACGGCCCTAGCCCTTGACAAGTGTAGAGCGAAATTGTCTTTCGGCGCTGTTTGGTCGAAGCTTTCACATCACATAAATTGTATTTCAGTTTATGTTAAACTAGCCACTGCCACACACGTTACCCGTGACCCTGATGTAAGGTATTAAACAGGTGTAAAATTTATCGGAGATATCAAATCATTTGAAATTTTTAATCCATATTTAACGATTCCTATTAAAGGAAAAAAACTAAACAATGCCAGTCAAAATATTTACATTTTTTTTGTTGCTTTTCTTCGCTCAAATGGAAGAGTACAGGAAATGTAATCTGGATTTCCTGCCCTTCGCGTTAAGAAAAACAATCTGTTTATTTTTGGAAAGCGAAGTTGACGTGACGTCACAATCTATGAAAATATAAAAGATATATTTAATTTAAAAATTATTTATTTAAAGAAAATCCTATTTTTATGTATCGATCTAATCAGAAATTTTCCGCAGTTTTCAAATCCGTTGAAATTTCTACTCCATCTTTAACGGTCTAGAAAAAAGAACTAAGTAACTTCAGTTAAAAGATTATTTCTTTTCTATCGTCTGTTGGAAAAACATTCCTCTGCGCAAAATCAAAACGGAAACGAAAAAAATAAATAATAATATTGATACTTAACAGTAAGTAGGCTTGGGATTCTGCTTTCCCAACGTGTCTGACTTTTTTAATGTGAGGGCTTCGGTGTGTGTTGAGATTACTTTCCATCTTTTTGTGTAAGAGGAGAAATAACAAATAGCCATTGGATAACCCCGAACAACGACACTGATTCAACTAAAGTTTTAGCAGCGTCAGAAACAAACAAGTTTAAGCTGTGACAGCCGCAAGGATTGGTTGGTTGGTTGGTCACCGCGGGTGACCCCCTCACCTCCCGACTTTTGTCAGGTTAAAGGGCTTACTAGTCACCCACGGAAAAATCGAGTGAACCCGTCAAAGGAAACTGGACTAATCCGGTCAACCCCGTGACGAAATTTCTGTAAATACATTTGATACATATTTTACATGAGTTAGACATCCTTTAGATATTAATGATTCTATATCCTTTTGAAAATAATGATAAAATATCCTTTTGATAGTACATTTAAAAATATGGCCGGTAGGGTGTGCAGGATTTTCCCTTACTATTTTGCATGAGACTTAAATTAAAATTAGTTTTCCTCTTTTGGTAAGCTTAATAGTTTCCCCAATTTTTAATTAAAATATCAGGTGCAGTCCTGCTTTTCCCACCAGCCTCACGTACACAAAGTTTATTTAACGAAGTAAGAATCATTTTTTTTATTATCTAAATTACACTAATATTTAAATAGTAAATAGTAAAGATTAATTGCATTAAATATGTACAGCAAAAAGACAGAAACTAAAAATTAACAATAAAATACAAATGTACACAGTCTTCTGATTGTTAGTTGGTGATAATGTTAATGTTTTCCACTAAGAATTTCATAACATTTGTAATTTTTATTTGAGCCTGATTGTTGCTGATTGTGTTGGTGGCCCAAGCTTGGTATTGCGTTATGGCAGGTTTCTTGAGGTGATGGCAACCTGTGAGTGGACACTCAAAAATGTAATGATCTGGAGTGCCAACCTCCCCACAGATGCATAGGCCGCTGTTCTTTATTTTGAACCTGAATAGATAGCTGGGGAATGGGCCGTGCCCAGTGTAGAATGCTGTTAGGTTTCTTCCACAGGGCTGTCTTTCTTTGTTGACTTTACGTAAAAACGTGTGGACTCGACGACCTGTTTCCCCATTATCCCAGTCTTCCTGCCAGGCTCTTAAAGTGAGATTCTTTAACTGAGATTTTAGGTGGCTTTTAGAGTGCTTCAGATGTATTATCATACTTGAATTTCCCCTTGTTGCTGCTTTAGCCAGTTGGTCCGCTCTTTCGTTACCGTAGTATCCCGCATGCGCCTTTATCCAGTTAATATGGATGTTTTCTATGTGGGGTTGAAGCCTTCTTCTTATTTTGTGGATCATGATGTCCTTGTTTTGCAAGCGTTGGATTGCTTTAACTGCTGATAGGCTGTCAGTGTAGATTCTTATGTCTTTTTGTTGTTGCTGCGCAGCCCAGTTGATGGCATATAGGAGCGCGGTTTTATCTGCCTGGTATACTGTGTTTTCTGGGTGGAGTGTGGCGATCCAGTCATGTATGACCCTGTTGTTTTGAAGCACGGTAAATGCTGCCCCCACTCCATGTTCTGTCTTCGACCCTTCGGTGTAAATGTCAAGGTTCGAAGAGGTAGTTGGGTCTCCATTTATTTGTGTGTAGTCCGTCTCCCATTGGAAATTTTCTGACAATACGGCTTTGGACGCCTCTTTGGTTCCCTGTACTCCTAATCGACTGACTTGACTTGGCTGACTACAAACAACGTATGCGTGCTCCGCCTCCTGCCACGCCTCCCCGCCGCGCAACCCCGCGCCTCTGAAGAGGCGTCATTAAAATTTTATTTTTCACTCGAAATTGTTTTTTTTGCATTTTGGCGCCCCTAGCCACCTGGCGCCTAGAGCGACCGTTCATCTCGCTCTACCTCAGGACAGACGCTGTATCAGGAATCTGAACGACTGGGGACTCATTTTTTGGGCTTCGACCAGAAATCGTGGCGCGTGCATCAGTCACAACAATGCCACTGGAATTTGTGAAGAGCAGCCATAGGACACATCAGTTGGTACATCGAGGTCTCGTCTTCAACAAGAATCAAGTTCAAGGAGAGAAAACTTACTGGAGGTGCGTCGAATACGCAAAACAAGTCAACGTACTCATGGTAAAGTGGCGTGAGACAGCTCACACAATGGGCGGAGAAGTTGTTTGGGAATCGCCAGACGGTGACCATAATCACCCTGTTCGATCAGCCCAAAAGTGACTCAAAATATTTATGAGCTCAATGAAAATGCCCGCACAGACCGAGACCCAGACTCCTCAGCAAATTCTGGGAAACCATTTGGGAAATCTCCAGCAGTCAGTTTCGATGTCAATGGGATCTCTCGTCAACATCAAGAGAACTTTACAGAGGGCTCGTAAAGTTGCCATGAATCCTCTCCTAAATCCCAGAACTCTAAATGATTATCAAATAAGCGAGGAGTACACGAAGACCGAAAATGGAAAGAACGTTCTCGTTTTTGACAGCGGTCCCGGAAATGATAGGATACTGATTTTCAGCACGCTTCAAAGCTTGGACATGATGAATAACTGCCGCCATTGGTATGCCGGTGTGACATTCAAATCGGCTTCACTCCTCTTTGAACAGATCTTCACCATTCACGGAGTGAAATATAGCACTGTTATTCCAACAGTGTTCGCTCTCCTGTCCAATAAACGCTAGGAAACTTACTCCCGAGTTTTGGAAGAACTCAAAGTTCTAGTTCCCGAGTTAGCGCCGGAAACAGTTATGACGGACTTTGAATTTACGACATCTGGAACCGGGGCTGTTTCTTTTCACTTTAGCCAATGTATTTGGTGTCAGATCCAGACACGAGCCGGTATCAAGTGTCAGTACGAGGATCCGGACAGTCCTGACTTCACGTTAAGCGTCAGAACACTGGCAGCTCTCGCCTTTGTTCCTGTGGAGGACGTGGAGCACACGTTTGAGAACTTGTTGCAGACCGCGTTCTTCACACAGAACCAATCTTTTCTGCAGCACCTCATCAAATAATTTGAAAGAACTTGGATTGGAGCCCGTTCCAATGGGGGAGGCAACCGCCGAGCTAATCTCTACCCAAACAGTCTATGGAACTGTTATGAGGCCACGTTGCAGGGAATCCGAAAAACTAATAACTCTGTGGAAGGTTGGCACATGGCTTTCAGCTCACTTTTGAGCTCAAACCACCCATCCATTTGGAAGTTGATCGATGGCTTGAAGACAGAACAGGTTGTTAACGAGACAAGAATGACTCTGTACATTTCGGGCCAACAGCCTCCTCGAGGTAAGAAGATTTATGAAGAAATCGCCGAAAGGATCCTCCGTATTGTTCAGGGCTATGAACATGTTGGAAACCAAATAGAAGATTATCCCTGGGGAATCGCCCATAACATCGAACTCCAATCCCTTTGACACTCAGGGCCCTCTTTTGAAAATTGTAAAACTTGAAACAATAAATATTACTTGCTCATTTTTACTTTTTTTTTCTTGTTTGACCTTTCTCCTTCCCGCAGGGCTCGACGAACCCCTCATGATTATTTAGCGTGCACAGGGTTCACGCATGGGCCTGTTAAGGGTTAGTCAAAACCGATTGGGGACACTTCGAGTTTGGAACGGTAGTTCCCAAACACAGGGCTGTGACCCCACTCTTTTGGGGGCTTTTTTAGGGAAGAGCCCCTGAACCTTCCAGATGTCAAATATTGCGCTCCAAAAACAGAAAAAAGCTAAAAAAAAACAGATCATAATGATCTCGGACCCCCCCCCCCTCACGTTGACCCCCACCTTGTTGCCAACCACGGGCGGGGGTCAAACGCCTATTTTGACAAGATTCTAGTTCTCTCCTTCCCCTACATGAGCCTGATTTATGATCTATTAGTCTAAAAACTTGTGTTCGGAGAATGTGCATTCGAAAATATTGTGTACATAAACTTTCTGTCGGAATAATTGTTTGCCATAAATTTTGTTGTTGGAAAATTTGTTTGTCAGAAACTTTGTTGTTGGAAATTTGCTGTCGGAAACTTTGTTTTCGGAAATTTTTTGTTTCGTAATATTGACGGGGAATCGTCATTAACGCTTTTTGAGTCCGTGTTGAACTTGGCATCGAGTGTGTAGAGTCGTATGTTTCGCTTCAAATGTGTTGTATTGTATTGTTCGTGTGTACCGTTATGTGATGTTAATAAATGTGTCGTGCCAAATAAATAGTCTTCCATCGGTTTTTACGAATCAATAAGCAAGTTCACACTGTAATTAACCAATTCAACCAGAGTGAGGTCAGTTATTTTTCAAGTATTTTATAAATTTGCAACAGAAAACAGCGAAATTAAGCTGAAGCAAACTTGATGGATAAAACGCTTTTCTGGTTGTATCAATTCGTCTGTTGCAGTATAAACTTTAAATGTGCATACGGAATAAATAAATTCGTTATTCTTCTTATCTCGTGATCTCGCAGTGTTCCCACTACTTACAACTAAAAATTCTACAAAATTTTAGATTGCGAAATGAATTCCGAATTTAAAAAAAGCATAGAAAATTATATCACTTTACATGGTCAACGAAGACAAATTTCAATTTGTTTCGTTCGTTGTGAAATATCGTCTGTCCCAAATATTCTGAAATCGTTTATATTTTGCAAAGAAAAACCCTATTGACACACGAAGACTAATTAGAATGGACCTATGACTTAAGGTTGACCAATGATCTAAAAATACTACAAAATTTTAAATTGCGAAATTAATTCCGAATAAAAAAAAGCATAGAAAATAATATCACTTTACGTGGTCAACGAAGACTAATTTCAATTTGGTTTCGTTCGCTGTAAAATATCGTCTGTCCCAAATATTCGGAAATTGTTTATGTTACGCAAAGAAAAACAGTATTGATACACGTAGACTAATTAGAATGGACCTATGACTTTAGGTTGACCAATGATCTAAAAATTCAACAATTTATAAAATTTTGAAATTAATTCCGAATAAAAAAAAACATAGAAAAGAATATCACTTTATGTGGTCAACGAAGACGAATTTCAGTTTCGTTTCGTTCGCTGTGAAATATCGTCTGTCCCAAATATTCGGAAATCGTTTATGTTATGCAAAGAAAAACACTATTGATACACGAAGACTAATTAGAATATGACTTAAAGTTGACGTATGATCTACGGCCATTCCGAACCCCCAACGAAATAGACCATTATTCGAACCCAAATCCTGTTGAATGGAGGGCTACGATGCATTATTCCTGTATAAGATTAGGTTGGTGAGTTTCTGGTTTCATGACTCAAGAGAGGGTTTCACGACTCATGTGGCAAAACTGCGCCAAACACAAAACAACAACGAGAGAGGAAAAATGTAAAAAGCCGAAGGGTAAAATATGAGATAAGGATGAAAAGACTAAGTAGCATTGGATATAATCAGATTTCTTCTGAGGTATACAGCAAGGGTGTGGGCTCGTATGAGATCATCTTGTTTTTCATGCATTATAAAGAGCCACGCCATAGTTGCATAATATTAAATACAGAATTTTAAATTTAATTTAACCCCTGTGTACACATTTATTTGAAAAACTTTGGGACAGTCCTGGAACTTGCATTGTGTGTGTCATTATAGAACGAAGCACATAAACACCCATAATGCATCCTCGTGAATGCTATTTCTGATGCGTAGATGCTCTTTCTGTTAGAAATGATTAGATGCTATTTCTCTGTTTGCAGGATTTATTTTAGGTCCTGTTCACATGAGGTGTTTTCTAACGCGCGTTTGCGAGGTTTTCGAGGTCCGCTTTCCGTAAGCATTAAATTATGTTTTTTTTATTCCTCTAATTCAATTTTCGTAATATCGTTTGGAGACTAGTTACTGTTATATTTACGTATAATTTTGTTTGATAAGAATGGCAACAGTATGAGAGAAATCACACAGATTCTGATCACCGCGTTCATTCCTAAAAAGAATGTCTAATAACGCAGCCGTGTAAATGTTTCAATGTATAGAGTCAGATTAAATGAAGTGCATTTGTGTAGAGAACGATTGACTAGTTTGATTCAAGGAGAGTCTCGTAACACCAATCACTCTTCCCGTGAACCAGATTGTACATGTTTAATTTTGTCTTAGTTTGAATGACGAATTAGATTCGTCATCCGTATCTTAGACAAAACAAGTGCATGACGAGTCTCAGTCGTCAAATGTACCCAAGGGGTTAATTAAAAAAGGATGGCTTCGTATTCTACAAAGTTTTAATTTAATTTAATTAAATAATATGGTGCTACATATTCCACACAAGTCTTATGTGTTATGTAAAATACGCATGTAAGAAAATATAATTTAAAAGAAAGAAATTACAAAATAATTATTTCAAAATTTTAATAATGAATAGATAGAATTTTAATAATGATAGATATAAAATACAATAAAATATATTAGCTAAAAGTATAACATTTAACGAAGACCTTTGGTCAAATCTTTGAAATTTGGTTATAAATAAACTATTAAAACCACTACGCACGACTTGTACGCTTCACTTAAGGCGCGTTCTCACGAATCAAGTTTAATTGACGGATTATAGTTGATCAATAAAAATTGAATACGACTTGAATCAATTTTTGTTCACACATTTCAATCGAAACTGATCAAGCTCCATTTTTAAAATGGCGTCGAAAGCAGCTGTGAGTGCAGTTGTACAGATAGTAAGTTTTGTTAAAAGAACTAAATACAATTTTATTTAACATGAAAAGAAATCGTTAAAAACGTTTTAGCAAGTTTAGCCTTAGCAAATATATCAGATGGCTCTTACGAATCATCTCCCCATTGTTGACTGTTGCATGATCCATTTGAAACTGACAACTTGCATTTAGTTGTATGACTGAGAAAGTGAAAACGCGCAGGTGATGTTTTTAAGAGTTCCAATCGCTTTTGTCTTATTATAGTTTGAATTTGTTCCAGGCAGATGATTGCATCTTAAAAAGGCATCTGTTTTAGCAGGACAGCGACAGATTTAGCATAATTTTCATAATCAGTCTATTCTTTATTACTTTACACTACCTTATCAATTGCAACTCTTGCATCTTTATTTTTATATTTATCTAGTCGGTTGTTAGGATACAGTTCTAAAAAATATTAGAATCACACTTTTAGATCACTTGAGCCTCATTTTTTATACTTACTTATATCTAAAAACAAAACACAGACACGCGTGGAGAGATCAGAGGAATGTGAACTTGACAGTCAAATGAACTTCACACGTTTCAAGACAAGTTTCAAATTGAAAGCAGATGGCGGATGACTCATTACTTGAACGATAAATTTCGAACGGGTCAAATTTTCTTGATCCACTAAAAAGTTGATCAACTCAATTGAAACAAAGGTTCTCACTATAGTTTGAATTAACTTGATTTGTGAAGACGCGCAATTACTTAATAAATTTAACAAGATTAGTGAAGAAAGTTCTGAAATAATTTTTTATAACGGATTTCAATTTTCAATGGGAGCCGCACTTAACGAAGAGCCGCATTTTCCCACCCTTGATATACAGACTCAGACGTTTAGGTAGCGTTAGATCAAGAGGAAACATCTTCGACAAAATAAATTTGAATGACCAGCGGTCGTGGAATGACAGAAAATTTGCTTTTCAGAAATAATTTTACTAAAATTAAAACGGTGATATATTTAAGAACATTTTATTTCTTCAGCAAACACAAAAGACGTTCGTTCCGTCTTTGAAATAACAAGAAAATATTTAAATTAGCTTGTATTAAGTATTATTATTACTTCGAAGTTCATGGAAAGTAATTTGAAAAATCTTTTTACAGTTTCCCATAATATTTCACTAGAATAAATAGCCCGTCATACAACAGGTGCATACAAAAATTTATTTATTTTGGTCAAACTTCATTTATATATTTTTTAAATCCTGACTGTGCATGATCACTGCCTATGCATGAACCTTTATTCACCACTATCTCTCAACTTGCCTTGCTTTCTTTCGCATTGTGTTGTTTTTGAGCAATGCAAGTTAAACAATATTATTGGAAAACTTAATTTTTGATCAACATTGGTAAAACAATGAGCTGCGTACGTCAATCGTTTTATATACAACGTTATTTATATGGCGATACCCGATATAGAATATTTGGATATTTGATATTTCGTACCTCGCTTCGCTCGTGACATCACGCAACCAATCAAGACAATTAGAAACTCCACCAACACGTGACGTCACACAACAAATAAAAATTTTATAGCCACGGAAACGCGGCAGAATATAGCATTTTATGTAATAATATGAGCTTAGCACTGACAATACCGGAAAATAATATTTTAGTTTAATCCCATTTTGCGAATTTTTCGTGGAAAGAAATAGACAATTAGAATATAAGCGAAACAATTTTTTGCTATTTCATATTTTTTTCGCATGGTCTGATTGTCAAAAGAACGCAAAACATGGTTCCATCTACAGTATCATACAGTAAGGGAGGGATGCAGGAGCCCGAGCCCTTGCCCTCTTTGTGACAAAAACTACCTATGTTTAGAATGTATGGATCATTAAATTTGAAGAGAAATTATGCTTGTGATAAAATATATAGTTGCTTTTCTCTAAGAGCGTTGATTGTACTCTATTGGATTTCTCTGTTCATACGCTTATTCAACGTAGTTATTTGTAGGATGTAAACTATTATAGATAAAAATTATTTCACTAATATATTTAGGTGAATGAGATAGGGCAAGTGCGTACACAAATCTTATAAAGTTCATATGAAACCAACTATAACACTGTCATCCAACTGTTTTGCTACTTTTTCCAACTAGTATTTTGTCTATTACTAATCTGTAACGTTTAAATAATTCATATTTTTGTTTCATACTCCTTTTATTAATATGTTTACACTCTTATTTGTTTAAACTTACAATTGATATAATTTTTTTAAATACTTTCCAGTGCCATATTATAGAGGAACACCTGCCCCATACCATAAAGCAAGTGTATACCATGAACGGTTTTCTCAATTGTGATATGATAATATTGATGCTGGGGCAAGAGCTTATAATTTAATTCCTGCCAATTTTTTGTCTGCGCAAATCCCCCAGTGAATTCCGAAGTGATGTTGCCTGAGATAACCAGTTTTGAGCCTGAAATATATTTAGAGTAACAGTGTAAGGAAAATTATATGTTAGTTGATCGATTAAAGTTTGAAACTAAGTAATAAGAACCTTATATCCATATCTTTAAATTACCAGTTTTCATTTATAAATTTCAATATGTATATACACACATATATATATGGGTTAAAAATATTCATTTTAATACATACATTTCATATGTCGTTGCTCAGAGGCTCGAATAAACCACAAGTAAAATAATAGCGTTGCTTTTAGATAAGATATAATCTACTTTTTCACGTTCTAAATTTAACTTAAAAAGTAAAATTTCGAGAAGGGGTTTGAAAGTACTTCCTTTACTTTTCTTTTAATTAATTTAGAATTTCCATAAATAAAAAAAGCGTTTGCAGCTTGTAAAATATGTTACAAAATGCTTAAATAAAATCTGGGTTACAGTTTTTCTTAATATATTTTTTAATATATTTTTGCTCTACAGTAATTTTTATTCTAAAAAAAAAAAAGATATTTTTTAATTAATGCGTTCACATGAAAAATTGAATTGCGAAGATATTTTCCATATTAATCTACATTTCAGTTTAACAATCATAGGATATTTTTTGCAACAAAATTTTTTATATTAATTTCGTTCCTACATTCATAGACTTCAATGTATGAATAAATTCGTTTTATGGAGAGCAAAACATGTCATTAATTTCCCTTTACCTTACTAGATAATTCTTTTTGTGGAGATAAAACCTTAAGGCTGTTCCGGTTAAGAGAAAACAATTACAATCTATTATGCGCAGAATAAAAAAATTTAAAATATGAAAACATTCTGGATTAGTTAGGGAAGCATGGGAACGTTATTAGATAAGCTAATGGATATGAGCCATAGTTTACTCTGATACGATTCGGACGTAATGAGAATCCAGGTAAATCGACCATTTTCACCAAGGGTACCATTTATTACCCACAACATCAATGAAATAAATCATGCTTTAATTATTTTAATAACTCCTGCTACTCCGAATAACCCTATGTGGTGCATAATAAATTGCCGGTGGATGGTCATTTCACGTACTTTGAAAGAGGTCACACTTAATCATTTCAGAAGGGTAGGGCCGCAATGATGAAACAAGAGACACAACATGTAAACTAGATTATTTTGACGAACAGGGCGCACATTAGAGAAGTATGAAAAGATTTCAAATTGCAGCTTTTGAATTATCCACTGCTTAGTCGTCGTCTGATGTTAATAAAAAAGGTGAATGCAATTTTAATCTAAAAAGGTCTTTGATAGGAAGGTTCGGTGTTCCTGCCCATTCTGCTATGGTTTGCTTTGATTCGGTCATAGATAATTAATTACTTCGAAAGCTTTTGTTCGACAGTGTGGAAGCAGGTGAATAGGTAGCGACTTATATGTGCTGGAATTTTACAAAGTCTTTCAATCGTTTCGTCTTAAAAGTGTCGAACTTTCTGTAACGACATTTTTCCTTATTTAGTAATTAGCATGCAATATCGTTAAAGATTATGGGTGGAAATGCCGAAAACAAAATATACGCAGAAAACATTAATGCGTGATCAGTAGCACCCAGGACCAAACAATTTACTTTCAAAATTAACTTTTTAACATATTTTTACTTCTTATATAATGTCGAAGTTAATGTTTACAAATAAATAAGAAAACAAGAAAGTCCTCTAGAATTAAAAATTATGTTTGGAAATGCCGATAAAAGAATATACCCAGAAAACATTAATGTGTGATCAGAAGTATACATGAGCAATTTACTTTTAAACTTAACTTTTACCACATTTTTACATTTCGTAAAATGTTGAAGTTTATTTTTACAAATAAATACATGTTAGATTAATTTTGTTTTGAGGGACATAAAAGCAGATGTTTAAGAGGCATAATGGAATACAACTAGATTGATTATCAATCGTATTATGGCCATGTGACTAAGGAGACAAATTAGGGCATGGAAGGAATATAGGTCGTGCAAAAGAGCAGCTGATAAGAATTTTTTTGCATCCATTGCCTATGTTATTGGATTTTAATCAAATCTATAGTTCATAGTCCATTCTAGAAAACAATAAAAATCGTCTTTTAATCTCAGCTTCACGAATTTTCCAAGTAGTGTAGAGTTGGTTTTACCCCACAACACTCAGAGGATGAATACCAAACAGATTTAAATACTGCTGGTTATTAAAATTGCTTGCTATATCTCGAAATTTGTGCGTAGATATATGCAAATCATATGCCACAGTAATGCCGCCTGTAAGCTGTATAAAAAGAAAGCACATAAAGCCAAATTTACATATTGTGAATGTGTTTTCTCGCTGTTCCTGTGTATACGAAGCTTAATCATGCCTAGTTGGAAAATATGGCAGTCATGCTAGTAGGTTTCTCAGTTTGATAAAGGAAACATTCTGGCATAGTGAGTATGAGGATTATCCATCCGAGAGAACAGTGCTCGTGTTGGACAAAACCAAGGCACAGTGATGCGAATATGGAATCGGTAGGTGAAGGAGGGATGGACTAACTGACCTGAACAATTGCAGCAGACTTGTCATACCACAGAACGAGAGAACAAATATCTTGTGCAAATCGCTATTACGGATAGCACTGACCATGGATACTGCATTTTGGATACCAAGCAGCGTATCTAAAAAGGCATGTTGTACAAAAGTTGATACAAAACAAGAAAACTCTTAATACTAAAAGAAGTTTTACTGTTCCATAGTTGTACATACAAATGTATATATTTAACAAAATAGCAAATTTGAGTATAAGGGAATTTCAAAGTATGTATGTTTAGAAATAAAAGTGTTTATTTAGATACAATGAATGTTTACACTCTATTTCAAGATATTTATCCGTTTTGGGTTACACCAATGCGAAACCAGTGGTTTCCACCTTTGGTATATGTTTGTCTGTATGTATATGTGTGTTTGCACTACATCGAGATTTTAATTGTAATAACAGATTTGAATTTTACTCGCAATAACATAGTGACGTAACTTAACAGCGTCAGTCTGTTTTTCCTTGTTATGTCTGTTCTTGAGTTTCTATATTTGTGCACAAACATCACTTAACATTATTAATTATGTATTCAGATAATGCTACATTATTGATAAACTATTTTAGCTTCAAAACAACATTATTAAATTTTTGTTGTTTAGATTTTTAGGCACGTTTCTTTATAGCAGAGCTGAAGACACTCGTTGAATTAACCTTAATTTGACAGTGTTTAAGAAACTAGGATGTGATCGAGGATTGCGGTTACTCAGATGGTCTCCCCAGTACGTATAGAAAAACAACTATTTTTCAAAAAATTATTTACATCGATGTTTATTACAGAGGTTAAATATATGCAAGTATTGACCAGAATAATTAAATATAGAAATGTACTTCAAATTGAACTCACATCGCATATAGCCCATTAGCGACTTGTTATGAGTAAGACTACATTAAAATCATCGATAAACATAAAATGTACAGAATGATCTATTCCATTGCTGCTGTAAAACGACGTAATTTATCTTCCTAGTAACGAAAATAAAAATGTATTGCTGTACATAGTTACAACTCATCAAATATTGCTGTATTGAACTTCAAACCTATTATCTTGAAATTACAGCTTGATAAAGAATACACACAAAAAACATTATTTAAATAACTCAACCGTATATTTTATTCAATAACTTAAGAAAACAGGTAAAGTACAGATTTCGTCTTGTAGATTCGTGAAGGTGATTTGTATGATCAAAGAAAAGACATTAAACACATGTTATTTTTTTTGTTCAGAGAGGCTCTTTGGAGAAACATTTAACAGGATGTTCTTCCTCCCAAAAGATTGTTACGGTTTTTCTAATTTTTGCTTGAGGATCATTGCTTTTAGATTGCATAGTAGAAATCGTGAATCGGAGCTTATAGCTCCAGAAAAAAAAACGATTACATAAAAACGTTACATTGTATAGTTCTTAAAAAAAAGGCCGTGGATTGCGTATGGGGACAAAACCGCAATCGCTTATGGCCTGAATAAGTCTTTGTGTTATTATGGGAAGATGTCAATTAATAAAGTCTTGGCGATTATAAGTGAGGCAAAATTTTGCCTATTGAAGGCCTATGATAGGAATTGACGCTCTCTGGACAATATGCTGCATCAGTCAATCTGGACTTTTCGGATTTCCTTTGAATTTGTCTTTCCAATGATATACGTTTCTTACATTTCTGTTCATATTTCATTTGCAATTTTTTTGGCACTATGGTTTGTTGGGGTTTTATGGCACATGAGCTATATTTTGCATTGCACAAGACACATAGATGCAATATCCAGTAATATACATTTGCACACAATGGAAGATTTGCTGACATAGAAGAGAAAAGGAGGAATCACAACTGACAAGAATTAAATCAGCACCACCTACAACTAAAAGGGTTGTTTTTTGACGTTATGAAAATTTTATTAATTCTCTTATTATCACTAACTAGAATTGTTGATCCTGTCATTTTCTAAAAATCGACACCAATTTCAAAATACTGTGTCTACAATCCAAAGTTACACTATCCAAACTCAGTGGCTATTGTCAGTATTCGCACACAAGAGCTTCTACCATCGACCTTCAATAAGTAAAATATTGTACTTCCTTCAAAACACCATCAAGATTTTATTCATTTACATCTTATCCTTCTTCAAATGACACAAACGTCACATACAGAAAATGAACACTTTATCAATATTGAACGTAAAATTGATATTTTCTATCTTGCTCCAAGGCATAATGACATGTTTTATTCTCTTCATATCAGCTGTCCCAAATATTCCAAAAAAAATTTTATCTTTTGAAGAAAAAAAAATTTGTAATATAAAAATTTTAATTCCTTAACAAAAGTTTTTTTTAAATATCATTCCTTTTTTGCAGCACTGGTAAGGCAATATGAGTAATTGTAATGATCAATATACATTCTAGATTCTCCAAAAGAACTAAATTATGATTGATTTAATTTTTTGTGACTCAGATGGTTTAGCATGAAACTTTCCTAAATATGTAAGCGGATTATATTAGAAGGTCGGTTCTTTTATGTAGTTTTTATGTCGTTGCATGTTTGTCTTTTATAGAGTAATTGCAAAGTGCAGACCGAAATCCAACGTGGAAACTGAACCAAAATCGATCGATTCAATAATATGTATTAAATCTACATTGAGATTCTGATAGGGGCAAAGTTAAATTGAGTGTATCATTGATATGAATACAAAAAAAATTTTCGAGATTGCGTATCGAAAACATTCTGAAATTCTATCAATTTGTAAAAGCTTAATGTAATCAAAATTAAATGTAAAGGCATAAAAGTATATTTTATTTATTTGTACTTGGCACTAATTAAATATGCATTTTTTAAACTAAAATGTTAAACTTTATGTGAAAAATTCTTTAGATTCTTTAGAGGTTAACATATTCAATACCAATTTAAATTTACGATTTTTTAATTGAAACATTTAAGCTAAGTAATGTACTTCAATGTATTTATAATTTTTAACACTGTGATTGTATAGCTAAAAAGATACTAATTTATAAAAGTAAGATAACCCGGTTTTAATAATAAGGTCTTTATTCAAAATGTCTATTACATTTTGAACTATAATGAATGATAATACACTCAAAATTATGCATAATGGATGTTTTTCAGTCACATGTGAATTCAATACCCCTAAGTAAGTTATAAAAAACCTTATTTCACCCATGCTACGAAACAGTTTGAAATTGTTGACAAATGTAATTAGTACTAGTACTCAAATATACGTTAAAGAAAGACCTTATTATTAAAACGGGGATATCTTATTTTTATAAATTAGTGGGAATCTATTGCTTCAATCTCAGGCAAATAAATCAGTTTTGTTTTATTAAAAAGAAAACATATATTATACTGTAGCTAAATTTATTAACTTCGTCTGTGAATATCGTGGATCAATCAGTATTGCACCTGAATGAGAAACGGAAGGTACCGGGTTCGAATCCCACTGCAGGCAAGTTGCCTAAAAGCAATTTTTTTTTAAATTTCCTTTCTGTTTTTTTCTCACTTCTTCAAAAATGTACTTTATGTTAATTTCTAGAACTTTCCAATTTTCGAATGTTGGAGTCATTTCGTAAAATGTATAACAGCAGATGTAGCACTCAGTTCAAGTGAATAATAAAGTCTCGAGTTGAGATCAGTAATCTCTGTCCTTGCTCGCCTTTAGAAAATATATACAAAGAGGTTAGCTATACCTACTATAAATCTACGCGACAATATACATCACTATAGATAAACAAACAACTTCCCATTGTTGATTAATATACTATTCAAAAGTTGTATCACTTGCAAAACAGGGTTTGTGAAGTGGAAAAGGATGAAAGTGATATCGCAATGTTTTGAACTGTGTCAAGAGACCTATGACGCTTCATTTGGTGCTGTCTCCAGTAAGTGCCTCATCTAATTTGTAAGCGGAAATCATCTATTTCCTACCTTAATCCCTCTGAATATGTTCAACCATCCCCATTCACACGTCCGCTCAAATCATTTAAGCTGATTGGGAAACAGAAAATTGTCGAATCAATGACTTTTCGGTTGTTAGGATTATTATTCTTGTTCCTTTGTTCGGTCATGGAACCGTTTCCCTCGTTTTCTCTTTGTTATTTCACCGTTCACGTTTTGTCCCTGAGAAGTATGATTGTGGTGGTATGTAAAATAGCATAGATCGAAAGAAAAGTGGCGTAATTTCTGTTCTTCGATTATTATGGTCTAAGACGCATCTAGGTGGTTCAAGTCTTTACATTGATCGATTTTTAATGCGTTTCCCAATATCAGATGATTTTATACTTGTGGTGGTACTGTGGAAATACACGTACGTTCAGAAAGCATTTCATATTTTAAACGAAACTCTTTTGGGATTAGATAATTTTTTTAAATATTGTTCTTTGTTTCCATATTTAGAGGTTCGTTCACCTTACAACTTTTATTACAAGTTTAAAAGAAATATTTTTGAAATTATATTTTTTGTTAAATATTGTACACGTAAATTGGTTTACATAACCGAATGATTACTCTGGATAACAATGGAAAATTTTCTGACTGATCTAATGTCAGTCTATGAATTAATTTAATAATTTAAAGGATTTAAACTTTTTGATTGTCTCTTCTAGTTCTGAGGATACGTTATTGTGGTTTGTAATAAAGGTTACATTACTCAATAACCACTAAAATTAAAATAATTTGGAAAACTTACTTTCTATCAAATACATTACATTCTGGAAGGATTGATATATTGCATGTGCAATTAATTCTACATTGGAATCACTACTATGGAAATGAGATATATGAGCTGAGGCATAAACAGGAAGTTTCATATGGAGCTCACTGGGGAAATGTTCAAAAATGCAAAAATATAGGATACGTCTCTTATTTTAAAATATTGTATTTGATGTAATGAATTTGAAGTGATAGTTATAGTTATGAAAATTGTGACAAGATAGGAAATTTAATTTTTTATATGTACGCAAAAAAATGGCTCTAATTGTGTTAAAATATTGTAAAAAAAATTTTTAAGTAAAAACATTTGGAATATACACGTAAAAAATTATTTTAAATACCTCTATATTTTATAAAACATAAATAATTCGAGAGGAATTCATATAAAACTTCAGTAAAGGACACACGCCAAATAAATGATAAAAGCAAACATTACATATAATGCCTAATTTTTTATGTGTCAAAAAATAAAGTACTAGATAATGACAACATTTTAGGGATGACTTCTCTTTCTTTGGCTTCTTCTTCTTTAGGGCTGTTATTGAGTTCATATTAGTGAATCTTTGGTTATGTGTAGTGCGCGCATTTGGGGATGCTTAGTCTAACTTACAGAAAAGGTATTGTTAATAAAAGGTGTAATGGGATGTAATAAATGTAAGAAAGGTGTGTTTTAATAGGGCTGCGTTACAAACATCCTGAATTATACAATCCCTTTCACACACGCCTTGGTTTACTATCATCACCACGCGTCACTCAAACATACATGTCATCTTCGTTTGAAATTAGCCACTGCGTGACCAGCACGGCGTTGCCCGTGACAGCTCTTTTCGTGGGGTCAGGTACAGGGCTCGATTTAGAAAATTTGGTATAGTAGTCACAACACTCATGTTATTTGTTCATCACAAAACTAATTTTATAACAATAATTGGTACTTGCATATTTGACTGTTGACCATTTCACAGATGTCACCAAAAAGTTTGAGAAAATCGTGACATTACTTATAACTCTTGGCAAAACAAAATAAAGCAGATGAAAATTAAAAACATAATAGTTAGATAATTAATGCAATTATAAGAATGTGATAGTGGGGAAACGGTCGACGGACATTTACGTAAATACCCAATAATTTATGTAACTACTTAAAAACTTTTTAAAATTTTTAGATACTTTTGAAACTTAGGGGCCCTCTAAATTATGGGGGCCCTAGGCCCGTGCCTCACGGGCCTAATGGTAAATCAGGACCTGGTCAGGTATGACCACTGCTCGATGACGCTCGCCATACCCCGGTGATTGCAACGTATTTCCATTCGCAAACGAACTCCACGGGCTCCACTGCGTGATGGTCTCGAGGTGGCTGTTATCAACAAAGTAAATCAAAACACGCCAAAGTTGGAAAACTTGGCATGGTTCAAAAGACAATTCGGCCGAAAAATGCTTGTGACGTCAGCGGTCGGAAATAGTAAAATAGGCTCCCTTCTTCCTTTTGATGTCACATTCCGGAAGCAAAGAAATAATGGTAAATAAATCAATAAATTTTTAAATATTCTAAATTAAATTTTAAAATCCGGGCGAGATACAAAAATTCCAAAAAATTCAGACTACCTGTTTCAAATTTCATTATTGTAAGTGCCATAGATTTGTCAGGAGACTGCCTACTGAGATGCAGACAAACACTTCCTTTTATAAGAGTAGGGATTCAAATTCGTTGACCAAAGCATGCTTCGGTATCGCATGCATGCTGCCGAAAATATGCAACATATTCTTCACGAATAGATTAATGTGTTGCTTCAGTGCGATATTAATTCTCGTGGTGGTCGTCTCAACTTGGAATCTTACAGATCGCATCTTAATGGACGAAATATCTCGGCCATCAAGTTCTCGTCATAAATCCTCATTAGAAGAAAAACTGACCAGATCTTGATCTTATCATCAAAACGTCGCCAGCATCTTGATGACGAGATATCTCGTCATTATCAAAATTGGCTAGACCTCGATGGACGAGATATCTCGGCCATAAGATTACAATGCTTTGGAAATTTAATTTTTAAAATTTGTATTAACTTTTAAATCACTCTTTTTGTATTCAATAAATCAAATGTTGAATTTCAATTTGGACCAATATGAAATTTATATAAATTTATTTCTCTAATTTCTAAAACATTAATTTATTTAAATGCCAGAAATTATACTAGGGGGAAATTATACTAGAAATTATACTATTTTGAGGGGGGTTTGCGTTTAATTTACCAAGTAAAGGGATTAAATTAAACACGGATTATGGGAACCCTTAAGCCATACGCCTGTCAGAAACTGAGAATATATGCTTGACTTATAGAATCGCATAACCTCCAATAAACAAAATTCCGAAAATGGAGTCTTTCCCTTTGGTAACCTGGTTTATTGAGCCGCGGTAGCTCAGACAGTAGAGCGTCGGGCTCGCATCGGAAGGGTTATGGGTTCTGTCTTTCTGTCCTCGGCGGTGCCTGCAATTCTGATGGTTGCGAGATCGGCGCTTGGACTTGGCTAAAGACCATCGTGTTCGCTAATGGTGGCTGGGCACGTTAAATAGGTCGTGGTCACAAATTCCCCATGTTCTCATACCAAATCAATACCTCTGGGGGTACCTGATCAGGGGGTTATCGGGATCTAAATTACGATATGTGTGAGTGAATGGGTGTGTGAAAGGGACCTTCCTGTAAACGGTTATCGGGATGTGTCATGTATGAAGAAGTCCAACCCTCCGGGGCAATAGCACCACCCATTGGGCCATATAGGGCCCGCACGACAACAATAATAACCTGGATTATTCATGTTCTTCTGTATATACACTATATGGACAAAAGTATTTGGACACTGCAGAAATTCAGAGGAGAATCCATCTTAAAGTGGGGTTGTTTTCCTGGTTAGGACTGCTTTGTATACCTAATACCATGAGCGCTGACGTGTACCTCGACGTTCTGGATAATTCGGCCTTGCCAACACTATGACAATACTACGTCGATGATGGTTGTTTCTTCCAACACGATCGAGTTCCATGTCATACTGCAAAAGGTGTGTTGGACTGGTTTTCTGAAAATGATGTGGATTTGATTAACTGGCCTGTTCAGAACCCCGATCTCAATCCTATTGAGCATTTATTGGACAAACTGGAGAGACGAGTACGACATGGCGCCAAACTTCATAACAATCTCTTTTCCCAGCCTTGCAAGAGGCATGGCGAGCTATTCCTAGCCAGACACATAGAACCTATGGAAAGCATGCCTAGACGTGTTGCAGCTGTAATATAAGTAAAAGGAGGGTCTACACGTTGAAAGAATAGAATAATAAAACACTTTTTCTGAAAAACATGCAGTGTCCAAATACTTTTGTCCATATAGTGTATGTTCTTATCTAAAATTATCTTATTATTACCTATTAATAAAAAATCAACCTGCATACTCAAACCCTTGGTGAATTTTACTTTTTGTTTTGAGTTCTATAAGTAGAAAGCACAATTTCGGAGGGAAACGATATCGAATGAATTATCAATAGGGCAATAGCCTTTGCCTATGCCCAGGAATACGTAGCCTAGACTTGGCTGATAGATAGTGTATACCTAACCAAAATTAAACTACAAATCTCAAGTCATTCTCTTTGTAAAAGGAAAATTGTACGATTCAGTCATCCGAAACTTATAAAAAAAAAATTCATGTATTCTAACATAAGAAATGCTTTCCCCAATACCATTAGAATTATCCTTAATAGAAACCCATCCTTCAAACCTGCAACCAAGTCACAGCAATTTTCTTATCCGTTAGATCCTATTAGATTGCTCAATGTAATGAATGGGTAAGTGAACGCAAGTTGCATCGCTTGCAATAGGATAGGTTGGCACTTGCTCCCATCTCTTAGTGACAGTGACAGATAGAGACAAATGATCGCAGAGTCGTTTATTGTACATAAAGGGTTAGTTTCTTTTCTCCACCTGAGTTGATAGTAATGAAATTGATCATCTTGAACAGTTTCCTCTTCGTTGCGTAGTGTTTTAGTCCAATTTGCGCGAACAAGGGTTAATCCGTCAGTTACAGCTTAAATTAAATACGTTATCTCGTGTTTGCTATAATGCATTATTCATTAGAATTTCTTAATAATTGTAGTATTTTCGACTGTAGATGTTTGCAAACTTGACCAACATTATCAACCTTTTTTATTTAAATCGAATATCTGGTTGTTTTGTATCGATTCACAAACACATGGCGTGCATTTACCTTTTTCAATCTACACTGCCCTAAGTATATTTTATACCTGAACTGAGTATTTCAGATACATTCATATCCAATCAATTCCTCTCCTGTACGCATCCGATTTATTGAAATTGCATATAAACTAGCCTATAATGCCGCGGCCGAGCTTTTCACACACTTTACCCACTAACTTATCAAGCTGTGTTCGCTATAAATAAAAGTTCAAGAATAAAATTTGGACAGATCCGATAACTCATAACTGGTATCACCTAGAAACCAACCTAGAACCTCACTCAAATAAACTGGTGACAGTAAATTTCAGACTGTAATTTCTAGACTTGTGAGCAGGCACAACAGATCTCTATTCTCAGGTTCCAAGGACACCAAGGCTTTTCCAACTTGTCTAAAATGTAACACTGAACAAGCATTCTCGAGTCATCTTCTGGTCTGCGTTGGTTCGGAAAATAGTGGAAGACTTCTATGGAAGGCCATAATCTAGTGCAGTACTTTTTTAACGCGTTCCTACAGATGGTATTGGTCTAGATGTCTAACTGCCTTAAGAAATAAGCAACATGTTTTAGGAAACTGAATATGGTCTCAAATCTAAAACATTAAATATACAGGGTGTTTAAAGTTTCTTGTACAAATTTTAATCCTCCTGGTGGCTTTCTCGAGGAGATGTCACTATTAGCAAAATTGGTCAGATATAGACTCACAAGATATATTCAACTAATTACCACAGTCCCAGCCTAAGCCATTCGGTATATCGCCACTTAATTTTGAATCATAGTCAGATGACGAAGCAACGTTTCATCTGGCACCTCACTCTCCAAACTTCCACACCACCCCAACAAGACGCACAAGATATTCAACTAGCTACCACCATCCCAGCCTAAGCCATTCGGTGTATCGCCACATAATTTTGAACCACGGTGAGATCACGAGGCAACATCTGAAATGGCACCCCACTCTCCAAACGTCCACACCAACCTAACGTGAGTACTTTCGGCTACGACATATTTAAGGTGCACAAGCCGCCTCTGCACAATACGCTTACAAATATCCATGCACTGACCCGGATTCGATCCAAGAACCTTCCGATCTAGAGGCTAACACCTTAACCACTATACCGGTTGGTCGGCAGACTCACAAGATATAAGTTCAATTACATCCATCGTCCTACCCGAAGGCTTTCGGTGGAGACCACAAGATATATCGTACAAACCATTTTGAGGCTTAAGAGGAGGTATAAAAGGTCCAATTAAAACGTATTTACAAAGGGACATTAGCTTGCAAGCTGCAATAGGATTTCATAGAAGCAATTTGTAGTTTGTGCCATTGTCATTTTAGGCGTTGACTCCTTACAGGTAATATGTATCATTTCCCGAATGTTCAGATAGCTGGCAGTTAATAGAAGCAGGTGAGCTGATGTGAGATTGTATCATAAGCCTGAGATTTTAAGTGAAATCGAAAGGTTCCAAAGACATATGCATGATACTGGTCGGTGACAATCAACGTTCACTCCAAGGTAGGACTAAACGTAATCCATATAATAACTAAGCCATAAAAGTTTTTGCGGATCACCTTGGTGGTGTCATATTGCACTAGAAGCGTTCACAACCACTTGATATGCAGACACTGCAAGCTCGAAATTGCCCTTCTCGGAAATCAACGTGGATTTCACACTTTGTTTTCTGCAAAAACAGTACCGTAGAGCTGTAATTTTTAGTTCGTGTTCTCATCACAGATGATGCTTCTTTTACATATGAGAGAGGGTTGAGTATACAGAGTACACATGTGTGGATGCTCTTCCAACTAGCTATATGACTACATACTAAGTAACAGGGCTGAGGTTGCCCACTTGGAAGAGCAGCAGAATAGCAACAGGGGTAATGCGAGTTAGAATCTGTATCCAACCAAATACCGACGTAAATACGGAGCTGGTACACGTTAAACCTGGCGTAATGTGGAAATATGGTGAGTGGGGTGCCATTTCAGGTGGTGCCTCGTCATCTGATCGCGGATCAAAATTACGTATTGCTGTCCTCGGGAATGATCCCGGAGAGTCGCCAATAGTCCGTTGTGCTGTCGCAATTTGACGTTAATTAATTACCTATCTTCCTACTCAAAAAAGGTACGCAGTTAATACTTGAACGGATAGTGTTCATCACTTTTTGATCGGGTTTTCCTATAATCATTTATAACATACTGGCCGAGCCGCGGTAGCTCAGTCAGTAGAGCGTCGGGCTCGCATTAGAAGGGTTGTGGGTTCTGTCCTCGGCAGAGCCTGCAATTCTGATGGTTGCGAGAACGGCGCTTCGACCTGGCTAAAGACCGTCGTGTTCACTAATGGTGAGTGAGGCACGTTAAATAGGTCGTGGTCACAAAGTCCCCCATGTTCCCATACCAAATCAATACCTCTGTGGGTACCTGATCAGGGGGTTATCGGCCTCTGATTGGGATCTAAATTACGATATGTGTGAATGAATGAATGGATGAAAGGGACCTTCCTGTAAAACGGATGTGTCATGTATGTCGAGCAAAGTCGGACTTCCTCCCAATGGGGCTCAATAACATGGAAGGCGCAACCCCCTCGCCTCTTGCCGTCTTCGACGGGCCTGGTACTCCTCTGGTCTGCCAGTGTAGGCATAAGAAACAACAACAACCACTGCATCCCGTGACAGTTCTTTTCGTGGGATCAGGTGTGACCACTTCTCGCTAACCCCCGGTGATTGCAACGAATTCCTATTTGGTTTGCTTTGCAAACCGAATTCGTAGCCTATGGGATAACAGCCATCAGCGGCAATTCTGTGAGGGCCTCGTCATTGTCAAAAGCGGCCAAATTCGAATTGTGGAAACAAACAATCGGCGTGACGTCACAATCGCTTGCAAAAAATATAAACTGAAAATTGAAAAATTATTTTATAAAAGAAAATCAAACGTATAAGGTTATGTAAAATTGTCTTGTGTGAAATTTTCCGCAGATTTCAAATCTATCTTTAACGATCCCGATTTTGTAAAAAAGAACTAAGCAATGCCAGTCAAAAAAAATTTTTTATTTGCTTTGCTTTCCTTGACTGGAATTGTTTGAGGGCAAGTAATGGAATTTGTGATTTCTCGAACACGATCAAAGTCAAATTCGTATGGGAAATAATATAAAAGTTACAATTTAAAAATTATTTATTTAAAGAAAATCATATTTCAAGGTATAGATCAAATGTGAAATTTTCCGCAGATTTCAAAACCGTTGAAATTTTTACTCTATTTTTAACGATCTAGGAGATAGAAAATATAGAAGTACATAACTCCAGTTAAAACTTTTATTTGTTTTGTTCTTCGGCTGAAAGCGTTGCTTGGAAAATCAAACGGAAACACGGAAGAAATAAATTTAGAATCTGTCATATCTTTATAGTGTTGCCTATCAAAGAAAAACAATAATAATTAAATTCCATTGAATTCATTTAAAAATGTTCTAGATTAAATTTTATAATAAATGCTTCGTACAAAAATTGCAAAAAATTCGCACTACCTGTGTGCCAAATCCCATTATTGTCAGTGCCATAGATTCGTCAGGACACTGCGTACACATAAACATGCAAACAAACATACAAACAAGCCCTTCCTTTTATAATAGTAGAGATTTATGAAGGAAGTGTTGCCAAAACTACCGAATAACTTCCCTTTTGCCTTTTTGCCGTCGAATGTTATATGTACATGACGAATCTCATTTTCACATTATTATACATTCGCTATGATTCAAGCTCTAGATGAAGCTTCTTTCATATGTGACTGAGTATTTAACGTACGCAGTACCCATCTGGTAGACGCAGAGTAACCCACGACCTGCTTGAACACATACTGCCCCACAACGGTTCAGTGTTTGAATGGATATTGTCCATGACTTTTTGATTGGCTAATAGCTTATGCCAGTCCGGGAAGATTTCTAACACATTTCTGGAGAAGTGTTAACCCCAACTTCTGAAAGATTTCCTCTGTGCCTCTTTGAATTGAAAATTGTTTTAACGTGAGAGATCTCATTTCCACATTATTGGGAATTCGTTTTTGAACAGTACTTTAGGGCTCTGTAAATTGGATTGGATTAAGCCATCATGGAGTCACAATGATCACTGATTTATTATGCAAAAAAATATTTAAATTAGATCGCCAGTGCTCCATCTCATTTCGTCATTATTGTACATGATTTTTTTTGTGAGGGAGGGGCGTTATGGCTCAGCGGGCAAACCCATTGAGCCACATCAGCCCTTATGATTTTTCGGACAATGCTTTTAGATATCAATATTTCGGAAGGAGTGGACCCGTCGCTGGGACTCAACAATCACTTGATTTGTCATGAAAATACCTACCAAAAATTTGAAACTAACTTTTTTTATTTTTTGCTACGACTCAGAAATCCCAATTGCCTTAGCAAATTTCAAGGAATCTAATCTTTGAAGTTCTGCAATTTTTAGATCAAGGTATTTTCTATGTAATGTTTTTGTAATTATTACCAAGTTGAGTAGCAAATGGCGTCTATGTATTTTTGTAATACATATCGCTGTAATAAATGCGACGCAAAGGAATGTCAATTTCCTCACCATACTCCGTGGAATCTATACTTGTAAATTCTGCTGTAATTTTTATCTGAAGGAACTTATTGCCTTTTTTCCTTAGCGAAAAAATAACTTAGAAAACAAAGAAGTCAGAGAAAGGAACGAATCTATTGCGTTATTTCTTTTTATGTAGTATATCAGTAATAAATAGCAGGTAATCAATCAAAAATTGTTTGTTATGCGCGCAGTTTGACTGGATTCCATCTCGTAGAACATTACAGGAAAGAATACAGGAAATGGAAATAGAATGTTCTTTTTTGTTTCTAAAGTTCCCACCAAGGTTCTTCGCAATTGAGCCTTACATTGTTGTCTTTCTTTGGAATCAGGGAAGTCTCAAACTCCAATTGAATTTTACCCTCCGGCCCTCACTTTCCACAGATGTAACTACTCAGAAATTGGATGTTCCATGGAAATAATGCAGTTTTTATTGATCTTTTTTACACTGTGCCGCCATTTTACTTTTCAATTACAGACTACGGTTGGGCGGATGTTTATTTTTAGGCTGTTTTATTTGAATTCGGATCTCGCTCGCTGAGCTGTATAAATTTTAAAACAAATCGTATTGTATTGTGAAAGAAAGTAAAACAAAAAACTATTGAAATTTTCTAATTAGGGTTTTCTTTTGCTTACTTGCTAATCCGATAATAGTGTTTATCTGTAGCCATGTGATAGATGTTTTCATTTTCCTACAGAATTTCCTCACACAGTTTGGGCATATTGATTGTTAAAGAGATGTCAGAAAACCTAATTTCAATTTTCTATATCGTATCTGTAAAAAAGAATAAAATAATTTATCCTTAAAATAACTGAAGACATTTTAATGAATTTTAAAGGAAGTAGAAAAACAAATTTACCATTTTTATCATTTTATCTTTCGAAGCAGTAGAAAACCATATGTAAATAATTAATGAGCTGACCCAAGTATATTTTAATGTACGGACCTTTATACACTACCCTACAATAATGTATTCGCATAAAATCCGACTACTTGATTGAGGGTGTTTATCGTGGTATGACCTGGGACCTTTGAATGTTGTTCCTGGTAAATTAAACGCCGACGCCAACATGAAAATTTTGGACAATCAGGTTCTTCCTACGCTCTGGCAATTTTATGGAATGGACGAATGTTACTTACAGGACGACAACGCTCCATTTCATGTTGCAGCCTATGTCAAGCAGTGGTATCAAGACATGAATGTAAAACATCTTTCCTGGCCTGCGCATAGTCCCGACCTAAACCCCAAAGAACATCTGTGGGACGAGTTAGAGGGAAGCGTATGTGTCAGGGAACCACATCCGAAATCTACAGCGGAGCTGGCGATATTCTTGTAGCAGGGATGGACACAAATACCCATAGCTGTGTATCAAAACCTTGTTGAAAGTATGCCCAGAAGGGTTTATAGTGTAATTGCAGCACATGTGGGACCATCCCCCTATTAGAGAACGTATTATTTCCTTTATACCATCATATCTTTCTGCCCGGTCCATTATTGTAGGGTAGCGTATATTTCAATTGACAGACTACATATTCATATAACATGATTGGCAATTTGAGAGCAATTTATTTCCTTCTTACAGGATAAATCAATCGTACGCATCAATTTTAGAAATAGAAATTCAATCAATAGAATCAATTTATAATAGAAAATTTCTAGGGCACAAGGTAAACATAGTGCTTATATGCTACTCTCTGTATGGTCCTGGGTTCAAATCCCAGCTTGTAAGATCATGGATGGTGGTAACTGTTCATGTTAGGAATAAGAATAGTTTTCCAAAGATTGCTCCTTCTCAGCCACACGTTCGCCTCATATAGTACTGAAGAAGTCAGTGGTTGGCATTGAAAAGAGAGTAATTCGTTTTATCTATATCCAAATAGACATAAATAACAAGTAAGGAAATATCAGTGTGCTAAGTATTGGGTTTTCATTTCAGGTTTATTGTTTCTATACCCTTACTTAGGTATCATAATTGTTCATTACATTGCAAACTTTATTATTTGTGTTATCAGGTGTTCATACTAAATTGAAACCAAATTTAGGTGTTTAATTAACTGTGAGGAAAGCAAGTTTAAGTTTTCATCAATATATTTTACTAAAAATCTATAGTTCCAGTGATACAACACCGATATTTATGTACCTGATAAAAATATAATAAATTTTGAAAAATTACATGCAAAAACTTACTGTGTTCCTTCAAAGAGTAGATTCATCCTATTAGTTAAAGTATGTTACTGATACCATAACTATTGCAGATCTTAGTCAAAGTTAAATACGTTAATCTGAAATCGAAAGTAATAATCTTTCAATACAATATCTCGGCCAATGAACCCAAATTCGGTAAAAAGTAATATAATCCCCAGACAATTTCTGGGGCAAAGTTAAGAGCATCTTTCGAAAACCTTGTAATACCATCGTCTGAGAAATGAATACACACAAATGAAATTTATAAATTTTCTCACATGAATTATCTGTCTTTAATCTGTGATCACATCAGTATTATTTGGGAGAGAACAATAATTTGTACCAAAGACTAAAATGATAAAGAGGGGCAAAGTTTTATTTTGAAGTAGGGGTAAGATTCTCTACATATATGTTCTCTATTTTGTATGTTACATTGTTTTCACAGTTGCAGCTCAAGAAAAATAAGACTGGACATATGAATCAATTTTCAAAAAATATGTACGAATATTTTTACATGAAAAAACTTCTCTGATCATCAAAGTTTTCGACCAGATATATCGTCCAAGATCTGGTCAATTTTGCTAAAGAATGAATATTCAAGTAGGAAAAACAAATAAATCGTCCATTCCCATTGGTGACATTTTGGAACACGTTTTTGCACGTCGCACCAGAGGCGACCAGTACAGTGCAGTTTTCAAAGCGAAGATGATCCACCAGGAGAGGTTGAAGGCTACTTACGAGAAACCGAAATGATCAGAGGAAAGCTTAGAGTCGGAGAATGAACCGAGCTCTTAGCAGTTTCGACTTGCTAATAGCTCGGTTCATTCATACCCTCGTGAATAAAACTGTGAACTAAATAATTTTATGGTATGGATTGAAAGTCTTAAACAAAAATATTTCTAAGTACTTTGTAGGTCTGGTTAATGCTTTAATTAAGTCCCCTAATCCAGACATGCTGGCAGAAGGGCACATTTGATCCAAGGGGGAAAAAAAGAGGACATGGTCTAGTAGTACTCCTCATAGCCCTCTATCTTAGGGGTGACCAACCTTTGGTGAATGTCACGCTAAAAACCTTATAAAGAAGGCAGCCCTACAAAAATGGCAGAAGGACTGGAAAGCCGGAGAGACAGTAAGAAGAACCTTCGCATTTCTTCCAAAGATCAACCCCAGGAAAGAACCATGTGAACCCTACCTCACGTCTTTTTACACTGGCCACGGACCCTTCCCCAGCTACCTAAGTAGATTTGAAGTAATAACATCAAGCAACTTCCTCTGCGGACAAACAGGAACGCCAAACCACTACGTTTTCAACTGCCCCCTCACGTGTCTCTATCATCTACCACAACCAACAG
Source organism: Metellina segmentata (assembly GCA_947359465.1). Lineage (NCBI taxonomy): Eukaryota > Metazoa > Arthropoda > Arachnida > Araneae > Tetragnathidae > Metellina > Metellina segmentata. The sequence goes on from OX375881.1 coordinate 57,306,413, forward strand.
ACGAAACTTACAGGGCGTGGGCGATAAACACAGGAAGCAACAACCAAGCACAAGCAAAGATCATGCAAATTACGAAGTTCCTATCGGAAAACATCAACATCCTCATTCAATAAGACTTGCTTACGATTAATTTCAACTGTTCATTTCTTGTCAAAGGGTTTCATCCTTTTTTTTTAGAGCTCTTTTTTAAGTAACCCTTTTTTGTTAACTTTTGCTTTCAACTAACATAACGTTGATGTTTCTTCCATTTACTTTATTGTATTATTACTATATTTTTATTTTCTTCTTATTTCTATATTGCATAACGGGAACCCTCACACGAGAAGTTTCCAATATGTAAACAAAGTTAATAGTGCCCCGTAGCTAAAACACACAGCCAAGGGTTAGCCTGAAGCTGTCACACTCAGTCTTGGTGGGCTCCAACCATTTTTCCGCAGTGTGTCCGCAAAAAAACACTTTTACCTGTCCCATGGACGGGGTAAGTGGAACACCTGTGTCTTATACTCTAACCTTTGGTGCATTGTATCCTTGTACCTCCTTATACTTTTGAAGTAGGCGCCATAACTGAATATATCCTCATATTTTCAACACCCGAGTGCTCTTAGTTCATTCATACAGCTTTCTTACTAATCAACTCGTCTCAATTTTTTGAGTTTGAATTGATATTCTGTGTGATACGATATACTTATTATCTGTTTGTTATTTTTAACCTTTTAAACTTTTGTAAATTTCTATGCTTTTTTACATTCCTGTTATTCATCACAGTGCAAAAGAAAATGAGCAAAAGAAACGCAGATAGTGATAGTAACCGCGAATTTAATGTACAGTCGGAAAATGAGTTTATTTATATCGTCCTTAAGGAAAATCGTTTTGCATACTTCTGAAAGTACTTTTTCACATAATAGAAGACATGATCTTAATAGACTTTATGAAACACAGCATCAGATTAACATAGAAGAAAAATGAAGCTCGTTCTTTGGTCTGAGTTACGAAAAGAATATGTGACTAAGAAAAAGGAAGAAATTAAAAGACAAAATACTTTTGCTAAGGTTGTGAAGACTTGGCGATGACAAAAGCGTCCTATGAAATTGCTTTAGCATTGGTGAAAAAATAAACCTTTTTCTGACGGAGAAGAAATTTTTAAGCCTTGTCTCCAAATATTTGCACTCCTCTTGGTAATAAAGGTATAGAAAGGAAAGCAGACTAAATTGCTCTATCATGGCAGACATTTGCGAGATGTATCAAGGACCTCTCTCCGGATGTATCTCAGCAACTGGAAGACCTTGTCCATTCTTGTACTTCCTTTTCTCCAACTTTAGATGAATCAACAAATCTATGTGATTTAGCCCAATTAAGCAAGAGGAATTCATGATAATTTTAATGTCTTTGAAGAACTTGCCCGTCTGGAGTCATTGAATGGTAAATTAGAAGATATAAATATGAATGAATAAAACTAGAGCAAGAGCATTAAACAGACGATATTTCAGAGAATATTGTGAATTCTTATATCTGGAATATATAGTGAACTTGTCCTTCATTGTGAGGTGCGCTGGCTTTCTAGAGGACAGAGGTTCTGAGTATAATTGAAACTGGAAATTGAAATAGACTGGAAGTTGAAAAATGCTGTTTATAAATTTTTAGAACAAGAAAATGAACTACCTAATGAAAGAACCATATTATTTGATAACAACTGACTATTTGATTTGGCATTTTTAGTTGATGTTACAAGCCATCTGAATGATCTAAATTCGTAACTACAAAGCAAGAATAAATTATTTTCTAGTTTAGTAAATAGCGTTTATTCATTTCAAATGAAATTAAAACTGTTCACATCTTAGTTAAAAAATTAGGATTTGAGTCACTTTCCACACTTGAAAGAGCAGAGTGAATGTGCTACGGAAAATAACATTCTGACCAAATATATTGAAATATTGAAGTTATTGAAAGGGTTATTTGAAAGTTGTTTTCATGATTTGACTAAAGAAGAAAACTGCATGCTCGCATTTATAAGCCAATTTTCACTTAGTGAACAAGAGGCTTATGATGTCTAGTAACTTACAAATGGAACTTATTGATTTAAAAGCAAATTCATTACTGAAAATGAAATTTTATCAGTTTTTTTTTCAGATCAAAATGCTTTTGAGTTTATTAATTTCTGACGTTTATTATCCTGTGAACATTTACCAGAACTAAGAAAATTTGCAACAATTATGTTTGTTGTTTCTGAACGACATATGCAGAAGTATGTGAACAAGCATTTACCAAACATGAAATTTATTAAAAGCATAACGAGGACGCGAATGACAGATTAAAATTTGAAGAATTCTCTGCTGCTCTCAGTAACAAATTTAACACCAAACATTGAAAGACTAGCGAAATCCTAACACGCTCAAAATTCTCGTTAGTTGCAAGTAATGTTTTAGTGCTGTAATAGATATTGTTTTACATACTACCGATTAAATCATTTTAAAATATTAATTATATTTATGATTAAATTTTATTAAAAAGGTTATTGATAATATTAAGGGGTAACATAAACGTAAGAAGGTAAAAAAGTTTTTGAATTGTATGGCGCATCTGAACTTTTATATTTAAAAAAAAATTGAAGCATGGTATGTAAAAGGTTGGCCATCCCTGCTCTATATCGACAAAGTCTTGGATTGCAGAGAATCTTAGTTTTACGGAAACAAATGGGAATACGACATCCAAAGGGAAAATGATAACATTTATTGTTTTTATATAGTTTTTCACAGCTCAGAACTTATATTATTTGAGAAAATGAACCAAAATTCGATATCGATTCAATACAAGTGAATGAACTGTCATAGCACAAATACTAACTAAAAACAGCTCAGAAAACCTTGCGCTTATCTGAGAAATTAAAGTAAATGAAAATTTCCTTTTCCCTGTTATCTCTCTATGAATCACATAAAACCATAACTATTTAAGAAAATTAGTGAAAATTCAATATATAACCAAGCAAAATTAATTTACTGAACTCCACAAATATTGTCCTGAAAATGCTATTAAGAACTTGATTTCATCTGGAAAGCAAACTCAAAAGAAAACTTAAGAATTCCTCAGATCAACTGGGACTTGCAACTTTGTCTTTAAGAAAATAAATAAAAGTTCGATATTGAATCAATCAAAATGAATGAACTGGTATTCCACAAATAATATCCTGAAAAGGTGAAGAACTTGTTCTCTTCTGTGAAGTAAACATAAATGAAAATGAATATTTCCAAATGAAAATGAATATTTCCTTGGACAAATTAGATCTTATGACTATTGCTCAATATAGTTTTTAAATCAAATAAAAGCTTCACTGTAAGAAATTTAAAAATTCGATATTGAAGTGAATGAACTGTAATTCCATAAATAATAAACAAAGATTTGAAGAACTTGTTCTCATCTGAGACGTAAAAACAAAATAAATATTCCTCTGAACTGGAATTGATATTTTACTATCCAAGGATCGCGCAAAAACCTTCACTCTTCGAGAAAATAAATGAAATTCCACAAGTAATATCCTAAAAAATATTTTAAGAATTTACGCTCATCTGATAAGTGAACACAAATTAAGAATTCATCAAATCCATTGGAACTGATATATCTACTGTTGATCTACGGATCGCAAGGAACTTTTAAAAATAATCTTATATCGATTCAATCGAAATGAACGAAAGGATTTGAAATTGCTCTTCTAATAAGAAAATTTTAAAATTATAAAGATCAATTGGAACTTGTATATCTATTGTTGATCGATGGATAGCATAGGACCTTCGCTCTTCAAGAAAATAAGTGAAAATTCAATATAATTCAATCAAAATGAACGAACTGTAACTCCACAAATAATATCCTGAAAAAGATTAGAAGAACTTCCGCTCATCTAATAAGTGAACGAAAAATTAAAAATTCTTCAGATCAATTGGAACTGACGTATCTAATGTTGATCTACGGAGAGCATAAAACCTATGCTTTTTAAGAAAATAAACAAAAATCCGATATCCATTCAATCGAAATGAACGCGAACTATTCCACAAATAATATCCCGAAAAGGATTTGAAGAACTTACTATCATAAGTGAACACAAAACAAAAATTAAAAATTCAACAGGAAAAAATGGAACTTTTATATCTATTGTTGATCTATGCATCACAAAGGGCCTTCGATCTTCAAGGAAATAAGCGAACAAAAATCCGATATCCATTCAATCGAAATGAACGAACTATTCCACAAATAATATCCCGAAAAGGATTTGAAGAACTTACTCTCATCTGATAAGTGAATACAAAATAAAAATTAAAAACTCCTCATGGAAAATTTGAAACTGTTGTATCTGTTGTTGATCGTATAGACCTTCGATCTCCAAGGAAATAAGCGAAAATCGATTCAAACGAACTGTAACTCCAAGTACGCTAAGTCCAAACAAACGTCTAAGTACATCATCTGCGGTTGAGATCCACGCTGGCCATTGCAAAGCGTACGGAACTCGGACATGATCGCACGCACCTTTTCGCGATCGCTGACAATAAACAGACAGTGAAAGTGATTCGGAGATTGTGTCTGCCCGCCGAAGCGTGTCGCCTATCACAACAGAGAAAATAACGGAGGTTTCAAAGTGACGAAGGTACCTAGTCTTTTCCTCCTACCCCACTGCTCATAACTGCTGCAGAGAATGAGGGATCCATGGCTGTAGGTAACAAACAAACAAGCACTAGTCTCGGACCATTTGTCGTGTGCGCTGGAGCGAGCATGCGGTGTCGACCCGAAAAAGGAAGAGAAAAATTAACCCTCTTTTTTTCCTGCGTCGATGTCACTTCTTGAGATACTGCTCCTATATAAGATCCCAGCAGCCTTCTCACCATCAAAAAGTCTTCCATTCCCTTCCACTGTTCGGATCTAAAAGTCCTCTGTACCCACTTCCTTGCTTTTGCAGAATTCTGTTCGAGGGACAGTGTTTTCCATCATGTTCTCCAAGGTAAAGTACTGGAAAAGGTTTCAAACTTTGGCTATACCGTGGATTAAATCGACTTTGGATAAAACGAACTAACGTATTTGCGGGATTCCGTTTTCGAATTTGTCTTAGACTGATTACTTTCGCTCTGGACCTGGATACTTTACATTTGGAAAATTAACCGAGTCATTCGTTGTAAACTTCAGATAGATTCATCGGCTGAACATTTTTAGATGAATATCTTAAATTCAGACCAAATGGATTAAAAGTGGTTTTCCAATCACGTTCCTAAGCATTAACATTACCCTGGGTAGCGTTCTTTAGGTATCAGTCGATAGATAACCATTTTCAATAAATCCCATTTTTTTGAAATTTGATTGCAAACATACTTATGGGAAAATTGCTCAGTCTAAACCAAAACGAAACTAAAGTACCATTAAATTCAAATTTCGTTAGGTTTCTCTAAACATTCATAGAATGCATTGTCTACAGCACAGAAGCATTTTCGCCCAGATAATTGACAAATTAATTAATTGACTGCTTTGCTGTTAAATTAAAATTGTAAATGCAATAGGCTGACAATAATCTTGACTTATATGCTTCTTGTCAATATCAAATTAGAAAAATGCAAACAATCAGCACTTGACTTTAAGCTTACAGCTAATTTAATTTGGTCTTAGTCTAATTCATGTTTAAACAGGAAATTGATAAACAATTAAAAGTACTAGAATCCACTTGATACTTTCCATATTATGACTGCCATTACCATTTAAACGCTTTATTATTTATTTGATCCATTTACTCGATCATTTAACTCTCATACTTCGTTGTGTTATTAATCATTATTTGATTCCAATCACTTTTTAAGTTTAGATGTTACTGTATGTCATAGTTTAATACAACATTTTCAATTAATATTTTTTTAAATACGCGGAATGCTTTCATTTTGTGTTTGTATATATCTTTTCAGAAGATTTCAGGGTTTTCCATATTTAAACTAGCTTATTTGCATTTTATTATATCCAATATATGAAAATTATAAGTAGTACTTTCAAAATAATTTAATTCAGTGTATTAATGAATAAGGCTAGAATTTTGGGCAGAACTGAAAGTTCATAGTCCTAAAACTTATTGCAGTATTTTATAGTTGCTATATCATTAGATGAAGCATCATTCTTAAAAACTAAATTTTTTATTAGTGCTCTCTTTTTTGCTTATATTATTCCCATTTTATAGGATGTAAATGAATACATACTAAATATATATTGTATTCCTGCTTTGATTTAAGAGCTTAAGATGTATCGAATGGTTCGTGTTTCTTTTTTAATTGCTATTGAAAGTAATGTATGTTAATATTGAATGAAAAATACACACAACATGGACGACCGTTTTATATTTTGAAGCCCTAATAACTAGACATTATTACACTTTCAACCACTCAAAGTAAAAACACCATGTTTCATTCCTAAAATTAATTTAAATACTCTTTTGAAGCCCCATAAAACTCAATAAATTAATAGATTATTTGAAACTCAATAATCTTAATAGATTAATTCTTAAAAAACTAAAAGCTAAATATTTAAAGGACCGAAATTTTTTTTAATTGTTTCAATAAATATTCCTTAATGCTTGAAAATTTAAAAATATGTGACCAATTTAACTGTGGATAAATTACTACAAAATTTTAAAATTAATTTAAACATGAAAGTTTTGAAAAGTGGTTTAACATTACTTTTTGCAAAGCCCTCAAATCAATAGAGCGTTTTCCCGAAAGTTATTTAACTGTATACAATTCCTTACTTATAATTGGCTGATTTATAAGTCTAAAGTAATGAAACTGCAAGTTTATAATTAATTCTTTCTTCATTGGCTGACTATATCAGTCTGGACTAAGGCCATCTCTATGATTCTATTTCAATTTTGTTTGGTATTGACAATAGTTCTCCAGTTCTTAATTTTGAAAATTTCAAAGTCCTTGTTGACGCAATCGACTCATCTAAGCTTTGATCTTCCTCTAGTTCCAATTAGCCAAGTAGCAAATATTTTTTTGTACTCATTAAAACATTCGTATAGAAACAAAGAGAAAAACAGAAAATAATAAAATAATATAGAAGATAATAAATAAAAATGCTACTGCAATTTCAAACAGCAGCAAACTGTATCTTCTTCATCTAAAATAAACTTTAATCTCCCCAGACAGAAAAAAGCGTTGATTATAATCCCTTTCTAAGTCAATTCAAGTAGTTACTGATGCGTATTTCGCACCATTATAAACTCCATATTGGGGCAATTAAAGCAGTTTTTAACGGATTTTCCGCTTATTAATGAAAAAAAGTTTATTTAAATAGAACTTTCCCTGACGCCACACGGATAATGAGGACTGTTTCAAAACTCGAATCCGTGACTAAGCCTTGGAATTTATCACATCAATTGCGAAATCCTGCGTGTTGGTTATTCATAGACGAAGTAAAGGAAAACGAACTCACTCCAAGCGTTACGCATATTAATTCTCGCTTATAGTTTAAAACTCATCATCCCACGATGTATTTATACTTCTAAAGACGTTTTAATTAAGAAATTGAGTATCGCGTGTAGATTAAATTTCTGATGTAGATAGACTTTCTCAGAGTATTTAGAGATTCATTTTTCAGATAGAAGAGTGGTGTGTATGTGTGAATCTATATAAATATTACTCTACTTAAACTGTTTCTAAAATAAAGTAGATCGCATTCTTCACTAAGACGATCTGTTATAGATAAAATTACTAGGAGAATGGAAATAATCACAATGTGTGTTACTAAACGCATATCATTAAACTTATATTATTAAACGTATTTAAATATCGTATCGGATCATGTCATTGACCATTCATTTCTTGGGATAGTTCTTTAATTATACTTTAGCAATCACTATTTAATGAATGCTATGAGAAGTTCAAGGTACTTAAGTTTATTAGCCAAATAAACAATTCGAATGATATGTATGATATGTATAGGTTAGCGGTTTACATTATGATGATAGTTACTGGGATATCCCAAAGTCCCCTTTGCTCACATTTAAGAATTTAATAACTTTTCTACTTTAGAAAAACTTTAATTATTTTTGTATGTTTCTCGGTCCTCGGTTTCTCGGTGTAATTTATTTTTCCATAGTAAATCGACAGCATCTAATTTTCAGTAACCTGTTATTAAAAATGAAAATAATTGGAAAGTTATTTCATTTTTAAATGGTGAAGTGACTTATTTACCAGCATTTAGTTTACTTGGAAATTAATATTTAGATATTAATCTAAACATATTCTCATTTTGAGGAGCATAAAAAATATTAACACAAGTTTTAACTAAGTTTCAAAATCCATTTGTACAATCCTAAGTGAGGTATAACAGACTAATTGCTTCATATAAATCGAACTTTTAATAATTTATGTGTTGTATTTGAATTTGTTTTTAGGTATTACTCTTAGCTGCTGTCATTGCATTGGCTGTTGCAGATGAGCGTTATGGTTACGATGGGGATGATGACAGCGTAAGTTCCGGAATACATTCATCATTCCATAAGTTTGTTTCATTTTTAAATAGAATTTTAGACTCAAAGAACACAATGATTATTATCTCACATCTAGGTAATTGGATTTTTAAATTTGTTGACTTCAATCTGAAGGAAGTTGAGCAAATTTAAAAAACAAGATAGCTTCATTCGAATCATCTCATCAAAGGATTAAGTTGTTTCTTATTTGAAGAAATCGGAATAGTTCCCTTCAAGCAATCTTATTCAGGAGCATAAAAGATATAAATAGCCTAGAAGACTAATACTAACAACAATAATACCATTTTATTGAATGAATGGATGAATTTTTTATGGCACAAGAACCAGGATTGCCAACGCTACATCAAACACTGAATTTATACTTGTTAAATTTTCTATAATATTAGCGTTTATTACTGACTGCTTACGAACCTGTTAATGTTAGCAGTTTGTAATAACTGATATGAAAATTAGCAATAAGCGGAAGCAATGATATCGTAAATCAACAGTTATACCCATTCAAACAGTCAATTAACATCAGTACCACAAAAATATCACAGATTATGAAATATGAAATTTAGAAAATGCTATTCTTTAGAGAAATTAAGCTAAAATATAAGTCATAAGCAAGTTTAACGATTTCAGTCAATTTAAATATTCAATTAAAAAATAATTACATTTATTAACGGTTAGTGTTAATTATTTACTGCTTTTTTATGAAACTGTTAATATTAACAGTTGATAGTATTGTATGTGAGTTCTAGAAGGAGGAACATGACCTAGGGGAAATCCATTTCTACATAGATTGTTATGGGATAAGGGGGAAGGGTTTTTGTAAGCAAAACCAAGCACGGCGATCACCAAAGGTGATTATTTATTTCGCCGGCTTGTTTTAATTGATATAGCTTACTTCACCGAAGGGTAATCTAGGAAACAGAATGTGCACTAAAGAGGCCAATCGTAGAAAGGTATTGTTGATCTTAAACCTACTGCTAATCTATGAACAGACTAGTCCAAGACCATGTCACTCAAATGCAACTCGCAGAAGATGAGCTGTAACTGCAGTTGAAAATTAGCAATAACCAATGTTTTTATACATAGATCACCAAATATCACCAAACCACCCATCCAGCTCAAGGCAATTTGACCTTTTACTGTCTTTCTATCACGAGAACTACTCCAAAAAGATAATCAACAGCTGTTTGTTTCCATAGAAACGGGACTTTACCCGTTTCTTATAGGGTATTCTTGACACATTTGAGCTTGAACCATCAGGTATTTGAGATAAGAGGATACGAGATTAGAAGGAGCTAAATTCAAAACACACCGCTGAAATCTTAAAATGTGGTAGATCAATTTCTATAGTGATCGATAGTACACAGGCTTTGTCTCTGGGGAAGTTTCCCTGATAAACAGGCAGTACCAGTCAATAGTTAGAGACAGAAATGTCGTGTCATCAACGCTGACAGTGCCTACAACCCCAGTCTGCTTATTGTCTTCCTTTCACTCCCTGCAGCACCACGAGCCCCAACCCTACCACTTTGGCTACCACGTGAAGGACCATCATGGCGAACAGCACCGTGAAGAGGCCAGCGATGGACACGGAAACGTGAAAGGCAGCTACGGATTCGTGGACGAGAAGGGCATCCACCGAGAGGTCCACTACGTTGCTGATGACAAAGGTTTCAGAGCTGAGATCAAGACCAACGAGCCAGGAACCGCCAACCAGCAGCCCGCCAGTGTTGGATTCCACTCCAACGCCCACGAGTACCTCCACTTCCACGAAGATACCCCAGAACCCCATCACCACCAAGGAGGATACTTCCGTTAAACAACACCTGTCGGCACGTAGATGATTTTCCAATTAAAAAGTAAGGATGGCTTTTGAAATGTGGCAAGGAAGTCTCGAGATTTCCAAGTAGTAATTCTTTGTAGTCATTAGTTCACACAATGACTAAATAACTCTAAATCGATTGGATGAAAGAATCTTGGGAATGATTCTATTGGTTTCCACAATACAACTGGTTTTGATGAGATATCTCGTCCATCAAGATCTGATCAGTATTGCTACTGACCAGCTGCTAATTGCTAATGTTAAAGACCTCGTCCAGGTAAAACAGCCCCATTTATTCATAAAAAACAAATTGTCCTTTGCCCAGAACTGGTGAGAGTTTGGAATAGGTATCTGCCCAGGTGAATTATATTCAGTGTTCTGCAACACAACTCCAAGCTATTGCAATTCTTCTGCAGGTATTTTGTCCGAATTTCGAAAACTGCAGTAAAATCAAAAACAGACGTAAAATATAATTATAGGCTAAATATGTATAACATATTTATAATAAAACATAAAATTAATTAACCTGCTTTATTTAAAACAAAGGCATACTTTCAGAATTTGCAATTCGTTAGATAACATTTGAAGTTAAATATTTTGTCATTGACATAGACGTGTTATTTTTAAAGTGTTTGTGGTAATTTGGGCGGTGTAGGGAGGTTGGTCCGTAGCTAGAAAAGAAGAAAAAAGGTACGGCAAGGAGCACGCTTTGCACTTCAGAACATCGTAACTTATGATTGCAAAAACTATCGGCCAAAATTTTGATAAAATTAAGGAAAATTTGTTCTGCAAAAACTTAATTTGTTCTGAGACGTACGTCGCAGTTTTAAGCACTTTCTGCTCCGGGGGTTATCTGTATTAAAGGTTAGCTACTACAGAATATTTTTCAACGCGAAAAGAAACCACCAGAAGGGTTAAGATGGTAAAAACTGAATCGAAGCTACGTAGGAATATTTGCGAGTTCCATGGCCTCAGAGAGTTGAGTAGTTTCGATCACCTTTAAATTTGTACGGAAATAGTCTTACCATCGTTCATATTAAATCTATTTGGACAGAATGGAAATTATCATTACTGTTTTGATGTAATCAAATAGTGTAGGAACAGCTAAATCTCATTTTTTTACTTATACTCCCATGCTAGTCAATAAAATAATATTACCACTTGGACTAGAAGATTCTGCCCTCTTAACTAACTCTGTAGTATACGCCAACCAAATTCAAAATTAATTAATTTTAAAAACTACCTATAAGGATAATTATAAGCTTTTGTTGTAAGAACTGTAAAATGTAAATGATATAAGTACATTCTCATTTTACTACTTATGAATTTTGTGAAATGTTCATCGTTGGAGTACACTGGCTTAACAAACTGAAAGTGTGATTCTAAAGTGCAATAACAATGCTGATCCCTGCTTTATGAACAACGAATAAGCAATGTCTGCTTCTTTCAGATTCAACATTATTCGTGTTTCGTAAAACAATATCTTCTGGCGAACTGTCAAATCCAACAAACATGCTTAATCCTTGAATCTTCGAGGAATTAGAACTATTACTCATCCCCTAGTCGACGAAAATAAACATACTCTTTTGGATTCCATTCATGATTACTGAAGTCATTGAACCAAACATGCTATTTAGAGATTCAAAATTCCCAGTATCTATAATCGCATTAAGCATATTAAAGTGGGTTTAGTTGAAAATATTTCTACTACATGCGAAAAAAATGCAATGCTTTTAACCCGCTGATAGGGATCACATGCATCTATCCATTCTGCAGCCTGTAGTCTTCTTTGGATGAATTTTAACCAGATTTGACCTTCTTGTCCAACTGAATTATTCCTAGGAATCTTTCAATCAATAGCTATGGCTATTTAGTCATGTGATAGGGAAAAGCGATACTACACTATTTCTAAGTTGAGTGCTGCTCAAAGGTTTAACCATCCAAGTGTTTCGACGAAATATCTCGTTAACGATCTGTTCAATTCTGCTGATGACCACATATGTCGTCGAGACAAAACTGCCCTGTTAATCCAATGGGAAATGGAGATCCAAATAGGAGAAACAAATTGTCCCTTGCCCAGAACTGGGGAAGTGAAACAGGATTTTGCAACAGCGAATAGGGAAATGAGTCTGAGTATATTGTGCTTTAATGCTACGATACACTAATAAAGCAGTCTGATTTCTATTGAACTTTCTATTCCGGAAACAAGTTGTATCTTAGAAACAAGTTGTATCTTGGAAACAAGTGGTATCTTGGAAGCAAGTTGTATCTTGTAGATTTAGATTTATACCGTTTCTCATCAGCATTTTGTATTCATAATCTTTTCTGAAAGAGTTGTGTTCGATATCTTAATGATTCTATTTTTTTTTTGTAGAAATAGTTATTTACCATGAGTTTTTTTATTTACTAAGATATTAAATTTTCATTTTAGAGTATCGGACTAGACTATTCGTCATCTGATTCAGTGATCGCATCCAGCTGCTTAGGTAGTACATGTCATCTGCATTGCACAAGCCCAGTGCTCCAGATCAGTTGTAAATGATTGTGGAAAAGGGGAAGTCTACCTGAAAAGCTGAACACAATAACACCCAAGCAAAAGATCTCGGGGCCCGATTTCAAGCTATCTGTCTGTGTAAAACAGACTGGTCGCTTGAAAGAATCAAGTTGCTGTGGATGAGAGATTTCCAGTATAGCTAATTTTACAAGTAATTCTACAGACATCTCGTTTTACCAAACAATACAAGCATTTACGTTGGAGTATTGGATACAAGTATTGCAATCTACTTGAATAGCAGGTTTCTAAAGCATTTTAAATTGCTTGCCATATCATTTTACATGCTTTAGAAACGGCATTATTTAAATCTATTAGTTCTTTAATGGTTCCTTAACTTGCTTCTAATAAATTTTATTGATAGTTAATTAACTATTAATATATTAGAAAGAGCCAAAATGCAAATTCATCATACAAGTTACAATAAATACTACATAGAATAGAATTGAAAATTCTCAAAACCTCTTAGAGTTGAATATGAATTGTCATTCACAGTCACTGTACTATTACCTATTTATCTCTCATATGGAGTTTCTTGATTGTTGCACAGATATTTGTAAATAAAGGAAGTTGTTAATATGAATTTGTGTTTGTTCCATTTTCCTACTATTCAGAATTAAAATTGTTTGAACGCATACAAAACATCTGTTTCAAAATTATAAGAGTGGTCCTTATGGGACAAGAAATGACCATAGAGCGAAAGCCAAGTAAATGCAACTGTATTTTTTAACATCATTATTTCTTACAAGCATAATTACAAGACATCCATTCTGCCTTATATATGATTCCATCATGCATTTAATGATGCGAAGTATACAGGAAATCTATCTACTCTTTTAACTTAAACACCTCCGTTTGTTTAAGGTACTTTTCTGTCAGAATATGTCATCAATGTAAACATCCTCTTACCAACTGTCAGCTCATCTAATTATACATGAAACTGTATATAAAGATATTAATATTTGTTCCAAATATGTATTGAGATGTTTAGTGATTGTAAAAGTTTGATGCGGGTGGTGTTAACTTTAAGTTGGAAGATTAACGGATTAGCAACTGCAGGGTAGCGAAACTCGATCCAATCAAAGACAGTGGCAATCGTGGGTGCTGGTCCACGGCAATCGTAGCCTCAAATGTCCTCACGTTGGTGTGGTGCGAGTTCACGTGTTGACCTCGTCATCTGACCGCGGTTGAAAATTACGAAATGGATTGATCCCGGACCATCGCAGCCAGCTGTGTTGCTCCACTGCAACGTTTATTAACTACCTACCTAGTTTAAGAGTTTATAAGAATTTAAGCTTTCAAAAATTCGTCAAGTTGTTGAAATCTCATAGGATACTGATTCAGCCTACTCTTTTCCAATATGAGTAGAACATTCATATTTTCTAAGCAGTTGGTTTCTTCTCCAACGAAAAATAAATAAAAAGAGAAACATTAAAAGAAACAAATTTTTTTCAACTAAACATAATTTAAAACTAAACAAACTTTTAAGTAATTTCAAAGAAATTCCCGAATAATTATTTGAAAGAAGAATGTCTTGTCAAATAAACTCATTCTTCTTTTAGAAGCTCAAACGAAGTACTTGGTGTTATTACTTGTTGAATCAAGAATGAATTGGAGTAAATTTAAAATAATTATCCATAATAATAATAATTGAAATGAAGTAAGTAAATTTTTGATCAGGAGTAATATAATATTACTTCCAGATGATAAAATTGTATACATATTTTACTACGAAAACGAAAATAGAAGTCTTTATAATTTCATTAAATTCATATTGAATTGATTCATCACAGGCTATTGTGAAATTAATAAAAAAATACTGACTTTAATAATACATTTCATCAATTTTTCAAGTTTGAAATTTTTTTACAGAATTACTGCTTTATCAAATACAATATCGCTGCATATAAGTAAAAATTTATAATGCTAAATAATTATTATCAATTGTAAAAGATGAATATATACAAAATTATCGATGTCGCCTTCCAAAACTTCCTCATTTATCAATTTAACCAGTTGTAAAAAACGAAAATATACAAAATTATCAACACCAGATTCCAAAACTTCCTCATTTATTAACTTTACCGATTGTAAAAGACGAAAATATACGAAATTATCAACATCAGCTTCAAAACTTCCTCATTTATCAATGTTCCCAGTTGTAAAAGAAATATACATAAATTATCGATATCGGCTTCCAAAACTTCCTCATTTATCAGTCGTCTCCAAGCTCTTACTTTTTTTAAAAAAACTATTTTCAACCTCAAACAATCTCGTCATTTCAACCTTAATAAGTTTAAACTGCGTATTGTTTTACAAAATAGAGAGAGATAGTTATTTTTCAAATGTATAAATTCAAAAATATAGACAAGGAAAATGAAAATTACATGCTCTGGTATCGAATATATTCCTGTTGTTTCAAATAAAATAGTTGAAATGTTATAGTTAAACTTAGTTCAATTAGAAGAAATAATATAAAAATCAGTCGTTCCCCCTGAATTTGTGTTTACAGTTCATCAAGCATCCATGACAAGGTTTTAATGGTTCTGTAGAAAACACGTAGTATTTCACCTGCCAAAAACTAGCTCATTTCAAGAATTTGTTTATTATTTTATTAGTATATTATTTTATTAGTTTATTTTTATTAGTTTATTTTTTTATTAGTTTATTGTTTTATTAGTTTATTGTTTTATTAGTTTATTTTTTATTAGTTTATTTTTTTATTACTTTATTATTTTTACGATTATTTTATGTTCTAAAATTTAAGTTTTAGAATATGAAACAAATAAAAAGAGATTCCAGCATTCCGTTTAAATGAAATAGACATAAAGCAGAGAACGACTTATTGAAATCATCTGATTCTAAATCCAACATTTGCTGATCTAATTGTTAAAGAGTAACTTCATGGTTAACATAAAGATTAAAGTATAATATTTGATGAATTAGTACTTTAATTTTGCAAACGCTGCCTTTGGATTTTAGCACAATTTAATTTATAAATAAGAGTTCGTGTTTAATACTAACTAATTATTACATTTTCGAACTCTAGCTCTGTGTTTCTAAACTTTAAATTGTTATCATCACTAATCCTTAACGTAAAGTTTTAGTGTTTTATAATCCATTTAAAATAAATCAAATATTTTACTCCCTCTAATAAAGTGAAATAAGGTGCACAATGTGTAGGGAAGATGTCATACCTTAGGACAGTTGTACCTTGAAACACTTTATATTGTAAAGCCTCCTTTTGAGTAAGTAGCAAAATAACTCATAGTAGTTTACCATTTGCCACCAGAGAATCTTCTCACAAAGATTGGTACTCCTCAGGTGTTTGTTGTGTTTGCTAATCAACTCATTGAAATGCGTCCTCCAGAAAGTAAATATTTTGGATTTTTCAATTTTGAATCTTGTATTTTTGCTGATTATAATTACATTTTTTTAGGGTTGGTAAAGTTAGTTAAAAATCTGTTCTTCTCAATGATGATACGATTTCAATGTAAACCTGATACTACTTTCTAGACTGTTTTATTTGTAAAGGCAACCAATTGTACCTTGAGACAAAATAAATGTTGTACCTTGGGACAAAATAAATGTTGTACCTTGGGACAAGTACAACAATTTATTTTGTCTTTTGATACAACAGTCTAGGTTTACAAATACACTCACTAATACCCTGAAGTTACGCGATTTTCCGTCGGTCCCACATATTGTTAAGTCAAATTCGCTTAAGTCGGGGCATATAAATTTTATTTAATTGAGACCAAGGACTAACAAAAACACTAGTTTAGAAGAAAATATTTAATAAAATCGCAGTTCTTTTTATACATATTAAAAAACAAAATGTGAAAAAAATTAATGTGGAACATAAAAAAGTTGTTTCGATGTCGATGGCTTCTTAAAATCTTACAATGCCTTATTTTTTTTTACTCAGAATTTCTTCGTAGCAAACTAATATTTTTTTAAATTCCTTACTCTGTATATATAACACGTTCTCCGTTGAAGTCTATCGTTTCTAAAATTTTTAAGCCTCTTTCATCTGACCGGGCCGCATGGTCTTCGACAGCCGTCCCATTGGTTTGAGTGTAGGTGATTTTTAACTGATTTCCTGAAAAATATGATGACACAGGGAAAGTAAAGAAACAGTTCATGTTTTAATGTTTATAGTATTCTTTAGAGAATCAGTCCTTGAAGATGTCGACCAAGAAACGGACACACCTTGACATCTATAAATTCTTTATTTTATATCCTATTTACATCGTGGACATTACATGTTTCCAGAATCATCTGAAATACCCGACCTTCTTTGGGCTCCCATGTCGCACACACACTTTCGCTAGCTAACTCGTTCTAACTGATGTTCTTGATCAGTAAAGGTCAATATCATGTTGACGGTGCTGCCATCTACTGTTAGACATTAATTACATCATTGCTACAAGTTAAATTTAAATAACCGCTGAGAAATTAGACATTCAGAACTTTGAGCATTCATTGCCAAAGCGTTGTGAGCATCACAAAACACGCAATGAAGTAACGCTTTCCAAATTTTTAATCCTCCGACGGTTGTTTCGACCCGGCATCTCGTCACTACAAAACTGACCAGATTTTGATGGAGTAGCGAAATTAGGCCCGGTGCACACATTCGATTTTTCAACTCGCGGAGCCGCTGCGGCACCGAAGCCAAAGTATACACACATAACCGTGAAATGACGCAAGTACTCATTTCGATCAATTTGCGATAAATATTCTATTCAAGAAAATTGTTTGTTTCGCTTACTTTGTGTACAAAAAGTATATTCCGAAACAAAATAGACGTTACTGGATACAAGCATTTATTAATTATTATTTATAGTTCATTTATTTTAAAAACAAAGTACTTCAGACCGGAGAAGCGTGTGCGGCGAACTGCGGTACAAATTGCACGCAAGTTGGACGTGCGTCGCTTCAGCAGCGCCGGAGGCATGTGTGCACCACTCCATTGGATTTAATTAGAGTGCCTATATAATAAGAGTGGCGACAAGGGACCAAATTTGGCCCTATGCGCATGCGCGGCAGCCATTTTTCTACCAGAATCGTCTCGAAGAAGGTTGCTGGGCGAATTAATATATCATTTCAGGGAGAACAAAAAGCATATGATTGTTATAATATGGATATATTCGGTATAAATGAATCATATAAACGCTCAATTATATGCGTAATTGATAAGATAGATTGCACAACGCGCTAACTTAGATTGCGAGAAACACCATGTTGTTCAAAAAAAGCTATTTACTTCAAACGTCTTCAAATTTATGCTGACTAAACACTAAAATAATAATAAATAAACATTCTAGAACACGAAATAAAACACGAAAAAGCTATATTTTCTTTAAAATTTAATATACACACGTTTTTCTGGAACACACAAAAAGTTTACGTGTTAAGTCTACGGGAGCTAGGAAAAGATCGCCTCGGGCGGTAGAAAAGGTCTGTAAGCCAATCAGAAAGTGTTTCCCGTATGTCGCCACTCTTATTATATAGGCACTCTAGATTTAATGTATCTCAGACCGCACTTGCGTTGCCGCAGCGGCACCGCACGTTGAAAAACCGGATGTGTGCACCGGCCCTTAATACTAGGGATGAGACATTGACAACAAAACATCGATGTTCTAAATTAAAACATCCGTTTTGATAATACATCGCCCAAAAACCATCACTGTTTTAAAACATCGGTGTATTTAAACTCCCTCCCCCCCCCTATCTTAAAACTGGATTAGCATCCTCAAACATAAATAGTCGCCCGGGGGTATTTAACTTGTCATTTGCTGTGTCTATTAATTTACTAGCCACTGCGCTGCCAGCACGGTGTTGCCCGTGACAGTACTTTTCGTGAGGTCAGGTGGGACCACTGCTTGCTAACCCCCGGTGATTGCTACGAATTCCTATTTGGATTGCTTCGCAAACCAACACCACGGGCAACGCCGTAATGACCTCGTCATTGTCAAATGCGGCCAAATTCGAATTTCGAAGTTGCCCTTGAATGAAATTGTCCTTGCCCGTGACAGTTCTTTTCGTGGAGTCAGGTGTGACCACTGCTTGCTAACGCTCGCAAACCCCGGTGTGATTGCTAAACTGTCCCATTTAATTGCGAAAAGATCCAATAGGTGTGACGTCACAATCTCTTACGAAAATATAAAATATATTCAATTTAAAAGGTATTTTTAAAATAGATTATAAAAGTATTAGGTATCGATCTATTGTAAAATTTTCCACAGATTTCAAATCAGATGAATGATTGCTGAGATAGAAAAAAGCACTGAAGAACGTAAAAGTCGTGACGTCATTGTGTAATGAACCCATATTCGTATTGCAAAAATAAAAAAGTTGCAATTTGAAAATTATTTATTAAAATAAAATAAAAGGTAAGATAACTATCCATATGGTGTAAAATTTTGCGCAGATTTCAAATTCGTTGAAATTTTCAATCTATCTTTAACAAACCCGATTTTACAAAAAAGAACTGAACAATGCCAGTCAAAAATTTTTTTTATTTGTCTTGCTTCCCTTTGCTTGAATTGTTTGAGCGCAGGAAATGGAATCTGTGATCTCTCCATAGAGAAAGTCGTATGGGGGGAAATATAAAAGTTACAATTTAAAAATTGCATATTTCTAGTCATATTTTTAGGTATCGACCTGATGTAAAATTTTCCGCAGATTTCAAATCCGTTGAAATTTTTACTCTATCTTTAACGACTGGGAGGTAGAAAAATAAAAGGGATAGAAGATAGAAAAAAGATAGGAGATAGAACATAGAAAAAAACTACATAACTCCAGTTAAAACTGTTTATTTGTTTTGTTCGTCCACTAAAATCGTTGCTCGGAAAATGAAACCGTAAAATAAATTTAGAATCTGTGGTCTAAGGCAATTATGACGAAAAACGCATATGACGTCAGAGGGCGAAAATGTCAAAATTGTCTGGCTTCTTCTTCCTGGCAATTCGGACGAAAAACGCTTGTGACGTCAGAGAGCAAAAATAGTAAAATCGTGTGGTATCTTCTTTCTGTCGTCACTCCGGAAAGGAAAAAAGAAGGATGAAAAAAACTAATAAATTCATTTTTAAATATTCTAGAAAAAAATTTAAAATTATGAGGCGATAGAAAAATTGTAAAACATTCGGTCTACAAGTGTCCCAAATTTCGTTATTGTAAGTGCCATTAATTCGTCAAGACACTCCTCACAGACAGACAGAGAAACACTTAAAAGCAGTAGAGATAACTAAAATTTTTTTTAAATGTTAAAACAAAGTCGAAAAATTAAATAAAAACAATTAACACATATTTTTTTAATAATATAAAAGAAAGTAATAGTAATATTTATAATAAAAAAAATTTTTAACTGTTGAAACAAAATCAAAAAATTTAATAAGAACAATTACCAAATCTTTTATTCTCAAATTGAATAATATGAAAGAAAGTAATAGTAATATTTGCAACAATTTGACATAGGTACCACTAATTATAAGTATAATTAGGTAGGTACATAACAATAATTATCGTGTTAGTTCTTATTAATTATTTATCAACTTATGGTGGGGGAACATAACAAACTTATTTTTTATTTATTGTAAATAAAAAATATTGTGGCCTATAAATATACTATGCTCCAATATTTGTTATTTACAGATTGTAAAATAAGCAGTTTGTTTACTTTCTCCACCTTAACTCAACTTCTTTAAACCCTAACTCTCCCACCAGTTAGAGAAAAACTCTTGGTGGTGGGAAGGATGACTCCATCACTGACAAATGTTTAGTTGCACGGTTATTTTACGTAATTTTTACCATGGTACTTTTTTATTCAAAAATAAAACATCGACAGCGTAAAAACATCTATGTTAAACAAACATAGGCTCCAATAAATCGATGGTAAATACATCGATGTTTTTTTTATAAAACATCAATGTTTTTTAAACATCGTTTTTTTATATAAAACATCGTTTTTATAAAACATTGGTTTTTTTTATAAAACATCGTTTTTTTTTATAAAACATAGTTTTTTTTTATATAAAACATAGATCTTTTGAAAACATCGACATCGATGTCGCATCCCTAATTGATAAATGTCAGTTGATTGGTAACTGCCAATTAGAGTAAACGCCAAAGGTCGACGAAACGACGATAAACAGAATTTTTAGGTAACTTTGATGCATATTAAGCAGAGTACTTCGTTAGCGTAATCTTCACTTTCCGTCTTGTGTGTTTGCACTGAAAATCAATCTCATGCAGCAGATGAAGTGATGTAAACATTAGAATTTAACTTTCAGCAATTTCGAAAATTTACCACTTAGAAATTGTGCCGACAAACCGGTCTGGTGGTTAAGGTCTTAACCTCAAGATCGGAAGGTTCCTAGTTCAAATCTGGGTCCGGGCATGAATGTTTGTAAGCGTACGGTGTAGAGGCGGCTAGTGCACCTTAAATCTGTCGTGGCTGAAAGTCCTCACGTTGGCTTGGTGTGGAAGTTTGGATAGTAGGGCGCCAGCTCAGATGCCGCATCGTCATCTAACCGTGGTAGAAAATTACGTGGTGGTGTCCTCGAATTTTTCCCTTGGTGGATTGATCCCGGACCGTTGTCAATAGCCCTGTGTGTTACTCTAGTACGACGTTAATTAAAATCACCATTACCACTTAGACTTGTTATTATTATAGACTTGTTATTGTAATGATTGCTTGACTACTATACCAAGAAAAAAAAATTAATTGTAGTATTTAACATTTAGCTGTTCTGAAGATTTACAGATTAGAAAACATTTCATTGATCTGATAATATGATTTGGTTCTATATTGACTGAAAGTTGGTAGGTGCAAATGTATTACGGTTTCTTCCAGATTGCTGAGTCTTGGTGTTAGTATCTATGGTAACTTTTTTCCTCGTAAAATTAATAACTAACATCTTCAGAATCATCTCCGTAAAAATCTGAAATTACTTTACATATTTTAAGATTAGAGCAGAAACTCCAAAAGAACTGACAAAACCAAACTTTTTCAGTTTTAGGCGGTTAAAAACTATCCGAAAACAAGCATTAAGTGTCAGAAAAACATTTACAAAAAATTTACAGCTTATGAGTTTTTCCTCTAAGTCAACGATATGATGAAAAATTATAAGAATGAATTCTAACCAGTTCTCGGAATGCTACTGAAAAACAGAACATAAAAGTTCAATTTGCGACATTATTATTCTTAACTATATTTCTCTTGATCCGTGTTTGAACAAATTCGTTGGGCCAACATGGACTTTAATTATAAGATGTCTTTTTAAACCTAGAGAAAACCTGAATAAAAAACATGGTATTTTAAATATCCCGTAAAAATCAAAATATTCTTTCCAAACTACTCATTTTGTGCTGCCATCTATCAGGGAAACGAAACACGATAAAAAAAGTTTTGGGTGTGTTTTTGTTTGGTGTAAATGTTTGGTCTTAATAGTAAGAATTTTTAATTTAAAAAAATTCGACTGGTTTCAAAAATTAGTATTAAAATTTTTCTTTAAAAATAAATAATTTGTTTTACTAACTAATTAAAATGGCTTCAATTATAATTCGAGACTTGGAATAAAGTCTCTGTTACAAACAATTTATCTTGTTTATATTTATTAATTTAAATAGTTTTCGGTAAAGACTGATAAAAAAATTAATATAACTTTAGAAAGATAATGCAATTTAAGAGTATAGTCTTAGAATGAGAATAAAATCAAAATGTTTTGCAATAAAAGGTAATCAAAATATGAAAATTCGTATTGTAATTGCATCAAGGTTTTTAATCACTTTTGTTCTCTAAAATGATCGATATTATGTTTTTTCGAATACATAGTATGCTAAATACAAAATGATATGTTCAGTAGAATTTAAATTTTTCTGTTCTCTATAGTATTTTAAACAACCTGTAATGGCGAATGTTACATTGAGAGGAAACATCGAATTGAAGGCTTTTAAGTCTTTCAAGAAGAATCTTGTGGTGAAAACAAATTAACTGAATTAAACTACCTATATTTATAAAGTAAAATATGAATGAAATGCAGTGGAGATAGACGCTTAAATCCACAATTTGAAGAATGTTTTACGATCTTGTAGATTTGTGATAGTGTTATATTATTATCTGGAGAAAAAGTAATCCCTCAAGGTTTGTATTATTGTTCCATTTAAGGACAAAGAGTATTTTTCTGGACCGAAAGTATTCTTCTCTATAAAGGAACAAAATAAAACGCACTCGCTGTCACAAACTGTTTTATGTGACTAAAAATCATTTTAAGAGTTTAAAATTTCAGCAAAAAAAAATTTTTTTTAATTGAGGAATTATGAATTTAGAAACGGCAGAATTAAATTTAGCGAATAGATTCTACAAAATCGAATTTCAGTGTTAGAAAAATGATGTTGCTAAAAGACAAAACGGCTTATGCTAAAATAGTTCGCGGAAATAACTCATCAAAACTTAGTGGACTACCCGGGAGCAGAAAGTGCTTAAAACTACGATATACGTCGCAGAACAAAGTCTTTGCAGAACAATTTTTCCTTAATTTTATCAAAATTTCGGCCGTTTTTTTTTTTTTTAATCATAAGTTACGATGTTTGGCAGTGCAAAGCGCTTTCCTTGCCACACCTTTATTTTCTTCTCTCAGTTACGGAATTAATTTATCATTTTTTTTTTCATCGTTCTTTCTTCCTCCGGAATGTGACGTCACCCGAACCTCAACCTCGATGAACCTCAAATGAAGAAGCACCATAATTTTGACTTTTCTCCCTCTGACGTGACGTCACTTTTGACGTTAGCGAGGCTGACGAGGCTTCTCGGCAGCCTCGTGACGTTAGCCTTTGGAACCATGCTAAGTTTTTTTCACCTCACAAATGGGAATGGTAGCTAACAGATGCAAATGACCTTCATTTGATTCGAGATTAATTCATTTTGATTTTCTGAGAAACGGATACGAGTGAAGCAAAAAAAATTATCAAAGTTATCACTGGTGTTCTTCTGTGCTTTTTTTCTATCTCAGCGATCGTTAAAGATGGAATAAAAATTTTAACGGATTTGAAACCTGCGGAAAATTTTACATCATATAGATACCTTATACGTTTGATTTTCTTTTAAGAAATAATTTTTCAATTAAATATCTATATTTTTTGGTTTGCTAGGCAAACCAACACCACGGGAAATGTGACCCCCACGAAAAAAAACTGTCACGGGCAACGCCCATTTGGTTTGCGAGGCAAAATAACACCACGGGTAATCCGTTATGGCTGTTATCCAATAGACTACGAATTCCCATTTGGTTTGCTAAGGAAACCAATAACGCCTATACAAATGGTACGGGCAACGCCGGGCTAGCCACGCAGTGGTTCGTACATAATATAATGTTGATATCACGATATTTATATTAAACTTAAATACATCCATGTTATGAATTCTTACCGTTTAAAGGAATGAAAGGTTGTGTGAGGTTTTATAGAAATCTCTTTTCAAATCAAATTACAATCCGTAGAGCAAGAATTCAAACTTCTGTAGAGTGCTCCATTTTTTTTCCATGTACACTTCCTGATAGAATCATATATTTATTTTTTTCAGCTCCTTTGCAATCTTAATGAAATGTTTAGGCCCTTTTCTGGGCTGCTTTCGCCTTCAGGATCTCGTGTGTTGTCAGTGGATGGCCTACAAATCTTGAATGAATTTGAATGACAAGGTTAAATAAATATTTTTCAGATACCTTTCAAAAATAAATTGTTTACTGCAAAAATACTGACGAGAGAGGAGATTTAACGGGAAGGGTAACTTTTGTAAAGCCAAAGTCATTCACATTTTTTTTTTATTATTATTCTGAAAGGGAGGCTATTCAAATTCCTGGAAGGTAATTATTTTCAATTAAAGTTTACACAAATTAAAAAATGAAGAATACTGCTGGTACCAGAATATTTGAGCCATAAATCTGTAATAGGTAGATAAAAAGTGAAAAATATTTTGCAATGTGTAGTGTGTATTCGAAGTTCAAAAAAGTTCATAATGTTTTCATTGTACTTATTAAAAGTTTACATGTATCAAAACAAGAAAAAAATTTTATTCACAAGTGCAGGTTAAAATAGTGAGTATTTGAGATCCATATTTTTTTCACCAAAAGTCCATGGCCTATACCCAACAGATGTGGAGATTTTGTGTGTTATTATCCGCACAGGTAATATGACGACTACTTTCGGTTTAGTAGTAGTAAGAATGACTACTAGATGGCACCACTAAAATTTAAATGAGAAATGCATACTTTAACCCTTTCAGTATTCTTGAAAACGTTGGGTGTACTTCTTCGTATGATTAGGAGCGAATGGCTTCAACATTTCTTTTGTGTGTTGTTGTTTGATTTTGGGTTGTATGACGCAAGGACCATATTTAGCCCGAGCTGAGCCAAACACAAGATAGACCAAGGTCAGGTAAAAAATGTCGCTAATGGGAAATAAGAGGGATTGGGAAACAGAGTAATGAGATGAAAGCAGAAGATCGCTTAGGTTTTCCGGGGGCTGGACCCCTATGTTTACTAAGGAGAGTAAACCCCATGGAGGAAAAAAGATCACAAGAGTACCTCGGGCCCATGAAACCCCGTACCCACCACATATAGGATATATGTATCTGTTTGTTTTTAATTGTAGAAACATTGACTTTCAGTGACGTCGTTTAGAGAGGACCACATGAGGAAGGACATGGCCATATCCCGAGTTTAGGATTTTTTAAACTAATATATACTGTATTAGTTTTAAAGAAATAGAATGTAAGAACTGAACAATTATTATCAAAATATTCACTTTTATTGGCGCTTCTGAAATAAAAGTCGAGATTTATTGGGACTACGATTATTTTTCTTCCATTGCCGATCATCACTTCCCTTATCGAGCGATTTTTTTTCTGTTCTAAGGGTAAGATGTTAAAAAATTCTTTCTACGAAAATGGATGACTGATAAAAATGAAACAAAGACGTTACCCTTTGCTACATTAGTAACTTCAACCCACTGAACAAAAAATTTTAAATTTGTAAATTGAAGTTAAAATTTATTTTTTATATCATTTCTGAGTGTTTTCACTTGTTTGTATCTACGTCATATTAACAACAAGTGCATGTACATTACGTTTATGTAAAGTAAGATGTAAAAGCTTTGTATGTAGACTGGGAATACATAGAAATCCATTTAGAAATCTGTGTGAGAGGAATAGGTAGGAAGTACGTAATGCAATATACCCGAATCAGATTTTTGCTAAAATATTTTGTATCCCTCTAATTTAAAAAAATGTGTTTATTTATTATTTTATTTTGCATATATTTCCTGATATCGTCCTAAAATACTGAATTATTGTTTTCCATATGACGGAACAATCTTAGGAAGGATAAACCCTATAAAAGAGCTCACCGAACCAAAAGATAGCCGTACCCTACATGTTCCTATTGGAAGACATGGGATTAATGCCTTTCGAAGCTACAGTTCCTGAATAAACAATCACAGCACTCCAAAGATAGCCGTACCGATGGTTTTCGTAATATTTTTGAGTGTTTCGTATTCAAGTTAAAGTTAAAAATTTGTCGTTTCCTAAGTATACAGGACCATTCGGTCCTCAGACATACCATACCACGTGGAATTTCTATCCTCCTTTACACAGCCAGCTTGTGCTTGCCTATGGTTTGGTAACTGTTACACTTCTGAAATTCGGACCTCCCGTTTCTTAACGGATTACTAAAATACGAAGCAACAATAACTGTATGTTGTCTGATTGTTAGTCCACAGAGTGTCATATAACAATACACATACAAAACCTCATAGCTTTCTAATAAATTATTAATAATTATTATTAATTATTCAAAATAATTATTATTAATTTTTCAAAATAATTATTATTAGTTATTAGAAATAATTATTAATTATTCAAAATAATTATTATTAATTATTCGAAATAATTTTTATAAATTATTAATGTATTTAACCTACTATCGGAATTCCTTTTCAGAAAACCTTTTGGAAAATCAGAAAATATATTATAGCAATTAACGAGAATTTCGCATTCCCTAATCTTACATTAATTTCTGTATGGGTAAGTAATTCCGCATGGCGCGCGTCTATATTCGCTACCGTATATCTGAAACCTCTCAGGGGTTCACATGATATTCATCCATTTTGTTATCTGCAGTTCTACCTGCATAACTTTTAGCTACTTTAGTCTTTCTGAACCAATAGAATCGTCTCTAAAAGTCTTCCAAACCAATAATAGGGTTATTTAGTCATTATGTATGGTGTGAGGCATAAGTACAATACACGGCAATAGGAATTTACTCAGGAGAAACTCAAAGGTTTGAATTCCAACAAACTGTTAAGTTTATTGTAATATTATTTAATTTTATTCTTAATATATGTTTTTTAAATGTGTGTTAAGTTAGTTACAAATGCACCCGGGAGCAGAAAGTGCTTAAAACTGAGAAGTACGTCGCAGAACAAACAAAGTCTTTGCAGAACTATTTTTCCTTAATTTCATCAAAATTGTGGCCGATTTTGGTTTTTAATCATAAGTTACGATGTTCTGCAGTGCAAAGCGCGCTCCTCTCCACACCTTTTTTTTTCTAGCTACAGAACAACCTCACTACCCCGCCCTAATAACCACAAACACTTTATAAATAACACATCTTCTATGTCAATGACAAAATATTTAACTTCAAAAGTTATTGAACAGAATTGCAAATTCTGAAAGTATGCCTTGGTATTAAATAAAGTAAGTTAGTTAATTTTAATGTTTGATTAAAAATATATAATCGATATTCAGCCGATAATTCTGTTTTACGTTTGTTTTTCATTTTACTGCAGTTTTCAAAATTCAGACAAATTGATGCCTGCAGAACAATTGCAATTGGTTGGAGTTGTCTTGCAGAACACTGAATATAATTCTGCACCTGGGCAAATGCATACTCCAAAAAGTATCCCGATAACTTTCGGTATAACTTGCATTTCCCCAAAAATCTTCCATTACTGGTAAGTTATCGATAGTTTTTCAATGAAAAAATGTGTCGCATTTCTAAAACATAACACAAATCTTAAATTCCAATCCCTTGAAATTTTGAACCCATTTCGGAAATAACTTCCTATTTTACTCTTAAAATAAATTATTTCTATATTTATTTGAATATGCTTGTAATACTTTTCAGATTCTGCTCTTGTTGATGTTACCTTTAAACAATACAACAAATACTTCTCTGAAATTCCAAGGTTAGTCACCGTTTCCAAATATTTCACACCTCGAATTTTCTGTACAGCTCAAAAGTTTCAAGTAATGGAATTTTCTAACCCTAAATGAAGTATCTCATGAATTTTCTCGTTAAACTTTCCGTGACACAATACTTAGCGATAAAAAAAATTCTATTGCGTTTAGAAAACTATTCTGGTGTAAAAACTAGAGATGGGCTGTTATATCCCGATATCAATTTAAATAACAATGTAATTAAAAAATAACAGATAGAACTATTTTAGAAACATTAACAGTTACACATGAATGGTATTGTGATAGCAGTGAAAGTAATTTAAGAGAATTAAATTTTGTTTAAGAAATTGGAATTGGCAAAATTAAAAGGTTGAACTTAAAAAGTATTTTAGAACTATTTAATGGCTAATCCAAGCAGTTAATAACTATTGAAATTAGCCATTACTATCAATTTCTTTCAATTCATAAGAACTGAAAAACTTTAGTTGATAACTGATAACAAAACTGTCAATATTAACTAGCACATCAAATTAACAATAACAGTAAATACTGTTATCCTGAAATAACAGTTTTAAACATCTCTAGTAAAATCACTGGTATTACTTTGTTATCTGAAGAAGAAATAACGTGGAATGTATGTATATATATATATATATATATATATATATATATATATATATATATATATATAACCATGAAAAAATATTAAAAATTTGGAAGAAAAGTTTAATGACTCGTTAGAAGATACATCTAGAAAGATCAATGGTCATTATCAAAAATACAAACATTAACGAAAAAAAATAATTGAAAAAAAAAAATTCTCCCATCAAGTCTAGAAGGTAGCGTTTTTGAACGGGAAACATTCTGTTTTCCTCCAGTCATTATTTACTTGCCCAGTTCCACCATGCGTTTTAAATTAATATGTGTTACCAATCTATGTTCTTGACTAGCAGTTTCGCAATCCCTAGAAACAACCCGTATAAATTAGGGTTCATTTGCTAGTCATTTAGCAGAGTAATCTATGTCTAAAATTAAATTCGATATTTCAGTATAAAAGCAATGAGGCGAACAGAAAAACATTTCACTAAAATTCTAAGACACTCAGTGAATTATGGGAAGTAGAACGAAGGTTTATTTCTGTGACGAAAACTGACACTGCAAGAAACAAAATCCACTTTTGCCACAATCATACTCTACAAAACAATTAATATGCAAATCGAACCAACACCTGTGCACAATTAAGTCACGTTTAGCCTCACAAAAACTTTACTGACATGAGTAAGTCTTCTAAGCCTTCCAATAATCAAGCCACAGCCAGTGATCGGTAAAACACAGAAAGTTATGAAACAACTTAACGAGACTTGTGGCTTGCACGGGTATCCCCAAGCACTACATAGTATGTGGACCTCGAACAGCAAAATGAATGAGTGTGGTCCGAAATGATGTCACGGTAAAGAGATCAGAAGAGTGAAGGTAAGAAGTGAAAGTAATTACCACTGATCACTGAAGCAGGATATTACTTGAAGCCATTGAAGAACAATGTTATGGGAAGGTTAATGACATAGCAGAGAAAAAAGAAGGGAGGATTGTTTATTTACTTCATGGTATTATACTTTGATTCGATATTATACCAATGTTTGATTCAATCCATAATAAATTAATGTAATTACACTGTGTACTGTGTCGATTCCTATCATTATTTTTCGATGTAAAAGATTATTATAGGCTGATACGGCAAGTGTAAGTAAAAAGCTACTCAAAGAAGTTGTTTAGTTTGACAGTGGGTTACCTTTAATGACATAATTTGTTCACGTGATCACTGTTGATTTGTTTTTCAGTTCTATTTTAATTTACTTCCTACTCGCGAACTATTTAGACCTATCAATCGTTACCAAACTAATTAATTCTGCTTAAAGAATGAATTGAGTTGATTAATGTGTGATTTAATTTCAAAAGTTACACGCATGCTTTGGGTAGGCATTAATAATTTGCTTTCTTCTGCTATTTTTTTTTCATTCACACTACATTATTAGTTTCTTTACTGAGAACAAATACATACTGTTTTAAGAGTTGTCCTTTGTCTTCTGAGGGGAACAGTGAAAAAAAATTTTGAGCTTAATTCGAATCGCAGCTAGCAAACGGATGTGGATAGAACAAAATGAAATATGTTTAATGAACTGGGCAGGTTTAATATGCATTGAAAAAGACCGAATCTAACTTTTCAATCCCGTGTTCTATCGTCAGATTTAAAATGTATATAACTGAGGAGATATATATACATGTATCTAACTAACACCAACACACACTCCCATGCCTAGTGTCGTGAGACACTGTACCAGTTTAAAAAGGGCGGTTGGATGAGTAGAGCATGCAACCGAGTGGACATGTCTACCCAGAATGTTAGAGCACATTACATACATACATCATTAAATCTATACAGTAATTACAATAAATCATTAAACTAGGATACATTATAAATATATATATACAACATCTAAGGGGTAAAAAAGTTCGGTTTTTTTTAGTCTTTTAGGATAATCAAGTCCTGATGATTTTCAATGAATGTCACCATGTTAATAATTTTAACCCTCGAGCCCTTGTTACATGCAATGTTCCTGTGCCATGCGATTTTAAGGTGGTCGGCAGGCGTTATATATCATGAGGCTGTAAGGGGGCAAACTGTGATGTAATGTAGAGGTGTGCCAATTTCACCACAGGAACAGATTTCAGACTTAATTTTCTTAAACCTCGTTAGGTAGGACGGGAATGGGCCAAGCCCTGTGAAGAAGAGTGTCTCTTCCCTGGTTTAACTGGTAGGTGATCGGATCAGTATTGTTTTAAGATCAGGGTTACACTTATTAAAGGAATTTGTTTCAGGCTAAATGTAGGTGGTGGTAATTACTTTACCGTGAAACGTGTTTCTTGTACGTGATCATAAGGTTAAGTTACTTAGCGTGTTTATCGAATACGACCTCGGCATTTCGCTACCAAAAAATTCCAAATAATAAATACCAAATTGAAATATGATAGTTGATTGGTCAATACCAATTAGATTAAACGCCAAGCGTGACCGAAATGGCTATAAACCACATATTACGGTAAACCTATGCATATGATTATGCGTACTGCAGCATTTATGAAATTTTTGTGCGCCACCACTTGTAAGCAGGATAAAACTGGAGAACAGAGATCCGTTTTTATGCATTGGATTTGCGTTTTCTCGCTGTTCGTAAGCTAAAAAGAAGCTTAATTGTGCATCCTTCAAAATAAGGCTGTCATACGAGCAGGTTTCTGAGTTTGACGGCGGTAGTATTATGGCTTATTTACAGACGGCAGATTCTGCTTCAGGAAATCGGTGCTCGTTTTCGATGAAAAATCGAGTCACAATGATATAAATAAAGAATAGAGGGGTGTAGTAAAGATGAACTTATCGACGTCAACGATTGTAGCATTCTTGTTTAACCAACAAGCTGTGCATTCTAAGGATAAGCAGCAGTACGCTAAAAG
Organism: Metellina segmentata; assembly: GCA_947359465.1. NCBI lineage: Eukaryota > Metazoa > Arthropoda > Arachnida > Araneae > Tetragnathidae > Metellina > Metellina segmentata. Next base: position 57,338,022 of record OX375881.1, read on the forward strand.
TTGCTCATACACTTCCCCAATTCGATGGGGAGCAAATTGTCGTGGCCTTAAACGTCTTCACGTCAATTATATGTATATGTTACAGCTAAAGTGCAGTAATCAGTTATTTACAGATTACCTAGATAATGTTCAGTATAACTAGGGTGATCCGCTAAAGTGCCGAAAATTGTTTCCCTTTCTCAAATTACTTAGGTAATCTGCAAATTACCTAGATAATCTGCACATTACCTACTAGGCACTCGTTAAAGTGAAAATAAGATTTTTCCTAGAACAACAGAAACGTACAGTCAACACATCAAACCTTTAAATTATTCGATAATCTCGAAATGATTCTTTTTTTCTTGGAAACTTTTATTCGCTTTACATCTTCAATTATGAAATCATACTTTCGTTTTGTCATTAAAACACTATTATATTTTAAATCTTCGCTTAAAAGGGTCGCTAAGAATCTTTTCTTCATTTTACTCACCGTATTCGGTGCATGTTTGCATACTAAGAGTTAAATTTATCTGCTTTTTAAAAAAATCACGAACAAATTGACGCGCTAACAGGCAGAAACTAATTTGAAAACAGAATTAGCTATGCTACGCACTGGCAGTCGTCGCAAATTATGAGAAATAAAAACAACCGGCGACGACAAGACGCTGGCGAAACCAAACTAAAACTGAAAGTGGAGAGAGAGGTAGAAGGTGTAGGGAAAGGAAATGAGGGAAACAAACTTTTGAACTTTAACGATACGGAAGCCGTTAATGTGCACATTACCTAGGTTAAATGCGGGAAAACTCTTGATTCCGCACGTTAACGGAGCAAATCAGTTAATCTGCAGATTAGCTACGTAATGTGCACATTAACGGCTTTCGAGCTCTAGCGGTAACATATATATGATACATGCACAAATTACATATTCAATTGCATGTCATGTTTTATTATGAACGTTACATAAAACTAAAAGTGCTACTATATTAATAGCAAGTGATCTCTCTATTCTTGCAAGACTCTTCTACCATGTCTTGTTTTCTTTAGTCTCCAGTATTTAAAGACAACTTGTGGATACCCATTATACAATACACCAATTCAGATTAAACGCTGTACACACGAATCTAAATTTTTGTCTAGCTTAGACTTTTATTCGATATTTTGGAATATGTATGGTGGTTGTTGTAGTCCCAGTTGGAAAAGTAACGGGTCAGTAACCGGAAGGTTGCGACTTCCAAACTCGGTCCAACCATAGACCGTCGTGAATGCGGAGGCTGGTGCACATTCAATTTGTGGGGCCTCAAATGTCCTCCCGATGGCACGGTGCGGAAGTTTAGAGAGTGGGGTACCAGCTCAGGTGTTGATATAATCGCTTGACCGCCGATCAAAATTATGAGATCTTATTCTGGGATCTTTCACATCGGGATTGATCCTGGACCATCGTGTGCGATAGTGTTGCTCCAGTGCGACGTTAATTGAACTACCTACCTACCCACAAATTTTATTATAAGAAAGCGAAATCGGAGTATTCTCCGATTTCTATTCTCAAATTGAACATCAGGCAAGCCTTGTCTTTTTTTACGTTGCCGAACACACTACTAAGTGACTACAGTGCTCCTCCCCGCCTTTTGCCGGTATAAAGTCCGCAGTCAGATGCACGGCCTTGTGAAGTCGCAGACACCGCCACTGACCTTTGATTCCAAATTCCTGAAACATATGCCCGAGCCCTGCTGATGAATGTCGCAACAGCTGTCCCGTTGTTTTGGGGTGCCAGTGATTTGTGGCTGGCGGAATGAGGGGCCTGCCGACACAAGAGATCGGTTGCAGAACTCGAGGGAAGCCGAGGTTTTGGTTTTGCGGTGCTCGTTGATGAGGCCGCAGCTGTTGAGTTTTTGCCTGTTTCGCACCACCCATGTCATTGAGATGCAAATCTCTAGTGTACAATGTGTACATATAATTATTTGCAAAATAAATGCAAGTTATTTTTAAACTAGGCTGTTTCATTTTGTAGAAAGGCACTCCACTCGGCCCACTACGTTACAGACTTGGTGGACGGCTACGTGAAATAACTAGACACGCGCTGTTAATTGGAGTGAGCCAACATTATATTTGTTCGATTGGTAAAGATACATTAAAGGTGTAGTTTCTAGGCGAGGCCCACCCTTACTGTCCAAGCCGTTTATCGTATTAGGCATCATGCCAGGTATTGCGGCACGAATCTCGTCCTCGCTCATCAGTTCTTTGTGATTCCGAGCTCGCTTAGTACCAAACCTGTAATGGCCCTGGTCGCACGGGCAGGGGACTCTTTTTGCTCTTGGGACTTGCATCTATCATCATGATGGATCTTGCTCCACCGAAATGACCATTGAAAACTATTAATTTTTATTAATTGTTTTGAAGTTTTTCATTTTTTACTATTGAAATTTCTACCTACGAAAAAATAGAAATAGTAAAATGATGAGTCCTAGCTGGGCAGATGGTAGTTTCAAAGATTGCGCTGAAGATATACAATATCCATGTGCTCCTGAGCATGCAAGTTTCCACGGACAACACCAGGCCTTCGTTCCACAGCACTTGTAGCCCACTTTGCAGCACTGGTGTTCTGAAGCGCAGCACTCGCCACTCCGGTGGCTGCAACAGAAGCTGCCGCAACACGTTCCGACACATGTTGACCGGTGGCAGGGGATGTAGGAGTGGTTGCTGCCGTACTCCGACGGCATTCCCAGCACGTGCTGTCGTCCAGCGACTTCCATTTCCTGTATCAAGTGCTTCCACACTTCGCAGCACTCGAAAGTGTGACGAGATGTCGAGCAGCACTGCATACCTGCGGGAAAACAACAGATAGTAACTGAAACTATAGCAACGAAAAGTACGCGATGATGTACTGAAAGCATACTCTGTTTCATGAGAATTAAATATTACAAATCATGTTAATCCTCTGAGTATCAAGATTACTGAGTAGTGTAGTAGCGTTTTTGCCCCACAATACACATTATGACTAAATTACTAAATTACTGGTATTCAATGTTAAATTTTACTTAAGATTTGAAACTTGGTGTCAAAACTGAGTGTTGTCATTCAACATAATGACGTTATTGCACAATATAATAAGAAAGCGACCCCTAAGCAAGTTTTATATTGTGAAGCCAAAAGAAGGCATGCGTTATTTTCAGCTGAATTTCCAGCGAATTTTTCGAACTCGGGAGCAGAAAGTGCTTAAAACTGCGACGCACGTCGCAGAACAAATAAAGTCTTCGCAGAAACATTTTTCTTTAATGTTATCAAAATTTTGGCCGATTTTTTTTTAAATCGTAAATTACGATGTTCTGCAGTGCAAAGCGCGCTCCTTGCTACGCCTCTTTTCGTTTTCTAGCTACGGAACAACCTCCCTACATCACCAAAATTACTACAAACACTTTATAAATAACACATCTTCTATGTCATAACAAAATATTTAACTTCAAAAGTTATCGACGCAGATTTTCAAATTCTGAAAGTATGCCTTAGTTTCAAATAAAGTAAGTAAATTAATTTTGATGCTTATTATAAATATGTAGTACATATTTAGCCGATAATTGTGTTTTACGCCTGTTTTTTTTTATTATTTTTTTTTTACTGCAGTTTTGAAAATTTAGACAAAATGCCTGCAGTACAATTACAACAGCTTGGAGTTGTGTTACAGAACAGGGTTAACACTCTTTTTTTCTAACTAAAAATAAGGACTTTCTACGCACTTTCTAGGAGAAAATAAGGACTTTATAAGAACTTAAATAAAACATTGAAGAAACCGTATTATACAATGTAACACCTGACTTACGACCAAATATGTAAGCCGTCTGATTTTTTCAAAATTCAGCAGTTAATATATGGGCATTTACGTGTACACGTATTAGTAATATGTGTAAGTACATAAACACATTATAGAATGGAGACCGCAAGAAAAAAACTTGGGATGTTTTTCTTTTATATCTTTGCCAGTGCATTCGCTTTTATAAAAAAGGAAAGAAAGAGTTAAGCTTGATGAGGACAGGACTTGGTGTTGTCGGTCTCCCAGCTGCTGTTGCGAGTTTGATTTCGTTTTCTTATTATTTTCATATTGTTTTGTTTTCACTTTTTAATGGTCTTGTACCGTCATGAAAGAATTTGACGGACAGCTGGTTTAAAATTAACTATTTATTTACATAAATTAAATATTTACAAGAAAATTTAAAAAGATAATTAAGGGCACAGCCATCGACAACCGAAACCTGCCAGTAGTGGTCCGAGGCCGATGGTTGTTGATGAACTCCGTCGTGAAAGTTTAGTCAAAAAACTCAAAAGACACAGAATCAAAATTCTATATTTGGAGTATATTTTACTAAATTTAATCGATCGTCACGTAAGTTACATGTAGTATAAAGTAGCAATTACATTTGGATAGGCATTCAAAAGTGTAACTTTCCTCCCACCGGCTGTATAAAATCTTTACTTGATCTCTTCTCTGTTCTAAAGATGGATTTTATCTTTTAGTTGTCTTGGTAACTATAACTATTTATTGCTCTGACTTTTTTAATTGGCTTTTGTCGCACTTCCTCGGCTTGAAATCTTGTGGACGTTTCTTTTAATTGAAAAAGCTTTGTTCTTAGGTTGCCAGCTTGGCGTTTTCTATGTAGGGTTGCCAACTTGGCGTTTCACTTCTTGTAAGATGCGAGATGGCGAACCTTACATGTCCCTCCGGGGAAGCACATCCATCACTTAAGTCATAAGTGATGATGCTGCTGCCAATCGCCATCTAGAATCATAACTAAAAGTCATAATTAATTAGCTGGTCTTCATTACGATATCCAGTCCTTCGAGAGAAGCGTGAGAGCTCAAAAAAAATATCTACACTAACATTCATGAACTCCCACATAAAATACATAATACAAGACACAAGAACGTTATCAAAATTATCTAAATCAGATTACAGTTTTGAGAAGAAAAAAATATATATACATATTTATATGAACTGAATAAAAACTAGGGTTCATCAATTTTGATGCGCGATAAGGCATCTGCATTGCCATGCTTACTACCCTTTCTGTACAATATATTCATGTTATATCTTTGCAATGCCAAAGCCCAACGTGCAAGTTTTGCACCCTGTGGCATTCCCTGGGTCAAATAAGTAAGGGGGTTATGATCGGAGACAATTTGGACTTGTGCTCCAAATATCCAAGTGTCAAATTTTTTCAACGCACTTAGAACAGCATACGCCTCCCGTTCGATAGTAGCCCAACGAGTTTGGCATGGGGTGAGTTTTCTACTGTAAAAGGCGATAGGACGTTCTTTTCCGTCTTCGTCTTGCTGAGCTAGACACGCTCCAATCGCTGTTGCAGAAGCATCGGTGTACAACTGGTATGGCTGATCTAACACTGGAGTATATAAGAATGGAATTTCCGTCAGCCTTTGCTTCAATTGTTGGAAGCTTGCTTCCTCTTCATCACTCCAAGGTATTTTGTTGGGCACCCTTTTCTTTGTTAAGTTTGTCAAGGGTAAAACCAAGGACGAGAAATCCTGAATGTACTCCCGATAGTAGCTTGCCAGACCAATTATGCCTCTTAACTCTTTCTTAGTAGTTGGACGTGCTAAGTTCTGCATGGCTTCGATTTTCTGGGGATCTGGTGCATGTCTTCCGGAACCTACAATGTGTCCCAGGAACCTCACTTGTTTTTTACCGAACTCGCACTTTTTAAGATTGACTGTTAATCCAACGGTCTGTAGAGTTCTCAGCACGTCTCTGATGTGACGCAAGTGATTCTCCCACGAGCTGGAAAAAATGGCCAGATCGTCGATATACGCACGGCAGTACTTTCTGTGTGTCTTAAGTACTTTGTCTATGGACTTTTGGAACGTACTTCCAGCATTTTTAAGTCCAAATGGTAAAACGTTCCATTGAAAATGACCAGAATGTGTCACAAATGCCGAATATGGTTTAGCTTCTTCTTCTAAAGGGATTTGCCAATAACCCTTTGTCAAATCTAGAACGCTGATGAAAGGAGCACTACCAATTTCAAATAGTAACTCGGTGGCCTGTTGCATTGGATAAGCATCCGGGACAGTAAAACTGTTCAAAACTCGAAAGTCGACGCGTCTTATACTTCCGTCCTTTTTGGCCACACAGACGACTGGGTGTGCCCACTCACTGTCACTCTCTTCAATCAGTCCTTGTTCAAGTAACTCTTGGATTTGGCGATCCACCTCGGTTTGTAAGGCGATGGGAACCCGATAGGGATGCATTTTCTTTGGCACACAATCTTTAGTTAGTTTGATTGAATGTCCATCAACTCTGGCTCGGCCAGGTCGTGCACTGAAAATTTCTCGAAACCCTTCCAAGGTCTGAACTAATTGGTGTCGTTGTTCTTCGCACAACGCCTCTGTAGTCTGGAACACATGACCCTTAATATCGTCGGCAGATTGACTCTTATTTCGAGTAGGGGCATAAAAGATTTCCCCAAAGTCCTGATCTTGTTCGAAAATCAACCCCACCTGTTCAACTCGGGCTATATAAGGTCGTAGTTTGTTGAAATGCAGCTCTTTTCGGCTTTTATCCTCCATCTCGACCAACGCAGAATGAGGTCGAGTTAACTGGATAATAGTTGCAGGTCCTGACCAGTTCTTCAGAAGTTTGTGACTAGAAGATGGAATAAGGATCAGTACCTTATCACCAACCTTGAAAGTCTTTTCTCTCGCTCTCAGATTATATTTAGATGTGTAATAGCCTTGTGCCTTTTCGGCATTCCCTGCGGCAATCTCGTGTGCCGTTTTCATCCTTTGACGAAGGTCTTCTAAGTATTTTTCAACAGAAGGAGATGCTCCTATTGGAATTTCGGTTTCTCCTAACCAACTCTCCTTAATTAATTTTAATGGACCTGGAGGTAACCTTCCATACACCAACTGAAATGGCGATACTCCCGTGGTACTGTGAGGTACTTCTCTGTATGCGAATAGTAATAAAGGGAGATGAATATCCCATTGTCGACCATTTTCTTGTATGTTCTTACTGAGCATATCCTTCAGGGTTTTGTTCCATCTCTCCACGGCTCCCATGCTTTCTGGATGCCCCGGAGTTGAAAATCTTGGTGACACCCCGATAACTTGCATGAAGCCCTTGGTGAGCTGTGCTGTGAAATTTGTCCCTTGATCGGTACAGATAGTTTTAGGAAACCCCGTCTGGGAGAAAATCTTCATCAGGACGTCGCAAGTTGTTTTCGCAGTAATGTTCTTGACTGGTATAGCTTCCGCCCATCTCGTGCACAAATCCACAGCACAAACGATAAACTTGTGCCCTCTTGAGGATGGTGGCTCTAGGGGACCAATACAATCTACACTCCACACTTCAAAAGGATTTTCAGGTCTCACAATAGGTTGTATAGGAATTCTGTCATTGTAAGTGGTACCTCTACGTAGCTGGCAGACCTTGCAGCTTTCACAAAAATGTTTGACATCAATCTTGATATTCGGCCAGTAAAAGGAATACTTTATCCGTTGTTTGGTTTTCTGTTCTCCTAAATGACCGGCCAATGGAATTTCGTGTGCCATTTTTAGGACATACGGTCTTTTAAATTTAGGCAAAACTACCTGCTGAATTTTCTCTCCTCCTACGATTTCTGAGTGTACCAATAACCCATCTTGTACTTCGAATGCATTTCTTCTATTTCTTGCTAATTCCCAAATATCCTTTAAACTTTCATCTTCCAATTGAAATTGCACGAACTCGTTCCGTTTCTCATTAACCCCAGGGTGATTTGCGGTGTCACTACGGGCCAAGGTAAGTTCGTTTAAGGACGAAACTGAATAAATTTCTCCAACTCGAGAAACCCCTTCTTGACTAATAATATTGCCATAAAGTTCCACATTCGAGTTTAAAGCGTCATACGTTGAAACGCTTACGAGCATGTCGCTTACTAATTTTTCAGACACTGCACATGTCACTGGGATTTCTCCGTGTCGTCCGTCATTGATTTTCACATGGATTATCTTGAGAGGTGCCATTTCTGTCTCACCAAATGCGGATACAATTTTAATTTTTCCTTCCCCTTCATTTTGAGAATCCTCAATCAGATCAGCCCGGATGACTGAAATCTGCGCTCCAGAGTCGATAATACCGTCGAAGATATTATTACCGCTTTTTAAACTCACTATCTTGAGTTCATCAATACCTCTTTGGTATTCTACAGGCTTTGTGACTGGAACGGTCACTTTTGCCGTCAACATCGATGGAGGCTCCACCATGTCTTCCCTTGCACATGATGTTGTAGCGTCTTGGGCTCCAATATTGCTCACAACTGCTGAAGTTTGTCTTCTTCCTAGCTTAGGACATGCGTTTCTAAGATGCTGAAATGATCCGCAAGAATAACACTGAATCTTCTTCTTCCTTCCCGCTTCATTTTTCGGACTCGTATTACGTTGATGAGTACTCCTCTCGTGAAACTGTCCATATCTAGCAGGAAAATCGGAGTTCCTTTCCTGAAAGCGTCTTCTTTCTTGAAAATGTGAATTTCTTTCCTTATTTACTATGTTTTCAGGTGATTGGAATTTCTTCTTGAACCCTCGAACACTTTCGTATTTGTCAAGGAGTTCCGCTAGAGTAGTAGGAGATTTTATTGTGCTCCACTCACACATCGACAAAATGCTCTCGCATTTCCGGAGGTACCTTACGTTTGAATTGATCCGTAATTACCAGATGCTTTAACGTTTCGAAATCCGCAACCTCAAGACCTTGAATCCATTCTTCAAAATAATTTGTCAATTCAAAGGCAAAATCCTTCCACGATTTATCTTCAGTCCGCTTGAGCTGGACAAATTTCAATCGGAAGGTTTCTGGGCTTAGTTTAAACCTTTTTAGCAATAACCCTTTCACGTGGCTGTAGTCATATGCGACAGCCGCTTCTTCTCTAGCAATTAACTGAGTAATGTCATAGGGTAATAAACCCAAAAGCTGTGACACCCAGTCCTCCCTTTTTATGTGAGCATGTTCTGCCTGCCTCTCGAAAAGAACCAGATATAGACTGATGTCTCCTTCTTTAGGATCGAACTTCTGCATCACTCTTTGTAGATCGTATATGTGCTTAGAGTTGCTCGAATTCCCTTCATTTGATGTTTCTGTATTGTGACGGCCTTCCATTTCGAGCCTTAGCTTTTCTAACTCGAAAACAGAACGTTTCTCGAGTTCCATCACAAAACGTCTTTCTTCAGACTCAGCAGCGAGGCGCTTTTCCTCACTTTCAGCCAAGAAACGCCTTTCCTCGGCATTTTTCCGATCTGTTATGATACTGTTTAAAAGATTTTCGGTAAACTCCTGTTCATATTCTTCGCTGTTCAATATTGAGTTCTTTAAATCGATGATTTTGTGTTGCGGCAACACATCTAACCCCAATTCATCTGCCAACACCTTCAAATCCTCCTTCCTTGCTTTCGCGAGATACGCCATCCCAAACAAATTTAACTCAGGAATTAAATTTACGCCACAGAATGCAGAAATAAAAAAAATAAAAAGGTTGGAAACCTCACTCTAAATAGTCTAAAATTATGATTTATATTAACTTTACGCCTTAGCGACAAGCATTCCCAGAAATCCCCGTTTTCCAAAACGAAATAGTTATTCTCTAACCCAATAACACAAAAAGTATCTAGTTCTGATGAACTGTTTCACAATTAACCATTAATCTAATTAACACATGGTGTGCTAAATAAAATTTGCACTGTGGTGCACATAACACGTAAGTGTTCTAAACAAAATGAATAGCATTAGCTTTCAACAAAGTCTACTTTCGCTCCGTAATTGTGTGGGAGTTGCATGAATTAAAAAAATAAAAACTCAGGATGAGCTCTCACCTTCATTTCCAGGGTTCGACGATCCTGTCGACTGCGCCAGTAGTGGTCCGAGGCCGATGGTTGTTGATGAACTCCGTCGTGAAAGTTTAGTCAAAAAACTCAAAAGACACAGAATCAAAATTCTATATTTGGAGTATATTTTACTAAATTTAATCGATCGTCACGTAAGTTACATGTAGTATAAAGTAGCAATTACATTTGGATAGGCATTCAAAAGTGTAACTTTCCTCCCACCGGCTGTATAAAATCTTTACTTGATCTCTTCTCTGTTCTAAAGATGGATTTTATCTTTTAGTTGTCTTGGTAACTATAACTATTTATTGCTCTGACTTTTTTAATTGGCTTTTGTCGCACTTCCTCGGCTTGAAATCTTGTGGACGTTTCTTTTAATTGAAAAAGCTTTGTTCTTAGGTTGCCAGCTTGGCGTTTTCTATGTAGGGTTGCCAACTTGGCGTTTCACTTCTTGTAAGATGCGAGATGGCGAACCTTACACTGCCTGAAGCCAAAGTAACAAAATGGCAAACAGAGACGTCTGTCTCTCGTCGATTCTCGAGTCCGAATCCCAAAATCCACCTTCGCTTCGCTCCACAGAACCGCCGCTGACAACGAGAGGGGGGTGAATTCCGAGCCCTCTAGAGATGTTTATGTCCTCTCCAGAACAGAAACAGCCCCACACAGATGCGAAAACCGTCTGTCATGCCGACTTGAGTCCACCACAGCAAAACTTGATCCCAGACATGGGATTAGGGAACCGACGGAAACTCCAGCTGTGTATGGATCAAATGGAACGCCGGGCCGCCGATGAGCCGCACGTGCAAAGTCTGAAGTTGTTTTTGCATTCCGAAACATTCTAGCGTCCACGTGTTAGGGAAAAGGGTCGGCTAGTACCATATGGTACAGTCTTTAGGGGAGTGTATGAGCAGTTTTTTAGCATATTGATGCTCATGGGTAGGAAAGACCATTTTGTGTTGTCTGGGTCAAACTCCTCCCTGATCCACCAACACTTTCATTTTCAAAAATTTCCTAATTTTTCTTAAATTAAATTTTTTTTTTTTTTTTTGAAATTGTAGTGCTTATCTTGTCATATCTGTAGCTTCAACCTGCTTATGAAATGGAAATTACTCACCCCAGTAATTATTTTATAATACACTTTCATAATGAAAATAAGAAGTAAATTCATTTATTGGCACATCGGAGGTTTCAATAAAATAAAATAAGTGGCAAACTATTTATTTATTAAAAGGATGAAAAGGATTGCAGCATACGTCAGAGTCAAATTTGACTAGATCGGAGACCGAACGAGTTTCGAAGAAAATATTTTTTCGAGAACCAAAACGGATCATAGAAGTTACGGAAAAACTATGATAAATTTATAAAAAGGTTAAAAAAATAAAATGCAATTTTATTGAATTGATATCCAACTAGTTGCCACTGTCCCAGCCTAAGCCATTCGGTGTATTGCCACATAATTTTAAACCACGGTCAGATGACGAGAGATCTGAGCTGGCGCCCTACTCTCCAAACTTCCACACCAACACAACGTGAGGACTTTAGGACTCGACAGATTTACGGTGCACCAGCCGCCTCCACACCATACGTTTATAAACATCATTTTAATGAAAAAAAAATTAAAAATAATCATCTAAGCTTACGATGGAAACAGATTGTGGATGGCATAACAAAAACAAAGAGAAATTCAAGCACAGTCGGCCATTGAGTATTTGTCACCCGGATACAAAGAGAGAAAAATTACTTTCGTGTTCGGTCAGCGGCCAAATACGATGAGTGTCCGAAATTTCCAGTTTTCAAACGAGTTTTCCCGATTCATGAAATTCCCCGACTATTCACTCGTCTCCAGCACTCTGGTTTACGTTTTTGCGATCTTTCCTCCAATGTTTATTTTTTGTCATTCGAGCGAGTTAGATAACCGATTGCTTCAAACTTTCATAGCAGAATCACCCCCAGAAAATCTTCAAAAAGTTTATTTATATATCTTTACTGTGATAATTTTTACAAAGCATTAGAAGCGTAAAAAAGGCAGATTTAAAAAAAAAAATAGCAACACATCAGGTTGTACTCATATAGCAGTATTGATTAAAATAAATTATCTTTATATTGTTTTCGATTCACCTGCAAACTTAAAAATACACTTCCCCATAATTATAATAAATTTTTAAAACATCGCACTCGCGGGTAACTGAATAAAACAAAATTAATTAACATTTGATGATTGTATTCTAGTTTCCTCTATAAAGGCAGCTATTTTGTGCATTGCGAGAGCCACTCACAAGTCGAAAACAGACCGATTTTCATGGGTTTTCAAGTTTTTAAAGTGTCTTATATATGTGCTCATCAAGAGTCGGTCGACGATTTGCACATCGCGTATCAAGGGTTGCCATTCAAGCAAGCCAGTTCCCGAATCATCACCAAAATCATACTTGTAAGCAGTTTTATCGCCGATCAACCGCTTAAAAGAGGTCAAAAATATTGTGAAAAAATATAGTCATTTGAAAACTGAATTTTGTTTTCAAAGGAAAACAAGCACTTTCTAAGGACTATTGATGAAAAATAAGCACTTCTAAGGGCTCTTAGAAATGGAAGGTCAAAATAAGCACTTTCTAAGCACCTGTGGGAATCCTGCAAAATACAGTTCAACACAGAATATAATTCTGCACCTGGGCCTTTGAATTTATTCGATTATGAAAGATGCTCGAATAAAGATGAGTGATTCGATTTGTTTTATTTACAGCTCACATCCACACGAAAGAACTCTTTGGGGGTATGTCCCATCTGAACTAGAGTGTGGAATTCTAAAGATTATATATATATATATAGGCACCCCTACTTTAAAGTGACCAAACAATCCTCAAAATAATTACAATACTTGAATCGATAACAAAATTTGAAGAGTTTTTTCGTGCCTTTTTTAAAATGACCATTAACAATGGCTTGCAAGTTAGTCCTCTTGGTGGTTGTCACGACGAGGTATATCGTCTCAATGGCAAAACAACAGATTTGATGGACGAGATATCTCGCCATAAACCACTTAAGGGAATCAGTGCAGTCCTATCTCTGTAATGTTAAAATGGTCAAATTTTAAGGAACATTTTCTCAGAATCCTTTATGTACATTGATTTGAATTTTGTTCAGGTTTTTAAGTTACTTTTAAACACTTTAACACAGGAATTTTTTAAAAACTTAAAAATTGAAATTTTAAGACTTTTTTTCTTGAAGTATCCAATTTTTTGTTTTGAAAAATGACCAATTTTTAATATTTTCAACAATTGAAATAAACTTTTCTGAGCAGATAGAAAAAAAATGCCCATGTTAAAATATGTTATAGGGTATGTTACACTTGTAAACCAATTATTTTTACACATGCTTGAATAGACTTGGAAAATGTTCCTTTTATGGACAAAAATATTCATTTTGAGGTATTAAAGTTTAAAGAATAAATTGACCTCTTACTTCAGGTAGATACAGGTATTTTTTAAAAAGTTATTTCAAATACTTCCACACTACATATCTCCATAAATAATATGTCATTTTAAACATAATTGTATAAACATTTATTTAAATTTATAGAAAAAAAATTATCGAAATTTTGAGAGGGGGGTTTTGTGCACTGGTCCCCGTAAAAGATAAAATAAAAAAATTGTTCAGTTAGAGTTCGTATTGCGTTGAATAAATATGTTTCTTTGGTTCTTTCGTTCCTTTCTTGTACACAAACAAGCACAAACAGCATGCATATTTTCAAATCAAAATTGCAATCCGAATTGAGAAATCGTTTGCTTATAGTAAAAAGTATTATCTCGTTTATCAAAGATAGATGTGATGGTTGAAATGTTTTTAAAACATTGTTCTGGAATGCTTTTATAACATACATGTGGTTTTCGTAATATAAATTGATATTCTTTCTTTTAATTAATTATCTAGCAATTTATTTGCTCATTTACTCTTTTTTTTTCTTACTAATTCCCAAACGGAACAGATGGATAACCCAATTTCAAAAGAAAACAAAGACGTCATAGAAGCCCTGAAAGTTATTTGAGGAAAAGTAAGAATTTGAAGTTGCGTAACAAAAATTAGCGCTATTACAAATTGAATTCCGAAGAATCGTAGAATATGCAAATGAACGAGCTTTTGCTCGTTTCGAACAATCCATAAGCAATGACACTACCAAGAAATCGTAGTAATAGGTTCGTGAGGAAATTCCTTATTTGGATTGAATTGATTGAGATACGAATTATATGAAACTTGGATTCTTGGAAGCATTAATCACTGAGCTCACAGTTGATATTATTTTTTATGGATGCCAGAAAAAAAATTACTCGTTGAAAGTCGAATTCCCTCGTTATTTTATTGTTTGTCTCGAAACTAAACGATTGGAACACATTCTCTGTGTATCACTTTGTCTCGTTGTGGCACCAGAATATACGGTAAGTAGTTGTGTTAAAAAATTTTGAATATAATTTTCTGGTAAGTTTTTGTGTAAAAAATTGGTTCTAAATTTTCGATATTTGAAATACTATGGTTAACCCTTTGATAGTAAAACAATTAGAGATTTGATGTTTCAATTGTTTTCGAGTGTTGTATGAAACTATTGATAAGAAAGACATGATAAAGTTGAGGTTTTTACAGATTGAAATTTTTCAACTAAGTCATGTTTGTGAAAACTTTTATACATTTTGTGCATTCAGGAACTATCTCACATTCCTAAAAGTGAATAAACTACAGTTTGTATCGAAATGATAGGTCTACTAGTAAAATCGAAAGTTATGTTGGTAAAAAAAGTTTTATATATATATTGTGTACAAAGTACTATTTTATAAACTACGTTAGTTCATATAATGAAAAAATTATGCAAAATAATATACAAATCATAGGAATTATACGGAAGACAAAAATTATGTGAAACAGCTGTTTCAAAAAGATAGGTCCACTGAACCAAACATCGAATTAGTGTTCAACTAATACGAAAATTTCCCACTGTTTTTCAGAATGAGCTCATAAATCCTATTCGGCATAGTTTCTACAAGTTTTCGTAAAGAGTTTGTCACAATTTTTGCCCATTCGGAAGAAATAGCGTTTTTTAAGTCTGTAGTACAGTTGTACTGCCATCCGCCTGCATACACTGCTCTTGCGAGTATGGCCCATATGTTTTCTACCGGATTCCGGTCGGGGCTGCAAGGTGGCCAATCGTAATATGTACACCATTATCCAGAAACCATTCAAAAGTGGACTTTGCAGTATGCACAGGAGCATTGTCCTGTTGGAACATAAAGAACGGGCCTCCAATGTGCTCTGATTGTGGAAGAAAATATTGTTCAAGCAGCTGTTGGTAGGCTGCAGCATTCAAACGATTGTCTACAAATGCTATATCAATTTTTCCTGCACGTCCGAATCCGGCCCATACCATAACGGAACCACCGCCAGCTTGCCTCTTCGAGAATATCTCTCTATCGTTACGCAGGTCGTGCCAGTAATACTGCCAACCATCTGGACCATCCAGGTTGAATTTTTTTTCATCACTGAATATCACTCAATGCCAGTCTTCTTTCCAGGACATCACTTCCTGTGCGAATTTCATTCGCTTTTTTTTTTATACTCTTTAGTTAATTTAGGAGCAGCTTTCCTCTTCCAGTAAACTAAATTGCCGAACTTCTTTGCCACTCTATGGACCGTAGATTTTGATATTGGAGGGTTTTGTTGCCTGGCCAAAGTGGATAAGCTCGTATTTTCAAATTTTAAATCCTTTACAATACTCCTTCTTTGTCAAGGTGTCACTCTTGATGGTCGCACAGATGATTTTTTAATGCCATAAGCATTTCCAAGTCGCACAAAATTTTTTACAACATTATGCGATCTGTTTAAAAGTTTAGCTATGTCTCTATTCGATTTTCCACACTTCTTAAATGCATCAATTTTCCCCTGCTCAATCAGCGAAAGACTGCAACGACGACCCATTTCATTTGATTCAACGTGATGTTCAAATCTGTTTAAATACCTCCACAGCAGCCAGCGTAATCCCGCGGTAAGACTAAACTGTGATATTTATGCAAATTTTGTGGAAATAAACGTTTTGGTGCAAAAATTTATAAAGGTGGACCTATCTTTTCAAAACGATCTCAAAATGAAAATTTGCGTAAAATAAAAATGAATTATTTATTTTTAACAAATTGCTTCCTAAATAGTTATACCGATTATTGTATAATTATCTCCACCAAAAAAGTGATTCTTATTCTAAATTAAGATTCGAAATTTTGAAAAATGCGGGTGGACCTATCATTTCGATACACACTGTAGTTTATCTTATTAATAAGTAAGCTTTACAATTCCAGATAACTCTTAGTCTGCATGAAAAATTAACATGAATCTCACTAGTCAATTCTGGATATTGTATTCATCTGTCAATGTTGAAGATACTTTCCAAAATTTTATGGATATTCTACAGATTTTGAATATAAGAAGAAAAAACAAATAACTATTGAAATTATTCAATTTCTATTATAATTTGCAATTTTTTTATTATAACTCGCATGTAAACTATTGAGTGTATTTCATCAATTTTTCTTAACTGTTATCTAAACGGAATTAAGTTTACTTTACTTTTTAAAATGCTTAAATGTCATTTTCTAAGTTTGTTCGTTCATAATATAGTCCCGTCACAGTCTTCATGTAAAATGTTTCATGCTCTTCGTCAAACAAAGTCCCAAAATCCGAAATCATCCGGACCTCGGCGATTCCGGATTACGGACTTTTCCAAATTCGGGATATTTACATTTTGTCAACAAAAATTTAATCTACCCCCCCCCCCCGCGTGAATTTTGCGTTTTCAATAATAAAATAGGAATAATTTATAAATAGGAATAATTTTTAAGAACCCTTTTTATTTTTAAGAAAAAATACAATGCAACAAATTGTATTTTGAAATCTAATTTTTATGTGCATTATTTACTCTGAACATGTCCGTTATTTTGCGTTGTTTCATCAATTAGGTCCAGGTTTAACTCTTTGTTCTATAAAAATTGTCAGAAAGATGTAAAAAAGGTAGAAAAACAAAAAAAAAAAAAAAAAAAAAAAACGTCAGCAAAACGTCGGATTTTGGACGTCCAGATTTTGGACTTTGTACTGTAATACCTAGCAAAAAGGATGGACTTATTACTATACTTTTTTAAATACTGAATTATTAAACTTTCTTGTATTGAGGACTATTATATAATTTATAATCATTGGTGGTTGTCTGGAGAGAAAGACCAACAATTGAATCAACTTTGGAATTCTATGCGAGTTCGTTTGTTTGTTAACATGTAAGCTCAGCCACTTAAATCGGTCTGTGGACTACTTTGGCGGTATACTTTTCATACGGTCCACAGATAAACAAACTTCCTCGGAAACATTCTTCTTATTTCATTTTAAAAAGTAAGGCTCACAAAATGCTTTCAGATTTAGAACACAAAAGAAAAGGGAAAATATAATAAAATTTTATAGCGGAGAAAGGCAAAGCTTTCCATTCACAAATTTTTCCAAAACAAAATTTTCATTTCCAAAACAAAATTTTCAGTAATTTGCGAAGCATTACTGTTATTATAATGACAGTTTTAATATATATATATTTTTCCAATTAACTTTCCTTCGTGTTTATACAAAGACAGTAAATATGGATATGTTTTTTGAAAAATGTATTTATTTATCAGAAACAAGCAATATGCAATTTATATTAAGAAATTTACATTATGTTAATTTACATTATCGCCGCTCAGCAATAAAGCGAGGACGATTTTTCGTAATAATCGGGTTACTGTATATAGAGTAGAGTATGTACGTACTAATAACTTTTAATATTTAATTAATTAATTTTTAATAATGGACCCAGGCGCAGAATTATATTTAGTGTTCTGCAACACAGCTCCAAGCAATTGCAATTGTTCTGCAAGCATTTTGTCCGAACTTTGAAAACTGCAGTAAAATCAAAAACAGACGTATAACATAACTATCGGCTAAATATCGATTATACATATTTATAATAATATAAAACATCAAAATTAATTAACTTTATTTAAAACCAGGGCTTACATTCAGAATTTGTAATTCATTCGATAACTTTTGAAATTAAATATTTTGTCATTGACATAGAATATATGCTATTTATAAAGTGTTTATGGCAATTTGGGCTGTGTTGGGAGGTTGTTTTGTAGATAGAAAAAAAGGTGTGGCAGGGAGCGCGCTTTGCACTGCAGAACACCGTAACTTATGATTAAAAACAAAAATCGGCCAAAATTTTGCTAAAATTAAGGAAATTTTGTTCTGCGACGTACGTTGCAGTTTTAAGCATTTTCTGTTCACAGGATAATGGACTGACAGTTGACAGAAACTGACAGTTGATTGAAGTTTCACTGTATATGTTTCACTGCTGATTTTCATCTCCGATGTCAGCATCATGGACCGCACGGTATACTAATATGCGATTGCCTGGTTTTTTTTTTCTTTTTGAAAAGTGAGTACATTGTAATTGATATATCCATGGTTATATTTCTGTGTTCAGATGGCAAAATGTTATGTCCCTTTTTATAATTTTTCGTGACAGCAATTTCAAGATTCAAGATTTAACATGCGGTTCAGTGGTTTTTGACTTATTAACAATTTTAAAACTTTTGTTTTCTCATAAACTGAAAGAGAAAGACATACGACATTTTGTCACCTTCTAAACATTAACAAACCAGACTCCAGGATGGGACTTACTCAATTTTTTGAGAAAAGTGACTTGTAACATTTTGCCATCTGAGCACAAATTTAAAAACCTGTGTAGTTTTAGATATATCCCTTGTAATTCCATATACAAATTTAGAAGATTCGCTGGAACACTTAATAGTGAGTACAGACAGTTCAGTCATATTTTGGCAAACAAATTTCTTTGATGGATAATTACATGAACGCATTGGTCTTGATGTTGTTGATATTGATAACTTGAGCTGGACAATCTGAGGCACGCATGTGGTTCGGCTTGTTAATTTTTCGGTCCGCCAAAGTTACGTAAATATCCTGTTTAGAAAACTATAAAATTTGTCCTTTCTCCTCGAGATTAATCCTGGACCGACGCTAATAGTCCGGTGTGTTGCTCCAGTGCAACGTTAGTCAGCTACCTACCGGTAATGGGAAAAATATTTTCAAATTGTGCGAAATACTGATTAGAATATTTCTCAAATTAGCTTTCCAACGATACAATTTTCATTCTTTTTTTTATTAGATAAATGGCTGAGACCTCAAATGCTGGAAATGCCTTCTAATATTACTCAGGATATCGGAAAGAGGGAGTACAGCTGCAAAAAAAAATAGAATCACTTTCCTTAATTCTTGTTTCGTTCTTAATAAGAATTATGACTAGGCAAATTTTCGGCTCCTTTCTCCCAAATTTCGTCACTGTAATAAATTTAATAGCAAATAGTTTTAGCCATCATTTTTGTTTTGCATAACGAAATGACAAAACTTCTACTGTAGGAAAGTGTTGAACTTTTCCTTAGTAATGTAAAAAGGATGTTGGGGTGTTAGATTTCCATCAAAATACAATACATTACAATTAGACAAAATCAAAGTTGAAATAAATATTTTTCGAATATCAATTTAGTAATTAGTATTAGAATAATTTATATTTAATCCGATGCATGGAAGAAATTATTTTGAAAAGAAACATAATGCAGATTTTGTAAGATTTCTTAAGTGATTTAAATACAAATGGATTTATATAAGGCACCATTTTTTTTTATCGAACTGTACCTTTGAATTCACTTAACTATGAACTGCGCAAAATAAAGATATGATTCCGTATTTACTTCAGCTGTATCAAGCTTACATTAAATACAGAAGTTTCAAAAATTCCATCCTGAGTTCATGTAACATAGTTCGTTGCAAGTAATACGGCTATAACTGGATTGACGAAAAATAATGTTTGAAATACAGTCACTAATAGAATATGTTCGTCAATCCAGTTAGCCGTGAAATTACGAAGCTGTTTAGTACCAAATACATAAAGATCAAAGAAGGACATTTTTGTTTACACCGTCATGCCCGAAGCATGATACATTAGATATTTATGTGCTATACTTTATATTTGATCTGAAATACATCAAAAATTTTAATAAACGATCCATCGGTGTAATGTTAATTGAGCAACACAACGGACTATTGGCGACGTCCGGGATCAACCTCCGAGGGAAATATTCGAGGACACCACAACTGAATTTTGAATCACGTGCAGATGACGAAATCCCATGGTGAAAGGTTTAAGTGTAGTTCGGAATTTACAAACGAAAATATGATACTCGCAAAACTGAATAGATTAAAAATGAAACATGTGTGAAAGTAAGCACTCTCGATTAATTTAAATTTCCAATGTATCGTTCGTGTTTTATAACAGCTTACCCGAGAGTTTTTCGACTTGAAGTAAACCCAAGTCTCGTCTGTTTTCTTGGCAATTTAATTGCGTCAGCGAACAGCTTTTTGAGCTCTGCCCGGACATCGCATGTTTGTGTTCTTTCGTCTTCCTCTTGCTCGACTCGCGGGACAGCCTTCGACATTTAGTGTGGATTCTAGTCTGATTGGTCGCTCTTCCGAAATGTGCTGTATTAAATTTGACTTGGATTATTTAATTTCACGAGTTGAAGATACTTGCGTTGATTTTGAAATTCCAGACATAAAATTATGTGGAAATACATCAGACAGATCTCAGCGTTCGAGAGGTTTTGCTTTTCAGATATATTTTCGCTTTACGTATAAGATATTTTAAGTCATTAAATGTTACGGATTTGTTTTTGTATTGGTTCATTCGCCATTTCATTGTTACTTCCTTTCCTGTTATTTTTTAATTTTATTTTCAGCTCCAAAAATGTTCAAGAAGTTCATTTACTGCTTTGAGGTCTTAAAAGGTAAGTTCTGTTTGTCATGAGTTACTCAAATTTTAAATTATTACATAGCTTTTCTTAGGAAACACTGAGAAATTTTGCGAATAAAAGAAGTTTTATAAGAATCAGAAATTTAACTTACTTAGATTACGATGTATTTCTGATTTGTTTAATAGCCCGAGTTCAACCAATTAAAATTATTTAAAACTACTTTCACCTTGCGGTAAGAAACCAAAGAAAACCCAAATTTGTGGAAATGGTGGTTTATCTTCGCTTCGACAAATGTCCTGTAGAGGCCAGCCACTGATGCATGTTCCAAACTGTCAACAGTTCTGCACGAGGGATAATTTGTTTTTCTTCCTTGGATATTCATTTCTTTCTAATGCCCGGTGCACACATCTGGTTTTTCAACGTGCGGTGCCGCTGCCGCAACGCAAGTGCGGTCTGTGATACATTAGATCCAATGGAGCAGTGCACACATGCCTCCAGCGCCGCTGGCACGTCCAACTTGCGTACAATTCGTACCGCAGTTCCCCACGGCGCCGCAAGGTCGACGCACATGAGTCTACGTTCTGAAGTACCTTGTTTACATAAACAAATGGTATATAAATAATAATTAATTAATGGTTGTATCCAGTAACGTCTATTTTGTTTCAAAATATACTTTTTTTACACCAAGTAAGCGAATAAATACGTTTTCTTCAATAGAATATTTATCGCAAATGACGCGAAATGATTTCGTGCATCATTTCACGGTTCTGTGTGCATAGTTGGGCTTCGGTGCCGCAGTGGCATCGTATGTTGAAAAACCGGATGTGTGCACCGGGCCTTAGTAATAGGGCAGTTTCATCTCGAAGAGATATCTCGTCCTTTGTAAAATTGACCAAGTCTTGGACGAGATATCTAGTCGAAACGCTACGAAGGTTAATGATAATTTCGAAGCAAAGATAAACCACCATGAATGTTAAATAGAGTACTTCGGACAGCTCCGGGAATCGATCCATACAACATGCAAAACGCTGTCAGTAACAATGAGTCAAAGTTTACTCTTCGCCTTCAAGTATTATGTTATTATTGTAATACTTTTCCTTTATTGTATCACATACGTTCTGTTTTATTTTATGTGCAAGAACAAGATGTGTGTTTGTACAGATTTCAAAAATTTTCTCTGGGGGGGCTTCATTAAGCAAACCAATTATAATTTTAAGTTATTACTGTGTTTAATTGGTTTTAGGTTTTATAGCGCACGGGTGATCATATTTGGCCAATCTGGACCAAACACAAGACATTAAACGTCAGGTAATTGCGAAGAGAGAGGGAAAGAGGAAGGAGAGGAAAAACAACGCTGGTTATCTTAAGGTTACGACCCCTATGTTTACAAGAGGCAGTAAACTTCATGGGGAAAGAATAGGTCACTCGAGTACTACGAGTTTATGAAACCCATAACACATAAAGATGCACCTCTCAGAGGGGGTTATTACTGTGAAACTACAAGGTTATAAAAATCGATGGAGGTTTTTTATTATGTTACAAAGATATTTTTACAGATTACACATATAGACATTTTTATACGTAAAAAAAGGGACAAGTAAGTGTAAAAGAGGGACAGGTATGTATAAAAGAGGGGACAAGTACACTACCCTACAATAATGCACCGGACAGCAAGTTATGGTATAAGGGAAATAATGCATGCTTTAATAAGGGGATGGTCCCCACGTACTGCAATTACACTAACAACCCTTCTGGGCATATTTTCAACAAGGTTTTGATACACAGCTACGGGTATTTGTGTCCATTCCTGCTGCAAAAATGTCGCCAGCTCAGCTGTAGATTTCGGACGTGGTTCCCTGGTCTGCAAGCATCGCTCTAACTCGTAACACAAATGTTCTATGGGGTTGGGGCTCTGAGCAGGCCAGGGAAGACGCTTTACATTCATATATGGATACCACTGCTTGATAGAGTCTTCTAAAGATGACATGGAGCGTTGTCGTCATGGAAGTAACATTCGTCCATTCCATAAAATTGTCAGAGCATAGGAAGAGCCTGACTGTTCAAAATGTTGATGTAGGCGTCGGCGTCCAATTTGCCAGGAACAACATGCAAAGGTCCCAGGCCATACCACGAAAAACACCCTCAAGCAAGTACACCACCACCACCGAACTTGACAGTAGGAACGATGCACTCGGGTAGCAGACGTTTGCCTGGCATTCGCCAAACCAAAGCACCCCCATCCGACTGGAAGAGCGTGTAGCGTAACTCGTCGCTCCATAAAACAGTTTTCCAGTGGTCCACAGTCCAGTTGCGACGTTACAAACACCAAGCGAGTCTGCCGGCTTTGTTGGATGGGGTGATGATTGGTTTGTGTGTGGCAACACATCCGTGGGTATTGAGGATGTGCAGTTCTTTCCTCAAATTATTGGGGTGCACCGTAACCCCTGCTGTCTGTTGAACCTCACTGTTGATTATTTGGAGTGGTTTCTTGAGGTTTTGATGAACCTCGTGCTTCAGGACATGCCGATCTCGTTCGGTCAGTTTACGTGGACGACCGACGTGTGCAGTTCGTGTCCCAACTCCCATAGTCTCCCACTTCTTCACAACATCACCAACAGTTGACCGTGACTGTGATAATTCTACCGCAATTGCTCGAATAGACTTGTCACTTGTGACAACCAACTATAACACCTCTTTCAAAGTCACTGAGATCCTTTCGTTTCGACATATTGTCACAATTTCACACAGAACTAACGACGTTACCACTTCGCGTATCATATTTAACCTTAACAGGTCACGTGCAAGCACTGGATTTGTATAAAATCCTCTGGCGTCCAGTCCATTATTGTAGGGTAGTGTACATACAAAAGAAGGGATAAGAAAACACTGAATTATACTCTCTCCCCTTTTAGGTTAACCTTCAGACTACGGCCGGTACATCAGTTGTACCATGACCGCGCCAGGAAGAAGTTAGACAACGGCCAGTGCAGCAGTTGTACCTTGAAAGTTATACAAATCGCGCTTGTTATATCAATAGCCGTAGTCAAAAGTTTGAGAAACATATGCTCATAAAAATCTTGGACATTTCGTATTTCATTTCATGTCTTTGAAATACACACTTAGGTTTGGAAAATACATATATCTCCTCTCTTAGGTTTAAGATCCATGAACTCAAAGTAATGGAAATGGAAATTTTGGATTTTCTTCAACGTCTTCGAATCTTTTAATTTAATTAATTTATTAAGTGGAATATATTTTATGTAAAAAAAGGGCTGGATTCCGTCATGTTTCGAAAGCACTGCATTACGACATCCCCAAATTTTCAGTTCAGTTAACCTTTTGAAGGTCGCGAGATTTGCGAGTAGTGTTGTGTAGATTTTGCTACACACTTGATGACTAAATAATCAGGTCAATTTTTCCGAATGACGAGATATCGCGACCATCAAGATCTGACAAGCTTTTCTAATGCCGATGTATGTCGTCCAGAATACCATAAGGATGGTTAAGAGTCACATGCTCAGAAATCTAATTAAAAACTTTTTATTTGATAGAATTTTGTATTTTCAGGTAAGGAAGTCGATGAAGATAACATGACTGAATACAAACCAGGACCTACTAATGTCATTATGCTACTGACAAGGAAAGATGGCCACTCATGGTCGTGCCCCCTGAAGCAAACCAATGCCCGTCACCGTATTAATTTTGTAGCATCGTTCTTAGACTTGGTGATGTTCCTAGCCGTGTCTCTAGCCTTAATTTCCATTCTCGTCGCCGTGCAGATTGCTACTGCCAGTATTGAAATATCAGAATATGTCAACATATTTGCATTTCTTATGATCCTCCTTCTGGCCTGCTGGTACTTCACGAAGAATTGGATGAGCTTGATACCTGTGTTATCCTACCTCACTTTTTCATATTTTTTGTTCGCCACGAGCAGCTATATTTTCAACGTAATCATGTTAAAATACACTCAGGCATGAGATATTTAAAGGAAATAGTTGCATGCTATTGCATTCTTCTGAGACACATTGTTTAATGCGTCTTTATAGTGACTTTGTGAATCGATATAGAATATCGTTCTGAAAATTATTCTGTCATGGAAGAGCCCGTTTAAAATACCGATTTTGTGGTTGTAAGCATTATAAATAAAACAAATGAGTTCAGATAATACCTTGTCCTTATTGTTCATATTAAAGTATCGATGAAAATGTTTAATGGCGAAACTATAAAAACATTGATCTTCAAACTTATGTCTTATGGTCAGGGCTGTTCCTGGGAATATAGTAGAAAAGCACTTGCACGTAGTCGTTAAACATAGGGGTGGTCAAAAAGGTATGCCCCTACATAACTTTAACCCTCCAGGTGGTTTCGACTAGATCGTCCATCAAGATTTGACCAACTTTACTGATGACGAAATATCTAGTCAAGAAACTGCTGTTTTTGATGACGACGAGATCTGGTCAGTTTGTTTTTAAGGCCTGGTCAGTTTTGCTGGATGAAAGATAACTCGTCAATTCAACTACCAGGAGAGTTAGTCACGTGATCTTAGTGTCCCGAGGGTCTCGTGATTTTAGAGTAATGTAGTGTTGCAATATAGTGTAGTGCCCTCAACACATATAATGACTAAATAACAACATCTATTGGTTGAAAGAGTTTTCTTTGGAAAATTCAATTGGTCAAAGAGGACAAATCTGGTTTGAATTCGTGCAAAAAAAAACTGCAAGTTCCAGAACTGTATTTATGAGCGTGAGGCCCTTGAGAGGTTATCTTTTAGAACGTGTCTAGCAACAAGTTTACTAACATAATTAGTTTTCTATTTAGCAGGTTTTTGAGATTGCAGAGATACTCGTAAATCTTGCATATTCTGTTCTTCGCATTAGACTATTCCACAACACTCATCAAGGACAAGAATGTGTTCAGGGAAACCACGACGCTTTTAACGATTTTGAAACCTAAAAAGCTATTAAAAATACATTGATAATGATAATATTAAACGCGATGCTTGTTTTTTAACACTTCTATAATAAGGGAAGCTGGGGAAAGATGAGTTTCTATCCGAAATTATTTTTTAAAGAAGTTCAGAAAACGATTTGCTATAATCAGTGGCTTGATAAAGGGCAATCTTTTAGAAAATCGAAGGAAAATTAATTTTTTATCTCCCCCCCCCATCACATATACACACACAAACGAAACTGCTATAATCAAAACTTGCTTGAATGATATGTTAAATAATTTATTACATAGATTGATATTTTTTTCGTATTTTTTAATTAACGTCGTTTTGGAGCAACACAACGGGCTATTGACGACGGTCCGGGATCAACCCCCGAAGGGAAAGATCCGAGGACAAAACTACGTAATTTTTACCACATTTATTACATCGAAAAATACGTGATTCTTAATTCATCTGAATGTGAAAACCTAACATAAGAAATTTAAATGATAAGTTAGTCATAAATACTCTCAATCTATTTCCTAAAGTTACGTAACTTCCAACATAAAATATTCACTGCATCTAAACGCGTGCAGCATGCATATTTCATAAAAACAACAATATTCATTCCAAAAAAACTATTTTAAATCACAACTTACCATCAGAGCATTTATTTCCATCTGGACATGAGATTTCTGCCAAAAGAAAGGAAGGGAAGTAGATGAAAACAAGAAATGTTGAAGACCACATTTGTCAACTCATCAGATCTTAATAAGTACATGGATTTTGTAAGAAACGTTTTGGCGAAAATGCATACTCTGAAACAAATTATTTAAATTAAATATAAGTACCCTGAATTTTAAATCTATGAAGTTGCGAAACAAGAAAAAACATTTCCATGTTCGAATAGAAATAAACAAAATAAAGAGTTTATATTGATTGGAGAAAGCTTCAGGTCCAATGATAGATTTTTATTTCATGACAAATTTTATTTTCTAACCTTTTGAAATTCTGAAACCTTTTCTTTTGTTGACAGTTCAGAAATAAAAATACTACAAAAAAGTATTAGATTCTGTTATAGAACTTTTTTAAATGAAGTGACAAACAACCACTCAACGATACCAAACAGTGTAGTATTTTACTATATTAAAATGAAAAGAATTTACCATAATTTTGCCAACATCATCACGTCATATCTTTGTAACAGCACTCCTTTCGTAGCTTCCAGTTATACATCTATGTTCTATGTCAAAAGAAGGCATACACTACCAACTCCGAGCGTTATTTGTTTCTGATAGGGGATTCAAGAATAACATCAACTCTTGATATAATCTACACACAATTTTCTTATCTTTAAGTAGTACTAAGTAAGATAAGACTGATATAACAAGTGCCAACAAGCATTTGGCTTGTTATGACTAGAAGTTAAGCAACTAATACAGCTCCAATAGCTACGAATAGCCGACAGTGCGTTGGTGGAATTGTTCTTTATTTCATCGAAAAAATCATTGTGAATGTCAATTCAAGTCTTTGTACTCGGCACATTGAAAAATTGTAATTTTATTTTAATCTGTAATTTCATTACATATGTGATATATTTCTTTTTTTTGCGCGATTATTAATTTTTAGGTCGACTTCAATAGTTTCTGAATGGTTTTTTCTTTCGAAATATAACTTAAAAATCCAATTTGGATTACAAAAAATTGCTACAAAATCCTGGCATTTAAAATAATAAAACAAAAATTTGCACTCGGATCGATCCCTTCGGGATTGTTTCCAGAACGTCACCAATAACCGTTGTTCTTGTGTGATGAACTAAACTACCTACCTATCAAAAGAAAAGGAGACCCATCTTCCACTTTCTGCTAATTTCTTGTTTTGTTTTCAAAGTAGCACTTTAATAATAACTTAAAATCATCGCTGTTATAAATACTCAGAGCGTCATAAGATTTCCGAATAATTTAGTAATGTTTATACCCCATAAAAATTCTTATTTAATGATCAAATACCCTCACCTAATTGGTTGAAAGAATCCATGAATTCCTTCGGGACCGTCACGACTCAATGGGTTTCTCACTACTTAAACATCCTTAGAGTTGTAAGTGGTGTAGATTCAATTCCCAGGGTGCATTTCTCTCCTGGGTTAGTAAAATTTTCAATGTGTGTATGACCATAACTGCCTTGTGTTTGTCGCAACTTGGCCAAAATATTGTCCTTGCACCACAAAACCTCGATTCAACCATAGATTGTTTCAAACTTTGGAAATATTTGATTGTTCTCTACTTAGAATAGAACCATTTTTACATATTCTATTAGTCTTTTAATCAGAAAAGAATCCTTTGAAAATATACTATTTGTTCTTTTCTTAGAATATAATCCTTTGGAAGTACAATACTATTCCTCTTTGCGAGTCCGTTGTTCTTTTTGAAAAAGACAGCTGTGATTACGAGTTGACAAAACAAATAATCACCTTTGGCGACCGCCATAGATGATTTTGCTTATGACAATCCTTTCTCCTGGCGAGCCTACTCCCTTTCTTAATTATTTTTTTTCCATGAACTTATATACATCGCTTATCAAAAAGAAAATAGTAACAGTTTTGTGTTGTTTTACAAAATTATATATTTTTCTTGTAGAAGTGCAAGTTCTGTTAGTTGAGGTTGGGCATGAAATAATATTTATTAAACAGAGGCGATATAAAACCGTACAATTAAATACAGCAAAAAATTCGACAGTGCAAAAACGTATTTCCCTTCAGTAAATTTTTGCAGACGTGATTTGTGACCTTTTACAAAATGCTATGGTATATGTTGAACCGACTAAACTGCCTATTTAAAAAATTTCATTGCATAATAATTATATTTAATGTGCTCACATTTTTGTCTAAATTTTATTTAATGTAAAACCAATGAACATTTTTTTTCTTTACTGAGTGATTTTTTACATTCCACGAAGCTAGCACGCCAGGTTAAGAACGCACGTTTAGCGGTCATTTAAGGAAACTAAAAGGAAATACAAATATTATGAAATATTCTAACGATTAAAAGACAATTCTTTTTGTTCTTTCCCTTGCGGGAGTCATTTTACCACCTAAAGGCGGCCGGCGAAAGTGAAGTTCCAATTTTGTAGCGAAACAGACCGCTTCCGTTACGCTTTCAACTTCGAATAGAACACACATTCTGAAAATGGCGTGAGGGTCTGCTAGCGTTCGACGGTAAACACCAGTTAACATTTGTATCTGGAGGCATTAGGGTATTTAGATAAGAGACAATGCGGTGCGGTAAAGCAGGCCAAACAAAGAGCATGAATCAATATTGCTTTCTAGAACTTTCGAATTTGAAAGTAATATTTATAATCCACTTAACAAGCAACTCAGCCATTGAGCATGAAACTTTTCCTTTTAATGAGGTGTTTGCGAAATACGAAAGTTTACACTTGAGGGGCATTGTTATTTTTTAAACAGTTGGAATTTTTACCATGCTGAATTTAAATAAGAAATTTGCTGTTAAGGACATATATTTGAGGTTTCAATGTTTAGTCCAGACCAACTTACAACATCAGCAATCTGAAGACTTCAGGTTTATAGAAATTTGTATTCCAAGTTATGTCTACTAGAACTGATCTCGACAATATGTTTGGGTGTTGGCGGTCGCTATAGAAGCAAGACTCGCTCATTTTGAGTAGAGATGACTCTCGATGACGTTATTTATTTCAGTTTTGGCAAATGCTGTAAAAAAGGTAGATAATACTAGGATAGATCTCCTTGGCGACAAGTAAAAATTTTTCACAAATCTTTTCGAAGTCGTCATCAAGTACGTCAATGTGACAAACTGGAGTACATTTCGTCAATCATCCCCAATGAAAAATAGGACAAGGTCCGTTTCTATGGCAGCAGACAGAGGCAGACTTTGTGTCTGGAGCATTTCTCGTCAGACAGTCCGAGTATTATTATTTCTATACAGACAGTACTCAATACTTAATTTGCACAAATGCTCACAAAAAATTTCTCATCACGTACAGCCACCTATTAGAAATACAACAAAAATGTGTATTACTTTAAACATAGAAAACATGCTACTTTCTGTATACCACAAGAACTACTCCAGAAACAAAGTCTAGCCCGCATGTTTGCCGTAGAAATTGAACATATCCTACTTTCCCTAGAGGATCCTTGAAGAAATGTGTTTAATTTTGTCACATTGACTCGAATGACTCATTGACATTAAATGATGGCAAATTGGAATTATATTTCTTAACATTTGTACTTGACGCCAAACCAATCTATACTTAAAACTACCTATTTACGCAGTCAAGCATTCGTGAAAAACAAAATAAAACTAAGCCCCCCACCCCCACTTAAAAGATTAACTAGTCCTGTTTCTATGGAGACTACCACCACCAAGTCGATTTCCTGTGTTTTAATCAATTTTTTTCAGAACAAAATAAGTTCTGAAAATTACAACAATAATTTCTCGTAAAATGATGTATATAAGATTGCTATGCAGGATTGAATGCGAGTTGGAATTTAATTAGGGTCCAGTCATTCAATCTAAAACTGGGACGCGAGGCCAGTCAGAAACCACCCAGATGGGAGAAGGTTAATTTTCAAGTTGATTTCCAGGATAACCATTCAAGTAAACTGTTTGTTTACTTTCAGAATAAAGTGTGCACAATGATTGTGACCACAAAAAAAACCCCATAAAAACTGTGAATTAAAATTGCACAAACTTAAATTAAGACTCTCACGGATGAAAACATTGGTGGTTGCTTCGACGAGGTATTTCGTCATTAGCAAAACTCTCTGACCAGATCTTGATGACTGAGATTCCTCATCATTAGGAAAAACTCTGACCTGATGTCTATCTCGTCATTATCAATAAACGGCAATATCTTCATTATTCGGAATTCAATCGGCATTCTTATGACGAAATAACTCGTCATTGACAAAATTGGCAGATCTTAATCGACGATATACCTCGTCGAAACATCGGGGTTAATTTGATTTATTACTCTCTGATCTGTTCTACTAGAACGTCCTAGAGATGCAAAGATAACTCGAATTATTTTATTGCATTATGTGATGTCATTGTTGAATCAAATAATTTTGAGGCTTGTACGGATATATTTTACATGATTGTTCTCAGGCTTGTTGACTAAATTGTATTTAAATAATTTTATTAAAAGAATCATAGGCTAAATTTTTATATAATCATAAAATTTCTAATAAATAATAATGAATTAAAAATACATAATAAGGTGTTTAATTCAATATTATAGGTATTTATATGAAATTTTTCTAAAAAGACGCTTTTTAGACAATAATATTTTCTGATTTTGAGGCACTTCTCTGCCTATACATTCAAGGTTAATGCCTACTGCGCTTAGAGGGTGGTCAATCATTGATATTATGATATGACCCAAAAGTCTAATGCAAACTGCAGATTAAAAGAAAAACCTAAAGGTTCACTTATGTTCAAATTCTCTTCTGTTTTCATACGGCTGTTTTACAGACTCATTTAGGGATACATACAATGATTCAAAAGGATTCATTCAATGATAATGTGACACAGGCATTGCTAATTAATCACAGACTACGAAGACTGGAGTAAAATCCTTGTAACCATTCATTTTTACACACAAATTTAAAAAAAAAAAAGGGTAGACAGGCTCATTTAAGGACACATCGAATGACTCACAAGGATTCATTCACTGACAATATTACAACTTATCACATACAACAAAGACTACAGTAAGATTCTAGTAACCATTAATTTTTTAAAAAATGGAATGGAGTAAATATATAAAGCTGACAACAATTCAACAAGGATACATTTCAAAAACTTAAGACAGCAGATTTTAAAAACTATTTTTTTACTGGGACGAGTATAACACTATAACTACGTTTCCAAGATTATTATGTTTCAAAATTTTAACTAAGAAAATATTTAACACTATCTTACAAATGGATGAGCATTTTTATTTCATGCACATCAACGATTATCTATCCTTTTCTCGTTGTGTTAAGTGTAAAAATGCTCTACCTTCATTAATGCTTAGAAAAACAGTTCAAAGTTACTCAAATGACAATGTCCTGATTCTGCAGATGAATCTATAAACTACAAGTAATTTCTAAATATCTGCTCTGTTTGTTTACGTGGTAGAATTTTCAGCTATCAGCAATTGCAGATAATATTAAGTTGTCAATATTCCATCCAAACTATTTGAAAAGATTACTATTACTGTCACTGCTCACTTGTAAAATCAAAGACTGAAGAATTGCAGTCAAGAACATTCATTATTTCCTTATCTGACATTACGCACGTTATTATCCTTGTAACAATCAACACATGACTGACAGTTTTCAAGCACAATTCGAAAGAATGCACCTCAAAAAGCTATTACAATCTTGTAAATGTTTCCTATCCATGTCAACAAGAATGTCGGCTTTTCGGGCAAATAGAAAAACTAGATTCTTTGGGGCACGGTCGACTGAACCGGACGTTTTAGACTCGATAACCCACGAGCTGTGCAACGCGTGCGACTAAACAGTTCCGAATTAGTTTTAATTGGTCCTAATCTTCTTCCATATAAAAACAGGGTTAAACTTTCGGAACTTGGCATTACTTTCAGTTTGTGACCGAGTTCAATTCCATCCATCGGAGCTCGTTGGATTACCGTTGCAGGATGGTGTCAAAAGTAATATTTTTAGTGTTCAATATATTTTGCGTTGTTGCTGCTCTGGTGAATGTCTGCGAATTCAATATTTTGAATGCTTTAAAGTACTTTATTATTAATATGACGGTTTCGAAGATCAGTGATGGTATACTTCAGTGAATTCGGGTAGTAAGTTTGACATATTGTTCCCAATTTAAGCGAACTCTTTGTGAGTTTTTTTTTAATGTTTTATCATTTAAAGCTTTATTTTCAAACTATATGGTGTACTGCAAAGTTTTCGGTGAACGTGTTACGGAGAACGAAATTTTGAAATATAATTGAAGGCTTTAACAATAATTTCGCTCAAGGAACGGATATCACCCTTTTAAGCAATTCAGATGACTTAATATTCTTCTTTTTTGCAGTATTCGTCAAGTCTTTCAGTGAAGTATAATTGTATAATTTATATTGAGATCGAGAGGAAAAATCTGAATAATATTTTCATATTTTCAAAGCCAAACAGAAAATTTACCCCACAACATTTAAAAAATATAGTTTTAAAAGTAAATTGGGGGGGGGGGGTGAAAGGTATATGGTATCCAATCGAAAACATGCATGTCAGAAAGAGAGTAGAAATATTTGATATTTTTAGCTGCGCTATATTGCTTTGAAAAATAATGTGTTTTCACACTGTATAAATCACACGCCTCTTTTTTTTTTTTTTTTAAAGAGAATCCTATGCTTTTCAATGTTAATTGTTATTGTTAAAGAGTCGTATTAAATGTAGTGCGAGATTTTAAAGATTTTTATTCTAAATAATAATTATTATATAGTAAAATAAATTAACGCATATCAACTGCAAATAAATAACTCCATTTACTGAAAAACCTACACGAGATCGGCTTTTGGCGTCAATAATGAAAGACAAAACGATAAGCTCTAGAAAAAACTTTAACGTACTGTTAGTGGTTTTTAATTTTCTGAAAAAGTTGGTACCAACAATACTAATAAGTAGTTCCTGAGGCATTGTAGATAACTACACACTCAGCGAGTTATATTGAACGCACTATAAATTATACTTATTATCTTTGTTGTAATTCTTTCCTAGGCTTTGCTTATGATCTTATTTGCTGGTTTATCTTCAGCCACTCACCTATATGGTATCATAGGAGAATCGGTAAGTCAATAATTATAGATTAGTAATATCTCCACAGTTGAAACAAGCAAAACTATATAGTAAGATGTGTGTGGGACACGTGACAACTCAAATATTCAAAGTTCATAATGGACCAATTATTTTTTTCTAACCATCTGAGTTTTGCCAGATTTCCGAATAGTAGAGAATTGTTTTTGTCCTATAGCACACTCAATGGCTAAGTAACCATATCTATTGATTGAAAGAATCCTGGATACTTTAAACCGTTAGAAAGATTCTATTGGTCCTTTTCTTCGAAAAAGAATCCATTGGAAACATCCTATTACTTATTTCCTTAGAATATAATCCATCAGGAAGATTCCGTTAATAATTTCCTTAGAATAGAATTCTATGGAGAGATTCCATTGGTCAAGAATATTAAAATTGCTAAGAAGTAATGCAAAGATGATTGCAGGTCGCAAGGTGGAATTGATTGTTTGAACCCCTCGGAGGGTTAAAAACCCTAAGTAATCTTCGCTACAACATAGATAATATTTGTGAAACCCAATGGAACTTTGTCTTCCACATGGTGTCTAGTGCTTTTATCCATATTAAACTTAAATCTTCACTCTTACGTAAAATTATCCCACACAAATTAGTTCTATTAAACTTTTAACTACAAAACTTGAGCCTGTCATTTAATGTCATTCAGTAAATTAATTAAAACACAGCACTTTCTTTTAAAAGTAAACAAGAATAATCTATCAAACAGTGCATAGCCCAAAGACACATATCGTAGTCAGAAATCCGTGACATTTGTTTTGAGTAGTCCACTCTCGGATATGTCGAAGTTCGCCTGCGACGTCAACTTCAACATCAGTTTCTAAAATACGCTAAATATACTAACTAAACAAATAATGCATTCGATAGACATACATAGTCTTGTTTCTATTCATTAAAAAGTAAATTTCTGAGATAAGAAAAAAAGTTATCTCTTTTAGTTTATAACTTAACCCTCCTAGTGGTTGTCTCGACGAGGTGTCTCGTCATCAACAAAACTGACCAGATGTTGATGTTCGAGATATCTCGTCATTTAAAGAAATCTGGCCAGATCTTGATCTCGTCATCATTGAAAGATTGGTAATACCTCACTGCCAAGATATATCGCCTTTAACAAAGTTGGTCAGATATGGATGGACGAGGAATCTTGTCCAAACCACTTGGTGGGTTAATCACACAGATAAGTCCATGTATCTAATCCATTTTGTTTTCCCACCGAATAGTATCATGCACCCCAGCCCTACAAGTTCGGATATCAAATAAAAGACAAAGGGGGTTCTCATCACCGCCACGAGGAAAGCGACGGCCACGGAAACGTCAAGGGCAGCTACGGATACACGGACGACAAAGGACAGTACAGAGAAGTCCACTACGTCGCCGATAAGGGTGGTTTCAGAGCCCAAGTGAAAACAAACGAGCAAGGCACCGCGAACCAGAACCCAGCAAATGTAGAAGTGATAGCAGATCCTCCTCACCACCATTTCCCGCACCATGAACACCATCACCACCATGAACCTCTCGTCCATATTCCTTACACTCACCACGTTCCTCACCACCATGAAGTCAAGGTCCACCATCATGTTCCCACACACCACAAGTTGGATATTGAACCACTTAACGATTTCCACCACCATCATATTCCTACACATCACAAGTTGGATATTAAGCCACTGAACGATTTCCACCACCATGACTTCAAGAACCATCATCACCATGACTTCAAGCACCATCATCAGTCTTTCCCACACAACGGATACAATTTCGACAACTTTGCTCCATTGCATGGATTTAGCTACAATCCATCGATGTTTCATGGGCACGGGCACTGGCCATTCCAGGATAGCAACAGTTACGGACAATGGGGGAAGGAGCACAAGAAAGGTTATAAGTTTGTCACTCCCCATTACCGGGGACTCCATGGTCTGAGTGGTTCCAGCTTCGGCAAAGAGTTCGAAAGTGATTCCAACTTCGGTAAAGAGTTCGAAAGTGGTTCACATAAGGATAAATATGACGAGATTATCGAGAAAATTAAAAAAATGAAGCTTGAGCCCTTGAGCAATTTCGAAGGTTTTAAAAGTCCCAGTGAATATAGTTCCGACAATGATGGAAAGGAGTGGAAGTATGGATTCGATAAGGATTTTTGAACAAATCCTCAAATATTTAGAATAAAGAATACAAAGAATCGCGCGTTCTTTGTTGATAAGTAACAGTAATTATAATTATGTATTAATAATAATTATGTTGTGTGGTGTCACTCTTCCTCAAAGCTGTAAGACTCATGCCAGTAGCATAGGAAGAAGTAATTGTTTTTAATTTATACTATGTGTGTTACATTATAGAAACTAAAGTCAAAGTATTTATTTCATTTGCGAGGTATGCATGGTTCGACATATTCTTATAAAAATATGTCAATAGATAAAGGTCATAAAACTGTAAACGATTTGAAATAGCAGTAAAACAGCACGTACGTTTTAAAAATTAAAAAAGGAACGCATTAAAATATTTTAAGGGACATTAAAATATTTTTAAGGGACCTTAAAATATTTTATATAATTTATCAAAACACAAATTTGTTTACCTACATCCAAATTGAATTGATAACAAGTCTTTAAACGTTCATATTTAAATAATGAATTAATTTAAAAAATATTATTTTACAATAAAATTTTAACTACTCTTGTTAATAATGCACTTTAATATATTGGGTGACTAAAGCAGCAAAATTAATTTTTAACTGAAAACTTCTGGATGAAAGAGAGAAAGAAAATTGCAGCAGAAAGATTGATATAGTCCTAAAAATAAGCTACGAAATTCAATTAAAAGATTTCAAAAAATATTTCTACCTTTATAAACAGATAATAAAAATATAACTATACAAAAACATTATGAAATCGAACATATTAAAAGCATACTATTTAGTTTGCCGTATTACCTATTAGTATTATTATTATTATAACTAATAGAAAATGTACTGTAAAATGTATTTTCATGAATAAAAGGCAGTTACAATGTCAATTGTATCATTGTATGAAGCTTGTTTTCGCGTATCATATCTAACATGTTTTACCTTAAATCTATTTTACAACAATTTTTCTGCACATGATAAGGTATTTCTGTTGCGATAAATACTGCAAGTTATTTTGCAGTTGATACTCAAGCGTACACTAACACAATATACCGAGAAATCGCCCATTTTCTATTAAAACATATTTAAAAGAGAAAGAACCAGTTCATTTAAACCCTTGCGCCAAAAATGCTGCCCGAATCCTAAAAACTAAATCAACTCCGGCAGAAAGTAGATTGTTATTATGTTACTCATCTATCACTTTCTGGCCTGTCAAATGACATTGCAGTCGAGTTAATGAGATGCAATGATACGTAAAAATGGAGAGTCACAGAGAAGTCATTGCAGAATATTCTTGCTAAAGAATGGTTTACAAATAATGTGGAAAGTAACATTCCTTCTCTCTCAGTTTTTAGTATGGATAACGAAAGCAAGCATAGGAGTTGGTAAGTAACAATGCATACGAGTATACCTCAATAGTATTGAAAACAAACCATTTTGTGTCAAAATATCAGAATGTGTATTTACAATTGCTGGAGAAACTTCTTTTAGTTCATAGAATGGTCGACATGTATTTCAATTCATGGTGCCGAATAGCAATAAGGGATCTCAAACACGAAATAGTTTTCATTTCCGTATTTGCCGTAATTAATCCGCAAATTTATTTTTTAGACTCAGACTGTTTTCTCTTCTAAGAAATTTTTAGTGTTGCGATATTAGTCACGGATTAGCAATCAGAGGGTTGCGATGTGTTCTGTGTGTATGTGTCTCCATATGTCCTCTAGCATGCTGTGCAAGAT
The DNA here is from genome assembly GCA_947359465.1 of Metellina segmentata. Lineage (NCBI taxonomy): Eukaryota > Metazoa > Arthropoda > Arachnida > Araneae > Tetragnathidae > Metellina > Metellina segmentata. Next base: position 57,375,388 of record OX375881.1, read on the forward strand.
TGCAGGGTGGTGTGCCGGCTCAGGTGTTGAAGTCATCTGACCGCGGTTCAAAATTACGAGGTGTTGTCCTCGAATCTTTCATTCGAGACAAATCCCGTCGCCTCCAGTGTGACGTGAATTCAACAACCCATGTAAAAAAGTTTTATATATACTTAATACAGTAGAAACCTCATCATAACGGACTAATAGGGGCTGAAAGTTGTCCGTTTTAATGAAAAGTCCGGTTTATAACAAATACAGCAATGAAAGTACAGTAGTTAGCTATAGAAAGCGTTTATTATACATAAAATAAAAACAGCCTTTAAAATAGGTTGAATTGAAAAAGATGTGAGCGGATACACTGCATTAATCTTCAGGATAAGAAGGTTGATTTCTGATCATGTTGATTGCTTACATTCATTGGTTTAAAAAATAATTTATTTTATGGTGAGCTTGTTTGCTGCTTGTTTCTTCAGTTAATAGCTGACGGAGGTACCGTTAGGGGGATGTTCGTAACAAGCAAACGCGTTTTCATTTGCCGATTGTTCACTATATTGAATTACAAAATTTAAATGGTCTTTCACTTCGCTCACTGTCCGTTATAATGAGGTTCTACTGTATTATGCACTGGAGCAATTGTGTTCCTCCAGTGCGACGATAGATGCCATATTGCCTCGTTCAAGAGGATGAACATTCAAAGGAAAGCTTTAATAACACAGAAAAGATAAATCCTCTCGGACTTTGGGAGGTGTAAGTTCGATTCCTCAATGGGTGAATTTATCTCTCTTCTGCGTAAATAAAAGCTTATCTTATGCGCATGTCTTCCCCCCCCCCCACACACACAGGTGCAGAATTATATTCAGTGTTCGGCAACACAACTCCAAGCAATTGCAATTGTTCTGCAGACGTTTTGTTCGAATTTTGAAAACTGCAGTAAAACCAAAAACAGATGTACAACATAATTATCGGCTAAATATGCATTATACATATTTATAATAAAAGATTAAAATTAATTAACTTACTTTATTTAAAACCAAGGCATACTTTCAGAATTTGCAATTCTGTCGATAACTTTTGAAGTTAAATATTTTGTCACTGACATAGAATGCGTGGTGGTGAGCATGAAATCATTATACAAAACGTACTCCTCGTTTATCGTTGAACCATTATATAACTTGCCCTACTTGTACCGGGTTAATCGCTTCCAAAATACAGAAGAGTCTAAATGTGCTTATGATTGCTTGGATTCAAATGGCGCTTAGACCAGATTTGGTCAAACAACGTCAAGTAAATGGACATACGCATAAGGAAAGTTTTACGGACACCGAAGAGAGAATTGCACTAAGTAAGGAATCGAACCTGCGAAGCCGCAACTCGTAGAATGCTAATGCAAATAGGCGACCCGCAAATGTTATTCTGGAGTTCTTATGGAAACAGACTTACAATTACACAAGTCCAAACAGACAGCCGGACATGGGCATAAGCGTTTGGTCTGGCGCTCTTCGTTCCTCTTTTGCCACACGAGATCTAATTAGATCGAGATCTTCGATTTTGCACGTTGGCATGGTGTGGAAGTTTGGAGAGTGGGGTGCCAACTCAGGTGTTGCGTCGACATCTGAACGTGTTAAAATTACACTGGGATTCAAACACAGAGCAACCAAATTCTCCAATTAACTGATTCCCAAAGAGTCTTAATCACTCCTCCACTACCGCAGTTTCTGTTTCACTGAAAAATCAGAATACGAATTAATTCAGAGGATCATAAATGCATTATTCCATATTACAGCATTCAGTTTTTTTTGCATGTCTTCTAATTTGTCCAAGAGTTTTTTACCAGTAGACTCAACTACGATTCTTCCGGCCAATAGATGTGGCTATTTCGTCTTTAAGTTTGTTCTAAAGTAAAAACAGATGTACAGTGATCGGAAATCTCGTGACGCTCAGGCGGTTAAAAAAAAAAATACGAATTAATAAATTTCAAGTGTAAAGTTTGCTGTCACTCAGATCTATACCTTCTCCTTTAGGCATTACAAATGAAGTCTGCGAAGATCTGAAGTTTGTAAGCCGTGAGGAATGGCAAGCCAGAGCCCCTGTCCGAACCTTTCCTATGGCTCTTCCAATTAGTCATGTCATCATTATCCATACTGTCTTTGGAGCCTGTAACAATACTCCACATTGCATACGAAACGTACAATTCATACAGGATTACCATCAGGATGACAAAGGTAAACATTTTTTTTACGCATCACCGAAATTCAAGCAAATTGAAGAAATAGGGTGCTCTAAAACTTTCTGTACAAACTTCAAAGGGAGGTAGAAAGTACAAAATTAAACAATGTTCACATTAAGACGTATGGGACTCTTAGCAGTACCTTTAAGGCTCGATGGATTAGCCGAGATGCACCCGGCTCTTAGACACCTCGATATATCACCCTATTTATCATGCAAAGATTTCTTCTGGGGATAACATTGGCATCATGTATAAAGCAGGCCTCGAAATAGATTTTTTAATACAGGTGCACCTAAGATTTTAAATTAGGTGCACAGGTTATATTATAGGTGCACATTTAAAACAGAAAATAATATAAGAGCATTAATGTAATATAAACTACTTTATTAGTTGGGTACGTTTATATAGGTTAGTAGTAGATGGTAAATAAAAATATTTAAACATTTAAATTCTCCCTTCTCTCCGGGGCACGGCTGGCGCGACAAACGCTTCAACAGAGCCACCTGGAAAATGTTTCGATCATCGGAAAGTTCTGGTGGCAGAGGCACAAGTAAACCTTCCTCCTGTATAAACCCGTTATGGCCCAGTGATTTTGTTTTCGCATAGTGTATATATAGGAATTTTAATTGCGTTCCTTTAGAGCAAGAGAGGTCGATACTAATATATTTTGTTCAAATATCAAAATAACATAAAACACGTTTCCCTCCCCTCCCCCCTTTTTTTTTGTTTAATGTTAGGTGCACTGAGTGCACCTAGCAGGAAAAAATTAGGTGCACAACTTTATTTTCATGTGCACAGTGCACCCGGGTATTTCGAGCCCTGGTATAGGGTCATCTGGAAAGTTCTACGCGTTTTATAAGATTAATACTAACGAAGCAGTACAAAAACGTAAGAAAATTTTATTGAATCACATAAGCCCCATTTTGTTCTATGACTTTTTGCCGTCTCTCTCTCTCTCTCTTTCTGGCAGCTGGAAAATTCCTATAAAAAACATTAGGCTTATTTGTAATGAAGTTATCGAGGAGCTGTTTGACAGTCTCCTAAGAATTGAACTCCAGGCCGTTCAAAGAATTTTGAAGTGACCTGAAGAGGTGAAAATCTGAGGTCCTCGACGATTGGTCAGTTCTGGCCTCTTTGCTTCGATTTCTGCTTTTAATACTGCCATTTGAGAACAGTATTTTTCCGAATTCATTGTCTGATTTTGGAATATTTAGACTGTGTGACAGGTCCTTAACTGTGTAACGTGGATCAATTCAGCAATAACATCTTTTAATAGGTCTTCCTTTAGAGGATGGTCGTCCAGAGCGGGCATCATCTTCGAGGCTGGAATTTCCACGTTTAAATTTAACAAACCACCTACGAACTGTGGCCTCAGAAACAGCACTACGTCCATATACAGCACCATTTTACAGGCAGTCTGACTAGCATTTTTTCCTTCCTTAAAATTAAACTTTCTAGTTCTCCATGGTTTTTGAAAAACAATTTAAATTCCAAACATTACAAGCTTGGCAAAATCAAAGCACTCAAAATTATCATTAGCAATGGATGCAAAGCAATGCCTTGTCCAAAATGCCAAATACATGATCATAGCATTCTTACTGGACCTTACAGATTTGTACAGTGCAGTTCAACTAAAGTATGAAAAAATTGGCACATGGAATGCAAAAGGTTGTTCATAACTGCATAAAAGCGTAACATCATGTAGGTTGACAATGAATCCCTTTAGAAAAACCTCTGGGCATTTTAAGGAAAATTTGGAAATTTAAACACTCAAGATTCCTAGTTTAAGACTTTCCAGCTACAGTCCACCTATCTGTAACTGGAAATAATTCAGAAGATGCCTTTAGTTAATGTCACCACCCTTTTCTGCCAGTATGAAATAATTACATTTTAATCTCATACTGAAGTTGCCTGTTTTATGCATTTGAAAGTTCATGTCTTCTACATTGCTAAATTTCCGTGTACATGAAATTATATCTGGTCCACTTCTTAAATATGAGTTTTTGTAAGCAATTGCTTTTACATTCCATTTTGATTTTGAGTCTTGTTTCATGTAAAAAGCTTAATTACAACCTGGGATACTCCATTTGTGAGCTCGTCAACAAATTTTATTAGGATACATTTGGCTTTAGAAGGTTTACAATATTGAAGTATAGTTATTTATTTTTCAGAGAGTAGAGGTTCAAAATTTTAATGCCTACATAAAAGCATTGAGGCTTTTCCGCAAACTTTGTCACGAACAGAGAAAAATATTGATTTTGACAGCAAAGCTCAGCGCATTTGGTCCAGATTCAACTGCAAAAGTTGACCTACATCTACCTTCTTGTGCTCTAATTACTGTAATTCACAGTACATAATTGTTTTAGTTCTCTAAATTTCAGAAGGCTAAAATTGTGAAGGAATTGAGTGATCTATTCATTTCTTGTCATAAATCAATTTAATGGCCGTCACTTCTCAGAGCAATATTTATTTAGCTATATTTTTATCAGGGGATTTTCTTTCTTTTGGTGTCTCATTTCAAAGTTTCACAACTGTGACTGCAAAGTCTGTTAGTTGTCCTTGTTTCATCCCTACTTGCCATTGAAGCAAATTGCACTTGATTAAATCTAAAATGTTTATATTCAAAACCACAAGACTAATTTTAAGGAGCATTTCACTGTCTCACTTGGGACCTGTACAGACGCATATTTCAATCTATGAAGAAAACTTTTCCGGCTCAATTCGGACCCAAGGTTGACTGATAATAAAGAGCCGGAACACATATCTTCAGCACACGCAATCACGTCTACTCCCCGTCGCACTCACCCAGGGCTCTTCGGACGGCGCGTCACAGGGCCTATTTCTAATGTTTCTCATTAGAGGCGTTCCCTAGCTTCGGCAAATCCGCTGTGGGTTTTATAAATAACTCAGTACGGAGGGGTCTGCTTCCATACGAAGAAGACGCATATTTCAGTAATAAAAATGGCTGTACCTTTTTTTAATTTTAAACAATCTTCCCTTCAAGTACGCTTATCCAGGGTGGCAGCAAAATCCTTGAAAAAAAGTTCCCTGATATTTCCATGATTTCCCTGATAGTCTCACAAAAATTTCCATGATTTAACAATTCCCATAAGAAATGTTGTAATCCGTGATTGATATCGATATACAGTATCCACACAACACTGTTTTTAAATATTTAAGGTCAGAGGGTGTAAAAGGATAATTCGTCACAAATATTTTGTATTTTTTTTATTGTAAGGGTTGGAACCTTAATGGAACTCTTAAATTGCAATTGAAAAAAAAATGGAGAAAAAATTCAAAATATTTTGATTATGAACATTTTACATCTGACCCTACATTATCATACTATTCATTAAAACCAAATGCAAATATACATAAAAAATTCTTCAAAAATGTAATTGCAAACAAAAACAACTAACTTAATACACAAAAAACATATAAGTTACACAAATTTCAAATTGTATACCACCAGTTGTATCGCTAGCCTCACGGCGACAAAACGCTGCAGCCGCGAAAAAACGGCGGCGGCGGTTTTCTCGGTGTTTAAAAATTACGACGCCACGGTTCTTTATTCGAATTACAATTTTGTAGAATACGATTTATTCGATTCTCAAAAGTACTCGTAATAGTGCATCTCTAAATAGGACAAACGATAATGGTAGCCGTTTAAACTGTCAAAATTTCCCTGCTTTTTTGTAAAATTTGGAAATTTTCCCTGAGATTTCCAGAATTAAAAAGTTCCCTGAGAATTCCCTGATTTCCCGGTTTTCCAGGTTCTGTTACCACCCTGTTATCCCAAATTTTTGGGTACACCAATTTTTTTTAAAGAGCTAATATCAAACTGTCTAAGCACATATCAATGCAACTGCTTCATATTAGCTTTTTGCATAGAAAAAAAAATATATATATATAAAATGTTGGTAAAGTCTTTCTTAAAGAGAAGATAGTTTCAAATCTGTGTGATTATGCAATATGTAACAGTGGAACGTCCCAAAAATAAATGTTACAATAAGAACTTAACGTTTCAGGATGGTGGGACATATCGTATAATTTTTTGATTGGAGGAGATGGGCATGTATATGTAGGTGTGGGATGGAACAATGTTGGAGAGCATACTATCACCTACAATACTATTTCAATTGGTCTTGCCTTCATGGGAAATTTTACCAATGTTACACCAACAGTTCAGATGACTGATGCTGCCAAGAAGCTGATTGCATGTGGAATAAATCAGGTATTTTAACTATTTTTAGATTATCTAGCACCCACTTGATGATAAAAAATAATCATGAAATAAAAATGCATTACATTATATTTAACTATTATATAAAAGCATTTTATCATATTATTCTAATAACTAAAAAATGCATTTTTTCATAACTGATTTCGTCAATGCAAAAGCCAATTTCTACAAGAAACTTTCCTTGCAGAAATTTCAGTAAGATAGGGTCTAAATAATTTTAATAAAATGAATCTAAATGAAAATTATAAATTTTCTTATTTGTTTGTTTCTTATTTGTCTTTTTCTGTCAAGCTAAATGTAGGTGAAGGTAGTTTTTATGGCAAAAAATGCTTCTTTAATTATTCTATCACATCACTTGGCTAGTTCTTTGAGTACAATGTCGGCAATGGAAATTCCAGGGAATGAATTCTGAATCCATACATGGTAGTCGATTGGTCAATACCTATAAGATTAACCATCAAACGTTGCTGCAACAGCGATAAACTGCATTTTAAGGTAGCGGCGATATGTATCTTGAGCACTTGGGTTACATGAAGTAAAATATCCAGTTTTCATATGTTTTGTTTGTTAAAGTACAATAACTACCCACATGTATTAACAGTAAAGATATTTAATATTTCCATTCATACAAAATTCAATTCTAAGAACAGAATTCCTGCTTTGTTCTCTTAATCCTAGGTCCATGTATTTTTTAAGTACAAGCAATTACTTTCATTATATTTGGATATTAACAGGAATACAAAAATACTGATGCCTATATAAAATAACATTTAATACACACACATCATCAGGTATTTGGTATTTTTTAATTAACATAGCACTGGGGCAACACAACAGGTTATTTATACATCAGACAAAACATTTGTGAAATAGTAGCTTCAGTAGCATAAATTCTTAAAAATAGCATCAAAATTAGTCTTTTCCTAAAGCTTATATATATATAATTTAGTAGCCTCATCAGATATATTGTGAAGTGCGACTTGATTCCGCGACTGCCAAAATTGCATTATTAACTGTGCATGATTCTTTAACTGTATCAGTGTTAAACAGTTAATGTCTGATAAATTCAGTTTGACTTGGCTAGTCTTCTAGATTGTTTGACTTGAATCACTTATGTTAAAATAAAGATTGAGCTTCTTTTGCAAATGTGTTTTCTATTTACAAAAACATAAGCTATATCCTTAACACAAGTCTTCAAAAATGCTATAAGTAGAAAGAAGTGTTTGACATAGCTAGGCACTTAGTTAAGAGAAATTGTAATTTTAACAGGAAAATGCTATATACTGTTACACAGCTAGTTGAAGCAATAAGAATGTTTATGTTTAAATTGGGTGACTTAAAATGTTCATTAAAATTGGGTGACTTAATTTTCATTGACCTGAGGAACATTTATAAAAAAAAGTGACAGATACTTTCAAAATAGGAGCTTCTGAGCCATTTTTGCTTAAAAAGACACCGCTAGTCACCAAGGTTGAAGCAAAAAGTTGCCTGTGGCAACCCTACATAATATACGGACTTTTGCTCAGGCTTATATTAAATCCATGGAAAATCAGTTGGTCGGGAAAGTTTACGATGCTCATTTTAACAGTATTAGTTACTTTTGAAAGTGAAATTAAACTGGAATATTTAACAAATAAAGATTAGAAATGTATAGTTTACCGGTATACTTTTATATTCAATAACAATACGTGTCCATCTCAAAATGTAAAGCATAAAAGGAGAAAGTTTAAGACAATTATGTCAACATTGAATCATGATTTAGGATAGGAAGGAGAAATAAGAATGCTGTTATCATCATTACAAATTCAAAATTAAATCATAACCTGCATTGCATAAAAGGTTGATTTGGCACAATCTCTTACAGGGACACTTAACACCATCAGTGGAAATTCATGGACACAGGGATGCAACATGCACAGATTCACCAGGTGACCGTCTTTATGCAATCATAAAGCAGTGGAAACATTTTATTGGAGGAAGGTTGCCATTATATTATTGTAATCCCAAGAACATTTATAAGAACAATTGATATATATTTTAATAAAATAAGTATTAAAGTATATTCTGATATATTTTAACAAATAAAAAATTTAATTTTGTAAAATTTAGTCAGATTTAATAATTGTGCACAACATTGTGGATATATGTCTTCCTAGAGAGAATGAGGTTATCTTTATACTAATATACTTGTACACTTTCCTACCATTGAAATTAAGAATTTAACTACTAAAAATGCATGGTTCCCACTCTTTGGTGGGGAAAAAAATTCAAGTACTTTTCCAGGCCCATTTTAAGTTTTTCAAGGACTATATTAAAAGGGCAGAAATTACCTCTGTAACCCCCCCCCCCATTTTAGTAGACAACTTTTCTGAAGAACTCCTATAATGGAACATCTACCTTACCATTCACATACTTAACAATTCCAAACATATTTCTAGTCAATATACAAGCATGTTATGGGAAAGAAAAAATTCTTAATAAGAAAAATAAAGTAGCTAAGTTATTATACGTATGTTCCATATGTTCAAAATGACACAGAATCCCTCTGCTCTTGAGCAAAGAAAATAAACACATGCCTTTTGATGAACAAGCGTATTTGGCATATTCTTCCAAACCGGAATAAAACGCCTTCTAAGCGCATGCCTTTCAAGCCGATTCATACTCAAGAAAATCCCAGATTAAAAATTTTCAAAACAAAATTCAAGGACTTTCAAGTACTTTGCACAAATTCAAGTACTTTCTGGCACTCTTGAAAACGAAAATGAAATTCAAGTACTTTTCAAGGCCCGTAGGAACCCTGATTGAGGAAATATTTTCATACAAGATGAAAACTAATAATTTGCAAAAGCAACCATTAAATATACATGACAATATAGTAGAAATTGACTATGGTAAACATATACATTATAATAATACTAACCTACTTTTTTTCTTTTATTGCTGTGTAGTAAAGAATTTATTTCATCTTGTACAGAAAAGTATAATTATTTTTACATTAAAAGGTACAGTTTGCATTATGGTAATATCTCAATGACATATTTTATTACAAATAAAAAAGTGGTGCAAGGTAATATTACATTAGTACAACTGAAATTAGGATTGAAATGAAAATCTATCATAAGTCAGATTCAGAGGCGAGGTGAACACATTTATCTTCACATTTGAAGATAAATTAAGTATAGGGGGCACATTCAGAAAGAATATTCGGTTATTAAAAAGTACACACAATTGGAAAAACAATTATTTTACTATCTGTAAATTCCACACACCTTAAAATCTACTTTTCAACCGTCGTCATGCAAGTTGAAGCTCTCATTCGGCAATAGTATTAACAAAGAACGGGATTTCTTGAGGCACATAAACATGGAAATCACTCAGTGCTATTCAAACAGAGAGTTGAATAAACTGTTCCTGGTGAAATTTGTTAAGAAGCCCGTGATTCACGGAGTCATCGCAGAACTCATAGGGACACTACTTTTATTCTGCATAGCACACAAGTTGAGTAATACACTTCTAGATTTATTGTTATGCCTTGGAGCATGATTTCCACCAACAAATTCCCTGATAGTCCTAGAAAAAAGCACACATAATTTTTCTTGTAGAAAGAATTCAGCATATTCATAAGAGTTCAATCACATTCCCCTACTGTGTGCATCAAAAGGCAGTTGTATTATATGAATAGGGTATCTTCAATTTGCATAAAGTAGTCTTTAAATAAGTCATAAAGTAGTCTAAAAAAGTCTTTGTTGAAAAGTAGATAAAGGTGTGAAAAATTTAATAGTAAAATGTTTCCAACTATCTACATTTTTAATATGCTAATGGTACTTGCTTTCTGGGTGTGGGTCTTACCTAGGAACAAGGCATTTTTGCTTTTAAAGTACATAAAAAACAACCACATTTACATACAAATAAAGTAGCTAAAGATAATATATCTTGATTGTTTTTGTAAAAAAATTAAAAAACATTTACACAGTATAAAAGTAGCTAAATTTGGATATTAGTGTTTTGCATGCCATGTATCAAACCATTCGAAATATATTTCACACTACTGTTTAGTAAATATATATATAGACAAGCAATTTACAAAAGTTTTGTTGCAAGGTTTCCATACAAATATTATTCAAAAATCTTAATCAACATATACAAAATACATTTTTTTCAATGTGCGGTTTACATACAAAAACACAAATTCTACAACTCAGATCAATTAGGAATGAAAATGTGATTTTACTTTCTCTTGTATTTCCTCACAATCTTGTCGAAAGTGGTTTGTAATAGCTTCCATCTGAAAAGTATAAATAAATTATAGAAAAATACAGACATATTTCAATCTCATTCCATTCAATGTAGTAAAATTGAGGATTATGATAGCAAAGTAGTCTTCTGAAAATAAAAATATATACACAAAACTAATTTAACTCAAAGTATAAAAACCTACAGAAATATTATGAAAATGTTTGTAACACAACTGTTAAGAAAATGGTTGTAAAAAAAACTGTTAAGAAAATGTTTGTAACAAAACTGTTGAAAAAATGTTTGTAACAAAATTGTTAAGAAAATGTTCATAAAAAACTGTTAAGAAAATGTTCATAAAAAACTGTTAAGAAAATGTTTGTAACAAAATTGTTAAGAAAACGTTTGTAGCAAAATTGTTAAGAAAACGTTTGTAACAAAATTGTTAAGAAAACGTTTGTAACAAAATTGTTAAGAAAAAAACCAGAAAATCTCAAATATTTTTTTAAAAAATTAGATTTTTTAGTAATTTCAAACACTTTCAAGCAAAATAATTTCTCAACGAGAAAAATACAATTTCAAAAGTCGATCAAAGGAATTGAAAGCAACAAAACTGAATTTTATCAATACTGACATTTTGAGATATGGCTGGTTGTTGTCAGTTAATGATTTTGTTTTGAAGTATTAGTTAAAAAAACTGAACAAATATACCTGAGCACTATAGGCAACATGTGCCTTTTCAGACTCCACTTCAGCCTTGTCACAAAGCTCCACAACTTCCAAAACATCATCAGCCACTTTATCAATTTTTTGTAGCAAATCAGAAGTCGAAATCTTGGAATTTGTAAGAAGTTCCTGTTCTTCGATGACATCTCTGTAAAATTTTTAAATATACATTCACTCAACTTGAAAAAAATCACAATAAGCACTATATCATGGTAACCACACCTTTGTCTGCAAAAAAATTCAAGGACTTTTCAAAACTCCCCAAAATTTTTTCAAGGACCCAAAATTTTTTATATAGACCTAAAACAAGGGAAAGGAAAAAGTTGTCAATTAAAATGAAAAATGTGGAAAATATTAAAAAAACGACAATTTTTTTAAACTTTATTTCCTTTACCCATGCTATCAACTGTGGTTAGTCTGATATATATATCACGTGGTGTCAAAGTGCGTAACACCGGCTTTATTCAGAATGATGCTCAAATGGCGCACCTGCAGCGAAAGAAACAAGTCTGGACAAGTTCAAACGCAAGACAAAATTACACAATTTTGTACTTGACAAAAAAAATTAAGTACTTTCAAGGACTTTTTACCAAGTTCCATAATTTTCAAGGACTATCAAGGGCCCCTAGTTCGGAAAAATAAGTTCAAGGACTTTTTAACCCGCGGTTAGTCGCGCATTGGTCATTTCCCCGCAAGTGCATGCTCCTTCTGCTGTATCTTACCGTACTTTTTAAATAAAGAGGAATGACATTGTGTAGCTGACCTTCAAAGTGTCCTCTAGCATTTCCCCCCATTTGGTCACATTCTTGTGAAATTCCTGGAAGTTATGGTATCCGAAAGGAAAGTTCGGTCAAACTGACCGCGGCACGCCTACTGACGTTAGTCCAAATAGGAAGGAGAGTGCATATTCATTTCTCCACGTTTTTTCGATTCTGGCTGGCTAGCAACACAAAAAATAAAAAAATGCAACATGTCGTGATTGTTGCAAATATATTTGCAGGGAACATACACAAACAGTTTGTACTGAGTGTTCTCAAATTGACAGAGCAGAATTTGAAATAGAGTAAAAAATATTTATAAATTCATAAATACAAATTTACTTTTTTCTTAATCATAATTAAATATTTGTTATTATAATAATTCATGACTAATTATTAAAAAAAATTTAATTGTTTAATTTTACATAAAAATATGTTTATTTGTTTACATTATCTTCTCATAATTTTAAATTAATTTCTAGAATTTATGCATTTGCCACTTGACTGCCATCGCGATTTATGTTTAAAAATAACTTTTTAAATACTTTTTATTGATATGTATCCATAAAAGTGTTTGGTTATTCCAGAAACAGTTTCTATCTGTTATAAAAAATTGTTCGGTCGAAAAGACCGGCGCGCCTACTCACGTTACAAAAAGTGGCGCGACTAACGCCGGGTTAAGGACCGTGGGAACCCTGTATATATATTTCACTAATGTATGTGGCACAAAAATCGACTACATTTGTACACTGGAGAATGACAACCAACGAATATAAAGAATTGAAAATCAACCACTAAAGGACTTTATTTGTAAATTTTGCCTCTAAATTTAAACGAGATTGAATTGAGCTATGAATGTTTATAAAACTAAACAGAACTTGCTAATCTAAGCTCCGCCACACTTCAGCAGTCTGATTGAGGAAGGCAATGGGGAAATATAAAGGATAGAAATCATTACAGAAAAGAAACGGTCAGTAAACATGAAAATAGATCTGGACGTCAAAAAATATTTAATTGCCTTTCAGTGAATGGGATGAGATTGAAGTGAATGTTCAGAAGCTTATACTGATACTATAAATAAGGAGAGCACTTTTTGAAATAGTTATTAGAAATGTGAATGAACACCAGTAAAAAGTATTAAATGATGCTTTATATTTTTATTAATTTTACTCCATTAGGTTGTTTAATGGTGGCTTCACACCAACGGCAACAAAGACAAAAAACATGTATCTTTGTTATTGTGCATGTGTTTTTCATACAAATTTTGTTTCTCCAGGTTTGTCTCTGTCGCTTTCATGTCTAGGAGGAAGTTTAACTTTTGTCTCTGTCGCCATGTCGGCAGCCAATCAGATTCCAGAGCACCTTGCCTAATCCGAGTTTGGTTGATGTTTTTCAGCCACTGCTTTCTTTCAACATCAGCCAGAAGCTTTAAAAGTAACTGTCTTCAAAGGAGTGTTATTAAACATGTACCCAATTTGTCAGCCATCTTGCAGAATCAGAAATAAAGGTTTTGCTTTCGAAAAAGAAGATTATGCGCAGGCGCAAATAAATTGCTGTCGCTAGCAGTGTGAAGGCTTTTTTTTAACAGAGGCAGGCGACAAAATGTCGCCTATTCTCCGTTACCGTCGGTGAGGAGCCACCATAAGGGTTTCATGACGTGCAAGGGCCATATTTGGCCAAGTTGTGCCAAACATGACATGTAATTTCGAGTAAAAAAGCTCATGTAAGAGATTAAAGAGGGATTGGGAATAAATAATACGATTAAAGTAGGAAAAGATAGCTTAGGTTTCTTAGGAGAACAACAATCCCATGGGAAAAGAGATCTCTAGAGTATCTCAGGTCCATGAAGCCTGTACACACCTGACAAAGATGTGCCACGGAAGTCTTTCTTCATTAGGAGATACAAAATGTGCATCAAATGTTTATTCATTATAAATAGATTCAATAAGATATATTGCTTTGTTCCATCAATAGACAGGCAATTTAGAAACAAGTGCAGATGGTATGCATTGAACTATTAGCTTTATTTGAAAGGAAATAAATAATGAGAAGTAATGTATCAACAAAATTAGAGATTTGGTTAGGTTATTATATTTTGATATTGGTAATGGTAGCATTGTCTTCTTATACAGGGTATCCTAAACTGTAAAAGTTCCCGTACTGATGAATCATGAATTTATATTACAAAAACAACAAACTTTGAAGCCATTTACATACCATGGTGAAAAGCACTTTTAACCTAATGTAGAAAAAACGTAAACTTACATTTTTAATAAATGTTCAAAATTTCAACCCTTTTCTTGGAGGCAAAGCTGAAATCATTTGCGCATATTTTTAGTAACCCGTTTCAAGATGCTGGGAGTGACTTCTTGTATCCTTTGAGTATAGCAATTTTCAGATCACCTATTGTTTGGTGATTATCATCATTAACTTTGATCTTTACATATTCCCACAGAAAAAAGTCAGAGATGCTCAGATCAGAAGAACGAGGTGGCCAAAGGTTTCTTGAGATGAATCGATCACTATAATAAGATCACAATACCATCGGCAATAATAAAGCAGCTTCTCATTGTCTGGTGGCTTTGGCTCCTGTAACATTTTTAAACGATAAGCACAAAATTGCAAAACTCTTCAAAGCCTTATGTATCAATCCATATAACGTGCCCATTTGTTGTGACAAACGTCTCACGGATTGATGAGGGGATAGCAATATAATATGTCGAGTTTCTTGCACAAAGTCTGGTGTAACGACTTTTGGTCTTCTACTCCTGGTGTTTTGTGTTCCACCAAACCTGTCTCACGAAATTGCCAGACGAGTTCATATAGCGTATCATTTCTCTGTATTGCATCATTTGGATATTCATGTCGCCAAAATTGTTTACATCTTTCATATGATATATATTCAAAATAAGACTCAAACAACGCAATTCTCTGAATGCGTGATAAACTTATCTTGCAATGAAGAACAAAATGACGTGTAACGTTATTATCGCACAACTTGAGTGGAAAGAAAACCAAACGATAAATATTAAAGACTTGATAAAACTATAAGCAAACAATAAAATTCAATAATTAAAAAAAAAAAAAAAACACTGGCAATAATTTTTTTTAATTGGAGTACAGGAACTTTTAGGACACTCTGTACTAGTCTTAAAGCAGCATTAAGTATCCAGTATTTTAGATTTGTTTTTACAGCCCTGAAAGTCAAGAATTCTTTACAGCCTTTTGTTCAATCAGTGTAAGAAAAATTGAATACAAACAACAAAACTATTAGGTCGGATGTCACTTACAAATGAATGCAACTCGCTAGGTAAATTATACTGAATGCATAAAACAAGTTTTCCTTGTGGGTGTACCATACAAGTCTTTAAAGAGCAGTACTCAAAATTATTTGGCCATTGTTATTAATGTGTAAAAGATCATAAAAAGGTCTTATAATATATCAATTGCTAAGATGTCTTCCAAAATAAAATAAAAAAATTTGTAACCCAATAAAAATTACATAAGTAAACAAACTTTTACAACTTGAAGAACAATGCAACATATTATTTTTTAATTATATTGAAAAAATATGTTGCTTTGCTCTTCAATGCATTAATATGTCTAAAACTTTTTATTGGTGGTATTCTGTTAACAAACATGGACAGATGTTTTTATTATTACAGATTAAATTTCATATTTGACTTTCAAATATATTTAATAGAAAATTTATGTAAAATTGAACTGTTAGGGTGAACATTAATGCCCCGGCTCTTTATAATATAGTAAATTGAAAACCTTCTCAGTGCAGTTAAAGGAATGAGTACAGCAATATTTTGCATTGCCATGCAAAATAAAGATGATTGATGAAGAATCTTTTAAGAAACAAAATATAATTTGACCTTGATGAATATAATATTATAAAGTTCAAACCTACTTTTGCAGTGCTTGAAGTGTTTCTGTAAATGTCCCTATCTGTTTGTTAGTATTCAATTGAACTTGAGCAGATTTCTCTTCATACATATATTTGCTTTCCTTTTTCCTGAGCAATTCTTCTTCCAGTCTTGCAATCTTTTCTTCTTGAAGCTTGGTCTTTTGTGTCTCTAGTACTAACATGTTTGCTGTTTTACTAAAAAGGTAAAAATATTTTTAAGTGCAGAGCTAGAATGTTGTTTTTAACTGGACAATTGACTACTCTGTTGAAAAGAACTTGACTTGATTTTTAGGAAAAGTATTGAACAGATAGAAATACATTCTAATAACAGTCATTAATGTTATTTAGATACAAATAAAATTTGGTTTCTAAATTCTGTCTCAATCAATTAAGAAATTTGGGATGTTTTCAAAATAACCAAGAACTAATTCCAACTAGCAGATAGTTGGTTGGCTTTTATGGAACAAGGGCTATATGTAGTCAAGCTGTATCTAACGAGACAGATAACTGCAAGTAATGGACATACCCCAGGGAATGTATACTGGCACCAAGAAGAAAAATATACCCAAGAAAAGTTTCAGGAATAGAACCTGCACCACCTACAACTTACAGGTTACTAATGCAGTGCGCAAATACTCTAAGCAGTGGCAGTGCTTCAATAGAATTTTCAGAAAGAAATCCACATAAAAAGCATGATCATTCATTCATGATTGAACTTTTCCAAATTATGTTTAAATAAATTAATTATTAGTGGTATTCACAAAATTTGAAAACAAAACAAAGAATCGATCATGAATAGAAGAATAATTATCAGATTCTTTCCAAGCTAAAAAAAAAACTTTTTTTTGGTATAATTTATTTTTATTTTTATTGGAAAAAGCAGTTTTTATGTTTAAGGCAAATGAATTCACTAGATGTTTTATAACACTTGTATGCACTTTAAATGCAAGAAAATAAAATATTTATCTTAATTATCAAATCTGTGTATTTTACCTTAATTCAGCATAAGATTCCTCAATTTTCTGCAATAATTCCACTGCTTTCATATTATCTTCTTGAGCTAGCTTGAGACCTTCAAGCTTTTTAATTTTTTCTTTTAACTCAGAATCTTTTGCTTTGATTTTGAATTCCTCATTTTTGATGAGATCTTTTGATTTACTTATATCAACTGTAAATCGCTCAGGGGAAGTTAGAATACATTGGTCAAGCTCGCTTATTGCCTCCTTTACCGATATTAAATTGACCTCTGCAGTTGCCTAAAAAAAGAAGAAAAATCTAAATTCAAAAATAAATCTCAATTTAGAATACATTGTACTGTTAATAACACACTTTCTAGATCATTATGGAACTCATTGCAAAGTTAAGAAAAAATGAAGAAATAAAGGAATAGTACAAAAATTGTTCACTAAAAAATTCACCAATAAAATTAAAATAACCTACAAACAGCACATACCAAATTTTAAATTATAACTAGGGGGCTCCGACCCCTGCTCGCCAACCCCCGGGGATTGCTACGCAATCCCATTTGGTTTGTTTCGCAAACCAACACTCCTTTTACATATGGCATTTGGTTTGCTTCGCAAACCAACATTCCTTTCGCAGAGTGAAACTATCTGAATAATTTGTATTATCCTGATTTCACTTTACGGTCCATGACGTCACAGCGAGGGCTTCGCCCCCTGCTCGCTTACGCTCGCCGAGCCCCGGGGATTGCTACGCAATCCCGTTTGATTTGCTTCCCAAACCAATACCTCTTACGCAAATGATTTCAATCTTTTTTACTTTAACACTTAATGCACCCTAAACTAATAGCCGCATGAGTAAAAAATCTTCTGCATCTTGTTTCCTGTACAATTTTAAGTAAACCCTGTTAATCTCCAAACTTTACAATGTGTACTTTGTACTTTCTCGGTAAACCGTCTGAGAACAGAAGGAAAAAAACGAGCCTTTTTCCTCGCCAAATAAAAATAAATCGTTTTTATTGCAATGTTTACAACGATAAATTTGATATCTGGCAAACCCGATAGTCAAAAATACAATCCTCCGCGAATTTGCTCCGCGAAATCAAAAATACGAAATTTGTGTCAACAACTTTTGATTGCATCAAATTTATTTATGAACCAATTTTAAAAATAATGGTACCGTAAGAAAGAGTACAGTCTGAGGTATACTGCGCTATTTTCAAAATAAAAAACTAATAGTAATACGATACAGATATGACAGTTTTAGTTAACGGTTGTAACAAAAAGAAGCGAAAATATACAAAGATTCCGAATTTTTTATGACCAACTTTTGATCGCATCCAATTTAATTATTAACCGATTTCAAAAATAATAGTACCGTAAGAAAGAGTACATTCTGTGGTATACTACGATATTTTAAAAATTAAAAACTAATAGTAATAAAATTAGATACGGCAGTTTTTAAAAAAAAGTAACAAAAATGTACTGATTTTTCCCGAATTTCCAAAAAAATATTATCAAGAACCAAATTGAAATTTAAAAAAAAACTCAACGAGCTGCAAAAATTTACGTTGAAGAAACGTACGAGCTGCAAAAAGTTACGTACAAGCTCTTTAAAAAAACCTCACGGCTGAAGACTGAAAATTTGTATGTGTTTTGCTCACTCGCGGAAGAAATTTCGCTTCTTCAATTTTTACACTTAATAAACCCTAAACTAATAGCCGCATCGGAAAAAACTCTTACTAATTGTCCAGGGAATACGATGAAGAACAAATCATGTTAATTTCGTTTTTTTCCGATCAGTACTTTCTCGGGAAATCGTTTAAGAATCAAGCTAAACAACACAGTTTTCAATCCTGCGGCGTCAGCGGTAACTTTTTTTAAATATAGAGAGAAAATTGTTTATGTATATTGATGTCAGGGTCGAAGAGCACGGACAAATTGCAGTTATTAATTCCTCTAACTAAAGTCATGCGTGTATTCTGACTACCTGTTCACAGGTCTTGCAAGTAGTCTGGTGCAGTCTTGAACCTTTATAATGCAATGGTAGTCCAATGTGCTTTGTTGAATACCAAGAACATTGGAAGGTGGAGTGGTCGTTCACGGTAAGACGTTTGTTGCCAACTAATTTTTGTCGCCAAATCAAGATGGCGGCCGAATTCCGTAACAGCAGATAGGGTTGCCATAACAAAACGGCAGATGTGAAGAAAATAAGCAAAAGGTGAAGGTTACCATATTTGGCGACAAATCGCCTTCTTACCGTGAACGACCACTCCACCCATTGGAAAGGAATTTTAATACTTCTTTCTGGGGCACAATCGAATTTCTAATAACTGCAAAAGAGCATAACTAGTCATATTATTGCCAGTAGTTTTTGAGCATTCACTTCAATTTTATCCAATTAACTTGTTCAAAGGTTAGTTAGTATTTTTTATGACAATTCCTATTTTTGTGTGGCATTTTCTTTTCTGCAGTGATTTCTATCCTCCAGAATTCGTATAACCTGCAATCGAATGTTGAAGAGATTCCTTAGAGAAGCAAAATCATACCTGCAGTTACAAGAAAGTTTAAGTCAAGTAGCAAAATTGGTCCATCAAACCAGCAACTGTCAATTTTATATTGTTTATACCCATTTGTAGCCATTCTCCAGTGATAAAATCTTGTCGATTTCTGTTCTTCATACTTAAAGTGAAATATATATGTAAGATTCGTGTTGTTCTGTTTGGTAAGGTCTATATTAAAGACTTTGAATCTTACAGCACATTGACATTTAATGAATAAATATCCACAATTATTATGTACAGTTGAGTTATATTTTAAAACAGTTCCGTCATTATCTGCAGCAGTCGTCTCTGCTCGGAAAAAATACGTCAGCTCTCAATGGCGTCCAGGGGAAAAAGTGTCTGTTCTATTAATTTTCTCGTAACTGAATACCGGAACGTGACTGGCTTCTGACAGTCTTGCCTTGCATTCCTACTCCAATGCAACTGACTCCTACCAGTCTCGTTGCTCTTATAATGAGTTCTTTCCAGACTAGTAGACAACTACCGTTGTCTAGTATTCCTACAACCGGCCATCCTGATGATCTTTCGTCCTCGAAAGGAACACGACAAACCTAAAAAAAAAAAAACACTAAACAGTATCTGGGAATACATTGATTCAGTATTAGTTATTGAACCACGACTTCATATGGTCAGCTGCTGTCGACGTCAAGTTCGGTCCTTCATGGTTTCCAACTTTCTCAACGTCAAAGCGATCATGGGGTTTCACTTTCTTCACTCGATATGGTCCTAAGAATTTCGGTCGTAATTTCATTCCGACACTAAATTGAGTCCGCTGAATAGCAATAAGATCGCCCTCTTTGTATTGATAAGGTTTCTTCCTCTTATCATACGTTCTTTTATTCTCTTCCTGAATTTTTAGGATATTCTCTTTGGCATCGTCTCTTAATTTCTTCCTCTTCTCTAGAAAAACTTCAGTATATTCTTCTTCTAAAAGCCGGACTATCTTGAGATCTTCTTTGTTTCGCATTTTCACACCTGTCAAAAGTTCGAAGGGTGTCCATCTTGTGCTTCTGGAGGTTGTACTATTGAGTATTCTTTGTACGGCGTCAACGAGTTTGAACCATTTGATCGGTTCTTCAATTGAAAGTTTGGATAACACTGGAATCAGGGTTTTGTGCATTCTTTCTACTTGTCCATTGCCTCTTGGGATTCCTGTTGTGATTTTTAGGTGTTCAATCCCGTTTTCGCAACAAAAATCTGTAAATTCTTTAGATGTAAAAGCGGATCCTCTATCCGAGATTATCCTCGCAGGATTTCCAAAACTATTTTGTTGTTGTTTGAGTTTATTTATTGCGTCACCTGATGTCGTAGATTTGGTAGGATATAACCAAGTGAATTTTGTGAATGCGTCTACTACCGTGAAGATATGCTGATAGTTCTTAGATGTTGAAGGTAACGGACCTATGAAATCAATGTGATAAGTGTATAATGGAACGTCTTCTTTATGAATTGGATTTAGAAATCCTTCAGCCTTTCCTAGCTTCTTATTACTGAGTATGCATGGTACACAATTACTTATAAAATCTTCAACATGTTTCCTCAATTTAGGAATAAAAAATTCACGCTTAACTACCTCTTCAGTTTTATTTACAGCGAAATGTCCTTTCTCGTGTGCATGTCGTATTATTTCGTCTTGCATAGCTCTGGGGACAACTAAAAGTTCACGATCATTATCGTATTTATACACGACACCGTTTTTTGTAAAATAATCTGAATTACTTCCATCTTCTATCAGTTTTTTAATTGCGGTAATGTGGTCGTCATTGGATTGGGAAGCAATTATTTTATGAGTTATTCCGTCATCTGCAATGATTTGCATCACTTGCATTACAGGGTATCTACTGAGTGCATCCACGTGGGCCATTTGTTTACCAGGTTTGTGGACTATTTCATAGTCAAATTCTTCTAAGAAAAGAGACCATCTTGCAATTTTAGGGGTTAAATCCTTTTTTTCCATAGTTTTCTGAAATGCTAAGCAGTCGGTGAATATTTTAAATTTCGAGCCTAAAAGGTAGTTCCTGAAGTGTTTAAGAGCCTCAATTAAGGCAAGTACCTCTAGTTCGTAACTACTATACTTCTTTTGTTGAGGTGTTGTTTTTTTGCTCTTATAGTATATTGGGTAAAACTTCCCGTCGTCTGACTGTTGGAGGAGCACCGCCCCAAATCCATGGCTACTTGCATCAGTATGCAGTTCTAGAGTCGCTCCCTGGCGAAAAATGTGTAGTACTGGGCTTTGTGACAACATTTCCTTTAAAATATGAAATGCTTCTTTTTGTTCTGGCCCAAACCTAAATTCTGTATTGTTTCTGAGTAAATCACTCAAAGGTTTGGCCACTTTGGCATATTGAGGAATAAACTTCCTAAAGTATCCTGAAAGACCAAGGAAACTTTGAAATTGTTTAGTTGTTTGTGGTTGTGGAAATTTCTGTACAGCCAACGTCTTAGCTGGGGAGGGTCGAATTGTCCCGTCTTCTATTACATAACCAGAAACTCTATTTTTCGTTTAAGAAATTGACATTTCTGAAAATTCAATTCTAATCCATATTCCGATGATATTTTTAAAACACGTTTAAGTTTCTCGATTCCTTCTTTCTCATCTCGTGAGGGAATTATCATGTCGTCCATGTAGATAACGAGAGTGTTATCCCTTAAAAGATCTCTAAATACCGTGTATATGTACCGCTGGAAAACACTGGGACTAACCGATAAACCAAAAGGGACCTTCAGAAATTCATATTGCCCTTCATGTGTAACGAAAGATGTATACTTGGTACTTTTCTCATTTACATCTACATGAAAAAATCCGTTTTTTAAATCAAGGGAAGTGAAAACTTTAGCTTCTTCCAAATGATCTAAAACGTCTTCTATTAGGGGTAAGGGAAATCTCTCTTTAATAATTTTCTTATTCAATTTCCTATAGTCAATACAGAGTCTAGAAGAACCGTCTTTCTTCTTACACAACACGATAGGGGCTGAGAAATCAGAGCAGCTAGGCTTAATGATGCCATCTTTCAACCACTGTTGTGTTTGAGTTTCAACTATTTTTTGCTCAGCGAACGGCATTCTGCGTGAACGCTGGCTTATGGGGACCTCGTCAGTCAAAATAATATTCATTTCCAAGTTCGTGCTTCTAGTCTTACACGGTTTATATTGGCTGATAAGTTTTGTCAGTTCCTCCTTCTGCTTAACGCAAGAAACATGATTTAGATCTAATTCGTCAAATGTCACAGCGTTAAACATTGTAGTTAGGAAACTTTCCGCTAAATTAACATTTTCTGATTTGTGGTGACAAGAAAAGTAAAACTTGTTATCTTCTGCTATGGTTCGTTTTGTCTCCAACTTAGTGTTTGGTTCCAGACGATTAGTTACTTCGAGATGAGTTCCGGTTTGAATTTTAGTTGAATCTGAAGTGTTCGCTAAATTAACAATTCTTGCGTAATTCACTCGAAAATTATCGCGTCTGCTCAAAACATGAATTCCGCTCTCTGATAAAGTAAGATTTAACTTATTTATGCAATCGAACCCAAGAACAATATGATCAGGAAAATTTTTTAAAACATAAACATCAGTAACAATAATGCATTCATCAATAATAATTTCAGTAGAAAAGAAACCTAGAGGAGAAATGTGTTCTCCTCCTATACCCATTAAAGTCACATTATCAAACCCCAATTTTGGGGATCCAATTTCAACATAAAATTCATATTTAATCATTGACACATCACTTCCTGTGTCGATTAGTGCATTAGATCTTTTCCCGCACATTTCAACATATTTTCTTAGCTTAGTACGAGAATTAAAAGGGCTATTAATTAAAGTTCTATTTACATCTCTTTTGGGACACACGTCGGCTTTGTGCCCATAATTTTTACATTTAAAGCATCTCACACCCTCAGTTTTCTTTTCACAATTTATCGACTTATGTCCATATTCATTGCAGTTGTAACATTTTATATGATTGGTGTTAGTTTGTTCAGGGCGCACGAAAGATCGAGGCTTTAATTTGTCAAAATCCCTATTGAAACGCTTCTTATATTTATTGTCTGATGTTTTCGAATCTCTATTGGTTTTTAAATGACATCGAGCCGCTTCATATTCGTCTAATTTATTGACGAGTTGGTCTATTTTCGTTATTTTCGGTAGCTCGTCTATAAAATGGTCTCGAACGTCATTGGGTATTTTTCGTTTTAGTTGATCGGTAATCATGAGTTCTTTAAGGTCTTGGTAATTTGATCTTAACTTCCAACCCACTCGTCCATTCTTCAAAGAAATTTTTCAGATCATGAGCAAAGTCATTCCAAGTAGAAGACGCTTCTTTTCTATGCGAAAGGAAATTTTGCCTAAATTGTTCCGGATTTAATTTAAAACGTTTCAACAATAATCTCTTGACATTTTCATAGTCATTAGCCTTTTCGTCAGGCTCACGCGTGATAAGATTAGCCAAATCCAATGGGAGTAAACCCAACAAATGTGTAACCCATTCCGTTTTTGGTATTTCGATACGACTAATCTGTCTTTCAAATAAAGTTAAATAACAGCTAATATCCTTATTCGTCTCGTAACGGTTAATCAATTTCAATAAATCGTTATTGTATAGGCTGGTAGTTTTACCATAACTGTTGCCTTGTCCGTTAGCAGTTTCGATTTCGAGTTTCCTTAATTCGAATTCGCGTTTTTCGGCTTCAATTTTCTCTGCGCGTCTTTCGGCTTCAATTTTCTCTGCGCGTTCAGTTCTAATAATGCTCAACAGATTTTTTGTCATCTCCTCATCATAATTTTCAGAATCTATTATAAGTTTCGAGCACTGCGCTACTTTGGGATTAGCTGGCACTATTAGGCCTAATTCGTCAATCAATGTTAGCAAATCTGCTTTTCGGGCCTTAGTTAAATATGCCATGTCATCAAGTAAAACAAAATTCTGTACTCACAGTTTCGAAAGTTCCTTCTATCCGTCTTTTCCGTCAACTCGTCTTTTGCGTCTACGCGTTTTTTCGTCTACGCGTTTTCTTTTTTGTCGTTTCAGTCTATCATCAGCACCACTTCAGGAGAAGTCATGAAACTGTTCTTGCAGATGATTAAAACACAAGTCTAGGTTTGCATAGAGAGTCAAAACATTCCGCCGGCCTGTTCAATCGTCACTGCTTTCGGGGTCTGCTAATCCGTCGTCGCTACCCTTAGTTGGAGCGGAAGGGGGGGTTCACGCCCTCGTACGAAGGAGGAGAATCGTCGCGGTCGTCAACGGTTTTTCACATCGCGGCCGAACCCTCATTTTTTGTAAGATTCGTCTTGTTCTGTTTGGTAAGGTCTATATTAAAGACTTCGAATCTTACAGCACATTGACATTTAATGAATAAATATACACAATTATTATGTACAGTTGAGTTATATTTTAAAACAGTTCCGTCATTATCTGCAGCAGTCGTCTCTGCTCGGAAAAAATACGTCAGCTCTCAATGGCGTCCAGGGGAAAAAGTGTCTGTTCTGTACCATATGGTACTTACCGACCCTTTTCCCTAACACGTGGACGCTGGAATGTTTCGGAATGCGAAAACAACTTTAGTCTTTGCACGTGCGGCTCCTCCAAGTTTTTGCGGTGGGGGACTCAAGTCGGCATGACAGACGGTTTCGCAGCTGTGTGGGGGTGTTTCTCTTCGGCAGAGAACATAAACATCTCTAGAGGGCTCGGAATTCACCCCCCCCCTCTCGTTGTCAGCGGCGGTTCTGCGAAGCGAACGTGGATTTTGAGGGAATTCGGACTCGAGATTCAACGAGAGACAGACGTCTCTGTTTTGCCAATTGTGTTACTTTGGCTTCAGGCAGGTTTCGGTTGTCGATGGCTGTGCCCATAATTATCTTGTAAATATTTATGTAAATAAATAGTTTAATTTTAAATCAGCTGTCCGTCAAATTCTTACATGACGGTACAGCTTATTATATTGGTGGCAGCGGGGTTGATAGATTAACCCTCTAACAGCCATACGGGTCTGAAGATCACCTCCTCAGAAACCCAAAACGCCCGAGTATCAGAAGCATTATAGCTAACTATTTCTTTCCCCCTTTTACTCATCATCAGAAGACCGTACAACAGATCCGAAACCCTCCGCTGTTTTAAATGAGGGGGTCGTATGGAAAGTGTTCTTTTTAACTTATAAGTCGATCTTAGAATTGGACAGGGTGTTTGCTGACGTTAAGTGACCATTACACAACATCTTTTAATCTCAAAAAGAAAAAAAAAGGATCAAAAATTGCGAAATTGTTAGAAAAAACATAAAGCAATAAGGGAAATTACTTGTAATAAAACGATGAAAATATTTTTTTCAATTTTAATTAAACAAACATATTATGCTCTACGTATAATTTTAAATACATATTTGTTCATTAATTGTTTTAAAACAGCCATTTATATATATTTTCCCCTTATTATTTCTCTCTTATCTCGTTTATTTCTAATCTCTTGCAACTAGAATATAAAAGTTATACTTTTTCTGTTGTGTTATCTCTCGGCAATAAGTTTGCAATTTTTTACCTTATTTTTAAAGCAACATATCAAAAATTCGTGATATTTTTATAGAAATAATATATTTTTTACTTTGAAATTGATGTTTAAAAAGTTTTTCGGAAATATAATACAGTGATAAAAGTAGTTATTTTTCAATAATTATTCCTTATAAATAAAATCTCAAAGCAAAGTGAATTTTTGATAATGGTTTCTTTTAAAATTTATGATCAAAAGCATCTTGATAAATCACTGAAGTATTATTATAGTTACGCCGAAATTATGTCCTTGAAATATAAGAAAGTTTTACTGGTTTGTGAGGACTTTTAAAAATATGCAGGTTTTCCAAAAAACACTAAGATAGGCAAACCTTCAAGTGTGGAAACTTTTGCTTATTTGAAATAAATTTCACACATTACTGTTATCACCAAACTCTCACTAATAAATCGAAAAGGTAGCATTTCTTACTAGCAATTCAAACTTATTCTTTACAATTTATTTCTTTTTCAGTTACTATTATATATGCGTAGGTAGAAAACGTGTCTTGGAATTAAATTTCACATAAAAATAAAAGCGATTAAGTACTTCAGTGAAATTTTGCGTTGAAAGCGACGTTCAAGTGTGCATCCCTCAAAATAAAAAGTGTAGTAGTTCCTTTATTTGTTTTAAATTTGTGACAGCATCTATTCTAAAAGACCAAAACCTGGTCAGATGAGGGAAAACATAAAACTCAACTGCTAATAATGTCATCTCCTTCTTATGCTATGCAAGCATTCTTAGAATTTTTTTCTTTTGATTATTGGGTTAAAACATACCCCGACCATTTCTTCTGGGCTAATGTTTTCAAAATGTCTTAAATTATTTCTGGTTACCGATCGAGACAAATGATTTTGTATACAAGAGAAGCTGACTTATCGACACGAGGCCAACTGTTCATCTCCCTCAGTCCTCAGGCTTCAAAGTTCCCGTCACTTGTACACAAACAACAACACTGGTTCTCTTATATGAAGCATAACCTTGAAAAGGACAATGGACAAAAAGGATAACTGGAACCCTTCTGTCCGAACTCCGCACTATTCTATTCAGAACAGGTAACAGTCGTTTACGCTTCTCTTTGTAGCAAAAGCATGTGTTATCCTCAAGCAGTGCTAAGAAGTACTAAAAAAGCCGCCTCGAATTGTTCACATACGATTTTTTTACCTTTCTTTAGAGGTCCAGCGTTAACCCCTTGGGTGGTAAATACCCATTTGAAATTTCGCATTGTGGGGATATCACGGGTAAGGTTGAAGAATTTGCTGGAAGCAAATGCCCATTGAGCACTCAGTTCAAAGGAACCAGACCGATATATTCTCTACTGCCCCAAAACCAAACATGGGATAAAAATAAGTAGAGTGGGAAATTGTATTTAAAATTATAGAATGAATTATCGAATTCTTTTAAAGGTATATTTGCTTTTATAGCAAGAATTATAGAATTATTTTTGATACATCTGATCGATCAAAAATTTTCATTTTCAATTTGTCTTTAACTGTAATCTAGAGTTGGTTATTTGGATTTTATGGCATGAGGTTAAGAACAGAATGAGCTGCATGCATGACCAAATAAAAACAATATATAAATAAAATATAAACGTTATAAGCATGAAGAAAGAAAATATTTTAAACATTTTGCCCCAGAACATTTATTGTGCAAACAGAAAATATGCAAAGCTCATGTTTTTTTCATCCATTGATGATGCAATATAGCAATAACAAATGAAACTATTATATGATTTATCCAAATGAATAGCATTTCTAAGATGCATTGCCCCCTCATGCATCCACAAAATCGAAAACCTTCAAAAATGGGCTTCATAGCAAAACCATGTATTCAAGATTTGTATGCTCACCATGTGTTTAGAAAAAGTAAAGGTTTGTAGCATATCGAGAACTCAGTCTAATTTAGGAGATGGGTACTCTTAAGCTCAGGTTCCGGGAACATGTCAAAAATATTAAATTATTCATTTAAAAATCTATTCTAACATACATTCACAGGTTAAAGTAGAAAAGTATCAAATAAAAACATTTCTATCACCTTAATATTGAGGTATTGAATAGATTTGTTTGTCAATAATAAATACAAAATTGTAGCTAATTAATTTATATTCTGTTTTCCTTAAGACATATTTTAAAATCTGGATTAGTTCGGGTTTTACAGAATATATACTTGCATTATATTCTCACAATAAATACCATAAATATATATTTCTCCAGTACTAATGATAATTTTTGTAGAAAATTTCTTTCACAGCAAATCAAGATTAAACATAAAATTTGCTCTAAATAAACACTTTTACTTATGATGAATTTGAAGTATATCTGTTAACAGTATCGAGAGAGAGAGAGAGAGAGAGCGATTTAAAAAATAAACTTACTAAAATTCTGGAATATTCTTATATAGAGCAATTTCTTCGGCATCAAAACCCTAATCATCTTTAAAACAGTTCTGACACAAGCACATTTTGCAAGTATGACACTCAAAGGAGCTTTCAATGGAACGTCCGCTTATAGTTTTAAGTCCAAGCTTACGACAACGAACACAAGTCCTTTTGCGTCCATCGATTTTTCTTTTCTTGTGAGCGTGAATAGGAGTTGGTGAAAATTCTGAAATATTTCTTTTTCGACACCCTTCTTTTGCCAGCTCGTCAATCAGTTCTAACTTGAAATCGTAGAGTTGAAATGATCGCTTTATCGTTGGAGAGTTGGTTGTTTTGTGCAAAATGTAGGCATTGCTAATGGCAGTGTCAAGTAGAAAGGAAAACACATACCACCACCATTTAGATGATTTCCTAGCTACTGAAAAATATTTTCTGCGTTGGTCAGCCAAATCAACTCCTTCCATATGTTTATTATAATCCGCGAAAGCTAAGGGGGACTGCACAAAATTTTTTTCTGATCCTTTCCTTCTGGTAACCAAGCAACTCTCATTTTTAACATTTGTAGATAAAAGATGTATCTGTTTTTTGTCTACCCAAGTTGTACATATAATGTTCGGAGAGTTTATGCACTGAAAACATTTAATTTCATAAGGAACCTTTAACTTTAAATTTTTTAATTCTTTGGGTAAATTTTTTCGGTTTCCCATCACAGTTCCACAAGAATATATTCCAATTTTTAATAGATCTTTCATCAGTATGACGCTACTGAAAAAGCGATCAAAGTATATTGTGTGGCTTTTATGGGCTATGTTTTTTACTAGATGCATCACAACATCATATCCCAATCCATTTGTTGATCTCGGGGTGTTGTCTTTTTTCCCACAGTATATTTCAAAGGACAGAGTGTATCCTAAGTAAGGTGTACACAACATCCAAATTTTGATGCCTCGTTTGGCGGGTTTTAAGGGCATATATTGTATAATGCCCAAACGTCCCTTAAATTTAATGAGTGCTTCGTCAACTGATAACTGAGCGTACGGCTTAAAATGCTCGGAAAACTTTTTGCGCAAATATGTTTGTAATGGTTCTACTTTTTGTGTGAAATTGAAATTTTCACTTTCCTTCTTAAGTTCGGATTCCCTGTCCGATATATGAAAATAGTGCTTTATTCGTAAAAATCTATTTTTACTCATCATCATTTTCACCCTTGTATTTCCGAGTGTTTCGTTTTTAGACCAGTAATCCGTGATTCTAGGCATCCGTACAATACTCATTACAAGCAGAACTGTAAAGAAATTCCACAGCTCTTTGATGCTCGCAATGGGTTCCCATCTCTCATCAGCACATCCTCGCGTTTTGGCGCAAAAGTCCGCATACTTATTGGTGTTAATCCTGATGCGTTCACATATCTCATCAGTCATAAATAACTTTAGGTAGTCCAACGCTGAAGAGCCAGGTGGTAACATGTGAACGGGACCAGAAAAATGATTAAATTGGGGGACGTGTATGCGTTCGTTATCAACCACTTCTGAATCCCATTCAATGGTTCCGTCGATATTTTCAGTTTGAGGAATTCCAGAAACATCTTCACCTTCGGATTCACTATCCACACTAATCGAATTGTTTCCCAATTCCTTAGTTGGCAATTCCGATTCGTCATCTTCATCACTCATATCCAAATCTGATTCATCTGTATCATTAAAGAGGATTTTGTCGATCTCTTCTCGAGTCAAAGTTCTTCTATACCCAGGCATTTTAAAAGCAAAATATCTCACAGAAGTTTATCTGACCCGCAGACAGAATGAAGAAGCTGATCTGTGTAGTTAGAAAAGGACCCCCTGACACCTGATGATCGCTTAAGGTGACAGGTCGATCTTCGAGACCCTTTTGTAAAGTGCGGTTGACTGATTACCCTCCTCACCGGTAGAGGGGAAGATACGCTGATTGAGTTTAAGGCCGGCCCGGGCGGGCAGCGGTCGTCTGGATGTAAAGCCGTTTCGGGCGGTTTGGCATTCAGAGGGTTAAAACAGCCTCAACAAGTAAATCAAACCTGCCGTTTTGCCTGAAAGAGAAGGCCGATAGAACTTCAAAACCAGAAGTTCGGATTGTCATTTCCGCTGTCGGATTGTCACTTTCGCTGGAGACCGTTTCCCTTGTCTTAGAGAAAGCGAGAAGGAGGTACCGGAGTCACCGACCCCATCCATCACCAAAACTCGTCGCAAGAAGTTCTGGTTTTGGTTTCGAGTTGCCGGCCCTTTTCAACGGAGCGTGAGCGGAATCGACGGAAAGCTCGACAAGTCCTGTTCATCAGGGGAATAGATTCCCCACCGGTTCGTCCAGAGATCATCTTGATCGGCTATTATAGGTTCATCGCGAACCGTTTTTTCGTCAGTGGCGCAGTGCTATTTGTGCGCGTTGTGGAAGAGGTCGAGACGACCTACACCAGTGGGCTTTCAGCCGAAGAGTGTGTTTGTGGGCTTTTTAGCCGAAGATAGTGCAGTGCAGTGTTTCCACCCGTGGTCCAGCCTGTGGACAGTGGTGCCAAGTGATCCAAGTCAGCAGATACAGGTTAGTGCCATTTCCCTATTTTGTCACTGTGACTAAGTTTCAAGAATTGTGTAATAGCTAAAATTTTGTTAATCTCAATTAGTGTGGTCACTCCAAAGGGAATTGATTTAGCTTAAGTATTTTTTTTTTAATCTGTATTGTGCATTTTAGAATTGCTAAATTATTGTATGTTGTGAGATTACGGTATGTCGTAAAAAGTATTGAATTGGGTGTTGTGCAAAAGAATTGTTTTTTTTTGGCAATTTTGAATTTTCGAAATGGCGTACTTGGGCAAAGGTAGGAAACAAGATCTAGAGGAACTAGCGGAATTTTTGGAAAGAACGGTTACTCCGGG
Organism: Metellina segmentata; assembly: GCA_947359465.1. Classification (NCBI taxonomy): domain Eukaryota; kingdom Metazoa; phylum Arthropoda; class Arachnida; order Araneae; family Tetragnathidae; genus Metellina; species Metellina segmentata. The sequence goes on from OX375881.1 coordinate 57,406,810, forward strand.
ATTAATGACATCCCAACTTAAGGAGTTAATCCTCTCGCACGATTCCTACGATGAGGAATACACAAAAGTGGCGTTAGAAAGGATTATACAGGAAAGACGGGAGAGGCAGGAAAAAGAACAAGCAAGTAAGGATAGGGATAGGGAACAAGAAAGACAGTATAACTTTGAGCTTGAAAAACTACGGATTGAGGCATCCCGACGAGAACCCCGCGATCACGTCGACTCATTAAGTTCCCAGGGAAAACCACGAATAGATATTTTAAAACTGGTTCCCAAATTCGATTCAGACCAGACCGACATTAGTCTGTACCTGATAATGTTTGAGCGTCAGGCTAAGAGGGCTAACATTGAGAAAAAAGACTGGGTGTCTTGCTTACAACCGGTATTGCCTCTGGATATCGTGCAGATCATCGCACGCGAACCAGATGAAGTAGCAGAAAACTATGACCACGTCAAAGAGCTTCTGCTAAAGCGGTATAAGTTGAGTCCCGAAATTTTTCGCCAAAAATTATTCCACCATAGCCGAAAACCGGATAGCACTTGGAAGGATTTTATTTTCGAAACCCGAAATTATCTGGAAGAGTGGATTCGAGGGTTGGAGGTTATGGACTATGAATCTTTAAAAGATTTAATGATAACGGACCAAGTCAAAAGACGTGTCCCGTTGGAGGTGAGGGACCATTTCCTCGATGATTGGGCTAAGATTAAAAACCCCGGCAAATTAGCCGAACTGCTAGATTCCTACGAAGACATTCGGAAACCCAAAAGAAAGCCTTTCGAAAAACCCAAAGGAAGTACGCCTTTCCCAGCAAAAGTAAGAGAGAGGAAATACCATCCTGCTCCCGCTCGAGGGAGAAACGATTTTTTCCCGCCTAGTTCCCAGGGAAGGAAATTCGACACTTTTGACCGGAGACGCACGCCGCTTTGTTTTGAGTGCAACGCGAGCGACCACCTAAGGCCAAATTGTCCGAGGTTGGGGAATAGGGTGACAGTTGAATCGGTAAATAGACTCGGACGGGAAGCCGTATGTACAAAAGGGATCTGTAAACGCTAAAGAAATAAACGTCCTTCGAGATTCGACCTTGGATTTGGTACACCAAAATTACGTGGACCCCAAATCCTACACGGGAGAGACCGTGTGGATTCAGCAACCGCTAGACTCCTATCAAATTTCGTTACCCTTAGCGGAAGTGAAAGTAGAAGGAGGTTTCGGGTCAATCACTACCAAGGCAGCTGTCTTTGCAAACACCGCCGATGTGCGACGATACATCTTAGGTAACCGAACAGCTCAGATGATTCGCGAATTAACGGGATATGAGTTCTCGGAAACTGAGCAAATTAATGCCGTTCAAACGCGTTTACAGAAACGGCAGTCAGAAGCGAATGTTTTGGGGGAGGGGGAAAACCCCCAAGTAGTTTCGATTTCGCCCTCGCCGGGGATAGACAAGACAGCTACAGAATTGAGGTTGGACGAACCGCTTGTTATTCCCGTGGCGGAGGCAAGCGGCATGGAATTGGAGCTTCTGGAAGTAAAGAGAGAGGAATTTAAGAAGGCGCAGGAAAATTGCCCTAGTTTGAAAAAGGCGTTAGAGATGGCGTCCGACCCAAAACGAAATCCGAGGGTGGTAATCCAGACCGCGATCGCAAAGGTGCGAACGGAAGAACCGTTGGTTCTTCCAGTGGGGGTAGCAAGTGAAACGACGGGAATGATTTTCCTGGAAATACCGAATAGCAGTAAGGGAAAGATAACGGAAGGTGGCCCAGGGTTAGAAGAAGAATTAGAGGTGTCCGTTTCCGTTCAGGAGGAAACTTTTGAAATAGGTCACGTGGGCCAAAAGGGGAAAAGAAAAGAGTTGCTAGTGAGTGAAGGGGTGAAGCCAAGACCTTTAGCGTTAGGTTCCGGAGCCGGATCAGATTGGGACCCACAACTTACACCGTTAGTGTTTTCCACGGTACACGTGAGCAGCGTTTACGCCCCGGCAGAATTGGTGCACGGGAAGAGTATAAAAACCTCAGACACCTTGCGGTATGAGAAATGGTTAGGACCCCAGATAAAATTGTCACGAGATTGGCAGGAATGTGAAATCGGGAGGGTATTGATGATTTTGGCAATGCATCGACCAAAAAAATTGGAAATTCCGCGATCGAACACCGATCTGGGAAAGAAAAAAACACACATTCGGGCTTTCCTGGGTTTAGCCGGGTACTATAGTAGGTACATCCCTATGTATTCTGTGGTCGCAGCACCGTTAACCGATGCCCTAAAGGGGAAGGTAAGAAAGGGAGAAATTGTTTGGACGAACGAATGCGAAAAGGCATTCCAGGAATTAAAGGCTAAACTGACGAGCGAGCCGGTGTTATTTGCACCCGATTTTGAACGTGAGTTTATTGTACAGTGTGATTCTTCAGATCTTGGGATGGGGGTGGTACTCACGCAGTTGAATGTTCAGGGGGAAGAACACCCCATTTTATACATGAGTAAAAAATTTTCCAAAGTCGAGCGCACTTACTGTACTTCAGAGAAGGAATGCGCTGCTATTGTTTTCGCTATAAAAAAACTGCACTACTATCTAGATGGGAAAAGGTTCGTTGTCGTCACTCACCACAACCCACTGGTCTGGTTGCGCACCAACGCCAGTTCAAACCCCCGACTAATGAGATGGGCACTGGCACTCCAGCCCTATAACTTCGAGATCGTCCATCGATCGGGAAAAAAACACTTGAACGCCGACAGTCTGAGTCGTGCTTTTCACGAGAATTCAAAGAGCTAAATAAAATGTAATTGAGGAAGATTTGTGTTGTATAGTGTAATATTATTGCGAATCATGTTTTGAGTTGAGTGAAATGGAGATTTTTGTAGTTATGGCATTTCACTTAAATGTTTCTTTTTTCTTTCTGGAGATTTTAAGTGCTAAAATTGTGAATCATGTTTGCTCGGAGTGAAATTGGTAGCCTTGTAATTATGAAATATTCATCTATGATATCAGTATCTTTTGCTGAGGATTTTAAATGTTAAAAGTTGTAAACTATGTTTTGCGTATGGTGGAATTGATTTCTTGTATCTATGTTCTTCACTCGAGTACTTTTCGCTGAAAGCTACGTGCAAATTTAAATTATGTTTTGTGTAGAGTGGAAATTAATTTTGTGTTTAGGATGTTTTCACTCTGTCATTCTAAACCACTGTCGAAGATTTGTAGTTTTAAAATTGCAACTCATGACGTGTGTTGAGGGAAACTTAGGAATTTGGTTTTCGCTTAACAAGATTGATATTTTATAAATGTTTGGGTGTATTTTGGTTGGTTTAATGAAAGTATTATTATAGTTCGTATGGTTTGTTTATTCTGGGTTCGCTTAGCGAAAATATTGAATTTAGAAATATGCTTTGTTGTATTTTTGTCTGGTTAATGGAATTTGTATAGTTCGTATTGTGTATTGAAATTTTGGGTTTCGCTTAACGAAATTCTTATATGTGATGTGGTTAATGTGATTTGGTTTTAGTTTTAACGAATTTGGTATAAGTCTTAAATTTTGGTGTTTATTTTGTTTTTATTTTAATTTGGTATTTGAGCCTTGAGTGACCATACTGTAAGGGAGTAGAAAGTTACTCCGGTATATGAATTTTAAATTGATTGGATTTAACTTGCCTTACACATATTCTTGAGTCACGGTTTCAGGATATGGTGGTGGTAAGTGATCTGTTATTCTGAATTGCCAGTGGGTGATTATCCGTGCATCTGTGGATGCGTACGTTGAAAACTTTTCACCTTTGGGAAAAGTTTTTTCAGTAGTGGGGGCGGTTGTACCATATGGTACTTGCCGACCCTTTTCCCTAACACGTGGACGCTGGAATGTTTCGGAATGCGAAAACAACTTTAGTCTTTGCACGTGCGGCTCCTCCAAGTTTTTGCGGTGAGGGACTCAAGTCGGCATGACAGACGGTTTCGCAGCTGTGTGGGGGTGTTTCTCTTCGGCAGAGAACATAAACATCTCTAGAGGGCTCGGAATTCACCCCCCCCCCCCTCTCGTTGTCAGCGGCGGTTCTGCGAAGCGAACATGGATTTTGAGGGAATTCGGACTCGAGATTCAACGAGAGACAGACGTCTCTGTTTTGCCAATTGTGTTACTTTGGCTTCAGGCAGGTTTCGGTTGTCGTTGGCTGTGCCCATAATTATCTTGTAAATATTTATGTAAATAAATAGTTTAATTTTAAATCAGCTGTCCGTCAAATTCTTACATGACGGTACAGTTCTATTAATTTTCTCGTAACTGAATACCGGAACGTGACTGGCTTCTGACAGTCTTGCCTTGCATTCCTACTCCAATGCAACTGACTCCTACCAGTCTCGTTGCTCTTATAATGAGTTCTTTCCAGACTAGTAGACAACTACCGTTGTCTAGTATTCCTACATATATATGCTACCCTAATATAATGGAAAGAATACATGCTTTAAGAGGGGGATGGTCCCCCATGTGCTGCAATTACACTAGCAATCCTTCTGGGCTTACTTTCAACAAAGTTTTGATACACAGCTATGGGTATTTGTGTTCATTCCTACTGCAAGAATGTCGCCAGCGCAGCTGTAGATTTTGGACGTGGTTCCCTGGTCCATAAGTGTCGCTCTTACTCGTCCCACAAATGTTCTATGGGGTTTAGGTCGGGACTCTGAGCAGGCCAGGGAAGCCGCTTTAAATCCATATCTTGATACCAGTGCTCGAGAGAGGCTGCAACATGACATGGATCATTGTCGTCATGGAAGTAACCTTTCTCCATTCCATAAAATTGCCAGAGCGCAGGAAGAACCTGACTGTCCAAAATGTTCATGTAGGCATCAGCGTTCAATTTACCATGAACAAAATGCAAAGGTCCCAGGCCATACCACGAAAAACACCCCAAACAAGTACACCACCACCACCGAACTAGAAGGTTGGAACGATGCACTCGGGTAACAGACGTTTGCCTGGCATTAAAAAAACCCAAACATGCCCATCCAACTGGAAGAGCGTGACTTGTCGGCCCATAAAAGTTTTCCAGTGGTACACAGTCCAGTTGCGACATTTCAATACCAAGCGAATCTACCGGCTTTGTTGGATAGGGTTTTGTTTGGTTTGTGAGCAGCAACACATCCGTCAATATTGAGAGCATGCAGTTCTTTCCACAAAGTATTGAGGTGCACCATAACCCCCAGCTGCCTGTTGATGATTTGAAGAGGTTTCTTGTGGTTCTTACGAACCTCACGCATCAGGACACGTCGATTCCATTTGGTCAGTTTACATGGACGACAAACATGTGCAGTTCAAGTCCCAACTCCTGTAGTCTTCCACTTCTTCACGACACCACCAAAAGTTGACTGTGGTGTGATAATTTTACCACAATTGTGCAAACAGACTTGCCACTAATGTAACAACCAACTATAAGACCTCTTTCAAAGTCACTATGTTTCTTGCGTTATGACATTGTCTTATTTTCAACACAGAACTAGAAATGTTACCACTTTGTGTGTCGTATTTAACCTTAGCAGATCACTGAATTTGCATAAAATCCTACATACAGTCGGATTTTATGCAAATCTGCTGGCATCCGTTCCATTATTGTAGGGTAGTGTATATCTATCTAAATATATATAATACACTTATATACTTACACTAATATATCTATATATATAATTCTCTTACGTGGCACACAAAAAAGACGTTATTTGTAATCGCGTTTTGGCAACACTGTACGATTGTTTGTTTATCGCGAAATCTCGCGCATCGATTGAATTTATAGCGTTATCGGATGAAATTTTATTGAAAAAAAATTAATTTTAGTCGAGCTGTGGCAGTTTATAATAGAAATCAAAGAAAGCGGAGGATCTTTTCAGGGCCATTTAAAAAACGGTCCTTTTCAGGGCCAACAATTGTAGTTCAACAAGACGCTTGCACTACAACTTTCGGCGACAAACTTAATGAAAGAGTGTGGGTCGTTTGAGTGCTGGGAAAATGTACACACAAACAACATGCTGGGTATTCAATTTCCAAAGCAACGCTCACATTTCGAGTCAAAATTTGATCAAAGTTTTCATTTGAATTCTGATTTCAGAGATACTGTATATATTTTTTCTGTAATACAGCAAATTTAGATTTGAAAAACATTTTTTGGTAACACATTTTGTAAACAATCCCTTCTGCTAGGACACATGTCTTTATTGAGGCGAGCGAAGCGAGTATAGGTTCGCGCAGCGAACCAATGAGGATTGCGAAACAATCCTCCGGGGGTTGGCGAGCGTTTGCGAGCAGGGGGCAGGCCCCCTAGTATAATATACTTTACAGCAAACACATACAAATTCAATTGGATTGGTTCCAATATTTTATAAAATAATATAGTTTTTAGTTTGTAAAGGATTTTATTCTTTTTATTTCCAATAAAAATGTTTGCATAAAAATAAAAGTCTCCAAATTCAATGAACGTTTCAGTGGTATTTTTTCCTAAAAAAGGGACGGTTATATTTAAAGAATTAATGAATTAATTAAATGTGTAACAAAAACACAGTTTTTCTAACACATATGTTCCAAATATGTTTAAATATAAACAGAAACAAAACATGACCAGAGAATAAACACGTTTAACTACATTAAAGCGACAAGAAAGTAAAAGAATGACAATGTTGTGCCAAACGTTCCTCATATTTTCCAGAGGCAAAATGTAACAGTGTCGCCTAAAGGGAGAAGTTGAAACTAAGCAGAAGGTCGCTAACAGTATGCATAGCATTTTTTTTGGCCGTATAACAAAACATTGTGGGTCGTTTTAATCGAAAAAGTGCCATAATTAAATCAGGCCATTATAGCGCAATGCCATATAAAGGAATAGCGAGGTATAGGTGTGTGTATATATATAAATGTGTTCTTCTTAGACAGATAAGAAACATTTATGAGTTCATGGAAAGGGTAAGAAAAAAAATCATAGTATTTAATTTAAAGATAAATTTATTTGAATCAAATCTTTATGCTGTGGGGTTGACTATTAGTTCTTATGTTAAGTGGGTACAATAACAGTACCAAACACAGCATATAGGCTAAATGAAACTTTTATGTGATTTACATTATTATTTTGTTGTCCTTATAAGTTTAAACTTTATACATGGTAGAACATTATATGTGGAAGTTATAGCAGTTTCTAGGTAGAATGCTTTAATAAATCTAAGTTTAGAAAATACAGCAAGACAAAATTTTATACTTAAGATTTTCTCATTGAAACAACAACAAAAAAATGCTTTTCAAAGCACGATTTAACAAAAATTGTTTATTACAACATAAAATTATAAAAAATATATATCGGACCTTTAACAAAGGACTAAAAACCTCGGTTCTCCCGACCCATTTTCTGAGCACACAAAATGAACCTTGATGCCATCACTAACTCACCTCACCTTAATACCTTACTTTTGAAAATCAATTGCTGTAAATTCCCAAAAATTCAAAGTAACTTTTGTAATTTCATGATTAGAATAGTTTCACAACGATCTATTTAAAATTTAATTTTCTATTTAAATTGCTGAATCAAAATTTAGATTATGATATAAGTAAAAAAAAAAACTTGAAATGGCATAGAAAAAGAAAATCATGTACTAACAATTCCAGTCCTTAAATCTTGTTCTTTTTTCTTCAAATCTTGATATTCAACACTATCTGCTTCCTGAAAGAAAATAGCTTGTACTCTCAACTTAAATTGAATTCAAAGTTTCAGTTTCTTTACATAACTGAGGCAAAGAATTTTAGGACAAAGCATATACTGAGGCAAAGAATTTTTATAACAAAAAAGGAAAAGTTTATTGCAAAAAATGTGGGACTTTTCAGCACTTTAAATCTCCAAAATACGAGGCTCATCCAGAAAGTAAGTTCTGTTTCTTAAAAAGGACAAAATAATTGTTTTTCAAGCCATTTTATGTTTACATGAAAGGTCATTTCTTGAACTATTTTTCTACAGTTTCCACCAATGTTGAGCTATTTGTCATAGTGGGTGACCAACTTACCTGTACCTTCCTCAAAGTAAGTTCCCACCAGTGATATGATGATTGCCATATCTTAATAGCATTTTTTTGTCGTCACTTTCAAAGCAATGACCTCCAAGGTCACGCTTCATGTGCAGAAACAAATGATAGTCAAACGGTGCCAGGTCTAGTCTGTAGGGGGATGATCGAACTGTTGCCCACCAAATTCCTCAATTTGCCTTTGAATGAACACCAGCAGCATGGGGCTGAGCATTGTGTCGTGAAGCAATTCCTTGACTAAGCATTCCTCTACTTTTGTTTTAAATTGCACATCTAAGTTTTTTCAACTCACTTTCTCACCATACTAACACTCATTGCACTTTCACCAAAAATCTCAGTAATTTGACAATGAATTTCAGCAGGCTTTACATTCCTTGCATTCAAAAAACGAATCTCACAGTTGGGGGGGGGGGTTCTTTAATTGTCTTAAACATTTCTAGTGATCACAACAAAGTCAAACCACAACATAGATTGACCGTAATGGTGTCAGTGGAAAGGTTATGGACAAGGAAGACTATTGCGCATGCGCGGAGCACTGTCAGTAGTGCTGAGGTGGTGGAAGAACGAAACGGAACTTACTTTCCAGATGCGCCTTGTATAATCTACATTTTATTCATAGTCACAATGTAAGCTCCTGTTGCTATAGTGATACTTAATATAAATGTCTAGGTTAACCAAAATGCAGTTTTCCTATGTGTGGAATTGTTTTAGTTCTCTAAGGAATGCCAAAATTTTAATTGACACCTGACATAAACAAGCCTTTAAACATACAATCAGTAAATTAATAAAAACATATTATAAGGACAAGACTACTAACTTTTCGATCCGCTAAGATTTGTTGGTCAGTTTTTCGACTTAAATGATAAAAAATAACGCATATTGATTGATATACATTATTGATCAGCATAATTCATCTTCTCTACTATTGTAAAAGGAGCGTTGTCCAGACAAATGGATAGGACTTACTGTAATGAAATTTGACAGAGGTAGTCCTAATTATATGTGAATTTTTTGTGAAGCCCAAATTTTAAAATTTAATCTAGAGCATTTTTTTATTATTTTGTTTTCCTAGAATAGTAACAGTGGGAAGAGATTACAGATTCTAAATTTTTTCCATTCATTTCCTAAGCACAAACGATTCCAGCGAAGCAAAACAAAACAAATAAAAAAAATTTTGACAGGCATTTATTTCTTTTTTATTTTAAGTCCAAGTTTTCATTTTTACAATCAGTAAAGATAGAGCAAATTTTTCAACTGATTTGAAATCTGGGGAAAATTTTACATAAAAGTGATACCTTAAATGTGATTTTCTTTAAATAAATAATTTTTCAATTGTAACTTCTATATTTCCGCAGTACAAATTTGGCCACATTCAAAGAAGGTATTCATTATGAACACAAAAAGGACTCTGAGGTTTTCTATCTTCATGATTGTTAGAGAAAGAGTGAAAATTTCAAGGAATTTGAAGTCTGCAGAAAACTTTACAAAAGATCAATATTTCAGGCAGTCCAAATTTTATGTGAACTCATTATTAAAAAATTATGGTTTTTTCTTTTAATGTTTTCAGTATCAGTAAGGACACAAAAAGACTGTCACAGGCAACACTGTACTCTCCTGCTAGCACATATTTGATAATAAAAGAGATAATATGAAATTATGATACATGCATGTTATTACAACTTAGTACTTGGTTTTCATAATATTTTAAACACAACTTAACGAGGTTTTCACAATATCAATGTTTAGCTTCTGAGCAGAATTTCAATGAATAAAAACAAGCAGAATAATGTTGATTTCAGAAATATTTTAATTTCTGAAATACAATTTCTAATAATATTTTAACTAAATAATAAGTAACATATTACATTTTAGAGAAAAGATGTTGGTGCTTCTAGTGTGAATTTATATCAAACTTACTTTCTGCTTTATACATTCCTGCAATTTGGCATGATTTAAAGCAACAAGCTGATTCAGCTAAAAAGGAAAGAGTGATTAGATTAATATGGTTCTTATCAAACTACAATGCACCAAGTTGTAATGTAGTATCAAATTTTTACAAAAAGTATACATTTAATGAAACATCAAAAATGAAGAGTCATAGAGAATTCATAGCAGAATACCTTTAACTAAAAATGGTATGGAAACTAAGACTCTTTATCACTCAGTTTCTTGTCAGGATAAAGATAATGGGAGACAGTAAGTAACAAAACATATATCATCTCATTAGCACAAAAAGAAAACCATCATTAAACTAAAACTGGAGGATCCATGATGAAAAAAGTGCCAAGATATAAGAAATTCAATTTTCTGTGGAAAAGGGGCATACAAGTTGTTCTGTAATTGCAGTAAACATTGAATTTTTTACAGTATTATTTTTTTTTTCAAAAGGTTATCAGGTGTCAGAGTGCCAAATAACAATGGCTCAAAACTTGCAAGTTTCTTTTAGTTGCTTTCACACTTTGCTGTAATTGGTCCTCAATTCTATTTTTAAACACATTGTCTGCTAAAAAAGCTATTTTAAAAAACAGGATTTCGTCAAGTAGCAGATTTTATGATCATGATTTGAAATGTAGATGTTTAAGGAAGTCTCAAATTGATTCATATAGTTACAAACAATATAATTAAATAATTATTAATAATTATTAATTAACAATATAATTAATAATTATTAATTATTAATTAGATAATTAAACAATTATCTTTAAACATAATACAAGTTCTGGCAATAAAATAGCATTGTGTGCAGTGAAGGAATGAGTCCATGCCCCAGATGAGTCATAGATAGCTGATCTTAATCTTACATTTAATATTTCATTTCTGATGTTGTGAAAAATAGAAACAGATGTACAATAATGTACTTTATTTTCCAACCAACTTTAAACGTAAGTTTCTACACCTGGACAGGCAATTTTTTATGTAAAAGTTCAATTTATACCAATTATTAACAGAATGTTCCTAATTTTACCAATACAATTTTTTAATTTATTAAAACTATGATGAATGAAAATTTTTTTTTTTTGAAACTATGATCTAGATTAAATATAACAAAGAAGGGAGTCTGAGGTTTTCAGCATCATGATTGTTCAACATTGAAATGTTGTGATGAAAAAATAGAAACAGCTGTATAAAGGTATACTTTACGTTCCAGTCAACTTTCTCAAAACAGCATTACATCTAACCTATTTAATACTAGAATAAAGCAGAAATCTTACAAAATGACAAGAGTTAAACTCAAAATTTGAAGTGCATTAAATAGTTATGTTTAGCTCAAATAGGTTTTGATTTTACATTGTTTATTCAAGACAGGGAACACAATTCCAGATATTCTACTTGAACAAGCATTACTTTATGTTAAGTTCAATTGATACAAATTGTCAACAATGATCCTAATTTTACTAACAATTTTCAATTTTATTAAAACTAAATAAATAAATAAAGTAAATCTCTCGATTTATCTGTGTAAATAAAAATGGCAGCGTTCGAAATCATTGGTGGTCTGAGACCACTAAAAGTAACGATCGGACCAAGAGATTAAAAATTTGGGTAGTCCGCAGGACCAGTAGCTATAATGAGAAACTTAGGGTATGTGTTTCCTTATAAAATAAGTTTGAAACTTCCAAACCTTACTTTTGGCAAGCTGTCAAAATTTATTTCAGACACGTGATTGAGAATTACAGAATTCGTATCAGCATATATTGGAATCGTTTCTGCCTCCAAATAGCAAACACAATAATCGGCGCCTGTTGATGATCGGAACATCCTAAAAGAAAGAATGGCTGCGGAGCATTTCCGGTCTCGTTATCACTATCATCGGATGCGCTTACTTGACCACATGGTTTATTACTCCAGGGCTTATAACAGGTTTTAAGGTGTAAAAAAGTGACTACTCGAACAAAAAAAAAGGGACAAATAGAAAAAAAAAAGTGACAAATAACAATAATGCCAAATATATCCAAGTATAAAGATAGAAAAGAAAAAAAAGATACTCTCCAGTCACCCCTATCTTTTCATTTTCTTTCTTTGGAAGGATATTTACTTTCATTTAAAAAGCATAAAATTTTGAAATGATATTAACAAAAAAATAAAACGTGTTTTTCATTTTTGACATAGCTTGAAGAATTTTTAATTTCTTTAAAAGATTGTCTGATTTTTTTTTGTAGAAAAAGTCTGAAATTAAATTTGTCTCTTTTTTCTCACGACAAGAAAGTGCATTTTTTTTAAGTCTGTCTTTGCTGACCAGCATCATCTGAGACTTTTGCCGCCCCATCAAGCACTGCTTCCCTAAAATCGTTGTTTTTTATCACTTTCTTGAGCCTATCATTGGCTTCCTTTAACAATTTTGAAGCACTGTACAATGCCTCATCCTCTTCCTTATGCATAATTTTAAGTTTACATTCTTCTTTTTCTTTCATGTCCTTTCTCGATATAATTTTCTTATGTCTTCCGCTTTATATCTTTTAAAGAGGCACTGTAGGCTTTATATGCAACCCTTCCCATAACCATTAGATTTGATGTAATCGGCACCAAATAAGGTCGATTTTCAAAATTGGCCAAGCTTCTTTTGAACGTCATCAATGCATTGAGTGTGCGTTCTGACATTGATGCTCTGTCTTTTGTCAAAGCTCTTCCTGAGGCTGAGAAGCCATGTTCAATGTCAGTACTACCATGAGAAGGTGCCAGAGCAGCCTTCACTAGCTTTGACACAACTGGGTATTTAGGATTCACACCACTAATGTCTTGCAGTCTGAAGAACTCGTCCCAGTAAACATCAATAGGCTTCATTCTATGGAGTAATTTCCACTCATCCAGTAGTATGTCTGTTGAGACCTCCCATGGCATTGCTCTTGCAACTTCTAATGCTTGTTGTACTCTCACCACTGAGTCTCTCAAGAGGACTAAGACAGGATAAACTTTTAAGGAAAGATGAACTGAAGGAGGACTTTTTCAAAAGATATTTAACACAAGCAATGTAATGCTTCTGAGCCCCTTAGAAAAAAGAAATTCCTTTCCTTCTCTTTCACATTCTGAAATGCTTCAGAAATTTGATCTCCAATCACAATATCAGCCAGAGGCAAGTTTCTAAGAACATGTATCTTCCAATTCATCCATCTTCAAATCTCGAATAAATCTCTCTTTGTATGTCCTATCTAAAATTGTTTCTTGTCAACAATTTCAGTTGAGAATGAAGGTTATGTATTAGGGCTTCCTTTTTCAGAAGAAATTCGATCACATGATTAAATATACTTGCACTTGTTACAACAAATATCACCACAGCCTTCATAGTTTCTTTCTAAGTAAATGAACAATTTTCATGTAACTTGGTCTTTGTATCATGTTTGGCTTCTTTATTGGAATGTAGTCAAGGAAATACTTTCGCACTGCAATCCACTGTTCAAGCAACCTTTCAGCAGCTGGTTTTAGGCTTAGCCACCAGCTTGAACAATGCTTGATGAAATAGTGAGTGGGAAATTTCAAGTCTCCTTGAATTTGTTTGTATGTTGACCAACACGTAGGTTACTGATTAAAAAATCTGTGAATAGAAAAAACTAGTTCAGACACATCTCACCGAAGCTTCAAAGCTCTTCTTCCTATATCGAAATCCTTAGCACCAGACTATGTGACCAAGTGGTGGAACTTGATAGAACAGCGTTCCACGGTCTTTATGGAAATTATGAAGGAAGGAAACTACATTCTGCTGCTCCGTATTTAGAAGGTTGCTATTGGTTATTTGATGGCAAGATTATTTTGTTTGGTGATACTTGAGGCTCCAATTCTTTTCGCAAACCGAAATCAATAGTATAGCAGCAGGCGCCAGTTGTAGCATCACATTACGATTGCCTCAAATAAATATAAAAAAGGTTTGATTTTGGCAGAAACACAGGCGTCATTCAGAAGGGGGACGAGAATTTCCGTCCCCTTCTGAATGACGCTCAAAATAGCCTACCTGCCATGGAGGAAACTAGCCTGGAAAAGTTCAAACGCAAGATGAAATTACACAATATGTACTAGGTTAACATTTGACATTTTTAGAGGAAAAAATGATTGTTTTTAATTATGCACTAAAAATTGTTTTCTCCAAGTAGAATTTAAGAACTTAAACATCTGAAAAAAAATGACAAAATGTCAAACAAAAAAGTGACAATAAGTGATGTGTTATAAGCCCTGTTACTTATCTCTTGCTAGTTCTTTTGTGATGGCCGTTGCATCCGATCTCTGAAAGTGGGGCAATTAGAAGCAACTAAAATATATATCTACAATTTGACAGAATTTATATTCGACAAAGTAAAAATTTCACTCGTGAATGGCGTGTGAAAATTTTTTGCCTTAAATTATACCGCTATTAACTAAATTCATTTATTATTTGAGGAGAACACCAGCTATGATGGCAACGGACCAGTACATTTTTGTATACACTTATCCCTAGGACCAATCACTTTTATTTCTCTTTCCTAACGCTGTAAAAATGGGATGTTTGTACTTTTAATATTGTATTCTAATGCAAAATGAGTTGTTTTCACATTTGGTATATCTGTATGTTTCTGCCCGCATTACGTTCATATGACGGTATAATTTTATGACTTTGCCACCCCTTGGCGACAAATAACGATTTTGATGATAGAAAAAAAGTGGGTTTTGAGAAAACTTCCAAAAAACCAGAAGTTAGCATGCAAGAGAAAAGAAACTTAAGAGGCTTGCAAGAGATAAGTAAGAAGCTCGCAACTTAAAAAGATAAATTTGTTTTAAAGCATAATTTGATATTGCAAACTATAAAACTTAAAACATATACTTACTTCCTCTTTGCTGGGTTGCATGTTTTGTAAAGCAAGTAAGCAATCATTGTACTGCTCTTCAAGAGACTCATTCTCTTTAATCAAACCATATATTTTCTCCTTTTCTTCTTGCTGAAAAATAAGATAATGTAATGTTAAAATAAACAAAATTTTGAAACAAATGTTTTAAAGTTTACTAAATTTAAGAAAAAGTACAACATTTTCAAAAGTCAATGACAAATTAAACGTAAAATTAGCTTGTATAACAAATACTGCATTAGTCTGAATAATGAATTCAGATACATTATCTTTCAATACAATACAACTTTAGTTCTTTAATTGCAGTACAATATAATTTTAGTCATTTAACCATAGTTACAGAACTCAAATGCTTAAAAGAGAAGGGGTTTCTTATCAACTTAGGAAAATCAATTTGAGAAGATTGCTTGACATTAAAATTTGGTTTTTAGTAAAGCAAAATAAAGTAGAAGATGGGTAATTCAAAGCAAAATGAGCAATTCGGCTGTGGCTGACACATCACCGATTTTAATGAATATTAGTTTTTAAATAGATCACATATAGTAAGGAAGAACTGCCAAAATTAGATGTCCAAAATGTATATTTAATTTTTTATTGAATTTTAAAGTTTTAGGTCACACAAATGTAGATTTTTTAGCACTAATATATTTCAATAAGTTACTGACACAAATTAAAAATTTTTTATACTGTTCCATTCTTTAGTAAAAGGTCTTTTAGGAAATGGTTTATCAAACGGTTAGCCGCAAGAACAAGTTTACAGAGACCATACGACAATCAGATTTTAAATGCAGAAATATTCTCCTTCTGTGTTTCAACCATTTCAAACATCAAGTTCTTTAGTGTGCCTTCAACGGATGTTATTCAAATTGAGTCTAATCTTCACCAAAGGCTTAAAGAAGTGATTGCAGACATTGTGGGAACGTGTAACTATCATGGCTACATTCCTATTCCAATTGTACATCACAAATTCATATTTCATATTTATCACAATCACCAGCAAAAGAAATAAAAAGTTTAAAAGTAATTTGGTTGCACATAAAAAAAACATGTTTCAATTATAGAAGATGCAAAATCTAACATGGAAGTTTTACCACACAGTGAATTTGTAAAGGTAATTAGTTAAAAGTCATAGTATCTATGATACAAAATTGAAATTTTTAAGCTTGTTTTGACACTGATTTTTTCTGCTTTTATAATTCACTTTTTGAGTTAAAAATGATTTGGTATTTCTTTGTTGATTTAGGGTTTCATTATCTGTATATAATTTCACTGTTATCATGCAAGTTCTCGTAATATGCAGACTGGGAAGCAAATGTTGCGATTTTGATTTTATTATTGTTGCTTTAGGACTCAGATGACAATCCCCATTTTTTTTTACAAATAATAAACATATTAAATTGTATTTCTGTCAAATGTCGGTCCTTCAATTGATTTCTTATGCCTATTTAGAGTAGGAAATTGTCATTTTTTAATTTTCGAAGATATAGGAATTAAATTGTGACTTCAATTAAATTGCGAAACTCTATCAGTAATATTATCACACCTAGTACTGTAACTGGCATGAATTCCAACAATGTCTTAACATTTCTTTAGCCAATAGATTAATTCTGTCAAAAATGTCAATTTTCTATTTTTTGCAACTAAATTTTAGATTACATATAATGCTTAAAATTGTTGTTGCCAAAGTGAAAAAAAAAAATTGCACAGAATATAAAAATGTAAAATATGTTTGTTTACATTACATAGTTTTTGAGAAACAGAACTTCAAACACGTAACATTAAGCAATCTCACAATTGCTCTTCAAAGCTAAAAGTCTTTAACATGACTCAAACTTAAAAAATATTTAATTTTGAACCTAAATTTTTTGGATATCATTATTTATGCATAGACAAAACCCCTGTACCAAATTTCATGAAAATCGATCACCATCCGGTCACAAGTTTTTCCTGACTTTTGCTCATTTCACGTGGAATGACCCAGATATAAACATGACATAGTATCGACAGTATAGATTATATATTATCTTCATATACCTTAGGTAACTAAAACCATGTTTAAATATTTTCATTTATATATTTCTTAAACACAATTTTTTTTTTTTTTACTATTTAGTGGATTTGCAATAAAATTTGTGGGATTATGATCACTAAGCAAACACCAAAAATAGTTTTAGAAGAAAAGCCTTTGTACAACTCCAGAGGGTTCATTTTATTTTCAAAGGGATATGTTTAGACTTGCCGGGCCACAGAGGAAATATAATGATCAAACAATGATCTGCATGTTTATTTATTGAATGTGTGTTCGGACAAACTTATAAAACAAAATCGATCCAATTACTTCATAATTCTTTGTTTTCGACAATCTAAAGATGAAAAAAAAAATCTAAACACAAATATTTTTTTGATTTAATGAGACCCTACATATAAGTGGTACATAACTTAAACAAATAAAAGTAAAAAAAGTTTAAAACTCACAAAACCTTCATCGATGGATTGAAAGAGAGCATACTTTGTCAAACAGTAATTCCAAAATACGATAAGGTAGTTCAATATCTTTTTAGTTCTTTTAGGCTCTGAAATAAACAAAATATTATATATATATAAACATAAACACACTACCAGTGAAATAACTAGGCAGGTGCACCCATACAGGGCCCAAAAAGAGAGAGAACCCAAAGAGAAGAGTTAAGATCATGGAAATACACTCATGTCCATAAATTAAGGATAATTCAGAATCACATGGATATCGAACTCTAAAGTAGAATTATCGCACACATCTTCAAGAATAATATCCAAAGTACAGGAAGCCATCAGATGACGCCGTTAGTATGTCACAACGATGAGAGTGTAAGAGAGGTGTATATAAGGAATGGTAGCAAAGAAGTAAAATGGTTCACAAGTGTTCTGTAAGCCGCTCAGTGCCACAACCGAATAGTTATGACACAGAGAACGCATGTCAGTGATTTTTTACGTGGTAAAATTATCGCCCGCCTGTAATGTGGTCGTACTCAAATGGAAGTTTTAGTGGAACTTGGAATCGCCCAAAGTGTCATCTCTATACTTTGGCAGCGATTCCAAAATGATGAAAATGTCAGTAGACGTTGTAGTACAGGTCGCCCCCGAGTTACAACGCCGAATGACGACCAGTATTTGGCAGTAATTGCAAAAAGAAGCAGACGGAACACAGCATCCTACTTTCCTCGTCAGCTATCTTCAGCTACGGGTACAACAGTTTCAAGTCAAACCGTTTACAGATGGTTGGGACATGTTGGTTTATATGCTCGCAGGCCTGTCAGATGTGTTCCGCTCACGGCAACTCACTGTCGCCAGTGGTTAACCTGGAATAGAGAACATGCAATGTGGACATCATCACAGTGGGCTTGTGTGATGTTTTCCGATGAGTCTCGGTTTAGCTTGCAGTCTGATTCACGGCGGACGTTCATATGGAGAACGACAGGTACCCGCTACCACCAAGACAACATCATTGAACAACACCATTACTGTGGTGTAGGTTTGCTCATTTGAGGCAGAATTATACTGGGCTCCAGAACAGATCTACATGTTCAAATTGGAACCATGAGAGGCCAAATTTATCGGGACTTCATTCTTGAACAACATGTACATTTGTTTAGGGGTGCCATGGGAAAAGAATTTGTGTTTATGGATGACAACGGACGTCCTCCTGTGCAAAAATTGTAAATGAATGCCTTGAATCTGAGGATATCACCCGTATAAAATGGCCAGCATTGTCACCCGACTTGAATCCGATAGAACATGTGTGTGACATGCTTGGCCGACGAGTTGCAGCCTGTCAACCGCCTCCTACATGTGTACCGGAACTTCAGAGAGCATTTACTAGCTGAGTGGAGTAATCTTCCCCAAGATCAGCTCAATAATTTGATCCTCAGCATGACTAGGCATTGTACGAACTGTATTTCATCATCTGGGAGACATACAATGTATTAACCATCATACCAACCATGTCATGTTAAGTTTTTGTAAAGTCGATATTTTTTGTAATTGCTTTAGTGAGGCAAAAATCATATTTTTTATGAATGGCATCAAACATACACCATCTTTTTTGTTCTTTATCCTTTGTTTAATATATGGGCTTTATGAATAAGTCCCGTTTGTTTTGTTTCTGAACCTTTATTTGCCGGAGCTGGCATTATCCTTAATTTGTGGGTATGAGTGTAGATGAAACACCAGATGAAAGAAGTAACTTGACACCCAAAGAATTATTTATAATACAAATTTAGTGTTCTTGACACATTATTGTCTCATATAGATTGGCGTTATCAAAACTATCTGCGACGATTTTTGCTTTCTCTGTGGCTCATCTTTACAATACATGAGTGTTGCTGATTTAAAACAAAATAGGCTGCAGATCTCGCTATTAAATATACCAAAGATTTTAAAATGTATGAATTGACATGTGAAATGGAAAGTTTTAAGTAACGACTCTTATACAAAATATAGAAACAGCATCTTCGCTTAATATTCGACAGGTTCTTGATGATTTTGGTTTAAATGAGTCATACCCACGTATCAACGTCATTCTTCGAATGTTTCTAACTCTTCCCGTTTCTATTGCTTCATGTGAGAGAAGTTTTAGCAAGTTGAAATTAAGAAAAAAATGATTTAAGATCAACTATTGGACAAGAGCGATTATCCAATCGTTCTATGATATCAATAGAATACAATATTATTAAAAATATTAACTATGATGATGTAATTAATGAATTTGATGAAATAATACCTAATTAATTAAGGGGCCTAAATGCAAATTCGTGCATGAGGCACAGGAACGGCAATAATGGACCGAACAGCAATATGTGATGGTAAGAATACATGCTTTAATAGGGGGATGGTCCCCATGTTCTGCAATAACACTAGCAACCTTTCTGGGCATACTTTCAACAAGGTTTTATACACAGCTATTTGATGATTGAATTCTAGATCATCTAGCAGGTCAATTATTTTGTGCATTGCAAGAGCCACTCACAAGTCGAAAACGGACGGATTTTGATGGTTTTTCAAGTTTTTTAAGTGTATCACGTGCAAATCGAGAGTCGATCGATGATTTATAAATCTTGTATCAATGGTTGCCATTCAAGTAGACCAATTCTCAAATCATCGCAGATGCAATACTCGTAAGCAGTTTCATCATTGATTGGGCGTTAAAAAGAGGTCAGATATATATTGTACCGTCATGTAAGAACTAGACGGACAGCTAATTTAAAATTAAACTATTTATTTAAATAAATTAAATATTTACATTTAAATTTACAAGATTAATTAAGGGCACAGCCATCGACCATCGATGTCCTGCCTGGAGCCAAAGTAACAATGTCAAACAGAGACGTCTGTCTCTCGTCGAATCTAGAATCAGTCTCCTTCTCAAAAATCCATGTTCGCTTGGTTCCCCAGAACCGCAGCTGCCAACGAGAGGGGGGTGAATTCCCAGCCTTGGCAAGAGAAGTTTATGTCCTCCACAGAACTTAAGACACCCCCACACAGATGCGAAAACCGTTTGTAAACGACTTGGGTTCCCAACAGCAAATCTTCATCCCAGACATGGGATTAGGGAACCGACGGAAACTCCAGCTGTGTCGATGGATCAAACGGAACGGCGGGCCGCTGATGAGAAAATACTCTCTTTCAGTATTTTGTCAAAACCCGCACGTGCAAATTCTGAAATTGTTTTTGTCACCGTTTGGCTGTTGAGCACATTCCAGCGTCCATGTGTTAGAGAAAAGGGTCGGCTAGTACCATATGGTACAATATTGTGAAAAATATCATCATTCGAAAACTGAACTTTGTTTTCAATGAAATATAAGCACATTCTAAGGATTATTGACAAAAACTAAGTACTTCTAAGGGCTTTCAGAAATGGAAGGTCAAAATAGGCATTTATAAGCACTTTCTAAGACCTGTGGGAACTTTGTTAAACGTAATTTTTCTATTTATTCATTGTTTAATAAATATATTGCATGTTATTTTTTTAAAATTTATGCCTTCTAAAGAAAATTTTCATTTCTCCTATAGTGTGAAGAATATTCTCTAAAAGATTACCAAGAAATTTACATCTCTATTTCAAATGAAAGAAAAGCAGTATTTATTAGATTTAAAGCAGATTACTTCACAATAAGACACACATTAATCCAGGGCTCGAAATACCCAGGTGCGCATGAAAATAAAATTGTGCACCTAATTTTTTCCAGCTAGGTGCATGCCGTGCACCTAACGTTAAAAAGGGGAGGGAACGTTTTATGTTATTTTGATGCTTTAACAAACTATTAGTATCGACCTCTCTCGCTCTAAAGGAGCATAATTAAAATTCCTAAATACACGCTATGCGAAAACAAAATCGCTGGGCCGTAACGGGTTTATACAGGAGGAAGGTTTACATGTGTCATGCCACCAGAACTTTCCGATGATCGAAACATTTGCAGATGGCTCTGTTGAAGGGACTGCCGCGACAGCCATGCGCCGGAGAAGGCAGAATTTAGATATTTAAATATTTTTTATTTACTACTACTACCAGGGTGTCAAGATTTAAATCAACGATTAAAATCATGATTTTAATCAAATGATTTTTTTTTTTAAATCACTGATTTAAATCACAACTAAACTTACATTTTTATAACTAAGTAAGTACACCATAGAAAAATGACAGAAGTGGTCAAAAGCTTTAATTTTTCTGCACTCAGGGGGATTTCAACATTAATGGTTACACCCAGCTCAGAGGGAACTGGGTCAATTACTGCATATGATAAAAGATTGCAACAGCCAGTTGTAACTTATTAGAATATACTATATACTGGAAACGGTAATGTAAAAACACACATGACATAAATCTAAATACCAGGAAGAGTAATGTATAAACATTTCTGATTAACAGCACTCATAATATAAACACTTAAAGGAAGTATACAACAGTTTGATTCAAAATTATAAACGAAAGAGATGACTGATTTTATTAGCTAAAAAAACACAAGTGGGAAGTAAAGTTTTTGAGGCATTTGTTAGTTAGCTCCCAAAGTGTGTTCCGCGGCGCCCCATAGAGAGATGAGAGGTGCTGCGAAGCCCGTAACCTCCAATCTAAGCTATTTCTAAGCAACAGAAAAAAGGGTTACGGTCACATATCAAAAATCGGTTCACTCTTTAATTTCTTTTTCAAAGTGTTACAAATATGAAATATATATATATGTAATAATATACCACAGATAAATATTACATGATGACGAGGGTGCTGTGAGAAAATTAGAATTCTCTTAAGGGGTGCCACCACTTGGATAAATTTGGGAACCTCTGTGTTTGCTTATTCTTGTATTTAGCAATAGAGATTAAAAGAGTAGAAATATACATTTTCACACACAGCCATTAAAATGTCAGCAGGAAAAAAGAAAGATCCAATATGAATTAAAACTAAGTGAAAATCCAATTATTATTGCAGCTTGACAGTTTTTTTTTAAATCAGAATTTACTATAGTCTGATTTTTTCTGAGTTCTATTCTACTTCTCAGACTATAGTTTAGGTCTGTCACTTACACTTGCTGATAAATTTGTTAACATGATGATGTAATTTTCTCAAGAACAACTATGTAGGATGTCAACTTGTGTTTTAAAGTTAAATAAAGTTAGGTAAATATTGATTTACAATGTCACAAATTCTGATTGTTTACTTAAAATAAATATTGGTTTACATGTCCCCATGTCACAAACTCAATTTTTTATTTAACAAATTTATATATATTTATTATATAAACAGTGTTTAGGGCCTGCAGAAATTTAAATAGAAAAATCTGATTTAAATCAAAATAATCCGATTTAAATAAAATAAATCTGATTAATTGATTTTTTTTTTTTAATCATGATTTTTTACACCCTGAACCAATTTAAACATACCAAACTAATAAAGTAGTTTACATTATATCAATGCTTATAATACGTTTTTTTTTTTAATGTGCACTTAAAATATAACCTGTGCACCTAAAATATAACCTGAGCACCTAATATAAAAACTTGGGTGCACCTTGTGCACCTGTAATAAAAATTCTATTTCAAGGCCTGCATTAATCAAATACAATCTCTAAGCGTAAACAATATTAAACTTCTATCATTTAAATTTAATTTGTAATGGCAAACACATGCTAAAAGTAAAATTGATGAAAAACCTCAAATTGACAAAAACATTTTTAATACAATGTTTTACAAACCTGAAGCAATGTTAAAAACTTCTGGTTGACACTATAATTTGTGATATGTCTCATGTACACATAGCTTGAAAAATACAAAGTTGAACCTTGTAGAGAAATAATAAACAGTTGTTGGCCTTTGAAATCTCCTGTAATAACAAGCTACTTCAAGAATGAGCCTAAATCCCCAATGTCACTAACCAAACATTTGTATAAGCTGGAATCAGTGATAAATCTAAACATTAAAGGTGACACTGTGTACTTTGGGAAGCTTTTATGCTGGAAGACAAGAAAATTTTCAACTGTACAACTTGAGGTATATATCATGTTTTTCTACTTTTGATCATCTCTGCTATTATTAAAGGAAATGTTTGTCTGTTTGTTTTCTGAACGCAAAGTCCTGACGAATCTATGGCACTTACAGTATGGGATTTTGCACACAGGTAGTCTAAATTTTTTGCAAGAGATTGTGACACCAAGATGAATTCCCATTTGATTTGAGAAGCAAACCAACACCACAGGCTTCATAATATTCATAATTTGGTTTGCTTCTCAAACCAATGCCATGATGGCTGTTATCGAATTTGGCCGCATTAGACAATGACGAGGCCATTACTGCGTTGCCCATGGTGTTGGTTTGTGGAATTCGCAAGGAATTCATTCCAATAGGCCACAAATTTCTATTTGGTTTGCAAAGCAAACCAATACCAAGGGTAATGTCATGATGGCTGTTATCCAATAGGTTAAGAATTCCTATTTGGTTTGAGAATCAAACCAAATGGGAATACGCAGCAATCACAGGGGGTTAGCGAGCAGTGGTCACACCTGACCCCATGAAAAGAACTGTCACGAGCAAAGCCGTGCTGGCCACGCAGTGGCTAGTAGTATATAATTACGCACTAAATAACCAAATCAGAGAAGTTTAATTTTGAGAAGAACTATGTACCATAAATATTTTGAACTCTTATTTAGAAGATTGGAAATCAATAAAGAATTTCTTACTTGGTTGTGTAATATCTTTTAAATTTAAAATCAATCCATCTTGACGAGTGAAAAAGTTTCTGAAAAGGAAGACAAATATATTAAATGCCATTTTAAAATATTTTAACTTAAAAAAAAACAAGTAATACAATTTCAAAGATATAAAAGGGTGCTGTTCTTCAAAATATTGCTAACCTCATCAAACCATAAATCATTGCTGCATCAAACCTTTTAAATCTAAGAGGATCTATCATAAATAAAATCATATTGGTGTGCAATCAATGGTGTATAAAAATTCTCGGTGGTTCTAATTTTTTTTCCAGCAACTACTATTTTTTATAGTGACTGTAAAAACACTGTGTAAAACAACATTTTATACAAAAAATAATTATATTTGTCAATAAATACTTGTAATATTAATTACCATGTTATAATTTTTCTTCAGTAAATTTTCATTAGCGTTTACACTGTATTTTCTTGTTTGCCTTAATACCATTTTAAAAGAAAAATTTGCAACAGTTACAAAAAATCTATAATGGTGGGCATTTCTGCAATTGTAAACCAGAAATTTTGATTATTTTCAAGTTTATTTCACAATTTTTTCCTGGAGATTCAAATCATTTTTATATAAATTTGGGTACATTTACTTTCACTAACTTTTTGGCAATCTTTATTACAAAAACAGATAGATATCTTACATGCTAATTATAAGTAATGTTAACATTCGAGCATCTTCACATATTTCAGGATATTCTATGTGTTTTATTGAATCCCAAGGTGCCTGAAATAAAAAAATTTGAATTCATTCCAACTCTCAGTAACAGAAAAATAAAGAAATATACAAATTTTAAAAATGTCAATTTTAAATAAAACTGTGGATTTAACAAGAAATTAATTAATTCAATTAATTCACAGATGCATGTCTATATAAAAATGATCAAAATCCAACTAATACACTTAAATTATGAGCTTTAAAGCTCCGAAACTAAGTAAGCAAAATATAGAACTAAAAGATATGGATATAGAAATGCAAATGTCTCTTTAATACAAAATGAAACTTGGGAAGGACAAGGTCTTGGACACAATTAAAATGAATTAAAAATGTAGTTTACCAATGTTCGACTCCTGATATCTATTTGAAGATCTTTCAAGAAACATT
This sequence comes from Metellina segmentata, assembly GCA_947359465.1. Classification (NCBI taxonomy): domain Eukaryota; kingdom Metazoa; phylum Arthropoda; class Arachnida; order Araneae; family Tetragnathidae; genus Metellina; species Metellina segmentata. Next base: position 57,431,990 of record OX375881.1, read on the forward strand.
CACAGACTCTGATGATAAAATCTTTCTAAATAAAAAAAATACATAAATATATATAAGTACTGTGCATTAAATCTACAGATAATAACTTTAAAGATAAAACAAAGAATAACTTATGTTTAACTGATAAGTCAACACTGCAAGGCCTGCAATATTAATCTACACAAGTGACCAATATAAAGAATCAACAGAGAAATATCAAGACATGGATATTAACCTGTTTTAACTTGAAATTTAACATTCACCTTCAGAAATCATACTTAGCTGTTTCAGTCAAAGGAATGGGACCAATCTGATTTATACTTTTCACAATTCATAATTTCTTTAACTAATTGTTAATAATAAACTAATATCACAATTACCCGGAAGTATTTTTAATAGATTATAACAAAATTTCAATAAAAGAAAAGATAAAGAGCAATGATTGGATTCTTCCCATGTTTTAAGCATTTGATTTAGCTAAATAGAAGGTTTGAGTAATTCAGGGAATGACAAAAATGAAAAAAATTTAGGAGTCAGCCCGTTTTTTAGGAGCCAGGACCCATGCAATACATATCATACTAGTATTTTTTCGAACGTTGAGTATATCGCACAATTCATTACACACACACGAGTAGTAAATAATTAACTGAGGCAATAAAAAATATAAAAAATTTTTAATCGATATTATACATTTTAATCCATTTTTGACCCTTTATGGTCATCAACATGTCTTGTTGCTTTTGAACTGAGATACCACTTAAGCTAACTAAATTAATAAATTTAAACAAAAACAGAGGGGATAACTATCCATTGTATCCACCCTCTCCAGGTTTATATGTACAAGTTTGCAGTGGTAGGTACTCATCTATGTGCATGTGATGTAGCTATAGATGGAAGTCTTAATTATGTTCTTGGGCACATGCTGTGTTCGTTCAAGCATTAATCCTGGGCATATATCACTTTGTCTTCTTCATTCCCATTATAAGTGTATCAAATCGTAATTATTTACCAATCTAATACACAGGAATAAATTTAAATTGAATTTTTTAGGATATAGGTGCACAACCAGCGGCCCGCTGGCTACACGCGGCTTGTGAATCATCAATTTGTGGCTCACAAACTAATTTTGACTAAACTTCCAAGAGGATTTAAGTTAAGAAGCAAATTGACTGACAAACATTTAGAATTAGTCTTAAGAGTTTCTACTAGCAGTATTGAACCTAACATACCTAAATTAGTTAGTAAAACTCAGTATCAGCCACCCCATTAGCAATCTGTAACATAATTATTGTTTATGCTCTAGAAATTTTAATATTAAATATATTTGATGCTGTAATTTTTATTTCTAATTTTACTGATATAATTAAAATTTCTGATACTCATCTTTATTGCTCATTGTACTATTACTGTTATTAAATTTATAACCTAAAATAATTTGCTGAAATACATGACGTACTTGAGACACATTCTCAAAAGTAATTCTAAATGATTGATCATTGCAAATGTTTGTTAACTTCTTTTTTTTAATATTCACAATATCATTAGGATGGTATGTAGTATCCGATACGTTACAACTTTCGAGCGATGTATTGCCAATTGTGGTAACCTTCCCGTTTTCTTGTTTTTCTTAGTTTTAAGGCAACCCTAGATATTTTCTCCTGACGATAATAAACGGGTCTCATGATTGGTTAAGGAAGAAAATACGCTTTTCCACTTTTATTTTTAATGTAGAACGGAATTAAAATTTAGACAGTCTTTGAAATTGTTGGGTGCATATGAATTTTGCTCTTGATTTATAAAATCGACTTGTTTTATTAATTTTCAAAATTTTTAGGATAAGTTTGGAAAGCAGATTGTAAGTTACAATTTTTTAAATTTGTCACTTTATTTAAATTTCAATTAAAATTTCAAAAAAAATTTGGATTAAATTTGATTTTTGAAATTGCAGATTGGAATTTAGAATTTTTTTCCTCTTTTGGTTGCTCATTTCCCCTTAGTTGATTTGATATAGCAGTGGATAGTGTTATTGAACGTTAGAAAATGTTTTTTTTTTTTTTTTTTTGCAAACATGTAGTAGCTTGATTGGGAAGAAGGTGAAATGTCTTTCATGTGAGAATGATATGATTTTAACATTGAGAAAGGATGCTGGTGATAGGTAGGAGTGGAAATGTAGAAAGATAGGACAAAAATTTGGCAAAAGAAAGTATAACAGGAGTAAGAAATTGGAGGGTAAATGGGTGTTTGGAGGACTTGAACGAGGGACGGATAAATGTTTTATGGTTGAGGTGAAAAATAGGAACCAGAAAGTTTTGGCTGAGGTAATTCAGAGCTGAATTTTGCAAGGAACTACAAAAATTTCTGACTATTGGAAGTCATGCTGGTATCAATACCCGAAGGACAAAGAGTTCAAGGGTTATCGATTCGAGCATATGACTGTTAACCATTGTCAGAATTTCAAGGACCCGGCTATGAGGGTAAGTTTGATTTTTGTTTAGCTTTTGGTTATATTACAAACACTGGACTATGCTTGGGTGGGCACCCAATACGGTGACTTATACGCATGGAAGCCAACGGTGAAAGGTCCTCGCCGGCCCCGGAGGGGCGGCGAGGTAGCCGGCAGGCGGGGATCGCGCGTTATACGCTGTGACTTATCTACAAACAAATTTCTCCCGGTATACTGGTTTAAACGCATTGAAACCTTAAGCGCAATACGCTTTGACTTCTCTAAAAAACAATTTCCTCTTGTAAAGTCGTTACAATAAAAATATTTGTCTTGCTTTTCCATATATGGCTCTATAACCTGGAATATCCCCATTGAGTTGCTCACATAATGCTTATTGCTAGAAAAATTGTGAAAAAATATTTTTTCACACTTATGGATAGCAGAAGAATTTTTAGATTTTTGGTTTCTCATCAAAAACCTTTGTGTGGATTATGATCACAGAAAAGAACTACCTTATTAAAAAAAGATTTCTTGATTTGAATTTTCTATGCATTGCAAAGTTTCCAATTCAAAATTGATAAAAATCCGGACGTTTTAAAAAAAATCACGTTTTTTTTTATTATTATTATTATTATTTTTTTTAACAATTATAATTTTTTTATTTAATATTTTTTTTTAAGTGACAAAACTAGGATGAAATTGACGCAAAATTGCGTACATGTTCGGAGAAAACCAGACTGAAATATTAGAAAATTTTCAAGTGAAATTTATATTGCTTTTTTCTTAATTTTTAAACAAATTATTATTATTTATGCAGTGTATGCAAAGGTTCACGTTGTATATGGCGGCCATCTTGGAATTGCTTACATCGGCCGCCATCTTGATTTGGCGTAAACAATCGCTTTGGCGGCCTAACGTTGCGGATGCTACCACTCCACCTATCATTAATTTAGCTCTGTAACAATCTCCTAGATTTTTTTGAGAAAACATTTGTAAATTTAATCTTAAAAAATTAAGTGATTATTTTTTTTGCTATACATATTAAGTGTAATAACAGCTGTACATAATTGGGTAGTAGCACTTTCATTGTGTCTGTGCTGTAACTTCATTTGTGGCCTCCCATGTCTCAATTAACGGTGCAAGTGGCCCTTCTCCCAAAAAGGTTGTGCACCCCTATTTTAGGAAATGAAAAAAAAAAATTTCAAAGTACTGTATAAGCTGCTTTTGTTCAAATTGGCATACTGCTGGATAATCAGAACCTAGTACTGCAACCTAATGTGATGCATGTGAAAGAAAAATAAGGGGTTATCGTTTACTGTACGGTCCACATTGGCGACTTTTTCCAAAACATCGCCAAATGTAAGATTGCGTGAATGACGTTCATATCCAAGATGGCGTCATCAACACAACATACAGAGGAACAAGTAAACAAAACTTTTGCATCCAATTTTCTGATTCTGTATAAGCAAAATCCACACTGTGAACCTTTGCAAATATGGAAATGAAAATGAGGAATGCACAAATAAACAATAAAATTTAAAGAAAACTAACTTGCCCATCACTTCCACTAGCTCCATACGATTTCTCCGCTGTTTCGGTTGTCATGATTATTTGCTCCCTTTGCCTCATCGCATATTGAGGGCGGGTAAACACGCATTTTTGCATCCACAAAAGCCATAAGTTGTTTTTTTCGCCACACATATATGACGAGATATATTTAAAGTTGGTGCAGACATACTTATTTAACGATGGTGTAATTCCCACAGTAATTAAAATCGAAAGGAACGGAGGGTCGAAAAGCGATGGTAACGGAAATCAAAGAGCTATCCAAAAAACGCACGTGCTAACGAAGGGAGCAGTCGATACTTATTTAACGATGCTATAATTCCCACAGCAATAAAATCGAAAGAAATGGAGCGTCGAAAAGCGATGCTGCAGGAACGTTTAAAAGCGATGGTAACAGAAATCACATAGAGCGATCCAAAAAACACACTTGCCAACGAAGGGAACGGTTGAAAAGGAATGGTATTTGGAAAAAAACGGTCGAAAAGGAGTGGGTGGTATTTGAAAAACCCGGGGTGAAGGGACTGGGATAGGGTTGTCATAAATAAAATATAGCCAAAATTCAATACATTTGGTGATATTCACGTGTTTGGCGACAAAAATCAAAATTAGCACGATATCACGGTTTTCAAATATATTGTTGCCAAAAAACTAATTTGTAGAACCATGTTATACAGATTTGGCGAGAAATCTATGTGGACCGTACAGTAAAGGTCACCCCAATAAGGTTGTTGCATAAAAAGATGAAAGAGATGGAGCTTTTGGATTATTAGTTTGGTATGATACAGGAATATACCATATACAAGAATTTATCATGACATTTTAATGAAAAATAACAAATGTTGTAAACGTAGTCTTTAGGTCTTTACCAAACCGCATCTTTCGGAAGAAACCCGTTTGTATTTGAATTTATTGACGTTTCTAAAATACAGATGCTTCACTTAAAACGAGACTTACCGTAGGTGTTTTTAAATCATTTAAGCGGACAGGCACATTCAAACTCTTGAGGCATTGGTACAATTCCTCTTCAGAAAGTTTTCTTGCACCTTCACTCATATCTAAAACGGGGCAATACTGAAAGATAACTCATTAAGTTTCTTGTAAATTTTAAAACTAATGTTACACAAGCAACAAACAGTAAAACCTTTCTAAACATGATAAATATCACTGCAAACAATCAATTAAAAGAATGTTTCTTCATTTACTTAAATGAATTGCACGGTATATACCGCTACATAGAAACTATACTACAGTGCAAAAGGAATTGCACTACATAATTTCATTTTCCAACAGACAGACAGAACAACAAATTGGAGAAAAAATTTCACTTTTGAAATAAAAATAAAACAAATTTTTTACTCACACAAGCACAACGAAAAATATCTGTTCAAAAAGTTATTCAAAAACTGCAGACCGTTATTTATTTACGTACGTTAACGTTGCCATTTCGTAAAGATAAATTAAACAATGACAGCAGCATAATTGGTATATTTTATGCAGCATAAATTGTATTTTTTATTAACACCAGACTGAGGTAATTGGTAATTTGGTAATTTTAGTTAACGTCGTACTAGAGCCATAGAGGAGATATAATAGTAGAGTGAGCTATGGCAACCTTTTTATGTCCGCATGATCATATGACCAAAATCAGCAGTCACGTGACTCCTTCTCTCTTAGCGCATATTGTTTGCGCATTCCTTCTTCCCTAGCAAGTAGCAAATGCATTGAATACTCAAGTTAAAATGGATCTACAGTTATGCGTATATGAATGTAACTCCAAATTAGGTACAGCTACACTCTACGTTTATGAGCGGTGGCAACAAACTTTAATATTTTTTTGGCGCTCTTCTAGTAATGAGTCACGGTAGATTGAGGCAACCCATCTGTCTTTACGGTTGAACGAAAAATAGTTTGAAATAATTCTTTCCTTGGCGACTTTAGAAGTGCGCCAAAATAATTGCCAAGGCCGTTGCCACCGCTCATAAACGTAGACTGTAGCTGTACCCCAAATTATTACAGGTGGAAACATTACATTTCACAGGTGAGCGAAAAACATTTATTTCACGTTTGTATTTTTCATTACTTTCTACAGGTTGACCTAAAACTTCCCGTGCTTCAACTTTAAAAAAAAAATTATTGCCCGTGTTTTTTTTTTAATTATTGAATTTTATCGTCTGCGATATATTTTTATCGGCGCTTTAATTTTATCATTTGATTTTCTTCGCACTCAAGTTGTGCGATAATGAAGTTCCACGTCAATTTGTTCTTCATTGCAAAATGAATTTATCACGCATTCAGAGAATTTTTCTGTTTGAGGCTTATTCATCAACGCCATCTTAAATTTGGCCAAGAGGGACCGTACAGTCAACGATAACCAAATGTAAGTTCATATTTTTTTCCTACGTTATGTTAAAAGTGCTTTTCACCATAAGCATGAAAATAATTGTTTTAAAGTTTGTTGATCTTGTATTATAAATTCACGAATCGTCAGTACAGGAACTTTTAGGACATCCTGTAGTATGATAAAAATGGATATTCTAACTTAGAAATTAATAAATACAATCTGCGGACATTTCCCGTTCTATGAAAAGATTTCATACATTTGCAATCAGTAGGTATCTAAAATAATGTTTGAAACAAACTAACGAGTGGAGTGTGTTTCTAATTGTAAATTGAAATTTATACTGTCTTAAAATATTAAAAATTGTTAACCGAAATGTAAAAACTTGTGCGAAATCGATCTCTGTCTTGGCGATTATGTTTTGGCACAACTAAGAGTACTATATTCTTTCGTGTCACACGATAAAAATGTTATGAATTTGGTAACATCAATTTAAGTACATCACATAAATTATTTTTCTTGCTGAGAAAAATTGTGTTGTATCCACCCATCTGTGCAAACTGTAATTACATAAGAATAATATTTAAAATAAAATATAACGTTTGAAATATATATTAAATAAATTATATATTAAATTATGTATTAAATAAATTCATTATTATATATTAAATAAATCCAATTTGTTAGAAATAGGATTAAAGCATTTTCGAAGCCGTATTATAATTGTGAATTTGAATTTATGATTTTTTTAGAACTATAAGTAAAACAATTTATATTTACTTGTAATAAGAACTTGTAAAGATGTGCACCTGCTGAAAATTCATTTATTCAGTTCTTATGTATTTAAAATTTTTATTTTGTTCCATTTATTAGTTTTCCCAAGATGACGAAAGAAGAAAATCGTTTAAATTAATTAATCGAAGAATTTTGTTTCTGTCTTTTAGTTCATTTAAAATGTGCTGAATGTGTCAATAAATTTCATTCGTTTACTCTTTCTTATTTATCTTTTGTATTTATAAAATATTGATTTCACACACAATAAGTAATAAAAATTCAAGATAAAAATCTTTACCAAACTTTTGTACATGCTTAAAAGCATAAAAATTGTCTTCAACTTAATTAGTTTTTGAACCAGAAATCTAAAATTGCAAAATAGCTAACATCAAGGGTATGGTTTAAAATAGTTTCATTCAATCTTAAAGACTATATGTATAACTTTTTTTGTTAATATTTTTATGCGAAACTCATTGAATAAATTTGTGCTTATGGAAACGTAAGCAATTAAGAATCCATAATATCAATGAAAGCTTTAGTGGTTACCCAAACGTCATATGAACAGGGAATCTTTTAATCTGTTTTCAGTATTTTTATTTTATGCATCAGTAAAATATTTATTCATGCTATCTTATACCAAATTTTAATCTGAACTCCTGACCTGAGAGCAATCTATTTACTGCAATTTATTTATCTCAAGCGTACTATTTTGTTCGTAAATGTGTTGGTTAACCTTAATCCCAATGAAAAATTCAGTTAATTATAAAAACGCTCAAATAACTAAAAACATTAAAAGTTAATATGAATTCAAAACATATTCAGCAGTGTAATAGTAAATATTCATTTGCATTGCCCAACAATAGTAAAATGTAACTCAAATTCAAGGAGCATTCAGTATTATGCATATTCAATATCATGCATATTAATTGAAGTTATTTCCAAATATGGGTATTTATTTTTCAATTAATTCCAACTTATGCTGACCTCAATAATTTTTTCCAAAAGTTTGAAATATTTTCTGAAATTAAATTAGATAATTTCTCCACACCTAATACAGTTGAAAAACTATATATAAAACATGGAATTAATCTATTGACGGAACTTTATTTATCTTAAGTGTACTGGCTAACCTTAATCCCAATTAGAACTTAATTCTATAATAAAACTAAAAGCATTAAAAAGTGATACGAATTCAAATATATTCAGAAGTGAAAAAGTAAATATTCATTTGCATTGCCCAAAAATGTTAAAATGTAACTCAAATTCCAGAAATACTCAGTATTATGCTCATCGAATCATTAACTTTTTATGAGAAAATGTCGCCAAGAGAGGCGCTAAAAGGCCAAATCAAGCAACCAAGCTGAATTTTCGTAAAACAGTCACGTGACTACTGACAACATGTTGCGGACGCTTTGCGAAGCTCTTCTCAATAGCGATGCTCAGTCATTATATTAGACTCAATATATTAGAAGTCTATGGACAGAACCAGCTGATGGTTTCACGGACGGAAGTGAACTCTAGCCTTCGACTAGTTGATTTTTCTTTTTATCTTTACCAGACCTCTTTCATTTTATCAAATAAAAAAATTTCAATAAAATCATACAATTTAACTTCAGATACACACACCTTATGACGAGGAGATAATTTGCTTGCAGCAGGCCAATCCGTAATTTGTCCAGTCCAGTCTAGTCTTCTCAAATCAGTTGCATTTTAGTCACCGTTCAGTCGAGAACCGACAAATTATAAAGTTTTTATATAGTTTATGTAGCTTCTCAGATTTTTTGTTATGATAACAAAATATCTGTCTCGTGGAGGTTTCTTAAAATACTAAATTAGTGATACGGGGAATAACGTCGATTTTCTTTCAATGGATCGCTGGCTGGAGACGGGGGTCCTTAGAAAACATCAAAATTTTTGCCAAGCCAATTGGAATAGATGTGAAAGCTTCAACATCTAAAAGGTATGTACTTGTTTGGTTTTTTCGATGTTTGAGGGGACACAGCACCCCAAATATATTACGATATTTAGTTATTTTATTTATTTTTCAATGAACTGGATTAAATTTAACCCGGGATCAGGTGCGCCAAAAAAAAAAAACGGAGTACACAGAGCTACAAAAATAATAAAGGGGCTATCAAATTTCGACTATAATGAACGTTTAAATAAGCTAAACATGTATACACTGGAAAGAAGAAGAAGGAGGGGGGATTTGATTCAGCTTTTCAAGTTTGTAAAACAAGGGGACACAGAGGGCTTAAATTTCAATAGGGATAACAGAACAAGGGGCCATGGGTATAAATTGAATAAGACATATTTTAATCGGGATTTAAGGAAAAACTACTACTTTAATAGGTTAATAGACAGTTGGAACGCGTTACTAGAAAATATAGTTAATTCAAAGGGAGTGTACGAATTTAAGATAAAATTGGATAGTCAGTGGGAATTGGGGAATTCATAAACAAAGAACCAGCCTTGTTGGGCTTGAGCCTGTAGCTGGTCGTCAATATTTGTATTTGTATGCGCGCCGGATATCTCAGACCCGAACTTTTTCATCTCTCCTTACAATCATAAATGGTATGCAAGATAATATTTATAACTAAACTAAAGCAGAAAATACATCTAATAACATTTTTAATACCGTTTGTTGCCCAAAGATAAGTAATGATCATACGAGAGGATTAGTGAATACAAATATATAAAAGTCCAATAAACGCTTTAATTTCAGCTCTCGTGGTAGCTCTTGTTTCAGCTCTTGTAGATTTCGCATCTCATACTTGTGAAAAACGATCTCAAATCGATGCAATGTAAATGTTAGTGCAGTACACTAAAATTTTCATCAGAAGTTTCCAAGATTCTAGCGGTGTACTAACATCTCTTGAAATAGCTGTGTTTCCAAGACATTTCATTCTTATATTTATTTCAGAAACTCGCACATTAGTTCGAAGTTTCTCTTTTTTCCATGTTGTTACACTGCTGGCCACCCAAATTGCAACACCAAGAAAGACAAGAGATATCACAACAAAATTTATTTTGTAGATAACATGTTGACCAAGTATCAAATGATTAAATTTATAGACTTCTGTGAAGTGTGGTTCCTGCCAAAGTCAGTAGCCAGAGCAGCCGCCATTGTTGGATATCACCGCTGCCACACGCCTCGCATTCATTCAAAGAGACTTTGGATGTGTTCTTGGGAAACAGCAGACCAAGCAGCTTCCACACGTTGCCAAAGTTGTTCTGGTGGCAGCTGGGGATGTAATCTGGGTCAATCGTTGAGCAACCATGGACCACATGTTTTCTATCGGCGAAAGATCCGGAGAGCAAGCTGTCCAGGGAAGAAATTCAATCTGGCGATTGACGAAGAACCCTTGGACAATGCGTGCCACGTGTGGTCGTGCATTATCCTGTTGAAATATGGCTGTGGGCAAGCCCTGAAGTTAAGCAAGGACAACTGCCTCCAACACCTCGGAGATGTAGCTCTGGCTGTTTAAAGTACCGGCAATGCGTACTAGAGGAGTGCGAGAGTGATATCCAATACAGCACCATACCATAATACCCGGTGCAGGACCAGTGTGGCGGTGCATAACGCAGCTGTTCAGCATCCTCCTCCACGGTGTCTCCAGACTCGAATCCGACCATCGTGGTGTAGCAGACAGAAGCGTGACTCGTCAGTAAAGACAATTTCATTCCATTCTGCCGTCCACATCCTTTTTTCATCGCACCATTGGCGGTGGAGACGTCTGTGGTTCTGCGTCAAGGGTAGACGAAGCAATGGACGTCTTGCGGACAGACCACTCTGCTGTAAACGGCGTCGAATGGTACGCGCAGACACTGGATGATGCGTTACAGACTGAATGGTTCGTGATGGCTGAGCGATCCGTCACTGCCATACGCACAATATGCCTGTGATCACGTGAAGTGGTGCACTGAGGTGGATGCGATCGAACACGTCGGTCCGTCATACCCTCCTGCATCCAACGATCACATATCCGTATTACAGTTGTTTGGTTTCGTCCAACACGACTACCGATTTTTCTGAAAGATAATCCACAATCTCGGTAGGCCACTATCCTTCCTCTGTCGAACTCCGATACTTGATCAAAAGATGATCTCTGTTTTCTACGAGGCATAATTGATCGTTTTTCTGAAAAAAACACATTTGCCGTATTGAAATCGTCGAAATCTCCAAGCCTTAAATAACGCTTTGAAGGGGCGCCACAGGCGCGCGTGATGTGCGTCTGAGCTGAAATTCTAATCATTTGCATATTTCACCTCCGCTAATGCATGTTGTAAATTTCATATTATTTGCATGCTTCCTTCAGGGTGTTGCATTTACGGTGGCCAGCAGTGTACATTCCAATTTTTCCAAAACTACCACATTATGGTTGATTTAAGTATACTTACTCAGGTGTTTTAGCATGAAACTCAACTAAATATAACAATAAAGAAAAGTTTAAAATTGCATTCACTAAACTAATAGATAATGTATAAAATAAAACACATTGCAATCAAATATCTGGAATGAAATCCATGTGATGCCTACCCAAACACACAAACACAAAATCGAACATAGAACAGAAGGACGGACAGACAGACTTTCGCAACCAATTCCACTCACTAAATGAAGATAAATACTCACTGTATGCAAATTTCCATGAAAATATATTAAACCTTGTGGACGTGTATAGGGCACATACATACAGACAGACAGACACCAAACGCGAAAGAGGCGGATTTGGCATCAGAAGGGTCCAAAACGGATAGAAAACTTGAAATGTGTCAAACATATTCCATGTGCAAACAATCACTCCATTCTTATTTATATAGATGAGCTAAAGAAGGGTGTTGAAAATATGTAAACTGATTTTTTATCACAAAATGTGAATAAATGCTAAATACGTATCTGATATTGTACTTTCACAAGATTTAAGGAATACAAATTGGCGCTTTGGCTCGGCACACTTAACATACTAATACCTGGCAAATGTATTAGCATATAAATCAAATCGTTACATTTATTGCTCTAGATTACCTTTAATGCCGGAAGCAGAGGCAACTCTTTAAGTCATGCGTGTAATTTGATGGGTATGATGTATAATTTCAAAAGGCAGTGACAACTTGTTCGAGTGTAGTAAATTCCGGCGTCTGCTGAAAGCATCAATTAGTGTACGATTTCTACTTTGATCTGTTGTTAAAAAACATTAAAATAATGGCTAATTGATGAGAAAGGCTGGCATGTTTTAAATTCAAATTCTTTGCTAGGAATTCTTTTTATTCTTTGAAAACATGTAAGATTTAGGTCATTCTGACATTTTGCGACAAATTCTTCAGCTCGGTATGTTAATCAATAGATAACTAGCTACTGAGTGGCCAGCATGGCGTTGCCCATGACAGTTCTTTTCGTGGGATTAGGTGTGACCACTGCTCGCTAACCCCCGGTGATTGCTACGAATTCCCATTTGGTTTGCTTGGCAAACCAACAGGGAATTTGTACCCTATTGGATAACAGCCATCAAGGCGTTGCCCATGGTGGCCTCGTCACTGTCAAATTCGACCAAATTCAAATTGCGAAGAGATGCAATCGGCGTGACGTTAAATTCTCTTGCGAAAATACAAATATTGAACTGAAAAATTATTTATTAAAGGAAAATTAAATGTAAAAGGTGTCTATCTGGCGTAAAATTTTCCCCAGATTTCAAATCCGTTGAAATTTTTAATTTATCTTTAACAAAATCTGATTTTACAAAAAAAAAAAAAAAATTAAAGAACGCTAGTCAAAACTTTTTTTATTTGTTTAGCTTTTCTTCGCTGGAATCGTTTGAGCGCAGGAAATTGAATCTGTGATTTCTCAACAGCAAAGTTCGAATTCGTATGGGAAAAAAATATAAAAGTTTCAATTTAAGAATTATTTATTTAAAGAAAATCATATTTTAAGGTATCGATCTAATGTGCAATTTTCCTTAGATTTCAAATCCGTTGAAATTTTTACTCTACATTTAACGATCTATAAGATAAAAAAAAGAACTCAGTTAAATTTTTTTTTTGGTCTGCTGACAAATCGTTCCTGGGAGAATTAAGCGGAAAAATAAATTTAGAAACTGCGATCTTTTATGCTGTTGCCATTCTAAAGAAAACAGTAATAATTAAATTAATTTTAAAATGTTCAAGATTAAATTTTAAAATTCGGGCTTCGCACAGAAATTTGCAAAAAAACCGGACTATCTGTGAGCCAAATCTCATTACCGTAAGTGCCATTGTTTCGTCAGGACACTGCGTACAACAGGCCAAATACTTAATTTTATAATATTAGAGATTACACTGAGCAATTTGTAACATATTTTTTGTGTCGTTTTTACGAAATTCATACTATTTTGTGCCTGTGTTACTTGTTATGTTGTTAATTTAGCGTCGCGAGATTTGAAAGCAGTGTAATGTTACTTTTACGCCACATTACAAGGACTAAATACAATGTATTTGTAAAGAATCAACGGATTTTTTCAATCTTAAGAAAATTTCTATTAGTCCTTTCTATGATGGGGTATCCACTGGAAATATTTTTTTTGCACCTTTCTTTAGAATAGAATCTTTTGCAGGGATTAGATTTTTATTTCTTTAGAATAGAATCTTTCAGAAAGATTCTATTGGTCAGAGAAATTATGTAATCCTTTGAGTGTTAATTGTTTGATGATACTGAATTTTGCGTAAATAAATAAATACAGAAATAGGATAACTCCAAGTAAATTATATTGTACTACTAGCCATTGCGTGGCTAGCACGGCGTTGCCCGTGCCCGTGGTGTAAGGTATTAAGCTGGTGTAAAATTTTCCGCAGATTTCAAATCCGTTGAAGGTATATTCAAGAAAGTCATATTTTTAGGTATCAATCTAAACTGAAATTTTCTGCAGATTTCAAATCCGTTGAAATTTTTACTCTATATTTAACGGTCTAGGAGATAATGAAAAGAAGTGTGACTACAATAAAAAGATTTATCTTCTTGCTAGATAAACATTTCTCCGCGCAAAATCAAAGTGAAATCGAAACAATTAATTTTCTCCGCGTTCTGCGGATGAAAAAAACTTGCCATGATTCTAAACCCTGACTGCAAGGTCGTATGAGAATAAAAATTTCTTCGAATTTGTAAAAACCGATGGAGAATAAAACTATGAAATTCATTTAAAAATCTTCCAGATTGAATTTTAAAATTCGCCGCAGCCTAAAAATTGCAAATAATTTGGACTACCTGAGCGCCAAATCTCATTGCTGTAAGTGCCATAGAATCTTCAGGATTTTGCTGCCCCAAACAAACAAACACTTTCTTTTATAATAGTAGAGAAAGATGAGACAAGATACGGGGAAAATATGTCACATACGATTTCTAATCAAAAAGTGTCTTATCTCTGTCACTGGTCCGAAAACAAAACTGTTTTACGTATTCAATTCAAACCCAGTCCCCTTTAACCCCCTGAGGAGTACCCATGCTTAATTCTACATTGAGAGCTGCAGTCTTTTCTGAGCTTACAATGATTTAACTAATTTTGAAGTTTTTGATCAATGGAATAATTCTAAAAGTCTAAGGAAATCTAAGGAATAATAGGAGTCTAATTTAATCTAAGGAAATTTGTATGTGAGAGAGAGAGAGATGGAGCAATAGAATCTTTCTAAAGTATTCTACACTTTGAAGACGAGTAATAGAATCTATCCATGGGATTTTATTGTAAGAAAAAGATCTATAGAATCTTTCTAAAGTATTCTACACTTTGAAGACGAGTAATAGAATCTATCCATGGAATATTTTATTGTAAGAAAAAGATCTATAGAATCTTTTGAAAGAGATTACCTTGTACCGTCATGTAAGAATTTGACGGACAGCTGGTTTAAAATTAAACTATTTATTTACATAAATTGAAAATTTACAAGAAAATTTAAAAAGATAATTATGGGCACAGCCATCGACAACCGAATCCTGCCTGAAGCCAAAGTAACAAAAAGGCAAACAGAGACGTCTGTCTCTCGTCGATTCTCGAGTCAGACTTCTTCTAAAATCCACGTTCGCTTCGCAGAACCGCCGCTGACAACGAGAGGGGGGTGAATTCCGAGCCCTCTAGAGATGTTTATGTCCTCTCCAGAACAGAAACACCCCCACACAGATGCGAAAACAGTCTGTCATGCCGACTTGAGTCCCCCACCGCAAAACTTGATCTCAGACATAGGATTAGGGAACCGACGGAAACTCCAGCTGCGTATGGATCAAATGGACCGCCGGGCCGCCGAGGAGCCGCACGTGCAAAGTCTGAAGTTGTTTTCGCATTCCGAAACATTCCAGCGTCCACGTGTTAGGGAAAAGGGTCGACTAGTACCATATGGTACAACCTTCTCTGGAAAGGAACAGTAGAGTTTTCCCAAAGTTTTGGTTCTAAGGAAATAAGTAATAAGATCTTACCAAAGGGTTCTGTTATACGGAAATGAGTAGTATAATCTTTCCAAATGGTTCTATTGAACGAACCAAAAGAATTTTCTAACGGTTAAAACAATCTGGATTCTTTCAATCAATAGTTGTGATTATTTAGTCATGTGTGCCGCAGGATAAAGTACTACTACACTTCTAGGAATCCTCATGAAGCTCAGGGAATTAAAACGGACTCTTTCTAAGTCGAAACACGCTTCTACCAGCGGTTTTTCAACAGCTGGAAGTATTTTTCAAGGTCACATTTTAGGATCTCCGTCAGGTACTTCGTGACGCGGTAGTTCGGTTGGAAGAGCATCATATTAGCGTGTTCTAAACTCGATTCAAACACCGTAGTATACGCGGGGACTGGTGCACGTTAAATCTGACACGGTCTGAAATGTTCTCACGCTGGAGTGGTGTGGAAGTCTAGAGAGTAGTACTAACTCAGTGTGACCTCGTTATCTGAACTTGGTAAAAAGTTACGATGTCTTGTCTTCGGTTATTTCCTTCGGGATTGATTTCATGTCGTCACCAATAACCCTTTGTGTTGCTCCAGTGCTATATGTATTATATTACCTGCCTATCAACAAGTACTTCGTCGCACTTATCCGAGTTATGAAATCTTGCCCTATAGTGAGTTCCGGCCCTGTTCAGTCAAAAGTCGAATGGAAAGTATGAGGACTGTCGAATCTGTGAACAGCCATATTGCAAGAAAAAAGGTAAAAAAATCGTACGGATGAGATATGATGCGTATGAAGAAGAATTTTGATGAGGGTTCTTCCAGTTACTGCTGTATGAGTTGTGAATTCTTGCATTGGTAACATCACAAAAAATAAACATCAAATCCTTTTTTCTCCTGCCAGACCATTTCTCCTACCACTCCAACAAATTTAAATCGTGTTTTCTTATTTTATACTATAAACAAAAGTTTTATAACAATTGAAATGTAACATATTTTTTTCTAAATTTTTAGAACAGTGTAGTTGTTTTTATGATGTTTTGTAGATAATGGATAGCAGTCAAGAAATATTCCTTGTTGACATATTTCTTGCTATAACGCCCTTAAAAACAGCTCGTTATCATAGGCCAACACCAATGACCTCCGGTCGAAAATTCTCGAAACATCTGTCGGGCAGTGCAAATGGTCCTAAGCAACCGTGCAGATGGTTTTTACGGGTAAAGGTGGTTTCCTGAAAAAAACTTTGGCGACACCGAACTGTTGGAGAGCTTGAGTTGAGCAGAGGTGTTTGTTTTGTGGTGCTCGTTTTTTGGGCCAAGGTCGTTGGGAAGATCCACTTGTGCCAGTTTTAAGGTGTACGCGACCTAGTAATACAAATTCCTATTGTAAGATATTGTACAGATCGTATTATAAAATGAACTTAGTTTGTTTATAAGTTAGGCTGTTTCGTTGTGTTCATTTGTAAACAACTAAGCCCACCACGTTACATTGCTCAGTTGGTTAAGGTTGGAGACCTTTTGATCAGTCCTCATCTCTTTGGAGGCGTATTAAAGCTATTCCGTGCATGATCAATTTTTGACACGTCTTTGGAAGCATCAACCTTTTAGCTAAAGATTTAATATACTGAAAGACAACAAACCGGCATTTAATAAGGAAATACAATACAAATATGTATTTTAAATACTATATACTTAGTTTGTACCAAATGCACAAACTTTCACTCTTAATACAACTAGTATTTATAACCAAAATTGAAATACGTCTAACTTTTAAGCTTCGAAAACAGATGCCACAATGCAGCACAAAATATATGTGTGTGTAAAGATCCCAAATATTGCAATTTTTGTTCAATCAATGTATAAAATTTCGATCGAGAAACTGCCTAACATTTCTGGTGTTTTTGGCTCCCATTGGTATAAACGTTTTACTCGTCATTTTAAAGAATGCTTAACATATTTTTTCAGAAAGCATTAGCCCTCTGTACGTGTCACAAGATTTCTCAGTAGTGTAATATTGTCTTTACCTTTACACTTAATGACTAAATAACATTATATATTGGGTGAAAGAATCGGTGGATCGAAAGATCGATGTAATTGGTGAAAGAATAGATTCTTTCATCTTTTCGTGACAGAATCGATTCTTTCACCCAATATATGATGTTAGATTATATTGGTTTTATAAATATTTTATAGGTTTATTTCTTTTAACAAGAATCAATTGGAAAGATTCTATTACATCTTTCCTCTATTCCTTTGGAAAGATTCTGTTGATCCTTTCCTCAGAACAGAATTATTTAGTAAGATTCTGTTGGTCAGTTGCTTAGAATAGAATACTTTTGGGAGAATCTCTTTGACTTTCCTTTTGAGTTGAATCTTGTGTAAAGATTCTATTTGACTTTCCTTAGAATGTTATCCTGTGTGAAAATCCTAGTTCACTTTTCCTTAGACTATAATACTGCGGAACGATTCTTTTGATCAAGAAGGTCAAAACCAAAGTCATGCGAAGATTGCAGGTTATATGGAGGAATTATACGTGTGAACCTCTCAAAAGGTAAAACAAGTGTATTTTCCCAGGGCTTAACAGATAACTTAATTTAATAATGAATTAGTTAATTCACTTGAACACGACGATTTATTACATATTCATCAACCTATTTGGGAGACTCACAAGTAGGTGCTTATTCAAGCATTGACAGTCATGCACCTCATTTTTCACTCGATAATAACCTTCGGTAATTAGAAAACACAAGAGACAAAACTGCTACGGCATTAAGTCGGTTAATGCTGTGTTTCGAAAAAGTAGTTTTCAGAAAAATGCTTTACGTTACTGAACCACTTCCTCAAAACGAAACGAGTACCAATGTCAACGAAAGTGAGTTTTCAAAAATGCTCGATAAAATAGCATCATCGAAATGATTTTCGCTCTTATTTGTAGATTGATATTTTAAAAGGCACAGTATTCTCTACAACTAAAAAGAGTTGATAACATTCGCCTTGAAGGCTTGTGTCAAGTATGATTTAATACTCTTATTTAATTATATATATGTATATATATATATATATATATATATATATATATATATATATATATATATATATGCGTGTGTGTGTGTGAGTGTGACATTATTCTACAAACACTAGGAAATTAGCCACCTGATCAATTAGAGCAATATGAAGACGTACCCCATGCCATTGCATGACATCGCGAAGGATTATATCATCTTCGGAGAGCTCTCTTTTGCTAGGGAACGTTTTGAGACGCTGTCCCTTTTGTACCTATCCTGAGTGACCAGCTGCGTCTAGTCCAATAGGATCAACAAGTACCTAGGGATTCAGGAATAGCTCTTCCCCCATGGAGGGAGTTTGAATCTCTTGAGCCGGGCTTTTTCTGCTGTGTTGGATAAACAGGCAACACGTGTTTTCGCCATCGTCCTGGTGACTCTGCCCTGACGCAACCATTTCACCATTTTCATCTGAGTACTGCCTGCGTGCCTTTTGAATAAATCATTGATTAGAAACAGTTTCCTCTCATGTATATATATAATATAGGCAGATAGAACTAAACACTAATCATTTCTTGGGCTCTACGAGAAACTTTTGCTTCAAAAAGGGCTAAGGGGCTGAAAAACATTTGTAAACCGCTGCCCTTGTGTATTCTATTCCTCAATTTTTTTCATCAATTAAACCTTCACTGCTAGTGCATGCCCGTTTCTTGGCCTTGTATGTCGCGTGTTTGAAGCAGTGTGATTAAATATGGCACTTAAACAATAAACACAACCGAACATATGGCCCTTTAACCATGCCAATCTTTTTGATGAGTCAAATTTGAAATGTTAATAGTTTAAATAGTATTACTTAATATTTTGGTCACCTCAGACTGAAGTAAAAAAGTTATAAATGTTATAAAAATTGTTTTAGTAGATTAAAGTAAAGTATTTAATAGATTAATAGTAAATTATTTAATGGATTAATAGTAACACATGGAAAAGATAGTTGTGTCATAAATCGCTTGTAAAGTTATTTACAAAGACTTTCCTTTTCTAAAAATAAGTTTCAGGCGAATTAATTCTTGAATTAATGGATCCATTCTAGCTCAATTAATTTGAAATGTAAAAGATTATACGAAACAAAATCTCAAAACGGATCAACAATTTCAGAAGTTTGATTAACACAGTCTATTTTAATCTCGAGTTTCATGTTAAGGCCAATGATATCAAAATTATATTCAAATGCCTTAAAGTTCATACATTTTAAGGTGGTTTATATTTTTTAAACGATTCCGGCACAGTAAAGCAAAACTGTCAAGTCTTCATATCTTTGTTTAAAATATCTTTAAAAAATCTCTAAAATATCTTAATCTCACACATAAAGATTATCGAAAGTTCCGTAATACAATGTGACAAAAAGTCAGTTTCACAAATTGACAAAATAAGGTTGACACTTCCGGGTTGTCAGAAAGCTGTCATCCACTTTTCGGGACAACATTACTGCAGGTAATAGCCATAGAAAAAAGTATGGCTTTATTTCCACGTCAAAATGCATTTTTGAACGGTAAAGCATTATTGTGAAGTTAACGTTCACTTATATTTTAATTAGATTGAATTTATGACCATATACAGTTAATGACATATTGGTGAACATCATGTCGAGCAAGTTTTGATAAAATAAAGTACAGAACATTTAAGGTATAGGGTGCTATATGAAGCAGTGCGTAACCAGGATTTTATTTCGGAGGTGGACTACAGTCAAAAATTGAATTTTTTATGCATATAGTTAAGATTTTACCTGATTTTAAAATATGTTTTAGATTACTTTCAGTTACTGAACTAAGAACTTCAAAAAGATTTCATTTCTCTAAGAACATAAAATGTGACACACATCTCTGTTGATCAAAGTATGCAAATTTGTATGCAAAGTATGAAAATGATCAACTGAATCTTTCCAAATGATTCTATTCTAAGGGAAAGGACCAGCATAATATTTCCAAAAGATACACTTCCAAGTAAAAAAACATTATAATTTTTCATTAAGTTAAAAGAATTTATGGATTATTTCACGTAATCGTAGTCATTAGGTGTGTTGTGGAGTAAAATCAAACCTGCAATATCTTTGACGATCACAGGGTTAAATAGTGTAAGCGAATTCTAAAGCCCTGTTTCGGGACATTTATGTCACTGAAAGGATTGGTTTTATATGTAGATAACGAATATTAGGTCATGAAACTATTATATGATGAATATTAATTCATTACAAAACACTAATCTTAAGAATAAAAGAACTATTCTATTATTATGTTTGAAGAATACAAAAAGCATTTATCGTATTTGTAGTACTTTGTTTGAAGGGTATTTTATTAATCCAAAACCTTGATAGTTTTCGGAAGGCGAAGGCTCGGGTCCTCAGAACTCCCTCCTCAGGCTACACTACTGATATGAATTCTTAAAAAGTATAATAATTTATACACCGGTAAATCCTTTATTAAAAGTGTTAAAAGTTTTCTAAAAGTTAAACTTCAAAATTTTTCTCCAGAGGTTAAGTTGCTCCTTATATCTACGGTCTCGACTTACTATTGAAGGTAATAACTGTTTAACCTCCTGAAAGAGATTTTCAAGTAGTGTAGTAATGTACTAGTACTTATAAATACATTTAATAACTAAATGGCAACATAGATTAGGTGACAAATTCTATGGATTCTCTTAACTTTTTGAAGTATTATATTTTTCCGTGGAAGTGAATCCTTTGGAAAGATTCGATAGGTCTTTACATAAAATAGAGTCTCG
Organism: Metellina segmentata; assembly: GCA_947359465.1. Taxonomy (NCBI): domain Eukaryota; kingdom Metazoa; phylum Arthropoda; class Arachnida; order Araneae; family Tetragnathidae; genus Metellina; species Metellina segmentata. Next base: position 57,453,271 of record OX375881.1, read on the forward strand.
TGGAAATATTCTAGTTATCTTTCCCGTAGAATATAATAATTTGGAAGAGATTTCAATGGTCAGAAAGGGTCAGCTTGATGTAACTCATGGCGGGAAGATTACAGGTTCCAAGTTTGAATTATGCTTGCTATCTCTTCAGAGGGTTAAAACATTCCTTTCGTTAAAATAACACAGTATTAATTGCCTTGTATTTCGAAAAATTGAGCTGGAAGAATTTTGTCCCGGTTTAATACCCTAAGGAATTTTACAGACATAACGTTGATGTTATTAATTACATGTAAACAATACAATTGTCTGATTGTGGAACCGTATGTTTATACGATATTTATAACATAGTTGAAGGGGATAATTGAAATAATTCTTTAAATGCAATTACTGATGAATATAGTAGCTAAATAAGTAATGGATAAGCAAGTCAAGAGTTTACTAGCAATATCAACCTATTCGCAAACCCAAAAATATATCATTATTGTACATTTAAACCAATATATAAATCCCATCTGACAATGACAGGAAGGTTCCTGGTTCCAATCCGAGACAGTACATATATGTTTGTAAGCGTATGGTGTAGAGGTGGCTGGTGCTCCTTAAATCTGACACGTCCGAAAGTCTTCACGTTGGGTTGGTGTGGAAGTTCGGAGAGTGGGGTGCCAGCTCAGATGTTGCTTCGTCAGCTGACCATTGTTCAAAATTGCGAGATGTTGTCCTCGGGTCTTTTCCTTAGGGGATTGATCCCGGAACGTCGCCAATAGTCCGCTGTGTTGCTCTAGTACGACCTTATTTAAAATTTACCAAATTACCTACCTAGCAATGGGGAGATTGTTAAGTAAGTAGTAATCACCTGTAGATCCGGGAAAATTCTCTCCCTTACTTACTTTTTATGGCAATCAAAAGTAAATATTATAATTTTTATGCCCTTGAATATTCCATTCAAGTTAGGGCCGCCATGGCTTAAACTCTTACTCACAAAAGCCTGCAAATTGTAGGTGGCACAAGTTCAATTCCTGTGAGGTTTTTGCATGAGAGTATTTCTCTCTTCTGTACCAGTAAAGTTTCATTGTGTATGCGCATTTACTAGATGTTGTTTAACGCAGCTCTGCCAAAAATGAACCTTACAACATAAGAACGAACTAACCATAACTACGTACCAGTAAATTAAGTCTGTGTTAATCTTATAATTCAGAAGTTTGAAAATTGGGTTCCAGCTCAGTTGTGGACCTCGACCATGGTTGAAAATTACAAAGTGGTGTCCTCGAATATTTTCTTTCGGAATTTATCCCAGGCCGTCGCAAATAGCGCATTGTTTTCCTCCAGTGCAACGTTAATTCAACTACTTAAGAACGAACTAACCATAACTACGTACCAGTAAATGAAGTCTGTGTTAATCTTATAATTCAGAAGTTTGAAAATTGGGTTCCAGCTCAGTTGTGGACCTCGACCATGGTTGAAAATTACAAAGTGGTGTCCTCGAATATTTTCCTTCGGAATTTATCCCAGACCGTAGCAAATAGCGCATTGTTTTTCACCAGTGCTACGTTAATTCAACTACTTACCAACCTCATAATACAGAATGATATGAATGTTAAGAGGTAATGACAGTTAAAAGGTAAATAAGAATAAGAAGTAAATAAGAATATCAAAGTAGTTACAACATTAGCTCGAAATTTTCGGATTTTGTACTAGATTTCATTAAAAACAAGTTTCTTGAAATTGATAAGGCTGTGAAATTATGATATTCCATAGCTTTGAAATTATTATTTGAAATTACGAAATTTGCTGTGCCTACAAAGCACTTGGAAAAGAAATTAGAATTATTGTAATCCTTCCTTAGTACTTATCAATTAGAAAGAAATTTACAACTCAGTGGTGTCTACCATACTTAAGGTTTTGAAATAGTTGAATGATCTTCATTATGAAAAAAAACCCTGCTATTCAATCACTGTAAAACCAGGTACAGGTCAAACATTCTTCAATACTCCTATGTCTGAAGATGTCTATGAATTTGAGATATTTGTCCAGTGATTGGATATTAGAAAAATAATTATCATCCAAGTAAATATCAGGATAGTAACATTTGTATGAGCTGGTCAAAATGTGCGTGAGGTTATGCAGTTGCTAAAAATGGTATTGTAGCAACAAATTTGTGAAGCCACAGGTGGTTTGTACCCGAAATTCTGACTAAATTAACTGTGCCACAAATAGACGGTTAACTGTAGAATGACGAATGCCAACTGCAAGTGGCATCCATCGATCAGCAATACATTACAAAATCTACCAGTACGGGATCCATTCGCCAATTGGTAGCTTACTTTGCTTACTTATGTTCTATTTGAGCTATGGAATTGCATACCATTGCTAAAACTACTCTGAAAATCTCGCCACTCCATTGATGGAATTCATCAGCAGTCTGATCACAGAAAGCAATGCGATATCTAGAAAATAGAAAGCACAGAAAAGAAAAGGTTTAATGTAAGAAAAAGTACTGTATAGCTTTTTAACAAGGGGATGTGATGAAATTGAAACTTACGGTCAAAATCCAATTGTGGTAACATGGATTCTCAAAACTTTTAGTACTAAAAATTCCTCCACCAATTTTCAAATAAAAATACACTAATTTTTGAAAACGATTCTCCAGCAGGGATCAACTAACTCCTCCAATTAATAGGTTGAAAATTTTTTTTAAAAATTGAACCAATTTCCTCTAAACTATCAACTAATTTTTCAAATTAAATCAACCAATTTCCTCACAAAAAGCAACCAATTTTCCTAACCCTTTGACATAAAAGTCAAATGAAAAACATTTAGATTAAAATTTACTGCCAAACCCCTGAAAGTAACATTCAAAATTTAGAATTCTAAATAGATTTAAATGTTTGTTCCTTGATATATTTTCTTACTTACACTATGATTTCTCCTTTTTTTTGTGAATATATTCTACTGTCGGTAAGTGGATTTAACTGTATGGCAGACAATTAATAATAATAAATAACTATTGTTCTCCTGTTGTTCAGCCGATTTCCGCAATTCAAATATAAACACAAAACCTTAATTAGAGAAGTGAAAGTGCTTTATGCATCCCTAGGACACTTGAAATGAAATTCATTTCCATTATGGAAAAGACAAAAAGTCAGTGGGAGTTCTGGAGTTTAAGTCTGACTTGCCTCACTTCACCGTAAAAAAAGCGCTCATGCGGAGATGCCTCATTCTGCGAAAGGAACCGGCAAGCTCAACTGACCCATAACGATCTAAAATCTCCGTTTGCTTACCTATTAAGCACCTATGAGTGCTAAGTACCATTTTCGCCTACCCAAATCTGCTTCGGTATAAAAGCCTTAGACAGTCCAACCTGCAATCATAACTCGCAATCCCTTGTAATCTCCGGTAGAACAAGCAATCAGACAACGTTTAGAATGCATTTCAAAGTAAGTGTGATTTCATTTGGCTTTCCAAAGCACTACGGTTCTTGACGCAAAAAGAAAGTAAAGAATGCAAATGAGAGGCGGAAATTTAGAAACTTTTTAAAAGTACAATGCTTTTGCAAATTATATTGAATTTCAAATAGCTATAAACCTACATTGGGAAACCTGCAAAAATAAGAATTTGTATTCTTTACTATTTTTAAAGACGATTTTTTTTTCATTAATGATAATTTTATAACGTGTTATGAGATGTGTGGAGTTCCGGTTTTTTGTTTAGAAACTCGATTTTCTTTTAGTAGCCACCAAAAGTATTCGACTTCAAGACTTCATTATTAATACGTTTTTTAGCTTAAATCTTTATAGAGTACATATATTTTTAGGAATGGTAGACGTATTAACAAATTAATCAATGAAAGAATTAGTGCCATCAAAGTATTTAATCTCTCTATATTAAAACAATGTTACCGCAGCAGCCGCCGCAGAATTAAAATGTCGCTTTGTTTGCTCGATTCTTAGATGGTTTCCCGAGAAAGTACGGATCAGAAAATTGCCAAATTGACATGGTTTGTTCAAAATTGTACAGGAAACAAGACGAATAAATTTTTTTCCCGATGCGGCTATTAGTTTAGGGTTCATTAAGTGTCAAAGTTGAAAGAGCGAAATTTCTAACGCGAGTGAGCAAAAGGCGTAAAAATTTTCAGTCTTCAGCCGTGATTCTTTTCTTAGAGTACCTCTAAATGTGAATTTTTACAGGACGCCGAGTTTGTTTTTAGTAATTTCAATTTGGTTTTGCGATAATATTTTTTTTTTAATTCGGGAAAAATCATGACATTTTTGTTACTTTTTTAAATCTGTTATATCTATATCTTATTACTATCATTTTTTAAATTTGTAAACATCGCAAGGAACCTTAGAAAGTCCTCTTTCTTACGGTACAATTATTTTTGAAATTGGTAAATAATGAAATTCGATGCGATCAAAAGTTGTTCATACAAATTTCGGAATATTGGAAAATTTTCGTTACTTTTTGCTAAAACTGTCATATCTATAGCTTAATACTATTACTTTTTAAATTTGAAAACATTAAACCTTAGAATATACTCTTTCTTATGGTACAATTATTTTTGAAATTGGTTAATAAATAAAGTCGATGCAATTAAAAGTTGGTCATACAAATTTTGGAACTTTTATATCGTAATTTTCGATAGAAAACTAAAACTGTCATATCTCTAGCTTAATACTATTTGTTTTAAAATGTGAAAATGCCATGTGAAAGCTTAGAATGCACTCTTTGGTTGGCGAGCGATGGCGAGCAGGGGACGAAGCCCCCTAGTTCTTAAAAAGTGTTCAAATTCTGACATCAAAAAGAAAGGAAATTTAAACATTTATAAATTGATTCTTTCGAAAGTACTATGCAAATTTTTAACATAAACTTTGTGTCTGCAACTTAATCGGGAGTATTAGTTTGTAAAATAAAATTTAATTCAGTCGAGTTTGGTTTTCCATGTGTAAGCTGGAAAGCAAAAATATATAGAAGTCAATTTTAAATTATTTTCAATTTCAAACTCTTTCAAGCAAATTATTATTATAGACTAGCCAAATACCCGACCTTGCTCGGTTTGAATTGGTTTACTCTAGATTGAAGAGATAATCAAAATATATAATGACATACGTTTTTTGTAGAATAAAAATGTATTTGAACACCTTTCGCCAACCTTACAATTTCTACGACTTACTTTGGACACAAATTCTACACATGCATATCCATTCATGTAATACATTTCACACACATCGTACCTTGCTGTATGACAAAGCTACAAAATGACGCTAATTTTACTACTATAAAAGACGATTTTGAGGGAGATTTGGAATTCCCTTTCTCAAGTTCTTTTCATGTTCAAATCAATTAATAAAAATTACGATTTACGGCGAATGCTCTCGCACTCATAATCAACAAAACAATATTTTTTTTACCTGTAGCACTCTTGCATGCGACATTGTGAAATTTTGCAATCTTCTCCTGTCAATAGGACAACGAATTTTTTAATGTTTGAAAAGTTCTAGTTCGGATTTTTTAAACATTATTATTCTTTCAATAAAGGCATTATTCTTTCAATAATGGCATTATTCTTTCAATAACGGCATTATTCTTTCAATAACGGCATTATTCTTTCAATAACGTATTATTCTTTAAATAACAGCATTATTATTTCAATAACGGCATTATTCTTTCAATAATGGCATTATTCTTAAATAATGGCAAAAATACACTTAAAATTTACTGAAAATATATTCTGATTTACCTGCCACTTTTAAGTCGAATACTTTGTGGTGGTGTTGCGTGTGATGAGACGGAAAAAACATTTATTAAAATAATAAATATTTAAAACAGAAAACAGCGAAATAAAACAAAATAAAAGATGTCGGAAAAAATTGTTCTAAAGACATTAATTTGTTATTCATTTTTATCTCTTGATCTTGCACAGTTGCCACAACTTACAACTAAAAGTGCACAAAATTTAGAAATGTGGAATTAATTCAGAGCGAAAGAAACAAAAAATATCACTGCTCGCACAAATCTTGTTCATTCCCGTTCGTTGAAAAATATCGTCTGTCCCAAATAATCGGAAATCGTTTTCATTGCGCAAAGAACAAAAATAAGACTCGAAATAAATGAAATATTATAGTTGAAATTCCATAAAAAAATAATTCTTTGAGGAATAATTACTTTTTCAGCAGTACTGGTAAAGCAATTGAAGTAAATTCTTTAAATAACGGCATTATTCTTTAAATAACGGCATTATTCTTTCAATAATGGCATGACTACACTTAAAATTTACTGAAAATTTATACCGACTTACCTAACATTTTTAAGTTTAATACTTTGTGGTGGTGTTGCGTGTGATGAGAAGGAAAACACATTTATTAAAATAATAAGTATTTAAAACAGAAAACAGTAAAATAGAACAAAATAAAAGATGTCGGAAAAATTGTTCTAAAGATATTAATTTGTGATTCATTTTTATCTCTTGATCTCGCACAGTTGCCACAGTTTACAACTAAAAGTGCACAAAATTTAGAAATGTGAAATTAATTCAGAGCGAAAGAAACAGAAAATATCACTGCTCACGCGATCTTGTTCATTCTCGTTTCGTTGAAAAATATCGTCTGTCTCAAATATTCCGAAATCGTTTTCATTGCTCAAAGAACAAAAATAAGACTCGAAATAAATGAAGTATCAGAGCTGAAATTCCATTAAAAAATATAATTTTTTGAAGAATAATTACTTTTTCAGCAGAACTGGTAAAGCAATCGAAGTAATCGTAATATTCAATAGACATTCCAATTTTTTTTAAACTTCCAAATTATGGTTGATTTAAGTATACTTACTCAGGTGGTTTAGCATGAAACTCATCTAAATATAACAATAAAGAAATATTTAATATTGCCTTCATTAAACTATTAGATAATGTATAAAATAAAGTACACTGCAATCAAATATTTGGAATACAATTCATCTGATGCCTACACAAACACACAAACACAAAATCGAGCATAGAACAGAAAGACGGACAGACAGACTTTCGCAACCAATTCCACTCGCTAAATGAAGATAAGTACTCACTGTATGCCAATTTCCACGAAAATATCTTAAACCGCGTGGACGTGTATAGGGCACAACATACAGACAGACAGACGGACAGACAGACAGACAGACATACAGACAGACACCAAACGAGAAAAAGGCGGATTCGGCATCAGAAGGGTCCAAAACGGATAGAAAACTTGAAATGGGTCGAAAATATTGAATGTACAAACAAACACTCCTTATTTATCAAGGCTAAACTTGATCGTAACCGTAGGTTGTACAGGCTGAATCATTACCCAAAAGATCAAAAGAGCCGACGTAACTGAAAGTTTCCAACTCTTACCGCTTGAGAGCGCTGTCACCCTACCAAGAAAAGCAGGTTGTTTACCATTGGATTGCATAGAAATCGTGTTCTGTATTCGCAGTATTTTCGATTTAGTGATTATTTTAAAGCCTTAAATCAGTAAAAAATTGATAGAGACAATGGTGAACTGTTGTGTGCCGTTTTGTACGTCTTATCATACTCGTAGTAAGAAGTTTCAAGAGCAAGTAGGGGAATATGTATCATACCATGAGTTCCCCAGCGACTCGACCCTTCGAGCACAGTGGTTGGAAACAATCTCTAGATATAACAAAGAAATTATTCATGAAAAGACACAGTATTTACATTTTCTAAAAGCAGATATTATATTTAAAAATTTGTCTTCACAGTTTTTTTAATACATGCATATTAAAAATTTTTTAATTAAAAATGATCATTTTTTGAATTTATAATTTATAAAAACACTTATATTTTATAACATATCAATAATTTTTAAAATAGCTGAAGACAAATTCTTTTGAAGAATATACATACCAAATTTCATGCAATTATCTTGAATAGATTTTGAGTTATATCATTTTAAAGTTGGGAAAAGTGTGAAAAATCCATCATGGAGAAAAATCACCTTAAAAGTTTCATTAATGAAAATCATTTACAAAAGTGTTGATTACTCCGAGTACGTAAGTAAATGCGTTAATGTCTTCAGACCTTTGGTTAAGGTTTATTTTGGCTAATGGTACCTTTTTACGGTACAATTTGCATGCAATTGTACTTTTGTTAGCAGTTTTTCGTATAAGTCGACATATTTTTCGTTTCAAAACTTTGACAGCTATCAAAACGTTCTTTTGTTTATAACTTCGGTTCTACTTAAGATATCATAAAATTGGTGTCAAACAAAAGAATCAAATTTCAAATTTTTTGAGAATATAAAACAAAAAAGGACTTTTTGAAGGTTTTTTTGTGTTTCAGCACCCCCCCCCCTCTTAAATAAATCTATCTTAAAACTTTATAGTAAATGCTTCATTTTAAGTATCCCAAATTTCACTCTGAACATTGCTTATAGGCAGAATAAATAAAAAAATTTATATGAATACTCATTTACTTGAATTAACATTACATGTTGTCTGAGATTTTGTTTATGATCAATTTTATGAATAATGTATCATAATTAGTGTGGCTAACTAATGGTAGTAAATAATACTGTAATATTTTAAATTATTCATTCCCCCCCCCCTCCCTGAAGTCCTAAAATTGTTTTTAATCTACTAAGGATTCTTGTACCTGATAGCTAATATATGCTATAAGAAATTTTTTTGTTTAGTCTAAGAAGGGTGACAAAAATTCTTTTTGAAAAGAAATATTAAAACCTATTTGTAATCAATTTTCTAAAAACCGAAAAAACTACCAAGAGTGGAATGTTTTTAGGATTTGATAACTTTTCACATATTTTATTTTCAATAAAATCTAGCTTTCTCCCTGTTAAAAAACATGCGAATCCCCGCGATCCGTTTTCAAGATTGCTTCCACTAGATGGCGCTGGCAGCCTACCGTTCTAGTGTTACATCCCGAATAGCGCAATGAACAAGCCTGATCAGACACGGAATCCAGTTAAGCCTTGTATTTATATAGATTAGCTTACTTTATCATCAAATAATTTTATGTACTGTGTTTTGCATGTTATGCTACTTCGAAATAAGCAAATACATTCGTTTAATATACCAATCAAGAAAAGAAATACGAGCTTTAAATGTGTACATTTCTATTAGAGTTATAATTTCAAGCATATCTTTTGTTTTTATATATTCACTGATTTCAATTCATGCATTCTAAAATTGATGTTTCAAAAAGTCTGTCAGTTGGTATAGCTTTTTATTATTTTGTAAATGCTTATCGCTGTTTTTAGGTCATGTAAGTAATAATTTTAACAAAACAGTTAAAAACTTAAACTTAAAACCTATTTAAATAAAAAAAACCCTGCTTATCTGTTCTGAAAATTGAATTAATGGGTTTTTATAAGTTAAAATGCTATGTTGTTTACAGTTACATTAATAATTACTTGAGAAGTAGGAATGGTTACTCCAATTTAAAGTATGGAAATACTGTTATAATCGATTAAAATTTTGAAAAACAACTGATATACTTAAATTTCAGAATATAGATATTACTCCTTACTTTCTTCATTAATCTGTAAAAGCTATTAGATAATATGTTGTGCTAGTCAAGAAGATAACATCTGAAAGTGTGGTCTTTTGAATTAGCAATTGTTAAAAAGCTGAGTTGACATTCCAAGTGGTTTCAGCGAGGTATCTCGTCCATCAAGATGTGACTAATTTTGTTTGGATGAGATATCTTGTCATTAAGGTATTGCTGTTTTTTTATGATGACTAAATTAAGATCTGGACATTTTTTCTAATGACGACATATTTTGTCCATCAAGATATCTGGTCAATTTTGTTAATGAAGAGATACCTCGTCGAGACAGCTACCCACAGGAAGGTTAAAAGTACCTGAAGCCTCCTCCTATAGCGATAAACATTAGGAGTACATTCAATGAACAGTTTCTTAACCTTCGTAGTAGTTCACATGCATAATTCCACCTTACAAAAGCTGCAGTCTTCTCTGCATGATTTCTAATCACTTTTCATCTTGGCCAATTGAATCTTCACAAAGGAATCCATTCTAAGGAAAGAAGCAATAGAATCTTTCCAATGGATTCTATTATAAGAAAATGGGCTACATAATCTTTCCAATGTGTTTTATTCTAAGTAGGAATTGAGCAACAGAATCTTTCCAAAGAGTAAAATCTATTATAACGGAAATGAATAGTATAATATTTCCAAGTAGTTCTATTAGAAGGAAATAAGCAACACAATTTTTCCCAAAGGTTGAAAAAAAAATCCATCGTTTCAACCAATTGATGTTATTATTTAGTTATTAATCCTCCAAAAGTGGTTTCGACGAAATATCTCGTCGATTAAGATCTCACCAATTTTACTATTGACGAGATATCTCAACATCAAGATATTGGTGACTATTTTGATAGATGATGACATGGCGAGATCAGGATATGTTCAAGTTTCTGCAAAGGACGAGGTATATCGTCCATCAAGATCTGATCAGCATTGCTAAATGCAAGATACCTTGTAGAGACAACCACCATGAGGGTTACGTGTGTTGTGGTGTAAAAGCATTGCTATACTACTTAGAACCGAGGGTTAAGTGATTATCTCAGTGGGATCGCTCTGCTATATGGTGCTATTGAGAACTTTTATGCATGCGACAGTTGCATTATTCAGAAGACCAAGTTGGGAGATACAGTGATACATTTGGAGATAAATCGTAACTAAACTGAGGAAAGAATTTCGACGATTTAAGCGGAGCACGGACAGAATGTAAACAATATGCATTAATGTAACTATCATAAAAATTGTAAATTTATGACGGTATTCATACTCTTTAAATTCAGTACTTTGAACTGACGGAAGGTAACTTTTAATCGTCTACAAGGCTTCAAGAGCTTGTGTATTATTATATGGCGATAGAATTTCTCCATTTTCACTTACATTGTTCCTAATTTTACGCATGTATTCTAAAGTTCTAATTCTGCTGTTAAATATTCTACGGTCACTTGAGAAATGTACTGCAAGATTGTTATCGATATCTATGCAGTCATTTATGTCAGGAATAGTACATCCATTTTCCTTTACGATTTCAAATAAATTCGTTAAAGAATTAGGGCTAAGAGTTTTCCTTTTCAAATTCACTGTATTTGCCATCAGACACAAACCTTGCCACAGTGACGAGTACTCCGGTATATTATTTGAATCTGATAACTGAATGAGGGTTTATTACACTGTCGATAAACGAGGGCAAGAAAATTCACGACTATCCGGAGATTGGTTAACCAGGGAAAGCTTATCAAGATTTCACTGTAGTTCTTTTTGACTTCTACAAAAGTATATACTATGTACCAAATCATTAAAAAATAAATCATATCTTTATTTCTTCTAATCTCTTGTGGAATCTATTTAATTTTCAGGTCGTACTTGCTTGTGTTCTTGTAGCAGTAATCTCTGCCAGCCATCACAGTCATGATCATCATGAGGTATGTTTAAAACTTATGATTTAAGTATCAAAGCATCGTTTTATTAAAGGAATATATTTCAATGGGAAGTCGGGGGCCGCGATAGCAATCGCAGAGCTGTGAGTTCGAAACTCAGTCCAAACGCAGACTGCCGTGTACAAAGGGGACTAGTGCATGTTAAATCTGTCGTGTCCTCAAATGTCCCCATGTTGGCGTGGTGCGGAAGGTTGGAGAGTGGGGTACCAGCTCAGGTGTTGCCTCATCATCTGACCTGGTTCAAAATTAAGTATTGTCCTAGGACATATGCCTTATGGGATTGATCCCGAACCGCCGCCAATAGTTCGTTGAGTTGCTAAAGAGAGAGAAAGAGAGTACGTTAATTAACTACCCACTTAAGGGAAAAAAGTTAGAACTCCAAAGTTTCAAAAACAGAGGTTTAGAGGGATTTAAGTATATTGACTGTCTATTATGTCCCTCGTATGATGCCTCATTCTTATTTTAACTCTTATGCGAAGTTTTGAATATGTTAATGGCCGTAATAGCAAAATAAATTAAATGAATATAGACCGTGATAGACCGGTTGGAAATGTACCGGATTAACAATTGGAGGGATGCGAGATGTAATCCAACCCAATCCCGTCATGTACAAATAGGGCTGGTGCACTTTCAATCTGCCCTGGCATCAAATGCCCTGTTAGCGTAGTACGGAAGTTTGAATCTTGGGTGCCAGCTCAGCTGTGACCTCGTCTTCTGACTTTTGTTCAAAATTACATGGTGTTGTCCTTGGATATATTTGGTATGATTGGGTATTGATCCCAGACCTCCGCCAATAGGCCGTTGAATTTTCTAGTGTAACGTTAATTAAAATGCCTACCTGCCATAAATTATCACAATTTTTGAACGTTTTACTCGATTTTTCCGAGTTAGCATTTACTTTTGAATAACCACAAACTATAAATGACAGCATCCATGACATTTGTTTACAGCATCATGCACCTCAGCCCTACAAATTCGGATATGAAATTAAAGACCATCACGGATCTCATCACAGACATGAACATGGCGACGGACATGGCCATGTTCAAGGAAGCTACGGTTATACTGATCACAAGGGCGTCCATCGCGAAGTTCACTACGTCGCGGACAAAGGAGGATTCCGGGCCCAAGTCAAGACCAATGAACCCGGAACAGCCAATCAAGATCCCGCTAATGTCAAGATCCATTCTAATGCACCCCATCATAATCACCATGAGCCTCATCACGTCCATCATGCTCATCATGGCCATCATGGTAGTCATCACCTTTAAAATGGCTAATTTCTTCTGACGACCTTGGATTACGTCCATACTTGTACAGTTCAATAGTTTCTCTGTTGGTATCGAGCCAGATAAGCGAAAGGAAAAAATTAAGACCGTTGAAATAACTAATTTAAGGATATAAACTATAAAATATATTTAAAAATATGATAATAAAAAACTCTTAAATGAAATTGACCATTAAGTCTCGGAAAAATATAAGTGGATTTAGTCAAAATTATTTCAGTGTATCTAAAAACATTCAAATGTGAATTTAAATTTCCAGAATATTCATTTGCCTACCAGTAGTGAGTCTATTGACTGTGATTATTATATTACATGATGTATTTGATTTTATGTAAAATGGTGGTCGATTTTCGTTAAATTCAGTTAAATTAAAATATAAAATTAGTTTATATTTTAATACATTCATTTTTAGTTTGATTTGTGTTGAACTAATTTTTTAGTTAAAAGAAGATATTTAGGTTGGAAGCAGAGTAGTAAAACCTCGCAGGCATTAGTCGTTATCTGGCAACTTCTCTACTCTGCTTCCGTGTCAAATTGGGCTAGCCATTCAAGTTTGGTTTCAAGGATTTAAGTTTTTTCATGCGCTTTTCACTTGCGTCTATTTTATTTATTGTCTCTATTTCCGTAATTTATTTTTGTCTGTATACCTTTGCTTACAATGCGAATAAAATGTTTACGCTGAATTCGATTGCTTGTTTTGTTGTTTTTCACTCGGCCTTACACTTACTCTATCACAAATAAACATAAAGAAATTGCTTAAAGTTATGAATTGATAGATATACGTTATCTAATTCATAAATTCAAAGTACCTCTTTTAAAAAATAACACATTAAGGATAATTCGAATACATGGATAGGATAATAATAGGATTTCAAAAACATGTTATAAGACCAACTTACAAATTTTGCTGTTTATGCTCAAATGGATGGAATGGATCTAATGGGTATAATCTTTAGAAGGACATTCGCTAAAAAGTTTTTATTAAAAAACTGTATGCCCACATACCTATTACTTTATATGTATGCATTTCCCCACAAAGAAATTGTAGTTATGACAGACGTATACAAGCTGATAAGATTAATTTTATTTATTCATTCCAAATTATGTGTACTACACAAAATTGCTATTCCATTAAAGATGTCGTACACGCTGCATACAATATACAGTAAACTCCCGATTATCCACAGGCGGATTATCCACGGTCACTTTGTGACAAAATGTTGTTGGAAAAAATTTAATCTCTTATAAAAAAAGGTGTTTTAACAAAGAACAATTAACTGTTATTTTTGTGAATAAGTAATAAATAAACTTTTAAGTTCAGAAATCTACTGTTTATTAATTCATAATTGTATGTATAGAGACACACTATTTTTATCTCTACTGGAAATAAAAATTGTTAAAAAACATTTTCATGTTGATTTGTGCCTTTTAAGCCATTTTGCGGATTATCCCCGGAATTCTCTTATCCATGGTTGCCGTGCCACTCAATTACGCGGATAATCGAGAGTTTAATGTAGTTTGATTGAATTGTACACAAAAGTACACAGTTCGTTAATTGTACAAATTATATGTCATAATGGTCTCGTGGGAGCTTTATAGAGATTGATAGGTATGGTGAGGGATCAAAAATATGAATTGAGAAGTTCGACAGAGTGGTACTCGCCGAATGATCTCTGGCATTTGAGAGTTGGAATGATTCCGGCTATGTTGTTACGACAATTCTACGGGGCTCGAAAATATCTGCGTAACTTTATAGAGTTCTCGAGAAGCAAGGTCTTCACTCTTCATGTGTGCACTCTCATCATTTCTAAGATTTCTGTGCTACCAGAGAAATTCAAAATTTCTCCCCCTGCTGGCTCCATACTCTGCAAGATCCAACTTCATAACTAATTCTCTGATTAATGCTAGCATGTACACTCATTCCATACTCAATCACTGTGGATGCTTGACCCTTCCCAATTCCTTATGTTCATAATGACGTAAGTCCTAATTGGTATTGGATTATAGCCTTTTTGAAGTGTCCTTCAATTTTCTGTTCCTCACGCCTTTGCGACGGGATGTTTTTCGAGCAGGGAGGAGAGATACCTTATATCACTACTCATTTATAGCACTCCTTGAGATCAGAATAGTAAAGGAAAGAGTACTTTATGCACCCAATCTTAATTGTTCAGTTCTTTTTCTCACGATAGGGATATAATTTAAAGTACATTTTGAAAGGATAGCAAGATTATTTATTAAATCTGCGGAACATTTCACATAATATCGATACCTAAAAATATGATTTGGTTTAAACAAATAATTTTTAAATTGAAACTTTTATATGTTTTCCAATACGAACGACTGCTGCGAAGAATGACCTTCGTTTGATTCGAGATTCAAGGAATCACAGATTTTATTTCCTGCGCTCAGTGAAACAAATAAAAAAACAATTTGACTGGCATTGTTTAGTTTTTTGTAAATCAGGATCGTTCACGATCGATTAAAATTTTCAACGGATTTGAAATCTGCGGAAATTTTTACACCATAGATAACTTACCTTTGATTTTCTTTTAATAAATAATTTTTCAATTAAATAACTATATTTTCGCAAGAGATTGAGACGTCACGCCGATTGGATCTCTTCGCAATTCGAATTGCCGAATTCGACAATGACGAGGCCATCACGGCGTTGCCCGTTGTGTTGGTTTGAGAAGCAAACCATAGTTAACAATATTCATAATTTGGTTTGCCGAGCAAACCAAATTGGAATTCCCAGTGAATTTATTCTAATAGGCTAGAAATTTTCATTTGATTTGGGAAGCAAACCAACTCCACGGGCAACGACAGGATGGCTGTTATCCAATAGGCTACGAATTTCCGTTTGGTTTGCTTCCCAAAGCAAATGGGAATTCGTAGTAATCACCGGGGGTTAACGAGCAGTGGTCACACATGACCCCATGAAAAGAACTCTCACGAGCAACTCCATGCTGGCCACGCAGTGGCTAGGATGTATCTAAAAAAGGGTATTTAATAATTTGGTGAAAATGTGCCCCCAGTTTCAGAATTATATTCAGTGTTCTGCAACACAATTCCAAGCAATTGCAATTGTTCTGCAGGCATTTTGTCCGAATTTTGAAAACTGCAGTAAAATAAAAAACAGACGTCAAACAGAATTATCGGCAAAATATGTATTACGCATTTTTAATAAAACACGCACACACATCAATATTAACTAATTTACTTTATTTAAAACCAAGGTATATTTTCAGAATTTGCAATTCTATCGATAACTTTTGAAGTTAAATATTTCGTTATTGACATAGAGGATGTGTTATTTATAAAATGTTTGTGGTAATTTGGGCGGTGTAAGAAAGTTGTTCCATAGATAAAAAAGAAAAAAAATCTTTGGAAGTAGCGTGCTTTTTCACTGCAGAACATCGTAACTTATAATTGAAAACATTCGGCCAAAATTTTGATTAAAATTAGTAAAAAATTGTTCTGCAAAGACTTTGTTCTGTGACGGACGTCGCCGTTTTAAGCACCTTCTGCTCCCGTTACTGTGCCCTAGTTTTATCCAATTGATTAGTATGTTCACTACCATGTATTCCGCAGTGACTTAGGATCCACAGTATAGCAGTAATTTATCGGTGAAATTTTTCTTGAAATTGATGATTGTTCCTTTCTTTTGTGGAACTCAAACTCATTTATAATTATTTGGATTTCCCACTGGCTATATACAAACATAATAAAATGTTTTAACTACCGTGGCGCCATCTTGTGAAAATTATTAGAGTGACGGCAAGTAACACCCCTTCTTCATTGACATTATGCATGTTTCCCGAACAGCTTAGTCAGGTTATACAGATACACCGACCAACTGGTCTTGTAGTTAATGTGTTGGCGTCTGGATTGGAAGGTTCCTGGTTCGAATCCGGGTTTAGGGCATGGATATAAAATTGGGCTGTCTTTTGTCAAGGGCAATGAAGGTCCTTCCATTGGGTGATCCTTCACAAGTGGCCAATAATTGAGTTCATATGTGCCCGCCATCGGAAATTCAAGTTCAACTTATACTAAAAATAACAAATTGCTTCTTTGCAGCAATGTTTACAATAAATGCTCAAAATTGCGACCACGAACAGAAGTACATGCTTGGTAGCGTCAAAGGAGTGATTGGTGAACAGTTCCAAAGATGCCAGGCATTTCACGAACGCTTGCAGCCGCAATGGATAGTCGAGCAACTAGATCCTCAATTGAGTCCCGTAAATGTAGATCCTCAGATGCCCCCATAAGAAGTAGTCGATGCTCTATAAATCTTGCGAATTGGTTATCCATCGAACTGGTCCACTACGCACAATCCAAAACTGGCATTCAGGTAATTGCAGACAACCACGTTGAAATGGGCTGGAGCACCATTATGCTGAAACCACATGCGATTACGAACGACAGTCGGAACATCTTAAAGCAATTCTGATAAAACCTCTTCCAGAAAAATACTATGATGTGAGCCATTCACAGTCGTGTTAGTTGGAGATGTGGACCTATGAGGAAATCGTTCACAACACCCGCCCAAATATTCACAGAGAATTGTTTTTAGAATGCATGTGTAGCGTGTGGATTTTCTATCTCCCACACATGAGTATTGTGCACAGTCAAAACACTTTCCTGTGTAAAAGTCTCCTAATCTGTGAATAGCACAGAAGCTGGGAAAACCGGTTGCAACGCACTCTGCTGAAAGAACCA
This sequence comes from Metellina segmentata, assembly GCA_947359465.1. Lineage (NCBI taxonomy): Eukaryota > Metazoa > Arthropoda > Arachnida > Araneae > Tetragnathidae > Metellina > Metellina segmentata. The sequence goes on from OX375881.1 coordinate 57,470,726, forward strand.
TTGGCAGAATTTTACGCGCAGCGGGTATTCACTTGCCAGCAATGCTTAGACTCTCTGATTATGGAATGAGTGTAAAACGTACTACATTTAAGACTCTCCAAACGGTGGGTTGACTCACATGTACACGACGTGCAATATCTCTTGTTCTTGTGTGGGGTGTTTCAGCCACAATATTCAATATGGTTTCTTCCATGTTTGGATGTACATTTCTTGATCCAGTTCTTCCGTCAAAGCTGGCGATGAATGAATCATTTTCACAAAGGTGCCGATGCAACAGCTCAAACATTTTGTGGTTAGGCATACGCATGTTCGGAAAACGTTCCTGATAACGCTGCTCTGCCATTCCCGTTAGCAGCACATCACATCATATGCACGTCCGCCTTTTCACTATTTGTAAAATATCCCATCATGGCCGACAGTACAATTGGAAACGACGTTTTCCCGCAGATGCATAAGATCACGAATGACCAGGCACACTAATGTCCTTTACCCGCAGCATTGCTAGACAATCACAGCTGCCAAGTTTGTATTAATGTTGGTGATTGCAATTTCGAGGGTTCATTGTAAACATTGCTGCAAAAAAGCACTTTGTAATGATGTTGTAAATAAACAATGTTTATCTATTCATGTCTAATTTTTTAAGTTCGTGCCTCCACGCGTCACTTCCAACCATACATTATTCTATACGAAAAATGTATGTTTTAGTAAACTGTACCACTCCTCTAAGTTTGTCCCATGACCAAAGAATCACCCTCATGAGGGGTCCTTATGACTTTGCACCCGCCACAAGCTACTCTACACACTTGGCAACTTTCGTTTCTGTGCTTAGATAACAAAATGTTATAAGTCACTTTTCTCAAAAATTTTAGTAAGTCCCATTCTGGAGTCTGGTTTGTTAATGTTTACAAGATGACAAAATGTAGTAAGTCTTTCTCTTTCAGTTGATGAGAAAAAAAAGGCGAAAAAACGTCATATATGTCAAAAACCGCAGAACCACATGTTGTATCTTAAATCTCAAAATTGCTGTCACGAAAAATTAAAAAAAAAAAGTAACTTATAACATTTTGCCATCTGAGCACAGATTTTTAATCATCTAAACATACTAAACTATACAGACAATTATTATGATTGTAATAGTTATCTGACGTTTAAGGAAGCTGGGGCCACACATAAAATATCAGAGTTCGCGCCCCTATGAATTAATGCCATTTAACAGCAATTGCTATATACACGGCTGCTCAAAAATAGAAACAGATGGAATAACCAAATGCAATATTTGTAATTACGCGTAAAACGTGCATGTACAAAAACAAGAGGGTCTTACGAATTTGTAAAAGAAATTCGTAGAGTAGTCCTTCTATAAATATTAAATATTTAAAAAAATAGAAATTATTCGCAGATCCTCCGCATTTCTTAATTGCTCAAATTTATTGATGGCAGTTTTACAGATGGTCAGAGAGAGAGAGAGAGAGAGAGAGAGAGAGAGAGGCTATTTCATTCCATTTATGATGAATATAACTTCAAAATTACACAAATAGATTTCATACATCTAAATGAAATAAAATTATTTAAAATTATATACAGGGTGTTTCGAAACTCATGGGCAAAAATTTATAGGGTGATAGAAAACTTTTAAACAAGCAATTTTCACCATACAATGCATGGGCGGATAGCAAGCGGTGAACCGCTAGACGGCGCTATAATGGAAAGCATAAAGCGTGAGTTTTCTTACTTATCGTCTTTTCTACCATGGATTTCAGAAGGCATGGCGACGTACAGTTTTCAGGAAAAGGCGGACATGAATTTTACGCATGGTCTTGCGAATGGGAATGCTCTGGAAGCCGAAAGACAGTACAGGCAGCGTTTCTCGAGAAGACACGTGCCAGACCGAAAAATGTTCGAGCGATTGCATCGGTGCCTGTGCGAAACGGGATCCTTTGTCACCGGTATGCATGATACAGGATGTAGCAGGAGTGTACGACGCCACAAGTTGTAGACGACATTCTGCAAAGTGTGGAAGATCGCCTGGATATTAGCACACAACAGATTTCCCGTGCTGTAAATGTGCCCCACTCGATTTTTTGTCGAGTACTACGGGACGAAGGATTACACCCCTACCCTGCACAGAAAGTGCTAGCCTTGATATCTGCAGATTATGCGCTACGTGTCATGTTTAAACATTGGATTTTGCAACAGTTAGTTGCGCAGCCTGATTTAAATGCACGTGTATTACTCACGGATGAATGCACCTTTACTCGTGAAGGCATTTCTAATACGCACAACCTTCATTTGTGGGTATCTAACAATCCATCCGACACACGTCTTCATACGTATCAGAAGCGTTTCAGTGTAAATGTTCGGGCTGGAATTGTGGGTGACCATTTGATCGGCCCATACCTTCTGCCATTCCGACTAGACGGTAGAACATACCTTACATTTTTACAACAGGTATTGCCACACTTACTTCAACCTGTTGCAGCCACCATATAAGCACGTATGTGGTTCCAGCATGACGGAACACCTCCACATTTCAGCTTGGATGAGCGGAGAGCTTTAGACTCTAAATTCCCAGAGAGATGGATTGGTCGGGGTGGCCGACACCTTTATCGGCACACTCTCCCGATCACTCCTGTCAGGAAATTCTTCTGTGGGGCCATTCGAAAAGTCTTGTCTACGAAATCCCCATAGACTCCAACGAGGACCTAGTTGCCAGGATTTCTGTTGCTGCAGGTGCAATCCGAGACATGCCGGGTGTGTTTGAAAAAGTGTGCCGCTCGCTGCGTCGCAAGTGTAACGCCTGCATTACCGTAGGTGGTTGCGCCTTTGAGCAGTTATTGTAATTTTGCCATACTTGCTGTCAATAAAATAATTTTAATACCTCCTCTATCCGTTTGGTGTTTCGTTCTTTCATGCGACAGTAACGGTGGATACGTCTAAGCGGTTCACCGCTTCCTCTCCGTCCATGCATTGTATGGTGAAAATTGCTTGTTTAGATGTTTTCTATCACCCTTTACATTTTTGCCCATGAGTTTCTAAACACCCTGTATAATATCTTTTTTCTTACTTTTAATGGTATTAATTATTATTTCCTACAAGAAATATATCCAATAGCACAGCTCAATCATGCTGCCACAATTAGATTCTGAACAACTAATTCAGTTTCATTGCATTCCTTTGACAAAGGCTATTCGGCATGTTCTGATGTTGAACCTATTCTCACACATATTTTATTTTCTGCGTTGATTTCGATCTACCAGATTTCTAATTGCTTTGATAATTAAACTGTTGAAGAATATTAACAGAGCGGAGAACGTTTTTCACGTTTCAGTTATATGAAGCCCCATAGACAAAATCAAGAATACTGAATAAGCTGCAAAATTGGCAGATGAATTCTGTATCATGAACCGTTTGAACGATGCACCGTGAAGTGTTGCGAGAATACTGGGGAGATAGTTGAATGAAGAACACAGCTAACAACTCTCAGCGCGAGTAAGGGAAGGAAACATCCTAGAAGGAACACCTAATTATTGTTTGAATTATTGTTTTGCACCACAGTTTGAATAAAAAAATCTTGAGTATTCGGATTCCTTTGTACATGCCTATTTTACCTCCCCACCTCTGCATTTTTATAAGTTTGTCGAATGAGAAGAGGGGGGAGGGGGGTGGTGGCAGATATCTTTAATAAAAAAAAAGATAAAAAAGAGGGTGAAATTTGAGTCAAGAAAAATATATACAAATACAAATACAAATATTGACGACCAGCTACAGGCTCAAGCCCAACAAGGCTGGTCCTTTGTTTATGAATTCTCCAATTCCCACTGACTATCCAATTGTGTCTTAAATTCGTACACTCCCTTTGAATTAACTATATTTTCTGGCAACGCGTTCCAACTGTCTATTACCCTATTAAAGTAGTAGTTTTTCCTTAAATCCCGATTAAAATGTGTCTTATTCAATTTATACCCATGGCCCCTTGTTCTGTTATCCCTATTGAAATTTAAGCCCTCTGTGTCCCCTTGTTTTACAAACTTGAAAAGCTGAATCAAATCCCCCCTCCTTCTTCTTCTTTCCAGTGTATACATGTTTAGCTTACTTAAACGTTCATTATAGTCGAAATTTGCTAGCCCCTTTATTATTTTTGTAGCTATGAAAATGAGTGAGAGTTGCAGCAATGCTAATGATGAGAATTTCCTTGCTTTCCTGAGATTCAGTTTCTCCTGGGGATTCGGTGCTGAAAAAACATCTGGAATAGGGTTCCGAAAATGCACACTACAAAAGTCCATTGATTCAAAATCAATTAATTCAGATTTGTGGAAATATCATCCAAGATAAAATTGTTAGGCAAGTGAAAGATGTTTCAAAGTGATGCCAGACGAAACGACAGACATTTCACACAAAGAACAAGTTTCAATATGCTTACGATATGTGGATGAAGAAGAGGGAGGCATTAGAGTAGACTTTTTGGAATTTTTGCCGACATTTGATCTCACTGGTAAAGGCTTAGCCAAACTTATCCTTTGTTCCAAAAAGTAATAACATAAATTGCGAATTTTTGGTGGGGCAAGAGTACGATGGTGCTGCTGCGATGAGTGGTTATTTGCATGGAGCCCAAGCCTGCATACGAGAAGATCATTCCATGGCACTTTATGTTCACTGTAGTGCTCTTTCATTAAACCTTGCCTTTAAGCAATTCATCTACTTCGCATTTAAATAGGAACTTTTTAGGTGCACTTCAGACAGTTGCAATATTTTTCCACAACTCTGAGCAACGCACTCAAGTTTTAAAAGATTCAATAATTGATAAATTTCTTGAGTCAAAACGTACCACCCTGTTGTGTTTTTGTGAGGCCCGCTGGGTTCATAAACATGAAAGCATTATTCGTTTTAAAGAGTTGTACCCAGCAGTAATACTTGCCCTAAAAAAGTTGAAAGTTTCAGCTAACGCTGAGACTGCTAGAAATGCATACCAGCTGTTCTGCGCTATACAAAGCAGTAAATTTGTGCTACCTTTGTTTGTAACTAAGACGATTTTTGCGTGCAAACTGCCACTATGTAAAGCTCTGCAAGAGGTCAATGCAGATCTGTCAGAAGCATGCGACCATGTTGACAATGTCCTTGATGTTCTTGATAATTTCGCATTAATGCAGACAAAGACTTTAAAATTATATTTGAAGCAGCTTCTTCATTGGTGCTTCAAAATGGTGGAGTAATGGATTTTCCAAGAATGACTGGGAAACATACCCGCAGAGAAAATATCACATCTAAAACTTGTTAAGAATATTATAAATTGAATCTGTATATACAGTTTTTAGACAGATTTACAAAAGCTTTACCAGCTTTGTGACATATTTACAAAACATAACAATTTAATTTCATCGTTATAAAAACTGATTCCTAGCAGATGTCTAGCAACTAGTCCAGAGGATTTGGAAGAATACATCACATTTTATGCAAAAATCCTACCAAGACAAGCTACTTTTAATGGGGAATTTTGCGTTTGGCAATATAAGTGGAAAAAGATAAATGAAAAACCAAACTCTGTTATTGAAAGTTATTTCAAGTGCAATAAGACCTTTTTCCCTAACATTAGTAAACTCCTTTAAATTTTATTAACATTGTCAGTCTCAGCTTCAGCAACAGAGAAAACTTTCTCCACTCTAAGGAGGTTGAAAACCTATTTAAGGAATTCAACAGGCGAAACTCTACTGAATGGCCTGGCCTTAATGTGCATTCATCTATATAAATAAGAATGGAGTGTTTGTTTGTACATTCAATATTTTCGACCCATTTCAAGTTTTCTATCCGTTTTGGACCCTTCTGATGCCGAATCCGTCTTTTTCTCGTTTGGTGTCTGTCTGTCTGTCTGTATGTTGTGCCCTATACACGTCCACGCGGTTTAAGATTTTTTCATGAAAATTTGCATACAGTGAGTACTTATCTTCATTTAGTGAGTGGCATTGGTTGCGAAAGTCTGTCTGTCCGTCTTTCTGTTCTATGCTCGATTTTGTGTTAGTGTGTTTGTGTAGACATCACATGAATTGTATTCCAGATATTTCATTGCATTGTATTGTATTTTATACATTATCTATTAGTTTAGTGAATGCAATATTAAATATTTCTTTATTGTTATATTTAGTTGAGTTTCATGCTAAAACACCTGAGTAAGTATACTTAAATCAACCATAATTTGGTAGTTTGGGAAAAATTGGAATGTCTATTGAATATTACGATTACTTCGATTGCTTTACCAGTACTGCTGAAAAAGTAATTATTCTTCAATTTTTTTTTTTTTATGGAATTTCATCTCTGATATTTCATTTATTTCGAGTCTTATTTTTATTCTTTGCGCAATGAAAACGATTTAAGAATATTTGGGACAGACGATATTTTTCAATGAAACGAGAATGAACAAGATCGCGCGAGCAGTGATATTTTTTCTGGTTCTTTCGCTCTGAATTAATTTCACATTTCTAAATTTTGTACACTTTTAGTTGTAAGTGGCAACTGTGCGAGATCAAGAGATAAAATTGAATCACAATTTAATATCTTTAGAACAATTTTTTGCGACATCTTTTATTTTGTTTTACTTCGCTGTTTCCTGTTTTAAATATTTATTATTTTAATAAATGTGTTTTCCTTCTCATCACACGCAACAGCACCACAACGTATTAGACTTAAAAATGTTAGGTAAGTCAGTATAAATTTTCAGTAAATTTTAAGTGTAATACCATTATTGAAAGAATAATGCCGTTATTTAAAGAATAATGCGTTATTTAAAGAATAATGCCTTTATTGAAAGAATAATAATGTTTATTAATCCAAACTGGAACTTTTTCAAACATTAAAAAATTCGTTGTAATAATGACATTAGAAGATTGCAAAATTTCACAATGTCGCATACCGGAGGCAAGAGTGCCACAAGTAAAAAAATATTGTTTTGTTGACTATGAGTGCTAGAGCACTCGCCGTAAATCGTAATTTTAATTAATTGAGTTGAACATGAAAAGAACTTAAGAAAGGGAATTCCAAATCTCCCTCAAAATCGTCTTTTATAGTAGCAACCTTAGTATCACCTTTCGTCATTTTGTAGCTTTGTCATACAGCAATTGTGCGATGTATGTGAAATGTATTACATGAATGGATATGCATGTGTAGGATTTGTGTCCAAAGTAAGTTGTAGAAAATATAAAGATGGCGAAAGATGTTAAAATAAATTTTTATTCCACAAAAAACGTAAGTCATTATATATTTTGATTATCTCTTCAATCTAGAGTAAACCAATTCAAACCGAGTAAGGTCGGGTATTTTGCTAGTAGAGAGATAAATTTGATCACTGATGATGTCATTGATCATTCAAAATCAGAAGGAAAACGTCGTTTTGTATTGTAAAATAAAAACAAATTTGTAGTAAAAATTATTACATTTTAGATTGTACTTGTGTAACATTTTAGCATCTTTGAGAGGTATTTGCGATTCGGCACTGCTGAATTTACTAGTATATTTATCAAAAAATTTTAAAATGTTTAAAATTTTTCAAAAAATGCATCAATGGCAATTTTTAGGTGGATAAATTTAGGGGGGAGGTGGTTTAACCCTCCCCTGGATACGGCCCTGCCTATTTTTAACCATAGTCAGACGATGAGTAAGAGTACTGAAAACCAAGGAAAACAATGCCAGAGTCAACTTTACCATCGTACGTAAGAATCAGAATCAAGGGGTACCGTCTCCAAAAGACCTGGATTTTGTTGTTCAATGTGACAGTCTCGCAAAAGTACAAGACGACTTAATTCTTTAGTTAATCGGAAAATCAGATGTTTTTAAAAAACATGTTATTAAACTTGTCTTTCAGTTTGAAGTTAGGTGCTGCCCTCTATAAATTCCATACTAAACTAACCTGGAGTCGGATTTTTTAAAAAATATTAAGAACTGTCAGGTTGCATTATTTCATTCTTTCTAAAAAAAATTGAAACTAATAAAATAAAAAGGAATTAAGCATTGGACATAAGTGAAGTAACACTTTAGAATAAGTCTGGAGACTGAAAAAGGACAAGTGATAAGAAGAATTTTGCACTTCAAACATACATTCAGATATAGTAATTTTTTTAAACAATGAATTAGACAAAATTTTTAAAATAGTATTGTTGTAAATCACAAGTATTTCAAGTAATATAATTGGAAATAATCATCCTTTCATACAAATACTGAACCCCTCAATTAAATAAATTCAAATAACTGAATAATTTCAAACATTAATTTAACAACTTCCATTAGCTCCGCCAACTATTGATATCCGCAGGGTTGATTAAATAAATCGTAACCAAATTTTTGTAGGTTTTAGTACAAAGGAAATTTTATTTTACAAAATTGTTCCTTTTATTAGTTATAAAGCCAAAGCATTTTCGGTAAGGCAATTTAAAACGTTCTATATCCATTTATGATATATACCTACAAGGCTAAAATATTTTGACGAAACATTTATGAACTATTGATCCTAAAACGACTGGTTCAAACTATTTGAAATTTGATGTATTCAGATTAGAAATTTGTCGTAAGGATTAATGTTGCTATTATGAGAAACAATTGCGTGTAGTTTCGTATGAAGAAGGCCCCTTATACACAATTTATGCACATAAATTTATATTTATGTTATTCCATATCAAATGGCACTTTTGAATTTCTTCTATGAACGAGTGTTAAGGGTGGTTCTTCCTTTCACACAACTGCAGTTTAATTTTGCCTTTTGGTAGAACAAATCACTTTCTCCGAACAATTTAAGAAACTAAAAGTCTGTAGCAGCCCTTTACCGATGCATCGAATGAAGGGGTTGGCTCGATTCTATCCTCCACAGCTGCACGTCTAATCAGTCAATGGAAGGTGAATGGCAACTAGGGTTTGCAATCTGATCCGGCGTATCAGGTAATCCGCCGGATCCGGCATCATTTGGCAACCTACCGGATCCAGCAACATCTATCGGATTCAGTCCGGATCCGATAAAACCGAATTTAAAAAAAAATTAAATAATCGATTGTTCAAACTCAACTTTAAAATCGCAAAATCGTTTATTAAGCAATCGATTGTGAATTTATCGATTTTATATTTTTAAGTCAACAGTTTGGAGAATTCTAGCAAAAATAATAAATGAAATGATCAATAATATTTTTTTAATGAAGAGGAATTAGTAAAGCAAACTCTGCAAGAAAATGAAGACTATTGCAAAAAGATAAACTTTACAAAAGAAACAGGTTTTGAGAAAATACTGAAGAAAGAAATGACTTCATATATATGAAATGGAGTCAAAGAAAAATATTTGTCTCTTATGTACGACTACTTAATGACGGTTAAACCAAATAGTGTCGAAGCTGAGAGGGCCTTCTCGGCCGCTAGTTATTTATATTTGCAGTTCATTGAGAAGTAAGTTGGGGGATGACACATTTAATACGATTTGTTGAAAATCGTACCGGATTGCAATCTTTAATGGCAACTCGTGTCTTCTGCCAACACCTTCAAAAATTAGTAAGGTGTATATTTTTTTTTATACAAACGGACTTTATCCATATGATAACTGGTGTAAAAAAAAGTTACAAAAAAATAATAAAAACACTAATTTCAAAATTGGAACATTTACAAAACGTTCAATATATACAGCATAATGAATAACGATATATTTTTAACACATGAGCATGAACATCTTAACCATCCAAGTGATTTGGATGAGATATCTCAACATGAAGATACTGCCGATTTCCGATGATAACGAGATCAATATTGTCTTCTTCTAATGTCGAAATATCTCGTACATTTGGCTCTGGTCAGATTTGATAATGAGTAGATTCATCATCGAGATGGCTACCATCAGGTTTAATTTCTAAGCTCAGTAGACACAAGATTACTCTGTACCTTGAAACTGCGATTTGATTGATCAAAGACCAATTGCGCTTTTACGTGGAACTGAAACTAGTATCTATGAATGACAAATAACTACAGCAATGATAAATTTTGAAGATAGAAATTGGGGAATGATATAGCAATCACATTAACCATATTTTCCCCCTATAAGCAGGGATGCGTAACCTGCAAACTACTGTTTTTAATGCAATTTTCGATTCCCTAAGGAGATCTTGAACTTTGTATAAAACAACCCGTGTTCATCACCCCATGATTCCGAGAAATTCGGACGAAACTCAATACTTCTTTACCCAATGAAGTTGAGGTCTGAGGTAGTACAATTTGACTTGCCCAATTGAAGGGTTGGCCCCCTGACGAGTTTGGTCGAAGCACCCAGTATTTGGAGGGGTCCAAACTGTGTGGACGACAGAACTATTGAAATCTCGTTCCCCTAAACGGATACATGCCCGCTGTGGCCACTCTTTTCCGGGAATCACTACTATAAAGATAACTTGCAGCATGGTAACTACACACTTCAATTATGAGCTGCTCAATCAACGAAACAAAAATGAATAAATAAATTTAATAGTCTCTAGAACCAGGCAACATCCTTAATCACTCCAAAACCAGAGACGTCCAATCCAGAACGACCTTCCAGATCCCGTCACTTTACAATATCCTCAGATTGTCACTGGACATTGAAGATCAATAGAATTGAGCTTCAATTTGATCTTTGATTGTCATCGTGGATAAAGGCATCTATTCAACTAGTTACTAACGTCCCAGCCAAAGCCATTCCGTGTATTGCCACGTAATTTTGAGCCATGGTCAAATGACGAGGCAACATCTGAGCTGGCATACCACTCTCCAAACTTCCACACCAACACAACGTGAGGACTTTCGGCCACGACGGATTTAAGGTGCATCAGCCGTCTATACACCATATGCTTACATACATCCATACCCTGACCCGGATTCGATCCAGGAATCTTCCGATCTAGAGGTTAACACCTTAACCCCTATTCCGTTTGGTCGGCTGGATAAAGGTATTTACGTATTTCCTTCCGATACCAATTGAGAATTCCGATCGAACCTGAGGCCTTGATCGTATATTGGTATCCAGAATAGGGCAGTAATGCAAATCAGAGCAAACATTTTGAAAATAAGTTTAATAATATATTCCCCATCCTCTCGTCAAGTGAATGAAATATGGTTTAAGTGAACGTTCTGAAGCTAATTGAGGTAACACGATTTAAGTGTAAATAATTTACAGAAAGTTAGAATTAACACGAGTAAGAATACATTAGAAAACTGGAAACGAAATGCTTTGCATATTTTTAGTGTATTTATTCCATTTGGATGAATGAAACTTGAATATCCATGCTTATATTCACTATAAATAGATTTAAATAGGATTTGAAATACGAGTAAGGACTCTCTCTCTTCAATAGATAGGGGCAATTAAGAATCTTAAGCGTAGATGCTATTGTGCGGGTATGGTAATTTTAAAGATTATAGCAAATAATCTAAACCTTTTCCAAACACACCGTTCTTATTTGATCCTCATTTGATCGATGGCGCGTGTCCCAAACGCGTGACCACTTTTTCTCACTTCCAAAATGGCGCGGAAGGGGAAAAACTGAAATGAAGTCAATGGCGGTAATTCTAACAAATGATATTGTGATAGCATTAATAGCTTCGGCACAAAACCACCGTTCCACTCGAAAGACCTGCTCACGCACCGTAATTTCATGGATCAAGTATCAAACAATGCGCCTTGTTTGCTAACAAAATACGAAGAACTAGTCACAAAGACGGATTTTTGTGATCTAGAAAGTGAAAGTGGTTCGATTTCGAGTTTTTATGCGGCTTTTGTTTTCACTGAAGTCAGTTTTCTTTCATTCTTTCTTGCGAATTTAATCTTTTGACACGACTTATTCACAGTAATATTTTACTTTAGTTTTAGTGAAAAAAGTGTTTTTGAATAAACACAACTTGTCATAACATCGAACCATTTGAATTCAATTTTACTGTTACGTCCTTATTCTATTGTTAATCTTTTTTGGAGAGGTAAGGTGTTTCATTGACGCGTGTTTATTTCTTTAGACATAACGTCAACCTGCAACAAGCTGCTTGATCCATTGAATAACATGGTAAATACACATTACAACCTGTTTATTTAAAATAAATAGAGCTAAAGCAGAATTAAATTCTAACGGAAAACACAAAAAAATCTAATCGTATTGGTGAAACGATAAAATGTTTTGAATAAAAGCATTCGAAAACAAGGTAAATTCTGTCAAAACAATCGAATGTTTTAAATAAAAATCATTCGATCTTTTTGTCGAAATTCACTATGCATTTGCGAAGAAAATGTGTTCTGAGAACGTTTGAAAAAATTGCGATGGGTAAAAGTCAAGAGACTAATTTTCGAATTGAACAACATCCGCGATCTCATACTACTTAAAAATGAGCTTATCTTCATATTTTTTATTAATTCTCTCATAGCTTTGAAACAGTATATTTGCGAAATGATAAACAACACAATGCATAACAATAGATTTAATTTTTTTTTTCAATTTCATTTAATTTCAGTTCAATTTTTTGTAACCTAAATTACACTTGAATTTAAATTAAGCACACGAATGGCCATTCTTAAGGCATGTTATGTTAAAATAGGCACAATCTGTATTATGTTCTCTATAAAAGAAAAATAAAGGTATGTGGACATAGGCAAGATAAATGATAAATGAAAAAACGCCATGAACTCCAATTCGAAGCAACATTTCTTGCGCATCTTTCCTACTGTTTTGATTCCCAAGATTCTGCATGTTAGAAATGGCACAAACAAACACCTAAGCATAAACTGTCTACTCAGATAACTGACTATTTATCACGCAAAATAAACTGATTAGATTGAAATGGTCAATTATAAAGAGAAACGCTCAAAAGGAGAATGTCTTAGCAATATTTCAGTAGTCCATTTGTGTTCTGGCAGAGTATGTCTTATTCTGCCAGAACAGACTGTCATTTTGCTATCATAAAGTGCTAGTTGTTTGTTGATATTTCAATTTACGTCACACTGGAGACACAAAGGGCTACACCGGGGTTCGATATCAATCCCGAAGGGAATGATCAGAAGTATTATCAAGTGACTCGTTTCTTAAGAAGGTGTGTATTTTCGCTGAGAAGTGATTCTTTATTGTTGCAACAACGATATGGGTTGTTAAATTTAATAAGGGTCATCATTTAATAAAGGTAACTTATTTTAAAGACGGTTGATACAAAATTGAATCAATTTCATTAGAAATGCATATTTCAAGGTTGATTGGTAGGTGGATCAAAGGCCATTTCAGTGTTGATGCAAACGAAGCAGCAGATCACCCTACTAAAAGTGCTACAGGTGATGTACCCATCCGCCTACCCCCTTCCTCCTCTCGGCATCTCATCTGAAGAGATCCCTCATACTAGACCCCTTATTACAACCTCTCCCATTTTAACTCAAATCCAGATCAAGGAACAAGTGACACAAAGCTTTGACGTCTAGAGTAAATGTCTGACAGTTCAACCCTTACTATAATAAAAGTCATACACATAATTCAATTTGTGGCCACCAGGGAGTTTGGACCGAAGCAACCGGTAGAGTAAATGTCTGACAGTTCAACCCTTACTATAATAAAAGTCATACACATAATTCAATTTGTGGCCACCAGGGAGTTTGGACCGAAGCAACCGGTTTAAATTCAGTCGTTTTTTTTAAGCAAAATTTCTTTACGCCTAACCTTTTCACCTAAAAATAACGACACATAAATTCAGCCTCTTGCTACTAAAGCTCTTACAATAAAAAATTTTCAAGAGCAGCACCTGCATGGGCATTCAATAACTCAGAATTTCTGTTTTGCATTACAAAACGAAATTATACGACATCCATCATCTAATCATCTTACACGTTGTGGGAATTATTTAATACCGTAAGCCCGGTAGGATCGGTATCCCATGATGGTGTTGAGTTGATTGGTAGGGTCGTATGGAGCTAAGGGCCATATTTTGCAAAGCTATACCAAACACAGGACATCTTAAGTAATGGATGCGCACATGAAAAGTTTTACAGAAAATAGAAGTGCACTCAGGGAAATATACAAGAATCGATTCTCAAAAGAAGAAACACTTGTAGGAGTTAATCTTGTTGTGACACGTGCTGATAATCATTTAAAAAAGCAAGTCAATGGACGCTAAATTCTGAATTTGCTCAGGAAAAGTGTATCTTCGCAGAAATACTATCGCCATCGATATTAACTTTACCGAAAATTCCTCACATGGGAACTATCCACTGCAGAAACACGACTGTCTCTCCCATTTAAATTGACAGAAAATGCATCTTTTAAGTCTGAATTATTCTAAGAGAGAAGTAACTTAAAACGGAATTGCTTTTATAATGATAGAAATTAATTGGAAAGGAAAAGTGTGTCTGACGTTTTCTCTCTTATAAACGAGCTACTTTTTTTCTTGAGAAGTGAAGTGTGCCTTTGGGATTCGGAGGAAGTAAAGGTCGATCAAATTGTGGCAGTTAGTCACGCTTGGATGGATAGAGGTTGGATATTCCTTTCCTTTTATTTCACTTTCAATTCCGTTTGGCGAAAGAAAACGAGCTTATTGATAGCACAAGTAATCTTTTATAAGAAAATTTGTCTTCAAATTTGATAAATATTTTTAGATTGGAATATTCTTTCTATTTCATTATCATCAGAAACTGAATCTATCTTGCAATTTAATCATTAAAAATGAAGTTAACTCTTTGAGAGGCTCACAGACATAGTTCCACTTGCAACCGGTGGTCACCCCTGTTTGACTTCTAACCACTTTTGACCTTCATGACAAATAGAATCTTTCCATAGGATTGTATTCTAAGAAAATTATCAATAGTATATTTCCAAAGGATTTCATTTCAGGGAATGAAGCAGTAGAATAATTCTAAGGGATTATATTGTAAAGGAAAGACGCAGTAGAATTATTCCATTCTTTTATAAGGAAATGACAAACAAAATCTTTCAAAGGGATTCTATTCTTAGGAAAAGACAAATAAAATATTTTAGAACGATTCGCTTCCTAGGAATCTTTCCAATGGATTCTATTCTAAATAATGGACTAATAGAACATTTCCCAAGGATTCACTTCCAAGAAAAGGAACAATAAAATCTTTCCATAATCTTTTTTTCTATTCAAAGAAAGAGGACCAATATAATTTATATATAGGTTTAAAGAATCCATGGATTCTTTCTCCCAATTGAAATGGTTATTTGATAATTGTTTATTACAGGGAAAGCAATACAACGCTACTCAGAAATCTCAAGAAGCTAAGCAAGTTAAAATGTGAATACACTTTAAAATAATTCTTTTAAATCCTCATACACTAATAATATTTTAAAAGGTAAAATTACTTCCTTAAATCTCTTTTTGATTGTGATC
Organism: Metellina segmentata; assembly: GCA_947359465.1. NCBI lineage: Eukaryota > Metazoa > Arthropoda > Arachnida > Araneae > Tetragnathidae > Metellina > Metellina segmentata. The sequence goes on from OX375881.1 coordinate 57,486,077, forward strand.
CAAGATTTGATCAACAAAATACTCTGCAATTTTTGACCTACAATCTTATAGAACTCGGTTCATATCTAATTTTATTTGAAGCATATTATACTATATTTTCTTTTAGAACAGACACTTATTAACTGACATTTTTTTCTGAGACACTGTATAGGGTCAGGTGGAATAATTGTAAACAAGCTATACAAGCGCCCACGTGAAATTCCGAGAAACTAAAAAGTTGTGAAATATGAAAAGCTGGCAACCCTGAGGATGTAGTATGGTGATCCCGTATTTTTCTTTGAACCACAGCAAACTTTTTAGTTGAAAAAATTGTGGTTGAAAAGTTTGGGGTTTAAAGTTTTTGTGTGCTGCATTTTCTGCTGCCCTCCATAATATATTGAAAAATATATTGTTCCAAATCTTTACACCGGTCAGTTATATTTCTATCGAACAGAAAATCATTGACTTTACCTTCTGGGAACTTTAATGCATTTACAGTTGAAAGTTTACAATTACCCCATATTTTTCAAGGGACGGGGTAATTGTAAACATAATTTTGCTAATAGTTTCGTACAATTTGGATGGAAAACCAATCTGTTTTTCCGTGTTATTTTGTACTTAATCGTATTTAGTTCGTTTGGATTGCGTTTAATTGCATTTTTCGTGTTCTTGGGGAGCAGGAAGACGGATTTACTAAAACGTCACACATATGGTGAAGTTCTTGCAACTGAATTAGTGCTGTCACGCTTGAAGGAGGCAGAAGAGAAAAAGAACAAAAGTAAGTCGAGTGAGAAGAAAGTGAAAGAGCCAGGAGTAAGCAAGAAAACTAGAATGGAGAAAATGGAAAGGAAAGCAGAACTCGAGGACAACAAGGATGAGGAACTATTGAAAGAATTGACTAACATTGACGGTGAAAAGTTTGAAATTGTACAAACACTAAAGCAAAATATTGAAAACTAGCTTGTAGGGGAAGTTAAATATTTGGGAGCCATTCATGGAAGACATTGAAACGACTACATTTCTGCTTGTAGGTGTTGAGGGAGGAAAGAGAAAGAAAACCTATTTTTCGTATGTATGAAGGGTGGATGTTGTTTCAGAAGAGGAGTTTGAGATCACCTGACTCAAATGCATCGACTAAATTCGCTGTGGTTGAAAAAGATTAATACGGTGTTACCAATTATTATTTATATTTATTTTTATATACTTTTTATACTTATTAAAGCAATTTTACCTACTCCAACCTGTAGCAAAGAAGGCCGAAAAGGAATTTTCCAATTTGAGGGCAGTGTTAATGTGTAAGAAATGTATGTTTGCTTGTTTTTTGTATCTAAGTTTTTATTTTTCAGTTTTTATTTATTTTTTATACGTTTATATATATATATATATATATATATATATATATATATATATTTTTTTTTTATATGTTTTTAATTTTTTTTTATATAATTTTTATTTATTTTTTATATACTTTTAATTTTTTATTTTTTTCCACACTAAATACATTCTTTGTTTAGTAAATGCTAGAATTATTTATTCTTATGTATTCCTGGAAGTTCACCTCATGATCAATGCAACTTTCAATTGTAACTATATTTTGCTGGGGTAAGAAGTGGGAGTAATTGGTAAATATAAAGATCAAAACGGGGTTGTTATAAACATGGTATTAGAAGGGTAAAAATATCATTGGAGTTAATTCTACTGCCATGACTACTGCTCATGCTGTCACTTGTTCAATATTCAATATCACGAGGAAAATTGTTGTAATGTAAACACGCGGGGTAATAGTAAACAGACGAGTACGGTGTTAATTTTTTTTCAGGAATGTTCGTACTATTTAAATATTAAAGTAAAATAGTGACAAGTTAGTTGAGAAGGGCGAACAATGTTTAAGTTCTTTATAAAGAGTTTGAAAATAGGCATTGAAAGTGAAGATACAAATGATGTTACAACTACCTCGCCTTACGCTACTTATTTTTACGATGAGAAAAGCATAGCCATATTGCAATGCGTTTAAAAGATTTTGTTAGAGTCAAATTACGTAATTATAATATTTTTTATTCTCTAACCCAACAAGTCTGTGCACAGATGGCAAAATGTTATAAGTCACTATTATATATTGAGTAAGTCAAATTCTGGAGTCTGGTTTGTTAATGTTTTGAAGGTGGCAAAAGGTAGTAAGTCTTTCTCTTTCAGTTTATGAGAAAGCAAAGATGGGAAAATGTAATACAGAGGCTGTTCGCACAATTTTTATACTATTTTGGTTAGCGGTAATAAAAAATAGTTTGCTGCAAAAGAAATAATTGCTGTTGTACTATGTTTTTAAAAGTCAAAATTATCGTCTGTGGCTTGAAAGGTTAGTTTTTATTCAAAATGACGTTTTTAACGAAGCAGTGGTTCGAAGGCTATATTTATGCTTTTTCCGAAGAGAAATATTCATATTCCGTTATCCAAAAACGATGTGAGAGTCATGGTTTTGTGATATCTAAAGCGTCGATAGGTAATATCGTCTACAAGAAAGGAAAAAAACTTCAAATATGAGCCTCAAGGGGGACAAAAATTCCAAACAAGTATCCAAGCAAGAAACGGACATCTTCGACTGTTGCAAAGGTACGTTGTTTAATGTTAAAAGAAAATCCTCCTAGTCAAAGGACATTTGCAAAATCATTAAAATGCTCGGTGTCCACTGTAAACAAAATGATAAACGTTTATTTAAATCTTAAGAAAGCGAAAAAACGCAATGTGCATCGTCTTTCTCAAAAGCATATCGCTGAACGCAGGACACGCTGCCGAATTCTATATGAGAAACACTTATCCAAAGAAAAATGGAAAAAAATTGTCACAATAGATGAATTATGGATGTATTTAATTGATTGCAGCAAAAAAAGAACCATTTATTATCATAAAAGGGGAGAACAAAAATTTAAGTACATGGTTCACAGAATCGAAAGAAAGTTTTTTTAAGGGATTCATGATTGTTGATGGTTTTTCATATAATGGCAAGTTAAAAATAAAGAGAGCTGAAAAAAATGTCAGGATTAACTCCAAATACTATCAGGAACATATTTTATCGCCAATTTTTCTGAATGAAATACCATCGCTTTACCCACAGTGCCATTAATATGTGGAACTCCATCAAGACAAAGCTAGCAGTCACACATCAAAATCCACTGTAAATTTCCTAAACGAAATGGAACAAAAAACAGGTATCAATGCCATATCCTTCACTGATATCCATACTAAATCTCCCGATGTATCAATTATGGATTTTTGTGCTTTCAGACTTTTTAAATCTGCATTATCCAAACATCGTCCCACAACCCTTACAGGACTCTGGAAAGCTGTTCAGAAGGAATGGGAAAGAATACCTCTTCTGACACTTCAAAAGGCATTATTATCCTGGAAATTACGGTGTCGAAAGATAGTTCAGAATAAGGGCTATCAAATAGAACATTTAAAACACAAGAATTTTATGTAATTTAGTTTTGTGAATACAATATACATTGTCTAAAAAATGTGTGAACAGCCTCTGTATAAGTCAAAAATCACCGAACCACATTTTGAATCTTGAATCTTAAAATTACTGTAACGAAAATTTAAAAAAAAATGACTTATAACATTTTGCCATCTGAGCACAGAAGTAATATTTAATCTATAAACGGATGTGAAGTATTACATTTTTGTCAGTTAATGAATATCTGCTCACTCTAAGCAGACGATATACTTTGTGCTTGTCTATAGCAATTGAAACATGAGACATTCATCTGCAAAATAATATCTTGAATTGTACTACAGCTTAATGTACTACAGCTTTGTAATTAGCTTACATTAGCTTACAGCTAATTACAAATACACCTGTTAAGAAAATTACTTATTTGGGACATAAAAATGAAGTTTTCTATTGTGGCGGTGAATAAGTTCCACGCTGTACCCCATCTAATATTAGGAAGTGCTTAATTTGATGGATACTATCACTAATTGACAGATTACCAATGGTGTGAAATAGTGAGTGCTGTAATTACCCTTCTGGTGATTGCCTCAACGAAGTATCACCTGTAGCAAAAACTGACAAGATCTTAAAGGACAAGAAATATCGTCATTAGAAGAAAGCTGACTATTTTTTTTATATTTCGTTTCCATAAAAAATTTGGCAATGTCTTGATGATAGGATATCTGTTCATTAACAAGATTGGTCAGATCTTTCTAGACGAAATATCTCGTCGAAACTATTTGGAATATTAAGAATTCGCTGTTACTTCCGAATGCATGTTCGTGTAAATAATGATTGAAAGAATTTGATTATCCTACCATTGCTTTTAGAAGACAAGTGAGTCCTGCCTATGTAGACTGAGCGGCAACGAAGAATAAAGAACTGACAATATAGCAGTAGCAGTGTCTCTTATGACAGGGATTTAAATTGTCGTTAAAAATATTTCTTATGCCACTAGAAATTCAAGAAATCGTTACACATCCAACAAAGTTCCAAGTGCCATCAGACGGTTTTTCAAGGGTCTGTGTTCTGTAAATGTACTGATAAAACAAGTGTTAAGACAGAGCGACTTCTGTCTACCAGAAAGTAGTTCATGGTTAAGAGAGAGAGAGAGAAAAAAAAAAGATTCGTTGCTCTACTATATATGCTACAAACTAGGAAATTAATTATTGTAGTAGTGGGTTAGCTCTCAAATTTCTTGTGTCTAAAATATTTATGCCTCTTAAATTTTATTCTTTACCCTCTGAGGGGCATAAGTCCAACTTGCAACTTCCAGTTCTTCCTGCATTACTTCTTGTGAATTTTGATCTTCTTTAGTTTTTCTCCAATAAAATCTTTCCAAAAGAATCTATTGTATACTAAGGAAATGAACAGTTCAATCTTTTGAAAGGAATCTATTCTATGGAAATGAGCAATTGAAATTTCCCAAAGGATTCTATTCTGAAGAAAGGTGCGTATTGTGTTACTTTCAGGACTTTGAGTTTAAAAACTCTTAATTAACAGGTATTTAAATATATTTTTAATGATAAATAAGAAGCTCGCGCACACACATACGCTTCTTTGCTATTAACTTCAAGATCAAAGAAAAACTTATTCGAAGAGCTACGGTGAATTTTTTTTATAAGAATGTCATCTGAAACGAGCATAGAAATACATTCATTTGGAATAAATACTTTTTTTTGATAAATGCCAGTCGTTTGTCCACTAGGCCATTATACCACATGATATTTTCCCATGGGGCAGTTAAAAACAATTAGTTTAGGGCACGTAACCGAATGTTCACCAGACATAGCTGTCCTAGGTCGCCAAATTATAGTTCATAGAACAGTGATGGCAAGTTATATACGGTGGAGATAGAACTCACTAATTCCCCGGATACTGTCATGGTCAATAAGAAGCTCTTTCCCGTTGAGTAGAGTATGAGACAGCTAAAATGCTTTTGCAGAGGACTCTCCATTAAAACAGTGAGAATAAATTTTTGATATACCATTTCAAAACAAGTGAGTTGTAATGTATATAAAGAAACATACTCGATGGGGAATTTTGATTGTTAAAATCTACCAGTAGATGGCGTTTGAAACGTAGATATGTCTTGTAAATAGTTTCTGTTACTGAAGCAGTTGACGAAAATCATTCACCTTGGCATGTGGTTCTTTTGACTAGCTGCTGAACCTCATGAATTGATTTATCTATTCGATTTTAATTTAACAGTATCTTTTTAGATTAAAATTATACTACAGTTACTGAATTCGTCCCGGTAGTATTATTCATCATTCCTTCTACTCTATGTATCAAAGTAGTATACTGATTCTGTACAGATATGTGGTATGTGCAACAGGAAAGGTTATTAAGGGGCTAGCACTGTTCAATCGTGATGATTCATATCTTGTGTGTCGCCGAATCATGAATCACCGTGTTTTGTTGATTCATGATAATGCCAGAATCTACACTGAAGAGCCAAAAAATTATGACCACCTACTCAACAACGCGTTGCGCCTATTTTGGCTTGCAAAACAGCTGCAACTGGCCTGGGCATAGATGCCACATGTTCTTGGTACATGACTGGAGACAGGTTGTACCAAATGTCTAAGCAGCGGTCGCGCAAAGTCGAGATACTCGGACATGGTATTGTTTGAGCTCTGAGCAGCCGCTCCAGGAAATCTATCATGTTAAGATTCGGCGAGTTAAATGGCCAGGACATTAAGACGAATTCATCAGTATGCTCCTAGAACCACTCCAACACAATCCGAGCCTTGTGACATGGGGCGTTGTCCTGCTGGAAGATTCCATTTCCAGTTAGGAAGACAGACGCCATGTAAGGGCGCAACTGATCCACAATGATATTCAGATAGTTCGCAGCGTTCATGGTCTGTTCTACCACATTTACGGGTCCCATATTCGCCCATGCGAATGTCCCCCAAAGCATAATACCGCCACCACCAGACTGTGTATGCCCTGCTGTACAAGAGGGGAGCAAAAAAATAGCTGATGAACTTTCTTTGTATTAAGTGCTAAAATATTATGTTGGACAAACAACTCAATTTTGAAGATTTTTGCACATGCTAGTGGAACAATCTGATTTTGTTCCATAACATTAGTCAGTTTTGGAAACTGCATCAAGAAAAAAAAAGAGATTAGGAAAGAATGACTTTTGTTAAACCTTGTAAAGATATTTTTTCTTTTCTTCTCACTTTAAAAGGATGAAAACATGTTTAGGAAGGAGAAAAACATCCGATTTTTCAACCTTTAAACACAAGTGATCCGTAAATGGTATCTCAGAATACAATTTTTTTTTGGGATAGACTTCTAATGCTGACCCAAATTCCTTAACGTGTTGATTGACATATGTGATTACGCATATGATATCGTACCGAGGCGCTCCAACCACAATTTATAATATAAAAAGGATACTCGGCATTCGATTTCAAACTGATCTGAGTCTGATAACCTTACTGAAAACTGTTCATTAAGCTCTTGAGAAATTCAACTGCCGAAATGCTTGTAAAGGTAAGGGAATATTTTTGTTGCTCACATGCGAATACTGTTTTGGGAAGAGAAAGATTTATGGACTTAGAAGCATTGTTAAGATAATTTTCATACTTCCAAATACTTCTGGTGGACTCAAAGATAATTTAATACTGCAAGTAGTATCAACGATATATTTCATCCGTCAAGATCTGACTAATATATCGGGTGAGATACGTCGTCATAAAGATAATGCCGACTTTTTGATTCGGTCGATTGTCTTCTAATGGTAGGATATCGTTCATCAAGATTTGGTCAGTTTTGCTACTGATGACAAAATATCATTCAGCTTAATACGTTTTAGTATAAAATGAAAGAAGAAAAGGCAGAATTACATGGAAATTTCAAATGAGATAGTCGTATATTATGGTTTTCGAGATCAAGATTCGGTCGATTATCATCTTCTAATGATAGGATATCGTTCATCAAGATTTGGTCAGTTTTGCTAATGACGACAAAATATCATTCATCTGAAAATGGAATGTTTTAATATAAAATAAAAGAAGAAAAGGCAGATTTTTTAGGAGGAAATTTCAAATAAAATAGTCGTGTATTATGATTTTCCTTCATGTTTTTAAAAATCAATGCATTCAAAAATCAAACTGAAATTTATTTGCATGCATAAAATTATTCAACAGAAAAATATTTGTCTGCATTTAATTGTACACCGCATATTTACGATTTTTAACAAACTGTATTATAAAACAAATCCATTAAATACAATAAATGTAGTTAATAAATTATTTTCTACGTGTGTATTTAGTTCTTTTGACTGATTATCCTTTTCAAGTGCTTATACTTTCTTACAGCTACAATTTCCTAAAATATATCAGTATTTTACTTTTCAGATCACAGTCCTCTCTTTCTTCTGCATTGCAGCAACTTTTGCAAGTCATTATGGTCATGACGATGTAAGTACCTTAACTACTTATAGAAAACTAAAACAAATGCAAAATACCATCATTGAGTGAACATTTATTTGGAAGAAAAGTTTATAGCGCATTTAATGTGCCTTTAGATTTATAGACTAGTACTGGAATAATATTAATTAAAAGGTTCACTGTAAAGTATAATGTTATGATTAAAACTAAAGTTCAGATATTTGCATAAGCTTGCAAGATTTCCGAGACATGTAATGTTTCTTAACGTACTAGTATTGATAGTGTATTTAGCAGTTATGTATATTAAGTTATACACTTAATGATTAAATAACATCTATTGACTAAAATAATCTATGGAAACTTTCAACGCTTGGAAATCAAGCCTTTGGAAAGATTCTGTTGGTCATTTACATAAAATAGAATCTTTTTAAAATATTCTGCTGTTCCTTTTTTAGAATAGAATATCCTGAAAAGATTCTATCGCTCTCTTTTCGTTGCAGATAATAGCATGGAAAAATTGTATTGCTAATTTCCGTAGAATAGAATTCTTAAAAATATCCTATTGCTCATTTTCTTAGAATAAAATAATTGGAAAGATCCATTGGTCAAAGGTGGAATTAGGCGTAAGAACCATTTAGAGGATACTTGAGTTACCTGTCCGAGGAGTTCGCTAGCTTCGGCTAATCCGCTGTGGGTTTTAAATAACTCGGTACGGAGGGGTCTGCTTCCATTCGAAGAAGAAGAAGGACCATCGCCAGTGCTCCAGTGCGACATTAGCTACCCCTTTCAACTTACCATATTTCTATAAAATATTCTGACCATACTTATCGCACGAACTCAAGCGTATAAGCATATTTATTTTAATTTAACCATGTGTAACAAAACTTCCATATTTATAGGTTGTTGATACGAAATATTTTGTATTGTTTTGCTTCATACATTAATGTAGTTATAACTTCTACACAGCATCATCACCACCATCATCCCCAACCATACCACTTTGGCTATGACATAAAAGACCACCATGGATCTCAACACAGACACGAACATGGTGATGGACATGGTAATGTCAAGGGAAGCTACGGATTCACTGATCACCATGGAATTCACAGGGAAGTCCACTACGTCGCTGATCACCATGGCTTCAGAGCTCAAGTGAAGACCAATGAGCCTGGAACTGCCAATCAAGATCCAGCCCATGTGCATCTTCATTCCAGTGCTCATCATGGACATCACGACCATGGACATCATCATGGACATTATTAGATAATAGTAATTAGTTTTTCATCAGGAACTATTAAAATGAAAGGATGCGGTGGCCAGCATGCTCTTTTAATATCTGCTTTGGATGGATCATGGTGTATCACTTAACAAGCCAGACTTTTGTTCAACATCAGTCCTCCGAGGCTAATACCATTTTCTGTACAAAACCAGAATGTACACTTGTATGTCGGATGTTCGATCAATGTGTGCCTTTCCAGACAGTTTTGTTCACAGAAACACAGGTCAGTTGTAGACAGAAGATCTGAACCACTAGCCTCTAATTAACCCTCATATCTCCAACGAAATTACCATAGAGTGACAAAATAACCAAGACGATTAGCCTTAAAGGATTACTAAGTAACTTTACAGAGTTCATTAAAAATTATACCCTTTTAACAATTATCAATCATTGTAAAAATCAGTTATTACATTATTTCATTACTTCCAAGCTATTCTTATTCATCAATAGCTACTTTCATATAAAAAGCTTATGCCTAAGCTTATTTGTTATTTTATGTTTATTGTGAAACACCCTGTTGATTTGAATAATTCATTAATACTTTGGATGGTGACTCCACTAAAACGTTATTCGAGAGCATTATAGGTGTATATTATGATCAAGGCTAATTGATCCTGCTGGAAACCATGTGTATTAAAAAGAACATATTTATCATAAGGTTATTTTGATGCAATTACTAATGCATGCTACTTTTTACATGCTTGCGTTGGTTTGGAGAAAATGCTTGCTACTGAGACATTAACTAAATATTCCTTTATTTTAATTAAATCAAATACTTTTACAGTTTTTTAACAATAAGAAGTTAATTAAACATTCAATGATATCGCTTATATTTTGGGAGGATAATTTATTTTTTATTTTAGTCTGTGTTGCTTCTTTTGCTTGATGTGGGGTGATTATAATCATTGGTACGTGTGTTTTGTGATGAAACATTTTATGGGGAAATTAAAGGATCTTACGCAATCACATATTTGCATTTCTGAGATGTGATATATGATAATCATATTTTGACTGATGTTTTGTCAACATTGTTTACTTTTGAATATTTGTAAATACGCATCGCAAAAATTATGTGCTATGTATTTATGTGTGAAATAAAGAGCTTTCTTTTGGTATAATTATGATTATAATTTACTATGAACTACCGAAGAAAACATGTTAATTTAGAACAAAATTCTACACTACAGGCTGTTTTGAAATTAAACAATTACTACTCTTGATATCTGAATAGAGTAATATTAGTATGGCAATATTAGTACTTATTTTTCCAACACCATTTCAACACTTCGTCAGTAAAAATGCTAAAACATAAATTCCAGAAACGATTTAAGATAGTTGATTGGTCAACACAAATGAATGTAAAAACCCACGAGTCTAAAAGTTCTGGAAATTGACTAGTGTACAAAAGGATTTGTCTAGCGTTTTTCTAAGGTCAGTACTAATGTCTGAAGTAACCACATTTAACGACTTCAGTGAGGAAATATAGGCCACGAAAGAGAGCATTGGAGGCAGAAACGCCACGAATCACTAACTAAAGTGGTTTCAGTACCCTGTGGTGAATGACGTTGCCTCCGTACCTTGAAAAAGCCTTTTACATACACCTTTTTATACATTTATTTTTATATTTTTATTATATATATATTTTTTATTACATATATTTTTATATTTTACATACACCAAACCACTCCAAGCTCCCATTCCAAGGAACTGTGGTGTAATCGCCCTAAAACGGTAGAGTGAAAACGGTATGAATCGTACACAAGGAGAAGACAACCAACAGCTAAGATAATTAGACTTATTATTCCAAGAGCATTCAGAAATATATACAGCATTTACATTATCACATTAACGTCGTTACAACCAAACATAAAAGTATGTATCTCACAGTTTAGTCCAGTCCAGGGGATCCAACTTCACACGCTGCTTCTAGCTCTTTTTTCCAACCGACTCTCAATACCGTCTCTAAAGTCTTCTGCCCAGTCTAAAAACAACCCAACGGTAAAAATCAACAACCAATCAGAGATCATCTGGACGAACACCACCTATTCTTCTCAAGTCGTTGTAAAGCGAAAAAACAGCAGCTGTCGCCAAAAAAATATATATATTCGGCATTCCGATGACATAACGGTGTAGGCACTTTCCCTACAACTGACCCTTCCTAAAGGTCCCCACAACAGAGTTTCTCATGATGTCACAGGGCCTTCATAAAAGCCTGTCAAGAGGCCTTTATTAAAAAAGGAAATGTGTTATGTTTCCGTGAATAGAAACTCATTTGATAAAGAAACTCAATCATTAATTTAACACGAGAGATAAGAGATCAAGAAATTGACAGCCAAGTGTGAACTAAAGACTAATGCAAACTGAAAACAGCAACATTGCTGAGTAGATTAACTATCCACTGTTATTGATTAGAAGTGCATGATTTAACCAAGTGAAATTCCCTATCGAAAACACGGAAGAACATATTGCGATTAGATATCCTGTGTACATACGAAATAGATCAAATTCCACTTGTTACAATCCGTTCTAAAGTAATTTAATCCCGTGTTTGAAGTTTTTCATAACTTTTTTCAGTTTAATAATAAATAAAACAGTAAAACGATTTCATTAATGAAGGACCATTCATCCAAAGTTATTATTCAGTGAGTGCAGAAACAACGTAAGTCCAATCTGAATTAGGTTTTAAAATTTTAACTATAGCATGATCAACAAAAACTTATCAGATTATGTTTCTGTAGAGTAATTTTAACGATTGAGAAGAAGAGAACCCAAAAAGTCTGGTTTTTAAAGTAGTTGCATAGTTTTATGTCTCTCTTGGGAAATTTGAAAATCGGGAGCCATGAGGCTTTTGCACACATAGGATTGGATTAGATTAAGCACCAAATGTTGCCAAAAGTGTGATAAATTACATTTAATTATCCGATATTTATCGAGTGAGAGCATTTGGATAACAGAATAATTTGCACTGAAAATCCCTATCACAGTCAAGTTTAATTGACCCAAAGTATGGTAATTTTTTTGACTATTCAATTGAAAATCAAGCGATAACTGGATACAATGTAACTCAAGTATTAGGATTAACAAAGAATATTAGAAATTAAGAAACAATAAGGATCAATAATGTTTACACCACAGTTCTCTAGTAACTATATCGAAAATTGTATGATACTACTATTTTTCACAACGAAAGAAGAAATCGAAATAAACTAAAGACATACAGAGATATTAGCGAAAACATTCACGACAGTATAAAAAAATGTGTATTACGATTATTTTCTTGACTTACTTTGATTCCTAAGATTGAAGTTGTGCTGAACAATTTCTTAAAAAAAGTACCTCAAGTATAAAACTCTCCGTAAAACTTTAAAACTAAAAAGTAGCAAGTATATATGTAAAATGTAATGAACCTTTAAAATTGAAAACTATAAGGATTCACGTGAAAAATGGCTTGACTATACCAGTATTTCAATAAACAAGTTTAACGGGTAAAATAATATTTCGTTAAACAGATCATCATTTTATCAGGGTTATCTTATAAAAAAAAATAAACCATAAAAATAAAATAAATCCTTACAATCCTCTAAGCCTTTTTCAAGAGTTTCTAAATAAAAAAAGGGCAGCTGCTTTTTTTTTATCAAAAGGTACATTGCATTATTTCTGGCAATAGTATTTCTTGCATCTCGGAACAGTATATTCACGAGCAGAGTTATCAACTGAAATTTACCTACACTTAAGACACCAAGTGGTTTCGACGATCTTCTCTCCTAGCAAGATCTGAGGAATTCTGCTATCTCGTCATCAAGATATTGCCTATTGTTTGACATTGACGAGATAGAGTTCTTGTCAGTTTTGCTAATGATGATATACATTGTGGAAACAACCATAAGGAGAGCTAAGATGAAACCTACACATCATAATTAATGTAAAAGGAATTTTACGATAAACTAAATAGTGAGCGGAAATTCACTAAGGGTTCTGCAGTTTCCGTAATTTTTTAACTATTTTTTTCATATTTTTCTTCGAATATTTTATATAGAAGACCTTGAAGATAATGCTGAGCCAATGAGCATACTGTCACCATTATGGCTTGAAAGATTCTATTAAGTAATCATTCATTTGATTGATCGTTCTGAGGAACAGGGTACAGTAAGTGATCTTCCTCTAACAGGAAGCCCGTGCTTGGTTAGCAATGAAGTCACACTTAAACGTGTAAGCGAGAGTGTTATATAAAATATGATTATGAGACAAATAAACAAAATCTATGCTAACAAACCTCTGAGGCTCCACAGCTGAAGAACAATACTAGAGCTGAAATCAGAGCAATGGAACCTTAAACACGCCTTGGTTAAAATTAGCTTAATTCTTTTTCTTATAAATTTTATTTTTTTTGTATCCCAGTTTCAATCCTCTCATATGAATATCACTGTCTCAGGTATAATTTAGACTTCCACATTGCCAAATGAGATCCAATCGTAATTTCCAACCCATACCAGGGATTCTTTCACTGGTTGTCTTCGATAACGTCGTCAACCCCAAACATCTATCGTGTACAACTAGCTTCTTTCTAACCATTTATGTCATGATCTCAGATACGAGCTGCCTTTGTAATGAGTCGTGGACAAATAATTTCAATATTCAACTCACGACTGGAAAACTGTTTTCGTTAATGAAAATATATATTTCAAATTTATTCATGCCTCGCCTCATGTCTTTAAACATTACAAGTATCTGTTTATTTTATAGATATTTTATTGAAAAAATTTCACCCTTATATTTATTCGTTACTGTTTTTTTCTCATAGCCGGTTAAAACAACCCATTTGAAATTCAAACCTTTTTACAATTATTTTTATTTATAAGTTAAATTAAATTGATACTACATAGAGCTTTGCCTTTTCATAATGGACAATGACATGTTCTAAATATTTGACTCAACTCATAAGCGAAACTTGTCAACAGAGTTTTTTCAAACACAATTCTTTTTACCAGTTTTAAAACGTTACCGCTCTAGCACCTATATAACAAATGTCAAAAACGGCGCTTTTTTTCACTTCTCAACACAGCGATATATCTAAATGCTTCACTAAATTTCTCGTTTGTTTAAAGTAAGGTAGGAGTGGCTCTGACCTATTAAGTTGTCAACTACGGACATTTAACCGATATTTATATGGATCATTCCGTACTCGCCGTACCCATTGAACCCGATTGATTAAATGAGTATAAAAGTGAGAATACAGCTCACAAAAATCACACATCTTGCAAACTGTAGTGACTGCACTGTAGTAAAAGCACCGTGAAAAGCCAAATTGAACTTACCATAATGATTGCAAAGGTAAGATTATTTCGCTTCTGAGTTCTTAGCTTAAGTAATTTTCAATGCCTAGGTTACTGAAATCAGATTTGCTATTGTTATAACCAATTTTAGTAAAATCGAAAGGAACAAATAACATAAATTTAATTAAAGCTTTGAAACTGTTACGCAGTTGGAAAATATTCGCGAAAACTCGACATGCAACCTAAAATTGCATAGGTATTGCAAGAAATAATTGACAAACATTTGCTTAATCCTCCTGGTGGTTGTATTGATGAAATATCTAGTCATCAGCAAAATTGAAGAGATCTCTATCTCTTCATCATAAAGAAATCGGCAGTAATTAGAAATATATTGTCATTAGAAGTGATAAGAAGAGATATCTTGAATTTGAGGATTGTCTTGTAAGAACAGATATCTTGTATTTCAGGATTGTCTTGCAAGAAGAGACATCTTGAATTTGAGGACTGTCTTGTAAGAAGAGATATCTTGTCATTAGCAAAATTTGTCAGATCTTGAATTGGTGGATTAATATGATATTTTCTATTACACAAAAGAAACTAAGAACGTGTAGCAGTGGTTGATAAAAGTTTTAGTCTAAGAAGCCCCTTGAACACATAAAACGCACCCGTGTTTCTTGAGAGTATATACACAGTCCAGTCACATTAATGTGACCACCACCTACTTTCGACGTCAACGTGAAATAACCAATCACAAAAGGCAGGTGGCAGCACATTGCAGTGGTGTGTATATAAAGGATGTACTACGGCATCGGAAAACATTTCAATCGTTGGCGTAATGCAGAAACGTAGCGATTTATCCGACGTCCAAAAGAGCATGATTATTGGCTTTCTTGCCAAGGGTGGAAGCATTTCGGAAACGGCTCATTTTGTGAACTGTTCGCGTGCCGCCGTGGTAAAAGTATACCGTGCATGGCAAAATGGCACTATCCAAAATCAGCGGCACATGTGGTGCATTACGGGCTATAGATGACAGAGGCGAACGAAGGCTACGGAGATACGTTCGGGCGAATAGACGTGCAACTGTTGAGCAACTGACCGCCCAGATGAACCAAGGGCTACCAAGAGTGTATCCTCAACAACGGTTCAGCGAACGTTGCTGCGCATGGGCCTCCTCAGCAGACGCCTGGTTAATGCACCTATGCTGATTCCTGTTCATCGGCGACGAAGGCTGGAATTTGCACGCCAGTACCGCAACTGGACGTCCACAGAGTGGCGACAGGTGGCTTTTTCCGATGAATCACGTTTTATGCTCCATCGGACAGATGGACGTTGGAGTATACGGCGTGAAACGTCTGAAAGCAAACACCCTGCAACAATTGCCGGAAGGATCCAGGCTGGAGGAGGGAGGTAATCTGGCCACGGCACTGGAGTCGGCATGGCTCAACATCCCAGTGAACACCTTCAGAAACCTAATTGACTCTCTTCCTGCACATCTCGCAGCGGTCCGCTCTGCCAAAGGTGGTTATTCTGGCCTTTGACAGGTGGTCACATTAATGTGACTGGACTGTGTAATTAAATTGGGTATACGAGATTGACATGAGACCAGAGTGATCCTTATTTTTTCTTTAATATTGGGAGTGAAATATTTAGATTTAGTAAAATCGATTTTAAAATGTTAGTGTTTCACGTTATGGTTGTTTTAAGGTTTTATGGCGCAAGGGTCATATTTCATCAAGCTGTGTCAATTGTATAACTTACAATATAACACAATAAGGGAAAAAAAGAAAAAAGGAGAAAGGTAGGAGAAGGTAAAAATAAAAGGGTGGAAAGCTCACTCGTTTATCTCGTAATCGGGATGCCCAAACACACTTGAAGAAAATGTAGACCTTAAAGCCTTCGCATTAAGGATTAGTGATGACAGCTTAAAATTCGAAACAGAAAGACCGAGTTCTGAAAGAAAACAAACAATACCTATACTGCACAAACTTTCATTATACATAAGTCACTCTCAGTATCTCACTCTCTCATAAGAAAGTAATGAAATCAAAAGTAGTACCCCTTAACTCTCCCTTTTACAAAATTATAATATTCATTACTTATAAAAATATCTACTTTAATTTTAATGCGAACAATGAAGGGCTAGTTTTGTGCAATTATGGTTCAGCAATGTTTTGATTAATGTCTAATAACTTCAATAAGCGAAACTACTTTCATCTTCACGTTTTTTCAAATCAATAAATATTGGAATCTTTTTCTAATTGTTTTAGATTCTTTAAGAATCGGTGAAAATTATGGAATATTTAATTTGTTTTATTGTGTTCTTTGTTTTACATAATAAAATACTGTATTCCACTTCGATAAACAAATATTATATGTATTATTGCAACAATTTACTTAGACAACACAATTTATTGAGAACATTGAATATATAATGCTATTAAATTGAAAACTTTTATTTGTTCTTTTAGATATTCTTATTTTTTGCTCTTTGTGCAATTGCACTTGGAAGCCATCATGGACATCATGGACACCATGAGGTAAGCATTAGGATATACTTTACATTTATTAGATATGTCTTTTTTTTAATTTAGATTTTTCTCCATTATAAATACATCTAATGTTTTTAACCCATCAAAAAGTTTTAAGATCTTACATTTTACATTAAGTCCTACTATTTCTTACAATCATCATTATGCTTCGCATTTAATGTATAAATTGCAACTAGAAAGGCAAAGGGATGTACATTTAATTTTTATATTTAGATAGTCTAAAACTTATATTTTTTATTTGAAAGTCCCAGTGAAAATATTTGAAGCTTTAACTCTCCTGGTGGTGTATCTTCACCTCGAAAACTGTACTTTAGTGGCCACACACGTTCTACTCTGCATGTCAAGTGCTAAAACTAAAATTCCTCCTACATGGGGTGTATTGTAAGTGAGTTATAACCGCAACATAAATGCAACTTTTTCCATAAATGCAACTTTTTGCATAAATGCAACCACCTGCAACTTTTTAAAATTTAGCTAAAAATTAAATAGGCAACTATTTAATAACTATTTTACAAAGTAATATTTCCGAATGTATACATATACAGACAATGCAGATTATTGGAATTACTTCGTTCACCCAGAGGTGCCAAGATGTTTGCAAAAAATCAAAAGCAGCTACGAATGTTTAATTTGTCTCATAGAAAAATCGGATTAAAGAGTACATCGAGACGGCGAATGAAGATACCAGATCGATGGACTTTAAAGAAAATATTTGCAACCTTAAAGCGTATCTTAAAAAAACGATTTGAAAAATAATGACCAGACGGTTATTGCTACACTTTCCCGAGATGATTTCCCCCAAAATCAGTAATTGCTGCTGCAACAACGTTAGGCAACGTCTGTTTCTGTTGAGCTCAGTTTTTCAATGTTAAAGAGATTACTGGTCAAGGATCAGCCATTCAATAACGTCAAAGTTCTTCTGAATTTAATCATGAATAATAATACTTTCGTATACCACTAAAATTTTCATTAAATTCTGATTTTTTCATTTATTACGAAAATTTTATTTTAGATTTCAGTGTATCAAAAATAAATGCCACTTGATTTTCAAAATTCAACTTTAGGGAATGATAAATGCAACTTTTCCCACTTTTACTGCAACAAAAAAGTTGCTATAGTTATCATAGAAAATTGGCAATACCTTGATG
Source organism: Metellina segmentata (assembly GCA_947359465.1). Classification (NCBI taxonomy): domain Eukaryota; kingdom Metazoa; phylum Arthropoda; class Arachnida; order Araneae; family Tetragnathidae; genus Metellina; species Metellina segmentata. The sequence continues at coordinate 57,504,201 of OX375881.1, forward strand.
ACGAGATATTACTGATTTTGCTAATGCCAATATCTCGTAAGTAGCAAGATTAATCAAATTTTAATGTACGAGATATTTCGTCAAAACCATTTGGAGGGGTATACCAAGTGGGATAAGAAACAAAAACCGATATTATTGACTTGAAATGCACAAAACTGCCTGAATAATAGCTATTTGGAAACAAATTAATTAGGATACAATTTTAAATGGAATAATGCAATATATTAAAATGTATGTAATAACACCTAAGTGAGAACTGTTCGTTAATCCGCAGCACCACCACCATCATCCTCAGCCATACCATTTTGGCTATGACGTCAAAGACCATCATGGATCTCAGTACAGGAAAGAACACGGTGATGGGCATGGCAATGTTCAGGGAAGTTATGGATTCACTGACCACAGAGGTGTTCACAGAGAGGTCCATTACGTTGCAGACCACCATGGCTTCAGAGCTACAGTGAAGACAAACGAGCCAGGTACCGCTAGTAAAGATCCTGCTCAAGTCCACCTTCATTCAAGTGCCCATCATGATGACCATCATCATGGACACCACCATCACGGGCACAACCACGGACATCATCATCACGGGCATCATCACGGACATCATTAATTGAATAGTTTTGGATAGTCTAACCACTGTAATCAATTTCGATACGACAAATGGTATCGACAGTGTAACGAAGCAAAGGATCGAAAGCTTCTTTGAGAGGCAAGAAACTGGATAATATTCTATAGCTTCATGTTTTAATTGCTGGATTTGTGATAATGGATTTATTTTTGCAATATGTGTTTAGCTTAAAACTTTTTTCGACGAAACCCACACTGGTTTCACAATTATTAGTCCTACGTTTTAGTTCGTGGGATTCATTTCTGTTTATCTTTTGGAAATCCGTTATTTTCTGCATTATGTGTCTGTCTGTTACGCTCTTAAACAGTTGTTAATAGTCGTTCCTCCAAGTTTTTACTTCGTTAAATGGAGTATGTTTTTCAAATAATTAAAAATTGAAATGGTGTTTTACAATTTTTTCCTGAAATATTCCAATGGACCAATATATACATATATAGACAGTCATATTTCAAGATTTTATACAGTTAAATTGGAAAATGTCTTAATAAATTAAGTAACTAATTTATACGTATTCTGGAAGAATGCATTTTTAAATTTGCAAATATCCAAGTACAGATCGTCAAATATGTAAATTTGGAATACTTTGAGAGGCTCTGAACCTCACAGTTAAACGAGCTTTATTTTTTAGTTAATAAATTATGTGACTTACATATTTTGTTGGTTGTTGTTACTGTTGTTGGATACTGTTGTTAAATTCTTTAAAATGGTGTAATTTATTTTGAAATGAATATTAATAAAATATTGCTGAATTTTTGTGTTACTACAAGGAATTGTATCCTTATTTATATGTATCTCTTACAGTATAAAAATATATATATAGATATATATATATCGCAAAATGCAATAATTTATATTTTGTAATATAAAAATCTATGCACCGACTATGTTAGTATTACTTAAAAATGTAAGGCATTTATATAGAGTAAGCTAATTCCTTTCCACCAAGATACTGAGTATGATACAAATAATTTTGGGAAAATACTTCTGTTTATCTAGGTCTCTGAAAATTATTGAGTTACTAAATATTTGTCTTAGAACATCAAAAACTGCTTTCTCTGCTTCTAATTTTCACAAAAACATTGAGCTGATATCGAAATAAAAATAATGCTCCTCCTCTTAACGCATTTCATGTTTTTGTAATTTGATAGTATGTTTTCAAAGTTTGTAAGATTAATATATTTTTTATATGTAAAGAGGACACAATTTTTCTATCCGTTTCAATTATTTCTGCCAATTATATCATCAGTTATCAGTTTTTATTAGTAAAAAAACCCTTCCCAATTTTTTTTTGAAAATACACATTTAAAGTTTTTTATGCTTTGTGACATGTTTTTGCATTTATTTTAAACATCTTTTCTATCATTTTTATGAGCCTTTGTAGTTATAGATGCTCAAGAAATTTGCCGTCACTATACATTATATTAATGAAACAAAGACATTTGCTTTCAAGAATTATATATAGGAACTATTTAAATGAAATATTTGTTTATTCTCAAGTTAATATTCTAATTTCTAACTCAAAGTACACATTATCAGTATAAACTTTTTTAACAACTATAAATTAATATTAAATTTTTAATTTTCAACATCAAATTCATTTTGAGCTAAAAGTTATGAACAGAAGAAATAACAATGTACTTGTAAAGATGGAATTTAGATATTAAAACATTCAAAAATAAATCAAAGATTGAAGAAATTTCAGTTCTTTGAAAAACTTCGATTGTCTTTCCTTTACGCTGCGGCGCTTAAATTTTTTCAATCACTTCACTAAACGGTTCTTTCGCCTGACTCTCCGACCCCCTTTCCTAATTACCTAAGTTGAGCGATAGAACCGTGAATGGCATTTACGACTGACTCTTTCTTTTCATATTGTAAAAATGCCGCTCAATGGAAACTGAGGGAAAGGTTGTAATATTTTTAGACCACTTCTGGGGTCTCCTACTTTTTAACCATTTGATCCCTTTTCAACTCCCCGTTATTTTCCTAACAAGAAACTGTTTTAATTTTGTTTGTATTAAAATTCGTTTATGGAGATCTTGGCAATAATAATTACGATCTCCATTTGATATTTTCATCTGTATTTCAATGACTGATAATGAAAAACCCAAGTAATTGTTTTGATAATTTATTTCCGAAATTGTCAGCATGATTTTGTTTCATCGTTTATATTCTCCATTATCATTTTAGTTCATAATATTCATATTTTGGGTAATAAGTTAATCGATGGTGTAAAGTATATGTATTACAAACGAATCTAAAAGGCAGATATTTTCCATATAGATAGTTAATACGTAAAACACAGCACATATAAGATGCACACTTAAGTTTCATTCTTGCTTTGGGAGTACTATTACATGATTAACTTTTATTATTTTATGAATTCGTTGAATTTGATTAACTAATGAATGGACGTTTGCTTTACCTGCTACATTCAATCGGCGCAATTCCTCATAAGAAAAGGTCTTACTATTCAGCTTTAAATACTTATTTATTTTAACTTAATAGGAAATTTATTGAAATTTTTACTTGCAAGTTAAGCAATGGGTTGGTATTTTAATATTTGATTCAAAGGTTTTGGTTTAATTTAAAAATAAGTTTCATATTTCTATGACTGACGAGGGAAATAAATATACAGTAAATGGTCACATAAATTTCATCATCAAGTGAGGTCTATATGCGTACTAAATTAAAATCAAATTTCAGTGCTCTTATAGTGACGAAGTTCCTATTTGAGTTTAAAAAATCCCAAACAGTAAAAAAATTAATGTCACCCCAAACAACAATGTGAAATTTCTATATGAATAACTATATTAATATTATTATATAATCTATATTAACTAACAGCGTGATTTTAAAGAGATTGAAAAACCATCTTCAAATTTTTAAAGTACTTTAAGATCACGTTCCCAAAGATCTGATACTTAAAGTTTATGTGCAATCAAACTTGTATAAACAAATAATTGGATTACTTTTAGACTAATAATGTATTGTCATGTTAAAATCATGAAAAGTGGACGCTTCTTTAAGATTCAAATAAGATGGAGGCGGCAATTTTAATGTTTAGTATGATATAGGAATTAATATATGTCTTCTTTTCAACTTATTTTCTTGCGTAAACCAAGTAAAAATCAACAAGAACAAAGGTGGCGATTTGTACAGTGAATTCGAATACCAAATAATGATTATCAATATTAGCAATTAAAACCTTGAGTCTAAATTTTTTAAATCAGTTGCAATATATCAGTGTGAATAAACGAATTTGATTATTTACGAAGTACCTACTGTATATATAGTATTGAAAGCTGGTTGGAGGAAGATTGAAAATGACGCTAACATTCGAAAAGCTTCCAATCCAAATAGAGATAAAAAGAAGTTCGTAAAACCATTCCGTGACGAGTAGTGTTTTGGAAATAACAAAGAAAGCCGCTTCTATAGTCAACGTGAGAAAATCATCCGTTCCCCTCTAGCAAGATAACTGTCGTTATATTTCAAGCCATTCTTCTTGAAAGGAAGGATTCACGTATCACCTGAACACTAAATAGGGATGGTTAAAGTAAAGACGTGATGCACTTTCAGAATATTTTTGTGTGAAGTTTTCAAGAAGGGGGTAGGTCTTCTTGCTTTGTATAGGAAGTAATAACTATTTTCCACAAAGCGTGAGAACACATTTTAAACTTCTACTCTTTATCAGCAATCCATAACTGTTTACTTCAGGTAATCGATGTTGCTTTAGGTTTAAAAGATTAAAATACCGTTATGGTAAACTCATCCTTGATTAACACACTGATAACAGACCGCCTTTTCATATTTTATCACTCTTGAACGGGCTACTTTTTCACACACAAAAGAACTGAGAGAGTGTCTATTAAATTATCTATAGGGAGTGTCGATGTTCACCTTCTTCCCAGTGTCAACTGTCCACTAGTTTGTGAGGATCTTTTCAGCGTTTGTGAGGAGAGCACAAACCAATCAATTCCAAATGCGGTCAAGCCTAACCTTTTGCAATGCATGGTAATTTTGTCGCTTAGATTTATAGTAGGTAGGCTACCATCTTCGTGTATATTTGCAAAAGGCGAGCGAGGACAAAGATTACTGATCTCAACTCTAGACTTTATTATCCACTTGAACTGAGTGATACATCTGCTTTTATACCTTTTTCGAAAATGAATCGAACATTCGGAAATTGGAAAGTTCTAGAAATTAATATAAGTATATTCTTGAAGAAGTGAGAAACAAACAGAAAGGAAACTTTAAAATGAAATATACTTTTAGACCACTTGCCTCTTGGGGGGTTTGTACTCCATACCTTCCGATTCGCAGTCAGATGCAATACCGACTGAGCCACAATATTCAGACGAAGTGAATAAGTTTCGCTACAATATCATCTCAGTCAGTTTTAACGATTATAAGATTACCATCAATCGCTTGCTGACTCTTACCAATTCTCTTTCGTGTAACATAAATATTATCTGTAAAATGTTAAGCTCGTTTCTCTCTCTTAAAACATAATCCCTGAGTAAAATTGTAAAGATGTCACTCATCTGATTCACTGCACTGAATGATGGAACAAAAAATACCTTTTTTGAAATAGTTAACAAAAGTTAGTAAAAATATTCCAAAAGAAAATAAAACCACTCAAAATTCTCGAGTTCATTTCGGAATGCGCTTGTGAATTATGTATTTATAAGACTTTTCCGTTTAATTTACATCTGTAAAGCATCCACATTAAAACTAATAAAGCTAGTTTAACGAGTTCGATTTAATAAATTTAGTGTCACTGAAACCTCTTATGCGTATTTGAAATATAATTTTTAACGGTATCGTTTGGAATAAGGTACACATACATACATCGCTCCACGGCAAGAAAAGTGACACAACTCAAAATTACAGAATTTGAGAAACATCAACTTTAAGAATACTATAAAACTCATATCGAAATTTTATAAGCTTCTTTTAAATTTATATGTATATAATAGTAAAAGAAAAACTTCATATATAATTTATCACAAACAATTTATTTCAGTATAAGTTTTAAATTGTACAATACAAGATACACAATACTATTTCTATGTCAGAACCCACGCTTAAACGCAAATATATAAAAGCCAGATAATCTTAGACTAAAGAGAGTAAATAAATGAAATAGAGAATTCAGGCATACTATCACAATTAGAGTTGTCACGCGCATGAACAGATAATTAACTCAGAGTATTCACTAACGAAGAGAAAACAGATAGAAATATAGTACAGAAAAACAATAGAGAGGACAGAAACAGAACTACATTTGACTTATACAAGTAAATAAAGCGACATTAAAAACAAAAAATGGCTGATTTCCTCTTAAAAACATGCCGTTACTTCCCTTTCCTTAAAAGATATTCAATTGGCGATTCATGGTATTCCATTGGCTAATTTAAAAAACTGAGATTAAAAATGATGCTAATGATGATGACCTTGATGATGGTGACTATGACCGTGGTGATCGTGATGAGCGCTAGAATGAAGATGTACAGCGGCAGGGTTCTGATTGGCTGTTCCAGGTTCATTGGTCTTCACTTGAGCTCTAAAGCCATGGTGGTCTGCAACGTAGTGGACCTCTCTGTGGATTCCCCTGTGGTCAGTAAAACCATAGCTACCCTGAACATGACCGTGTCCATCACCGTGTTCATGTCTGTGTTGAGATCCGTGATGGTCTTTAATGTCATATCCAAATTTGTATGGATGGGGATGGTGGTGCTGATGCTGTAATTAAGAGAAGAGTTATTAATTTCATTAAAATCTGTATGAACACCCTATAGCACTTTGGGTTTATTTTAATACATCTACAAATAGACATATAGTCTTCAGTTATAAAAAAGTATTTTATTTAAGAATATTTTTAACACTAAAGGGTCGTAAAAAACTATATTTTTAAACAAATATGTCTCTAAAATCCTTTAAAACTAAATAGTCAATTTAAAAACTTTCTATCTCATATATATAAACGATTTTAGTTTGGAGGAAGAATGACATCCGATGATTCACAGTGTCATAAAATTACACTCGGTTCCCTTCCGTAAGGAAAAAAAGTTTAAAATTGAGTGTAAAAACAAATATTTTTCTTCTTTTTTAGTTTAGGACTAAATAAATATGCACTTATTATGTAAACCGAGAAGATTTTATGGGTTTGTTACTCTCAAAACTTCCACACCACACGAACTTGAGGACATTTCCCATAGCAATCAGAATTAACTTATCTCGATTTAACGCTTGATTTATTCAAAAATCTCATGAGGTTTTGAAGTTTTGTTTCAGTTGTGGTAAAGTAAAAATACGAGGCATTTAATACCAAGCTAATATAGTAATATTCCTGGGACGAATTGTGTTTTCTGTGTACGTATTCCGAGCATTATGTCACGGGGCGTTTTCGAGCACGATGTCAGAATTTGACCAGTAAAAATACCAAATAATGAATCCTGAATTTTTGTACGATAATTGATCGGTCAGTCACAATTACATTAAATGCTAGCGGTCACCCTAGCTGCGATAATCTAAGATAACCTTGATTACGATGCTAGAGCATTTGGGTAGCGGAAGTAAAATATTCCTATTCCGTATGATAATTGATTGATCAACACTAATTTGATTAAATGCTAAATGTAACCCAAACGACTCTAACCTAAGAAAATCCTGATATGTATCAGGTGAGAGAATTTGGGTAGAGAAAGTAAAATGTTTGCATGTTTGTTTAAACTAAAAACCTCTCTCAAAGGATAAGGTTTATAAGAAGCTGCTCTTCAAAAATACTTACTTCGTGGTGTCCATGATGGCTTGCAAATACAACTGCAAACAATGATACAATAAGGAATACCTGAAAAATGATAGCCTATTTGTTATTTCAATGTTAAAAATACAAGAATTATCATGTAAGTTAGTTAATCGGTAGGTCAGTGAATTATCATATTTGTTTAAGCTAACGATTACAAGGAAATATAATTTCACATAATCGTGGGTAGGTTTTATGGTAATTAGTTTTTTATAGCATAATCACAGTATAAAAACACAAAATGGAACTATAATTCTTACCTTTGCAATCATGATTAATTCTGATGGTTTTCTAGAGGTGATTGTTTATGACTTGTAACAAATTGCCGTTATGAATTCAAACTGACTCTATCACATAGCGAACTCATTTTATATACCAACTACTAAAAATCGTCACATGGTACGAAATATTTTGTTAAAAAGTTTTTTCCCACTCTTCTAAGGTCAATATCTGATCAAATGTAATGTTTCGGATCACATCCCCTATACAAAAACAAGAAGTGTATTCAACCATTTGAATCAGCTACTTTCGATTAATAAAGAAGTCTACACCGGTTTTAAACACCATTCCTTAGATCGTCAACTGTTAAGGTCACGCTTTAAAATAATCACAAAAAATGTTTTCAATTTCACAGAAAATAATGTTTCAAAATTCATATAACTTAAATTTACTTCGAATTGAAATGGAACTAATATCTACTCTTTAATGTCAACATTTCAGAAATAAAAATTTACTATGCTGTTAATAAATTTCTAACTGTCATCCTTTAATAAAGTTTTAGAACTTATTTATAAACAAAGCATTTCTTTTTTAATTCCAAACATTTAAACACGAATGATCAAATATAAAAGCGTAGTTAATTTTTTAAAATGCCAGACGATATTCACAGATGAATAGTTCTCCAATAACTTCGAAGAACGTATTACTCTGTGCAGTAGGATAAGCAGAGAAAACATTTTTCGAAATCGTTAATAATTCAAATATAATTTCCCAAATAATTCATCTTCAAATCTTTAAAAAATGATATGGTTAAATTAATTATGATTTTAAGGTCTAATTTTAACGCTGAAAGAAGGGCATGTTTCCCCATCGTGCTGTTTGCCGTCCTACAATAACCTTTTTTATGCTGTTATTTTATGACTTTTAATTATTTCGTCCATACTTATTGTGTGTATTCAATCATCTTATCCCTCCTGGCCATAGAACCATATACACTCTATAACAAAAAAAAATCGACGCACCAAGAAAGAGTTGTCCGATGGAGACAAAAATTGGCGAATAGGAAAATTATGTACAGAATAGAAAATGATTAATATTTCAGAACAATTGAATGATTTATTTCAGAGTTGCAGTAACGAGCTCAATAAGGTGTTGACCCGCCTCTAGCCTGGATGCAAGCTGCCACACGGCGTGGTATAGACCAATAAAGCTCCCGGATGATCTCCTGCGGTATTTCTTGCCAAAGTTGCTCCAACTGTCGTCATCAACATTCCCTACCGGATTAAGTCACCTTCCTATCATATCCCAGACATGCTCGATGGGAGAGAGATCTGGTAATCTGGCTGGCCAAGGAAGTGTTTGACAAGCTTGAAGACAGTTCATAGCAACACGTGCCGTATGTGGTCTGGCATTGTCTTGCTGAAAAATAAGCCCAGGGTACTGCGAAAGGAACGGTAGCAAAACAGGTCTCGGAATGTCGTCAACGTACCGTTGTGCAGTAAGTGTACCTCTAGTGACGACCAAAGGGGTCCGGCTATCAAGGGAAATGGCACCCCAGACCATAACTCCTTGTTGAGGGTCCGTGTGGCGTGAAATAGTGAAAGCAGGATCGGCACGCTGCCCTGGGCGTCTCCAGACACGTCTTCGATGATCGTCAGGACACAGTTGGAAGCGGGATTCGTCTCTAAAGACTATATGTCCCCAGTCAGCATCATTCCAGCCTGATCGAGCGAAGCACCACTGTAATCTGGCTCTACAGTGTGCAGGCGTGATTGGCAGGTGGCGTAACGGTCGGTACGAGCGTAGATTTCGCTCTCTCAGCCGTCTGTGGATGGTCATGGTGGACTCTTGTGTGTGGGTCGCACGACTGATGGTTGATAGCGATGAATCAGGCGCTGTGACAGCTGATCTGACAATCACTCTGTCCTAGCGATCTGTTGTAGCCCTACGTCGACCGCTACCATCATGACATTGAAATCTGCCATTGTCCACCCACTCTTGTCAGCATCTTCTAATCGCCGCATCGCTTCGACTTACATGACGAGCGGTTCTCCGATTTGCACCCACCTGCCTCTTTCAATCCAATGATACGACCTCTTTGAAATTCTGAAAGTTGCTCGTAATGAGCTCGAATCCAGCGGCGAGCTATTTTTTCAGTCGTTGAAGAGTATCCTAAATCGCAATGCAGCAGAAATTTTTAACAACAGTTCAAGAAAAACACCTTATATACATCTGCTGGATGAGCAGTTCCGATGCGCTGGAGATCGCACTATTCATTCATTGGACACCAAATTTTAATCATTTGCATATTTGGTCAAAACATTTTTGCATACAAAATTTCAAAGCAATCGGATGATTCAATTTTGTTGCGTCTATTTTTTTGTTAAAGAATGTATATGGATCTGTGGGCCTTAAAAGACGGTAGGAGCCAGGTTGACTCCTCTTTGCTAATGATGATGTATAAAACTAGCTCTCTCTTCTTTCATCTACGTAGATGAAAAATATATGTGATTAATCACATATCTATTTATTTTATCAACGCATAATCCACATACGGAAGAATCAGAAATGGTCAAAGAGCCATAGATAACAAGACAGTATGACTTCGACATTATAGACCAAATGATACACCTATTCTCACCAAATAGATGAAGCAGAAATTTCATCCAACATCTATGTGTAGAGTTTTGAATTCGATATTTGGAATGAATTGATAATACAACTAATACAAAGATTTGGACGCACTCACTTCTTTCATCTACGTATAATTATACGTAGATGAAATAGATATGTGATTAATCACATATATATTTCTTTAATCAACGCATAATCCACATACGGAAGAACCAGAAGTGGTCAAAGACACAGGCATTATGGAGAGATAATCAGAAATGGGAGAAACTACAGTTTTGAAATGGAAACCTCACAAAAAGTGGTTGCTCGTATTGTAAAGGAGCAGTATTCAGAAAAACGTACCTCATGAATAGTGAGTTGTACTGATAACTTCAATAAATGCGTGAACTAAAATTAAATAAAAAAACAGGTTGGTGTGATCATTTTGAATAATAATCTAGTATTACTTTAATTAAAATAATCTATCTAACTTGGTCTCGTGTCCTGAAATAACGAGGTGCAACACTGAAACTTTCCGTCTTTTAAGGTATAGGGCAACTTCCTGTCTGTCTGGTGTAAGAGGCACATCAAACACATAATTCCTTTGACAAAACCCAAAAGATGCTGGGCTTGTCAGCGGAAGCGTTAAATGGTGTGAAACGTTCCTGATAAATATAAATGTTTGATGATGGATTAGAGGACATCAAAAGATATTTCTTGGTGGATTAGAGGACATCAATAGAGATATTTCTTGATGGATTAGAGGACATCAAAATATATATGTTTCTGGATAGATCAGTGGTCATTAAGAGAAAATGTTAATTCAAGTGAACGTCAAGAAACGTTAAGAATAGAAGATAATTAAATGTACAAGAACTAAAAACCATATCGCTGGAGGCAGCGTGAAAACATGGTAAGGCCTCAGCTAATAAGATCTGGGAGGATTACAGTGTCTCCATTGTACCTTAAAGCAGTAAATGTTCAAAATACTGAAACATATAAGCCATTATGATAAGCTTAATTTTACTATACTATTAATAATATATTAACTTTAAAATTATTTTTAAAAAATTCAGTCTTAAAGTCTAAGAATAATTTTAAAGTTTTATGTGTCATAACAGTTATAAATAAAAATGTTTTCCTTTCTTCAGTGACATGGGATGAAGACACAGACAGTAAAACTCTCAATAGTAACATACACAATCATTAAACGAAAAGGAACATATAAAATTCCAGAAGGAGTAAAAAGAAGAAAACTTCAAGGAACATTTGTTGGTTGTCATCTCAAAAGTCTTCTCGCATCTCAATAGCGAGAAATACCAGAATCACCATGAAGCGCTAGAATAAGAAGCAGATAGTATGTCCAAAAGGTCAATTTTTCCATTGAACCGGCAAGAAGACTAGGTATAAATGCCACTATAAGACAGATGACAGTGGTGTACTGTCTTTAAACCTGCCACTACCTCTCGTGCTGGTTATTCAGGTATTCTAGTAAGCACTTGCCTATCCAGCGTTTTGAAATTATGTTACGTCGCAGTTCATGCTGGAGCATAAAAGTCGAAAGTTGTTCTATTAATAATTTTGTCGTTAGAAAGTTTCATGATCTGTTTATTTCATGGTCAGACCCATGTAAACAAAACTGTTTAACATTTAAATGAAATAATCAATGTTTAATACAATAATAGAAATTTATAACAGAAAAGTTCTCAAAACAGCATTGTAAATTTTAATCTATGAACTGTTAGTTATAATTATACATACCACTTTCATTTCAAATCGAAATAAATTCGAGAATTTTGAAATCTGAAGCAACATTTGCTGCGAAATGAAAATATTTTCCCGATTCCCTATAAAGCGTGACCTTAACTATTTTTTTATCTCTGAGTGGTGTTAAAGTGGTGTTTAAAACAGGTGTATACTTCTTCCTTATCGAAAGTAACTTGTTTGAAATGGTTGAGTACATTTCTTATTTTTTATAGCGGACGTGATCCGAAACTTTACATTCGACCTTTGAAGAGTGAAAAAAAAAGTATTTCAAGAAAGTACTTCGTACCATGAAACGCCTTTGAGTTGTTGATATATAAAATCCGTCCGCAGTGTGTTAAGCGTCAGATTCAAATTGAAGTTCAAGTTGTTTCAAGTCGTAAACAATCCTACCCAGAATATCTTCAGAACTAATCATGATAGGAAAGGTAAGAACAACAGTTTAATATATTGATTTTATAATATGCTTGTGCTACAAAAATCTTGCCGAAAAATAAACTGCTATAAAAAATTCGCACAGAAACATATGTAAAATATATTTTATTGTGATATCGATAGTTCAAGAAAATATTGATGCTGATATATATAAGTTTTATTGCTCAGAGTTATATAAGCAACACTTGCTAGCCGCGAAAGCTGTAGTAGATAAACCCAATTCGATTAATTTTATTAAAAAAATACTTCTTGTACTTTTAATATTACAATATAAAATAAACTTTCATCTTTTCAGGTATTTCTTATTCTATCATTCGTTGTAGTGGCATTTGCTAGTCACCACGGACACCACGAAGTAAGTATTTTTGAAGTACAGCTTTATTTATATACCCTTGTCCTATGTGGAATATGGTACTTTTATTTTACCACGAGAAAGAACGAAACTTCTGTAAGAAACATATCTTAGCTCAAGAGTAAAGGGAGACTGGAAGATATTAAATTTATAGTGCTGGTAAAGAAAGTTGTATTTCCAAGTATAATATTAGTTCTAAAGGCTGGGAAAAATGCATTTAAAGCATACTATGAAGCACAACATTAGAAACAGTGCATACTCACTCAAAAGTAAATTGAGTTATAATACCATTGAATAATGCCCTTACATACCAATTACTTATATGAACAGCATGTCTATTGCCAACTACCAGACATAAAACTTTGAGGTACTACAATTTTGAATAGTTTTACAAAATTTAAAAATAGTGATCACAGATAATACTTCGAAATTTTCCAACTAGAAAACGTATTTGGTTAGGCCGTTTACTTAATTTATTTCCAATTTCATAGTGGAAAATCTAAAATTATTTGGGAAATTCTTAATGGTGTGAAACTTTTGACAAGTCAGGGAAATTACAATGAAGTGAATAACTCTTATTTTTATTACAGCATCATCACCATCCCCATCCTTACAAATTTGGATATGACATTAAAGACCATCACGGATCTCAACACAGACATGAACACGGTGATGGACACGGTCATGTTCAGGGAAGCTATGGTTTCACTGATCACAGAGGAATCCACAGAGAGGTCCACTACGTTGCAGACCACCATGGCTTTAGAGCTCAAGTGAAGACCAATGAACCTGGAACAGCAAATCAGAATCCTGCAGCTGTCCATCTTCACTCTAGCGCTCATCACGATCACCACGGTCATAGTCACCATCAAAGTCATCATCATTAGCATCATTTTTATTCTCCGTTTTTTGAATTAGCCATAGAATACCATTTATCGCCAAATGAATTTTTGTTAAGGAAAAGAAAGTAACTGCCTTTTAATGTAGATATTAACCACGTACAATGTCTATTTATTTATTTCCATGGGCCACATTTTGTTACTATAATCTGTATATTATATTCAGACTTATTTTCGTCAGTGGTAAATGCTCTAATACGTGTTATTATTGTTAAGGTGTGGATTATTTGACTTGGTTAGTTAGCCCTTTTTGCTTCTTTGCTTTATTCATTTATTCTGCCTGGTCTATGGCCAATTAGCTTTACTGCTTTAATGCCTTTTCCGTTTAAAAGTTGGTTTTCATTTAGAAGAAGTATTGCTTATCTTGATAATGTGTAAACCATTAACTGTGATACTGAAATAAAATATTTGTAATGAAATTTGCATGAAGTTTTTTTTAATAGTCTGTCAAAATGTTTTTTTTTATCGTACAGTTTCGAAACGCTTACAATAATAATAAAACTGTATAACCATACTATAAAAAGATAGAATTGTGAGAATATTTGGGGATTACAAATTTGTACTCTTGTTATGTCTAATGTAGTGGCTCCAAAATAAAACTATCCCTTGAATCCAAAAAGACGTTCCAACATGAAGTACTAGAAAAATACTATACAATCATACAGAAAGTTAAATGGATATTGTAATCAAAATAATACAGATAAAAACGATGCACAAAGATTAAAAATAGACAGAACAGAAAAGGAGTCTATTTCCTCACAAGCATTTGAAAATATGTTTACTCAACCTGTAAAATAAAAAAGTGATTCCATGACAACGACGCTGTGCAGAGAACACAAGGGATTTCCCACCATTCCAGTATTTTACAAAAGTATTTGACCTTTTAATGTTTCTACCTATTTTCATGAACTTCATAGCGATGAAGTTAAAACTGCGATTTCAAATTTTACTACATAAAAGCTGTCTTTCTATTTTAGCCTCTAAACAAAAAATATTCGAATAAATTCTAAATGTTTAGGTAGAAATATATGAAATGTTGTTCAATATATTAAGTCAGGCGTAAGAAAGGAATTCAGTCCTTTCCTTGACAAGTAGAAAAATAAACGCAAAAATCAACATCTTCAAGATTTTCTTTGAATTTTGTTTCACACCAAGGAATTACATTAAATCTAAATATTATTGTTTGACCAGTTACTTGGTCAAACTTAACTATAAAGCTCTATTTTGCTTGAAAACAGTTTTAATAGATTTTATGTTTAATTGAAAAACGATGTGTGAATTCTCCATATGTTTTTATGAAGATAGGTGGATAGGTAGGTGCTGGATACAAATATTTAACTTAGTTCAGATTTTAAGTCCTTTTTTGGGAGAGGGATCTTTTATTTATCAACCAGTCCTTTGAAATACTAGCTCTGTTTTGGATTGCTGTCAGCGGTAGATCATAATCTGTACTTTAATTGAAGTTTTCCACCAAAATCTTTTATATTTCTTACAATACATGAGTGTTGAACCTTAGTAGTAGAAATAAATTAGTGTATCTTCTCCAGAGCTTCTTTTACACACATCCAGTACATTGCAGAGCAGCATGCTATGCATTTGACGCTGACCAACCTAACTTTGATTTGTGCTTCTTTCAAACTAAGAAGTGATATTAAACGATAGATTGAATGCTGAAAATCAATTTTAAACGCTGAATTAATGTTGTTTGCATTTTGTTCAAGAAAGATGAAGTCTAGGAAAGGAAGCTCAAATCAGAGTCTTGTCAGTGTGATTATCTATTAACTGCCAAATTCAGAGCACGCTTTGGGTTTATGTACCGGCAGCGAAATAAATACAGCTGAATTTACTCCTACAACTACGGTTCAATACGTACGCAAGTTGTCTTTCAAATAGTAATTAGAAAATTTGTTGTGGTAAATTGGTATTAAAATACTGATTTCTGTCTGCAGTGATAATAATATTGAATGGTATTGTAAAAGTCTGGTTTGCATATAAAAGATCAAAACAACAGAAAATATGGCCTCCTTGTTAAAGGCTTTTATTTTACCACTAACTTTATCAGGAAATCTGAAAAATCACGCATTATTTGTTATAAAATAGTGAAATCCATTAAAAAATTGCCATCTAGCAAAATTTAATGAAATTCTTGTACTTTTGAATAAATAGCTGATGAAAACACATCTATATTTAGACTTGAAATACTCTTAAGAGTGTAAGGCAAAATGCATATAAACAACTTGAATACATTGATTTTCGCATCTTTGTTCAACATCACTATATTTTAAAGAAGGTGTCTGAATACTTTTGCTACTGATTTCATGGATTACATTGTATTTTAAATATTTTTTACAAAAACTTTTAATAATTATTCGATTGTATTGCTTAGAGGCTAAATTAGAAAGACAGCGTTTATGTGATAAACTTCCAAACAGTAATTTTAACTGCATCCTTATAAAATTCATGAAAATCGTTCGTTGGAAACGTTTGGTGACCGATTACTTTTATGACCCATTGCAGATGGGTCGAGAGGCAATCATGACTAACAATCATGTTGATTCCGGAATCCGCTTCATTTCTTAGACTAACAAGGAATCAAAGGGAAAACATCGACTGCACGTTATATACACTGTTGGCCATTGAAATGAACACCATTAAAGAAGCATTCAACAGCCTTGAAATTTGCACGATGTGTAAATCACAGAATATGTTAATGATTAGCCTCGCAGCGTATATACAAAGCATGTGCTCCATTCACGCCCATTGTAAGCAGTTTTAAAAGGATAACAGAATCGTTTTTTAAGTGTTGGAATTGTATTTGTTGGAATAGGTATCTCAAATTCTAGCAGATGACTTTACTTTTGGAGTACCGTGTGGTTATGTGAAACACGTAAATTATTACGTCAACCTTGTGTACACTCTTGACTAAATACTCTACCCTACAATAATGGACCGGACGCCAGCGGATTTGCATAAAATCCTACTACTTGTTTGAGGGTGTTTTTCGTGGTATGGCCTGGGACCTTTGCATGCTGTTCCTGGTAAATTGAACGCTGACATCTACATAAACATTTTGGACAGTCAGGTTCTCCTACGCTCTGGCAAGTTTATGGAATGGATGAATGTTACTTCCAGGACTAGAACACTCCATTTTATGTTGCAGTATCTGTCAAGTAATGGTATCAAAATATGGATATAAAACGTTTTCCCTGGCCTGCTCAGAGTCCCCATAGAACATTTGTAGGACGAGTTAGAGCTACGCTTACGGAGCAGGGAATCACGTCCTAAATGTACAGCTGAGATGGCGACATTCTCGCAGCAGGAATGGACACAAATACCCATAGCTGTGTATCAAAACCTTGTTGGAAGTATGCCCAGAATTGTTGCTAGTGTAATATCAGCACGGGCGGTACCATCCCCTTCTATAAGAGTATGTATTCTATCCCTTATACCTTCATATCTTGCTGCCCAGTCCATTATTGTAGGGTAGTGTACATAGACAATTGTAAGAAAGAAAAGGGAGATGATATAGATGAGTCACCTTTACTTTAAAGGATTTTTGTACTTTTTAAACACGAGTTTAGAATGTGGTTTGTTCAAAAAAGGTACAAGAGAGTCAATTCAAAGAAATATGGCTATCACGTACCTTTGCATCAATAAAGTAACCACGATGTGAAAACAAGAAAAAAACCCCTGCTTTTTCGAGAGTTTCTTAGCATTATTTATTGATATAAGTACTTACTATTTCATTCTGGAAGTGACATAAAGTTGCAAGGTACTCGACTTAAATGTCAGCATGTTTTATAGAAACAAAAATGTAACATTTTTAGAGTTCTGTATATAGAAATTTAAATATCCTACGCTTATGCCAAACATAGCTTTTCCCTGAAATCAGGCTCAAATTATTCCACAAGAATAATTTAGTGTCTTTGAGAATCGACAACAAACGAAGCCCCAAAAATTTGATTAACTATATTTTAAGTTAAACGCCTTAATAACTATAACATTATAAAACGGAAATACTTTTTCCTTCCTGCAACCTCATTTCTACGCTGCCAAACTCTCACATGTGTGAAGAATTAACTCAACCGATAATTAAGATAATTAAATTAAACTTGTACTCATTTGAGAAGGTCACGGGTTAAGTGAGCAACAAGTTCAAAAGTAACAAGTGTGCAGAGTCCATTTTAAAAGAAGTGTATGCTAATGGTAATTAAAAACCATTAGAATAAAGTAAAGTATTGGTTGAAATATGTCTAGACACTGACACACTCAAATCTTTTTGAAGATCTGGAAGAAATTAAACACAATAATAATCATATCTCTGTCAAATGTATAGCATTTGTTTTTGTGCTAACAAGCAAACTAGCTGTTAGAAACGTATGTAAAGCACTATCAATGTCCAGTTCCAACATTCCACCAAAAGAGGCCTACCCTTAGGAAGAGTTTGAGTAGATCAAACAGCAGACTTCTCAGGCAAAGCGAGTAGTAATTATTTGAGAAAACTATAGTAAAATTCACACACATAAAATCTGTTGTTTGATTCTCGAATAATCCAAATTTTGTGTATTTATGGATTACGTTTCCGTTAAATACTGGGACCAAAAGTCATTTCTATAGAAAAGTAAGTGTCGATAGAATTCTTCTTACCCTAATCAAGTTAGGTAATTTTGATCCCAATTATACATATTAGTCTCCAATATGCCCACTTGGTGCAATGTTCAAACACACATTCCAACACATTAAAGATCATACTGAATTTACATCAAGCAAGGTCACCTAATTATAATCCAATTGAGCATACTTGGTATGCTATCGGAAGTCGAATTACAACCTACACAACGGCAACAAAGACCGCACAAGAGCAAACATGTGTTCTAGTGTTCGAAAGGGACTCCTTGCTGCAGGAACACATGAACAACTTTGTGGATATCATGCATGCACATTGTGACGCTGTCATTAGGGTAAGAGACCAGCACATTCCATATTTGGTTGCTTTAAACAGAGCAGAGAATGATTTTTCGCAATAACTAAAACTTATCTCTCTATATTAAAAAAAGTTACCGCCGCGGTCGCAGAATTGAAAACTGTGTTGTTTAGCTCGATTCTTACACGGATCCATGAGAAAGTACTGATCAGTAAAAAACGAAATTAACATGGTTTGTTCTTCATCGTATTCCCTGGACAATTGTTAAGATTTTTTTCCGATGCGGCTATTAGTTTAGGGTTTATTGAGTGTCAAAATTGAAAAAGCGAAATTTCTTCCGCGAGTGAGCAAAACGCATACAAATTTTCAGTCTTCAGCCGTGAGGTTTTTTTTAAAGAGTACCTCTCAACGTAAATTTTTGAAGCTCGTTGAGTTTTTTTCGAAATTTCAATTTGGTTCTTGATAATATATTTGTTTTAATTCGGGAAAAATCGGGACATTTTCGTTAGACGTCTATCTTTGATGCGGGTATCAGTGGAGACCTCTGGGAAGAGATTGTGTGTTGAGCGGCCTGTGTCATCTGTATTCCATTCTTCCTGCCACAGTTGAAGAATATGGTCTTTAGTGAGTCTTTTGAAGTGAGAGACTGGAAGGGCTATTTTCATTGACGACGATCCGGGATAAATACCAAGAGAAAGATGCGAGGACAACACCACGTAATTTTAAACCACGGTCAGATGACGAGGCAACACTTGAACTGGCACCCTACTCTCCAAACTACTATACCACGTCAACGTGATCGGTATAAGAGCATTTGTACACACATCGTTAATTATCGGATGTTGGAAACGTAATTATCGGAGTGGTATGGTCTCTTGTATATTACGTACGAATTTAATAGGAGATCTTAGTCATTTTCGTTTGAAAGCGATCAAGTTTTATTAAACGATTTTATTCGACTTTTTTAGGAGCTTAGTTAAAATTATAGTTAAAGTGAATATGCTTGACTAATGAAGAGTAGCTGACAACCTTGGAAAGGAGGGCTGCAGTCATCCAACCCACTCCTCTTCTGAACTCACCTATTTGGAACTTTTTCTCAGAAAAAATCCCAAAACAAAGAGGAATGGTTGGTACCTCCCTCCCACCATTGGTATATGGGTGGTAAGCCGGGGTTGTTTCCAGCCCTTTCGTGCAATAGACAGTCCCAGACCAACCTCTCACGTCTTGCCAGCGGCCACTTGAAATGTCTTTCATTTTTTGCGGGCAAGAAACTCTACTCTACATGCTCAAAGTGCCACACACATCAGGCTTCTGCTGCGCACATCCTGGATTGCATGGACCTCTCTAGGGAGGATATATACTCATCTCCACTTCTTGTCTTCGACTTTCTCTGTGTCAACGGATTCTTGGACCTAGTCTGACTTCATCAGACCATTTTGGAGGATAAGAAACAACAACAAAAAAGAAATCATATTGTGTTATTTTGTACTGGAAGTACTTGCGAAAGCGTGGAAATTATAGACACTTTCGGATTCATCTACTAATAGGCAAACAATATGTGGAAGGTGCCTTTTATACAATGTTTTATAAGCTTCGTAAGTAATATAATACTAATTTTTGTATCATATCAATAATTTTAAACATGGTAAGCCGATTGATGTTACTGAAATACACACGAATAGTGTTATCTAATTTTTGATGAGTGGTATCTTTGATGATCCTCGCTTCATCTTATGTGTGGGCGGAACTTGGGGATTTCCGCTTGATTGGCGAAAATAGAGGCAAAAAGGGGTTCTTGTCCTAACAAGAAGGGGTGCTTTGCCACCCTTCTGTCTTGCCAAAATGGAGTGGAGATGAGGAGAGACAACGAGCGGAGAAGGACCGAACTGGGCTGTTCCTGGGAGCCCCCAGGGACCCAAACGTCAACTCCTAACGATAACTACCGTAAATTTCTAGATCCATCCACTGATGAGAGGACAGGAAGCCTCGGCATCTTGCTATGATCCAGCGGCTCCCCAGGTAAAGCTGATTTTGCCAAAATAACACTGGACACAAATAAAGAAGAGTTTCTCATGAATTACTAGTTATATTTGTTTATGAAACTGAATCGCAATGATACAATAGTAAGCAACTGCAATTCAGGAATGCGAACCGCAGATACACTGGATATTTACCGGTCCGGTTTAGCAGACCGTCCGACAATTGAAAATGTGGGATAGAATTTTTGGCGGATACGATAATATCGGACGATCGTGTGCTAAGTACCAATATAAAACAATGTGATTTTAAAGTATCCGACTCCAACATCCGATAATTATCGGTGTGTGTACAAACGCTCTAAAGGTCTCGGTATTAATATCGGATGGTTTAATCCTTACATTTTTGAACATGTGTGCATTACAAATGTGTCGTGATAAAAATTAGCTGAGTGGGATGAGGCCTGTAGTACGGTTTATCCGTGAAATGGTTAAAAGCCTTTAACCCTACTAATGGTTTCGACGAGATATCTTGTCATCTGGATATTGACGATTTTTCGATGATTTCTCGTTCATTTCTAGTTTATTGCCAATTTTTCGATAGTTTCTCGTCCATTTCTCGTTCATTGCCGATTTCTCGTGCACTTCTCGTTCATTGCCGATTTCTCGTTCATCAAAATTTGGTAATTGACGAGATTGGACTTGTTGGAACGTCCACCAGGAGGATTAAGACGTTTAAAAAAGTATTCACTGTACAGAAGTAATAACAAATTACTGAATTTACCAGGAAATACAAAATTAAATTAAATAAATGATTGAAAATAGTTTAATTTTCAATTTCATGGCAAATTCAGAATTTTTTATTTCATTTCGAACACTTTATACACTACGCTTGCCAAACGTCTCTTTAAACACAGTTCTCTAAAAAAAGACGTAAAATTATTATTTTTTCTCCACATATATTCATTTGTATAATTTATCAAATAAACAACATTTTCATGAAACCTGCATACTTCTTAATGAAAATTGCTAAGAGAAAAAATTTGAGCTCAAATATAGTTCCAAGTGATTTTGCAAACCAAAACATTTTTTTCACAAAGTTTTTAAGTAACCTTGATGTTTTGTTTCAAACAGCTTTCACTTAAAGAGAAAATTAAGTTTTCGGATTGCTAATGGAAAATAAGGATTTGCTCGGTTCACCAAATTCGTCGATAGCCAAGTCGTGGCTTTGACCCAGAACTTAGAAGTCTTTCAGTTATTAACCTTAAAAGCTAAAGAAAAACTATTTTCGCCGCTGAACTTTGTACCAAGCGGTGCTCCTTCTTGATTGATGTATATAATATGGTTTAAAATGTTTCACGTCATTCTTGCCTTTATACACTGCTGAACATTACTTTTGTGTAAAAATTATATTTGTGAATAGATTTATCATGGTTTCTACGGTAAGTGTTAGTATATACAAATAGTTTTGGATGTGGGATTGTTTTAACTATTTTTTATTTAGTATACTTTTACTAAGTATATTTAATAATACTTTATATCAATGATTTTCAAAAGGTGTTTTGTGACACACCGGTGTTCACTGAGAATGGCACTGATATGCCTAAAAGATGGTGAACTGGTTTGATTTGTGTTATATTTATTCCCTTTCAATGGTTTAGTTTTAAACTTTTAACAAGTACGTTCAAAAATAATTTAAAGTAATACCAATATGAATGATTTTGAGGTATTATCTTTTATTATAAATTATCGTAGTTACGTAATTGAATCAACGACACAACAGTGCATTACAACGGGCTATATGCGACGATTTGAAATCAGTTCTAAAGTGATAGATCCGAGGACATCACCTCGTAACTTTGAACCACAGTTAGATGATGAGGTAACACCTGAGGTGGATCCCAACTCTCCAAATTTAAACACCAAGTCAACTTGAGGACATTTGAGGCCACAGCGGATTTAACGTGCACCAGCTCCCAACCAATCAAGTCTTTGGTTGGGTAGAGTTTCTCTCGAACTCAGTTCCTAATACTCCACTCTTTCAACCTGGCGTTCGCAGTCCTTATAGGATTTATCAAAAATAAATTGTTTCACAAATATATTTTTTTAATCCACCTTGGAGCAAACCAGGAGATAATAAGAATTATTTTTTGAATAAATCAATAAAATTTATACGCATTGTATGTCAGATGGGAAAAATCTATAACATGCTTCTTGATGTTAGTTTATGTGTGCCGCGAGATGAAAAAGGTTGAAATTCTTTTCTTTAACCCTTCTTTGCATGGTTTTTTCTTTATTGGTGAAATAAATCAAGGTGATATAATTCATGTTCAAAATTAAAGGGAAAATGGTTTAAAAAATCTTAGTATATATTTATAGTATAAATTTAGCAAAAAACAATATGATGGTATCATGTGGTATTTTTTAAATTAAACGCAAACTTTTTCAGAAATTGCTCTGAAAATAACAGAAACACATGTTACAAACCTTTCTTCCACTCATTTTCACTTTTTTAGCAATAGAAACTCAAATATAATAAAACAAAATTAAAAAACGAAATCATACGTTTATTGCAACTACAACAAACAGCGGAATGACAACTTCAAGCTCGTTTTACTGATAGTGACACTTGCTTAATTTTGACAGCTATGTTTTTTTTATGCAATGGACATTAAAAAGGTATCCAGACACGATCAACTTAAAGTGAAATTGTTCTTTTATATAACTAGGGGGCTCCGCCCCCTGCTCGCTTCCGCTCGCCAACCCCCGGGCATTGCTACGCAATCCCATTTGGTTTGCTTCGCAAACCAACATTCATTTCGCAGAGTGAAACTATCTGAATAATTTGTATTATCCTGATTTCCCTTTACGGTCCATCACGTCACAGCGAGGGCTTCTCCCCTACGCAATCCCGTTTGGTTTGCTTCGCAAACCAATCCCTCTTACGCAAGTGATTTCACTCTTTTTTGCTTTAACACTTAATGCACCCTAAACTAATAGCCGCATTAGTAAAAAATCTTCTGCATCTTGTTCCCTGTACAATTTTAAATAAACCCTGTTAATCTCCAAACTTTACGATGTGTACTTTGTACTTTCTCGGTAAAACGTCTGAGAATAGAAGGAAAAAAGCGAGCCTTTTTCCTCGCCAAATAAAAAGAAATCGTTTTTATGGCAATTGTTGCTACGATAAATTTGATATCTGGCAAACCCGATAGTCAAAAATACAACACTTCGCGAATACAATGCTCCGCGAATTTGCTCCAGAAATAAAAAATACGAAATTTGTGTCACCAACTTTTGATTGCATCGAATTTAATTATGAACCAATTTTAAAAATAATGGTACCGTAAGAAAGAGTACAGTCTGAGGTATACTGCGCTATTTTCAAAATAAAAAACTAATAGTAATACGATATAGATATGACAGTTTTAGTTAAAGGTAGTAACAAAAAGTAGCGAAAATATCCGAAGATTCCGAATTTTGTATGACCAACTTTTGATCGCATCCAATTTAATTATTAACCGATATCAAAAATAATAGTACCGTAAGAAAGAGTACATTCTGAGGTATACTGCTATATTTTAAAAATTAAAAAATAATAGTAATAAAATATAGATATGGCAGTTTTTAAAAAAAAGTAACAAAAATGTCCTGATTTTTCCCGAATTTCAAAAAAATATTATCAAGAACCAAATTGAAATTAAAAAAAAAACTCGACGAGCTGCAAAAATTTACGTTGAGAGGTACTCTTTAAAAAAACTCACGGCTGAAGACTGAAAATTTGTATGTGTTTTGCTCACTCGCAGAAGAAATTTCGCTTCTTCAATTTTAACACTTAATAAACCCTAAACTAATAGCCGCATCGGAAAAAAATCTTAATAATTGTCCAGGGAATACGATGAAGAACAAACCATGTCAATTTTGTTTTTTTCCGATCAGTACTTTCTCGGGAAACCGTCTAAGAATCGAGCTAAACAACACAGTTTTCAATTCTGCGGCGGCGGCGTCGTCGTCGTCGTCGGCGGCGGTAACATTTTTTTAATATAGAGAGATTTTTGGGCATTCAATGTTATGATGGAAATTTCCACCATTATGCAAAGAAGGGTTAAAACGGTAATGTTAATAAGTCATTACAACTGGTAACTGTATATGCAATTGTATTACATCAAAACAATCTATAAATAGAACTTCTTTAGTCTTGCTTAATGTAACCACACTGCAATGAATTCGTGCAAAAATGAACAATTGGACTGATCTGAATTAAAAAAAACCAGTCCATATATAAAGTTTTTAAACTTGTGTTTTCTTCTTTTAAAGAATTACTGACAGTTTCCCGCCTTAATACAAATACTGAAAAGACAAAAAAACCTGGAAACTGACGACGTTGTTCTCTATTGTAAGAAAACCTGCATTATAATTAAAGAAATATGTTTCATTCACAATGTGCTTCAATGAGTATTTTTTGTTGAGGAGATTGTTGTCCTGTCTACAAGGTCGCTTGCACACAACCTAATTTGCATATTTGAAATTTCCGAAAATGTATTTTACTTTGTTTCTATTTTTTAACCATAATTTTACATAACCAAACAACATAGCATGTATTCAAAGCTGTGGTGTGAAGGGATGAAGACTTTAAATTTACATAAAAATAGTGTTTCCAGCTAAACAAAAATTATTGAAAATCTCTATCAAATAAGACTATCTAAAAATAACGAGCACAAATTGAAGAGAAATACTTTGAATTTAAAGGTATGAATTAATGAATTTGTTTGAGTTTGAATAAAATCTCTTACTATTGCAACTGAGTGTAATTGGATTACAAAGGTCGAAAAAGAGAGTTACATATGGAGCTGTATTTTAAAGTTGGATAAATTGTTTTACTTATTTAGTATTTATTGTTATTAACAGGTATTCCTTTTACTTTGTATGTCGGCTGTTGTGCTTGCCAGTCATCATGATCATCATGAGGTGAGTTTCATCCAAATAAGAACATCGATTTTCCTAAATAAATTCTTGTTTTCAACTGTCCTTAAGCATAGGCACTTCAAAGGGATTTTCAGGATATATTTAAATAAAAAATGCGAATTAATGTTAATAACGACTATAATAAATGGATAGTATAAAGAAAGCGACATATTACAAATATACTGTCATTCAGTTCCTTGTAGATATTTTGCTTTTCACTATTTGCTGTGGCAAACACGTTTCTTCAAAACTAAATATTTACTTTATTTACTCTAGGAGTACTTAAAGTAATTTTTAATTATTTAGTAAGTCACTTAATGGAAAATTTCAAAGAGCTTTACCCTGTTTGTTAGATAAATAAAAATTAATTTAACTTTTTCAGAAAATAAAAAAGGTAGATTTCAATCAATCGAAAAATATTTGTATGAATGTTTATGTTCACGACAAGTAAAACAATGCTAGATATTATCCATGAAACACTAAATAAAGTTTCTCAATTCCTTTTACTATAGCATCATCACCACCATCCCCATCCTTACAAATTTGGATATGAAATTAAGGATCATCATGGATCCCAGCACAGACATGAACATGGTGATGGACATGGTCATGTTCAAGGAAGCTACGGTTATACTGACCACAAGGGAATCCATCGGGAGGTTCACTACGTCGCTGACCACAATGGATTCAGAGCTCAAGTGAAGACGAATGAACCCGGAACAGCCAATCAGAACCCTGCTGCAATTCATCTCCATTCAAGCGCTCCCCATGATCACCATCACCATGCTCATCACGATCATGGCCATCATCACCAAGGACATCACCACCAAGGTCATCAACAAGTATATCATCATCAAGCCCATCCTCATGGACACCATCATGGGCATCACTTGTAAATATTTAACTAACAAGTTAAGCAGCATATTTGCATCAATATACCTTTCGCCAAACACCTTTATGCTATAGACGATAGTTGCGATATTCACGGGAATACAATGCAAATCGTCCTAACATCGAATTTCCTTACAGATAAGAGCTTTTGTTTGTAACTGTCTTATGCACATGTTTGATAAAAATAAAGAACAGACTTTTGTAAAATTTCATGTAATTGTTACTTGTGTCAGATACACACACCGTGTCTACAAAGTTTTAGAATTGAGCTCATAAAAGTTTTAATTAAAAATTTACATTCAAGATATGCATTCTTTACAGTATTGCATATATCTCGGTATGTTTTGAGATATTCCAGATGCTTTCGCAGAGCTCACAGAGATCTGTCGAAAAAACTTACTCTTAAGTTGGTTCATTTGTTTTAAATTTTCAAAAAGTTGCACTTTAATTACTGTGCTTCCTTTACAGGACAGAAAACAATAATTTTTATTTTGAGTCATAAGCGAACCTCCGTTTTCAACCATATGAGACTTGCTTTAAAAAATAGAGATTGAGGTCCGTTATATTTAAAATCAAATCTTTTCATAAACAAAATTGAGTTGATCTTGGACAAGATATCTCGTAGAAACTACTTGGAGACTTAATTAGAAAAATTATAATAATTATAAAACTTTTATTAATTTCATAAAAAGAGATTTAGCTTCTAAACACGCCTAAATATCAATTGAGTGGGTATTTTAGTTTTAGACATTTTACATCCAGACATTTTTAGAAGCCTAAAAGAACTACTTCTCCTGCTTCACTTTTGATCAAATGAGACCAAAAGTGAGGAATGTGAAATGTTTTGTTGCACATTTTGAAATACTGGAAAAGTTTTTATATGAGAATAACCTGAAAGTAATGCTATCATTAGATAACATTGTTTTCAGGATTATGTAAATACATTAGAAAATTTTACCTATCCAGAAAAATAAGTTTAAAATAACTCAGTTTCTAAATATTTGAGAGCTGTACTAAATCTAAATAAGGAATTTCGCTGTTATCTACTTAATTACAGTTTCTAGGAAAAAAGAAAAATAGTAAACTATTTGTTGCGCAAACCAGTGCTGCAAATTGTATTAGCACTATGAATTGTTGTTTTACATTTCACTGTTATACTATGACATACTATGCTGTTTAATAATAATAAAGATTCCCTTACAATAAGTACATTATTTTAGTATATTCTGTAAATACTAATCAGATGATAGTAACATAAAAAATTAAAGCAGATGTTCAACGTTTTTCTTGACGTCAAAGATTTTGTACAAACGTAATCGTTGAACACTTATTTTCATTACCTTTACTCTAATAACTAAAATGTTTACCACTAAAATGTGTCTCCTAGTTGTGAATTAATCCTACATATGCTTTTCTTTGTACACAACTCAAGAATTCACAACAGGTTCAGAGTTTCACAGTAAATCTAAACTCTTTATATAAACATGGTAGTCAAAGAAAAATAAACATATACAAAAATATTTAATTCCTAAACGTTCAAACGTTCTGAACTCGTACTCGCAATTAAAGAAATTATATTTATAACTGCTCTAAAATAAATAGTGTTGCAACAGACCAGTTTGTAGCGTCACGTATTAGTAACCTGAAGGTTGAGATTTTTAAACTAGATCCAGTCAGAACGTCATGTATGTAAGAAGCTGGCGTAAGTTAAATCGATAGGGTCTTAAATGTCCTCAGGTTAGCGTGGTGTAGTAGCTTGGAGAGAAAGATACCAGCTCAGGTGTTGACTTTGTCATCTGACACTGGTTCAAAATTGCCAGGTATTGACCTCAGACCTTTCTATTTATCCTGGATCGTTGTCAATAGCCCGTTAAGTTGATCCAGTGCGACGTAAATTCCACTACTTACCTACTTTTTTTAATGGATTTTGCTCACAAACTGCAATATCTAAAGACGTTAAGGTAACTTAAAAGATTTGTTTATTTTCATGGAAAGCTTTACAAAACATGTGAATTGATATAAACTAAAAATATTATTCAGGAAAATTCATTGAACTTAAGAGATCATTCACAACTTTCACCGTCTAATCAAAAAAAGTATTTTGAAGTTGCTTAAAAAGTTTTAACTTTTAGTTGAGCTTAGTTTAAGTTGATTAAAAAATTAAGTTGTTAAAATTTTTAGTCGCGCGATTTTTCAGTCGAAAAAATAAACTCATTGTTTCAATTACAAGTGCACAAACTTGCTAAACAGGAATTGCAGCGATTGAAAAGTATCAACTGATTCTATTATCGGTGCGACACAACTGTCGATCTACCCAATGTATCACACGGACAGGCATGAATGTGCTGCTACTTGCCATAGTTTAGTTGCGCTTTTTCCAAGGTAATTTTTTCTTACACTGTAAATTATGTTTTTTATTCCCCTAATTCAAGTTTCTATCTTTGCGATCGTTGAAAATAGAGTAAAAATTTCAACCGATTTGCAATCTGCGGAAAGTTTTACATAAAATCGTTACCTTAATTGTGATTTTCTTTAAATAAAAAATTAATTATTTAATAAAAATAATCAAATGAAAAATAATTAAACAATCAAGTGGTAAATATTAAACAATCAAATGGAAAAAAGTTAAATAATAATAGTAAATAATTAAAAAATCAAATGGTAAATAGATAAATAATTAAATGGAAAATAGTTAAATAATAATAGTAAATAATTAAATATCAAACGGTAAATAATTAAATAATCAAATGGTAAATAATTAAATAATCAAATGGTAAATAGCTAAATAATTAAATGATAAATAGTTAACTAATCAAATGGTAAATAATTAAATAATCAAATGGTTAAATAATTAAATTATAAATCTGTTTATGATAGTGGTCTGGAGGAGAAATTGATGCTGATTTGAAATCCGTTGAAATTTTCACTCTATCTTCAACGATCGCAAAAATAGAAACTTGAATTAGCGGAATAAAAATAATAATTTGATGTATAAAAAAAGCTCGCCTTGAAGCGAAAGAGCGATCACACAAGTAGTTTCAGTGACATCCATTGGAAAACTGTTCTAAATCAGTGCAGTCAGTGATAATTCAGTTTATCAATCGCAGTGTGTGCACCTTGTAGAATTTCTGCGACAGCGATTTTTTGGTCGCCGCGACTAGAAATCGCTAGTGCAGATACGTCTTCAAGACCACTTGGAGGGGTAAGTGAATTCCAAACCCGAAGAAACTCATACTTCGGCTGGTATTCGAACCCAAAGCTGGCTCTCAAACTGTTTAATAGGAAATAAAAATGGATTTAAGATGTTTGGAAACTTTTGTTCTCTATTTGCCATTTTAAATAAATAGTTACTTTCCCATTGATATATTATTGGTCTTACTGAAAGCATAACACAATCAAACTAGATTCCCTACATGTTACGTAGAAGAATATTTTTTAATGTGTTGTCTGAAATTTTTTTGTAATTTATTAAGTTAACATAGGTTTGATTGTTCTTAAGTGGTAACTAAAACTAGACCACTTGCAATTAAAATGCATTACTTTCTCAATTAAATATCAGTATTCATAAGTATTTGTGTGTTTTATCCATATTTACACTCTATAACAAAAAAAATCGACGCACCAAGAAGGAGTTGTCCGATGAAGACAAAAATTGTGGATAGGAAAATTATGTACAGAATAGAAAATGATTAAAATTTCAGAACAATTGAATGATTTATTTCAGAGTTACAGTAACGAGCTCAATAAGGTGTTGACCCGCTTCTAGCCTGGACGCAAGCTGCCACACGGCGTGGCATAGACCGATAAAGCTCCCGGATGGTCTCCTGCGGTAATTCTTGCCACATTTGCTCCAATTGCCGGACTACGTCATCAACATTCCCTACCGGATGCAGTCGCCTTCCCATCATATCCCAGACATGCTCGAGAGAGATCTGGTGATCTGGCTGGCCAAGGAAGTGTTTGACAAGCTTGAAAACAGTTCATAGTAACACGTGCCGTATGTGGCCTGGCATTGTCTTGCTGAAAAATAGGCCCAGGGTACTGTGAAAGAAACGGTAGCAAAACAGGTCTCAGAATGTCGTCAGCGTACCACTGTGCAGTAAGTGTACCTCTAATGACGACCAAAGAGGTCCGGCTATCCAGGGTAATGGCACCCCAGACCATAACTCCTTGTTGAGGGCCCATGTGGCGTGCAATAGTGAAATCAGGATCGGCACGCTGCCCTGGGCGTCTCCAGACACGTCTTCGATGATCGTCAGGACACAGTTGGAAGCGGGATTCGTCGCTAAAGACTATACGACCCCAGTCAGTATCATTCCAGCCTGATCGAGCCAAGCACCACTGTAATCTAGCTCGACAGTGTGCAGACGTGAGTGGCAGGTGGCGTAACGGTCGGTAAGAGCGTAGAATTCGCTCTCTCAGCCGTCTGTGAATGGTTATGGTGGACACTCGTGTGTGGGTCGCACGACTGATGGTTGATAGCGATGAATCAGGCGCTCTGACAGCTGATCTGACCATCATTCTGTCTTCGCGATCTGTTGTGGCCCTACGTCGACCACTACTACCATGACGCTGAAATCTGCCATTGTCCACCCACTCTTGCCAGCATCTTCTAATCGCCGCATCGCCTCGACTCACATGACGAGCGATTCTCCGATTTGCCCAACCTGCCTCTTTCAATCTAATGATACGACCTCTTTCAAACTCTGAAAGTTGCTCGTAATGAGCTCGAATCCTGCGGCGAGGCATTTTTTCAGTCGTTGAAAGGTATCCTAAATCGCAATGCAGCAGAAATTTTTAACAACAGTTTAAGAACAACTCCTTACATACATCTGCTGGATGCGCAGTTCCGATGCTATGGAGATCGCACTATTTATTAATTGGGCACCAAATTTTAATCATTTGCATATTTGGTCAAAACATTTTTGCATACGAAATTTCAAAGCTATCGGATGATTCCTTCTTGGTGCGTCGATTTTTTTTGTTATAGAGTGTATTTTTAAAGTGTCGTTATAGTTTGAACCTAAATTCATTTTATACAAAGACATTTCTGTACTTTTTATTTTAATCCATTTAAGTCAAAATATTCGTTGTATCATACATATACGTATTTTTAACGTGAATATGACTTTAAAATCGAAGTATCTGTGGGTTGGCGTGCAATGTTGTGTGCTACAAAAAAGGATTACAACTGTTTTGTCTTATGATCTAGTCTTCTTAAAATTAGAAGAACCATCCAGTGTAGACAAAAGATGTCTGTAACTGACATGAAATTCGGACCGTGCGCGCAGGCACACAGACCATGGGAGGAGGGTCCCCAATATGTCAAAATTCTGTGGTGCTGGGCGAGCTTTGGTCGGTGGAAGTGTAACTTTGGATTGCGTGGAGTGAGGACTGTGGAAGTGAAGTCTTTCTAAAGCTACTAAAAACACGCTACAATTAATATTGGACAATAAAATTCGCTCATGAGAACTTAATGATGATTGAAAAGAATTTAAATAAATATACATCTAAATATAAAATTTTATGATTTCAGAACTGGAAGAAACATTTAGAAAATAAGCATAGTGTCACGTCTTCAAAGTATATAATGAACTTTCGAACCGAGTACGCAGACGCATTGAGCGCGGGAACGGGATCCGCAACATGCTGAAATTCTACCGTGCTGCGCGAGCTTCGTGCCAGTATGACTTTGCATTGCTTGGAGTGAGATACCAAACTACACTAAACTCACTCACAATCACAGGCCTTTTATTAATAAAATCCTTCAATTTTAATATCAGACTACACTCTAATCGTTCAAACTGTAAATTAATTATTGAATATTCACAATAAACAATCTTTCACATTTAGTATGTCTGCTTCGTTCATTCCACAATCCAACATCAAGCCTGAATATTCCCGTTTATGTCGTAGATACAACCTATCAAAGTTTTTCAAATTAAATTAAAATTGGATTTCTATTCTTACCAAGCAATTATCCTATATAAGAAATTGAAAGAACACTGCTTGACTTAAATTCATCTGAAACAAATTAAATGAAAACAGATTTACAGATATAATTAAACATTACAGAAATAATTATTACAGATATAATTATAATAACCTACAGATGTAATACCTTACAGATAAAAGAATAATAATTTACAGATATAATAAAACTTTAGCGTAGTTTTGTGTTGCAATCTGAATAGTTTTATTACATCAATCAGTATTGTACGCATTTAATCCATTATTTAGAACAATTCTTCAACTGTAATGATCCCTTTAATTTAATTCTTGAGAGAAATTAAATATATCCATTGTTTAATGAGTAGAACTTATGAACCACAATGTTCAAATTAAATTAAGAATCTATGATAAGTTTTAATTTTCTTCTTACATTGAATCAGTATATTTCTGAGTGATGCTATAATACTTCTCAACTTTGACTTATTCTACTTGTCGATTAAAAAATAGCGTTTAAAATTTTCCGTAAAAAGACGTAAAATGTTTGTACATAAAGCAAACACGTTTTAACAAAACAAAGATGAAATGAGAAAAACTATTATTTTCTGACACCTAACCTGAATATATTTAATTTCTGGTTCTCAAATATGGATAAAAAATAGAAATAAAAATAAATGTTTAATAGAACATTGATAAAAGCGTATTCTGAAGGAAAAGTAGACTAGTAGTTTCTTTCAAAACTTCGTAATTTACTTTTGCGATTGTCTAAACGTGTTTAAATGCTTGAGTGAATATATCACTTCTTGCAGGTGGCTTTGACCTAAAATTTGAATTCCTGTTGGTATTAACCCCAGGGAACTATGACACTATTTTAAGGGCTGAACTTCGTACCAAGTGCTACCTTTAACATCACGATATATATAAACCTGGTGCAAGCTTGGAAAGTCAGAATTCAACCTCAAACTTAAGTTGAGAATACAGCGTAAAAGCTAAACATTAATCATGTTTGTTAAGGTGAGTTAAATTACATATTTTTCATTTTATTAACTTTCATTTAAAGATAAACCTTTCAGTTAAGTAGTATGCTTTTAAAATTTTGAAATAAAAATTTTTCAGTGAATTTTTTATATTTTAGTATGATTTGGAACTAAAGTTAACTTTTGCCTTTCAATAAATGAGGAAATAATTATTCTTACTACGTAAAACCTTACAATTACAGTTTACATTAAAATTACGTTTAGAAAGAAATTTGCTATGCAAATATCGAGGAAAATGAAAACTTCTAAAACATTGTATTTAAATTACTTTTACTATCCTACAGAAAAGGAAATTTAAGTTGCCGTTAAAATTTATTTTCTACTTATTTTCTTTTTGAGTTTTTAAAATTGAATTATTTTTAAAGAGATTTTAACCATTGAAAATTTATTTTTAGTTTAAACTTTTACTTATCAAATTATGAATCAAAATGATAAGACCGAAAAATTTTTAAATGATAATAATGAAATTACATATATCCAGCGACTGTATTTTAAATTTATTTGTATGATACAGAATCAGTAGAATAATTTTTGAAATTCAAAAACTTCAGTTAGTTTTTTAAGTTCTCTCAATGACTTCTAGGTTTTCAGTTACATCTAATTATTTTGTTTGTAAAATGCAATTGTCCTGTAAAATGCAAATTTTTAGCAAAAGATAAATGTTACATTTAATGTTGCATAATTCTTACATTTAATCTGCAACTTTAAAATTATCTGGAACTTAAAATAAACGTAATCTTGAGTTTTCTCATAAAACGCAATAACGGTTTTAGACACAACGAACCTGTGAAAACTCGGTCAGTGAAACGGAAAGTCGGCTGTTTTGTTGTATGTCTGCAGGCAATAGGAAAAGCTTTTCGTTGCGGTGATTATGCATTATGAAAATAGAGACAGATCTTTACATCATATGTACATGTAACTCAGAACGTAACTTTCATGTTTTTGATTTCATCAATATCATTTTCTATACTCATGTATTTCTATAACAGTACTGAATAAAATAGTTTCGAGTAATAGAAACAAATGGGCAAATTGTCATCTCTCAACGCGCATAATTTTGTTGGGAACTACTTTGCACAATTTTTGTCAACTCTTTTGGTCATTTGAATTTGGAACTATTTTGCCTCTTTTTCTTCTATCGAGTTCAAATATTGGTCATCCGGAAAGTTCTGCGCGTTTTTTAAGATAAATTTCAACGAAGCAGTACAAAAACATCAAAAACATTTTATAGAATCACAAAGCACAATTTTGTTGTGTGACTTTTTGCCATCTTTCCTGCATCTGGAATTTTTAAAAAAAAGTATTAGCTTATTTGTAAAGAAGTTGTCGAGGTGCTATTTGACAGTCTCCAAAGAATTGGAACTCCAGGCCGTTCAGAGAATTTGGAAGAGACCTGAAGAGGTGAAAATCTGAAGGGAAAGGTCAGGTGAATATGGGGGATGACACAAAACATTTCAGCCATACTCAATATGTCTTTATGTCACATTCAGTGAAATGTGAGTCCGCCCATTGTCACGCTGGAAGAAATTACCTCGGCGATTGGTCAGTTCTGGCTGCTTTGCTTCGATTTTTACTTTTAATACTGCGATTTGAGAACTGTTTTGTCTGATTGTCTGATTTTGTGTGGCAACAAATCATAATTAACAATTCTTTTATAGTCCCACCATACAGAAAGCCGTTTATGGTCGAGGATGGTAGTTCAGAGCGGGCATCATCTTCGAGGTTGAAATTCCAATGCTTAAAATTATCAAACCACCTTCGTACTATGGCCTCATGTTGTTGTTTGTTGTTTCTCATGCCTACACTGGCAGACCAGAGGAGTGCCAGGCCCGTCGAAGACGGCAAGAGGCCAGGGGATGCGCCTTCCATGTTATTGAGCCCCATTGGGAGGAAGTCCGACTTTGCTCGACATACATGACACATCCGTTTTACAGGAAGTTCCCTTTCATACATCCATTCACTCACACATATCGTAATTTAGATCCCAATAAGAGGCCGATAACCCCCTGATCAGGTACCCCCAGAGGTATTGATTTGGTATGGGAACATGAGGGACTTTGTGACCACGACCTATTTAACGTGCCCCAGTCACCATTAGTGAACACGACGGTCTTTAGCCAGGTCTATGCGCCGATCTCGCAATCATCAGAATTGCAGGCTCCGCCGAGGACAGAACCCACAACCCTTCTGATGCGAGCCCGACGCTCTACTGACTGAGCTACCGCGGCTTACTATGGCCTCATAAACAGCACTATTTCCATATACAGCAAACATTTTACGAGCAGTCTGACTAGCATTTTTCCTTTCTTAAAATAAAAGAGCATAATGTGACGAAAATGAACTTTCTGGTTTTCCATTCTTAGCACTGCAGTAAAACAAAAATTATGCCACAACACATGCTATAATTATGCAGTGCAAGAAGGAAAGACACCGAATTTAAATACCTGCTTCAATCAAGGTCACTCCTTATCATCGGTAGCAAAATAATGATAACAAAGCTAGCTTCGATTTGAAAACGCTCAGAACTCTCCGGATGACGCATATATAGCATGGCTCTGACGAGAAGGTAGTCTATTTATGATCAGTTGATTTTCGAAAAGATGTAACAACGCATTTTGCAGAAACCTGCCTCACACAAAAACATCAATGTAATCACCCTGGATTTTTTCTCCACATTGTCAACTTGTAAACAATGTTATTGTTTTTGGTACCAAACGATAAACGTAGATCCAAAAACCACGGTAAAGATATGTTTATATTACCACCAGTTCCAATTTTTTACTCATAGACTCTTTCAAAACAACGTGACGTCTACCAGTACGTGTCAATCATACTATTCAACTGATTTTGATCAATTATCAATTTACTTTCTTTTTCATTAACAGGCATTCCTCGTTATCGCATTGTCAGCAGTTGTCTTCGCAAATCCACCTGAGGTAAGTTTTGCTGAAATGGTATTTTCTTACGATTTCATTAAGTATAGTTAAATATACTGAAGTTATGAATCACTTGCCGAAGAACACCAGCATTTTAATACACATTGCCCACTAACCTTTCAAAAATTACTCACAGTAAGGAAGAGCTTATATAATAGAGTTTGGAGAGCTCCGATAACTCATATTCGGCACTTGTGAGTGAGCACATTCAATCTCCATATTTCGTTCAATGTCATAAGGCCTTTACAATGTGTAGCATTGAAGAAGACATCTAAATCATCTTCACGCCTGTGTTGATCAGCCAAGAGAAGATTTTTGTGGAAGTCTTGATCTAGTGTTGGACGCTTTAAACGTGATTGTACTCATAGATTGCATCTAGCTGTTAAGGTATGCTTTCAAGAATAAGTAATAACATTAAAATTATATTTAACTCTACTTTGTATTTCTATTTGGTACAGATAATTCGAGTACCTGTAAAAAAATCGCTTAAATTACAGTAATAACACTACGACAACACACAGACCCCATATTGAATTTTTTGACTAAAAAATGCTTAAAGAAAATTAATTTTGCTAAAAGTATTTAAGCAAATCCTTTTAGTCTGTTCTGAAAATGTTTGTTCAACTTTGTTTTGAATGTAAATTCCTCATAAAATTTTAGGTATTGAAATATTTAATAAAACGGAAAAGGAAAGTTATTTACATATGGATGCACAACTGCATATATTTACATTTCCGTATGCATGCACTTCTTTTGTACGAAAGCTTTTGCGTCGAAATGAGAACAAAAATCATATTTTTTTTATATATTATAGCATCATCACCACCATCCCCAGCCCTACAAGTTCGGATATGAAATTAAAGACCATCATGGATCTCAACACAGGCATGAACATGGTGACGGACATGGACATGTTCAGGGAAGCTACGGTTTCACTGATCACAGGGGCATCCATCGTGAGGTTCACTACGTCGCTGACCACAATGGCTTCAGAGCTCAAGTGAAGACCAATGAACCCGGAACAGCCAATCAGAACCCTGCCGCAGTCCATCTTCACTCTAGCGCTCACCATGACCATCATCATCATGCTCATCACGATCATGGCCATCATCACCAAGGACATCACCACCAAGGTCACCAACAAGTATACCATCATCAAGCCCATCCTCATGGGCATCACCATCAAGCTCATCATCATGGGCATCACCACCAAGCTCATCATCATGGGCACCACGCCTAAATGAAGCTAAATTTGAAAAGCCTGTTAGCATTATCCAACTACAGCCATATCGATGTTCGGCATACGGAATTCTCAAGAGAATATTCATTGATTTTATTTAAAAATTTGTATAAGTTCAACGAAATAAATTCATTTTTCTACTTCACATTTAGCATAAGTTAATTCTCGTACATTACACAGTAGAAAAATTACGTTTATCTAATATGTGTCGTGTCAAAGTACTGAAATTGTTTTAAAAATGAAAATATTTCTTATATTTCTCCACACATTTCTTTTTTAAAAACGGAAAATTATGGTTTAAAAACTTCTTTCTCTGATGTATATTTTTAACACATATATTAATTTGTAAACGATTTTGTTCGTAAAATTTATTTCATAAATACAACAAAATTTCACTTCAAAAGTTTAAAAGCCCGGAAGCTTATAATATAATATATTTGTAAGATAACTTATCTGATATATGACTTGAATGAAATAAATATCTTAAATCGAAAGTTCTGTTCACATTTAAAGAATAATACATAATCTGAAGAAATAAATTGATTTAAATTAATTAAAATAACACTTAATTTTATTGAGAACAGTTGTTTAACATCAGAAAAATTGTATCCCTAAAATATTATTCTCATCACTATAAAAAAAATACTAGGTAACAAAATAAATAAGTAAAACGCATTTCTTTACAGTCGTTTAGCTTGAAGTACCCCACCAACCAGTCTAATAAATATATAAAATAAAAATGCATGTTTATATAATTGATTACAGTAAACATACAGAAAAGGTTTAAGCGTCTGTTTTTCCATCTTGTACGATAAGAATAAAATGTAACGCAATAAAATGTGGATTATTAAGAATTTACCGTTGCTGCATATTTTTAAAATTTTAAAACTTAAATTTAAACCAATTAAGGATAATGTTTCATGAATAATTCTCTTTGTAATAGACTGCAAGTAAGCGAGTTATACCTGTGAGAAAATAGTTGTGCAGATTTTAAAACGAAATATTTAAAAATGATATTGATAATTTTCATATAAAGATTTTTAAGAATATCGTTTGCTACATTTGAACTTCAAACAAATCCTCAAAAATGACAATCATTGTCATTTAAAGAAAAGGATTTCTTTAAATATGCTGAGTTATTAAGGTTAAAAGGCAAATTATTCAAGTTTTAGGGATGGTTTGAGATATTAAAATAAAAATATTTAAAAATGAAAAAACCAAGTGCATGCAAATCAATCTAGATAATGAAATACTAATGATGTAATAATGATATTTATATTGATTTATTATAGCACCATTTTCTGATCCTATTGCTATAAATTGAGTTATACCGATTTCATTTTTATTAGGTGTAATTTAAAGTAAAACTACAGAACATGGCATTTTACTTTTTATACACTTAGTTTTACCATAATAACCATGTTTTACTTTTTCCACTGGCATGGTGTCCTCTGACCTTGGTTCTATATAACGTGGCGTTGACTTCGAATCTTCCCCTTCGGGTTTGATACCGGACCGTTGTATATAACCCATTGTGTTGCTTCTATACGACTTTAATTAAAATACACAGACCCATTCTCATGGTTATTAAATCTTTCTACATGCCCTATGAATAAATACTCAACTTGTCAACACCTTGTGACATGAAACCCAAAATATATTAAAATCCAGAAATTCATTAAGTTATGTTGCAGATCAACAATTGAAAATTTTCGAACTGATTCACTTTGTGTAAGGACAAAGTTTTATGAACTCCTCTTTGACTATTCGTTATGAATTTATTTGTACACTGTAAATTAATTGTTTTTCCCATTTAACATAAAATGTATGAACATAAAATTATGTTTATTAGAACTATTCTGATAAGAACATTCAAAATTAACATCGCTACATTAAACAGACGAATAAGTTCAAAAGTGGATAGGTGGAAAGGCCTTGATAATTTATTGAATAATCAGAAACTTAAATGTATTACATTTTACACATGAATAACGAGAATAGATTTATTCAAAACTTTAGATTAACAATATTAACAGAAGAAACTTACTCTTATGACATTTATGTTATACGAGGACTAATTAGACAGAATCACTTGACCGGAATTCGAACCCACAGCCTGTTCAACCAGCTGTCAGAGCCGAAAAGAAAATATATAAATAGAGTGATCAATGGAGGTAACATTTGTATGTGAACAGGATCACGATGATCAAAACTAGTACAAACGGGACCCTTAGAAATATTTCATCTGCCGGATGGAAACATACATTCATTAACTGATTGGTTCCCGGGACGGGAGAAGGCAGATAGAGATTGTCCGGGATCAATTCCAAAGTAGGAGAATATTCATATTCATCGGTTTATTATTTGGTTTGTCCGAGCGAGATAAAAGTAGACTTTGGTGATTTCACCATTTTTGTCGGCACTCTTGAAATCTCACACATCTACCCTGTCATAAAATGCTATACTGCTAAACGAAGCAATAAGATAGAAAATTGTTCAACCAAGTCAATTTTTCACAAAGCAATCACGAGACTGTTAGTCGAAAGGTAGGTCACACTTTTTGAAGCCCTTCTATACTAATGGTTAATAATAATAATAATAATACACTAATATGTATAATATTTTACGTCTGTGGTCAGATCCAGTTGGATACCAGAGCCAGTGTAAGAATTAAATTTTAAACAGGTTCAGATTACATAGATTTCTCAGTCATGATAAGAATGTTTTTAAGAAAGTTATTTAATTTTAATGAAATTAAAATAGTAGATACAATGATTAGTTTGGAGAGATCAGCTCTAATGTGTTTTTTATCCGTTGCTGTATACATTAAACCTTACATTGCATATTAAAAAATTAACTTATAAAAGAAATATAACATTTTATGACTGGGTTCTTTAAAAGCAACTCAATAAAGTATTTCACAATATCAATAATACTTCGGAAGATATATTAAAAGTCTTGGTAGGAATTGTTAGCTTTAGGTGCTCTAAATTTACTAATTGTTAATGAATTGCAACTTAGCCTTCGGGATTGAAATTTTATTCAGATTTGAAAATTAGCGTCAAAATTGTGTTTCGTCGTTAGGAATTATGAAACATCTGAGCAATTGGATGTGAAGACAGATGCTTATACATATGTTGTATAC
Organism: Metellina segmentata; assembly: GCA_947359465.1. Lineage (NCBI taxonomy): Eukaryota > Metazoa > Arthropoda > Arachnida > Araneae > Tetragnathidae > Metellina > Metellina segmentata. Next base: position 57,544,982 of record OX375881.1, read on the forward strand.
ATATGAATTTATAGATTGAATGGTATCTTCGAATTTTCTACTATGAACGACGCGCGAATAAAGGGCCGGGAGTTGTACATGGTTCAATTCAAGGAGTATAAGTAAATTCCTACTATTTAACAATACTCCACGGGCCTTTTTATTCCTGAGGAAATTATGGTTGTAATTTTCAATGGAGAATGTAGCTATCTACCCTGTTACGAAGCTCTAAACAAAATTTTAAGTCGTATCAAAACTGTTTTCTTCTTAAGAATTGTAAATCAACTTTAAGACTTATGCCTCTAAAATGTTTGTCTGGAAGCAAGTCATATATGTGGGAGATGTAGAAAAAACCCTTATTTTCTGAACTTAAGGAGACTTGCCAACAAAAGTAGCTCAAATGTGATTTTGTTGCCTGAAAATATACTTTATACACTAAAGAATGCTTCTGCGAAGTCATGTCCTTGCAAAAATTTTAAGGTTGCATTGTTTTGATTTTTCTGACTTAAAAATCCGTGATTTTGCTCACTCCCAACGCTTGATATTCACTGAAATATTTTTGAATTCCAAAATTCATCGACCAAACCTTTTAGGGTGAGGTTTTCCAAAGTCTAGGATCTCAAAATGTGTTCAACATCAATTAATGGGATTATTTTTTCATATATTCTCTGGTTGATTATCAGAGATTGGCTAAAGATGATGCTTTGAGAAGAAAGCCTTCTCCCAGAAACAGAATGAATCTGCATGGTACTAGTTGTAGAAACTTTCCAGAAAAGACAGATTTGTATTACCAAGTGTTTAGGCTTTATTTTTTCAAATTTGGGTTGAGATTTGAAGTGCCCAATACATCCAGGTTGTCCAAGAACGTTAGGAGAGATAATGAAAATGTAAGTCATAAAGATATGAGAATTGTTGGTTAGAAGAAAGCTTTTAAAATCAAATTCATATTTAAATTTCAAAAAGTTAAACAGTTAATTAAATTTGCTATTAGGGAAAAAAACTGACCAACAAAAGGAAAATAGATATAATTTTACAAAGCCAGTGTATTCTGGGAAATATTTACCTTTAACTGTCATTTAAAATTTCAGCTTTCGTTTATGATAGAAAGTATTACTATGGTTCATACATTATGTTCAGACATTTAAAATGATTATTATAAATTGACTCATGAATAATCTTTTGTTTTTCCGACTACGTTTCAACTTTGACTACATAAAATGTTTATTATATAATAAAAAAAAATAAAAAAAAAAATGTAAAAGAAAAGCACAAGGATTGTACTAATTCACAAAACAAATGATGAAATGTTTAATTACGTGTTTTATACATTTGGTACTGATGCAAAACTCTAAATTGATTTTTCTCATTCGCATGGCGAATGACAGTGCTTCATTTTTCTTCTCATATTTCCATACTATACAGTGTTTTAAATGCTAAGGAATTTTTACTAAAGTTCCTAATCCCTTGACACTTTTCTAATGTTTTTGTACTGTTCAGAGTAATGTAACCAATGATAGCTTTTTTAATAAATGGAATAAAATATTTTTAAGTAAAGTTAATTTTAGAAAAGGTATAGTCTTTCAGGAATTTCAGACCTTTAAAATTTTTAATCTATCCCAAATCCCATCCTCAAGAGTCACGAGATTTTTTTATGAGTACATTAAAAAATATCAAGCCAAAAAAGTACAAACTGAAGGAAAGAATATTGGCATTTTAAAATTTCACTCAGTAAATTTACTTACAAACTTTTTACTTTTCCTTAAAACTTGGAGGTAATTTTAAAATCTTTCTGGTGATAAAAATTTATTGAGACTGAAAAAGTTATACGAAGCTTAATAATAGAATTGTTTCTTGACAAATAGCTCTTTAAGTGCAAAGTATTTTTACCAAAATATATTTTAATCGGTGGTGATTAAAATTGATTGAAAACAAATTGGCTTCAGAAGAGGTAGGAAGGTAGGTACTTATTAACGTTGCACTGGATCAATACAACTTCGAGAAGAAACTTCTAAAGAGAATTCAAATGAAAACAAAGCATAAATAATATTGAAACAGAGAGAGAGAGAGAGAGGAATTACATGCCCTTTAATCTACTTCTAGAGTGTTTACACAGGTTTAAACGCTTGAATAAATATGTCACTTCTTAGGCGTGACTTTGACCTCATAGTTGAATTCCGGTAAGTATTAACCTCAAGGAATTGATCTCTATTTTAAATGTCGGACTCCGTACCAAGTGACACCTTTAAGCTTACGATACATATATAAACTCGTTAAAATCGTAAACAGTTGTATTCGATCTTAAAACTTTCTACCTTGAACAGCAGTTGAATCAACATCCCAAGCTAAATATTAATCATGTTCGTCAAAGTGAGTACATTTTCATAATACAGCTTTTTGTTTTATTTATTTAAAATATTACTCCTCAATTATTTTTTACCTATTTTATTTCTTGTGATTTTATAATTTAAACATGATTTTTTCAGTTAAGAAATAGTTGTTTTTCTAAACATCACATTTAGATGAGGTTTTAGAAAATCGTTAATAGAATATATCTAATATGAAATGAGTTAAGAGAACTATAAATAAATTAGTAATTTACAGCAATAGCAGTATAACATATTTTCTAAGTATTTACGAGCTACGAGAAATTACGAGAATTGATAGTACAAGTATTATTCTTATTACTAATTTTTAATACAGTTTGAGGGTAAATTTAATTAAATAAAATCAGAAAACACTTTCTTCATTTTTAATTCAACGTACATCTACGACACGACACATCTCTAATACTTAGGTCAACAAATTCATAAACGTATAATTTCTTAGGTATATTGAAAGGTTGTCGACTACATAATTAGAAGGTTTTTAAAATTGCGTGAATCCCCCCCCCAAGTCATTTTACTAAACACTAACGTTGAACTGTCGTGTATTTCTTATAACTTTGTGCTTTTTAAACAAAATTTAGCATATTTACTTCTGTTTGCAGTGTATTATTTATCAATAGGTAATAATGAAATGAACAAGTGTTATCATGATTTCTGCATAGGCATCTGTCACGAATTTTATAACGACATGAATTTGTGAAACTTTTCGTTTCCCTTTCTCATTAATTTAAATGTTAATAATTTATACGAATTATTCATAAAATTTGGTTTTTATTTTCACAGGCATTCTTAGTAGTTGCATTGTCTGCAGTTGTATTCGCAAATCCTCCTGAGGTGAGTATACGAAAATAAATTTATTTACTAACATTTCATTTGCAGTGGGTGTAAAAATTAATGTCTTAAAGAAAGTGTATTATAACATCATGTGTCCTACCATATATGTTTTGAAATTGTAACGATGGATGAAGTCGTTTAAGTAAAAGTTTTTAAGTCTTGACCACTAAGATAATGAATAGGAAAATTTTACGCATTAATTACAATCCTAACTTTTATCAAAGCAAGTATTAAATAGTGTTGATTTGTAGTGGTCTTATCAAAGATAATATTTAACGCAAGTAATGTCGATATAAGTATTTATAATTCCATTTATATTATGGTTAAGGCGCAAGGGTATATGTTAACTGGAAAATTTTTGATAAAAAGTAAAGTTCAGAATTTTATAAATTGAAAAAGCAATAATAGCAGTAAATGAAGATTGGAATTTATGGTAAATCGAAAAAAGGTAACAAAGTTGAACAGAAAATTATAACTTTGCACTATCTTACGGAAATCAGTGCCTCTGAAGAAATTTACGTGAAAGGATACAGAGGTAGCTAAAGCTCAGTTTCGAATTAGCATTTAAGCCAATTTCACTTTTTTTCTAAAACAGAGAAGGCAGCTGCTTATATTGAACCTATGTTTCCTAATATAAATGTCAACCTCTTATAGCATCACAACCACCATCCACATCCTTACAAATTTGGATATGAAGTTAAGGATCATCACGGATCTCAACACAGACATGAACATGGCGATGGACATGGTCATGTTCAGGGAAGCTACGGATTCACAGACCACAGGGGAGTCCACAGGGAGGTCCACTACACCGCTGACCACAATGGCTTCAGAGCTCAAGTGAAAACCAATGAGCCTGGAACAGCCAATCAGAACCCTGCTGCAGTTCATCTTCACTCCAGCGCTCACCATGACCACCACCATCATGCTCATGGCCATCATCACCAAGGTCATCAGCAAGTCCACCATCATCAAGGACACGCCCATGGGCATCATTTATAATTGTAATTTATAATATTTAAGGAATTTACTTGTATTTAAGTACATATGGCCAAAATAAAAATTTCTGTTTTTTAACTTTTGTTTTCTATTTCTGACTTTCGAACTGTCATATATTCTTCCTTCAGTGTTGAGCTTTGCAAGGTCCCTCTTCAAAGTGAAATTGAATTTTTAAGTTTTAGATTTACCATACATATTATTTTTAGGTTTTGTTAAATTTCGGGAAGATGATCGTGAATACTTGAAATTCACTTTGGGTCTACGAATGGGTAAAATTAACCAGTTTGACGAAATGATGGGATTTCCTACTAAACAATGCAACGAATTTATCGATTTTAAATCGATATGTACATAGTGGAATTAACATCGCACTAGAGACACTCAACCTTCTATTGAAAGTATGTAGGATTCCGTGTTGAATACAAGGTCTGAAATCAAACTTTATGTATGCATTTAACAAAATATATTATTTAGAATATTAAAAAATATACATTTTATGTTAAAAACAAAATATCACAAATTACTTAGATGGTATAAAGGGCTTTAAGTGTTTATATTAGGAACACTTATTTTGGATAGGCGAATACAGATATTTGTAGTTTTACTCACTGAGCAAAACGAAATATAATTGAATTGGTTGTTTGAGAAACCACATGTCACTTTTTGTCTAAATCGAGTATTTTGGCGAAATCGTATGGGCTTCGTTTATTCGAGAAAGCCCATAAGTCAATGACATGTGCTTTCTCGAATAAACGAAAACTGTCATACGAGCCAACTTTATGTAGAATGAGCTGATTCGTGGTGTTTCACTTCTAAATGAAGTTTACCTCTGAAGAATAGAATTTTACCGAAAACTCGATTTCGAGAAAAAAGTGGCTTACAGGCAAAAAGTTCCAAAGGATGAGAAAGTCGCTTTTAAAATCTCGCAGTTCATGCAGTTTTCACACTCTTTCAAACATCAAGATGTGGAAATTGACAATTCTTTTATTGATGGGTTTTTTAGCCACACATTTCGGTTTAACAACAATAAAAAGCTGCTTCTATCACTCTTAAATGAACCCGCATATCCAGGTGGGAAAATCCCCATCAACAAGAAAAAAGTTGAAGACATAAATAAACTGATGAAATCCATCCCAAATGAAGAAAACATCAAAACATTCTACAAAGAGATTGTTCACCAGTGTTCTATAGGTACAGGGTGTCCTAAAACTTCCCGTACGATTCGTGAATTTATTATACAAAAACAACAAACTTTATAACAATTATTTTTATGCCATTGGTGAAAAGCACTTTTAACCTAACGTAGGAAAACAATTTGAACTTACATTTACAATAAATGTTAAAAAATTCCGTCCTTTTCTTGGAGGCATAGCTGAAGTCGTTTGCGCATATTTTTAGAAACATGTTTCAAGATGCTGGGTGTGACTTCTTGTATCTTTTGAGTAATGACAATTTTCAGATCACCTATTGTTTGGTGATTATCTTCATAAAATTTGTTCTTTAAATATCCGAACAGATAAAAAGTCTGGGATGCGCTGATCAGGGAACGATTTGGCCAAAGGTTTCTTGAGATGAATCGATCGCCAAAAAAATCTTGAAGCATATCTTTCATAAGTCTAAAAATATAAAGTGTATATAGGTAAGTGAGATAGATATGACAAACTTTCAAGAAAATTTACCCCTGTGGATTCGATGAAATAAGCCTCCAAAAATTTTATTTTTATATTGAAAAGTGTATTACTTTATTATAGAAATAAGTAATTGAAGTTTGCTAAAAACTAGAATAACAGTTCATAAAACTTTTGAAAAAGACATGGTCATTGCAACATCTCCTTTAAGGTTGACGGTGAGAACGTACTTTTAAGAACTTGTGATATGAATAGATCATATAAATTAGAATAAAATGTTGAACCAATATTGTAGTTTTTGTTCTGTATTGTCTTTTGATTACATTTTATCTCACAATTAGTGCAATTATATCCATCTATACATCAATTGAGCAATTATTTACTGTTTAAATTTCCAAAATTCTCTTTCTGCAGATTTTTTAAAGTGTAATAAACAAGTTATTTTCTCTTCTCTCACACGACACCTTTATACGAACAAAAAAGAAGATGAGCTGGATTTTACACTCAGCACTCGCCAGTAAAGCCATTAGACAAGAGAAAATAGCATTGGTTAATTATAGACTGATGTAGATTTATACTTTTGTGTCTACATTACCACTTGGTTAATTAATTATAGACACAAAATTTTGACTCTAAGCGGATTGTCTTAGCACTTTCTTTTAAATTGTTGTTAAGCAGAGTTCGATACTTCCTTTTTTCTTGATTCCACCAATTTAAACTAAATTTCTGACTTATCCAGCAGGCATACAATCTGTACATGAATTGGAACACATCCATCTTTGGAAGCTGGTACAGTTGATTGAAGAAACTATTCATTTTTCAGGGTAATCTTTGAAGGGTAATCTTTTAGACCATCACCTCTAAAAATATTGAATTTGCTTTCTTAGCTTAAATCTCACGTATATTCTTAGAGCGATGATGTTTATTAGAAAAGTGAATAACATCCTCAGCAGTTTTACCCACTACCAAGCATGGGTGTGGTTCGGTGCTTGTATCGAGTTGAATGTTGCTCAAGAGATCAAAGAAATTTAATTTTTATTCATAAAATCGTTGTATAGAATATTTATTTCTTGAACAAAAATTCCAAAAAAAGGCAATTTAAAGTCCATTTTAAAGTTGCATTTTCGGTCTAAATAACTTTTTTCAAAGAGAGAAGAAAGAGTAAAAATAGATAAACTGAAGCGATTCTGTACTACCTTACACAGAAGCTGAACACTTTCCCCATAAACCCAGGGTCGTGATGTGAATGGAGTTGGATTGTCTCTGTAGAAAAAGAAGTACGATATTCGGTAGTTGAATTAACGATGCACTGAAGCAAAACAATGAGACATTGGCGGCGGTCCAGGATCGATCTCAAAGATAAAGAAGGCAACAACTCCTAATTTTGAACCACTATCATATAGCGTAGTCGACATCTAAACTGGCGTTCCATTCTTCAAATTTCTTCGCAACTACAACATGAGAACATTTCAGACCATTACAGATTTAACGTGCACTAATCCCCACGCACATGAAAGTCTTTGGTTAAATATAGTTTCAAACTAACAATCCTCCAGTTGCTGATCCCTTACTCTACCAAACGGGTTTCGAGGCCAGACGAAATTTTTAGAACATTACGTAAGAACGATTCTATGAAAAAAATTAAAAACTATTTAGAAAAAAATCACAATTCTTGGATATTGTTTAGTGACCTTCAGCTTACAAGTTGTTCTATATGCAAAAAATATATATTTAATTTAAGGGTTTTAAGGTCCATATTCAATTTTTCGACAGAATTTTGAGAATTTGATATCTAAAACTTATTTTTTTAAATGTAGGGAAAAATAAAGCTCAAGTTATTATTTACCTATGGGCCTTTACATAAATCTATTCATGTGCTGTATGCACAATTTCGGGAACCAAATTATTTCAATTTGTGTATTGGATAAATCAATTTCTCAGTAAAAAAATTAAATGATGTAACCTTCGCAATGCAATTAAAATAGTATAAACCATAAAATGTTATTTATTTATGTACTTCACGGCCTGCGTCCGAATTTATTTACCTAAAAATTGATCAAATGACCAGAAAGAGTTCTCTAAATTTATATACAAATGTGAAAGAACGACTCAAGATTTAATTGATATACATTTGATTGGCAAAATACTTTCTTTTCAAACTGTATGTAGTGTAAATAAAAAATGATTTTACTCTAATACCTCCCTCTATATACACTCTATAATAAAAAAAAAATCGACGCACCAAGAAGGAATCATCCGATTACTTTGAAATTTTGTATGCAAAAATGTTTTGACCCAATATACAAATGATTAAAATTTGGTATCGAATGAATGAATACTGCACACTGTCGAGCCAGATTACAGTGGTGCTTGGCTCGATCAGGCTGGAATGATTCTGACTGGGGACGTATAGTCTTTAGCGACGAATCCCGTTTCCAACTGTGTCCTGACGATCATCGAAAACGTATCTGGAGACGCCCAGGGTAGCGTGCCGATCCTGCTTTCACTATTGCACGCCACACGGCCCTCAACAAGGAGTTATGATCTGGGGTGCCATTTCCCTTGATAGCCGGACCCCTTTGGTTATCATTAGAGGTACACTTATGGCACAGCGGTACGTTGACGACGTTCTGAGACCTGTTTTGCTACCGTTCCTTTCGCAGTACCCTGGGCTTATTTTTCAGCAAGACAATGCCAGACCACATACGGCACGTGTTGCTACGAACTATCTTCAAGCTTGTCAAACACTTCCTTGGCCAGTCAGATCACCAGATCTCTCTCCCATCGAGCATGTCTGGGATATGATGGGAAGGCGACTGCATCCGGTAGGGAATGTTGATGACGTAGGCCGACAATTGGAGCAAATTTTTCAAGAAATACAGCAGGAGACCATCCGGGAGCTTTATCGGTCTATGATGCCACGCCGTGTGGCAACTTGCATCCAAGATAGAGGCGTGTCAACACCTTATTGAGCTCGTTGCTGTAACTATGAAGTAAATCATTAAATTGTTCTGAAATTTTAACCATTTTCTATTCTGTGCATAATTTTCCTATCCACCAATTTTTGTCTCCATCGGACAACTCCTTCTTGGTGCGTCGATTTTTTTTGTTATAGAGTTTATGTGTGAATACAATATAATCCATTTACTGACAAGAAGCGACAATTTAACTATGTAAATACTTCATAGGAAGTGTACAGTGCGTTACGGTATAATGCCACGTCAATCAATCAATATCGATACACCAATAAATTCAAATTACAGTCAATTTCGATTTTTTATTTCATATTTTTTCAAGTGACTTTTTTTACTATTTTCCACACTTTTATATACCCGCTTATCACAGTATGGGCAGAGACGCTGTAGACAATCTTAGCTTAAATAACGTATTAAATGGTAAGACAACCACTATTAAGCCTTTGATTAACCCCTTGGGTACATTAGACGACTGAGACTCGTCATGCACTTGTTTTGCCTAAGTTATGGATGACGAGTCTAATTCCTCATTCAAACTAGGACAAAATTAAACATGCACATTTTTGTTCATGCGAAGAGTGATTGGTGTTGCTAGACTCTCTTTGAATCAAATTATTCAATCGCTCTCTTCTAAAATACACTTTATTTAATCCGACTCCATTCATATACGTAAATATTTACACGGATGCCTTACCAGACATTCTTTTATGGAATGAATGCGGAGATCAGGCTGTGCGATCTCGCTCATACTGTTGCCATTTTTATCAAACGAAATTATACGTAAATATAACAGTAACCTGTGTGCAAACGATAATACGAAAATATAACAGTAATTAGTGTATAGACAATAGTACGAAAATATAACTGTAACTGATGTGCAAACGATAATCCGAACTACTTTTTCAAATAAATCTGTACCCAAAGGCAAATCTGTACCTGCGAAAAAATGGGATCTTCCGGGCCAACTCTCCAACCCTCACTTGTTTTGGTATCGAGATTCACGTACCAATTAAAAATGATGGAAGGCAAATACACCTAATTCTGTTTTAAATACGTTTCTGAAGAATACGTGTACAAAAATTCGTGTAAAAAAAGACATTGTATCTATGGAAGAAAAGAAAATTTGTTTCCGGATCTAAAAAATCAGTAAAAATAACTGTATGATATGAAAATATTCGTTTTACGTTTTTATTTTATTTCAACAAAGTAAATACATAATAATATGTAATGAAAATGAATTAAAGTAAATTTGCATTTGAAAAGAAAAAGATTTTTCATGAACAAAAAAAAAATCAGTTTTACACGTAACACGATTTTATTCCTTTTCACTTTCTTACAACAAATAGCGCATACGTTTGCATATGACTAGAATATCACTGCTATTATTAGAAATGTAATGGACATCGTATTTTTCCTCTATTAATGAATTTGTTCCTGTGATCTCCTGAGCAAAATTAGCACGAGCCTCCTCTGGTGCTATTGTTTCCCCTGTATACGAACGAATTCGGTTATTGATTGCTGTTTTTGTGTTTTGGTTAGGCCGTTATAGGAATCTCTGTAAAATACTGTCAAAAACTTCACTTCACGTAGAAACGTCCCAGCGCGTTCCTCATGAGTGCTTGTAATATAGAAATGATACTACTATGCCACAAATTAAAAAACATTCTTAGAATTTAGGCAAAAAAATTTCTTAGAATTTAGGCAAAACAAATTCTTAGAAATTTGCTTTTCCCGCTCGTGCTAAATTAAAGTAACTCGCGTTAAAAGATAACAAAATATTTATTTTGAATTCGTGTTAAATCAAATCGTGAAAAAAAGATTCGTACAAAAACAGAATAATGTGTATCGTGCTTTAAAGAGTAGATTACTGACTTTTTTCTTCCAAGAAACTGGCTGTTGAGTCATTTGTAATGTAGTATTAAGACCGAAACTATGTCTTAGATGGTAATTTGAAAATATGACAACTAAAATTTGGTTAACACCAAAACTTAAAAACGAAAAAATTACCAAAACTTTCTTAAATCTAAAAAAATGTTCCATATTTTCTTTAAAAGCAAATTTTCCAAAAGATCAAAAATAACAAAACATGACGTAATATTACACATAACAACTCTAAATTTCAAGCATCAGGAAATTGTGAACGATATTTTTGTGTATGCGGAAATAGTCAAAAAGGTATTAAAAAACACTGTTATGTCCACAGATTCTTAACGTGTCATCATATACGAGACATTTCATTCCCTTCGTAACAGTTGATTTTTCGCGGTAGTAGAACAGCCCATTGTTAGAGATCATTATCATCTTAAACGTCTTTAGAACACACACAACAGTTCTATGTAATAAATGATCTACCATTTTCATGAAATTTCAAACTGACATAAAATAAGATCAGCCTTTATCACTGAATGACGATGACAAAATAATTTTTGTTATTATCAAAGTTTTGCGCTTTCATAGTTTTACAGTTAACCTTCATAGTTTTACAGTCTGTCAAAAACAATTTTTAAATTCAGATGAACGGGTGAGAACATTGTCAACAGATGTGATCAGGTTTAAATGCTTGAATGAATATAACACTTCTTAGGAGTGGCTTTGACCCAATACTTGAATTCCTGTAGACATTAAGCCAAAGGAATGATGAACTCTATTTAAATGTAGAACTTCGTACCAAGGTCCACCTTTCAGTTTAAGATGTATATAAGCGTGTTGATATCGTGAAAAGTCATATTCGTTCTTAGAGAGAACATTCTAGCTTTAACATCAGTTAAAATCAACACTGCAAGCAAAATATTAATCATGTTTGCTAAAGTGAGTATATAGTTATAATACAGCCTCTTATTTCTATTCATTTAAATATTGCTCAATAGTTACTTTTTACATGATTTTTAAAAATTGATTTTGAATTAAAAGATAAAGCATTTCGATTCAGAAATAGTTATTTTTTCTAATAATCCCATTTCGATAAAATTTCAGAAATACATTAATAAATTATATCTAATATAAATTCACAAAAGTTAGGATAATCATAAAATATTACTTAATATTTGTTGAAGTGTAACATGATATTTGTTAAGTATTTATTATTAATTTTTTGGGTACTACTAAACTGTTTAAGAGTAAGTTTAATGAAACTTTAAGTTAGTACAGACTGTCCATTTATCCATCACTATCAACAAACTTCTACGCAACAATACATCTGAAAACCAATGGTCAACAAAATGATAAAACTTTTGTTTATTATATATCTGCTTCAAGGCACTTGATATAACTCCTGCGGGATAATAGGGTGATTTTGAAAATAATGTGGATTCCTAACTTCATTATACACAAACACATAGGTGTCACATGTTTGTCATAAATTTGTTTCACATTCATCACATTTCTAATTATTTATTTCTGTTCACACTGGATTAATTCAAGTCAAGTTATAAGAAAATGAAAAAAAAACGTCATCGCGTTTTCTGTACGCTTTGGTTAATGAGTAGAGTTTTAGCAAATTATAAATTTGAGTAATGCTTTATTTCCTTTACAAAATGAAATAAAATTTTAATTTTTTAAATGAATTATTTATTCATATTTTATTTTAATTTCCAGGCATTCTTAGTTATTGCATTGTCTACAGTTGTATTTGCGAATCCTCCTGAAGTAAGTAATGTCAATATTTTTACAAATATTCATTTTGCAGTAGTGTGTAAAAAGCAAATATCTAAAAGAAATAGTTCGCAAATAGCATATTTCAATTATACTTTTTAACTTGTAACTATGTCATAACTGACATTTGTTATTTAAGTTAATATTTTATTCTATAACTTTATTGTAATGAATAGAAAATTTCATTTATTATAATCACTAATTTAATTAAAGCAAACATTAAATAGTGTTGATAACAGAAATACAGTAGTGATCAAAATCATGTAAAAAGTACAGCATTTTAAGCAAACAATGGTACTACAATTACGTCTATAGCAAAGGTAAAATACAAGGATACATGATAACTTTGGAAAGCTTTCCAGCAAAAATATCCAGACTTGTAAATAGAAAAAAAAACAATAGTAGTAAATGAAGATTGAATTGGTATAATTAGGATTTTATGCTAAGTCGTAAACGGCATTAAATTTCAACAAACAACTATAACTTTTCATGTTCTTCGAAAAAATCGATACTTCCGAAGAACGTTTTGCAAAAGAATGTAGAAGCAGATAACATTTTATTTAGAAATAGTATTTTAGTCTATTTCACTTTTATCTAAAATAGATTAGGCAGCTGCTCATGTTGAACCTTTATTCAATTTATGCTGACCTGAAAAAAATAAATGAGTCAAAATTTTATTATAGCATCACAACCACCATCCTCATCCGTACAAATTCGGATACGAAATTAAGGATCATCACGGATCTCAACACAGACATGAACATGGAGATGGACATGGTCATGTTCAGGGAAGCTACGGATTCACTGACCACAGGGGAATCCATAGGGAGGTCCACTACACCGCTGACCACAATGGTTTCAGAGCTCAAGTGAAAACCAATGAACCTGGAACAGCCAATCAGAATCCTGCTGCAGTGCATCTTCACTCCAGCGCTCACCATGACCATCACCATCATGCTCATGGCCATCATCACCAAGGTCATCAGCAAGTTCACCATCATCAAGGACATGCCCATGGCCATCATTTGTAATTAATAACATTAAGAGGATTTCCTTGTATATGACCAAAATAAATTATTCTATTTTCTAACTTTTGCTGTCAATTTGTGATTCACGAAACTTTTCTTCATTCAGTGTTCATCTCCATATAGAAGCCTTTCAATGATAGAATAAACCAGTACGTTTCGGATATGCCATTTTTACATTTTAGGTGTATGAATATATATATTTCAAAGTCTTTACAAAAATGATGAGATTCGTTACTAAATAATTCTAGGAATTTCGGGAAAGTACATTGGGTTTAGTGCTGAATAGAAGGTTTTGATTCAAAATTTATGTATTACGTTGAAAAAAATATAATTTTGGTGAGTTAAAAATACAATTTATGCCGAAAAGAGACGGATATACATTAGATTATACAAAAGGCGTTATTGTTCTCATACGTTGGCTGCCCTTTTTTGGGAGAATGAATGACAAGTATTTGTAGTTTTGATGCCTATGTAAAGGAGCAGATAATTTAACATTTTGTTGGATCATTTAAGTGTCACGGCAGAGGTATCTGTACAGTACAAGTCTCTGCATAATCACAGTTCTATGCATCAAACAAAATTTTAAGTCTGGAAATATCTTAAAGTGTTTATAGGCATGTGAGGTACAAAATGTAAACATCCAAGAAAATTTTACGGATGAATTCAGGAAGTCAAACGCTTACAAATTTTTTTTCACTCAAAAGTACATTGTTTTATTACGTAAACAAGGAAGTGATACTTGTTAAAATTATAATAACATTAATAAACTTTTGAAAAACATGAAATTGAGTTATCTTTGCTTTAAGGTCAAAGGTGAGATTCCGCTCTTTAGAAAGTTCAAGCTATGAATGAGTAACATAAATTTTAATGAAATTCTGAAGCAATATACAAGTTATAATCCTTTAATGTCCTTTTATTACACTTTACCCACAATCGTTTTAATTATATCCATCTAGTGTGCCCCCATTCATGAAACCATAATTTACAATTCATACCTTCCAAACAATTAGTGTTTATATACTAGATCTGTAATCATTCCAACATTTTAAGAGCATCTGCTAGTGTTCACTTCTTGGTTCATCTTATACTATCATATTTTCCATTTTCTGTAAGTATATATTGGAGATATATAGATAATTAACAGCCAAAACTTCGGCAAACTAGAATGTAAGTCTTCTGTCTGATCATCTAAGCCAATTCCTACATTTGTAGAATTTTTTGAGAGTTAAAAAGTTATTTTATTCTCCTTTCTCCCAAAACACCTTTATTGCAAAAAAGAAGGCAGATAAGTTTGATTTTACACTCATATCACTCACCACTAAAGTACATTTGTGAGACAAGAAAACAAGAACTGAAAGTCTAACCTCTTTGTTATCTATAGACATAGGAATTTGACCATAAATCAAAATTTTGAGTACATTATTTGAAATTGTTGCTCATCTGGTTTAAATATTTCACCTATTCTTTCCTCCTCAGTAAAAAAAAATTTTAATCCTTCCAGCCAGCATATAATTCATACAAGCATCAAAATGCCATGTTCCATATTTGGGAATGGGTATATCATGATGAGGAATCAATTCTTCAAAACCTATCGTAGACCATCACTTCGAAAAACATCGACTTTCCTTTCCAAGCTCAAAAGTATGTTATGTTTTTCAAAGTGATGACTAATTATGTTTTTACCAGAACACGAAAAGTGAATCGCTTTCTCTGTACGTTATCTGATCACTCCCTACAAGGTTGATCCCGAACCGCCACCTATAGTCAGTTGTGTTGCTCCATAGCGACATAAATTCAGCTACCAACTATCGATCTGATCAGCAGGTTTACACACTCTACCAGTATTTGGATGCTTGCATTGGGTTGTATGCTGTCAGGAGATGCTGTAAATTTAATTGGTTATTTTTGATAGTCAAGGAAAATTGAAGTATTTAACTCTTTTAAACGACAATTCTAAACGAAGTTTTCAAAATTTGGATGAGTCAGATTTTTGTGTCTATAGATAACGTCCCCTCTGAGAGAAGAAGTTCAGAGCAAAAGAAGTAAATGTTTTCTGAACTATCTCCCAAAAATATAACCACAAACATCAATAAACTCAGAACCTCGAAGGGGCTTGCAATTTTGTTGTATGAGAAAGAAAAATTTGTTAAAAAACACAATATTTGGTGTAGAAAACGTATGAATGATTGATTATATGAGAAAAATTAGAAATACATTCAGAAGAATACGAAAGTTTCATTAGTTAGTGCCCTTCGTCTTAGAAGGTATTCTGCATGAAAAGTAAGTGCAGAAAAACTTAATTTGTTACTGTTTTACTGTGCATAATCAATTTTTTAGCACACAATTGTGCAAAACCGTTATTTAGTCTCATTATTCTAAAGGTATACGTTTCCCCATTTCTATAAAACAAAGCATAAATTACTACATGCTAAAATATGTTGGGTTTTAAATATATCTCTTCCCATGTTGAATACTCAATTTCAAGAGCAACTGTATTTAAAATTTAGTTTGTTAGACAGATCAGCTTCTCAGTGTAAAAATAAAATTTACGTACTTCAATGATTTCAGTACAACTGAAGAAGAGCAAATACTTTCTTTTATATATCCATCACTATCTGCGGGTGGGATTGTATTCTGTGTGTATGTGATCTAAAAAAATAATAAAAATAATTCTCTAAAATTGCTTAAAATGTGAAAAAATTACCTAAAAATTAAATTGATATATTTTCATTGAATTAATTGATTTTTTTAAATCCATCACCATCTGGGGGGATATTTTATGCCCTATGTGGCCTAAAAATTGATAAAATAATTCTCGAAGATTGTAATAAAATATGTAAAAATGGTCTAAAAATTTAATTGATAGATTTCTGAATAGCAAAACATTTATTTCAAAATTTATTGTATTTCACTTTGAGATTGATCCCTTTGGGACCGTCGTCAAAAGTCCGTGTAGTGCTCCAGTGAGACGTTAATTAAAATAACAACTTACCTACCTACCAAATTGTTTGTAAATAAAATAGGTTTTGCTCTAATCTTTCTGTATATGAATAAAATATTACCACTTACCGACAATAAGTGAACATTTAAGCAAGTTTTTTTTTCATATGATTTACATGCTTAAATGTTCCTTCTAGAACAATGTGTTCTGGTACTATGCCATTGCAGTTAATCAATATTGAACCACTGTTGATGTTTTTGGGCGAGACAGATTAGTAAACATTGTTTTTATTTATTTTGATGACCGTTTTCTGTCTTACAAACCTTTACAAGCCCACGGATTGCGGTTTGGGAAGACTTTCTTCTGATGGTTCAGATTATTCAATTGTTATATGTTTTGGTTAACAACTCAGATTCAAAATGTGATTATCCGTCACAAGGCTAAGAAAAAGCCTCCCCAATCCTCTTTTTTTATTATCTTGATTTACCCACCAAATTAAAAGAATAGAAAGTATATACTATGCGTTAAAAGATATATCACTGACATTTTGTTCCTGGATTCTGTCTGATGAGTCATTTGTAATATGTTTTGTAGTAAAAACTAAACTGCCGATTTGCTCGAAAGCTGACTTTGGGAAGGCTACAGCTAAAATCTGATTAACACCATGAGTCTTAGAAATTGAAAAATAACCAAAATGTTCTTATATTCAAAAACTATTTCATACTTTCCTATAAAACATATTTCCAAAAATCAAAATTACCATAAAATGGCAAAGAATTGTCTATATCAATACTATGTTTCAAGAATCTGGAAATTGTAAACACATTTTTTGTCATTGCTGACTTTGTCTAAGAGATATTAACACAAATATGGTATGTGAACGAAATCGGATCGTCATATATGACGCGTAGCATTTAATTCATAAGGGGTTCTAATATTTTTGCGGTGGTAAAGCAATCCTTAATATAAGTATATTGTGTCAGAAAAATTTCGATTAAATTTAAAAGGCATTGATACCATCTTCACAACAAAACACTGATATAAGAATCTAAGCGACATTTTCAAATTTTAATTTGTACCAAATGCATTCATTTTCCACTGGACTGAACTTAGAAATAGTATTTTTTATGCACATATCTTAATTATTGATCTAAAATGTTTGTTAAATGCAGATAAACGTGTACACACACTGTCAGCGGATTTTAAGAGAAACACGTTCTGAAAGCATATTGAACGAAAAAAGGAATTTCAAACCTCTTGCTGGACTTCTCAAGAGTATTTAAACGAGTTTTAGCGCTTGAATGGACATGACACTTCTTGGTTGTGACTTTGACCCCATATTTGAATTCCTGTAGGCAATACCCACAGGGAACTCATACCTATTTTAAATGTCGGACTTCGTACCAAGGTCCACCTTTCAGTTTACAATGTATATATAAGCGTGCTGAAAAAGTGAAAATCATTCGTTCTTAGAACATTCTACCTTAAGCAACATTTCTGTCAGCACTACAAGATACACAATAATCTCATCATGTTGGTTAAAGTGAGTACAATTTAAAAAAATGTTAATGACGTCTTCTATTAATTTCTCTTTCTATATATGTATAGAATTGATTTTAACCTAGAAATAGTTTATTTTTCCTAACATATTATTTTGATAAGAAGTTTCAAAAACCCAAAATTATGCATAATCAGCAGTAAAACAATTAATTGAGATGATCCCAAATGAGCAATTTAATTTGATTCAATTGTAAATATGACTTTTAAATATAGCTTAAAAATTACTATTACTTGCAAATATAGTATTTAATTGCATAAAAAATAGAATGTAATTAAACCATTAAACTTGATTTTACTTTTCTTCTTCTACTACACTATACACATCTGTGCAGAGTTTGTTAAAGCATGACAAACTAATTGTGTATTGTATTCCTCGGGTCACAATTAAACACTTGGTGCAGGAATGGTTAGAAGTTTCTACGACAGTGTTGATCACTCTGTTTGTATATAACGCACAGAAAAAGAGGTGTAACGTATTTATAAATTTCGTCGCTAAAACGAATTGTCTGTTTATTTATATCTGATAGCACTGTATAAATACGCGTCGAATGTGATAAATACAATCTTAAATATCATTCTTGTTTCATTATAAAATTAAAGCATGCTTTAAATTTAATGCTTCGATTCCATTTAAGAATGAACGTTTAATTGATTATATAAAGGATTAATTTACTTATTTATACTTTCATTTTCAGGCATTCTTAGTTATTGCACTGTCTGCTGTTGTATTTGCCAATCCTCCTGAAGTAAGCAACATATAAACACATTTATTTACAAACATTTTATTTGTAATAATATCTTAAAGGTTGAATATCTAAAAGAAAGATTTAAATGACATCATATCTTATATATATATAAACCAGATTTTCAGTAACGCCCATTTTAAGTTACAAATAGTGAAAATAAATATTTATTAAAATGATTCTTTCAATATTTATTAATGGAATTATTTAAAACAATCTGCACTTTAAAGTCAAGAAGTCTTATATAATGAATAGAGAAAATTTTCGCTTTTCATATATATATATATATATAGTCTTAGCTTTTATTAAACGAACAAACCAATTAGTGTGATTCGTAGTGATTGATATCTTCTGAAAGACAGTATTTTAAGCATATAATGTTAATGTTAACCTTTATAATTCGGTTCTGGCAAGAGTGATATGTTATCTGGTAATTTAAAAATGTACGAATAAAGATTAAAGTTCAAACTCTTTATAGATTGAAAAAGTATTAGCAATAATAAATATAAATGGGATTTAATTTCATTGTATTTCATAAAAACAATGAAGTGTAATCACACAAAATAGAAATGTATGATTTTACATAAATAAATGCTTCTCAAAAGCGTTTTTCTAACTGATGTCGGATGTAATAAAATATTAGTTTAGAGGTTGTATTTTAACCAATTTTACTTTTAATTAAATCCGAGGTGATAAATACGAATGTTGAACCATTATTTCATTTATGATTACCATACTAAAAACAGACTCGAAACACTAATGGTAAATTTTTTTTAATAGCACCACAACCATCACCCCCATCCTTACAAATTCGGATACGAAATTAAGGACCATCATGGATCTCAGCACAGACATGAACATGGCGATGGACATGGACATGTTCAGGGAAGCTACGGATTCACTGACCACAGGGGAATCCATAGGGAGGTCCACTACACCGCTGACCACAATGGATTCAGAGCTCAAGTGAAAACCAATGAACCTGGAACAGCCAATCAGAATCCTGCTGCAGTGCATCTTCACTCCAGCGCTCACCATGACCATCACCATCATGCTCATGGCCATCATCACCAAGGTCATCAGCAAGTTCACCATCATCAAGGACATGCCCATGGCCATCATTTGTAATTAATAACATTATGCGAATGTCCTTGTTTTCAAAATAAATTATATTGTTTTTCTTTTAAGTTCTTTTCTGTATGTGTTATTTCCAATTGTCATCCTTCTTCAATGTTCAAATTTTTAAAGTAATCACTCAAAGGTAGATTTAACCTGTATAGTTGAATTTGCCATTTTAATTAATTAGAATTTTAGCCAATTTTTGAGAAAGATGTTAAAATGTTTGAATGCATTTTAAGTACACGAAAAAGTAATTGAAAGATTTAAAGAAAACGATGGTATTGAAATTCTACAAAAACATCAGATCCATTACAGAATACAAGGTTTATACTCTGAATAAATACATTAAATTTAACGAAATTTCGCAACTTTCAATAAGTTTTAATAATGCTGATGTTGATAAAATATTTAAACGAAGGAAAATATTGGAAGATATTCAGTGCTACATATTATTCAATACTGAAGCAGTACTCAGGAAGGGGTCGCAAAACTACATTTTTATGTTTAGGAAATGCTTTGGCAGTTGCTATTTAACTTACAAATGTAATTGTCCAAAATTATGCCTTTTCACCATTTTTGGTTTTTAGTCATATAACAAATACAAGATTTAAGTTTTAAAACTAAACCGCAAAGCAAAATTGATTTATTATTATTATTATGAAAATGTATTTGTTTGCCATTCGGTATTAGAGTTTATAAAAATGCAATTTATATGCTGAAAAGAGAATATCGCACAAGACAGGTATTAGCAGGTGAATTATTAAAAGCTTTGATAAATCAGAAAATATTCAAGGCACAGGATGCTTTAGATAGAAGGTTCGAAACAATGCGATAGAATCGCATAAGAGCTTTCGAAAATATTAAAAAATAATTATATTATGACGCTTAGATGATCTTACCACTGATTCGCATTAATTTAGTCTTTATCTCAATTTTGTTACAATTTTATCAATTCTACTTCAATTGTTTTTAATTTGTACAGGGGATAATACTAATGAAATTTTTCCCTAATTTATGAGCAAACAAAAAAATTGTATTGAAGAGTCTCTGTATTTTCTACTTAGCATTTACTGCTTCAGTTTTATGACGCAGTTATAGTTATTATTAGAGCTCGGATAGATATGCAAAAATGTGACCTGAAATATGCATTAATAAATCCTAAAAAATGCACTAAAAGCCCAAAAATATGCAAAATGGCGATATTGCAAAAAAAATTCATTCTTACAAAAAGGGTAGTAAGGGGGATAAAATGAAAATGAGCCACACTTTTATTCAATTGATTCGCAATTTTATTTTTATTGCGCGGATAAAGATAAGTAAAAAATATACAAAGCAACAAATATAGAAATATTACATAATTGAAAAATAAATATATATTAAAGCACTTCAGTATGAATACCCCTGCTGTTTAGTTATTTGCATTTTTTTACCATTTGCTCTTTAGTTGTTTTACGTGTTTGAATGAAAAGAATATTTATCTGTTAGAGATAGTTGCAGCTTTAGCTCACTCCTTTGTCAGTATGCTTTTATTGTTACGGTTATTATTATTTCTTAATTTTATGAAGTATTGTATATTTGCCTCTGGCTTGTGTCTTGTGACCTGTTATTTAATTTATCTTCCTATTTTGTTCTCTATGGTGTTTGGGAGTGTATGAACAATTTTTTTAGCGTTTCGATCCTGATA
The DNA here is from genome assembly GCA_947359465.1 of Metellina segmentata. Taxonomy (NCBI): domain Eukaryota; kingdom Metazoa; phylum Arthropoda; class Arachnida; order Araneae; family Tetragnathidae; genus Metellina; species Metellina segmentata. The sequence goes on from OX375881.1 coordinate 57,566,507, forward strand.
TGTAGAAAACACCATTTGATGTCTGGGTCCTGATGCCTTGATCCACAAACACATTCATTTTTGATAATTTCTTTATGATTTCCTATTTCGAATTTCCGTTTGATTTTGATATTATATTGCTTACCTTCCGTTTTCAGGATGCTCAAGCTGTTTACTTCTTATATATATATATATATATATATATATATATATATATATATATATATATATATATATATATATATATATATATATATATATATATATATATATATATATATATATATATATATATATATATATATATATATATATATATATATATATTCAATTCGGTTTCAATTCGGTTCTTGCTGGCAAACTAAGAGTTAAATTTATCTGCTTTAAAAAATATCACGACACAAATTCACGCGCTAACAGGCAGAAACGAATTTGAAAACAGAATTAGCTATGGTACGCAGTGGCAGCCGACGCAAATTATGAGAAATAAAAACAACCGGCGCGCGACGACAAGACGCTGGCGAAACCAAACTAAAACTAAAACTGGAGGGGGAAGGTGGAGGGAAAGGAAATGAGGGAAACAAACGTTTGTACTTTAACGATACGGAAGCCGTTAATGTGCACATTACCTAGGTTAAATGCGGAAAACTCTTGATTCCGCACGTTAACGGAGCAAATCTAATCAGTGAGTACTACGGGCTAGAAACACCTATCGGATTTTGATGGAAGAAATGTCTTGTCATTAGAAAAAAACTGACCAGATCTCGACCGCATCATAAAAAATTCAGCAGTATCTGTATGATGAGGTAAATTGTCATTTGCAAAATTTGTCAGATCTTGATGAACGAGATATCTCGTCGAAACCTCTTGGGGTGGTTAAGTAAATATCATTACAAATTACATCGTATTACCATATGTCAAGGGGCTTGAGAGGGGTTCCTTGCTTGGGCCCTTAATGCCCTTAATTAAAGCCCCTTAATGTTCTCGGCGCTATAAAAATAAATGTGTGCTCATATTAGATTAAATCCGTTTTAATCGAATATTTGTCACGCCCATCAATAGAAAAATCATGAATAGGTTGAGAAATAGTCAAGTACAGTAATTACAAATACTCATTCTGTGTTATCGGATCTTCTCCCTAGGGGATTGATCCCGGATCGTCGCAAATAGCCCGTTGTGATGCTCCAGTGCAATGTCAGTTGATTGCCTACTTACCTTATTTTGTTTCGCATTACAGCAATTTGATTGATTGCTAAAGCAAGCGAAAGTTCCATTTGTGTGCTTTAAACTAATTGTCTGGATGGGATAATTTACCTGAAAGACAAAGTTTCAGGCTAATAAATTTCTCTATTCGGTAACTCTCCTGATTATTTTTACTATTATCTTTCCGTCATGAACTACTTTAGTGGTTTTTAAAAATACGAGGTGTTTGATTCACTTCGGGTTTGATCCCGGAACGTCTCCTATAGCCCGTTGTGTTGCTCCAGTGCGACTATAATTCACCTACCTAGTGGTATATCTTCGCGTCCAAACCTAATCTGTAATGGCCAGCCTCTGATGCAACACCTGTTCCAAACTGTCACTTGTTCTAGGCAAGGAACAATTTGTTTTCCCTACTTAGATCTTCGTTACACTTCTTATATCTTCGTTACAGAATATTAGGAAAATTTTGCCTTGACGAGATATCTCGTCATTAGTATAATTGACCTGTTCTTGGATGAAATATACTGTCCAAACACTTGGGAGGTTAATTCCTCTAGCAAAAGTCATAAGACTTGTGAGTCCTCTTCTTAGTGGGTTCCTAGACAATCAATATTATTGTCAATGAGTCTCATTGAAGCAATCAATTGATCGTGTAGGAGGTGATTGACGCGATTGTCAATCGATTGACACACATTGATAGAAATTTTGATTGATGGACATTGACGGACGCAATTGACGGAGCCGATTGATAGGTTAAGAGACGCAACTGTCAATCGTTTGGGTAGAAGTTTTTTTTTTTAATTTTCTAATCCAAGTTTATATCTTCGCGATCGTAAAAGATAGAGTATAGATTTCAACGGATTTGAAATCTGCGGAAAAGTTTACACCAGATAGATACCTTAAAAGCAAATTTCTGTTAGTAAATAAGTTTTCATTTTAAACTTTTATATTTTCGCAATACGAATTTAAGTAATACGAATACTCGAAGAACAAAACTTTACATATAAATATATACAATTTTATTTAATTAGGACCGAGGATGAAAATAATAGTTGACACAAAAATACTAGTTTAGAACAACAGTATTTAATAAAATTGCAGTTATCTTTACACATATTAATACAAAATATTTAAAAAATGTATGAGTTACTAAAAAATTTACCTCGATGTCTTCATAAAATCGAAGAAAATTGGTCTGACGACAGACACAATTCCTTCTTTTTTTAAAGCAGAATTTCTTCGTAGCAAGCTAATAATTTTTTCATTCCTTGCTTTGTACTTATAACCTGTTCTTCGTTTGATTCTGTGTTTTATAACTTTTTTAAGACCTTTTCAACTAGCCGAGACCTTTTGTGATGTTCCCGGGCAGCGCAGATGGTCTTCGATAGCCGTCCCGTTGGTTTTTAGTGCAGGTGATTTTTTAACTGATTCCCTGAAAATAAGTCAACACAAAAGCATCTGGGATTCAAATCTTTACATTAATAAAGCATAATATGATTTTTTTTGTAAAATAAACGCAAGCTAATTGTACATTTGACGATTCCTACGAAGAAGCGATTGTATCTGGGAACGGAGTTTGTGAAGCTTTTAATTACTTTGTATCGTGATTATCCTGAGTTATGGAAAGCTAAGTAAATATGTAAACAAAAACAAAAAAAGTATTACTTTGCAAAAATTTGTTAATGTGTTAAAACCAAATAAATCAGATTATACTGAGGAAAAATAAAAACAGAAAATTAATATCATGAATATTATACAGTATCTCGCCGAAAGTATAGTAAGTGTTAGTGAAAAAAGCGGCTTCTCAGTTTATACCACTCTTTGGACCAGCGTCTTTCCCTATTTTCTTTCTTTCGATTGCAGACAGCCAAAATCAAGGCAAGAAAGCCCAAATCTGAATGTGAAACCATTTAAAACTCAAAAATGAAACACGTCACGCTCCTTTGATAAACATTGACCGAATGAGATTGACGAGTTGATTGAAGCTATATTGAAACGCCTATCAATCGAAACCATCAATCATATCTATATATATAATTCTCTTACGTGGCTCCCAAAAAAGACATTATTTGTTATCGCGTTTTGGCAACATTGTACGATTGTTTGTTTATCACAAATTCTCGCGCTTCAATTGAATTTATAGCGTCATCGGATGAAATTTTATTCAAAGAAAATGAATTTTAGTCGAGCTGTTGCAGTTAATAATAGATAGCAAAGAAAGCGGAGGATCTTTTCAGGGCCATTTAAAAAAAGGTCCTTTCCATGGCCAACAATTATAGTTCAACAAGACGCTTGCACTAAAACTTTTGACAACAAACTCAATGAAAATGCGTGGGTGGCTCGAGTGCAGGAGTAAATGTATACACAAACAACATGTTGTGTATTCAATTTCCAAATCAGCGCTCACATTTCGAGTCAAAAATTGCTCAAAGTTTTAATTTGAATTCTGATTCCAGAGGTACTGTAAATATCTTTTCTGAAAAACAGCAAAAAATTTAGATTTGAAAAATATTTTTTTTGGAATATCGTATTTTGTAAACAATCCCTTCCGCTAGGACACATGTCTTCATTGATGCGAGCGAAGCGAGCATATGTTCGCGTAGCGAACCAATGAGGATTGCGGAAGTAATCCTCCGAGGGTTGGCGAGCGTTAGCGAGCAGGGGGCAGGCCCCCTAGCGGACAATAAAATTGATCGTCTATTGAGTCCTTAACTCAGTGAAATTCAGTTACAATTCAACTGCGAATACTTACGTATGCAAAGATTCATGAAATGATCTTCAACAGTTTGGAAGAAGTGAGGGCTCACACAAACTAACGGACAGACACGAAACGCGGAAAAGAATAATTTAAGAATAATTAAAATAACACCAAAAGAGTTCAAAATATTAACTAAATAACTTTAAATGTGACCAAAATATTCTTTTTTAAGACAAATACTCAATTTATTTTGGACATATATTAGTAGTACTTAAATCGGTACCAAACAATAGTCTCGTTTTTCAATTGGATGAAAATAATATATATTTTTTCAATCATAGTTTAATGACTGGTCTAAGATATGTTGTTGAATGTATATCAACTCTTGAAAACATTGTTAATAGATCTTTGAGGAAACGTGATCTGAAGTCATACGAAAACCAAAAAGGAATTTGAAAGCTCTTATTTAACTTCTCGAGTGTCTACGAGCTTAAACGCTTGAACGAATATGCCGCTTCTTAGGTGTGACTTTGACCCCTTACTAAAATTCCTGTAGGCATTAACACAGGGAAATGTTATCTATTTTAACTGTCGAACTTCGTACAAAGTACCGATGCTATGTTTTTGAAGTATATATAAAGATACTGAAATCGAGAAAAGTCAAATTGGTTTTTGAAGCATCTAATTTAAACACTAGTCAAAATCAGCATTGTAAACATCACAATAAGCAAGCATTATGTTTGTTACGGTGAGTAGAAAATTTTCATAAACTTTAATTACGTTTTTAAGTACAACGTTCGGACTGGTTGCTTTTATATTTCTTTTCACTTCATTTTCTTAGTGACCTATATTATTTATATATTTATTTCGGATTTTTATAAAGAAATATCTTTCTGAATATATCACGCGGAGAATAAATTTCGGGGAAACACTAAATTGTGTCTAGTGGGGAATGAAAAATTTAAAGAATTCCGAATCCTAATGGAATCGAACAATAATACTTCCGTTTATTAGTTTTCTTATTGCATGACACTACGTATCTTTGAAAAGTTGGTCAAAATGATAAATAAATTAATTCTTGTATATCTCGAGGCATAAGGAAAAGTGTTTTCACAATAATTAGGAAGTGTTCTACATAATGTGGATCACTCTGACACTTTGTTACACACAACAATAGTGGTGTCACATATTTCCCATAATTTTATTCATTAACAATACGTTTCTGTTCAATTTTTTCTAACCGCTGGATTAAATTGTGTCAAATACTTTAAAGAAATGAAAATCGGTTTTTTTTTTTTTTTTTTTTGTTAAAAAAAGTATCTATCTAGCACGATGAATTAGATAATATTCCTTGTTTCAGTAAGAAAATTAAATGTTGCTTTTTTTAAATTAATTATTTATTATACTTTTTTTCTATTTCTAGGCATTTCTGGTTATTGCTCTATCTGCAGTTGTATTTGCAAATCCACCTGAGGTAAGTATACCAAAACAAATGCATTGCAAATAATTCATTTATAGTGCAATGTATAGAATTGATTTAAAAAAGAACATAATTTTACATAAAATTTTGTGCTGTAGTAATACAGTAGCATGTAAATGATTAATTTTAAAGCGAGAATATAACTATACATCGAATTTAATATTACATCTCGTTTTGGAAAAGGACATTTATTGTCTTCCAAATTTATCTTCGCTCAGTTACTTTACGTTCTTTTATTGTAGTTAGGCAATTTATTTCTTCAATAGCCTTAACTCATACCACATGTTTCACTTCTAGTTAAAATAGAGAGGACATATACTACAGTTACATCTTTGTTCCTTTTACGATTATTAAAATAAAAACATATATAAAATAAGTAAATGTAACTTTTTTAATTTAGCATCATCCCCACCATCCCCATCCTTACAAATTTGGATATGAAATTAAAGATCATCACGGATCTCAGCACAGACATGAACATGGTGATGGGCATGGTCATGTTCAGGGAAGCTACGGTTATACTGACAACAAGGGAATCCATAGAGAAGTCCACTACGTCGCTGACCACAATGGCTTCAGAGCTCAAGTGAAAACCAATGAGCCCGGAACAGCCAATCAGAACCCAGCAGCTGTCCATCTTCACTCCACCGCACAACATGATCATCACCATCATGCTCATCATGATCATGGTCATCATCATCATGCTAATCATGATCATGGTCATCAGCAAGTATATCACAAGCAAGGCCGTGTACAAGGACACCATCAGGGGCATCATATCTGACTGTAACTTAGAATATTATAAGAATTTCCTTATATTTAAGTTCATATTGCCAAAATAAATTGTCGTGTTATCTTTAAATTTCTGTTTTCTGTTTTGTATTTCATTTGTCATCTTTTCATTTATCAGCTTTCTGTCTTTCAAAGTAGGATTGTATCTGTAGATATTAATTTACCCTATTTCATTTTTCCAAGATTGTACCATATTCATGAATTTTTCGATTAAGCATGTATATTTAAAGAAAATGACAGACACTATGATAAATGGAACATCGAAGAAGAGATTCAGTACTCAGACCTGCAAGGAATAGAACCAAAAGTAATTCAGTACCTTTATAAGAACAACTCTGGTTTAAATTTTAAAAAAATATAATAATTTAAATTTTTAAAAATCAATTAAAAATCCATTTCTAAACTAAATACTATGTAATAAGTTCAAAACATTCACTGTATTATAATGATCACAATGATGCAGAAATAATTATAACAGGTGAATTCATTGTGGGGTTATCACGTTTTGATCGAAGCATCCAACTGCAAAATCACAGCTACAGAAATTGAGTTTAAAGTTTAGGAAACATGTCCGTTCCTGGTGACAGTACCTAACGACAATCCTTATAACTAGAAAACTATTTCGAATATATGTAAAAGCTGGGTATCGTTTAAAAGCAAAGAAACTGGAAAATATTTTGAATTAAAAAATATACATATTACGATTGATCTTCGTGATTTCTAGTGTATACATACTCCAATGGATATGTGCACCTGAAGACCACTATGATAGAGAATTAGCAACAAGTTTTAAATCTATTAAGAAAATCTAACAGAAATAGAAACAGCAAAACTGTTATTCTATCATTAAAGCTATAAACCTCTTCACAACTCTTTGTTTTGAACCCTGTTGTTATGTATTAAAAAACAAACGAATTAAAAGATTAGTGCTACATACAGAGGCTGTTCGCACATTTTTTACACGATTTTGATTAGCGGTAATAAAAAATCGTTTGCTGCAAAAGAAATAAATTGCAGTTGTACTATGTTTTTAAAAGTCAAAATTATCGTCTGCGGTTTGAGAGGTTTGTTTTTATTCAAAATGGCGTTTTTAACGAAGCAGTGGTTCGAAGGCTATATTTATGCTCTTTCCGAAGAGAAATATTCATATTCCGTTATCCAAAAACGATGTGAGAGTCATGGTTTTGTGATATCTAAAGCGTTGATAGGCAATATCGTCAACAAGAAAGGAAAAAAAAACGTTAAATTGGAGCCTCAAGTGGGACAAAAATTCCAAACAAGTATCCAAGGAAGAAACAGACATCTTCAACTATTGCAAAAGTACGTTGTTTAATGTTAAAAGAAAATCCGCCTAGTCGAAGGACAGTTGCAAAATCATTAAAATGCTCGGTGTCCACTGTAAACAAAATGATAAACGTTGATTTAAATCTTAAGAAAGCGAAAAAACGCAATGTGCATCGTCTTTCTCCAAAGCATATCGCTGAACGCAGGACATGCTGCCGAATTCTATATGAGAAACACTTATCCAAAGAAAAATGGAAATAAATTATCACAATAGATGAATCATGGGTGTATTTAAATGATTGCAGCCAAAAAAAAGTCATTTATTTTCATAAAAGGGGAGAAAAAAATTTAAGTACATGGTTCACTGAATCGAAAGAAAGTTTTTCTAAGGGATTCATGATTGTTACTGGTTTTTCATATAATGGCAAGTTAAAAATTAAGAGAGTGGGAAAAAATGTCAAGATTAACTCCAAATACTATCAGGAACATATTTTATCGCCAATTTTTCTGAATAAAATACCATCGCTTTACCCACAGTGACATCAATCTGTAGACCTCCATCAAGACAAAGCTAGCAGTCACACATCAAAATGCACTGTACATTTCCTAAAAGAAATGGAACAAAAAACCTGTATCAAGGCCATACCCTTCACTGATATCCCTAATAAATAACCCGATGTATCATCTATAGATTTTTGTGCTTTCGGACTTTTAAAATCTGCATTATCTAAACGTCGTCCCACAACCCTTACAGGACTCTGAAAAGCTGTTCAGTAGGAATGGGATAGAATACCTCTTCTGACACTTCAAAAGGCATTATTATCCTGGAAGTTACGGTGTCGAAAGATAGTTCAGAATAAGAGCTATCAAATAGATCATTTAAAACACAAGAATTTTATGTAATTTAGTTTTGTGAATACAATATACATTGTCTAAAAAATGTGTGAACAGCCTCTGTATATGAGCAATTTAGGTAACCTATACATGTCATTTTGTATGTTAATGGTCCTTAAAAATCTTGATTGAAAATTTAGAAGCTAAGTATTAAATATGAAACATATATTTTTGATTTCAAAGATATTTGTTTATTTAACTACGAAGAAAACACAATTATAGATTTAAATTTGCTGTTAAAGCAAGTCTGGATAATTATTGTACAATTTGAGGCAAACTTGCTGCTACATTCAGTGAATATTTAAGAACTCCTTGAAAACTATTGGTCTGTATATTAGTAAATATTTCCATTTAACCCTTTATTCCCTTAAATTTAAACACAAGTAAGTGAAAAGGAAATACTTATCTTTGTCACTAGTTTGTACACTCGTGTAACAGTTTTGAACAAAAGCTAAATAATCGTGTTTAAATATTTTGTTGAAATATAGATATTTTGGGTATGTATTATATATACAGGGTGGTCCCGAATTCATGGTACAAACTTTAATGGTAGGTACAGGACATTGTAACAATGATTTATTGTATAGGAATGTATAGTCGCAAGTGACGCGGTGAGGCGTAAACAGGGGAAATAAAAGGAAAGAGAAATGGAGTGATCGGTTGGTATCATTGCCGGTAGAGGGCAGTAGATGTCTAGCCGCTGTTGAACATGATGCATCGCAGTAGGGAAAAGCGCCATTCACAATTGTGCTGCCGTAGACGATGGGTGACTTTACGTATGCAGAAAAAGCAGACATGCATTACATGTACGGCCGTGCAAATGGTAACGGCAGAGCTGCGTTACGAATGTATCGCGCGGAGTATCCTGATCGACGAATGCCGGATCATAGAATTTTTCAACGGTTACATCGTCAACTTTGTGAAACAGGTGCGTTCGACGTCAACAGACATGGCGCTGGTCGAGTAAGAGCTGTACGCACTCCAAGGCTGGAAGAAAGCATCTTGAACATTGTGGCTGATAGACCCGAGTCAAGCACAAGAACTGTTGCGCGTGACGTAGGTGTGAGTCATCAGACTGTATGCAGAGTGTTAAACGAAAATCGCTTACACCCCTTCCATTTTCAGAAAGTACAAGCATTGAATCCGGCAGATTATCCTCGCCGCGTGAACTTCTGCCTGTGGGTGATGCAGCAATGTGCGTTGCAGCCGGATTTCGTAGATTATGTGCTATTTACAGATGAAGCGACATTTTCACGCGAGGGTGTCTTTAATGCGCACAATTCCCATGTGTGGGCAACCGATAATCCACATGCAACGCGTCGACATGCGTTTCAACAACGTTTCAGTATTAATGTGTGGGCTGGTATTGTGAACGACTTTTTGATTGGCCCATACTTACTACCCACGCGGCTCACTGGCGGAAGCTATCTTATTTTTCTGAAAGAAGTGTTACCACAACTGCTGCATGATGTTCCGATCGCCATTCGTAACCGCATGTGGTTTCAGCACGATGGGGCGCCAGCACACTTCAGCATTGATGTACGGAATTACCTGAATGCCACGTTTGGTACTCGATGGATTGGGCGTGGTGGACCAGTCCCTTGGCCACCCCGATCTCCCGATTTATCGAGCCTCGATTACTTTTTATGGGGACATCTAAAGCATCTTGTTTATGAGACTCCAGTTGACTCAGATGAGGATCTCGTCGCTCACTTATCTGTAGCTGCTGCAGGTGTGCGTGAAATACCAGGCATCTTTGAACGTGTACGCCAATCGCTCCACCGACGCTGTCAAGCATGTATCGATACTGGTGGACGCAATTTTGAACAATTACTGTAAACATGACACTTGTCAACAGCGCTTTCAATAAAATCTTTGTTTTTCCTTTCGGCCGTTATTTCCCCTGTTTTCGCCTCACCGCGTCACTTGCGACTATACATTCCTATACAATAAATCATTGTTACAATGTCCTGTACCTACCATTAAAGTTTGTACCATGAATTCGGGATCACCCTGTATATATAAAACATAAAACACACATTTCCTTATGACGCCCTGATCCGCCAACATTTTTTCATTTTTTAACACTTTTACTATAATTTTTTGACATTCCTGTATTTTTGAAATTGTATATAAATTTATATATATATAAAATAACATAAAACACACAAAATATTTAAAAAAAACAAAGAACCAAACAGCCGGGGTGCAATAAACCAGGAAACGAAACAAGAAACTAACCATGCAAGCATGCTGAAGCTGCAAACACCTATTGACCGTTTTGTTGATCCATTGCGATGTTATTTAACTACTTATCTACTTACTTTAGTATAAAAGTAAAAATAGTGATTACAGAGTTCTCAACGAAATTCAGCATCATAAAAATTTCTTTTTTTTTTATACTCTTAGATTTTATTGAACAACCATGGATAAAAAATTACCTAATATTGTATCAAATTGTGAAAAAATGACCTTAAGATTTAATTAATACACTTTTTAGTGACCGAAATTTTATTTTTTAAATTGCTTGTAAGTAAAATGTGTATTTTATTAATGTTTTTGTGTTTATATGAATATAATAGATTCCTCTTACTTATTAGAAGTAACAACTTAAACATGTAAATCCTTCATATGATATACATAGTTTGTTCCGCTGCAATGAATCATTGTCGAACCATTCCAATCTATTTCCATTGTTTTTGTTCGATACATTTATGTATGCTTTTCTAATTTCTTTAGACGAACGTTTTCTCTGTTCTCCAGAGTTTTACAGGCCCTTTGATCGCAGTTTGGAGACTCGCATCAGATGGCTCAGATTTTTTGGTTAATAAACGTTTTGATAAACAACTCAAAGGTTCGAAACTGTGATCATTCGTTTTTTTCTGACAAGACTAGATAAACATATTTCTAATATCAACTCTTTTCGGTGTCGTGTTTCATCCATCAATGAAAAAACGCAGAAATAATTAGTTTGGGTCAAGATGTAGATCATTGATTTGTATGTTCCCCAAAAAATGACTTGTTTAGATGAATAATTTGTAATATGCTTTAGTAAATAAATAACGGATGACAGTTTTATCAAAGATTTTGTTTAGACGGGGACAGAACTAAGGAATTATGATAATATTCAAAACTGGAAGTAATACTTACATTATTACATAATTAATACTTACCTTAACAATCTAAAAAAATATCCAAAACGATGCTCTAAAAACTAACAATACCAACAAAGACAAACATTGACCAAAATAGTTATTTACTTCTAGTCAATGAAGTACTTTCGAAAAAATATGACATAAAAATATCTAAATCATGATAATCATATGATACATTGGACTTAATATGCAGCTGAAGAGATACATACATACAAAGCCGTTATGAGAAGCATACCGTGTTACATAAATTTGAACTTAATTTAAGTAACATCAATAACTACTTTAAAGTAAAACGTTGGTGTCCGAATTTTTGTTCTACACCATCAGAATTACTAGCTGTCATATAAATGCATCAATAGATTGAAAAATGACCCGAATAATCACTTTTACTTTTTTTGTAGTTAAGTGCCAATATCATTCAAGAGCCAGGAAAGTTATTTTGTAGCTGAATTTCATCATTTTTATAATTCTACTACTTACTGCAGACGCGAATCTACCATTTACATATCCATCCATGTAATTCATTTCATATTGATCCCACCCCTGCTATCTTAGGGGATTGATCCAGGACCATCGTCAATACCCCATTGTTGCTCTAGTACGTCGTTAATTAAAAATTACCCACTCTGTTACATGACAAAACTACGAAAGATAACGTTTTATGTTGTGACAATTACAAATATTATATTTTTAGTTTTAGCTGGAGATTATGAATGATCTTTCGGGATTGGAGGGGTATTATAAATACTCTATAGCTGCTCCAGTGTGACGTTTATATAATACATATCTACCTGCCAGTCATGTGAGATTTTTGAGCACCACCATCTTTATGGGAAGGATAGATAATTATTTGATAAAATATTTATGCCTAATTTTTTAAAGGGAATATATTTAAAAAAAAAACTCATTTGAGTAGCACGTGAAATATCTAAATACCCTTGTTTTAAATTGTCTTGTTTGGTAGTAGAGACGACTTCCCCATAGAAAAGGGGCATATTAAATATTAGAAAACCACTTTTTGCATAAAAATGACTTAAAATAAATGCCTTAAAATCGCACACAAATATTCTATCAAACAAACACTCAATTTTAATTTGTACAGATTCTCATGGAACTCTTCTTCATTTTAAAATTTGGTGCCGCCGCCTCGGTTAGTCTCCTTGAAATCGTGAAATAAGCTTGGTCAAAGTTTCCCTGGGCCAGGGGAGATCGTGAGGAGGTGTGGTGTGGTTGGACTCCTCTCTGGAATAGTTAAAAATTATTATCTTTAGTGATTCCAGATGTGACTTAGAAGAATATCAAAGGGCAACACAAAATATGCCCAAGACGTCCATTAACTTCTGCACAAACGTATGTGCTTGGAGAAACAGAGCACTCTTCAGTGGATTCCAACATACGTGGACATTAAATTAAATGAAGCTGCAGACCGATTGAGAATGGAAGCCCTGGAATCAAGTCTGAGCAAAACAAAATATATATTACTTTAATAAAATTCAAACTTAAATCACAAAAAACATAACAAAATGAAACACCAAATTCGTGAAATTAACATCGATAGAAAACCACCACCACATTATCCAGATTGATAACAAGACATTTAAAGGCACGGAAATTAACTGTGATGGAACCAGAACGGACAGACATTGTTACAACTGTCTGGGCGTTGAACGCAGACCTCTTCATATATTCAACTGCCCTGCTATATTAAATGCTCTTCAAACCATCTATTACCATCCCGAAGAACTATTTTACAACGCGAAAATATCGCCAAAGCCGAGCAAAATGTACTCTACGATATACGATTCAGAAATCGACACGACAAAAACAACTCATGGAACTAAAATTGGAACGAAACAATAACTCTCCTCATTTATAACTGGAATGAAAGTAGCACATAATTAATTTTTCATAATTGTTTAATTACTGGTCTAAAACCTTTTGTTGAATACAGATCAATTTGTGAAAACACTGCCCACAGATTGTTGAGGGAAACATGATCTAAAATCACATTAGACGAAAAAGGAATTTCAAAGCTCTTAGTGGACATCTAATGTGCTTAAACGCTTGAATGAATCTGCCACTATTTAGGCGTGACTTTGACCCCATACTTAAATTCCTGTAGGCATTACCCCAGAGAACTTATATCTATTTTAACTGTCTAACTTCGTACCAAGTGCCACTGTCATGATTTCAATGTATATATAAACATGCTAAAATGGTGAAAAGTCATATTTGTTCCTAGAGCATTCTACCTTCAACAACAGTTTAAATCAACACTGCAAATAACAAAATAAGCATTATGTTTGTTAAGGTGAGTAAAAGTTTATACTTTAAAATTGCGTCTTTGAGTTTGCTATTAGGATGTGTGTGTGTGAGTTACTTTTAATTTTCTTCACACTTCGTTTTCTTGTTTCTTGTATAATTTACAGATACAGTATATTTTTTATTTAGAAACATTATTTTGTTTTCAACCTGATAAGAATTTTTGGTGAAACACTAAAATATCTCTAGTGCGAAATGGAAAATTAAGAAAATCTCAAATCCTAGTAGAATTGTTCGATAAAATTCCTCTTTTTCGTTTCCTTCTAAGACATTATATATCTGTGAAAAATCGGTTAAAAATAATAAAAAAATTGTTTCATGTATACCTAAAGGCATTTGAAAAAAGTATGTTGCCACAATACTTTGGATGTTTTCAAAATTACGTGAATTTTACATTCACTTTACTAAACTCTAAAATATAGAGTAATAAATTGAAAGTCTTATGTTTTCAAAACTTTGCTTCATTTAAAATTAGTGTTCATTCATATCTTATCACATTGAATTAATTCATGCGGTATAGTAAAATAAATTAAAATCTGTCTTCTTTGTTTCAACACACATTTTGCAAGATATGAATTCGATGTTTGTTTTCTATCCATATTGAAATTATATGTTACCTATATAAATGAATTGTTCGATTAATTTTGTTTCCACTTCCAGGCACTACTAGTTATTACATTGTCTGCAGTTGTATTTGCAAATCCTCCTGAAGTAAGTAGTGCAAAATGAATTTTTTGCAATTATTTAATTTACAATGGAATGCATAGAACTGATTTAAACAGAATTATACATAAAATATATTGAAATAGCATTAAGAAAGAGCATTTATTAATGCTATCAGAATGGTTTTTATCAATAATCATGCGTTCTTATCTATTTAATACGAAACGTTTCCTTTAATTACCTTTATTATCTGCCTTAATTACCATTACAGCAGATATAAAATATTGTAACAGATCATGTTGCGAAAAAAATCACTTCAAGTAACCTTTTTAAGAAATTTTGTTAAAATAAGGTTTACGATTTATTGTTGCGGGGATGTTAACAGAAAATAAAAAATATCAATTCTGAATGAATATAAAAAAGTAATCGAATGAAAAATTTAATTATATTATTAATTACATTAAATTATATAATGTAATACAAATCTAGCACAAATAACAGTAAAAATCTATAATAATTAGTAAATTATATTTAAGCTCTTAACTCAAATTTAGTGAATCGGTTTGGTATTTCAGTGAGATGTAAGTAGTCAAATTCTTAGTTATTTCAATTCTAACTAAATTAGAGGAAACATATACTATAGTGTATCCTCTGTTCCATTTATGATCACCAAAGCAATAGTAAACGTAAAAAATAACTCCACATTTTTATTTTAGCATCATCACCATCATCCCCATCCTTACAAATTCGGGTATGAAATTAAGGATCACCATGGATCTCAACACAGACATGAACATGGTGATGGTCATGGTCATGTTCAGGGAAGCTACGGATTCACTGACCACAGGGGAATCCATAGGGAGGTCCACTACACCGCTGACCACAATGGTTTCAGAGCTCAAGTGAAAACCAATGAGCCCGGAACAGCCAATCAGAATCCAGCAGCAGTTCATCTTCACTCCACCGCACAACACGATCATCACCATCATGCTCATCATGATCATGGCCATCATCAAGGTCACCATCACCATCAAGGTCAACAGAAAGTATACCATCATCAAGGTCATGCTCAAGGACACCATATCTAATTGTAATTTAGAATTTTGTCTGAGTTTTCTTATATTTAAATCCAGATTGCCAAAATAAAATATTTGCGTTTTCTTCAATCTTTCGTTTTCTGTTTGAAATTTTCAATTTTCATGCTTTCACCTTTCAAACTTGGATTGAACCTGTATTTCTAAGATTTACCAATTTTTATAATTTATAGTTTGAGCCAAATTTAAGGAATTTAATCAGAAAAATTAAAATGCAATTTGAGATTAAGCATGGGTATAATTAAGTGACATGACGGAAGCTATCGAATATCCTATCAAATGGAACGTCAAAGATAATCGGTTTCAGTGCTGAATATAAGGTTTATTCAAGAGCAATACAGCATCTTTAAGAAAATAATGCAAATTTGAACAAATGAAAAAAAATAACCAAATTTTGTTGCAACTATGTTTGAAAATAAACATTTTGTAAATTAATACAAGCAGATTTTATTAAAAACTGATTTTGTAATCAAATAATAAATATGAAGACTCGCATTTTGCTTTAGATAGTTGCTTTGGTATTTCCTACTTACCATTTACAGATAACTCTTACAAATCCTGATTTTTAACCCTTTATTTGTATTAATCTTCATATTTTTTATTTTTATAATAATCGTTCCAGCGGTTTAAAATAGGGATGCAACATCAATGTCAATGCTTTCAAAACATCGATGTATTGGAACCGCTGTTTTTTTAACATCGATGTTTATACTTTTCGATGTTTTTATGTTGTCGATGTTTTATTTTTAAATAAAAAAAAGTACAAGCATAAAAATTAAAAAAAAAATAACATAGTACAAAAATTTTTATAATCCGTAATTTAAATATACTTTTAGACCAAAGTTGTCAAGGGTGAATGGTGTGAAAAGTAGGGATTCTACATCGATGTCGATGTTTTATAAAAACATTGATGTATTTACCATTAATTTATTGGAGCCGATGTTTGTTTTAACATCGATGCTATAACATTATCCTTGTTTTTATGTTGTTGATGTTTTATTTTTGAATGAAAAAAGCACCATAGTAAAAATTAAGAAAAATAACCATACTATTAGGTATTTGTCAGTGATGGCGACATCTGTCATATCAGAAATAGTTTTTCCCTAACTGGCGGGATAATTAGTGAAAAAAGAAGTCGGCTTAAGGTGGAGAAAGTAAACAAACTTCGCTTTTTACTAACTGTAAATAACAAATATTGCGGTATATAATAATTATAGGCCCCAATATATTTTATTTACAGTAAATAAAAAATAAGTTTGTTGTGTTTTCTCCCCATTAGTTGATAAATAATTAAAAACATCTAACAATAATTATTGTTATGTACCTACCTAATTATACTTAATGTTAGTAGTACCTATGTCAAATTGTTGTAAATATTATTTTCTTTTATATTTTTCAATTTGAAAATAAATTATTTGTTAATTGTTCTTATTAATTCTTTGGACTTTGTTTGGACAGTTAAAAAAAGTCTTAGTTATAAATTAATAAACACGGCAAATGACAAATTAAATCCGATCCCCCACCCACCGGCGAACATTAATGTTTGAGCCAAACTTAATTAATAAGACATTAATGTTGAGCCAATGAGTAAACCAGTTTTAAGAAAAGGGGGGAAAAGGTTGCTGATGCTTAAAAACATCGATGGTTTTATCAATGTTATGATGGTGGGGCGTGTATTGATGATTATCAACATCGATGTTTTAATTTTGAACATGTTTTGCTGTTAATATCGCATCCCTAGTTTTAAATTACACATAAAAAATATTTTAAAAATTTTGTACTAACTGTGAAAGAGTAATGGTGAAAATAGACACAGTATTCAGGAGCAAATAATACATTTATAAATATTATCTCTTAGCTATTCTTTTATGTAGTTGAACGACAAGTATTTTAAGTTTTAATCAAGGAACATAAAGGACAGGTTATTAAAGTTTTGAAAGATGATTGGAGTGTCATAGGGCACGTTGTTCTGTGCAAGACAAGGTATATGTAGTATATAATCTATTCAAAGCAACTTGTTATAGGCCTTTGAAAATAGCATATTATTTGAAAATAGCTAAATATTGTGAAATTCGGATGGCAGTAAATTATGAGCTCCGCTTTTGAAGTAATTTTTTGCACTTTCTAAACATTTTAATCAATTTCTCTCTGTTTGACATTTATACAATAGACATTTCTACTGAAAATGTGTGCTGATTTAACTGTAAATAGAAAAATGATATCCATTAGTCCTCTGTTTCGTTAAAACAGTAATTTAAAAATGACTAATCTTGTTACAACTTAATATATTAAATGAATAGATAAAGTTTTAAATGAAACAAATTAAATACATTTCAAATATGAAATTGCAAATTTTTAAACTGATTAATTGTTTTATTAATAATTACGAACTGTTAAAATTAACCATGCAAGGAAATTTCTAAGACAACTTAATAACTGCTGTCAATTCATTTCGTAGTGATAATTATATATTAACAGCTAGCATTGGATTCAATAAATGTGACAGGGAATTAGAAATAACTATTAACACTACTATTCAAAAATAACCGTTTATCAAGTTTCTTTTATTGTTTTTACCCTGGTTTTAGAAATGTTTCAAGTCATAAAACAAAAGGGAAAATATATGGAATAAAAGATTAACCTTATAAATTTAAGGAACTTAAATAGCATGTCCTAGCTCCTCCTGTAAATAAATGGATCTTTAATACTACATTGTGACTGAAAATTTATGATATATTTATTTAGTACTGTTAAAGTAAGTAATGATTGTACAACTTAAGACTGTATGTCCTTGTGAATATTTAGGAACACTTTTAAAGGCATTGTTTTGTACAAAACTAAAAGCTACTTCCAATTATTTGACTCTGAATTTGGGACTTGTAATATCACGGAAAGTGCACTTACATACATTGAAACATTTCACAAGGTACTGGCTCGTAAACCCGTTAAGACTTTTTTTCACATCTCCGGTGGTGTACTGAAATTTATTTTTATTTCAAAACATTTTTTATTTCTTTATAATCCTCTAACCATTATGTTTGTTTTTGTACTCAGCATGTCGGACATCATAGAGCAATTAAAAATTTTGATATTAACATCTTTGTAACTCCCACTGACCACTTATCACTCATTTTTGACGTAGAGCAGGTCTTACCAATCGAAACTGGGTTACCAAGCTTAATTTCCGACTGTCACAAAAAAAGCGTGCAAAAAATGTATCAATTTGAAATATATAAATGATACATAAATGAAAAATATCGATTTGAAAAGAGCTTTAAATGAAGAATAAATGCTCATGGATCCTGCGGTGACGTCATCGGCTGATGCAAACGCAACACAAAGTCGAGTCACGAAAATGATCACTGCCGCTCACATTTATACAGTCTAGCTCCAGCCCTCCTTTATGTGAATACGACGTTAGAGGTGTCATTTGTTTCGTCTCTTTGAGTTTTATAAATACAAATAGAAATAAAACTTAAATGTTTAATACTTGTTTATGTATCGGATTTCAAAGTGTGTAAAATCGCAAAAATTTCAAAATGTCTTAATATATGCTTAGTAACCACCAGAACAATTATAGAAAACGTCAAAAGGAAGAAAAATCGAGAGATGGGGAATCCAAGAAGATCGGGACATCCGATGCTGCGTGTCTACGGGCTGGGAGGGATTTCTTGAAACTATAGACGTCGCTCTTTCAAGGTCAACAAATGCCTGATACGAGTGCTCCAAGTACCTCCACCACTCAATTCGACGCAAATAACGTATCTGATGACATGAACGTTTTATAGTCGAATGATGGAGTTCAATCCATAGAGGTCGATAATGAGCCACCTTCAACATCAACAGCAGATGCACCAATTGTGATATGAGCGATGAACATTTGATGTATGAAATTAGAACTGTAGTGTATTAATTTCTGTCAACTATCATCCACCATATGAACTCACTGACGTATTCTACGCCTTAAACTTAACGCCGTGTCCCAACACAGCCCCTTCCGGTTTTTTGTAATTATTCGATCAAATCACAAAGTGTGTGTATAGTCATCAGTGGTTGAAACTGCAGGATAAAAAGTGCATAAACATAAATACTTTATCAAACTAGGAAACCCCCTGCTCACTATCCGATTTAGTTCGCTTTGCGAACTATACTTTTCAACAATGAGGGGTAGAGGATTGCTTCACAATCCATCCCCATGTGGATCGCTGCTGGATTGATCCCGAACCTCTAGTACGACATTAATTGGAGGTTCCCTTCCCATTGCAATATTTTTCGGAGCGTCCAAGTAACGGAAAATTGCCTACTTATTTGCGAGATAAACGGATCCGTATATAAGCCGACCCCAGTACTTTAGCTTTAGAAAACGCTCCCAAAATTCTCGGTTCATACACCGAAATATAGTGTAAATAAAAACAAACTGTTTTTAAAAATGTCAAGAACAAAACAACTCATTTCCACATAAGAAAGGAAATATTTTAGCACAACATATTGTTAAAATTCAGAGAAAATATTATCATAATTTTGAAGGTTTTAGCTTCTCCGTGTTTGATGTAATAGTACTTCTTAATATTTTCATATTCGACTGTTGCTATGGAAACGGCGACCGAATATGCCGGTTCTTCTGAAAACATTGCAAACTCTAACGCGTGCTCGCAAATTTGATGAATGAATGAATTAAAATATATAACTGTTTATCGTCTGCGCGTGCTCCAAATTCATTAGCCCGTTGAACCACAAGACTCGCTATCATGTGACTCACTATTACCAATCACAAAACGAATAAACCTGAAAAAGACTGTAAATTTTTTTTTTCTCAATAGAAAGATATTGGATGAAGAGGCTAACTGTGATAAAATAAAGTTTGACAATGCGCGTCTTTTATAAAAGTTGACCATTACATTATCATATTTCGTCGTTAATCTTATTTTATAAAATATCTTTGTCAAAGAACTTTTATTGTATAATACCGACCTTGCATTGCGTTTTGCTACAGTGCAACCGCAATCAGTCATTGTTGAACTTTACTCTCAATCTTCACTGTACTTGGGTCATTTTTGTTAGTTTTTCTATTTTCTTCAGATGAAAGTTTTCTCTGAGGTTCCAAAATTTTATAGACATGCAAATCGCAATTTGGGAAACGCGCCTTTGTTTGTTCAAATTGTACTGTCATTAAAAATTTCAAGATAAAACTCCAAGGTCCAGAAATGGGATTTTTGGTATCTATGACAACACCGAGGAAAATATTTCAGCCTGAAATCGCTTTGGTGATGTTATTAACCCGCCATTAAAAAAATCTATGAGGATATTTGTTTCCACGTTAGGAAAAAAGATCATGAACATTTTCGCCCCCAGAAGCTGGCAGATACGTAATTTGAATAGTGTTTTAATAAAAACGAAACTTCGGATAAAAATTTGCAGCGATCCCTCTTAACCGACTAACTGTATCCGCAGCTACTTGCAGATGTATAAATGTAAACGTATCTGTTATACGCAGAAGAGACTACGACTGGATCCGAGTAGGCGTAACTATTCTAGCGCTGTATTCCAGCTTCTAGTATTTTCGTCATGTTGATATTTGTATATAGTTGTTTATTAATATAATAAATGTTGAATTCTATAATCAGAATTATTATTCACCAAACAACGATGCAAATTGAAACATTGAGAACGTTTCAACACAATAATGTATTTACCAGACTAAACCATTCTGATAAAAACAAGAAAGACCATTTTTCTTAGCAGTCCCAAAAAGGACCACAAAGATTACTTAAAAAATTATATAAAAATAAAAAAGGGAAGTTAAACATTCAATATTTCAAGAATCCGAAAGAAAAAAATTGTCCATGGGAGTAGCCTACAAAGTACAAAAACAAGATGACATTTAAACAAAATTCGGAGAATGATTATGATATGTAAGGCCTTTCATTCACTGTACATGAGCAGATTATTTTATTTTTCCAGTCGTAATTCACACTTAGTGTGAAACCTGCAGTATTACAAATATTTCCCTTAAATATTTTCATAACATTATTTACATCAAAACCTTGATGTCAGAATTTAGGCCTCATTTTCGTGAAATTTTGATGGCACCAAATAATACCCGTATGCACCATTGCGATGAAAACAAACGAAAATCACATTTTTTTGCTAAGTTTAATTACTGGTTTAAAAATTTTTGATAAGGGGATTTTTATCTTTTAGGGAAGCATATGAAATCAAATTGAACTTAAGAAGTAATTTAAAATTTCTTATTGCACTTCTAGAGTGAATAAACGGGTTTAAACGCGTGAATGAATATGCCACTTCTTATGCGTGGCTTTGACCGCATACTTGAATTCCTGTGGGCATTAAACCCATGGAACTGAAATCTATTTTGAAAGTCGTACCAAGATCCACTTTTCAGTTTACAATGTATATATACGCGGGCTGAAATAGTGAAAATCATTCGTTCTAAGAACATTCTAGCTTAAACAACAGTTAAGAGCAGCACTACATTTGTTACACAATAAACATCATGTTTGTTAAGGTGAGTAAACTTTAATAAATTTGAAGAACTTGTTTCGGTTTTATATTTGAACTCGTTCCTTACAATTTTCTTATCACTCAATGCTTTTTTAGCTTTCTAGATCATTTATACGTAGTACAGATTTTACTATCTAAGCATTACGAGGTTTTAGAGTTGTGTATTATTACTTTCCCTAAGACGCATGTAATGATTAAATAACCACATGCACACCGGTTACAAGAATCCTAGAAAGTAAAAGTCAAGATCAAAACTGTTAAGAAATCATGCAGGAAAGTCTCTTGATAGCAGAGCGAATATGCGCGTGTAAAACCCTCAGACTCAAGATTACGAAATTTTCATTTTCCTAAGTTTTGAAAATGGATAAGAATATTACAAAATTATGTCTAATGGAATACTAAAAATTAAGAGAGAATTTCAAATTCAAATTTCTTTTCAGTAGTTTCGTTCTACGACTCCCCACACAGTCGTAGAACAGGAAAAGAGAAAAATAATAAACCAATTTTTTTCGTATATATATATATCGCGGTAAAAGGAAAAGCTTGTCTTCCTGATAATTAGTTTTCAAAATAATGTGGGTCTTTCTGTCACTTAGTATCCTATACATTGTTTTCACACTGAAAGAGGATTTGTTTATTTTAGATTAATTAATTAACTTTCTTTTAATTTCATTTCCAGGCTTTTCTAGTTATTGCTTTATCTGCAGTTGCGTTTGCAAATCCTCCTGAAGTAAGTATTTCAAAAACATTCATTGCAAATATTTTATTTACAGAACAATGCAAAAAAACACATTTAAAAATGAGCAACAGAATCATCAAACTTCATTACGTATTTTTAGGGAAAAAATACATTTATTACTAGTATCACAACAGTTTCGATTAATAACTATTGTCTAGCTACCTCGAGGACGGCCTCAGACGCAAAATCTGCCCCTGTTTGTTGTCATGGAAACGAACATGATCCTATTTTTCATTGGGGATGCTTGAAGAAATGCTTTTTCGAAATATATTTATTAAGATTGTAATTTTCGGAACGAAAACATCAAAACTAGTAAAATACCCAATTCAGCTGGTAACGTTCGCCAAATATAAAATGAGTTTACGTCATTGAGAATCACTACTACCCAAAATGAACGAGATTTATTTCTATTTTAACCACCACTTCCCAGGCGTGATATCTGAAGCAGTTCATGGTGAAAACATTTTTTTTTCTTTAATAACCTCAATACTAATTACAGCAAATTTGAAATAGTGTTCGGAAAGGGTTATTTAAAGTTACTAATGTTTCGAAAATATTTATACAATAATTTTTGCGAACTTTAACATAGCAATTGCATAATTAACATTCAATGGAGAGTGGAAAGTATGGTGAAGTATAAAACTAAATTATACTTCACATCTGACTCAAACACATCACTCAAACTCCTTACCTAAGGGGGTCTGGGACACAAAATTCTAAAATCTTTAATTTTACTGATTTTGTTCTGAAATTTTTTCTGTAGGCATATATTGTATTTTGTAATTATAATAAGTATTTTATATTTTTAAAACTTCTAATTTTTTTTCATTAAATTAAAAATTTAAAGATTTTGACTTTGGGCAAAATTGATATACCTTAAAATATTTTATAACAAATCACTTCATTTTTGGATAAAAGTTCAAACTATAAACTGTCTTCGTGATTTTTGGTTAAAACAATTATAAAAAGTTTTCAAAAATATTTTGTTCAAAAACTATATAAAACATATGGAATACAAAGTTCGAAAAATTATAGAAAAAAAATAATCTACCTATACACAATTGCTGAAGACAAATTTAAGAAATATATTTGAAAAGTAATTGTAGAAAATTTCATTCATTTTTGATAAGTAGTTTTTAAGTTATATCCATTTTTTTCACTATTAAAATCCCATTTTACAGAAAAAGACAAAAAGAGCGTTAAAAATAATGAAAATATTCAAGCTATTAAAAAGTACTTTTGAATACTTTATGTTTGTTTAAAATCCTCCTGGATAGTATTCTGTATTATTTCTTAGTTTTACTGTTTTATTCAATTTAATTTTAGCAAGTTGGACTTTTTCCTATAACCTTTTAAAAGTATTTGTGGACTTCATCGTCTTTTTTCTGAACTGACTACAGTCCTTCTTTTTGGAAAGAGTTACTGAAGGTTTTCCAGGAGTAAAGAAAGAAGATTCTGATATATTTTTTACACTGGATGTAAATCCTTTACTGGAATCATTTTATGTCTTATCCCTAATGGCCCTTTCTAAGGCTATAGTTACACCTACCTTAGAGGCATTAAAAAATTTTGGACAACGATTTCAAATCATGATATGAAGCGATTCATTGCGGTTTTGGGTATCCCCTTAAGGTCAGATAAGATCATTTCAAAAGTTTTCGTAGCGTAGTTTATTTGAGTTAGAAATAAAAAAGAGCTGTAAGGAGCAGACTTTAAAACAGTTTGTTTACATTATCTGATAGTTAAGACCACGTTGACATGTGGCGTTTCAATGCGCGTATGGCGATGCTAGCAAGGTCCCGCCATTGAATAATGTTTATTTATTAATCAAATTCAAATATCTATCTTTGCGACCTTGAAGAGCGGGACCCTGATAGCCTCACAAATTGCACGTTTTACGCGCCTCATGTAAACGGTGCCTGAGACACTTTTGATTTGCAGCTGTCATGTTATATAAATCCAAATATTTCAGGTTCTATTTTCTCATTTTATTCTGAAAAATCTATAACATTTTTTAGATAGTAAAAAAAGTGGACTTTTTCATCTTTTGAGTCCCAAACACTCCTAAGTTTAGTGAACCAATTTGAAAGTCCTATCAGATGTAAATAGTTTAATTTATAATTATTTGACTTGCTGATAAATGAAGAGGTCGTTATTACAGTTGAATATTTGTTCCCTTTTTGATTACCAAAATAAAATTAGAGACGGCAATTACAACATCTTTCTCTTAGCATCACCACCACCAGCCCCATCCTTACAAGTTTGGATACGACGTTAAGGATCATCACGGATCTCAATTTAGAAAGGAAGAAGGCAATGGTCAAGGCCATGTTCAAGGAAGCTACGGATTCACTGATCACAGGGGAATCCACAGGGAGGTCCACTACGTCGCTGACCACAATGGCTTCAGAGCTCAAGTGAAAACAAATGAGCCCGGAACAGCTAATCAGAACCCAGCAGCTGTTCACCTTCACTCCACTGCAGAACACAATCATCACCATCATGCTCATCATGATCATGGTCATCACCAGCAAGGACATCATCACCAAGGTCATCAACAAGTATACCATCATCAAGGACATGCCCATGGACACCATCATGGTCACCATTTGTAACTGTAATTTAGAATATTGAAGTAATTTCTCGTATTCAAGTCTTTTCTCTCGCCAAAATAAACTTTCTCGTTTTCTTCTACCAATATTTTCTTTTGAATTTGTTTTCAATTTCCGTCTTCCATTTCTTCAATATTCAGCTCTTCAAAGTTGGATTGAACCTGTATATTTTTTATTTACCGTTTTCATCATTTAGACCTTTTGAAAATTTTCTAATTTCAGGAAAGCGATGATAAAAGTTTAAAATACATTTTAGGAGTAGGAATGAATCTAATTAAGCGATTTGATAGATTGACTACACAACGATGGGATTCACTACAAAATAATGTAATGAAAATCTACATAGCACACTGGATACATGCTGAAATTACTACAATGCATTCACTAAAAATGATATATCTCCTTTCATAAAACTATAAACTGTTTGGAATAAATAAAATTATTACCAAATATATATTAAAAAATTATGAAAACAAAATACGGTCAAAATATGTAGAAAATCCAAGTTTTACTTATATATGTACTATTGGGGAGGATTTGTAGTTTCAATGTTATACTAAAAGTATCTTGAGAATAAGCTACCTACAAAAACCTTTTAAGATTATGCTTTCTCCCCAATTATATTTGTTAATTTGATAACAGATTGGATACTTTAATGTTTGCGAAATTATGCATCAAAACTATTTGAAACAATCAAATCAACCAAGTGAACCTTTCTATAAAACAAGATTATATTTTAGAGACTTAACAATGCTTTATTAACGCTCAACATAATATTAGACATATTTCTCAGAGTACATAAAAAACAAAAAGTACATACATCCATCAATTTTATTTACTCACATTATCGCTTGAGATAAGTGAATGACAGGTATTTTTAGTTTCAATCACTTGTTCGTAAAGGTAGATATTAAACATTTAGTAACATCATATTTTGCAAAAGGCATCAGTTCCAAACTGTATTTTACAGGTTGTTGGAAGTGTCAAAAACATTTATATTTTAAGGCTTATACAATTTGATCAGGCATAGAGGGGTATACAAAAACTCTCGCGACAGAAGAAATGCAAGATTTGTAGTTCTCATATCTCGTAAACTGTAAATGATATACTGATAGTTAAAATTTTGTTGGGAAGAGGATTTGGTGGTGTGCAGTGTTGGAGGGAGGAGCGTTGCCAACATGTGATCACTGAAATTGGTGTAAGTCACGTAGCGTTAGGGCAATGTAGTTGAAGAAAGTTTTCATTATGTCGAAAACATTGCAAATGAAATATGAACAGAAATGTAACAAACGCGTATCATTGGAAAGAAAATCCAAAATGAATCCGAAAAGCAAAAATTGAATAATGTCAAACAAAGAATATTGTATAGAGCGTAATAAAGCCGAGCGCTAACATCGCACCGGCAGGATTGACTTGGAAGGTCTATCAGGGGAATTTGTGCCCAATAGAACTCCGGGTACCAATGTCGTTATTCTTACCGGTTATTTCAGTCTATGTAACACAAAAATAATTGCTAATATACTGTTTGCAACGTGAGTTCAACTTCCCACAATAGAGAAGCTATACACACACACTTCAAGTTCTTGAAGTGTGTGTGTGTGTATAGCTTCAGTAAGAAACATCAATGTAAATACCTTGCTATACATATTTTACTTCTCCAGCTTGTCCGCTTTTGAACCTTGAGCCATAGAACCCAAAATCCAAATCCTAATTTTTCCAATCATCAGTCTTTGGTATATACAATTAGACATACTTCATTCATTTATTTATAACGACCAAGACCTTTTGCTCATTTAGATCTTACCTTCCTCTATTAACACAACGCGAGTTCCAAACTCGATCCAACCAAAAAAAAATCTGTCATTGCCTATGACGTTGACGTGGTTTGGAAGTTTAGACTGTGAAATACCAGTTCAGGGGTTAATCCCGTCATCTGACCGAGCTTCAGAGTTAGGGATTGAGCTCGGATCAGCGTCAATAGCTCGTTGTGTTTCTCAAGCGCGACGCAAGTTCAACTACCATTTATTAACACAAAGGTGAATTCACGTTTTACGCGATTGGGTTCGAGTATCTTTACTCAACCCTATTTTTCTAAGTCCGATACAATAAAACTAGTACAACTCTAGCTACAACTACAAAACTAGATAATAAAACTAGTACAACTCTTTTACGCGAGTGTCTGGAGCTATTAGCTCCGACTCACGGCATATATTATCCAACCTAAAAGCAATTACAGTGAAGCCCCGATATAAAGTGACTCTCATTTTACGATTTCCCAATTATAACATCATTTTTCTTTGGCCCCAAAAAATTTCCTATACTTTCAATGTTAAAAAATACCGTATTTAGCGTAATCACATCGAAATATTTCCCGTATTTAACGGTTTCTTCGGAGTGTAGAATCAAAACGATTTTCTTAAAATAGTCACAGTTTAAAATAACAGACAGTTCTTTTCGTGTCAGTACTAATACTAAAAACATTAAAAAAAAAAAAACAGTAATTTTGAGAATGAGTCCCACCCCTCCCGACACGACACAGGCATCTAGCAAATTCGCATTAAAATCGCTCTACTTGATGTATCGAACTAGTGTAAAATTTTCCGCAGATTGCGAAAGTTTCATTATCTTTAAGGATTGCGAAGATAGAAAACTCAAGTAGTCATTTTTGTGTTCGTAATGAATATCTTCGTCAATTGCAAACTAGATATACTAAAAAACATACAAAAATAATAACTGTGGCGAATGATGTTAATGATTTAGCTAGTAAAAGCAAAACACACACCGAAATAACAGATTTCTGTAAGCAATAAACTATTGTAAAGGAAGATATAAAAGGTATGTTACTGAAATTAGTCTTTATTTCATGCTCTACCCTTTGCTTTTCTCCGACCCCGATTTACTGTTTTCCCGTATATAGCGTTTTTTTCCCGGTACCTTGAAATACGTTAAATTGGGGTATCATTGTATCACTAAACAGAAAATAATTAACAATTGACTGGAAAGTATAGAAACTCGTTAAAAATTTCTCCAAGGAGGCTCACTTTGTAACAGAAAACAAGATATGTTCCAATGTCTCCTCTTCAATCAAAGAAACGAGGTACTTCTCGAACCTACAAGATGGAACCTAGGTTTTAGCAGACTTTTTAAGTTATTGAATAAAACTTATGATGGAATTAACTAATAATTTTTCTTGTTTCTTAATTAAGCCATTACTTTAATGTAAGTATAACTTCATTTCAAGCTATTAGGATGAACGTTCAACAAAGCGAAAATTCAAGAGTTGGAATTTTGAACAGCAATAAATCTTATTTTATCTACTAGGCAGATATTAAATAGTTTTGTTTCTTGTTGGAAACTGGAGTGGGATTTCGCAAATGTGGTTAACACGAAGTTCACGAACAGTGGATATGTAATATAAAATGGTCTATATGTGTTCTGTATAACATTCGCTTTTTCTATTCAATCCTTTATGAACTCAAATGTAATTCAAAATGTAAGAAATAAGAAAATTTGCTTAAAGTTAATACAAAATTTTCACACTCATTTGACTTAGAATAGAAGACTTAACGAACTATCAGCTAAATTATTCATTGTTATTCTAACAAAATTTATTAAACGATAGCAGATTTGTGGTATTACCACACATTAGACATTAAATTATCTTGGAAACAGATTGGTTTAGGAAATATCTTGGATTAATGAATCTAGCACCATAATCATACACTAATTAGTTGCATTTTGATAAAATAATAAGTGCAATTGTAGTAAGTCAATAAGTTCAATAAGTTAATTAATTTCAATGGTGAGGTGAGGTTTTTCTGCATTATTTTTGCTGTGAGTACAAGCCATTCTTAAAAGTCTGCCCCGTTATATGGTTTATAAAAAATAAAAACAAAATGAAGCTTTCGACAAATTGTTGATATAAACTTATACTGCACCTTTTAATTAGCACCAAACAATATTTTCCATTTTAATGAAAATACCGCTAAGAACTAATTTCTCGCTTTTTATTAAAACAAGTAATAAACATTAGATGTTAAACAGTAAATTAAAAATGTCAAGATCTGTGTATTTTAATTATTCTAGACCAACAAGTGATGATATTTAAATTGATTGATTTTTACTTTGCGTAAATGTTATATTTATTCTTGATAAACACACTTAGTAAGGCTCAGAGAGTGGAAATTCTAAATTTTCGTTTTTCCGAACTATATGTTTTGACTGCGCGTTTCACTTGTAAAGCGGTTATATTTATATTAGTCGTCCCGAAATTTCGTTGAATATATTGACTAGTAAAATAACTTTTTTAACTATATATTTAACAAAATTTAACCTGAAATCAAATTGTATTTTAGTTATTCTAGACCAAAAAGGGGTGATATTTCAGCTTTTTTTTTTTTTTTTACTTTGCATGAATGTTATATTTATTTATGAGAAACACACTTAGTAAGGCTTAGAGAGTAGAAATTCCCCATTTTCTTTTTTCCGAACTATGTGTTTTGACTAGGCTTGTTTCACTTGTAAGTCAACGATATTATATGATATGAAATTACTTTTTCAACAAGATCTCTAACAAAATTTAACCTGAAATAAAATTGAACTAATGAAGGAATTTCAATAACTTCAATTGACATCTGGAATGTATAAACGAGTTTAAGCGCTTGAATGAACAAGTCACTTCAAATGCGTGACTTTGACCCTTAGTTTTATTGCTGTAGGCATAAACCCCAAGGAACTGATCTCCATTTCAAATGTTGTAATCCGTACCAAGTGCCACCTTTAAGTTTGCGATGCATATATAAGCATTCTGAAATTGTAAAACTTCACATTTGTTCATAGAAAATTCTATCTTAAACAACAAATAAAATCAGCATTGTAAGCTAAACTTCAATCATGTTCGTCAAAGTGAGTATATTTTAGAATGCAAAATATAATTATTTTTTATTTATGATTACATGTAAATTTTTAGTTTTATATTGGGTTTCGTAGTTTTATAGCCTTCTTACTTTGCGATCTCATTTTTGATTAAAATGTTTGGATTTCTCTCAATCAATAACACTTTTGAAGTGCATAACCACCGTTTTGATGCAGTTTATAGATAACAAGTAAAGTTGTTCAGAAAAAATGGAAGTGTTTTGTCATCATGGATGGAAAATTTTCATTGTTGAACAGATAACTGTTGTATAGGTTTGTTTTTGAAATAGGTTTTGTCAAACATATTGTTTATGCTGCATAAATTTCAATCAGTCTATCAGAAATATATTCTTAATGAGTAGTTGGAAATGGTTTATTGGTGGAAAAAATATCATTTATAAGGTGCTCTACAGTGGCTAGACTCTAACCTGGCTCTTTAAGATTAAAAAACAAAAAGTAATAAATTCCAAATCGTAAAAAGTCGGTAATTCCATGAAATTATTTAAACAAATAAAATAAGCTTTCCCAGCGATTTTAACACGCAATTTAATTTATTAATTATGTATATTTTGTTAATATCGCACCGAGCTACTTCTTCGCAGTGAATCTTAAAAACTATAAAAAAATGATCAGTGAAGTTTTTGAAATGTTTTGCTAGATATAATTGTAACACAAGTTACCCTTTGTTTAACTTACATATAGAATCGAAAAGTATGAATCTTATTTTCTTTTTCATTTCCAGGTATTCCTAGTTATTGTATCGCTTGCAGCTGTATTCGCAAATCCACCTGAAGTAAGTATTATTGAAAAGTAATGTCACACATACATGTAGAAGTACTAAGAAGTAATATTGAAACTTAAACTGTAGAATTTTTTTTTCGTCCTATTTCCATACTTTCGGTACATGAAATTCTAGTTGAAGTAGAATACTTACAGTCAGTAGCGTGGAATTAAACCTCCAGCACCAAACCCATCCTACTAGTATGGATCTGGTGATGAAGGTTTATTTCGCTTTCAATTAAGGATAACATCTCTCTATTAAAAAAAGTTACCGCCGCTGTCGCAGGATTGAAAACTGTGTTGTTTAGCTCGATTCTTAGACGGTTTCTCGAGAAAGTACGGATCAGAAAAATATTAAATTAACATGGTTTGTTCTTCATCGTGTTCCCTAGACAATTGTAAAGAACTTTTTTCGATGCGGTTATTAGTTTAGGGTTTATTAAGTGTCAATGTTGAGAAAGCGAAATTTCTTCCGCGAGTGAGCAAAACATACAAATTTTCAGTCTTCAGCCGTAAGTTTTTTTTAAAGAGTACCTCTCAACGTAAATTTTTGCAACTCGTCAAGTTTTTTTTGGAAATTTCAATTTGTTTTTTGATAATATTTTTTTGAAATTCGGGAAAAACCGGGACATTTTAGTTTCTTTTTTTTTAAAACTGTCATATAAAACTTATACTATTAGTTTTTAATTTTGAAAATATCGCAGTATACCTCAGAATGTACTATTTCTTACTGTATAATTATTTTTGAAATTGGTTAATAAATAAATTCGATGTGATCAAAAGTTGATCACACAAAATTCGGAATCTTTGGAAAATTTTGCTACTTTTTGTTGAAACTGTCATATCTACAGCTTAATACTATAATTTTTTAAATTTGAGAGCATTTCTGAATACATTACATTATTGGCGAGCGTAAGCAAGCAGGGGGCGGAGCCCCTTAGTTATTATAAAATAGATTAAGCGATTTTATTTATTTATAAAAGTTTTTGATTTCCATGGTAAGACGTTGACTTCTGCGTAGTTCTTCCGCCGTATTTATTGTACCCGGCGCCTTCACCAAACTGTCGCGTAGATGTATCGTGGGTAGGCGGACAAACCTGTTTGTGTATATTCGCTAAAGGCGAGTGAGGACAAAGATTGCTGATCACAAACTCAAGACATTATTAACCTGAACTGAGTGCTACATCCGCTTTTATACATTTCACATAACGACTCGAATATATCAGACTTGGAAAGTTCTTGAAATGAAGTAATACAGAACATAAGTACACTCTCGAAGAAGCGAGACACAAACACAAATTAAACTTTAATAAAAATCTATTTTTAGTCAACTTGCTTCGAATGCAATTCAAACTCGGTACCCTCCTCTTCGCTCTCAGATACCGACTGATCCACGATATTCACAGACGGAGGGACTATATATTAAAAAGCATTTCTCATTACTTAAAAAGTATTTTTCCTTGTTAAACTAAAATTAAATGTTTCGAAAACCAATATACTTCCAAGAACCAAACAGTAAGTCCTCTTTGAAGGCTGTATTTACTTATTCCTTCATATTGGTTAATCCATGATACATTTTTACCAAGATTACAAAGGAATATATGTAATGAGAGGAATTACTAACGCTCTTTTTTAAATTACAAAATTTTTCACTAAAATATACTTCAGTAGGTAAAATAGGATTATCCTTCCATGTTTTAAACAAATTCACTTGTTCAAAGGTCTCAAGATTGAGTTTTGTATTTTTAATTATCACGCAATGGACATAACACAAAAACCTATTGATGACGTTCTAGTTAATCCTCAAGATAAAAAAATCCGACGGTAACTCTTCATGATTTTGAACTACAGTTGGATGACCCAATTTTCAGGGGCACCCCATTGTACAAAATTCCACACCAAGACAGCGTAGGCCCGTTTGAGGCCACATCATATTTCACGAGCACTAGTCACCAAGAAAATGGGAGACCAATGGTTGGATCGAGTCTCCAACTTGCAACCGTCCTCTTTCTAAGTGATTGACAACTGGGTTACGGTGGTCATTAAAAATAAGGAAACAAACTAAATGTAAATTTATAATAAAAATAAGATAAAGATGCCAAAACTTCTTCAATAAAATCAGTTGTACTAAATCGTAATTCCCCTTATACTGTCAGGAAAATTAAATATTTCCCTTCATTTGAAATTACAGGTAACCAAAAGGTTTCTATTATTTAAGCAATGCATATTCAAAAATTATCGTAAAACTACGCGCGTTTGCCCATAAATGCACATTTACTTATAACACCTACACTACCCTGCAATAATGGACCGGGTGCCAGGGGATTTGCATAAAATCCGACAACTTGTTTGGAGTGTATTTCGTGATATAGCCTGGAATCTTTGCATGTTGTTCTTTAGCAATTGAACGCCGAAGCCTGCATGAATATTTTGGACAATGGGTTCTTCCTACGCTCTGGCAATTTTATGGAATGGACGAATGTTACTTCCAGAACGACAACGCTCCATGTCATGTTGCAGCCTCTGTCAAGCAGTGATATCAAGATTGGATGTAAAAAATCTTCCATGACCTGCTCATAGTCTCGACCTAAACCCCATAGATCATTTGTGAGACGAGTTAGAGCGACACTTATGAACCAGGGAACCGCGTCCGAAATCTACAGCTGAGCTGGCGACATTCTTGCAGCAGGGATGAACACAAATACCCATATCTGTGTATCCAAACCTTGTTGAAAGCATGCCCAGAAGGATTGCTAGTGTAAATGCAGCACGTGGAACACCATCCCCCTACTAAAACATGTATTATTTTCCTTATAGTATAAGGAAAAGAATACTAGGTATAAGGCTTATACCATCACATCTTACTGTCCGGTACTTTATTGTAGAGTAGTGTATTTAAGAATTAAAATTTAAGTGAAGTACTCCATTAAATATATTAATTGGTTAGTTAAATTTTTATGTGATTTATATGTACGGGTGATTCTTCTACAAAGTAAGTTAAAAATAGATTAAATAATCTTTGGATTTTTGTATTATAGCATCACCATCATCACGCTCAACCCTACAAGTTTGGTTATGAAATTAAGGATCATCACGGATCTCAACACAGACATGAACATGGTGATGGACATGGGCATGTTCAGGGAAGCTACGGTTTCACAGATCACAGAGGAGTCCACAGGGAGGTGCATTACGTCGCTGACCACAATGGCTTCAGAGCTCAAGTGAAAACCAACGAGCCTGGAACAGCCAATCAGAACCCTGCTGCAGTTCATCTCCATTCTAGCGCTCCCCATGACCATCACCATCATGCTCATCAAGAGCATGGCCATCATCATCAAGGTCATCACCACCAGGGTCATCAGCAAGTATACCACCATCAAGCCCATCCTCATGGACACCATCATGGGCATCACCATCAAGTCCATCATCAGGGACACCATCATGGGCATCATCATCAAGCCCATCATCAAGGACACCATCATGGGCATCATATCTAAGTGTACATTAGAGTGCATTGCAGCATTTTTCGCACTTAAATACACATTGCCAAATAATTGTTGTATGAAACATAGTTGCAAAAATATTTGATATTTTTTAATTTGTATTATGAATAAATTTGTATTTCTATTCAAGTTTCTTGTTTATAAGTATTCGTACATAGGGTATTAAAAAATCATGATTTTAAAAAAATCATTAAAAATAGATATATTAAACTTAAATCGGATTTTTTAAACTTTAAAACAGACTTTTTTTATTTTAATTAAGTCATTGCCTCTAAAAGTTCAACTCTAGAAATAAGGAAGGGGTCTTTTGGTCCTCTCGCTTTTGAACGCGTTGTTTAACGCTCTTTAATTCCCTTGCCCATTGATTAAAGAAGTAGATATTTCATGACTTTTAATTATTTAGCTCATATATATTTAATAATTTTGGATTAACTGTCATAGAGGCGGATATAATGAAGCGTAAACCTAAAAGATGGGAAAAGGCCAAAAAAGCCCCTATTGCATACCGCAGTGATGAGCTAAACATTGATGAGCATTCCTGATTCATGGCTATAATTACCTTGTAACGTCATTGAAAGTAGTTTTATTTTGTCTTCCCCTCTATATCCTCTTTCCAAGCATTAAAAATCCTTCCATCTGTGAGTTAAGGTTAGTAACACAATGAGTACGATTTAGTAGCATTGATTGGCAACGTACTTTGGTAAAAGAGAAATATAACCAAGGATAATTATTTTACACCCTTAAACAATCTTACATCATTAAAAACATTTGAAATCAAAATGCACAAGTCGTGTAAGAACACTGAGGAAAACCCACAAAAAGGTGCCCCCCTCCAAAAAAACCAAGCAAAGATGGGAATACCTCTTTATTACACGATATTATTAAGAATAGGCTCAAATACAAGGCTTACTAATTGTAAGGGGAAGATGAACAAAACCGCTCTATTTATAAGTTCTTTTTACCTTACTGTTACCGCCGATAATAGTGAGAAGACCCGAGAAATCGTACACTTTAATAATCAGACTCAGTACGGCGTTGACATTTTTTTTTTTATCCTACGCCCAGCTCAAGGCCTTTCGGCCATACGCTGTCTTGCCGTCCAATATAGCGAATAAAGTCCTTGGGGAGAAGTATCCCTGGTGTCAATGTCCTGTAAACTAGAACACTCCGCAAGGTGTTGTCTGTTCATAAAACCATCGCTACAAAGCGGACAGATCGGGGAGGTAGCCACCCCAATCTTATGTAGGTGTTGTTGGAGATAGTCATGTCCGGTTAATAAGCGGAAACAGGCCACTCCAATCCCTCTTGGTAGATCAGTAGGGATTCTTACCTTGTTACTCAATAGGCAATCCCAACTCCTTCCCTGTATATCCCTCTGATACTGCAGTTTTCTTTGTTTCTTAAACTGAGAATTGCGGACCCAATGGTACGCCTGTATACTACAAAATCGGTATCTCGTCTCTGGTCTATGCAGTACTTTTAACATTTTTGACATGTGTGGGATAAATGCTTGAGTTTTGTATAAAGAAATGACAGGACAGAAGAAAACGTAATGCATCTAAAAGTAATGCATTAAATGTTCAGATGGATATTGGTGAGATTTCATTGGGATTAACTTTCACATTCGAAATTTCAATTCCATAAATACCGAATAATTGTACTAGTAGTGTAAGGAATTATTAGGGATCAATGACAAAAAATTCCCGAGGAACCTTAAATAAAAAATAATTTAACACATTACACAAAAGAAAATGAAGTGTTTTTAAAATTCCCAATTTTAAATATTTTTGTGCAAATTTGAAATACGATAGGGTTACTGCAGAAAACCTTTTTGATTTTGACTAGGCGCCTGTTTTTTAACAGACTACAAGTTGCAGTGTATTAAATTTTTATAATTTGCTGTATGTGAGAGAATATATTTCTAGCATCTTCATCCTATCATATGAAAAATGACAGTTCAGATTTGGAAACGTGCAATTTATTGCCAAATGTGATATTTGAAACCCATTCTGATGAACAGGCTGTTGGTCAATAACTCAGAATGGAAATACATATTTGTCTCGTAATTTGAATTTTAATCATCAATGAATACTGTTGTTTAATGTCTTCAAATTGAGAATGATTTCCAGTATAGTTTTGGGAATAAACTGAGTAAAAGCAAAGTTCTTATTTGAATAAAATAACATGCATCTTCTTCATTTTCGATTTTTATAAACTTAATATTGATGGTAATGTTAATTTTTAATCAACGTCGAACTAGAGCAACACAAAGGGCTATTGAAGACAGTCCGGGTTCAATCCCCTAAGGGAAAGATCCGAGAAACTTAATATTGAAAAAAGGAGAATAAAAAAAAAAAAAAAGATTGAAATTAATGATTTTTTTAATAACAATAACATGTACTTAAATAATGCTGATTTAAATTGGCATTCCTAGCCGTACTGGATACTAGCATGGATTGTCTATACAAATTTCAGGAAAAATTTAAATTCGGACTATAACCACGTATGAAATTCTAGATAATTTTACAATTTAAAATCCAGATGATAAAGCTTTTGATGGAAATATTTATTAATTGTAGTAAAAGATCAACTTTTCATATAAAAAAAATATATATTTAAATAATAATTAAGTACAAAAAATAAATACCTTTCGTGTTTTTACATATGTTAATTAAATTAAACGTTTTGTACGTAATGGAATATGTGTGGAATGACTTACATGTGTAATTCTGCTCGAATCTTGCACCAAAAACTCTAATCGTACCAACGATGCTTCCAACCAGCTTTGCCTTTGTTTTCCTACCTTATTCTTATTTAATGAATGACCCGTTATGTTGCTCCAGTGCTACGTTAATTAAATACCTGACGAAATATTTAACGACTTAAAATGTCTAATTCCCCCATCAAATCTTAAGCAGCATCATGGCAATAATACTTCGCCCGACGTTTAAGGCGAACACTGTAGCAGCTACCACACAAATGGACAAAAATGATTTCCGTGCAGTGATTAAATATTTTTAATTGATGTGGTCGGCCTCCCAGATAAAAGAGGAGTTGCATAAAGCGTATGGGGACGTAAGCAAATTACCATCGTTTTTATGTTTTATTTCAGGATAAATGGGGACAAACCTGTACAAAGTGTAAAACGTTTTCTGGTCGTCCAGTTGAGGTTATCTCAAAGATATCGTTGACAATTCTATGGTATCACTGTGAAAGATCGTTGTATGAAAGTGCACCATATTGCTGAGAATTGCAGATCAAAGAGCTCTGTTCACAATAGGTGCCGGGATTGTTGACATACGAGCAAAAGGCATATGAAAGGACACTTTAATGCAGTGTTTAGTGATATTTTACGGACATTTGTGTGACATTTTGTGAACTAGTGTGCAGTGTGGACGAAACATGTGTCCACCACTACACACTAGTTTAGACAACTGAAAACAGTGGTAAAAGTGGCCCAATCAAAGCGAAGATCGATTATTTTATTGACTGAGAATACGATGATCTAATCATAATCCATATATATAAAAAAAAATACCACTCAATTAATGACTCCCCCACTCATCACTGTATCTCAAAAACTATAAGTCCTATGAAGCCGAAATTTTGCAGGACGATTCTTCTTAAACTGTAGAGGTGCACTAAGAACGGATTGTGAAAAATTCGACTCCTTAGAGTCCTAAAATTGACCTAAGGCCTCGGCCAAAAGCAAATTGAAATCGCCATAGAAATAGCATTGAGTATAAAACGATTGATGTCCGCAGATCAGATTGCTTTACTAGTATTGATCGAAAAACAATTTTTTTAAAACAAATTAAATAATATTCATGCTTGAAATTACTTTTTACTTCTTATGATGAAAATAATATTTATAAATATTTGATTGATGAAGAAAGAATATTTAAAGAATTTAATTTTAGATAAATTGCATATTGTAATGGAACACGAAAGCCCAAAAGAAAAACTCATTGATCATAAATGCGTAATTTTGCTACTCGGTATCTGGCAATGTCAGAGTTAGTGTTCAATTTTTTAATTTAATTTGTAATTCGATTCTGCGTTTGGGTGTTTGATTTAACAGCGAGATGTTGAGATCATACTTGAGTATTCTCAACTATTATAAATATGTGTTATGAATTGTTCTATTTCAATACATATTCATGAAGTCAAAAAGTAGAAAAGATTTGTTTTTAGAATTTTGCATTTTTTTTCCTCCAAGGATGGGAATTTTGTTTCTGTTTGTAGATATGTGTTACGGTATATTATCTATTGCAGAAATATAATTTAGGAGTTAGATTTTAATAATTTATTTATTTCCTACAATATATCGCTTGACAGGGGGTAATGTCTTGGTGGTATATTGCTATCAACCTGCTTTTAAATCTTTGGTTTAATACATAATAGTGTGAAGATTGCTGTATCATAAAATGAATAAAATATACGCATCAAAGTATATTTAAAGCGTGTAATTTCTTATTTTAAAATAACTAAGGGGTACCGCCCTCTGCTCGCTGTTGCTCGTTAACCCCCGATGAAAGCTAGGCAATCATATTTAGTTCCCTTCACGAAATATTTTCAGCAATGAGGGGGATGGGGATTGCTTCAATTGAAGGTTCCGTTCCCATTGCGATATTTATCGCATGCGCCCGAGTAACGAAAAATTGGCAACTTTTTTGCGAGATTAGCGGATTCATATACAAGCCGACCCCGTACTTTAGCTTTAGAAAACTTTCCAAAAATTATCGGCTTATACATGGAAATATACGGTAAATAAAAACCAAATATTTTTTTAAATGTCAAGAACGAAAGATCTCATTTCCACATAAGAAAGGAAATTGTGAAATAAATAATATATTGTTTAAGGGGGTCAAGGACACATCAGAAAATTTTTTTATTAATTAATTTAGAATGTTTTATTTTTTTTTGTACTGATTACCCATCTAACTAATAAGCAAAATCACAACACAAAAGTTTTCCAAAATTAAAAAAAAAATTTTAATTAAAATTTTTTGAAAAAAAGAGGGGTCATTTCCAATTGCTAAAACTAAAAATATTCTTGATCCATTTTCAAAATTCTTGCAGTAAATTATTCACAAATTTATAAACTTTAATTCTGATTCAGCAAATTTAAAAATATTAATTCAATAAAAAATAAAAAATATTTGAATGAAAACTTCTAAAAGTTACAAGGTACTTTATTTTTAAAAAGTTATATTTTTAAAAAGTTATATTTTTAAAAAGTTATATTTTTAAAAGTAAATATTTGTTTCAAATTTGCTGAATCAAATTAAAGTATAATGTTTGAAAAAGATATATTCCAAATTTCAACCCTTAAACTTTATCGGTTTTCGACTTATAGCAATTTGAATACAGGAAATCTTGAAAAAATGTATCATGGAGAAAAACGCATTTAAAGTTTTAAAGACAGATGTTATTGCCATGACAACAACTGTCAACAACAGTGTTAGATTTTCTAAACAACGAACCACAAAAATTATTATATCTCTAGTTTCTAATTAAGATAGAAACATGATTCAGGCGTCATTTCAAACAGAAAAACACAGAGAATTTCTTAAAATAATAAAAAAAATTCGAAAATTTGACTATTTTTGTGTCCCGGACCCCCTTAAATTCAAAGGAAATCTCATCTTAATTTTAAATGTTTCAGCTAATCCGTGTTGTAATAGTACTTTTTAAGATTTTCATATTCAACTGTTACTGTGGAAACGGCGACCGAATTTGCAGGTTCTTCTGAAAACATTGCAAACTTTCTAACGCGTACTCTCAAATTTTATGAATTATCAGCAAAATACCCGACCTTACTCGGTTTGAATTGGTTTACTCTAGATTGAACAGATGATCAAAATATATAGACTTACATTTTTCGTAGAACGAAATATTATTTTTACACCTTTTGCCATCTTTATAATTTCTACAACTTACTTTGGACACAAATCCTACATATGCATATCCATTCATGTAATACATTTCACATGCATCGCACCCTTGCTGTATGACAAAGCTACAAAATGACGAAAGGTGACACTAAGGTTACTGCTACAAAAGACGATTTTGAGGGAGATTTGGATTCCCTTTCTTAAGTTATTTTAATGTTCAGCTCAATTAATAAAAATAATGATTTACTGCGAGTGCTCTCGCACTCATAGTCAACAAAAAAATAATTTTTACTTGTAGCACTCTAGCATTTTCCGGCGTGCGACATTGTATAATTACGTAATTTTCTCTTGTCATTGTGACCTAGAATTTTTTAATGTTTGAAAAGTTCTAGTTCGGATTTTTTAATCATTATTATTCTTTCAATAATGGCATAACCACTTTAAATTTGGTTTATTCTGACTTACCTGCCACTTTAAGTAGTATACTTTGTGGTGGTGTTGCGTGTGAGGAAAAAAGGAACACAATTTATTAATATAATAAATATTTAAAACAGAAAACAAAAGAAAACAGCGAAATAAATCTAAATAAAAGATGTCGGGAAAAAGTTATTCTAAAAACATTAATTTGTGATTCCTTTTTATCTCTTGATCTTACAGTTGCCACAACTTACAACTCAAAAGTGCACAAAATTTAGAAATATGAAATTAATTCAGAGCAAACGAAACGGAAAATATTGCTGCCTGTGATCAACCAACCCGAGTTTTCGTTTCATTCGTTGAATTATATCGTCTGTCCCAAATGTTCAGAAATCGTTTACATTGCGCAAAAGCAAAAATAAAACTCGAAATGAATGACGGCTGACTCCAACCCAACGTGAGGACTTTCGGCTACGACAGTTTTACGGTACATCAGCCGCCACTACACCATACGCTCACAAACATCCTTTCCCTTGTCGGATTCGAACCAGGAACCTTCAAATCTAGAGGCTAACACCTTAAACCACTATACCGGTTGGTGTGCTAAGTAATTAAGATATGTGAATAAAATTATTACGGGATAACGATTTTCGTAAATTCAGCTCTTAATTTATATATATATATATGACCCCTCTTGATAAAATTTTGAGATGGTAAAAATTATATATATATATATATATATATATATATAGCACCAAACACTTAGCATAAACGAACGAGATTTCATCAGAACATATGAAGTACTACTAGAAAATATGAGCTACTTTGTTTAAATATAATATTACAAAATAAGGATAAAATGGAATAAACATGACAGAGACACAGTGTGTTAATTACTACTGAATTTAATAGCTTTATTTAACAAATTCATTAATAATTACGTATTCGAAATTTTGATACAAACATAAGACCTGCATGAATTTTATTCAATGGCCAGAAACACTTTAAATATATTAAAAAAATCCGAACTTGGTTTTAAAATGTGTCGTTTTGCTGAAGGAAAGATTCATGCAGTTTAAAACAGCAGGAGATTGAAATGATCACCAACAACGTTCAAATATTGCTCAGTATAAATGTTTCTTTAAAAACCGTTTCACCAAATAGATAATTTGTGGTCTTAAATGCAATAATCTCTACATATGATGCAAATAACTGAATAAATGGAATTTCTTCTAAATTTAGAGAATATAATTGTTTTTAATTGCAGGAAAACGTTTTCAGAATTGGAGTAAAAAAGAAAACTTCATTGCACAGTGAAAGTAAACGGGATTCCTTTCAAACGTGATTGTGACGTATTCATTTTTGTAGAATCAGATTAAAATGATGCTTGAATGAATGTTCTATATCTTTAACGTGGCTTTGACCTCAAATTTTAAATTCCTGTAATTGTTGACCTTAGTAAACTGGCTCATTTAAATGTTGCACTTCGTACCAAGAGCTGCATTTAACTCTCCTTCATAAATAGTATATATATACCCTACCTAAGCATTTTTAAGTCAGATTCGTTCAGTCCTACATTTTAGACTAAGTTAAAACGTGGCAATAAGCATTAATTTAAACATGTTTATCAAGGTAAGATATACATATATATAATACGATATATATAATAAGATACATAAAATAAGATAGATAATAAAATATATAAAATGTATAAAAAGTGAATAAAATATTTTAATATACTCCTTCGTTGAATATTTGCATATGTAGTATTGCAGTAATCTTATAAACTGGTTTTAAAAGTTTATTTAATTTTTAAGCAGAGTAAAATTTTAATCAAGTAATATTTTAATGTCAAATATTTTGCATCTATAAAACCCATTGAGTACATTAAATTTTCTTTGAAATATTTAATTCAAATTTGGAAAACTACAAATTCTAAATTAAATTATTATTTCAGAGCAATTAAATTTAAATTACTGAAGTGAATTAATGTTTGATACAGTTTTGAATCACCTATATAATGATGTAGAAATTCTGAAATATACTATTCCATTGTAGTTTCCTCATTATTGTAAAAAATATATACTAATACGGAGTAATTTTGCTTCATAAGAAAATTGCCGACCAACCGGTATAGTGGTTAAGGTGTTGGCCTCTAGATCGGAAGGTTAATGGTTCGAATCCGGGTCCGGGCTGATGTTTGTAAACGTATGGTATAGAGGCGGCTGGTGCACCTTAAATCTGTCTTGGCTGAAAGACCTCACGTTGGGTTGGTGTGGAAGTATGGAGAGTGGGGTGCCAACTGAGGCGTTGCTTCGTCATCTGACCGTGGTTCAAAATTACGAGGTGTTGTCCTCGAAACTTTCCCTTAAGGGACTGATCCGGACAATAGCCCGTTGTGTTGCTCTAGTACGACGTTAACTTAAATTACCATTACCATAAGAAAATTAATAATCGATCCTAATTATGATTGATATCTCTATGTGAGAGGGATTTCAATGCAAGACAAAAAACCAGACAGTGTTTGATAACATTTCCACTACCCAAATGCCATGGCATGTTACCTATCGGGGTTACCTAATAATGTACTTTATCACCTTTTTACGTCATATACGAAATCGGAATTCAATCTTTGGCATTATTAATGGAGAAGTGATGAAATCGTATTCGAAAACCAAGTACTACGTACAGGAAATTCATTCGGACCAGGAACAATACCGTCATTTAGCTTCACAGAAAAACCTCTCGTTCTTATTTTTCATTCTAGAGTTTTTAACAATCTAATAACTTTTTAGTGTTTCAAATTCATAAGTTGTCTGTCTAATTAATTCACTGGAATATTTTATAACTAGGCTTTCCTCGTCGTTGCATTAGCTGCTGTTGTCTTTGCAAATCCACCTGAAGTAAGTATTATATCTGAATCCATTTTTTTTTAAATTTAACAGATTCAATTATACTTTAAGTTGTACATTAGAATTTTCCAATCTGGTGCTTAATTAGTAATAATTAAATAATTATACTACCAAATTAATTTGTAATAATTATATCGAATTGAAAATAGAATTAATTCGTCCAACAATTAATCCAAAAATCTCATATTTTTTCTCTAAAAATACAAGAAATTTCGTGTAAGTTAAATGCCATATACAAGCAAGAGCAATAAAACTAAGTACAGATTTAGACGGCAAAATACGTTACAAGAATTAAATATTTTCTTCAATTCTTGTAGACGTCTTAAATTCGTAACAATGATTTACTGTGAACTTCAAGCTATAAAAAAATGCCTTTAGGCTAAATCTTCTGATCAATTGATATATGGATAATTTTGTATTGGATACACAAAATATCAATATTATAACGAATAACAAGAATTTGAATTGTCCACATATTAGGTGTGAGAAATTATTTAAAAAATAATTTAAATTTGAAGTGCATATGGTTACCGAAAAATATATTTGTTCTTTCTTAATTTACTGTACAAATTACTTTTTTAAGGATCACCATCATCATCCCCATCCCTACAAGTTTGGATATGACATTAAAGACCATCACGGATCTCAATTCAGAAAGGAAGAAGGCAATGGCCACGGCCACGTTCAGGGAAGCTACGGATTCACTGACCACAGAGGAATCCACAGGGAGGTCCACTACGTTGCTGACCACAATGGCTTCAGAGCTCAAGTGAAAACAAATGAACCTGGAACAGCCAATCAGAACCCTGCTGCAGTTCATCTTCATTCTAGCGCTCCCCATGATCATCATCACCATGCTCATCACGAGCATGGCCATCATCATCAAGGCCATCACCATCAGGGACATCAGCAAGTATACCATCATCAAGCCCATCCCCACAGTCACCATCACGGGCATCACCATCAAGCCCAGCATCATGGTATTCATATCTAAATGTAAATTAGAGAACATAGTAGCATTTGTATTGTATTTAAACACACCTTGCCAAT
The DNA here is from genome assembly GCA_947359465.1 of Metellina segmentata. NCBI lineage: Eukaryota > Metazoa > Arthropoda > Arachnida > Araneae > Tetragnathidae > Metellina > Metellina segmentata. The sequence continues at coordinate 57,611,420 of OX375881.1, forward strand.
TGTTTTAAACAGTTTTGTTGAATGCATTGTTTGACAATTTTTAGTTTAATTTTTAATGTGTATGATGAATAAAATTTGTATTGTCGCTGAAAGGATCTAGTTTATAATTACTAATCCGTACGGTTTACCTACATTAATATCATAAAAAGAAAATCTTAAATTTTACGATATATTACATAAAAAGTATTCTTAGTATTTGAAATCTAAATTATAGCATTTTTGATGGAAATATTAATGGATGGTAGATTGAATGTCCTAAACACTATCCATAAATCGTCATACTCTACTTGATAATTAGGTAATTATTTTATGAATATGAAAAGGAATTGTTCAATACTCATTTTTTTTAAATGATATCAAATGTTAAAGTTTTCAATTAAAATTACAGCGGCTATGAGAAATGCAAAACTTGATGTTCTTGCGCCTTCGAAGCTGTTTTGTGAAAGAAACAAGTTACCATACATGAGTAGACAAAAATAATTTGATACTTCAAAATTTTAAAGAAATTTTGCTACTAAAGTTTCAGTTTGTGAACAAGGTGTGTTTTCGTGACGCTGCTTTCATTAATTCGTACAACCTAAATAATAAAGTGTATTACAAGGAAAAAATAAAGAGAAATGCAAGAAATAAATACCTTTCGTGTTTTTACATAAGTTTATAACATAAAATATTTTTTCATTTTAGAAAAAGTTCTAACATTTTTAGTATGCAATTCTTTTTAATATTAAACAACAAAACTAGTCGGTAAGAAATATAATTTCTTGATTACGAAACGCTTTGCTTTACATAGATATCAAAGGCTCCGAACAACATCACAATCAAATAAAAAATAGAAACTGACTTTTTTTTTACATTTTTAATGTTTGTTGGGTAAAGACACTTAATAGAACACTTGATTTTAAAATGGCAAAAGTAAGAGTATTTTAAGTTTTCCAAAATATGACAAAATTAATTATAATTTATATTTGTATAGACTTTTAATGAAATTAAAAAGTTTTTGGGAAAAAAGCAAAAAATTAAAACTAGTTTATTTGGAAAAGAAGTATCTAACTTGGAACATATAAAACATTTGTCACAAACACAGAAATTCAATATTTTATACAAAAATTGCATATCATATTTAAATACAAAAAAATAAATACCTTTCGTGTGTTTCCATACTTTAATTACATTAATTTTTTTCATATTGGAAAAAGAAAATATTCTTCGTATTAAATATCATATGACCATAGCAAGTGCAAATATCAATTCAATTTATTCAAATTGTTTGGACGTTCGCAAGTTTCAACGATGGTTCAGCAGATTTTGTGACGGAAATTTTGACCCTGAAGTTTTTCCAAGATGTGGTTGTTCATTTCAATTTGATTAAGACGCTTTACGGGCTATTGTGAAAGAAATTCCTGGCCAAACAATTGAGAAAATTTCAGAAAGGATGAATGCTTCTTGGTCAATAGTACAGGGGTCTTTGAACGCCTGTGTATGGGTTCTTCCCATCCTCCATACTCACCTGACTTTTCCCCATCTAATTATCATCTTTTCAGATTCTTTAAGCACTTTCCTCTTGGTAAAACATCCAATTCTTATGAAGAGATCAAAAGTCTAGTTGAGTATTTTGAATTCAAACCCTAGAATTTTTTAAAGCTGGGATATGAAACTTGTTAACTAGATGGGGTAAGATTATAGAAAACTATTGTGCCCATATATTTGAGTGAGTGCCACTTTTAAAATGAAAATCATACTGAAGAAAACAAATTGAAAAAAGATGGTAAACGACGTTATTTATGGATACCCCTAATAGCTGTAACTTCTTGTCATCTGGTTGACGCTACAGTTTGCAATCAGTAGTAAAATATATAAATATGTTTGTTTAACGAATTTATTATTCAAATTATTTTTGGTTGAAAAATAAGCTACTTATACGCAACGATATGGTGATTTCACGACAAAACTAAATTTTACTAGATCAAATAAATCCCCAAGGGATTTCAGTGTTTTGGTCCCTTAGACAGGAACCAAGGCTTCAATTTATGTATTTATACAGTGGCTCCCAAAAGTGTTCGTACACTTATGAATTTTAATGAAATGTATCTCAATCAATTAATAAAAATTAATATTTCATGATGGGAATTTTTTAATAATATCTATAACTTGTTTTAACACAAAGCTACATAAAATATTTTTTTTAATATCAAATTTTTTTTGTAAAATCAATAGTCGAAACGTAACAAAAAAGTTACCTCACAAAAGTCGTACACTTTAAAATAAATCTCTATATATTAGTAAATAGTGTAATATTTCGGTAAATTAGGACTTAGAAGGATATCCTATCGTATCCACAACAGCTTTCAAACGTCTGTGAATACAGTTCACTATTTTTTGTAATTTCTGCATCATTGTTCCCCCATATATCAATCATAACTAATTTGCGTTCGCTTTTTGTTTCAATGTCGTGTTTACGTTCTTTAACCTACAGTTCTCTCCAAATGCGTTGTTGAATGGTGTTTTCAAAACTTGTGGACAATTATAGATACACCAGAGGTGAACGTTGGGAGCCTAGTGCTTTTGATCGTTATCTTGATTTTAAAAAAATGTTATTTCTACTAATAATAGCCCACTATGGGCCTGGTTGAGAACTCTGGTGTAAAATTGACCAGTAGGACACTGCCAGGTAATCCGTGGTAAAAGGTAAAAGGAACTGTTCAACAAAGATAGTTCGAAGACATCAATGGTGCTCTTCCCATAGCAAATGTTAATGTATTTATCTCTAATATTATAAAAGGAATTGTTTGTCTGTTTGTTTGTTTCTTGCCCGCAATGTCCTGACGAATCTATGGCACTTACAGTAATAGAATTTGGTACACAGGTAGTCGAATTTTTTTGCAATTTTGATGTTGCGGTGAATTTTAAAATTCAATATAGAACATTTTAAAATGAACTTAATAGTTTTTTCACCGATCGTCCTTCTTCCGCGGAATGAAGGAGCATCAAAATTTAGATTTTTCGCCCTCACGTCACCTTGACGTCAGCCTTTTATACCATGCCAAAAATTTTTTAACTTACCGTCTAGAATGGGAGAGAACAGATTGTTTACATACGAGGTGATGACAGATATAAAGCGTTCCAGCCTCTTTGTACACGACGGTCTTTGGTTGGATTCGAACATACAACCCTCCGATTGCTAATACATTACTCTTCCAATAGGGATACTGCGGCCCTACAAAGGTGGATTTTTGAAGCACTTTGCGTTACCCTAGGTGTTCCGTCCTATTTGTATTCTCATAGACTCCATAGATGCCTCCCACTGGTGTCTTCGCCAACATAGACCAGGCAACTACGTTTTTAGAATTGAGGGAATCACACAGCATTTTGTCAAATTAAAATGCAAAGACATTACTTCAAAATAGGTTTCTGCAAATTGCGAAGTGTATGACGATGACGAAATGGCTAAGTTAGCTAAATTGTCAACCATAATAGCCCCCAAATGCAGAATTACATTCAGTGTAATGCAACACAACTCCAAGCAATTGCAATTGCTCTGCAGGCATTTTGTCTTCATTTTGAAAACTGCAGTAAAATCAGAAACAGACGTAAAACACAATTATCGACTAAATATGTGTTACTTATTTATAATAAAACATCAAATTCAATTCACTTACTTTACTTAAAACCAAGGCATATTTACAGAATTTGCAATTCTGTCGATAACTTTTGAAGTTAAATATTTTGTCATTGATATAGAAGTGTTAGTTATAAAGTGTTTGTGGTAATTTGGGGTGGTGTAGGGAGGTTGTTTCGTAGCTAGAAAAGAAATAAAAAGGTGTGGCAAGGAGTGAGATTTGCACTACATAACAACGTAACTTATGATTTTAAAAAAAAATTCGTATAAAATTAAGGAAATATTGTTTGTTTTGTGACGTACGTCTTAATTTTAAACACTTTCTGCTCCCGGGTGCGTTACCACTGGTGTAACACTGAGTGGGTTTATACAAATAAGAATCTACAGAGTATTTAAAAATCCAACGCTCTCTGTGAAGACGAATTAAAAAAAAGTAAAATTTTAGTTTAATATTACAGTAGAAAATACATAAAGGAATTTTACTACCGATTAAACTTTTCATTAATATTTAAACTATTAGACCAGGGATTCCAACCGGTGGTACGCGTACCACTGGTGGTACTCGTACGCAATACGCAAGGATGATACGAGCGACCCTAATATTCTACGAAGGACGTAAGAGTGAAGTTAAGCTCATTGCTCCTGATATTGAAATTTTCATAAAAGACAAACAACAAGTTTCGCACTAAAAATTGATTTTCGATTATGTTAATCTTTGTTTGCTTAGTTTGTACTAATTATTTAAAGTTATTTGTTTTTAGACCTGTGAGTAAAAAATAAAACTGTAATTTTCAATAATCGTTTTATTTGTTCCTTTATTTAAACATCATTAATACGAAATACAAGTGTATTAATCATAAAATATGAAGCTTTCTTAGCATTTTAATTTTTTTAAAACAAGCCTTTGGGCAATTTTTTGACATTAGATATATGTTTCTAAAAAAATATAAGACTGGTGGTACGCCAAAAATTTCTAAAAATTTCAAGTGGTACGCAGTTACTAAAAGGTTGGGAACCCCTGTATTAGACTTTTCATTAAGATTTTAGCGAGGAAAGAAATTATTAGTATATGTGTCCTAAACTGTCAAAATAATTTCTTACACAATTCCTTTTTAATGTGATGTAATTCGTTCAGTCTCAACACTCAATCGAAAGTAACTGTTCAATAGATCGTTTAATAAAGCGTAACCTGAAAAGATTTGAACTCAGATATGCCCTTTTAATCTCGTAATGAACTTTTTCTTTCTTGTAATCGGCTTAAATGCCTCTAGATTGTTGAAAAGCGACTTTGACCTACACTTTTTAAACATGTTACAGGTATTAACCTTAAAAGACTAGCACTATTTTGAGTGATGAACTTTGTGCCCAGTGATACCTTTAATTTTACAACATATATAAACCGGCCGGAAAGAAAATAAACTCAGATTCATTCCGTGTTTCATATTACGAACTACTGTAAAGTAACTCAGCATTCTAACTTGAACATTTACAATGTTTGTTAAAGTAAGTAGATTTTACAAGTAGAAATAATTTAAAGTGGAAATTTTCTTTTCTTTTGGAATTTATACAGCTAGGTTATATAATTATTAGGTTATTAAAATTTTCGATGTTGACTTTTGTCACATGTTAATCTCATGAATAATCCTAAATTACTTGTTTCGTCTAAGTTTTAAAGATTTTTAACCGAGTTTTTTTTTTTTTTTTTTAAATTAATTTTAATTTGTAACTAATTTAAACGAATTTTATTCTTTTACAACGTTGCTTTTGCAAAAGCATGTGCTTGCAACGTATCTATTAAGCATTCTAATGGTTTATTCAGTCGAACTTATGGAAAGTCTAATTAAGCTTTTATTTAATATTCACTCGTATAGTAAACTATTACATATCATACTATCATACTTAACAAAAATTTATGATAAAGCAAATTACTGAAAATATTTTAATTAATGGTTTTTGAAAGGATCTGTATTATTGGTTTTATAAAGATTTATCACACGAAGTTTATAAAGTTTTGACAAGCTGTTTAGTTAAATATTAAAGTAAATGGTTTGTAATTGTTACATATTTTCAAATTAATTCAAATTTATAATTAATACGTTTGATATTATTTTTAGTCTGTTCTCATCGTTGTCATATTTGGGTTGTTGGTTTTATAAGATTTATTACACGAAGTTTATAAAAGTTTTGACAAGCTGTTTAGTTAATTATTAAAGTAAATTGTTTGAAATTGTTACATATTTTCAAATTATTTAAAATTTATAATTAATACGTTTGAAATTATTTTTAGTCTGTTCTCATCGTTGTCTTATTTGGGGCTGTGTTTGCAAATCCTCCAGATGTAAGTAAAAATTATTCCTTTAGTACATTTGTAATGTTACAAAAATAACTGAATGATGTATTCATTTATATTTATAATTAGTTCAAACAATTTAAGGGAGCTCCTATCCTTTGTTAAATTGAGCTAAAACTTTCCTTTGGTTATGAAAAATTACCAGTCAAGGCCAATTTCTAAAAAAAAGTTATATATTTTTTAAACAACACGTACTAATAAAAAAAGTTAATTCTTTAAGACTTTTTTACCACCTAAGTTTTTATAGTTAAAATTATTAATACTTCTAATAGATTGTACGAGTTAATAAATCCTCTTGTTAAGTTGTATTATGGAGAGTAAATTCACAAATATGTCAGTGAATCCTAATTGAAATATGCATTAATATGTACATCGTTATATATCTAGTATTAGCAGTTTTGAGCTTTTCCCCTTTGGTTAGATTGGATACTACATTTATGTATTTGGAAGAACATCCAAAGAAAGCTGAAATAAAATCTTATTAAAGTTTTCAGATATTATGTTTAGATTTAAAATTACATACCATTATACTTGCATTCAAATGGCATTATTGATTACTTCTGATTTCATAAAGGCTTAGACATTTCAACTTAATTCGTTTCTATTATTAAATAATTTTTAAGATTCAAACTCTTTAGTATTTTAAAATGTCATCAGAGTATTTCAAATTTGAGTTTACACGATTCTTTCACACTTTTATATGCGAAATCCATACCAATACCAATCTATATCAGAAATAAAAGTGACAAATTATAGTTTTCGTATTTAAATGGAGAAATATTCTTTAACGTAAGAAATTATAAAGCTTTTTGATGGAGAACATATTTGTATAGCATTACCATCTCTATGCTCATTACTAGTGATTCAGATTCTATATTACCTTAATGATATGAAATTAAATAACTGTTATTTAGAAAAGGTTGCTGCGATATACATAGCAAAACTTGTCGACATAACAGAAAAAAGCAGTATTACTACTGAAAGAAATTTAATAAAACTAATGCGAGAAAGTAAATTGCACTCCGTATCAGAAAGAAAGTCCAATTCATTAAGTAAGTTTAGCTAAGCGATTTTGTAATTCGATCGGATGTAGATAATTTAATTTTAAATTATTTCACATACAACTAAATTATAGACACACACAGATGTTATAGTGTGGAACATTTGTTCTTTTTGTGATTTCGTAAAGAAATAGGTTGAAAAAATAATAACTGAAACGGTTTTTTCATTTTAGCATCACCATCATCACGCTCAACCCTACAAGTTTGGTTATGAAATTAAGGATCATCACGGATCTCAACACAGACATGAACATGGTGATGGACATGGGCATGTTCAGGGAAGCTACGGTTTCACTGACAACAGGGGAATCCACAGAGAGGTCCACTACGTCGCTGACCACAATGGCTTCAGAGCTCAAGTGAAAACCAATGAGCCTGGAACAGCCAATCAGAACCCTGCAGCAGTTCATCTCCACTCCAGCGCTCCTCATGATCATCACCACCATGCTCATCACAATCATGGCCATCATCATCAAGGACATCACCACCAAGGACATCAACAAGTATACCATCATCAAGCCCATCCTCATGGACACCACCATGGTCATCACCATCACGCCCATCATCATGGCCATAATGCTCATGGTCACCATCATGGACATCCCTTGTAATCTTCAATTAAAATATAGATGATTTTTCATAAATCAATATTTTGCCAAAGTTTCGTCAAAATACTTTTCCCTAAACATTAATTTAAAACATTTCATGAAAGAAACTGTGCAGTTTTTCGGTATTCCTTCATATTTTTTCTTATTGCGAATAGGTGTATATGTCCTGTACAATTACTACTTATTTATGTGAGTGTTACGCTTTTTTCAACACCTTAAAAGTTTTTGCTACCTATTTTTGGTTTTTGTGCAATAAACAATTTTTACGAAGTCCTCAATATGTCTAATATTGTATTGCTGAAATTAATATACAAATATAAATTACATGATTAAATATGACCATGGTCATGTGAACAATGGCAAATATTTTTAATGACAGGAAAATATTTAGGGTACAAAATATTAACTATAGTTTTAATTAAGCATAATTTGACTAGTGTGATAAAGGACTTCAAAACAAACATTTAACGTATTGCAATGTATGAATTAATATTTCACACATGTACATTTTAAAATATGTACAATTTTAAATGCTTCAACAAGTCATTTCAACCTTCTGTAAAACAGAATGAATTTTAACCTTATTAAAATTCATTAATGTACCTAACTTCTCATCCGTGGATTAAGTATAAAATTTCAATTTAACAGTTGGAAAAAAAATTAAACGAAATTAAGAAATTATTTTTTAGTTCTATTTGCGTGTGTGGAGGGATTCTTAATCATTTTAACACTTAAATCCCATCCAAAAAAAGATTTAGACATTATTGTAAGTTTGCACTGACCCGTAATCTGTGACAATCGCTTATTTTAGCAATCAGGTGTACAAAATTTAATTTCTTTAGTGTCATAAATTCTGAAAAGAATTAGATCCTAACAGCTTTCAAAACCTTTTTAGTAAAGCCACAGGAGAAGTTTCCTATGAAATCTCTTTTGATAGTTAATAACGATGAACTATTTTTGCTACATAAGTTGGCTAAAAAAACATTCTGACCACAAAGGTACTGAACCCTTGCTTAATTTAAGTAAATCGGGAAATTTTTTTTACGGTAGGGATTTTGAGTTAATAATTTTCAAATAAATAATTTCCATTTTAAGTTTGCATTATATAGATCTTAACTGTTATACTTAATTATAAATAATGAAATAGTATCATGCACATCTGATCATCATAGACGAGTATTAAATTAATATATGGAGTTGAAAAAATATGTTTAATAATTTATTAATATATGATCTTTGTATTGAGTTATATTATTCAATTAATTTAGGTATAAAAGTTATTGAATTCAAATAATGACTACATATTGGAAAATATATAACTCAACCAACTATTTTAATATTACTTAAATTCACCCTTATTAAAAACTGTTGTATTTTTTAAATCAATATCTCCCTTAGATTATCAATATCCCCTAAAGTATGAAATTGTACGGTGCTTTTAAGTTATATATATTCATCTTGTAATCTGTTTTTACTTACTTTTACAACTTTTATATTATTTGACCAATAACTGATATGCCATTCTATAGTCATTCATTGCCACACTATGGCAAAATAGACTGATCGAACAAATGGGTAATAGTTTGATTAACGTATAGTTGAAAATCCATCATGCGGTAAAAATTCACTATTTTGATATGAAAAAACACGAGGAAATTGAAAATGATGTAACAAGGTGACATCTCCACAACGTTGCGAAATTGTTTCGATAGTGTTTTGCAAGTATGGAATTGATTCTTGGGTGGGGTGTTGATATATCTCTCCGAAAATGAATAATTGAAGAATTTTATAGATTACAGATTGAAGTTGAAACGGATTTTAGTGATTCTGATTAGTGCAATAATGAATTTGGTGTTGAAGGCAACCATTCCAATGAAATAGTATGTGCTGTGGGATAATGTTGGACTTTTCCAACAAAATCATTTTTAACATGCATGCATTTAAAACATACTGTCTATCACACTTTATCCAGACACAGAGTGTATAACTTTACTCGAAGTCCAGTTAGTTGTGGTCGTAACAGAAACCGGACTCGGTCATCTTGAGTGGGGGTGCATTAGATGAGATTTCGGGGATGGGTGGTTTGGTAATTTTTTTAACGTAGCCCTTTGTAACTGTCCAATCCGCCTATAGTCCAAACACCTCGAGATTGAACTGTATGTAAATACACTAATATAACACACTCAAATGCTTTAAGAATCTCTTACAGAAAATTATCAAAATCTGGTTTCTACGACACTAGACAGACGCAGATTTTCTGTCTGGAGAATTCCTCGTAGCAGACAGACACTACAATGCAGGCATTTTGTTAATGTATGCATAACAATTTGTAGAACTACAACAATAGTACCCAATATACATGTTTTATAATCACGTTCAGTCAGTTAATCTTCACAAATTAAAACAATTGATCTAAAAATCTACATTTACAATTACATTCTGCAATTTTCAAACCCCAACTTATATAAATAATGTAATTGTAAGCATCTATTGGCATTTCCTGTCGTTTCTGCGCAAAGGCTGGCCACACTCTGGTTTAACATCAGTTATGCGACATTACACTTACCGACACTCGCATGCATATCGGTGCGTGGTGCCACATATTTTTGATCCAGAAAGGAAGTACGCATGCGCGAATCTCCTATGTTATGTCCCAGACTGCTCCATTGTGTGGAGCTCAAGTGTAGATCTCGTCATCGGACCGTGGTTAAAAATTACGAAGTATATCCAAGGGTTTTACCCTTCCATCCTAAACCCTCTGTGTTGTTCTAGTATGACAAGAATTCAACTACCTACCAGTGGGTGAGCGAGCTAAGGGTGACAGGATAACTATCAATATGGGGTGGATCACGTTTTCCTCGTTCCTAATCTAGAAGTTGCATTTGGGTTTGGCGAAAACCCGGTGAAAATGTTTTGCTGTATTGTGTTATCCACATGGGAAACTAATTCGGAGCAGGTTCATTATTCGTAGGAAGTTGATTTTGAGTGAGAGGGTAGGTAGATAATTAATTAAAGCCACACTAGAGTAACACAGTCCGGCTATTGGAGCTGGTCACGTGGGGGAAAATCCGAGAGAAACACCTCTCAATATTGAATCACGGTCAAATGACGAGGTCAATACCCGAGTTGGTAATCTACCCTCCTAACTTCCATACCACCCCCAAAGTAATTTAGTGTGCAGGACTTAGTGCCTTGGATGTTGAAGAAGAGTTATGAACTTTGAAGTATACTGATGCTATGGATAATTCGACAGAACTGGCTCTTCTAATTCGTTTCCAATTTCTCTCCGATTCGTTTGGATATAGCGAGACACATCTAAACGATTTTGCTAGACTTGTTGTACCATTGTGAAATATATTCTTCAATTTGGGTAGAAAAATAAAGAGCTTCAAAACAATTTGACCCTATTAAACAATGTCGAAATTTTATGAGATTGCTGTGTTTTTCAAAATTAAAGCGATTACTTTCATACTTTACTGTATGGTGTGAACTGCACTCCTGAAAATCAGATGAAACGGTTGAATTATTACCCAATTCAATCTAATTAATCCCGAATCCCAATCCAATTAATACGAGGACATCTCCTCGTAATTTTGCTCCACGGATCAGATGACGTGGTAAAAATATGTGCTGTCATCCTATTCTCCAAATATCCTCACCAAACGAACTCTCTCACAACAACCATCTCCTAACCATCAACATCCAATTTCTACAATATATTCGTAACAAATAATTTGGTGAAGATATTCTCATTGATAAATATAAAAAGGAGTATTATCTCGTTTTTATAGGGAATATCATTTAATTAAAACATTTTACTTCCCCTAATCGACTTTTAATTTTACAGCCATTATACATAGGATTATTTATGTTCTAACAGAAAAACCTAAGCAAGCGTCAGTATAAAAAATTAACTATATCAAAATAGATACTGTTTGAATTTCTCTCAACAACCATTTTCTTTTTATTATTCGCAACATCTTTGAAGGAGAAGAAATATGCCAAAACTGTCGAAAACGTTTGTAAATTGTTTGAGAGTATGCCTCTAAGTATTAACACTGTCATACAAGAAAAATGTAGAAATGTTAACTAATAATTGCCACAATACAATCATTTTTACAAAAATATTCGGAAATGAAATAGTTTTGATAGTATAGTGAGTCATTGAGTGCATTATTTCCTTCTTTTGAATGGAAAAAAGTAAAAATTACAAGAAATATATCTATACTCATAAAAATGAACAAGACATAAATTTTATTTATACAGACTGATAGGTGAAAACAACAAGATGAAGATCCTACAGTTATTCGTTTCAAATAATGTGACTTCATACAACTATGGTCCTAAGCCGCAACTATCGTCAAAACATGAAAAACTTGATCGTTAAAATATGAGCGATATCTAGTGAGAAGTTGAAATATTAAATGGAAAAGCATGTAGTTAATATTATTGCTAGGGCATTGGATTACACTTTTTCAGCCTTTTTCTTCAGTTATCAACTGCCAGTGTAAAGTAAACAGTTGCACCTAATTTCGTTAAATTCAAACTTTCTTGGCCACCTGTTATAACAACAAACTGTGTATACTAAATTAAAAAGCATATATTTAATATTATTGTTAAGGCATTGGATTGCACTTTTCCAGCCTTTTTCTTCAGTTATCAACTGCCAGTGTGAGGTAAACTTTTGCACCTACTTTCGTTAGATTCAAACTTTCTGGGCCTCCTGTTATAACAACAAGTTGTGTATGTGACAGGTAGTATTTTTTGTTTTCATACATTTAATGAATACTTTTGCTAAAAATTGGAACTTTTATTGTTATTGTAAAAATAATAAAAATTACACTTCGAGGTCAGCTATTGTCCAGTAATTTTTTTTGACTTCAGAATCTTCATTAAACTTTTCAGATATTGAAGAGACCGTCGAAGATAAATCAGACCTTGAGTTCCTGAATGATGGTTATCTCCCTTGTAGAGGCGTAAATTCTACATATTATTCAATGCCGTGATACAAACAATCGTCAATCCACTTCAGTTCCTTTTAAGTTGAGTTGCGATTACACTACCCCCTTGAAACATAAAGGTTTCAAGTATAATAACTGTAATACAATGAATATATATATATATATATATATATATATATATATATATATATATATATATATATATATATATATATATGCAATAGACTCACATAATACAAGAAACATCACAGAGTTACACCACTTGGTTATCATCAATTGGCAAAATACAAATATTAGAGATACCTCTCTTATAGGTACCCGCTGCAGTTTTTACTTCAACGACTCTCACCTTGCCATCTCTTCCAGGTGTAAACTTGCAAATTCTACCAATTTTCCAGGTACACAATGGTAACCCATTTTCCTTTAATAAGACCTGGCGCTGCGTTACCATTATCAACCTACCATTTAGATCTTTGTTGCAAATTGGCAAAGTAATCAAGCGACCACTTTTTCTATATAGTTTGAGATAATTTGGTAGTTAGCTGCCAACGGGACAACCGGTTGGTTGGAATCTCTGACACATCCGATTGAGGCAAGGCATTCAACGGTCTACCAATTAAAAAGTGTCCAGCAAAAAAAAGCCGAAAAATCCTTTGGATCAGAGGACATTGGGTTTAAAGGACGGCTATTTAACATAGCCTCTATTTGAGTAGTTATTGTAAAAAACTCCTCCAGGGTAAGATTATGTTCTCCTACACAACGTTTTAAATGGTGCTTAAAACTCTTAACACCAGCCTCCCACAATCCTCCAAAATTAGGAGATTGAGGAGGAATAAAACCCCAAGAAATTCCCTGAGAAGACAAATAGTCACTCACTGATTCTTGTTTGAATAAGGCAAGGACCCTCCTTATCTCTGATGCAACCCCACAAAAGTTCTTTACATTGTCAGAAAGTAATTGTGAGGGTAAACCTCTTCGACTTACAAACCTTTTTAAACACGCAATTAATGCATCAGCTGTTAAGTCACTTAATACTTCGAGATGTACGGCCTTTGTAACTAAACACACAAATATGCATACAAAAACCTTTTGGTATACACCCTTTCGCGGATTTTTAAACTTAATCAAAAAATGACCACACAGATCTAATCCAGTTTTGGAAAATGGTTGGCTCACCCTTACTCTATCTTTAGGCAAGGGTGCCATAATCTGACTGATTTCTCGTGGATTCGCCTTAAAGCATGTAACACAATTGTGTACAATGCTCCGAGCCATATCCCGGCCACTTAAGGCCAAATACTCTTGACGTACACTATGTAATAATGTTTGGGGTCCACAATGTAAATTTCTTAGATGGTAATACCTAAAAATCATGTCAGTCAACTTGTGACGCTTTGGCAACAGGACGGGGTGTTTTGCATCAAGGGGTAGGTCAGAGTTCTCGAGTCGTCCACCAACACGAATGAGACCTTCATGACCTAGAAAAAGAGCTAAACTACTAAAATTTGACTCTCTTAAAGGCCTTTTGTCTGCTAAAAGCTTTAACTCTTTAGAGAAGTGTTGGGCCTGTACTACCCTTAAGATAAACTTCTTGGCTCTCTCCAGTTCACTTCTCTGAAGGGGACCTCTACGAACTCTGCCTTTACAATTATCAATAAATCTAAAAACAAATGCAATTACTCTAATTAGCTTAAGATAAGAGTTAGTTATATTGAAAGTACAGTCATGGATGGAACTGAGAAGTGTTAAGTTGTCCTTTACCTCATCCTGATTCAATTTTTTCAACTCCCTCGTGTATTCCTCGTCATCACAAGGTACCTTAGAGTTCACTGAAGATTCATCAGTAAGTTCATTCTTACCAATAAATATTGGACCTTTACACCAAAGTGGAAGGTTCTGTATTTGTCCTGGCCAGACTCCACGAGATACCAGATCTGCAGGATTGTTCCTTGTTCTAACATAGTTACAAACGAATGATTTGGACAACTCCTGGATTCTTGACACTCTGTTCGCCACAAACACCTTGTACTAACTAGGCACTGATCGAATCCATGCAAGAACTCTTGTAGAATCACAGTACAGAAACACGTGATCAATTTTAAAAGACAACGACGCCATCACCTTCGTAACAAGCTTCGATAGGAGCTCCGCTCCGCACAGCTCAAGACGTGGAATGCTCAAAGGCTTGGCAATTGGCGACACCCGTGACTTACTGCACAGTAGTGAAACTTTACACTCGCCATATTGACTCATGGATCTAATGTAGATAACCGCACCAAATCCATCCTTGCTGGCATCACAAAACCCAATCAGATGAATTTCTTGAGCACCATCGACAAGAATTCGAAGAGTCGTGTCCAATGACGATAAAGACTCTGAGAAACGACTCCATTCCTTCTGCAATTCAGGTGGAAGTTCTTCATCCCAGGACAATTTGAGCAACCAAAGCCTTTGAATGAATATTTTAGCCTTGATAAGAATCGGTCCTAGAAGCTAGTGGATCAAACAGTCTCGAAATTTGTGAAAGGATAGATCTCTTGGTAACGGCACAAGAAGAACGATCAGTTGCAAAGCCAAAGTTGTCTTGCCCTGGATCCCAACTTAAACTCAAAGTCTTTATGGTGCCATTCGATGACTTGTCAAGCGACACTTGGTCACTCTTGGTCTTGACTGATTGAAAAAGAGAGGGTTCATTTGAATTCCACTTGTAAAGCTCCATACCCCACCAGCTCTTAGCAGGTTAATCAACTCTACCTAAAGCACCCTTGCATCTTCCAAATCGTCGGCGCAAGTTAGAATATCATCTACGTATGAATCTCTTTTCGCAGTCCTTACTGCCACGGGAAACCTCTCTTCCTCGTCGATGCACAACTGCTTTAACACACTCGTCGCTAGGTAAGGTGCCGATTTAGTACCGTAGGTGACCGTGAGCAATTTATACACCCTTATTCACTATCCTTTTATTTCCAAATAATGCATTGTAGGTCAGTTTGTAATGGATTTACCCATATCTGACGATACATTTTAACCAAATCGGCGTTCATTACAATTCTGTGTTCTCTGAACCTCAATAAAATAGAGAATAGATCCTTCTGCGGAATGGTTCCCGTTTTTAAAAAGTCATTTAACGAATGCCCCGAAGAGGTTATGACAGAAGCATTAAATACTACACGAAGCTTAGTCGAAGTATTTTCCGGTCTCAAAACGCCATGATGCGGCATTAAATACTTGGGAGTACTAGCCGTGACTTTCATGTGACCAAGACTTTCGTATTCACTTAAAAACTCCTGGTAGAGTCCAGCGAGATCTTTGTTTTTATCTAATTTCTTTAATAGACTAGCTAACCTTTTATTCGCCATAAAAGTCGAATCTCCCAAATTTGCGTTTTCATCCACCGGAAGACTAACCACATATTTGCCCCCTTCATCTCTATAATGAGTTTTAATAAAATGATCCTCACAAAAACGGTCTTTTACACCCGGATCTCCCTCCAATTCAAAATGTTCAGTTTCCCAAAAACCTCTCAAGGTTTTATCTAGTTCCTCTAAAATTAGGCCACAATGAACAACTGGACTGCTATCCACTTCCACACTCCCCCCACACAAAAACCCAAATACCGAGTACTGGAACATTTACTCGGAACCCGGCGGTTTCAATATACCATGTTTCAAAAGCTCGAGAAACACTTGAGTCTCCAATAATATATCCACTTCCCCTGGTTTATTAAAATTTTCATCTGCCAACCTTATGTTTTCTGATTCCAGATGACTTATTTCAAAATGTTGAGAGGGAGCAAAATCCGTAATGTTTGGAACAACTAGCAGTTCTACAAATCTTTCATAGCTACCATCCCGATTAGAAATCTTAGTTTTTATTGAGGTATCCACTACCGAGGTAACATTATTTAATCCAGAAACCACGACTCTCTGTTTATTTAGTTTTAAATCTAATTTTTTCACGTAACGTTTAGATACAAAGCACGACTGACTACCGTTGTCTAGTAAGGCTCGCGCAGCGTGATACCTCCCAAACTTATCTGCCACTTGTACCGTAGCGGTACTCAGCAAAACCAATTTAGAACCTACATCCTTAGCGTTTGTCGCAGCAAACGTTTTTACTTCAGTCTGATTAAGATCATTTTTACTTGGACTAAATACCTGAGCACTGGGGTTAAATTTTGTTGCCCTCTGCAACGATTTTCAGCCACTGCTGCAGGTCGATTATCATCAAAATGTCCCGTAAAATGTAAATAAGTGTTGCGTTTCTTTTTTAAAAATCCGCAGTGTAGCTTAGACCTACATGAGGACCTTGTGATTCGAGAAACAATTATAGCACAACTTATTTTGTTGAACTACGTCAACTCTTTTTTTCACCGACAGTTTTTTAAATTCGGGACACTGATTCAAATAATGAGAGTCATTTTTGCACATAACGCATTTTGGAGCCTTAACCTCAGACACAAAGGTTTTAGAAACATACTTTGATCCATAAAACTTATTACCCTTATTTGCTTCGTCTTGCCATTCCTACAGAATGACACGTAAATATCGGTGCATTTAGACATGTCGTGGGGCTTGTACCACTTTTCTGCTTGTTTGACTCCTACATGCAACTGTAGTTCCTTATCCAACGTGCTAAATAATTTATCTGAAACCACTAACTCGCATAGACTTTTAAAGTCACTAACCTCTCGCAATTGACAATAGTAGTCAAAAGTTGCACTAAATCGCTATGCAAACTGAACATATGTTTGGTCTCGGAACTTTTGAGCTCTGCGAAAGTCATTTAGAACGTCTTGGGGCGAACTCTGAAAAACTCTTTTAACACTTTCACTTTCGAGTACTACGCCAAATCCTCCGCGGTCATATGAACAATCAAATTGGTAGCTTTTTCACCCAAAATATTTACCAAAATCTCAGCCTTGTATTCCTCGGGAACACTTTTTATCTGAAAAGCTCTTTCAAGAGATTGAAAATAAAAATTATATGATTCGGATAGGGATGGTAGCGGCATAGTTAGAGTTTTTACACTTTTCAGTAAATATTCTAAATTGTTCGCACTATTTACATCAGTATCCTTAACACTTTCCTTTGATTTAGAAGATGAAACTGATTTAATTTTTTCAAGCTCCAATTGTTTTTCCAATTGCGCTAGTATGACACGCTCAAGATAGCGTTCACCTTCTAACCGTTGAGTTTCACTTTCTAATCGTTTAGTCTCGAGTTCTATTTCAAAAAGTGCTCTTTCTCTTTCCTCCCTCTCCTTAATATCACGTTTAACCATTTCGACAAAACTTTCAAATTCCTCACACTTATTATTATACACGTCACTATTTTCAATGGCTCTTTTTAGCGCTAACACTCGCAGAGGTGACGGTACTTCCACATTAATCTCCTCAGCAATTTGAACTAACACACTTTTCTTTAAACCCGATAAAAACATATTTACTATTAAACGGTGTAATTAACCAGCAACCAAAAAATGTACTCAAGAAGTTGATTTACTCACGGACACCCACGGTACAGTCAAAAACTGCTTCAAGCTGGTTTAAAAAAGCTGATCAATTAAACTGAACTTTGCTGTAAGATGCAGTAGACACAAATTCTTTATAACATCATTCTTCTCCTTTTGGACTGTAAACACAGGACATAGTAATATCAAGCCGGACCACTTCTGTAGAGGCGTAAATTCTACATATTATTCAATATATAACTCAGCGGAAGTCAAGATTATACATAGTAATTCTTATATTACAGTAAAAATGCGAATAATAACAAGAACAATCAACCGTCGCTAAGCAACTAGTCAACATTGCCTTGACACAAACAATCGTCAATCCACTTCAGTTCCTTTTAAGTTGAGTTGCGATTACGTCCCTGAAACGAAAGTAATTTGCAGCGCTTATTTACGAGGGAGAATATTGGCCTGGGCAAGTTACGAAAGTGGAGCATACTGGGGCTTATAAAAAATGTATGACAAGATATGTCAACTTATGGAAGTGGCCAGTCAAAGAAGATTGCATTTTTTATCCTAAAGGGGGTTATTAAACTAACCATAAGTAAGCTAAAGCAGAGAAGAACCAAATGAGAGCTTTTACAACTGTCTAAAGTTGAGGACATATATGGTAAAGCAAAAAAAAAAAGCAATTCGTCATTCCCATCTGAGAATGTTTAATTTTCAAAAAGAATGCATTTGCCTTCATTTTGATTTAGTTTTTTAGTAGATTTCATTTGATTTAAATAGTATTAATTTTTAAAGTGGAAGTGGTGCTAAAATGAATAAGTAAATACTTTTATTACAGACTTATCATCATTTTTGTGTTTCATTTTAAAATTATTGACTGCCCTATAATACAGTTGCAAGACGTTATCACAACTATGGTTCCTTATCGATTTATTAAGGGAAATATACCATGGACTATAATCGTGTGCTTGCTAAAAAACGCAACTATCGTCCAAAGTTTACCAAATATATATATAAGCTACATATATATTAATAAAACTAATTAATACCAATTTTTGGTCTTTCTCCATATCATATCAGAAAAAAATGTTTGAAAAACTTTATTTAAACACCGTAACAAAACTCTAAAAAATACCGTATTTTGGACCATAGTTGTGTGAAATTATGGTACCTAGAAAGAAGCCCGTATTGTGCTTGTTAATAGTATGTTCACTTTCACGGAATTTATTCGTGACTAAAAAAAATAACACGTATTACAAGGATCAATTATCAGTGAGCATATCATTAAACAAAATTAAACGATTGTTGATTATTTTTGATACAGAACTTTTTGTACCGTTGACAGCTTTAACAATTGACAATATTGTTAGATATGATATTCCAAACGTAGTAAAATGAACTCACAATGGAAAAATGCTGGGTTTTTTTTAAACTTACTTATACTCACTGTCTAAACGATATTTTGGCAGGTTTAAATAAAATAAATATTAACACATTTCTAAAATGCTTTAGTTGATTAATAATCACTTCTTTTTTAAATTTCCAATGGCAAGAAGCAAGACAAAATATGCAAAGGGGTTTGTTACAAAACTAAGTACAAACAAAACCTTAAATTGATTTTGAAAAAGTAAGATAAGAACGAGATAATGAAATTTAGTTGCCCATACGTTCTCTTGTATTCGAGAATCGGTCACTACTCAACAGCATCCTACACATTTTCAGGCAGTGAATGCCAATTTCTTGGGATTAAGAACAAAGGGGCAGTTTGGAATGTTTAGGTAGTTTGGATGTTTATATCCAAACAAACGCCAAAAAATTAGAAGTCGGGTTATTACAACAGCTTCTACCCTTGGGAATATGAGATATATTTATGTTTAATAAGTCAAGATTTACTTCAGTTTCTAGTTATTAGTAGAAAGATTCACAAGTCAGAAGAACATACATCGTATGTTCTTCTGTATGTATGTTCCTCTGTATGGTACAAAAACAAGATAAACTAATAAATAAGGTGATAATTATCTAACTTGACTGCAAAACACATAAATCACTACGACAACTTATATTTCTGTCTTAAAAAGTATGTCCTTGAAACTCTTTAGTAACATTCGAATGGTACAAGAGGGTTTCGCCATCAAAATTAAACAATTAAATTTTGTTTAAAAAATCAATAAAACGAGAATGGCATAATTTATTTATAAATGCTAAAGTAATGTGAATACCTTTACAACTGTGTTCTTCAAAGTAATTTATTCACATATTTCTATCTAAAATGTGAGCTTAGTAAGACATCTTGAAAACCAAAAGCGTAACCTGAGGTAAAAGTGAAACAAAGTGTCCTTATTTTTTCTCTAATCGGGATTAATGGTTTTAGGAAGTGTGTTACTCCGGTGGGCAAAGTGGATTTGCCCTCAAACTTTGATTACGTTTCGACAGTGACCTTTAAAACGAAAGACCTATTTTAAGTGTTGAACTTCGTACCAAGCACTATCATTAAATCTTTATGGTATATATAAGCCTCACAAAAG
Organism: Metellina segmentata; assembly: GCA_947359465.1. Classification (NCBI taxonomy): domain Eukaryota; kingdom Metazoa; phylum Arthropoda; class Arachnida; order Araneae; family Tetragnathidae; genus Metellina; species Metellina segmentata. Next base: position 57,632,004 of record OX375881.1, read on the forward strand.
CACAAGAAGTCAAATCTGTTATTGGATTCATCCTTTATACAACCATTCCAAATCAGGATCATATACAGTATCGCTAGCTGAACATTCATCATGCTTGCAAAGGTGAGAAATTTCTAGCCTTCCATTATTTATTAATTTCACAACGCTTTTGATTTTCCTATTATTTAATTGCTAGATTTAAATTTGTCCCATGCAATTGAAATCAAGTATAATTCGAATACGAAATTATAAATGAACTTACTAGAACTTAATTCAATTATTGTTATTAATAATGATTGTTAAAAATAACTTGTCTCACTTGCAGCAAAAACTACTGAGTTAAATGAAAATTAATTCTGATACAAAATACCAACTGTTTTTGATATGTTAGATCTTTTTATTTATTATTCCAAGTCAGAAACACATGTAGTAATAATTTAATATTTAAGGCAATCACTGAATAGAATATATTGTTAATGGTTTTAGAAACATTCGGCGATTTGTAAATATCTTGGAATCTACATTCTACTATAATCGTTGCAAGAACTTGAACACTTTTTCAATGATATACCTGAGAAAAATATCTTCTATAAATTTATCCTATGATTAAATTGAAAACTCAACAAAAGTCTCTTTAATAGGTTTTCCTTGTCATTACTTTGTCTGCAGTTGCATTTGCAAATCCACCAGAGGTAAGTCCATTATTTATTTTATTTATATGTGTAAAGTGATAATACATTTCAATAATATATTCAATAATATTCTAAAGCCATAGTAATATTTGTTAATAAAATGTTTAAATAAACTTTTTAGTCATTCAGTAAGTTTGAATCTGTACATTAATTTGAGTTGACCGGTTTACAACGGAAAACAATTTGATTTACAAAACTCCATCGATTGAACAATTAATCAGTTGATCAGGTTAAATCAGATTAAAACATTAAGCAACTCTTAAGTAGGTAAATTTTTAAAATCAGCAAATTTGCATCTGTAAACGTAAATGAGTTGATTATATTTCCATTGACGATTAAGTTTACTCAGATGAATATATATATCGTATTAATCAGTAGACTAGTTACATCAGGTTGAAAAAGTAAATAATAGTTGAATCGATAAATAATGGTATAACATATCTTCCTTAACAGATACATTACCAAAAGAGTTCTCCTTGAAATGCGACATGACTTTCCATGTTTTACAATACTTTATAACAATATTTGTCTTCTTAGAGCTTAATTCATGAAGCCTCATTGAATTGATAATGTCTAGCAATAAATTAAGGTAGGAATGCAATTTTCTTATTACATGAAACAACAGTAAAAAATATGTGTGAATAATAATAAAAAAACCTTGATGGTCATTATATAATTAATTTCCCACAAATATTTCCCTCCCAGATAACACATCATTATTTTCTCGATATTTTTTAAAGCTTGTGTATACTTCAAACTGGATGAAAAAGTATAATACATTTGACAAGTCTATATTATCATCTTATCTGTTACAGTTCAAAGAAAATCGTGGTGAAGATGTGTTTTAATATGCACATAGTATAGCACAATGTAAATTAGAATATAAAATATTTCCAACTAACTTTCTTATCTCTCAGCATCACCATCATCATGCTAAACCCTACAAGTTTGGCTATGAAGTCAAGGACCATCATGGATCTCAACACAGACATGAGCATGGAGATGGACATGGTCATGTTCAGGGAAGCTACGGTTTTACTGACAACAGGGGAATCCACAGAGAGGTCCACTACGTCGCTGACCACAATGGCTTCAGAGCTCAAGTGAAAACCAATGAGCCCGGAACTGCAAATCAGAACCCTGCAGCAGTTCATCTCCACTCCAGCGCTCCTCATGATCATCACCACCATGCTCATCACAATCATGGCCACCATCATCAAGGACATCACCACCAAGGACATCAGCAAGTATACCATCATCAAGCCCATCCTCAAGGACACCATCATGGTCATCACCATCAAGCCCATCATCACGGTCATCAACATGGTCACCAACAAGTGTACCATCACCAGTCCCATCCTCAAGGACACCATCATGGACATCATTTTTAAGTCTGAAATTTAATGTCGAAAACACAGTTGGAAATTAAATCTGCCAAATATTGTGAAAGTTTGTTCATATTGCACTTTTCTAAATCGGTATTCTCAAACTCTTTTAATAGGTTTTAAATGTTGCGTTGCATATATGTGTTGCCCAAAATATATGGGTATGTTGCCACATTTTCCTACAAAATGGGTGTTTCTTACAATTATCTTTCATTGTGCATGTGCTTACTATGAAATAAATGTACAAAGCTTTTATTATACATGTCTTGATGTTTGAATTGGCGGTATAGATGAAACATTACAGAAACCAGAACTTATTTAACCGCAAAATTGTTTTACATTTAAATCCTTAATGTAGCAAAGTTTTTAAATATCAGTACAGCTCATGAATTACTATTAAAGTTGTGTTACTTTAATACAACATTAATTTTCTTAAAATTATAAAATGCTTAGTAATTTGATAATTTTAAATCAACATCGTACTAGAGCAAAACAACGGGCTTTTGACAACGGTCTGGAATCTGTCCCCAAAGAGAAAGAGCCGAGGACAACACCACGTAATTTTGAACCATGGTCAGATGACGAGTCAACACATGAGCTGGCACCCACTCTTCAAACTTCCACACCAACCCAACGTGAGGACTTTCGGCCATGACAGATTTAAGGTGCACCAGCCGCCTCAAATATTGATGCGACACCGACAGCAAAGCATCGATGTTTTGAAACATCAATGTTCAAAATTAAAGCATCGATTTTGATAGTACATCGCCTCCAAAACATCAATCATTTGAAACGTCCATGTTTTTAAAATTCTGTGGATTTAAACTTCTTCCCCCAGTTCTTGAAACTGGTTTATCAACTAGTGATGCGACATCGACAGCAAAATATCGATATTTTGAAACACCGATGTTCAAATTAAAAAATCGATAATGATAATACATCGCCCCCAAACCATCGATGTTTTTAAAATTCAGTGTATTTAAAATTTTTCCCTATTTCTTAAAACTGGTTTAGCAACTAGTGATGCGACATCGACAGCAAAATATCGATGTTCAAAATTAAAACATCGATGTTGATAATGCATCGCACTCAAACCATCGATGTTTTTAAAATTCCGTGAACTTAAACTTTTTTCCCCATTCTTAAAACTGGTTTAGCAACTAGTGATGCGACACCGACTCCAATACATCGATGTTTTTTATAAAATACCAATGTTTTGAAAACATTGACATCGATGTCGCATCCCTACTTTTCACACCCTTCACCTTTGGCTACTTTGGTCAATGGTCAATTTCCTGATTATTAAATTTATGCTACTTGCTTATTTTTTATATTTTTTTAACGGTATTTTTCTTTTAAAAATAAAACATAGATGTTACAAACACATCTACTCCAAACATCGATGTTAAATACATCAATTTTTTTTCTAAAACATCAATGTTTTGAAAACATTGACATCGATGTAGCATCCCTAGCCTCTACACTTATACGCTTACAAACATCCATGCACTGACCCGGATTCGTACCAGAAACCTTACGATCTAGAAGCTAACACCTTAACTACCAGACCGGTTGGTAGGCTTAGTATCCCCAAAACATTGAATCATTAGGATGTATTTTGAATTATACGCCACCCTACAATAATGGACCGGACGCCAGCGGATTTGTATAAAATCCAACTTCTTATGTTGAGGATGTTTTTTCGTGGTATGGCTTGGTACCTTTGCATGTTGTTCCTGGTAATCTGAACGCCAACACCTAATTGAACATTTTGGACTATCAGGTTCTTCCTACGCTCTAGTAATTTTATGGAATGAATGAATGTTACTTCCAGGACAAGAACGCTCCATGTCATGTTGCATCGTCTGTTAAGCAGTGGTATCAAGATATGGAAGTAAAATGTCTTCTCTGGCCTATACAGAGTAACGACCTAAACTCTATAGAACATTTGTGGGGCTACTTAAAGTGACGAACAGGGAATCACGTACAAACTCTACAGATGGGATGGCGACATTCTTGCAGCAGGAATTCATACAAATACTCATAGTTGTGTATCAAAACTTAGTTGAAAGTATGCCCAGAAGGGTTGCTAGTGTAATTGCAGGACGTGAGGAACCATTCCCCTATTAAAGCATGTATTATTTCCCTTATACCATCACATCTTGCTGCCCGGTTCATTATTGTAGGGAAGTGTATGTTGAAAACTGTATTAGTAAGTACAACCCCGAAAAGTTTACGACAAGCTCTTATTTCAAAATATCTCTCGTTTATTAACATCAAAATTTTGTTGGAATGTTCACGTGAAAACACATATGTTAGGAAACGATTAATGTCTTCCGTCAACATAGATCCATATTTTATGTTGTTTATAATGGTGATCAGTGATTCATTGTTAATAATCTATATTCCATGAAATCCATTCAAAGTAATCGCCATTAATGCATCAACAATCACTCTAAGCTCTTCTTACATGTCAGGAGAGGATTTAATTGAAGCAACACACTTTACGCAACATCTCAGAATGTGATCAATATAATTAAGTGATCTTGATAGCCTGCATATAACAAAAAAAAATAGCAAAACAATGCCACTTAAAGTATACTGTCCTCCGCTCAGATGTATGCAAATGCCTGCATTACAACTGAAGTTTATAGTATCTTCACATACACTTTTACCATAACTACGTCATTTTAAAACGTATGATGTTAGTAACTGTGAATACTCACAAAACTATTCGTATTAATATACGATTATTATTTTACTTACAAAACTGACTTGTTTCTCTCTATAAATCCATCACTAGACCGACCGTCTCATATGGTTCTCATTTCTAGGGATCTATTTGTGCAAATAGTATGAAAAAACTAAAGATTTTCCAAAATTCTTTTCAGTTTAAATATTTAAAGCTTTTGAAAATTCATTATAGCCTTTTTCTTCACTTATCAACTGCCAGTGTGAGGTAAACTTTTGTACCCAATTTCGTTAGATTCTAACTTTCTTGGCCACCTGTTATTACAACAAGATGGATATACTAAATGAAAGAGCATATATTTGATATTATTGTTAGACCATAGGATTACACTTTTCCAGCCTTTTTCTTCAGTTATCAACTGCCAGTGTGAGGTAAACTTTTGCACCTAATTTCGTTAGATTCAAACTTTCTGGGCCACCTGTTATAACAACAAGTTGTGTATATGACAGGTAATATTTTTTGTTTTCATACATTTAATAAATACTTTTGCTAATAAATTTGCACTTTTATTGTTATTGTAAAAATAATAAAAAATTACACTTCGAGTTCAGATATGGTCTAGTAATTGTTTTGGCTTCAGAATCTTCATTAAACTTTTCAAATATTGAAGAGACCGTCGAAGATAAATCATGCCTTGAGTTCCTGACCGATGGTTATCTCCCTGCAAAAAAGTAATTTGCAGGGGTTATTTACGAGGGAGAATATTGGCCTGGGCTCGTTACGAAAGTGGAGGATAATGGGGCTTACAAAAAATCTATTACAAGATTTGTCAATTTATGGAAGTGGCCAGTCAAAAAAGATTGCATTTTTTATCCTAAAAAGGTTATTAAACTATCCATACGTAAGTTAAAGCAGAGAAGACCTAAACGAGAGCTTTTACAACTGTATGAACTCGAGGGCATATATGGTAAAGCAAAAAAAAAAGCAATTCGTCATTCCCATCTGAGAATGTTTAATTTTCAAAAAGAATGCATTTGCCTTCATTTTGATTTAGTTTTTTAGTAGATTTCATTTTATTTAAATAGTATTAATTTTTAAAGTGGAAGTAAACGCTGTAACAAATATCTAAAACATATAATGGTGCTAAAATGAATAAATAAATACTTTTATTACAGACTTGTCATCATTTTTGTGTTTTATTTTAAAATTATTGACTGCCCTATAATACAGTTTCAAGACAATCTCAAAACTATTTTTCCTTATAGATTTATTAAGGATATAATTAAGGATAAATTATGCCATGGACTATAGTTGTGTGCTTGCTAAAAAACACAACTATCGTCCAAAGTTTACCAAATATATATAAAAGCTACATACAGATTAATAAAATTCCTTAATACCAATTTTTGGTGTTTCTCCTTATCCTATCAACAAAACAAAATATTTTGAAAAGCTTTATTTTAAACGCTGTAACAAATATCTAAAACATAACGTATTTTGAACCATAGTTGTGTGAAATTATGGTACCTAGAAGTAGCCCGTCTTGTGCTTGTCAATAGTATGTTCACTTTCACGGAATTTATTCGAGACCTAGAAAATAATACGTATTACAAGGATAAATTCTCAGTGAGCATATCATTAAACAAAATTAAACGATTGTTGATTATTTTTGACAGAGAACTTTTTGTATCGTTGACAGTTTTTAACAATTGACAATATTGTTAGATATGAATTTGTAAGCGTAGTAAAATGAACTCACAACGGAAAAATACTGTTTTTTTTTTAAACTTACTTATACTCACTGTCTAAACGATATTTTAAGCAGGTTTAAATAAAATAAATATAAACAAATTTTTCAAAAATGTTTCAGTTTATTACCAATCATTATTTTTTTTATTTCCAATGGCAAGAAGCTTGTAATATATGCAAAGGTTAGTAACAAAATTAAGTATAAACAAAACCTTAAATTGTTTTCGAAAACGTAAGATAAGAACGAGATATTGCAAATTTAGTTGCCCATACGGTTCTCTAGCATTCACGAATCGACATAAAAGGTCACTACTCAACAACATCCTACACATTTGCAGGTAGTGAATGCGAATTTCTTGAGATTAAGAACAAAGGGACAGTGTGGATGTTTAGGTAGTTTGGATGTTTATATCCAAACAAACGCCGACAAATCAGAAGTCAGGTTATTACAACAGCTTCTACCCTAGTTAATCTGATATATATATATATTTATATATATATATATATATATATATATATATATATATATTTACGTTTAATAAGTCAAGATTTACCTGAGTTTCTAGTTATTAGTAGGTAGGTTCTCAAACCAGAAGAACATACATCATATTAAAGTATGCTACAAAAATAAGATAAACTAATAGATAAGGTGATAATTATATAACTTGACTTCAAAACACAGAAATTAAAACGTCCACAATGACAACTTTAAAAAATCTGTCTGAAAAAGTATGTCCTTGAAACTCATTAGTAACATTTGCATGTTATAATAGAGGGTTTCGCCGTCAACATTAAACAATTAATTTTTGTTAAAAAGCCAACTAAACGAGAAAATAATTTATTTTTAAGTATTAAAACAATGCGAATACCTTTGCAACTGTTTTCTTCGTATTTAATTTATTCACAGATTTATTTAAAAAAAAACCTTATACGAAATCTTGAAAACCTAAAGCGTAACCTGAGGTAAAAGTAAAACAAAGTGTGATTATTTTTTATCTAATCGCGTTTACAGGTTTTAAGAAGTGTGTTACTCCGGAGAACAAAGTGGATTTGACCTCAAACTTTGATTTCGTTTCGCCACTGACCTTTAAAACGTAAGGACTTATTTTAAGAGTTAAACTTCGTACCAAGCGCTATCATTAAACTTTTATGGTATATATAAGCCTCACAAATGCACAAGAAGTCAAATCTGTTATTGGATTCATCCTTTATACAACCATTCCAAATCAGGAACATATACAGTATCGCTAGCTGAACATTCATCATGCTTGCAAAGGTGAGAAATTTCTAGACTTCCATTATTTATTAATTTCACAACGCATTTGATTTTCATATTATTTCATTGTCCGACTCAAATTTGTCGCATGCAATTGAAATCAATTATAATTCGAATTAGAAATTATACATTAACTTACTAGAACTTAATTAATTCAATTATTGTTATTAATAATGATTGTTAAATATAATTTGTATCACTTCCAGCAAAAACTACTGAGTTGAATGAAAATTAATCCTGATATAAAATAGCAACTGATTGTGAAGTGTTTTATCTTTTTATTTTTTATTTCAAGTCAGAAACACATGTGGCAATAATTTAATATTTAAGGCAATCACTGAATAGAAAATACTGTTAATGGTTTTAGAAACATTCGGCGGTTTGTATATAACTTGGAATCTACATTCTAATATAATAGTTGCAAGAACTTCAACACTTTTTCAAAGATATATACTTGAGAAAAATATCTGCTATAAATTTATCCTATGATTAAAATTGAAAACTCAACAAAAGTCTCTTAAATAGGTTTTCCTTGTCATTGCTTTGTCTGCAGTTGCATTTGCAAATCCACCAGAGGTAAGTCCATAATTTATTTTACTTATATGTGTAAAGTGATAACCCATTTCAATAATATTCAAATACCATATTATTATTTGTTAATAAAATGTTTGAATAAACGTTTTCATAATTCAGTAAGTTTGCGTCTGTACACAAATTTGAGTTGATCGGTTTGTAAAGGAAAACCAATTTGACTTAGAAAACTACATCGATCGTTATTAATCAGTTGATCAATTTAAATCAGATTAAAACATTGAGTAACTAATAACTAGGTAAACTTTTTTTAATCAGGAAATTTGCATTTGTAAACTTAATTGAGTTGATCATATTTCCATTGACGATTAAGTTTACTCAGATAAATACATCTATCGTATTACTCAGTAGACTAGTTACATCAGGTTGAAAAAATAAATAATAGTTAAATCGATATATAATGGTACTATTGGTACTACTCTCCTTGAAATTCGACGTGACTTTCCATGTTTTACAATACGTTAGTAACAATATTTGTCTTCTTAGATCTTAATTCATGAAGCCTCATTGAATTGATAATATCTAGCAATAAGTTAAGGTAAAAATTAAATTTTCTTATTCTTTGCAACAACAGTGAGAAATGTGTGTGGATAATAATAAAAAACTTTTTATGGTTTAAATATAATTAATTTCCCACTACTATTTCCCTTACAGATAACACATTGTTAATTTCTCGATATTTTTCAAAGCTCATGTATTCTTCAAACTAGATGAAAAGTTATAATACATTTGACAAGTGTGTATTACCATCTTATCTGTTACAGTTCAAATGAAATAGTGGTGAAGATGTGTTTTAATATGCAGATAGTACAGCACATTGTGAATTAGAATATAAAATATTTCCAACTAACCTTCTTATCTCACAGCATCACCATCATCATGCTAAACCCTACAAGTTTGGCTATGAAGTCAAGGACCATCATGGATCTCAACACAGACATGAGCATGGCGATGGACATGGGCATGTTCAAGGAAGCTACGGTTTCACTGACAACAGGGGAATACACAGAGAGGTCCACTACGTCGCTGACCACAATGGCTTCAGAGCTCAAGTGAAAACCAATGAGCCCGGAACTGCAAACCAGAACCCTGCTGCAGTGCATCTTCATTCCAGCGCTCATCATGACCATCACCATGATGCGCACCATAATCATGGACATCATCAACAAGGACATCACCATGTTGGCCATCAGCAAGTTTACCATCATCAGGCCCATCCTCAAGTACACCATCATGGTCATCACCATCAAGCCCATCATCACGGTCACCAACACGGTCACCAACACGTGTACCATCACCAGTCACATCCTCAAGGACACCATCATGGACATCATTTATAAATCTGAAATTTAATGTCAAAAACACAGTTGGAAATTAAATCTGCCAAAATATTGTGAAAGTTTGTTCATATTGCACTTTTCTAAATCGGTATTCTCAAACTCTTTTAATAGGTTTTAAATGTTGCGGGGCATATATGTGTTGCCCAAAATATATGGGCATGTTGCCACATTTTCTTACAAAACGGGTGTTTCTTACAATTATCTTTCATTGTGTCTGTGCTTACGATGAAATAAATGTACATAGCTTTTTTTATACATGCCTTGCTGTTTGAATTAGCTTAATAGTTGAAACTTTACAGAAACCACAACTTATTCATCAGCAAAATTGTTTTACATTTAAATCCTCAATGCATCAAAGTATTTAAATTACATCTAATTAAAGTACTTAAGTTTAAATAACATTAAATGAAAGTACATCTTATCAAATACACTCTGTAACAAAAACAATCGACGTACCAAGAAGGAATCATAAGATTGCTTTGAAATTTCGTATGGAAAAATGTTTTGATCAAATATGCAAATGATTAAAATTTGGTGTCCAATGAATGAATAGTGCGATCTCCAGCGCATAGAAATTGCGCATCCAACAGATGTATATAAGGAGTCGTTCTTGAAGTGTTGTTAAAAATTTCTGCTGCATTACTATTTAGGATACCTTCCAATGACTGAAAAAATGCCTCGCCGTAGGATTTGAGCTCATTACGAGCAACTTTCAGAGTATGAATTAGGTAGTATCATTGGATTGAAAGAGCCAGGTTGGGCAAATCGGAGAATCGCTCGTCATGTGAGTCGAAGTGATGCGGCGATTAGAAGATGCTGGCAAGAGTGGGTGGACCATGGCAGATTTCAGCGTCATGATGGTAGCGGTCGACGTAGGGCCACAACAGATCGCGAGGACAGAGTGATTGTCAGATCATCTGTCACAGAGCCTGATTAATCGCTATCAACCATCAGTCATGCGACCCACACACGAGTGTCCACCATGACCATTCACAGACGGCTGAGAGAGCAAAATCTATGCTCGTACCGACCGTTACGCCACCTGCCACTCACGCCTGAACACTGTCGAGCCAGACTACAGTGGTGCTTGGCTCGATCAGGCTGGAATGATGCTGACTGTGGGCGTATAATCTTTAGCGACGAATCTCGCTTCCAACTGCGTCCTAACGATCATCGAAGACGTCTCTGGAGACGCCCAGGGCAGCGTGCCGATCCTGCTTTCACTATTGCACGGCACACGTGCCCTCAACAAGTAGTTATGGTCTGGGGTGCCATTTCCCTTGATAGCCGGACCCCTTTGGTCCTCATTAGAGGTACACTTACTGCACAGCGGTACGTTGACGTCATTTTGAGACCTGTTTTGCTACCGTTGCTTTCGCAGTACCCTGGGCTTATTTTTCAGCAAGACTATACCAGACCACATACGGCAATTGTTGCTATGAAATGTCTTCAAGCTTGTCAAACACTTCCTTGGCCAGCCAGATCACCAGATCTCTCTCCCATTGAGCATGTTTGGGATATGATGTGAAGGCGACTGCATCCGGTAGGGAATATTGATGACGCAGTCCGACAATTGGAGCAAATTTGGCAAGAAATACCGCAGGAGACCATCCAGGAACTTTATCAGTCTATGCCGCGCCGTGTGGCAGCTTGCATCTAGGCTAGAGGCGGGTCAACACCTTATTGAGCTCGTTACTGTAACTGTGAAAAAATCATTCAATTGTTCTGAAATTTAAATCATTTTCTATTCTGTACATAATTTTCTTATCCACCAATTTTTGTCTCCATCGGACAACTCCTTCTTGGTGCGTCTATTTTTTTTTGTTATAGAGTGTATTATTAAAGTTGTCTTACTTTAATGTAACATTAATTTTCTTAAAAATTTAAAATGCTTAGTAATTTGGTGATTTTTAATTAACATCGTTGCTACAAGTGTAGGAAACAAAAGCTTCCAACTACACCTGTTTTACAACTACATAGTAGGTAAATCAGACATTAAATTAGTTACTCTTGAATTGCGTTTGGAAATGCCAAAGAATCAAACAGAGTTGCCAAGCAATCATGAAATAGTTGATTTTCTCATTTGATATTTATTGTTTAGAACAATATCCTTAAAACTAGTCACAGCACTTCTAGATTATCCATAACACAATATAAGTACATGTTGCAGAAGCACAATCGCTGTAATGTCCAACCGACATAAACGTAAGTACCAGAAAATGACTTGTAGAATGTTTCTGGGGACATGTATTACCGTATGGTAATTGAATATTTTAAATGGCCATCAACAAAAAAAGGGAGAATTCTCATACCTTGTTTGGGGTACCCCGATTCGCAAATCAAATTTTTTAGATGTACGACTTGTGGCCAATTCGTTGTTAGGCCTTATGTCTTCGTTTCCGTCGGAGTGGACCACTCTCTCGCGCCGGAGAGGTTTTGTTGGCAGCCAGAAGGAATCTACGTAACTGACCCCTCGTTCGCGGTAAGGGGAATCTGACCCTTCGAAAAAACAACTCGTTTTTTTTTTGCTTGCTGGACGTATCTTTCCTGGATGGTCTAACGCCATCTGGTGATTAGCTAGGGTGATAAAAGTTCTTGCTGTACAAGAGTGTTGCGTTATGCAACAATCGTGCTAAAGCAAAACGACGGGCTATTGACGACGGTAAGGAATCTGTTTCCCAAGAGAAAGATCCGAGGACAACACCACGTAATTTTGAACCATGGTCAGATGACGAGGCAACAGCTGATCTGGCACCCCACTCTTCAAACTTCCACACCAACCCAACGTGAGGACTTTCGGTCACGACAGATTTAAGGTGCACCATCCGCCTCTACTATTGATGCGACATCGACAGCAAAACATCGATGTTTTGAAACATAGATGTTTTTAAAATTCAGTGGATTTAAACTTTTTTCCACATTTCTTAAACTGGTTTAAACAACTAGTGATGCGGCATCGCCAGCAAAATACGATGTTTTGAAAGATCGATGTGATGTTCAAATTAAAAAATCGATTATGATAATACATCGCCCCAAAACCATCGACGTTTTTAACATTCAGTGTATTTAAAATTTTTCCCCATTCCTTAAAACTGGTTTAGCAACTAGTGATGCGACATCGACTCCAATACATCGATGTTTTTTATAAAACATCAATGCTTTTAAAACATCGACATCGATGTTGCATCCCTACTTTTCAGACCCTTCACCTTTGGCTACTTTGGTCTAAGTATGTTCAATTTGCTAATTATTAAATTTATGCTACTTGGTTATTTTTCAAATTTTTTTAACGGTATTATTCTTTTAAAAATAAAACATCGACAAGTATAAACATCGAGGTTACAAACACATCTACTCCAATACATCGATGTTAAATACATCAATGTTTTGAAAACATTGACATCGATGTCGCATCCCTAGCCTCTACACTATACGCTTACAAACATCCATGCACTGACCCGGATTCGTACCAGAAGCCTTACGATCTAGAAGCTAACACTTTAACTACCAGACTGGTTGGTAGGCTTAGTATCCCCAAAACATTGAATCATTGGTATATATTTTGAATTATACGCTACCCTACAATAATGGACCGGACGCCAGCGGATTTGTATAAAATCCGACTTCTTATGTTGAGGATGTTTTTTCGTGGTATGGCCTGGTACCTTTGCATGTTGTTCCTGGTAATCTGAACGCCTACACCTAATTGAACTTTTTGGAATATCAGGTTCTTCCTACGCTCTAGTAATTTCATGGAATGGATGAATGTTGCTTCCAGGACAACAACGATCCATATCATGTTGCATCGTCTGTTAAGCAGTGGTATCAAGATATGGAAGTAAAATGTCTTCTCTGGCCTATAGAGAGAAACGACCTAAACCCTATAGAACGTTTGTTGGACTAGTTAGAGTGACGAACAAGGAATCACGTACGAAATCTACATCTGGGATGTCGACATTCTAGCAGCAGGAATTCACACAAATACCCATAGCTGTGTATCAAAACTTAGTTGAAAGTATGCCCAGAAGGGTTGCTAGTGTAATTGCAGCACGTGAGGAACCATTCCCCTATTACAGCATGTATTCTTTCCCTTATATCATCACATCTTGCTGCCCGGTTCATTATTGTAGGGAAGTGTATGTTGAAAACTGTATTACAAAGTACAACCCCGAAAAGTTTACGACAAGCTCTTATTTCAAAATATCTCTCGTTTATTAACATCAAAATTTTGTTGGAATGTTCACGTGAAAACACATATGTTAGGAAACGATTAATGTCTTCCGTCAACATAGATCCATATTTTATGTTGTTTATAATGGTGATCAGTGATTCATTGCTAATAATCCATATTCCATGAAATCCACTCAAAGGAATCGCCATTAATGCATCAACAATCACTCTAAGATCTTCTTACATGTCAAGAGAGGATTTCATTGAAGTAACACACTTTACACAACATCTCAGAATGTGATCAATAGAATTAAGTACTCTTGATAGCCTGGATATAACTAAAAAAATAGCAAAACTATCTGCCACTTAAAGTATACTGTCCTCCGCTCAGATGTATGCCCATACCTGCATTACAACTGAAGTTTATAGTATCTTCACTTATACTTTTACCATAACTACGTCATTTTAAAACGTATGATGTTAGTAACTGTGAATACTCACAAAACTATTCGTATTGATATACGATTATCATTTTACTCACAAAACTGATTTGTTTCTCTCTATAAATCCATCACTAGGCCGAACGTCTCATATGGTTCTCATGTCTGGTTATCTATTTGTGCAAACAATATAAAAAAACTAAAGTTTTTTCCAAAATTCTTTTGAGTTTAAATATTTAAAGATTTTGAAACTTCAAAGCTTTTGAAAATTCATTCCAGCATTTTCTTCAGTTATCAACTGCCAGTGTGAGGTAAACTTTTGCGTCCAATTTCGTTACATTCAAACTTTCTTGCCACCTACCTGTTATAACAACAAGATGTGTATACTAAATGAAAGAGCATATATTTGATATTATTGTTAGGCCATTGGATTACACTTTTCCAGCCTTTATCTTCAGTTATCAACTGCCAGTGTGAGGTAAACTTTTGAACCTAATTTCGTTAGATTCAAACTTTCTGGGCCACCTGTTATAACAACAAGTTGTGTATATGACAGGTAATATTTTTTGTTTTCATACATTTAATAAATACTTTTGCTAATAAATTTGCACTTTTATTGTTATTGTAAAAATAATAAAAAATTACACTTCGAGTTCAGATATGGTCTAGTAATTGTTTTGGCTTCAGAATCTTCATTAAACTTTTCAAATATTGAAGAGACCGTCGATGATAAATCATACCTTGAGTTCCTGACCGATGGTTATCTCCCTGCAAAAAAGTAATTTGCAGGGGTTATTTACGAGGGAGAATATTGGCCTGGGCTAGTTACGAAAGTGGAGGATAATGGGGCTTACAAAAAATCTATTACAAGATTTGTCAACTTATGGAAGTGGCCAGTCAAAGAAGATTGCATTTTTTATCCTGAGTAGGTTATTGAACTATCCATACGTAAGTTAATGCAGAGAAGACTTAAACGAGAGCTTTTACAACTGTATGAACTCGAGGGCATATATGGTAAAGCAAAAAAAAAAAGCAATTCGTCATTCTCATCTGAGAATGTTTAATTTTGAAAAAGAATGCATTTGCCTTCATTTTGATTTAGTTTTTTAGTAGATTTCATTTGATTTAAATAGTATTCATTTTTTAAAGTGGAAGTGGTGCTTAAATGAATACATAAATGCTTTTATGATAGACTTCTCATCATTTTTGTGTTTTATTTTAAAATTATTGACTGTCTTATAATACAGTTGTAAGACAATCTCAAAACTATTTTTCCTGATAGATTTATTAATGGAACTATACCATGGACTATAGTTGTGTGCTTGCTAAAAAACACAACTATCGTCCAAAGTTTACCAAATATATTTATAAGCTATATAGAGATTAATAAAATTCCTTAATACCAATTTCTAGTCTTTCTCTATATCATATCAAAAAAAAAATTTTAACGCTGCAAGAAATCTCTAAAAATAACGTATTTTGGAGCATAGTTGTGTGAAATTATGGTACCTAGAAGGTAGCCCGTATTGTGCTTGTCAATAGTATGTTCACTTTCACGGAATTTATTCGAGACCTAGAAAATAATACGTATTACAAAGATCAATTCTCTGTGAGCATATCGTTAAACAAAATTAAACGATTATTGATTATTTTTGACAGAGAACTTTTTGTATCGTTGACAGTTTTTAACAATTAACAATATTGTTATATATTAATATTTAACCGTAGTAAACTGAACCAACAATGGAAAAATACGTTTTTTTTAAGGGGAGTTAGTACCTTTTAGACCTCGCGTTGCTCGCGAAAACATACTTTTTTCGATTCATCATAAGTAATTGAGTTTTTTATATTGTAGTATAAAATTGATACTGTTTGAATATAATTGTATGGCTTTTAAAAAACAGCAGTCATATTTGTAATTAAAAGTATTTTTTTATATAAAACCTAGCAAAACTTATACATAATTTCTTCGTTTTGAAATTTACCCACTTAACTTTCCCTCAAGTTTAAAAAAAACTAATAAACGTAGAGTTAAGAAATTTTGTATGGTTATTCTAAAAGAAGATCTTAGTTCTCTGAACTATGGATTTGTGTATGAGAGCTATAGTTTTTTATTTTATACATCCATACATAACTAAAAAAATTTCAAAGTTGACTTATTTTAATACTTTTAATTTTTATAAATATTTGTACTTCAAATATCACAAATTCCTTAATTCACAGAATTAAGACATTCATTTGCTTCAATTTGGTGCAAACATTTGAGTTTTACAGTGCATCTTTCAAAAGTTATCTTGTGGGAAAGTTAAGTGGGTAAATTTCAAAACGAAGAAGTTGTGTATAACTTTTGCTAGGTTTTATATAAAAAAATATTTTTAATTACAAATATGACTGCTGTTTTTTAAAAGCCATACAAATATCTTCAAACTGTATCAATTGTATACTACAATATACAAAACTCAATTATTTATGATGAATCGAAAAAAGTATGTTTTCGCGAGCAACGCAAGGTCTCAAAGGTACTAACTCCCTTAAACTTATTTATACACACTGTCTAAACGATATTTTAAGCAGGTTTAAATGAAATAAATATTAAAAAATTTCTAAAATGATTTAGTTTATTACCAATCACAATTTTTTTATTTCCAATGGCAAGAAGTAGGACAAAATATGCTAAGGTTAGTAACAAAACTAAGTACAAACAAAACCTTAAATTGATTTTGAAAAAGTAAGATAAGAACGAGATAATGAAATTTAGTTGCCCATACGTTCTCTTGTATTCGACAATCGGTCACTACTCAACAGCATCCTACACATTTGCAGGTAGTTAATGCCAATTTCTTGGGATTAAGAAAAAAAGGGCAGTGTGGAATGTTTTGGTAGTTTAGATGTTTACATCCAAACAATCGCCGACCAATCAGAAGTAGGGTTATTGCATCAGCTTGTACCCTTGGAAATCTAAGATATATTTACTTTTACTAAGCCAATATTTACTTGAGTATCTAGTTATTAGTAGAAAGGTTCACAAGTTTGAAGAACAAACATCGTATTAAAGTATGCTACAAAAATTAGATAAACTAATAGATAACGTGATAATTATCTAACTTGACTGCAAAACACAGAAATCGCAACGACAACTTATGTTTCTGTCTTAAAGAGTATGTCCTTGAAAGTCTTTAGTAACATTCGCATGTTAGATGACGGTTTCGCCGTCAACATTAAACAATTAATTTTTGTTAAAAAATCAATAAAAAGAGAAAAAAATAATTTATTTTTAAGTATTAAAACAATGTGAATACTTTGTAAATGTTTTTCTTCACATTTAATTTATTCACAGATTTATTTAAAAACAGCTTAATAAGAAATCTTGAAAACCATAAGCGTAACCTAAGGTAAAAGTGAAGCAAAGTGTCCTAATTTTTTCTCTAATCGCGTTTACAGGTTTTAGGTAGTGTGTTACTCCGGTGGATAAAGTGGATTTGACCTCAAACTTTGATTTCGTTTCGCCACTGACCTTTAAAAAGTAAGGACTTATTTTAAGAGTTGAACTTCGTACCAAGCGCTATCATTAAACTTTTATGGTATATATAAGCCTCACAAATGCACAAGAAGTCAAATCTGTTATTGGATTCATCCTTTATACAACCATTCCAAATCAGGAACATATACAGTATCGCTAGCTGAACATTCATCATGCTTGCAAAGGTGAGAAATTTCTAGACTTCCATTATTTATTAATTTCACAACGCTTTTAATTTTCCTATTATTTAATTGTTCGACTTAAATTTGTCGCATGCAATTGAAATCAAGTATAATTCGAATTAGCAATTATAAATTAACTTACTATAACTTAATTAATTCAATTATTGTTATTAATAATGATTGTTAAATATAATTTGTATTACTTCCAGCAAAAACTACTGAGTTGAATGAAAATTAATCCTGATATGTAATAGCAACTGATTGTGAAGTGCTTTATCTTTATATTTTTTATTTCAAGTCAGAAACACATGTGGCAATAATTTAATATTTAAGGCAATCACTGAATAGAAAATATTGTTAATTGTTTTAGAAACATTCGGCGGTTTGTAAATATCTTGGAATCTACATTCTACTATAATCGTTGCAAGAACTTAAACACTTTTTCAATGATATACTTGAGAAAAATATCTTCTATAAATTTATCCTATGATTAAAATTGAAAACTCAACAAAAGTCTCTTTAATAGGTTTTCCTTGTCATTGTTTTGTCTGCAGTTGCATTTGCAAATCCACCAGAGGTAAGTCCATAATTTATTTTACTTTTATGTGTAAAGTGATAACCCGTTTCAATAATATTCAAATACCATATTATTATTTGTTAATAAAATGTTTGAAAAAACTTTTTCATAATTCAGTAAGTTTGCATCTGTACACAAATTTGAATTGATCGGTTTGTAACGGAAAACCAATTTGACTTAGAAAACTACATCGATCGTTATTAATCAGTTGATCAAGTTAAATCAGATTAAAACATTGAGTAACTAATAAGTAGGTAAACTTTTTTTAAATCAGGAAATTTGCATTTGTAAACTTAATTGAGTTGATCATATTTACATTGACGATTAAGTTTACTCAGATAAATACATCTATCGTATTAATCAGTAGACTAGTTACATCAGGTTAAAAAAAAATAATAGTTGAATCTATATATAATGGTACTAATGGGTACTACTCTCCTTGAAATGCGACATGACTTTCCATGTTTTACAATACGTTAGTAACAATATTTGTCTTCTTAGAGCTTAATTCATGAAGCCTCATTGAATTTATAATGTCTAGGAATAAGTTAAGGTAGAAATTAAATTTTCTTATTCTCTGCAACAACAGTAAGAAATATGTGTGAATAATAATTAAAAAAAACTTTTATTTTTTAAATATAATTAATTTTCCACTACTCTTTCCCTTACAGATAACACATTGTTAATTTCTCGATATTTTTCAAAGCACATGTATTCTTCATACTAGATGAAAAGTTATAATACATTTGACAAGTGTATATTACCATCTTATCTGTTACAGTTCAAACAAAATCGTGGTGAAGATGTGTTTTAATATGCAAATAATACAGCACATTGTAAATTAGAATATAAAATATTTCCAACTAACTTTCGTATCTCACAGCACCATCATCATCATGCTAAACCCTACAAGTTTGGCTATGAAGTCAAGGACCATCATGGATCTCAACACAGACATGAGCATGGCGATGGACATGGTCATGTTCAGGGAAGCTACGGTTTCACTGACAACAGGGGAATCCACAGAGAAGTCCACTACGTCGCTGACCACAATGGCTTCAGAGCTCAAGTGAAAACCAATGAGCCCGGAACTGCCAATCAGAACCCTGCAGCAGTGCATCTTCATTCCAGCGCTCATCATGACCATCACCATGATGCGCATCATAATCATGGACATCATCAACAAGGACACCACCATGTAGGTCATCAGCAAGTATACCATCATCAAGCCCATCCTCAAGGACACCATCATGGTCATCACCATCAAGCCCATCATCACGGTCACCAACATGGTCACCAACACGTGTACCATCACCAGTCTCATCCTCAAGGACACCATCATGGACATCATTTATAAATCTGAAATTTAATGTCGAAAACACAGTTGGAAATTAAATTTGCCAAAATATTGTGAAAGTTTGTTCATATTGCACTTTTCTAAATCGGTTTTCTCAAACTCTTTTAATAGGTTTTAAATGTTGCGGGGCATATATGTGTTGCCCAAAATATATGGGTATGTTGCCACATTTTCCTACAAAACGGGTGTTTATTCAAATTATCTTTCATTGTGTCTGTGCTTACGATGCAATAAATGTACATAGCTTTTTTATACATGTCTTGCTGTTTGAATTAGCTTTATAGTTGAAACATTACAGAAACCACAACCTATTCATCCGAAAAATTGTTTTACATTTAAATCCTCAATGTACAAAGTATTTAAATAACAGTACATCTTATCAAATATTATTAAAGTTGTCTTACTTTAATCTAACGTTAATTTTCTTAAAGTTTTAAAATGCTCAGTAATTTGGTAATTTTTAATTAGCATCGTACCAGTGCAACACAACGGGCTATTGACGACGATCCGGAATAATTCCCGCAATGGAAAGATCGTAGTACAACACCACGTAATTTTGAACCATGTTCAGATGACGAGGTAACATCTGATCTGGCGCTCAACTCTCCATACTTCCACACCAACCCGACGTGAGGACTTTCGTCCACAACATATTTAAAATGCACCAGCCGCCTCTACACCATATACTTACAAACATCCATGCACTGTCCCGGATAAGTACCAGGAACCTTTTGATCTAGATGCGAACACCTTAACCACCAGTCCGGTTGGTAGGCTTAGTATCCACAAAACATTGAATCATTAGGATATATTTTAAATTATACACTACCCTACAATCTTAGACCGGACTCCAGCGGATTTGCTTAAATCCGACTACTTGTGTTGGGGGTGTTTTTCGTAGTATGGCCTAGGACCTTCACATGTTGTTCCTGGTAAACTAAACGCCGACAGCTACATGAATATTTTAGACTATCAGGTTCTTCCTTCTCTCTGGTAATTTTAAGGAATGGACGAATGTTAATTCTATGTCATGTTGCAGCCTAGGTTTAGCATTGGTATCAAGATATGGAAGTTGAACGTCTTCCCTAGCCTGCTCAGACCTAACCTAAACGCTATAGACATATGTGGGAATAGTTAGAGCGACGCTTACCGATCAGGGAACCACGCACGAAATCTACAGCTGGGCTGGCGACATTCTTGCAGCAGGAATTCACACAAATACCCATAGCTGTGTATCAAAACCTTGTTGGAAGCATGCCCAGAAGGGTTGCTAGTGTAATTGCAGCACGTGAGACACCATTTCCCTTTTAAAGCATGTATTCTTTCCCTTATACCATCACATCTTGCTGCCCGGTTCATTATTGTAGGTTGGTTTATGTTGAAAACTGTATTACAAAGTACAACGCCGAAAAGTTTACGAGAAGCTCTTATTTCAAAACATCTCTCGTTTATTAAGATCAAGATTTTATTGGAACGATCACGTGAAAACACATTCGTTAGGAAAAGATTAATGCCTTCCGTCAACATAGATCCATATTTTATGTTGTTTATAATGGTGATCAGTGATGCATTGCTAATAATCGATATTCCATGAAATCCACTCAAAGTAGTAGCCATTAATGCATCAAGAATCACTCTAAGCTCTTTTTATATGTCAGCAGATGATTTAAGTGAAGCAACATATTTTACGTAACATCTCAGAATGTGATCAATAGAATTAAGTGCTCTTTGACAGCCTGGATATAACAAAAAAAATAGAAAAACAATCTGCCACTTAAAGTATATTTTCCTCTCAGATGTATGCCCATACCTGCATTACAACTGAAGTATATCGTTTCTTCACATATATTTTTACCGTAACTTCGTTACTTTAAAACGTATGATGTTAGTAACTGTGAATACTCACAAAACTATTCGTATTAATATACGATAAATATTTTACTCACAAAATTGACTTGTTTCTCTCTATAAATCAGTCACTAGGCCAACCGTCTCATATGGTTCTCAAGTCTGGGGATCTACTTGTGTTAACAATATAAAAAAATTGAAGATTTTCCAAAATCATATTGTATGTACGTTAACAGACATTCCCTATTATGTTCGGAATGAAGTCATCCATTTGGAACTCAAATTTAAACCTATTGCTGAATGCGTTCAGCAATTTTTGATGAAGTTAAAAATACCTCAGGCTTCAAACAAAGCCCTCTTGCCTCTTTAATGTGATGACCCTATCGTGAAAGACCAAGACCTATTCTACACCAACAATTTCATATTTTCCCACCGCGACCTAAGCGCCGACGTGGCTTGTTACATTTGGATGTCGATTTCTACGACATCAATTCCACTAATTTCTCACCTTCAACTATATTTAATTGGACCACGTTCTGACTCCTGTAAGTTTGTGTTAAGTTCTCGACTGGACCACTAATTGAATCACATGATTTTTGTGTTAAGTTTTAATTTTAGCTTCTAAACCTAACTCCTTACATGTTACCCCACCCTAAATGTGTTTTAATTCAACTTGCTTCCTCAAGAGTATCAGTGCCGCTGTGGATCGCCCCCCTATTTGCTCAACAAAGTTAAGCAACTTCAGTCGTGATCAGCCCTTGGGGGGTGAATGCTGTTTTGCAACGGGGAGGCGTCTAACAAATTTTGCCTCCAGAGGTTATTTAAATTTTCTCGTCTCTTCCATCTTTATTTTCTGTTCTAAAACTTATTTTCTGCTTTTTTCCCTTCTTCGATGAGGAGATCAGCTGCTTCGCAGAGGGTGCTCAGTAAGTGACGTGTACAGTCCCTATCTTATGTCATATATTATACTGAATAACTACCATCATTCTTCAACAAATGCTTTTATTTACTTTTCTGTATCCAAAAGCTTGCTTTTACTAAATAACTGATTTCTAAACACAGCTAAAATGTTGCACGTTGTGTGCGAAACATGACTTTGACCTGTCGTATTTTGCATTACAAAAAAATACTTGTAGCTCTTACATGCTTAAAAACTTTTATCTATACAAATTTTTAAAATATTATTAAAATTTTTGTTTTTACTAAGAAATAAATGCTTTAAAGTAAAACATATTTATGAAGCGAAAATGTTAATAAATGTAACGAAGTAATTATAAGTAAAGAGTAGATTAAACTGGAATGGCTATCAGTACTCAAGAGAAGCAGGAAGTTGAAAGACGAATCTTCCATCATAATCAAAGTTATGGGCAAAAGAGGTGGACGTAATTGATGTTGTGAACTACAGGACTGTCACATTTCAAAATGACGAATCGATGGGGTAAAAACGATGATAGTAGAAAATTTGAGTGAATTTATAACAATGTTCAAAATTTATTTGACATATTTGCATCGATAGGAAGAATTATTTTGTAATTTTACCTTTATAAGTAAGTAGATCATATGAGGATGCATGTGAAATGCAATGTGAGTATATTCTCTGTCACGAGATACACGCACGAAAGTTGTAAAAATAATCCCCTCTTTTATTGCTATGATTAGGTTAAATTGACCGACATTTCTTGGTGACGAGATGAGATCGAATTCGAAAAACAAGTATATATTCTAAATACGTGAAGTAAACACATTCCGCCAGAGAAAGCTACCGACACCTACATTTAGCTTGACAGAAAAGAATCTGCCAGAAATTGGAGATTTGATTACTGTAGCAAGGTGAAAATTACTATACTGCTAATGCTTCTTTCGATGTTGATGTGGATTAATTTTCTTTTGTGTTACGAAATTACTTCAAACAAATCAGGTTTTGAGATTGAAATTTGGTAGCTGTCTTGTCTACACACAGGAAAATAATAATATTGACACGTTTTTACAAGATCGAAATTGAGTATTGAGGAAAAGCTAAAGATGTATTAACAATAAATAAGCTTAATTTTTTAAGATAAAAAATTGTTAATATCGATCGGTTATTATTTAAAAATAGTTTATTTCTAATAGTTAATATTTTAATGCGTTAAGTAGCTTGTTAAGTAATCATTTGTTGAGTTTTTTAACTAGAAAACTCTTACTCAAATCCCGTTTTAAAGGAAGTGAGAAAATATTATGATCGGATTATCATATCTTTGTTTTACTAATCCTTAAGGCGTATAAGGTTTTGTTTATGCATAATCTACTTAGTTCGCTAGTGTACGCGTGCTTAATTTATCCGCTTTGCATATTCTTAATTAAGACAATATTTTGTTTAAAGTTATTTAGTATTCTTAAATTGTCAAATTTTTCGTCTTAAAATGCGATCACATACAAAAGTAAATGCATAGAGACTTGTGACCGCATGTATTTTTCAAATAGACTAAATACATAAATTTTAAACATGTTTTGAATACGTTGTAACTAACGTTAATTCCCAAAAAACTGAAAAAATGTCACGTTTTACCTGAGTTCAATCGATTAACTGCCTAAACCGTGATATCAAAGTCATTACAGGAACATTTTAACCAAAAGTTTGTAAAGTACACACACTTCGGTGTTTTAAAACAACCAACAGTCATCAATCTAATTTGATTTATACAAAATTTGTATGTTCAAAGTGTGGATTTAACCAATAGAGATAGATATTAAGCTATATAATATTGAAAGAGAAGATACACCATTAGAATATATGTATTTCACTCTTCGATAGGGGATTCAGATTATTGAGAAAATTTATCAGACGCATGTTTAGGATGCAAACAAGTAGGGAATTAACGTCGTAATGGAAGAGCACAACGAACTATTGGCAACGGCGCGGTGCTGGGTCCGGGAACAATCCCGAACAGTTTGTCCCCGTAGTTTGGAACCACGACAAGATGATGAGATAACACCGGAGATGGCACCACGCTTTCCAAACTTCCACACCATCCCAACGTTACGACATTTGATGCCATGGTAGATTTAATGTACACCAACCCTCGTGTACACGACGGTCTTTGTCTGGACCAAGTTTTGAACTCGCAATCCTTCGGTAACTAAATCGTTACTCTTCCAGTTAGGCTTCTGCGGTCCAACAAAGGTAAATTTGTGATCTACTTTGCGTTACTATTGATGCACTGCAGGATAGATGGATTCAAATTATAATCTACAGGGGATTAAAAAATTAAAAAACGCGCATGTGAAGATCAATTTGGAAAAACAAATTAAAGCCTAGCTTGGAACTAAGCCCTAGTATTGAAATAGAAGATTCATCAATTAGTCGTGACGGAACATAGTGACCATCGCATCCTCAAACGTGCTGAAATGTAGAAACTAAGGATACTTTAACAGTTGTAGTATAAGCAAGAGAATACTGATTGTCATATTTGTTATGCAATTCTTACTTGACAAATGAGCTTAACAAACAATTAGTTATAGGGTAGGTGCGAAAAATAAATCTTGCATTCTGACGGAACTTTAAATACATTGAAACAGATATGTACTTCATCTATTAACAGAATCACACAGGATTTTATATAGTAGCACATGTCTTCCCCCCCCCCAAAAAAAAAAGGATTTGGTACTCCACCTGTTACTGTGGTCAAAGTGCTTATCTACTACCCAGTATGTTGTTGTCATAAGTACATTGAGACCGAATCCTTCTTACCAACACCAAAAAATTGTAATCGCCGTTTTTCTCTAGAGTAGGCAAATAGATAAAGGAAAGTCTAAAGAATGTGAAAAGTTCGAAAACCTATTCACAGAATAAAAAAATAATTAAAACGTTGTGATGATTTCAATTATTGGCATTAAAGGAACAAGCAAGTGTAAAAGATACCTAGAAAGTGAAGACACGGTGAAAAGAAAACTGAAACCATTTTTTTCGTCAAAAATGTGTAATGTAAATCTTGTTCTTATTTTAAAATGCCATTAATTCTAATGTCTTTTGTCTTTTTCAATGTTAATTTTAATGTCTGTTCTGTTCAAGTCTAAATGTTACTGAGAGAGTTAACCCGACTGGAAGTTGCCTTGATGAATTATCTCGTCATTAGCAAAACTGACCAGATCTTGATGGACGAGATATCTTGTCAAAACCAATTAGGGGTTATTAAAATTAAACCTTTTCTTCCATTTCCATATATTTCGAAAATAATTATTTTGGTTAGTTTTGAATAATACGGCGAAAGAAAAACACATAAATATACCAATTATACATGAAAAAATATCTATATTTTTTTCATGGTTTGTGTCAAGATTGAGCTAATTAAGAGATTCTGATAGCCGATTCTTGTGCCAATTTCAAGAGATTTGTCAGAAAACCTTTTTTCACAGAGTGTGAAAATAGAGATAAGAATTCATAAAAAAATTTTAATGAATATGCAATCATGCTTTTATCAGAAACATTATCTATTTCGTGTTAACAGTTCTAAGCCACTGCGTTCCTTAGTTAAAAAATTAAACTCAATCTTGTCACGCATTCAGTTATTTTTCACAAAACATCTGTTAACGGGATTGATAACAATCTAAAATATCTCGAATAAAGATTATGAGGTTTAAAATTAAGATATTTTCATAAACAAGAGCATCGAAGCATTCGTATTTTCTGTTTGGTTCCACATGGTTGAATTTCTTTTTCCTTATTTCGTTCTACTGTTACGACCACACCTTAAAAGATTACTTGAAGGAATATTTTAGTTCTTTTTTAAATTGGAAATTAATTTTTTCCACTTTCATTCCTTAACATGATTCGGTAACATTCTTTTGTAGTGAAAACAAAACGTATTTACAACTGTGCATTTATATACCTTATTTATTACATATATAAATAGATATATATCTTGATATTTTAATATAAATGAATTTAAATTCGTGGAAGAAAATTTTCTGTTCATTGATCTGAGTTAAAAAGTATGTCATCGGCAAAGTGATATTACTGATGTCTTGCAGATCTTGCAGGAAATAAAGTTACATTGAAGTTAATGAAATTAATGTTTCAAAGCTTATGTTACAGTTATAATTTGTATCAATGTAAACCCATATAATATTACTAATAATATAGAAAAACAATGAATTTATGACTCAAAATTTGGGTATTTTAAAAGCATATATAGTCTGAATTCAAACGGCTATAAGCCTTACAATAAAATGTCAAATGATGAATCAGATATAATGCAGTATAAAGTCCAAAATCCGAAATCCTCCGAGCGTAGGCCATTCCGGATTATTTACATTTTTTGTCTAAAAACCTTAATCTAACCCCCACCCACCCACGCAAATTTTGCGTTTGCAATAGTAAAATAGCATGTATCTAAAAAGAATAATTTTTTTAAAAGGAAAAAGCAAACTTTTGATACAGAGCAACAAATTTTACTTGCAAATATTATAATTTTTCTGTGTGGGATTTACTCTGAACACGTCCGATATTTTGCGTTGTTTCATCAATTAGGTCCAGGTTTAACTCCTTGTTCGTTAAAAATTGTCAGAAAGATATAATAAAAGTGATAAAAACAAAACAAAAAAAAGCGTTGAATAGCAAAATAATTTTGTACAACTCCGCATTTCGGGCGTCCGGATTTGGGACTTTATACTGTATTATAATTTATTTTGAATGACACTACCTCCATATTTTAAACTTAAGGCGACATAATATAGTGTAAAGGATATATTAAATATTTGATAGATAGAAAAAATGTGGTGCAAATTCAAAAACTGAGTATTTAGATTCACATAGCGTCAAGGAAATCAGAAAACTCAAAATAAACAGGCGCTTTAAATTATTTAATTATTCTTGAAAGTTTATGTCAATGATGTTAGCTATTCTCATAAAGACAACATTATTTCATGTCAATATGTGCATGAAATACAATTTTATTGACACACTTCCGTCAAAGATAATTTTCAAGGTTGATAAATTTAACATAAAATGGAATATAACTTCCGCATATCACGCCAAAGTGAGTACACTGAGGCCACGGGATTTAACATGAAACAGCACCCCTTTACACTACGGTCTTTGGTTGGATCTCGATTTGAACTTGGCATCCTCCGACTGCTAAACTGGTACTCTTTCATCCAGGTACTCTTTCATATATGGTACTCTGGTACCATATAAACTGGTACTCTCTCCATTTAAACTGGTACTAAACTGGTACTCTTTCATATATATATATATATATATATATATATATATATATATATATATATATATATGAAGGTCATTAAGTCATTTTCTTTCTTTGTATAAAGGTTGAATACCTTCTTTGAAGCACAATAAGTTTGTAGACTTTTTCCTTTTGTTTTTAGAGTTATGTATATATATATAATATTTTGATTTAATGTGGTTTTCTTGCAAGCCAACCGAAATGAAATTACTTTTTCAATCCTGATCTTTGTATAATTATACATCTTTGTTATGAATATTAAAATATGTAATTCGCTTCATAAGTAGAATTTTCGCTCCGTTTTCTCGGAAGTACTTTTTTTGACAAGGTATCTGCATAAGTTAAAAAAGCCAATTTTGACGAAAATTTGAAATTTTTTTTATTCAACTAACACATTACCAGTACTTTTGTGCTTCTAAAACAATTTAAACCTTCAATGTGCGACTAATAAAAAAAAAGTATGTCAATTTAAAATTTAAGTGACATTGTTAATTATACCAGAAGTAACATAATGAAACCGGAACTAAAATTAAGAATATTCTATTTTTACCATAATTTCTACCTTTTATCTGTTATAGTAAGTTAAAACATATAATATTTATGTTTCAATAAATTGACCCTAAATTTTTTTAATTAAATTCACTTATTTGTTAGAAGAATTTCGTATTATCCTTACTCTCTTGGATTTTGTTTACAAGCATTTTTCTGAGAATACATTTTAGGCATAAACATTGAATTCTAGAAATGATAACTAAAAAAGTTACGATGTATATTTATAAAAAATTTGTATGCACATTTGAAATAGTGTTTGCTAGTGCATGCACTATAATCAAATTGATATATTTATTTTTTTCTTATTTATGAGCTTGCATTTGAATATCAATGTTGCAAAATGGTCAAAAATCCTTTAACAATTTTCAATAAGACATAAAACCTTTATTTTTTAATATATTTCTACTTCTAGTAGAATCACTAGATAACATCATGAAGTTTACTCTGATCATGTTATTTTGCTGCTAATTTTAAATGTATGCCCTGTATCATTTTTCAAAATTTCGAAAATAAACATCAAATTTTCACACAAAATTTCACTTTTTCTTAAATATATTTTTTTAATTTTAATTATTGGTAGTGTAAAATAAATTTTGAACACAAATAATTATAAAAGTAATATTAAATTGTTTCTGCATAGCAAGTTTTAAAAAAAGTGCTCCGAACGTATGCAGATATGTATTTTTAAATTGCAAGACGACGATATAAAGTATTTTGCTAGGATGATTAACTATTGGTATTTTATTGCGACTCGTATATCAAGGAATAGGTATCTTTTTAACAATCGAATTTTTCAACTGTTCACCTGTCAACAGTCCCCTCAGGGTGTCTCCAGACCTATTCACATTGTTACACTTTTTAATCCAAGTAATTCGGTCAGGATCAATCGCAAGTTTAGAGCTTTTCGAGAAAAACGAAAGTGTAACGCGCAACCCCATTGTTTTGCAGTTTCGAAATTCGACTCACTAATGTTACCTTTGGAGACCCAAAGGAATGCGGCATTAAAAATACCAATTGATCGATCTGACCGCTAAATGTTAACAATTCATCGAAATGCTTGACTTAACATGTCGTTTGGTGAAAAGATGGTAGTCGGCTTTGACCTAATATTATCGATATGTTCTGTTATTTACTGTAAAAGGAGATTAAAAGATGCTGTTCGTACCTAGTGTCGATAGATTGATTCATAAAGTATATAAGTGCAGCTAAGTGATACTAAATTCACAATCAGTCATTCAAGCATTTGGATAACAAGATTGGAGTTTGAGTTTCAGTGCTACAACCAAAGTCAATATGATCGCTAAGGTAAGATATTCCAATGTGTTGGAAATGATTTTCGTATTATAGTATAACGCTTCTAAATGTCTGAATTTCTGTTATGGCATTCGTTAAAAGATACGTAAAATAGTTTTAAGATATATTATTATTTTTATTGGTTTTATCAAGTCAACTTGCACATTATTAATTTAAGTGTCAAAATATTCAAACTACATTCTAGTAAAACACTAGCTTATAAGATAATGATATTTAAATGAGAGAATATATCACTAAAGAACTAAAATAAGTTGGTTTTGAGAACTTAAAATTATATCACATAAATTATTTCCTTAAAAAATAATTCAATAAAAATTGTGAAAGAATTTATTTAAATTACTTACATAGACTGTCAGTAAAATAATATTCAATGCACAAAAATTTATTAATATGGGAATCTAATATTTTATTAGATGTACCAAACAGGGGATTTAATTTCCAATTCAATAATTAAAATACAAAAAATTTTCAAGGTAATTATTAATGGGGGAAATTACCCAATAAATATCAAATTACTTTTTTCATATATCTGCAATTTTAAATTGCGTTGATAAAAATATTTTTAATTTTATACGTCCCTTTCATACAAACTTTAAAATAAGATCATCTTACGAAATCGTTTTTTTTTTGTGTTGTATTGCAAAAAATCATAACTGAGCAAATGAATAATTTCTAATAATAATACTTTTACTTGTATAATACAAAATTTTACATCAAAATTTCATAATTTCTTTTTCGTATATTAACAGATATATTTAAGTTAGAACTCAGTGCTTCCTGCGTAATTATAAAACTGTAGGGATTAAATTGTTCTCATCTCAATACTTCGAAGCTGTATTTTATTCAGCTGTTTATCATTGATACAATTTACTATTATATTTGCATAGGAAAAAAAAGGTTCTGATATTTTATTTTATCATAGAAATATTCAAAATCCGTTCATTATTATACCATTTTATTTTCATGTTTTTCTCTGAAATATGCTTTTATGCATGTTCTAAAACCTTCTGTTAATGAATCAGATAATTTCAATGTAAAACCACAATTCAACCTATTACTAATCCCAAAAAGAAATTGCATATTTCAAACCCAGATTTTTAAAATGTAAATATCATTGCAATACATTTAACCTAGATATAATAATTTTATTAATATATTAATAATCTGAAAGTATTATTGATATTAGTAGAAACGTACGCACTTTATTTATAATTAATGCTCATAATATTCTTTGTTTTTAGATATTTGTATTCGTAGCCTTATGTGCAGTAGTATTTTCCAGTGAGCATGGTCACCACGAGGTAATTGGAATTATTGTTCACCTTTTATAGTGATTCAATGGACGGAACATCAATAAATACAAATATAATGATAAATACATGCACAATAATTCAGAAATTCAGATGTAATTTAATTGTATGCGTAGAACAAGTTTAACAACAATTTCACCCAAAAGAAAGATATGGGATTTAAAATCTTTATTTACCTCAAAAGTGATAAAATATAATTCAAACGTTAGATCTTTGCTTAATACTAAATTTTTCATATTATGATGTGATTAGTAAAAGTGTTTGGTTTTTATTTAATTTGATTTGCCTTTCAAGCCGATTAAACATAAACTATTTTAATAAAAGTACATATAAGTTTTTTATAGTTCGCGAAAGACATAAATTCGAATAATATAAAATTAAATGAATAATACTTTTTTTTTATAAAATAAACAATTGATGTTTTAATAGAATACTAGAATCTCTCATCCAGATTGTGCGCTTACATGATTGCCATGAAATATCCTTAAGTGTGACAGTAATTCACGAGTATTAAAAAGCAAGTGATACGGTCTGTCAAAAAAGTATCCGAAAACTTCTAATTATTCAAGTCTCTGGGAGTCGCGCATTTGAACAAAAAGTGTCATTAGACTTATAAAAGTGTTAACTACGAATAAATGTACTTTTAGTTTGCATACAGATCCGACTTCATATTCATTTAGAAATGATTTCCAAAATTTCAAATGGCAACACCAACTTTTAATGTTTATTAAAAGATTCCCCAAATTTAATTACACCCAATATGCATTTTGGTGTAAATCAAATCGTAACTTCCAAAAATATAAAAGCCATTTGGGGTTTGTCTCAGTATTTAGAATTTTAAAATCTTAGTCTTACTGCTTAACTATTTTAACCACCTGCACTTGATCTTTCAGTTCTTTAACTTTCAGGTTTTGTTTTCATTAAAAAAAGACTTTTTCAATAAAATACTAAAAATATATTTTTTTAAATGCCCTAATTGGAATTAATTTACCTTATTAACTGAATTGTATATTAAATAGTAGGTAAGTAACCAAACTGAAAATATTTTTTTTTAGTTTCGCGTTTCACGTAACAGTGATTGATTTCGTCCGTTAAAATTCAGAGCGTTGCTTTCATGATAGTAAGACCTTTTACCGATCTATATGGCATCGTGTGAATCCAGGTTAAGTTGACCTAAAGTATAGGGTAAATACTTTCTAAATATAAATTCCAAATTTCATCTCAAGAGGGTCCCCAAAACTAGTCAAAATCATGCAGTTTTGAATAAAGGACTGCATTTCAAAAACCACACCGAAGTGAATAAACTAAATCACATCTAGGTTGGAGACACTGCTGATTTAACCACTCTTAAAATTTATTTATCTTTCAATTCATTACTTTTCAATTGTTAATTAATTCATAATAATTGTAAATTAGTGCCTTGAAACTAAAATAATGTATTGTTTGGGTAATTCAACAGGTTAACATAACATAGTAATTACTTTGAAAAGCTGATTATTATGGCAGATATAAGAAGAGATTGAAACACCCATTTTACATTAGGAGCTCTGAATTTCAACCACGCAAAACTAATAGTATATTTAACCAAAAAAAAATTGATTCTGTAAATTTTATTCCAAAAATGAGATTCTGTAATAAAAATAGAGGTTACCTACTTAAAAAAATTGTATTGATAAATTTTTTTATATAAAGATGGATTTTAGGGGCAAATAAAAATCACCTTCACTCGTAGTAGATATTATTTCAGTCAATCTTTTCGACCGTCTGTTCTCTCTAACTTTAATTTGTTTTCTAACCATGAGTTCCAAAAACAAATAGTGATTCGACAAAAATTTCTTTCTATTTTTGTCTTAGGGAAATAATGTTTCAATTCTTTTACTGTCACGTAGAAATAATAAAAATTCGATAGATGAGAATTCAAAGATTTATTTGGAAAGGGAATCACAGCAAGAAATAATAAAAAAAAATTATATTAAAAATAAATAAAATTACAAAATATAAGAATCATTGACATCATTTGAATGTTGTGTGATTTCTTACAAGATTCTTCTTCAAATTTCGTCAGTGCCATTACTTAAAATGTTAAATAAACTGTATAAATTTTAATAAAGATAATTCCTGAAATATATACCGTCATCAAAATGTTATGTTGTTTTTGAACATGGAGCTTCTTTTGTCTTCATTTTTATTACAGTTCGCACAGTTCCTCACGTAATACATCTTTAAAAGTGCAAATGATAGTATATTTAAAGGTCGGACTTGGAAATTAAACTTTAATGCAACATTTTCCTTAATGCAGTCACATGACAGTTAGTAAATTTGAAATTTCCTTATAGCACCACCATCCTAACCCTTATAAATTTGGATATGAAATTAAAGACCATCATGGATCTCAACACAGACATGAACATGGTGACGGACATGGACATGTTCAGGGAAGCTACGGTTATACTGACCATAAGGGAATACACAGGGAGGTCCACTACGTCGCTGACCACAATGGATTCAGAGCTCAAGTGAAAACCAATGAGCCCGGAACAGCCAATCAGAACCCAGCAGCTGTCCATCTTCACTCCAGCGCTGACCATCACCATCATGCTCATCATGATCATGGCCACCATCACCATGGACATCATCATGAAGGTCATCAACAGGTGTACCACCACCAAGCTCATCCCCATGGACACCATCATGGACATCACCATGGTCACCATCAAGGTCACCATCATGGGCATCATCTCTAAATTTCAATTTTCGTGTGATGTTACCAGTTGCCAAAATATAAAATCATCTTATAGTATATATAACAAGCTGTTTACATGCATGTGTCTATTGTGTTCTCTTTTCTGTCTTTTTTGCATTTGTTTACTGTCAATCGAACCCCCACAAATGATTATAAAAATACTTTTAAATTCCCAAAATGTTTGCAAAATGCTTAAAGGTAAGGATTTTGTAATTGTATGTGAATATGTGTTAACATTTCCTCTGTCGCATTTGTACTTCTAACCCCTTTGCTCTGTAAGAACTGTGATATAATAATAAATAATTTCAATAATTCATAATTTATTCCATTATTGGATACGACATATTTGGGCTTGGATAAAAAATATTTTTTACTTGTTTATTGAATGTATATAGAAGTTAATTCTATTTGAAACACAAAAATATTCGAGGAGTTTTATATATTTGATTTTTTGATAACTGTAGCATTAGAATAGTAGTTTAATAATTTATTACCGCAGCACAAAATAGTTCCAATAATTTAATGAAACAGCTTAATATAAGTAGTAACTATCCAGTTAATTTAAAACGTTGTAAAGTACAGTAAAATTATTTTCCGTTAATTAGTTAAATGCCATTAAATTATTTATTGAAAAGAGTAATAAAGAATAAAATTAGAAAGTGTTGATTTAAATTTTAACTCAACACTTTATAATTTTATTTTTTAATTACTAGAATTTAATTAGTTTTTTAATAATTTAATTTTAATTACTTAAATTTTAAAACTACTGTCAAAAATGTATTTTTGGGAAAGTTGAATGGTTGAGATCACATACGTGACTAATTATGATTTATGGGAATGTATTGAGATCAGAATATTTGAAGTCTTTATCAAACCTAATCTTTTACATATTGTGTCAAAGTATGTGTGGGGAGTTTTTATTTCTTTTAATTAAATCACTTTTTTTTTTTATTAATTTTTATGTATATCCACCAGAATTTCTATTTAGCGTTTTAATGATAACAAGTTTTGATATTCAGTTTCAGTCATTAATGCAGGCCTTTTGATGCTGATTTTAGATTAACTATCTGAAATAGTATCAAAAGTGAGTCTTTCACACATTTCGATTGGCATTTGTTAAAGGTTACAAGTCCTATGCAATTCAAGCCGACCAACCTGTCTGGTGGTTAAGGTGTCGGAAGGTTCCTGGTTCGAATTCGGGTCAGTGCATGGATATTTGTCAGCGTATGATATAGAGGCGGCTGGTGCACCTTAAATCTGTCGTGGCTGAAAGTCCTCACGTTGGGTTGGTGTAGAAGTTTAGAGAGTGGGGTAGCTCAGGCGTTGCCTCTTCATCTGATAGCGGTTCAAATTACGTGGTGTTGTTCTCTGATCTTTTCTTTAGGGGATTGATCCTGAACCGCCGTCAATATCCCGCTGTGTTGCTTTAGTACGACGTTAATTTAAAAATTACCAAATTACCTATGCAATTCAACTTTAGCTGTAGCAGTATTTAATTAACTATATTATTCATAAATAGGAATTAAATATTCTCAGTAAAATTTCAGACATTCGCACTCAAATGACTTTTCTAGCACTCTTAAAGCGTACATTGGAAAGTGTACTCATTTGAAACTAACGAAGCGATTTTGAGCGGTGCGACTTACGGATGAAGAACATCTTAATATGTGTGATATCTAATTCATTTAAATGGCTTAACAACTCTTGACAGTTGTGTTCACAGCTAATTTGAAATAATATCTGAGTTTTTTTCATTAATTTTGAGTAGTATTTTTTGTCACAAAATATCATAGAGTTTTAAAAGCCCCTTGAGTTAAAAGGGTTGTAATCATAGTTATTTTTTTTGTAAACCATTAAAAATTATAACTATTTTTGTCAGATTAGCAAAAGATATAACAAATGTTTTGGCCTGCCGCACTATTTTAGCATCTTGTTTAAGTATGTCATGAGATGAAATGAGTTCAAAAATCGAGGTTACATCAATTCCCAGTTATTACACAATAATTGCACTTATCTGAAGATTTTATTAAACATTTCACACATCTTAAACACGGACATTAAATAAATAGACTATCAGTTGAACTTCCTCCATGACTAATTCAATAATTGGGTGGGAAATTCCTTCCGTTTTTCTGGCATTTTCCTCTCGGTTTAGTACCGAACGGAGACACCACCACGAAACAAATCGGCATTAGAGTGCATGGTGTTTTCAATCTCTCTATCTTTAGGGGATACAACCATGTGATGCGGAAACCATTTAACATAATGACGGTAATAGAATATATCTTATAGCTACAAAACTCCAATGATGCGTTTTCTTTACAACACTGGCAAGCGGTAGAGAAGGCAGGTTTTTGAAGCCATATCTAAGACGGCAGAAGCCAATAGATAAAACAGCAGCATGGGATTGAAAGTAAGTTTACATTTTTTGCTTGATTTTTTATTAGCATCTTGAAGATATTTCAAACAATAATTTCAGCATTTTTTTCATATTTTGGTAGAATAAATTTTCTTAATTTTTGCTAAATTGAGCTGGATAAATACTGAATATATATTAGAAATATTTTATTCGAATACTAAAAATATTTTTTTTCCTATGTTTATGTGTACTAACCCTTTTCAAAAAGATATCTCGTCATTGCTGTACCGATTTTTTTTATGATAACGAGATCGAGATGTAGTTAGTTTTATTTTAATGACGAGAGACGTTAAATCTCCAGGAACGAGATATCTCGTTTATCAAGATCTAATCAGTTTTGCTACTGACGAGCATATCTCGTCAGAACCAGGAAAGTTAAATAACAGTTTAGATTTTTTAAAATTAAATGTACCGTTGTTTATCTCTTTCTGTTTCAATGCTTCTAGTTTTCCTTGTGATTCAGCAGTTGCTTTATATCGTCTACTAACTGGACACGATTTTCTCAATGACCATTTACTTGAAATTGAACTTAAGAATTCAATTAAATGCACTTTATGCAGTTCTAGAATATTAATTAATAGCGAACACTTATACACGTTTTACCCTAGTGCTCTTAATAGTTCTAACTGTCTTGTTCAGAAATATTGTAAAACAAAAGGCTCATGGGTCATTCCATGTCAACTCAATATAGAAGTCATACTTGATCTCTACAGTTTCAACACAAATTGTGAGAAGGCACTTTTTTGTAAATTTCACTCTTTGAAATAATCGTGCAATTTGTTTTCAAAATAACACAAATTGAAAAATTTTAATTTACGTGTATTTTTAAATTTTTCCATCAACTCTGTTTTTAATATCTTAAGATATATATATATATATATATATATATATATATTACTTTGGGTGTCAATTGAAAGCTCATGATACAAGGTAAAACAGAAATGCAACTTTCTGGGAATATGATTCTCAAAAATTAAAAATAATTTTAAAATCTATAATTGAATTTTTGAAAACCTAGATATTAAAAATTCTGATAAAACTGTATGGATTCAATCCAGTTCAATAGACTCTAAAAGATTCAAGTTAGTATACTGAAAGTACTTTAACAGACTAATTATTTTATTTCTGAATGGAAAATTTTACACATACACACATAGTGTTAAATAGGCAATATGCAAATATTCTATTTTTTGCTCACAGAAGGCAGCACGTAGTACATATTTTTTCTATTGTTATAGTCTGTTAAAGAATCACAAAATATAAATTATCACAAAATCTAGAAAGAGTTCCAACTCCAAATTTACTACAAGAATTCACAGACATAAAATGTTTTTTTTTTTTTCAAAAAACTCTAAAATGTAGTTTTTTGAAAAATCCCAGTTCAAAACGTTAATTCGTTTACTATAAAAGTCATGGTGGTAGCATGTAAATTAGAAATTTG
Source organism: Metellina segmentata (assembly GCA_947359465.1). Classification (NCBI taxonomy): domain Eukaryota; kingdom Metazoa; phylum Arthropoda; class Arachnida; order Araneae; family Tetragnathidae; genus Metellina; species Metellina segmentata. The sequence continues at coordinate 57,669,805 of OX375881.1, forward strand.
TTTTAAGGGCTTTTAAATCCAAGTTCAGCTTTCTAGCATAAGTAGAACTCGTAGATTATACGAAATTCATTTCCTAATGTGACCCAAATTTTATCGTTTTTAGAGTTTTCAACTGTTTGTAATTCAAGAAATGATTTAGATATGCATCTCATATATTTCACAATTTTATTTTTTATAAAAGTTATATACATACTAGATTTTATTGAAATCAGAAAAAATAAGCACATTGAAAATGTTACTTTAATTAGTTGATTTCGACATGGAATGACCCTAATGGATTGGCTGTCAAACGTCTAGCAATTGTGAATTTAAAAAAATCTTTATGTGTTGAAATCAAATTGGCATGATATTTTTTTTATTTTCAACTATTGTTAAAAAAAAGTATTAAAACAGCTTTTAAGACATGAAAACATAAATCAATCGATGGCCATTGCCGTTATTCACTTTTTTGTCTTACGTATATCCATTTTTAATCGATACTGGCTGTAAGGAAATAATTTGGGATGAAGTGCTATAGCTCCCAATACTGGTTTACTTGCAGTCGTCCGAATATTAAAAGAAATTATGAAAAAATAGAAAGCTTTTGGTGGTTTAAGTCCTTTTACTTAGAGACTTTAAACAAACTCCTTGTTGGAGAACAAGGTAATAGGACCTAAATATTCGAAGACGGCAAATAATTATTGAAGAAGTTACAGTTTTAAAAACTAAAAGCATTTTTGCTTCCATTCTAGAGAATAAAAATAATGCCAATTTCCGACCTTTGATTAGTGAAATATATATGAATGTTTAAAAAAATGACGATATATAAATGCGCTTTTAGACATCTATTCTAAACGTACATATTCGAGTCTAAAAAAACGCATTTTTACCGTTTATATACACAAGTATAAGTCAGAATTATATCATCAGTTGAAGAGCGTGCTATAAGCCTATAGTTAACGCTTGATTGCATAAGGATATACATGACTAGTTGCAGAACCACAAACAGCTTTTTCGGAAGAATTAATGAGAGAATTATTCGTGTTTCCTTCTTCAGTATCATGTAATGGAATAAAGTTTCGATGTCAATCACACATGAGTTAACTTCACCTGAGCAAATGGTAACTAAGCAAGTTATTACTGAAAATTTATGCAAGGGATTTTCAGAGCAAACAAACAATCCAGACGGAATTTAAAGATTTTGCTTCCGATAACTCAAGTGATATCGCAATATGCATATCGAGGTTGCTTTAAAATGCACTGATCACCGTTTTTGTTGGCTTTAAATCTTATTGGCGTTGATAAACAAACTATTATGTGCCAGTTCGGAATTCATTCTTCGGAATTTTTATTGGTGACCTGCTGAAATCGTGTCTAAAAAACCAACGCAAGTGACTTTTGGAAACTTACAGGAAACACATTCCGACATAGAAATACTAACGCAACCAACACTTAGCTTGACAGAAAAAGGTTCTTATAGTGCGCTTATAAAAGTACTGGTACTTTGTAAGAGGGTTTGGCATTTAATCTTCATAGCTGTTGAATTTTATAATAAACCTAGAAGGACATATAGCAATAACAATAACCATACACAGAGCCGATCCTTGACAAATTTATGGAAGATTTTGCCGTAGAGCGTGGATTTGTAGAAGTGGAATATTAATCAAGAAACACTCTCACAAGAGATTCGTTTTAATGATTTGATGCTGTTGTGTCCATTTCTAAAACAGATGTCGTTGTGTGCATCTTGCACGGTTATTTTCTCAGTGTAAAGTTGGTCTTCAGGATGGTAATCGATGGCTTGAAGAGCACCTACTGTTGCAGGGCAAGTGAATATGTGATTAGGTGTGAATACAACGCCCAAATAGTTGTTAGAATGTCTATAGATTCTGGTTCCATCCCTGTGAATTGCCAGGCCTTTAAAATGTCTTATTCCCAGTCTGGAAATTATGGTAATGGTTTTTCAATCAATGTTGATTTAAACTTGTCTTTTATGAATTTTTGTTAAATACATTTGAATTCTACAATAAGCATTAACATAAGTAAAGGTTATTGGGGTGTGTTTGAAATTTAATTATCTGGCTTCATTTGACAGTTGATTTGTATCTTCATTTGTGTGACTTTGAAACTGAATGTGACTTTGAAGCACAAAAACTGTTAGGAACAAATACATAATTGTGTCTATCAATTTTTCTATGTATTTTCAATTTGTTATTATTATATACATAAGTTCATTTTCCTCAATGATTAAACTAACGCTTTGTTTCCTTTGTGTTTTGATTCAGAATACTGACGACTCAAATGTTTTGATTATATCCATGACTAAACGATTTAAGAATATTTCTCATATTTTTAATTTTAACGCCCATTTGAAGGACTTTAGTTAATTTAAATTGAACATGAACATTGAAATTTGTTTTAAGAATATTTAGTTCCCATGGGCATATTTTTGCAGTTTTCTGTACATTATTTGATAGTTTTGAAACGTTAGACAATTCTTTGGTTCCTTTCATAACCTGGATGATGATAACTTCCCCTATCTTCAGTGTTCAATGAAGATCTTATGGCTTTTGATGGCTTAATTTAAAACTATTTTTTCATACTGTATTCTATAAACTATTTTATAGTTTATCCTGCAATGAGAAGACTTATTTTTATTATGTTTGATTCTCAAAACATTAAAAAATTAATGTTACGCATGCTAATTTATAATAGCTATCTGTATCTTGAAATCTTATTAACATCAAATGTATTCTAAAATATAACATCTAATCTTTTAAATAGAATTAATTAAAGATTAAAAATATGTAATCGTAGTAGTTAATATCAGCTTAGGTAAAATTGAAGTCTGTTTAAAATGTTTTAAATGCAGCTCAAAATAGTATCAACGAAAATAATTAATTTATAAATAAAATGAAATCACTGTGAATATGGTAACTTTATATAGCTTTAAATAGAATCACTGAACATTGTCTAATCTTTTGATAGATTCTTATTTTCTGTGTGATCCTACCTGCAATCATATCATGTGGCCAAGCCGTAAAAGTAGTAAGTTCAAATACTTCTTTTATACATTAAAAGTATATATATTCTTCCATACATTTAAAGTTAACACATATAAGTGTATTCAAATCACAATTAAATTTATTTTCCAGGGTAAAGTTTTCATGAATCATATTTCATTGAAATTTTAAAGTTTTGGTTTTCCCTTCTCACTGAAACATAATTGCTATAATTGCTGCTTTGTTTTATTTATCAATTCAATTGGATTTCATAAATTAAATTCTAAGACAGATATTGCAACTAAAAGTGTTGTAAAACACGTAAAGTCATGCCGCATATCCAGCAGAAATCTTTCTGTATTGTATCTGTTAATGTTGGTTGTTTGGTTTTTTTTTGTATTTTATGGCGCAAGCGTCATATTTGGCCATGCTGCACCAGACGCAAAATATACAATATCCAGTAATAGACAGACACACACAATGAAAGTTTTAATGACACAGAAGAGAGAAATACACCCAAGGAGAAATGCACTTGTGCACAATGTCATTTAATGTAGGGAAATGTCAAGTTCTGCATATGGGTTACAGGAACAGTGGAGCCGAGTACTGTCTGCAGGGAGTAAAGGTAAAGGAGGGAGAAACAGTCAAGGTTCTTGGGGTGATAATTCACAGGGATTTTAAAATGGGTCACCAATGTTCAGCTGCGGGTAAAAAGGCTAATAGGTTATTGGGGTATATTAAAAAGACTGTAACTTCAAGGGATAAGAATATAATCTTGCCGTTATATAAGGGTTTAGTAAGACCACATCTAGAATATGCTGTACAATTCTGGGCTCCATATATGAGAAAGGACATCGAATCAATTGAAAGGGTTCAGCACAGAGCTACAAAAATAATAAAGGGGCTAGCAAATTTCGACTATAATGAACGTTTAAGTAAGCTAAACATGTATACACTGGAAAGAAGAAGAAGGAGGGGGGATTTGATTCAGCTTTTCAAGTTTGTAAAACAAGGGGACACAGAGTGCTTAAATTTCAATATGGATAACAGAACAAGGGGCCATGGGTATAAATTGAATAAGACACATTTTAATCGGGATTTAAGGAAAAACTACTACTTTAGTAGGGTAATAGACAGTTGGAACGCGTTGCCAGAAAATATAGTTAATTCAAAGGGAGTGTACGAATTTAAGACACAATTGGATAGTCAGTGGGAATTGGGGAATTCATAAACAAAGGACCAGCCTTGTTGGGCTTGAGCCTGTAGCTGGTCGTCAATATTTGTATTTGTATTTGTATTTGCCAGGAATCGAACATGCGCCGCCTACAACTCGGTTGTTAGCACAGTGGCCATACCCACTTAGTCTCGACGGCTCCGTATATCTGTTAAGGGAGATATTTGCAGTCGTGTAAAAACACAAATGAACAATCTACAAATTCAAATCCAAAACAATTGCATAAAGGGACGTCTTCATATAAAATTTTGCACAAACAACAAAATTTCTAATAGAAACACCATGTTTTTGACGCCATAATCAGATTATTCTCAGTTAAATTAGTCTAAATATGAAATTTCCTGACTTCAACCCCTTTATATCCTGAGATATTCAATCCTTAAGTTGGTATCGATTTCAGGGATCGTCTCGACATAGGAAGTCTCTATTTGTAGATCGAGATTAATTGTAGTTATAGCTACTCGAATTTAGACTTATAAAACTATTTAAGGTACCCGAACACGTTAAAAATGTCATCATTTACCAAATGTTCCAAAACAATGTTTCATCTTATTTGATAGGGTATTTATTTGACTTTCCAAAATATATTTTATATTTCCTCTAAGTTAATTAGTTGCATAGATATTGAGATTTTAATCAGGGCGGGAAAAACGGAAGTAGGTATGAAAACACCGGAAATGGCCTTTAAAAGACAAAAAACTTTCAAAATTTAAAGTTTAAAACTTACCTTTTTTTTGCAAATATAATTTTAGAAAGGCTTCTCAAACGTTTAAATGGTTTCTCTTTTGGAAATATAGTGAACATTTTAAATAGAAGTGAAAAACAAAATTGTTTACTAAAACAGTAAAAGCAAGAGAGAGAGCAAACGATACAATTCTAACTAGTTTTTACTCTAAATTAATTTTTATGCATTACTTCCTCACTTCAAATGTTATAACACAAAAAGTTATTAATGGATTCTCGGAAAACTTTGAGAACGTGTTTTTATATTGTTTTCTAGGTAATGGACTAGAATAATTATGCTGAGTTGAAAAGTTTTAAATATTATGACGATTTATTTAAGATATATAATACTTTAAAACTAGCAAAAGTCTTGTATTCATTTTTCGATCGCTTGTAAAACTTGTGTTTATTTAAATAACATTTTGATTCCAGTTCATTCCCTAGAAAAATGCATGTAGTTTATATTGGTAGCATCATTTTTTAAATTGGTTTGAACACATTTTCATGTAGCACATTTCAAGTTTTTGACAAATTTCTTCAAAATCTCATACATAATCATCATTTTACAAAAATATTAATACATATTTTAAATATTTATAGCCCAATGCTACTGTTTAATAACACTAAACATAAAAGTATCATTAAAATGTTTCTAGGCCACATTTAAATAAAAATGGTCTCAAACCTGTCCGAATACCTTAAAACATATTTTTAGTGATCCGAGAATTATTATATTTACTAGCAAATATAACCGACCTCACTCTTGGTTTGGATTGACTGCTTTATTACTCTTCGTTTGGATTGGAAGATTGAAAGTGACCAGAAAAATAATAACTTTCCTCTTTTGTAGAAAAATGTCTCAACAATTAAGTTTAAAATAACTTGCAACACCTTTTCCATGTTTTATAAATTTTGCAACCTACTTTGGACGCAAATCCTGTATATGCATTCCCATTCATATAACATATTTCCCATACAATATCGTACCACTGCTAAAGATACAAACTGACGAGAGGTGACAGACACTAAAGTAATTACTACAAAAGACGATTTTGAGGGATAGTTAGGAACACTAAGTTTGTTTTTAAAGCGAATAAATTTTTTCTTGATAGTTCAGTTTTGTGACACGTGCACAATAATAAACAAACTTGTTTTAAAATTGGAAATAGTTTATATTTTGTAAATAAAATAAGTAAGGCTCACAATACAAATGTATTAGAATTTGAATTATAAGTAAAAATAGTTTTGAAAAATAATTGATTTTTAAGCAGTACTGGTAAAACATACCAAGAAATTGCAATGCTCAATTTGCATTTCAGCTATTCCAAAACATTCAAATTATGGTTGATTTATAGATACTCAAATAATATCCATATTAATATTCAATCAAAGGAATGTAAAATAACGTATTCACTAAATTAAAACATGGTATATCAAGTACATAACATTCCATTAATATGTGTTGAATTTGTTTTATGCGGTACTTTGTACAAACACACAGACACAAAATTAAACATAGAACGAGAGGGCGGACAAGCAGATTCTTGAGCAATCAAATTCAGTCACTAAATGAATGTAAATACTCACAGCATGCAAAATTTCATGAAAATATATTATAATGTTTAGACGTAGATCGGGCACACACATACAATCAGACAGATGGACAGACAGACACGAAACGCAGGAGAAACGGATTTGGCATCAGAAGGGTACAAAATAGATAAAAAAACTTGAAATGGGTCGAAAAAATTCAGTGCACAAACAAACACTCTACTCTTATTTATATAGATTACGCAAGTGTGTAAACAATTTGAGAATTAGATTACCATATTTATTATACAAGTATAAACAATCCAATAATTATTATCCAAGATTAGTCAGACGTTTTGTAAACTTTTGGTTGCACTCTAAAATTGCAACGATGAGGAAAATTTAATGTATCTCATAAACTAATTATCGTAAGAGCTGAAATTTTGCATGGTCATACTAAAAGTCCTTCTGAATCGATTCCTATCAACATATAAGGTTCCAATGCATAACGTTTTCTAACATTAATTTAATTGATTATTATTGCATATTAAAACCTATTTTTAAAATACAATATTAGGAGCATTTTGTTTCTGTTGTGTAACAGTGAAGTGCTACAAAATATGAGCGGCATAGAAATAGCATTTAGGAAGCTATGCATAAAAAGTAAAAGAAACTGATAGAGCGTTTGGAGCTTCAATCCTTCTGTACTCATAACTTCAAACGCTATGATCTAATGAATTTAAATGTGGTATCTGAAGCTAAATTGTGAAATAAATTCGAAATTGTGTATCAAAATAGGGGATTCCTATCGGAAATTATGAAGTTGGTGCTCAATTGAATATGAAGACACCACCTTAGGCAAATTTTATGTATTTGAATTTATAAAAGACGTTAGTTCCTGTCGAACGTCATCTTTGAATTTTTCTCTAATGTTAAAATTGCTCGAAGGAAGAAGGATGGTTCATATTTTGTCCGCGACTGTACATGTCGTTGATTTACATGTAAAACCACTCTCATTAAAAAAACATAATTCTGAGAAAATGAGAGGATTTAATGACTACTTACTAAGCTTAAGTTGCTCAAGAAGCAATCTAACTTTCCTGCAAGATCAGAGAACTTAGTTGATACACACCTCATAAGTATGAAGATCGTCATTTTATGTTCTAGAAATGTTATTAAACTCACATCTTGAAAGTTTTGAAAGTGGTTTTTATTTGTAAGTCGACTATATATTGTATATGTCTAAACGATAGCTGTAATATACTGGATATAAATATTTGGCAGGATATCTATTCATCTGTTTAATTTTACGTTACTGTCTTGATATTTACTTTTCATTAGTTTTTAAATGTTTTCACTAGATGTTTCAATGCAAAAGCTTTCACTTAAACATAATCTTTCAACAAACTAAATACTTTTTAAAAACACTGATTAACACTCCAAGTGCTTCGACGAGATATCTCGTCCATCTAGACCTGATTAATTTTGCTCATGACGAAATACCTACTCGAGGCAAAACTTCCCTATTACTTCAAGGAGGAACGAAGGTCCTAGTAGGAAAACAAAATGTCCCTTGCCCAGAAAAAGGGACAGTTTGGAAAAAGTTTTTCACCAGAGGTTGACAACTGCAAGACAGTTTTCGACGCGAAAATAAACAACCAGAAGGGTTAAATATTTTCGAGTATCTTTTATAAACTCATTTACTTAATTCAAGTTATGTTTTATGGTATATATTGAAGATTACATATGAATATCATTGTCTTTTTATTTATTTTAGCATTATAATACTGCACCTTACCAATATGGCTATCATACCAAAAACAACCACGGCACCCACTTCAGAAAAGAAGAAAGCGACGGTCAAGGCACAGTCCGAGGAAGTTACGGTTATACTGACCAGGACGGTACATATCGAGAGGTATACTACGTGGCGGATCATCTGGGCTTTAGAGCTGAAATAAAAACCAACGAGCAAGGAACGACCAATGATAATCCAGCTAACATTCGATATCATTCTTCAGGAGCTAAGAATCATCCTGAACCCCAGCTGCTGCATAGTCCAAAGTTTCAGAACTTTTATCACTTCAGACTTCCAGATCATGAGTTTAGCCGTGGCAAATTTCAGAGGAGTACTGGGCCTGTGGTGCTGAAAAGAAGTGAACAAAATTTACCATTGCCATTAGAGCTTGCAAGACGGAAAGGAGACCATGGTGGGCATGAATAAGAGAAAGTATAAAGGAAGTAGAATTTGACTGAGATGAGAAACTTCTCAAGCATTTGTGAAATGTGTCATACCATTGCCATTAGAGCTCGCACGACGGATAGTGACCATGGTGGTAACAAATAAGTACGGTGAATGTAAAATCCTCAATTGAGTTAAGAAATTTCTCAATAATCTGCAGTACTTTACCATTTCCATTAGAGTTCCCACAACTGAAGTACTTGGAGTGTTTTACCATATCATCAGAGCTCACACAACGGAAGGGAGACGGCGTTGGAAATGAACAAGGAAAAAGGAGGTACTTGACTGGGTTCGGAAGTTTCCTCAGGTATATGAAGTGGATTAATCCATTACCGTCAGAGCTCAAGAAAAAAAGAGGTACTTGATTGGGTTCGGAAGTTTCTCAGATATATGAATTGGATTATGCCATTACAGTCAGAGCTCCTATGACGGACGAGACCACGGTGGTCACAAATAAGAAGTGCAATTTACTTGACTGGGTTGAGGAATTTCTCAAGTATTTGGAGCGGTTTTTTACTATTACCAATAATCTTGCACGACGAAAAGGATATTACGGTGGAGATTATAAAAAGTGCAATATTTAATAAATCTTGACTGTCATGAAAAATTTCTCAAAGATTTGAAGTCATTAAGTTATGCGATGTGAAAAAATTATGTAAAAATGTAATTAATATGTTGAGATGAATAAATATAGTTTAAAAGCTGTTAATAGTTGTAAGTAATTTTGTACCAATCACCATTTCTCTTTACTTTGGTGCAGTATATCATAATCTGAATCATAACTATAGTAAACAAATAAGTATAGAATATTCAGTTATTATTGAGTTAAAAAACAAGAATTTGAGCATTTGAATTACATATTTGTTACTTCCGCTTCCCACTCTAAGCTTTTAATAAGACTATAAATGTTAATTAAATAGGAAACTAGTAATTTTTTTAAATCTGAATTTGATAACTATTTTAGGGTCGTTTATGTATTGCACTCCATTATGTTAATTAAATAAGAAATTAGTCATTTTAGTTAATGCTGACTGTGCTCTTCAATGCACGGCCTAAAACAGTTTTAAATTTTTGGACCAATAAAATGACTCTAATGTTTGGAATGTTTCAACCAATATAAGTGCTTATTTAATCATTTAATGTGCTGTAGGGTAAAAGTAGTAAACACTTTAAAGAAGTATAGTAGTCACTTCAAAAAAAATTAGACTCTTCCAAATCTCAAGTATTAAAAAATTCCAAACTACTCTTATTAGAGTAATTTGGAATTTTTTAATACTTGAGATTTGGAAGTCTAATTTTTTTTAAGTGACTACTATACTTCTTTAAAGTGTTTCGTACTTTTACCCTACAGAACATTAAATGACTAAATAACGGTAACTTAAATATAACGGTTTAACCACTATTCATGTGAGTATGTTGTCTTAAAATTTCAAGTATGAAGCACTCATTCAAATAATTAAAAATTATTTCGATCCTCTTAAATATTATGTTTATAGTTTTTTTTTCATGAAGAACATATTTCTGCGACTTACCACTATGTTGTCCGATGTCTTTAGTTTAAGGAATTCAAAACTATTTAATATTGATAACTTATGCAATTACTCATCAGTTTTTATTCTTAGAAAGAGTGTAATACAATTTCTCACGAGTTCTGTTTTTGATAATTGTAAAAAAAATGGTTTTTAAAGACATTTAAAACCAGCAAAACGTAATATGCAAGATTTTTGACACCTGCTTCAAGATACTTTCTGCAAAAAATTGCTCTCAGTCAGTAAACAAATGTTTATTGTTTCCTTAATAAAAAAATAAACAGTTTGTTTTTACCCTTCACGATTTTTGCGGAACTAATGGTTTAAGGCAAAAGTAAAGCTTGCCTTTTATGACCACGAACGCGGAAATCTGATTATTTTCTGAAATTATAGCTCTTAGTACCTAGATGCGCCAACTTCCTTTATTGTTCTATAAGTATAAGAGTTTATGGAGCTCTCCTGAGAGAATACAAAGGTTATCAAAGAAGTGTAACTCCGAAGACAGCCGAATGTTTTTAGAGGTGAGCACGAGCTAATTTACTTTTAAAACTAAAGCTTTTAAGTCCAGTTTTCCCCTCAAAGGTTTTTAGTTGTAACTTTTAAAATGTGATAGCAGAAAAAAAAGAAATTAAAATATTCTTTGAAAACACAAGAAATGACTTCATAACATTTTTCTCAATATTCAAAACAAGATTATATATTTTTCATGAAAACACGTTCCCAAATATTAAACATTAAATTTGTGGTGTAAGCTTAGACAGTAAGATCTCAACTTAGTTTTGTAGTATACTTATAAAATCTTCATTTTGATCAATTTGATTGCCATATTTCAGATGTCATATTTGAACTTTAAATTATTTCTCAGTATTGCAGTAAATTTAACAAATGTATTTTACAGCATGTTTTAGTAGTGTATTAATCACTTTCACTCTATTTTGGAAATCAATAAACAACTAAATAATTTCTAGTTTCTCATGAGTCCAAAATTATTATTTCTATAAGTCTCGTAAGAAATTTATACTTCTAGACCGAAGCATCGCATCTACACCAAAGTTTTCTACTTTTTAATATCAATTGATGACTGCGCCTTTACTCACATTTCATTCTTTATTTAAATCCATGTGTTATAAGTATATTATCGATATAATCATTTTACGAGTCAAATGAAATCAAAGGAATCAAAAAATATAAAAATGCCATTTTGTTTAAATCTTTCTAATAAACTCGTATAGGTGGGAATTCTTATTTCCATTAAAATGCATGGTAAAAATGACTTCTCAGTCGTATTACAACAATTAGATCTTGAACGCTTACTTCAATTTCATCCTATTTCCTTGTTTAAAATCAATTTATCAACTTTGGAGCAAAAACCCATTTTCAATAATATATTATTTTCTGCGTTGATCTTTGTATACTTTTGTTGCCATTCAACAATCAACAAATAACAATTATTTCTGTGTCACGACTGTGAGTGAAATATATATACATACGAAGATATATCCTGTAATTATTTTAGATGTAATAATTATTAGGTAAAAAATGATGAGATTTTGTAATAAAAAAAGACTCGCTTCATTTTTATGCAATACTTTCAGGTTATCTTCACCGGTGGTTTGCTCTTAATGGCAAAAGCTAGCGATGATTTTGATCACCAAATTGTAAGCCTTTTTTACATTTTCAACATTTCATATTTCTCTTGCAGAAAGAGTAATTTTATCTTTTTTGGGTCCCTTCTACTTAGAAACGTTACTTAACTCGTTAAACCCTATAGTCTCTAATTGACTTTCAATCTACAAAGAGATGTCCAGAGGAAAGAACTGGAATATTTTATAGAGAAATAAAGGTAGTATTCCAGGTTCCTTACCCATAGCTGAAGGAGTCCCTTTATTTCGACTTTTATTGGAAATAGCTATATATACCAACAGAAATACTTACAATGTATTAAGTAGCGAGATTAGCTATCTTACCTTTTTATGAACTGGACTAAATGACTGGAGATCATATCCAGGACTGCCCTGTTTACATTCCTGACAGTATAATTGCTAATACTTATGTTAGTACTTGTAAGCCATCACTTCAGAACACTGTTAGGATGCTTGTCTTAACTTAATAAACTGTTAATTAACTCAATAAACTGCTCCTCAATTGTGGTATTTTTCAAGACTTATAAGGTAAAGTGTACCAGAAATACAAAATTTTATTTCGAATTTTCTGATTTTGTTCGATCAAAAGTACAGAGGTTTGCTGCTACTCATGTTGAACTAGATTTATTTTGCTACGTATTTCTAATTTTAGCGATGGCTATTTTTGTTTTTATAATATGAAAAATTGTAAACCTCCACTCTCCCTGGTTGTGACACCCCTCCATACATACGAACAGGGGGTGTTGTATCTCAAAACAAGCCCAGAAAGTGGGGAAAGCTTTTAAACAATTTTTCAACTCACATTTTTATTGAACTATGAAGAAAGATTTTACTCTCCAAAATGTAAGATTATTTTTACAAAAATATCAAAATATAAAGTACTTATGCAAAAATAGAATCAAAAGGCTCAGATGTTACTTTAAAGCTTCAGACTTAAATTTTACTTCAAAATCACAGCTCAGTGAAATTTCTTTTCATGGTCACAATCATGTCAGACTTCTTCATTAACAATAAATCCCAACGAAGGAACTAGTATTTTTTTAGCATGTTACTTTTGAGTGCATCAATAAATGTGAAAAACATTATACTGACACAAAACTGGTAAAAATAATAGGAAACTGGAGTTTTTCATCATTTCATCAAAAATTTTGTTTAACATAAACACATACTAAATCATTTTACCTATGTATTCTACATTCTGAAATTTTCAAAGCAGCTTGGAAACAGATCATTAACGTTCAACTGGTGTACGTAGAGACAGCAGTGTATTTTGCCTCTAGGCAAAAGTGTCCCTTGGTATAACAGTTGTCCTTTTTAAATTCCATCTTCAATATGGCAAGGTTGAATTTGAGTGAATGATCCAACAAATATGAATTAACTCTTGAAAAGCAGCAGAATAGATTTCTAAATAGTGTGTTTCTGTAAATGTGAACGGAAGAATGTACACGGAAGAATGACGCAAAATCAAGAAAAACTGTTTCAAAATCTTTCGACTTATCTGTTGAAGTCCCAACCTTGAATCAACATGAGTGACATACTGCACCCTAGCCCGTGTGCGATTTTCCAAACCCTCACGGATACTACAACAGGGGGCGGGGCTAACTGTAACGGCCAATGATCGCGAGCGCTGGATAGGAATCTCCTTCACTACGCTAAAGACAACTGAAATCCTGTCTGATCCTGTTTGCAGTGTAATAAATGAAACACGTTAAATAATTTTTCTGTTTTCTTCTTCTTTTTTTTTTCTTTCAGATTCATGGCTATGGGTGGGTAGAGGAGGGAGCCGAAAGTTGTATCCTTTTATTATATAAGTTAATAATTATATGTTAGCGTTTTATATATGCTTTTTGTTACATCATAATGGTCATAAACCAGGGGTGGATACGACACCATCATCCTAAAGCAAAGAGGACGGCAGAGGGGCGGAAAAATATCAGCTGGTAGTGAGTTCAGGAGTGGTTCTTAGATTATTTATGTAAAATCAACGGAAGCTTGGAAAAATATAAAAAGGGTATTAAAATTAGGAAAAGTAATTTAGTATCAAAAGGAATTAAATTGGAGTTCTTTTTAAATAATTTGGAGGATCTAAAAATTTTTTCGTCAGCTGGGTTCGAACTCGGGAAGTCATCCTCCGCTGCCGACGCCAAACTTAAGTTAGGTGACTTTAGCCATTTGGTTATCGTTGCTTCACTAAAAGAAGCTCTTTAAAAGAAGACATCATTTTATATTTGGTTGATTTCAGTCTCATTGGCCGTTACGGTTAGCCCCGCCCCCTGTTGTGGTATCTGTGAGGGTTTGGAAAATCGCAGCCCGTGTTGCCAACCTGTTCAAACAAAAATGTCTCCTCTTTTATTATTTACAGCAACTGTTCCTAGGTATGACTGCACCTTAGGTATAACAGTCTATACCCTATCCTGAAGCAAAATGAATGTACACTACCCTACAATAATAGACCGGATAGCAAGATGTGATGGTTTAAGGGAAAGAATACATACCTTAATAGGGGGGGGGGTCCCCCACGTGCTGCAATTACACTAACCATCTTTCTGGGCATACTTTCAACAATGTTTTGATACACAGCTTGATGCTGCAAGAATGTCGCCAGCACAGCTGTAGATTACGGACGTGGTTCCCTGGTCCGTAAGCGTCGCTCTAACTCGTCCCGCAAATGTTCTATGGGTTTAGGTCGGGACTCTGACCTGGCCAGGGAAGACATTTTACATCCATATCTTGATACTACTGCTTGACAGTGGCTGCAACATGACATGGAACGTTGAAATCTTGGAAGTAACAGTCATCCATTCCATAAAACTGCCAGAGCGTAGGAAGAACCTGATTGTCCAAAATTTTCATGTATGCGTTGTAGTTGAATTTACCAGGAACAACATTCAAAGGTCCCAGACCATACCTCGAAAAACATCTCCAAACAAGTAGTCGGATTTTATCCAAATCCGCTGGCGTCCGGCCCATTTTTGTATGGTTGTGTATCTATGTTCCACTATTAAAACTTTACATGTCTGATTATTTTACCTTATGAGTTTTAATATTATTTAGTTGCAAATATGCTTACTAAACTTGGTTTAGAAGCTTTTACACCCTCTATTGGTGAATTTTTAAACCTCGTATCTCATAAGTAGTTTAGAACTTGTAATCTAGTATTATGTCGCTCTTGAAAATTTTTTATTTCTAGTCTTACAACATGATGCTGAAATACGAGTATTAAGTACAATATAATTAATTTTACGTAAATTAATTATTTTATATTAAAGTCCATGAAAGTGTTAAAATGACCTTAATTTTAGGAAACTAGCTAATATTCGAGGTTTTTCAAAAACTACAAATGCTCTTATTTATTTCTTTGCAAATATAAATAATTTATTGTGCATAAGAACTGTAAACAAAATAAAAAATAATTTTTGTGAACAAAATTAAATGCACAAAATAAACATAAAATCGTCTCAAAATTTAATTTTTTTTTTAATTTTTATCTAGTTTTGCCTAAAAAATGTTTGAACTTTCAGCATCGGGTAAAAGAAAATTGTATGTTTAAAAAACAGGTTGTGTTTAAAATATTTTTCCCTTGTGCGAATAAACGTTTTTGTAATTTAAATAAATTTTCAAAATGTAAACATCATTTTCTATTTTTAAGGTTTAGTGTCCGTAAATTCACGTAATACACAATTTTCTTTATTGGATTACAATTTTTATACACTCGAATGATAAAAGGTTATTAAATTTCATGTATCAAATTATTATTTTTGTTTACTCGAAAATATTATTTTCTTGGAAATTAAATTAAGAGAAATTCAATAAAAATCATTTTAAAAAGTATGTTAAAAACTTGTAATTATGTTTAGAGATATTTTGAAATGTAACTTTGTTAGAATATACCAAAACGCGATTCGATCATCAAACAAAAAATAAAGGAATTATATCTTACAATATTTTCGGATTCCACGTTAAATATTACATTGATATAGAGTAAATTAAATAGCTGCTCGCAAATTCGTCAGGAGTCTAACATTAACAGATTCACAAATAAAAACCTTCTGCGGACCTAATAATTCTAAAAAAGATGATGATGATGAAAAGATGAAAAAAGATGATTCTTACATGAAATGAAGCGCAATTTGTAAAAGTATTAAAATAGTGACTAATAAAAAATTATTTTTCTTGAAAATGCTAAAACAATTCAATTTCAGAATTCTATTGTTCAACTAAACAATGAGGAATATAATAATTTTAAAAATTTTTGTTAACACACGCAAGTTAACACACAATACTCATGTCTCTCAATTTTTTCAGGTATATATGGGCTTAGAAAAGTAGGCTAGATTTTGTAAGCATATAGTCTTAACAAAATGGTCATAAATAATTTTTCGTTCTCTTGATATCATTTATCAGTACATTAAAGACATTTTGCTGAAAATAAATTTTTGATTGTCTTTTTAAGGTACTCTAAAACCCAGAAAACAAAACAAAACATATTCATTTTACTTTTCAAAAATTAATGAATATGCCTTAACGTTTTGAGTTAGAAAATAGTTTTTCTTTTAACCCTCGAAACGGCCCAAGATTTTTGATTAGCTTAATATTCTTTTTATCCAACAATACTCATTTGCATGTTTATTAATCCCAACATGCATGTTACAATACCATGGCATGTTTTTTCTTTTTATCCCACAATATTCATTACTCACAATACTAAATAGCCACAGCCATTCGTTGAAAAAATCATAGGAGTTATTTTATTGCTTGTCATAACAGGTTAGAAAAAAAGCAAGTTACTGTACTTTTATATACGCGTTCAACCCTAAGTTGCCTAATATATCCAAACGGGTACTACAGAATTGAAAAGGTAATTTGACACTTTTTCGTTTTGAATTTGTTAGATTATATGAAGGAAATTAATTTTACAGAATTGCAATGTTGCCTCATACATGCCCAAAAAATAAGAATAAATATGAATTCGTATCGAGCAAGGTCACCTGATCTCAATCCAATTTATCGTGCTAATGCTGCTATTTGGCGTCACATTACAAGCTTCACGGTATCACAAAGAACATCACAAATGTGAAGACGCTGTAGTTCGTGAGTAGAACGCATTGCCACAGGAACTCTAAGACAGTCTTGTGGAAAGCTTGTCTGCACGTTGTGCGGCCTGCATTCCATATTAGGTTTCTAAGCAAAAAAAATGCTTTATTTGAAATAAGGAAACGATCACTAAAACAACGTATTGACCAAACCATTTATTTTTCATTCCTCGAGTTCCCAGTAGTACTACAAGGCCATGTGGATATTCTTATAATATTCTCCATAGCTTGTGGAATATTCATGTCATTTGAAGAATTTAGGTGCCTACTCATCTCAGATTGCATTATACATACTTTTAGTACATGTGTACAGTATAAAAGTTAATTTGGCACATAAACGGTTCCTGAATATTCTAAAAATGGCGTTTAAAGTATTTTAGAAGACCATACTTTTTACCAATATCCATCGTTCACAAGTCGTATCTTGAATGATTTCAGAACTACCAACCTCATACTTACGCCTTCGGATACACTTTCAAAGGTCATGACGGTGCCCAGTACCGGAAAGAGAGTGGTAACGGCCATGGTCAAGTACAGGGGAGCTACGGCTTCACAGACCAGCGAGGCGTCCGCAGGGAAGTTCACTACGTGGCTGACCACAACGGATTCAGAGCTCAAGTGAAAACTAATGAACCGGGAACGAGCAGCAAAGACCCGGCGGATGTTAAGCTTCTGTCTCGCATTCCCTATCAAGGACGCGACCTTTTCGAAGGTTTTCATTCGCATGGTTAACTGCGAGACCAAAGATTGCGCGAGTCTGTGTTACTGCTAATTGCTTCTTTTCAAATGAATTTTTGTTGTAAATGTGTGTCTCTGGAATAAAAATAGTTATCAACTTGGTGTTTTTTTAATTATATTATTAGCGTTTACTGTATGTTCTGTGTGGATACAGGTTCTGCATTGTTGCTTTAATATCAGACTCGTGTTTACAATTTTTCGTCTATGATTTTCACATGTGAATCACATATAAATATGGGAATTCAGTGGTGGCAGTCAATTAACTAAATCTCACATCCTAATGAAACCTCTGTATAAAAATACTTCCAACTCTTCCCATAACTTCCCAACTACTTTCTGTTGGGATAGGGAAAGTCAGATAAATTAAAATAAAAACTCTATCTCAACATATCTATAGAAAAGTATTTAAATATCCTTTAACAAAAATCGAAAAACTAGAGGGGTATATCTAAATCTTTTATTCTTATCATTTCTGTATTTGCAATTCTAAATTTGATGCATGTGCTCATTAGCGCGTGATTACAATTAAAAGACTCGTGGAGCTGAATTATATCTATATTTGAGACATTCTTATATTGAGAAAACTTTATTTTTCCTTCCAACCTAACTGGCGTCGTGTGCACATGCCAAAAATTAAATCACAAAATTTCAGCTCTCCGCCCTGTAGAGCAAAAGACAAATAATTTTTCCCTACAGACTGTATGAAAAACTTTTAATTTTAGATATTTTTATGTGAAATTTTATTTTCAAGAACAATAAAATATTTAATTGAAAATTCGAACCACTAGTTTCACTTTATTAAGGAGAGGTCATTTAGATGTCAGGTCACCATTTTCTTCATCCCTAATGCATCTTTGTGTATTATGCTGCAAAGAATAAAATGCATAATTACTCTGGTGTTCGTTCAGTGAAACCGGAATGAGTTTGAATTTAGACTAATTATAGAAAAGTGCATTTTAGTTTAAGATGAGAGTGCAAATCGCAGTGTATTCTTTCTCAGGTTTCAGTTTATTTTCCTTTAATTATGCTTACCTTTTAGCATCACTATATCGTCCGGCAAAAGTGTGAAACCACGTAAATCGAAAAAAATATATTTCGGGTTGTACCGTAAACATGAGCAGTAAAATCATCTGAGCCTGTCTAGTCAGTCTTTTGTTTTCCAACTAGATGATATAATTGTCTAGTTGAAAAAATTAAAGATTGACTAGACAGATGCAGATGGTTTTACTAGTTGAGAAACTAAAGATTGACTAAACAGATGCAGATGATTTTGCTAGTTGAAAAACTAAAGATTGGCTAAACAGGTGCAGATGGTTTTGCTAGTTGAAAAACTAAAGATTGACTAAACAGATGCAGATGATTTTGCTAGTTGAAAACCCAAATATTGACTAAGCAGATGCATATAATTTTACTAGTTGAAAAACTAAAGATTGACGAGGCAGATGCAGATGGTTTTACTGCGCATAGTTACGGTACAACCCAAAATGGAATTTTTCGACTTGCGCGGTTTCACACTTTTCCCGATGATATATTTCTTTAGAGTTATACACAAATAATAATCTAACTCCAATATGTTTCTTTTAAATCTAAACAAATTCAATCCATTAACTCCACTACGTTCATTTAAAATTATACAAATTTATTAATTGCACCACATTTTCTTAATTCTTTAGTACTTAAAGTGTCATACATATTGACCTATGACCACATCGATTGGATCAGATCTTCTTAACTAACATAATCCTTAAAAGGATTATATTAGTTAACTCTGGTATTCGTTATGTGAAACCGGAATGCGATATGATTTAGACAGATAATAGAAAGAGCATTTTAACTAGAGCTCAGAGTGCAAATCTCAACGTATGCCTTCTCAATTTCACCAGTTGATTCCACTGCATTTCTTTAATTCGTTAACCCTTGAGTATTGTAGAATTGCTTTTCTTCCCATACCACACATAATGACCACATCGTTTGGTTCAGACCTTCTTAACTAACATAATCATTAAAAAGACTGTTAGCTAAGAAGGTCTGAACAGTTTGAAGTCATGCTGGGGAGGCTACAAGTTGCAGAACGGAGAGTATGTGTGCAGACCACTAGGAGAGTTAAAATTGTACAGCTTCAACTCGGCTATTAAATCCAATATATTTCTTCAAAAGTATACAAATTGATAGAATCTCTTGTTTCTCGAGTAAAACAAATTTCTAATCAACTTCTCTATCGGATATACACTATGCTCTGATAGATGTATTGAACCCTCTACCCAGGGCAAAAACAAATGCTTATTTTCTAAGCACCTCCATGGTTCAACGATCTAAACAATGAAATTTAAAACTCTGAGCCGTAGTATGACCGTGGTTCAAAATTACGCGGTGATGTTCTCGGATTTCACCTTTCGGGTTTGATCCCGTATCGTTGCCAATAACCTGTTGTGTTACTCTAGTGGACGTTGGACATTAGTTAAAATACCTTCCTACCTAAAATTCTGAACGTCACAAAATTTTAAAAGCAGTGTAGCTTTACATTTAGAGTACATCGTACGATTTAATTACTAAATAATAACATGTCTTCATTGAAATAATCCTAGCAGAAGGTCAACTAAATCTGGTTATTAGTCATTCAGGGAAGACTACACGCTGCATATATGCATATGAGCCCCTCGAATGGTTGAATCAATACTTCAAAACTATTATTAAATCAACAATTTAGGACCATACATGGACCAGAAACTGGGAAGGAGACTTCTTACCCACTTAAGTCAGGATGAATACCAAAATACTCTATTTTAGTTAGAAATTTGTACTTCACGTTCCAGGTGCAAGACTTTTCTGTGATGAAGCACATTTTCTAATTACAGCAGTTGTACTGTGATCGCGCCAAGAAGGAATTAAGACTACAGCCAGTACAGCAGTTGCACCTTGGAGAGTTATAAGAATAACACAGAGGAAAGGAATTTAGACTTCGGCCGTTACAGCAGTTGTACCTTGAAAGTTATAAGAATCACGGTAAGAAAGAATCGCGCCTGTTACATCTATAGCCGTAGTTAAAAGATTAATATGAGAATCTGGAATTTTGACTGATTCTCTAGTTTTTGTTTGCTGTAGCCTTTTTATTTCCTTGTTCATGATAAGCACACATTTCTATTGCGCTTTCTGCTGAGTGGGTAAGAGGGCTGAACTAATGTAGGTTATGCTTTTGAAAAACATAGATATCTTTGTAATCATGGAATAAAGAAGAATTGATAATTTGCCCAGAGATTTGCCCCTTTCCTGGCTAGTCGATATTTTTTCTGGAAAAATTATCACTGTATGTTAGCACAATTTTTCTGCGTCCCTGACGATTCTTTCTGAGTAACCCTTTCTCATATTATTTTAACAGTTTTCATATTAAATCAAGCCCTAATTTTGTTTGAGAAAAAATTGATTTAATCGGAACAGGTTACCGGTTTTATTTGTAGTGGAATCAGAAGTCAACAATATAACAGTACGTCTCTCACTTTTAAACGAATTCCAAAAAGATCAACTAGTGTTAAATTACTTTTTGTAAAAGTATCAGAACAGATAAAAAAACATCGGGTCAAATTGCATGTACGTCCCTGATTACCTTCGTTGCAACACGGATAATATCTTCACAATGTACTTAAAGCATTCATGAATTTCTTACCTTGTCACTGGTATCTAAACTGTCACTGATAAATAAAATTTTAATTCCCAATTAAGTCATTAAGTAACTTAACTACCAGTGGCTTTAAGTAACACTCTAAATATATCAATAAAATAAGTTAGTTGTGCTTTTAAAAGTAAAATGTTTAATGAATAGTATAAAATGTACAGTAAGGCACAATATACTGAAAAATATATACTGTACGCTGAATATACTTGCATAGTGCCCAGACGGTCAATGTACTTGTATACTGTAATGTAGTGTACACTGTAATGTAGTGTACACTGTAATGTAGTGTATACTATAATGTAGTGTATGCTGTAATGCTGTGTATACTGTAATGAAGTGTATACTGTCTCAGTATACTCTCAAGAGGTACTAGAGGAGGCTATTGAAGATGGAAGTACAGACGATTGCTCTACAATAAGGTCGAATAAAATGTACAGCTAGATGAAATAAATACGTGACAGTACAAGTAAAATGGTGCCATGAATACCAAGCAGAAGCAATGTTTTTTTTTTTTTTTTTTGCCTTCAATAGTCTCAGTATGTAAGATACTAAGCTTTTGCGACGAATGAATTAGCAAAAACGAAGCAAAAAGAAGTAAAATATGAAATATACAGAAAATTTAGAAACTAAAATTTAACAAACACATGAAATATTACTAAAGTTTTTTTTCCTCTAACGGCGGGCACATTTGACCGAAGTCATTGGCCACTACAAGGACGGAAGTGATGGCCACTTGTGAAGGAGCACCCAGTGGGAGGACCATCATTGCTACTAACAATTACTTCGTAATTTAGTACCATGTTCAGATGACGAAGCAACACCTGAGCTGGTATACGCTTACTAACATCCATGCCCGAACCCGGATTCGAACAGGGGACCTTCCGATCTAGAGGCTAACTCCTTAACCACTATACCGGTTGGTCGGCATATTATTACTTAAGTAAAATGAATAAATTTTTTATACGTAAAATTGGAAAGATTGAGTGGACGGTAGCAAAATGTTTGTTATAACAGGGCGTTATTTCGCTATATAGACTAATTTCACGTTTTCGACAAATGTTTTGGCAACGCTATAAAAAGTATTCAAAATATATTCAAGTTATAAAACATTTTACATTATTGATCAAACAAAACCATTAGAATAATCCTATCATATTAGTAAAAACAATCGAATTAGTGTTTCAAAAAATGGCAGACGAGCGACAATCAAACCAAGCCTTAATAACGAAAGTAAATCTTACGAATCTACTTCGATATAAAATGCATATTTTATGGTCAAAATTCTTTCTTTAGATTGAAAGATTCCAAGAAAACAATATGGAATTCCAAGGTCATACTTCATGGTGAAAATCCATCATTGTAAACAACACCAAGTTATTTAAAAATGCTAATCTTCTTTCAATCCTGATTTATGGTCGCCTTCGGGGAAAAACGTCGACATTGAACTATATGAAAACACTGAGCTTAAAACAGATTACATCACAGGGTTTTGTCGTATGATAATTGTATATAAAAGAAAGACAGATACTTTCTCTAATCATTCAACTCGCCTAACTGTAAGAATCGATCTTAAAGAAGGAACTCATTTTCAAAAGTAAGCTTACCTTTCATTTTTCTACTCTCTAAACTTACTTTCACTAATGTTAGGAATTAATATATTTCTTCTTATATGATTTCGGCTAATACATTATTTTTCGTAATATTTGTAGCATTTAACTATTTTAATAAAAAAAAATTACATTTGTACTGTTTTTAGTTTTATTATACTTTTAAATTTGTTAAAAAAAAATTAGTTATTTTATATGTATTCCAAAAGCACTCATGAATGATCTAGTATTAAACTACAAAAAAGTTAGATTCACGATGGTTGAAATGGTTTTTGTTGATAAAACAAATATATTGATAAAACAAATACAAAAGATGCTTCAGCCCTACTGAGAAGTGTAGGACCAGTGACTTTTCATACTACGAGGTTAATCATACCTATGGAATTGATGATTTTTTCTTTATTGGTGAAATAAATCAAGGTGATATAATTCAAGTTCAAAATTAATGGAAAAATGGTTAAAAAAATCTTAATATATATTTATAGTATAAATTTAGCAAAAAACAATATGATGGTATCATGTGGTATTTTTTAAATTAAACGCAAACTTTTTCAGAAATTGCTCTAAAAATAACAGAAACACATGTTACAAACCTTTCTTCCACTCATTTTCACTTTTTTAGCAATAGAAACTCAAATATAATAAAACAAAATTAAAAACGAAATCATACGTTTATTGCAACTACAACAAACAGCGGAATGACAACTTCAAGCTCGTTTTACTGATAGTGACACTTGCTTATTTTTGACAGCTAAGTTTTTTTTATGCAATGGACATTAAAAAGGTATCCAGACACGATCAACTTAAAGTGAACTTGTTCTTTTATATAAATTTTGGGCATTCAATGTCATGATGGAAATTTCCACCATTATGCAAAGAAGGGTTAAGGGTGATTGTTTACAATTATTTTTTTAAGAGCAAAAGTTGGGGGATCTTACTGGGAGTGTTTCTAGTAACCCCGACCCTTCAAGAATGCTGTTGCTTGCTTTAGACTATTTAAAACGCAGTATGGCTTAATGGCACACCTGTTTCACATTGGTGTTGCTGACTCCCCGAATTACATGTTATGTTCCAGTTCCTCAACCTAACGCAGCCGAATTCTTAGACGCGTGCTTTGCACTCAAAAGTTTTGATAGCGTTAGAGATTATTGGAGAGCACGGTGGCTAATGGCTTCAGGGCCAATGTCCGTCATTTGGAAATAACATAAAACAAATACAAACCTTGACGAAGCAAACATATATCAATGTATCGCTGACTAAAGAAGTGCTAAAAATTTACTTCTTGTTTTGAATTAAGGGATTGATTAGATTATAGAAAATTAGGTATGTATTCATAAAAAAAATAATTAAATAATTTTAAAAGCAATAAGATCAGAGTTGTAATATACAGCTTAGATGAGAAAGTCATAATTAAATACATCAATTAGAAATTTTTTATTTTGCATATGAAAATTATATGATTTGATGGGTTTTTTTTAAACATTAATGTGTAATCTTATTTTATTATAATTTTATAAACAAACCAATAAAAATGTGATACATTGAATAAACTCTTTTATAACTAGGATATTTAGCGAATACAATACTTTAATTGATTTAACTTCATTAATATTGTTGTATTTAAAATTTTTATTGGGTGTACTTATTAATTTTTTTATATGTATTGGAAACTATATTGCTTACTTCATCAAAAAATTAGCATCCTATTCATCTTAAATTTTTTTTCAGATGTTTCTGTTTGCACTTATCTCCTGCATTGCTTTGGTTCGAGGATTCGAACATGATGTAAGTACATGAAACATTATAGCATAACTCTAAAATTTTAAATCATACCTTCACTTTAAGAGGTAGATCCATACATAAGTAGCCCCTAAAATAACGAATACTGAACCATCTGATCTAACTCTCGTAACGTACTTCTCAAAAATACCAATATCATATTTTTCTAAGTCGAGTCTAACAAACTACTGCTGTAAACCAGTAACCTTAAAGAAATCTCTTTGAAGAGTAGTTAATTTTTACTCAGTGCTAGTATTTTGGCTGCAAATGCAAAGCCATGTGAAACGCGATAAAAATAAATGATATATCAAGAGTTACTCTTAACTCAATATTTATATTAAATATTGTAACAATCTATTAATAGGATAAAGAAAGGAATATATATAATTATCTTCACTTGAAAAGAAACATACGTTTTTTATAATTTGTTTCACAGAGTTATCTAAATAGATTAAAAATAGTTTGGGATGTAATTAACTTATTTGATTATATAAATCGTACGATATGAGTACAATTTCTTACTAAAACGCATTCCATTCATTATCCATTCATTACATATTTAAACACAGATACATTACAATTTAATAAATTGTATCAAATGTAAAATTTAAAATCAGATCGGGTAAAAATTTCCATTTAGACAACCCATAAAATTGTTAAATGGAAGTTATGTATGTAAAATTATGTATGTTAAAGTTATGTATACAAAATTATGGATGTTAAAGTTATGTATGTAAAAATATGTATGTTAAAGTTATGTATGTTAAAGTTATGTATGTAAAATATAAAGGAATATATAATACCATTTATTATACCATTTATTTATTTATATTTGTTAAAATATTTTTTCCTTTTCAATCCTGGTATCATCTCATAAGGCATCATATTAGAATTTTAATATGCGAGTTCATAACTAACATTAAACATTAATATTCGTTGGCACTGAAAACAATTTATCATTGTTTTGGAAATAGACAGAAAAAAGCAATAAAATTTCTTTTCAGATTCATCATGCACAGCCCTACAAGTTCGGATATTCCGTCAAGGACCACCATGGTGAACAACACAGAGAGGAATCCGGAAACGGCGCTGGAACAGTAGCTGGAAGTTACGGATTCACCGACGACAGGGGAATCGCCCGACAGGTTAACTACGTTGCCGATCATGCTGGATTCAGGGCACAGGTCAAGACTAGCGAACCCGGAACCGCCAACCAGAACCCAGCTGCCGTGCAGATGATCTCTAACGACCCTTATGCCCAAGGAGCTGCTGCCCCATATGTTTCTGTTCCCAACAGTCCCTACGTAGCTGGAGCAGTGCTTGCTAATCCCGTAACCGGTCTCGGACATGGACATGGTTATGCTGGACACGGACATGGTCATGGATATGCTGGACATGGTCTTGCACATGGAGCTGGTCTTGGATATGGATATGCTGGACATGGCCTTGCTCATGGTTATGCTGGACATGGTCTAGCTCATGGATATGCTGGACATGGTCTTGCCCATGGATATGCTGGTCGTGGACTTGCTCATGGAGCTGGTCTTGGATATGGATACGGAGGTGCTTTGGGATACAGTGGTCTTTTGGGAGGTTATGGAGGCATAGTTAACTATGGAGCTCCTTTGGTCGGTGGTGCCGTTCGAGGATTCGACAGTCGATTTGTTAACTTGTCCTAGGTAGCTTGATTCAAAGGTTTTATTAATTCAAAAGTTATATAATTACATTTACATCATTTCTGCTATTCCGATATTGGTGAAGGAAACATTTTAACTCAAATCTGTACAAATCTATTTCTTCCTATTATTTCCTTAATCCCTCCATTTATTCCTCTCACAATTTCTGAAGAAAACTAAATTGTGTACATTTCTCATCATACACATCAAGTTTAATAGTATAAACCTTATAAACTTTAGTAGTATCTTTACTTTATTTCTACACTCCTATTTCTTTAACAGGTCAAATTGTTTTCACAAACTGTCAAACTAAGCTAACTTTGCATGGCTTTTTCTTCACGAATTTATAATGTGAATATTAATGCCTTTACTCTCTTGTTGCTGTACATGGTAGTTGCTTTAAATTGTTTCATAATATTTAGGATTATCTGCTTTAACTAAAGATTTTTCGCTTTAGTTCGTCAAAGCATGAATCCTCTTCATGTAACGCTCTAGAGAATTATCACGTCTACCTACTTCATACTTCTTCTTCTGACACAGTTTATTAGTTTGCAGTTACATTGTTCTGATTGGTTCTAAATAAAAATAATTGCATATGATGTCTATGTGTTTTCACTGTTTGATAATAGTACGTGACTGAAATGAAGAATTATTCATTATAATTCTGATGAAGTTTCTGGAATTTATAATTGAATGCCGCACACGGTACAATAAATGTGTATTCAGTTACTAAGTAACACTGGAGAAACACAACGAGCTATATGCAACGGTCTGGGATCAATCTACAAAGGAAATATCCAACCGAAATAACAAATAAAGAAATGGGGATGATTGATTATTCATCAATGTTTATTGATAATTACTTCGGTCTTGGGTAAGCAATGATATTATGATAATACAACACATTAGGATGAAAAAATTAATATGAAACATTGAATTAAGAGAAAAGGGGACTTTCCAAACAAACTTTTTGCAGTTGTAATCTGATTGTTATAAAAATTTGCATGTTTATTTCCTACTAAAAAAGTCTTTATACAAAGTTTGGTCCAAAAATACTAAATTGTTTCGAACCTATTACAACAACTGTGGACAAAAATGTTCATAAATTAACCAAAATTCATATATATCATGCTCATTAATTTTCCATGTATCGCCCATATTTCTATTCACACAATTGTTTGTATACATGTAAATCAAAATAAATTTATTTGGTAAGAGTATCATTCAATTATAAAGAAAAATATTTTGTATTACAATACCTAAAATGTTATAGAAAAGGTAAGTTAAGCAACATTTTAAACCAAAATTTCCAACACATAATCGTTTCTATTTACGCATAGTTACACGCAACATTACAAGGATTATCCAAAATTTATTTCAAGAAAATCAATTAAAACCAGATGGGCATGGAAAATCAAATCAAAAGAATGACTAAAAAAAGTATAAACACGTGTTATCTATGTACTTTTATGATGTTGCATACGTAAGTCCATCAAAAAATTATCGTAGTTGTAGAATTGTTTGGATGTCTACAAAATTTGATATCAATTCATTTTAGCATTACATTTTTAAAACCGATATTTCAATCTATTTTGATGATTTTGAAACTTGACTGTCTCCTTAAGATCAATATTAGTTATGCAATAACGCTTTGAACAGTTGCCATTTAAAATAAATTTCCCTTGTTTTACGACTAATACCGAGTGAATAGAAGCTGAGTATCACAAGAACTGCATCATCTGAAAGCTCTATCATGTAAAACAAAAAGTTTGTATCCTCCAACTACGATAATTTTTGTTAACCTACGGCTAATCAGATAATACAAAGCTAAAATACCTTTTTTTCTGACAGTTCAGATAGTGCTGTATAATATTTAAAGCCTTTATTTGATTTTTATTCTGTTTGAAACTAATACATAAAATTTATTTTCTAGCCATTGCTTCTTTACTCTGTTAGAGAAATGTACTCTTTGACAGCAATTTTAGTATGCTTTGATCTAAAAACTTTTTTCTAGGGTTGCCTGTATATTCACAAATTAAAGATTAAAATAATTTATAGATAACAAAATAAATTTATCTCTTTCGAATCTATTTTCATAAATGCATTTTCACTTTTTTTTTCATTATGCGAGTTTCCATTTCCCACTATCCACATACCGGTCGAATACAATATTTAAGATAGTTAGGTGTGTGTATATTGATTTAATAACAAACTAACATAAATGCATAACAG
Source organism: Metellina segmentata (assembly GCA_947359465.1). Classification (NCBI taxonomy): domain Eukaryota; kingdom Metazoa; phylum Arthropoda; class Arachnida; order Araneae; family Tetragnathidae; genus Metellina; species Metellina segmentata. The sequence continues at coordinate 57,698,482 of OX375881.1, forward strand.
TCGCAAATGCGTACAATTTGCTTTTAAGTCTTTAACATTGAATGCTATTTATTATTGTGCATATGTCAAGTAAAATAATTTTTCTGTTAAGTAACTTCAACTAAGTACCATAAAAATTTCCATACTGACCAATGAGTTCGTTGAAAACCATTTAAATGCATTTTTAGATACCAATATAAATAAACATTTGAATTGTTTTCTATATTCTCGTGCACTTGACGCAATTAACATATCCGTGTTTGGATAGACACTATCAAAACATGCGAAAATAATGGTTTAAGTTATAATAGTAAATATGATTTACATTTTCTAAACTAATTTATCAAGAGATTTATTTGCAAAAAAAGTGTCATATTTCTAATATTTCTTGAATCCATTTAAATTCAGGCAGTAAAAAATAAAATGTATGCCTGCCTCACCATTACCGATATTTTTTTTAATTTAGTAAATACAGTTCGATGGCGTATGTTGAACTGAGCTACGTTTATCTTTGGGAAACAGGTTTATTTTCGTGGAAATAAGACCCTTTGAAAGGGGATAAAAAAATATTCATTTTTACTTGCCTAGAATGTCATATAGCACTTTAAATTTTGCTACGCCTAAATTTTTAGAGATTACCTAGTTTTGTTTTTTGCTATACTTAAATGTACTGTTCGTAATTAAAAGAAAAAATATCTTTTAAAATTGGAATAGTTTTTTGACAGTTTGGTACAGAAACTAAAGAAATTTGGTTAAGATTTTTAAAAAAGCAGTCGTTTAAATTTTTTAATTTTTTTCTATGAGCTCATTAAAATGTTGTTATTGCAGTTCTGAAAGATTGATTTTTGAGAGCAAAGAAATTTGATTAAGATTTTTTAAAAAGCAGTCGTTTAACTTTTTCTATAAGCTCATTAAAATGTTGTTAATGCAGTTCTCAATGATTGATATTTGAGAGTCTTCAGTGTAAGGTATCGAAATTTCAACCGCTGACTGGCCCCCAAGCGGGTCTAACAATATTCTTCACTAATAAGTAAGCGCTCAAATCTCACTTATCCTCTAATTTTTTTCCTTTCTCAAAAATGGCACCTTCTTCGATGCCAGATTTCAACATGATTCATTATTTTATTCATTTATCAATATAGTGTGTATAAGATATGTTTATTTACGGTATTATAATTATATTGTTATTAGTTTTAACAAAGAATGAGCCAAACTTTATTTCTCTAATAATTTACAGTGAAAAAATATTTGGGCTGTATATTGCTTCAGGAGTTTGTTTGTATTAAAATTTTTATTTCGTCATAATATAGCACCTGCTGAAACATGTTATGAAATTAAGGTACAAGATAAATTATTCTAAGGACTGGGAGTTATTATTTTTATTTTATACAAATAGCTGCTTTTTATCCACCTAGCTGCTCACACCGGGAAGATTATTTATATAGTGAAAGAGTAGCTTTAAAGTTTTAATCATCATTACCTTTGTCCAATTTACGCTTATTTCTATACATTTTAAATTGTTTAGTCATAATCATTTACTTTTTATTTCTTCTTGAATTGGGATGTAATGTGAAGGGTCATAATTCATTCTGGCATTTCGTAAATTAAACTCTAAGATAAATCTATATGGTAAGTAAAAAGCTATTTCATGGATTCAGATGAGACAAATAAATTATATTACATCTTTTATGGAAAAGTCATCTGAAAATTTCCTCGCAATGTCAAAAAGTAATTTTTAAATAACTAATAGTTATCTCTTGTTGGAATGGGACTTACATATAACAAAGTCGGCATCTTGTTATGCACAACGATCCGATTCCCTAGTATTGTGACATGAGAGAGTAACTTTTCAAGAATCAAAGACTATTGAAAATACCTTTATTTATCAATGAAGCTGCATTTAGTTATGAATAGTATTAAGGTTCAACTTTGAAATAGTTATTTATAGAAGTGTCGTGAATGCTTTCTCGTGAATGCGTGCAGTTTTATGTGGCATAAAGGACAGATTAAACATTTTCGACGAACTTAAGGGATATCAAATTATTTTAACTAATATTTTATTTAACGAACTAATATTCTAATTAGGAACTTTTGCTTATGGGTTTAGAAAAATAAAAATTTACATCGTTATTTTATCCGCTATGTTAAATGTTACTGAGCTTCCTCCTTTTTCTTATTTACACAGAGGCTGTTCACACATTTTTTAGACGATTTTGGTTAGCGGTAATAAAAAATCGTTTGCTGCAATAGAAATAATTGCAGTTGTGCTATGTTTTTAAAAGTCAAAATTATCGTCTGCGGCTTGAGAGGTTTGTTTTTATTCAAAATGGCGTTTTTAATGAAGCAGTGGTTCGAAGGCTATATTTATGCTCTTTCCTAAGAGAAATATTCATATTCCGTTATCCAAAAACGATGTGAGAGTCATGGTTTTGTGATATCTAAGGCGTCGATAGTTAATATCGTGAACAAGAAAGGAAAAAAAACCGTCAAATTGGAGCCTCAAGTGGGACAAAAATTCCAAACAAGTATCCAAGGAAGAAACGGACATCTTCGACTATTGCAAAGGTACGTTGTTTAATGTTAAAAGAAAATCCTCCTAGTCAAAGGACAGTTGCAAAATCATTAAAATGCTCGATGTCCACTGAAAACAAAATGATAAACGTTGATTTAAATCTTAAGAAAGCGAAAAAACGCAATGTGCATCGTCTTTCTCCAAAGCATATCGCTGAAAGCAGGACAAGCTGCCTAATTCTATATGAAAAACACTTATCCAAAGAAAAATGGAAAAAAATTGTCAAACTAGATAAATCATGGGGTATTTAAATGATTGCAGCGAAAAAAAGTCATTTATTTTCATAAAAGGGGAGAAAAAAATTTTAGTACATGGTTCACAGAATCGAAAGAAAGGTTTTCTAAGGGATTCATGATTGTTACAGGTTTTTCATATAATGGCAAGTTAAAAATAAAGAGAGTGGAAAAAAATGTCAAGATTAACTCCAAATACTATCAGGAACCTATTTTATCGCCAATTTTTCTGAATGAAATACCATTGCTGTACCCACAGTTCCATCAATCTGTGGAACTCCATCAAGACAAAGCTAGCAGTCACACATCAAAATCCACTGTAAATTTCCTAAAAGAAGTGGAACAAAAAACCGGTATCAGGGCCATACCCTTCACTGATATCCCTACTAAATCTCCCGATCTATGGATTTTTGGGCTTTCGGATTTTTAAAATCTACATTATCCAAACGTCGTCCCACAACCCTTACAGGACTCTGGAAGGCATTTCAGGAGGAATGGAATAGAATACCTCTTCTGACACTTCAAAAGACGTTATTATCCTGGAAATTACGGTGTCGAAAGATAGTTCAGAATAAGGGCTATCAAATAGAACATTTAAAACACAAGAATTTTATGTATTATAGTTTTGTGAATACAATATACATTGTCTAAAAATGTGTGAACAGCCTCTGTAGAGTTTTGAAATATTTTATGTTGATTTATAGTGTATTACGTTTTGTACAATTTCAATGAAGTTCAAACGTTTTAATATATTTATAGAAATTTATAATTGTTGACTTACCTCAAACATGTATTTTTACTCTGTCCACCTTTCTATCAAAACAGTTACAATTGAACAGCAAAGTTCTGATATGTTTGTGAAATTTTGTGAGCATATTTAGTTTATAATTTATCTGCTAGATAATTTATTTAATTAATACTTCGAAAGGAAATTTGACAGTGTTTTATTATTTTGTGATCGCATAGAAAAATTAATTTCAAAATTAAAAAATTCATTCACGTTCGTCCCACACAAAGAAAACCCTACAAAGTCAGATAAACGTCAATGGAATCCGAATATTCTCCATTGGGCCAAAGATGGAATAAGTACTACATTGATGTTCTTCACTGGCTGAGAGATACCCTACGATGAAAACGACCGCAGCTGTGGTCAATAGGCTGATGTGACTGAAGTAGATTCATCACGATATCGCACCCATTTTTACACTACCCACTGCTTGGACAGCACGGCGTTGCCCGTGGTAGTTCTCCCGTGGTTGACAGTTCTCGCGTGGGTCAGGTATGATCACTGTTCACTAACGCTCGCCAACCACCGGGGATTGCTACGCATTCCCATTTGGTTTGCTTCGAAAACCAACACCATAGACAACGCCGTGATGGTATATAAGTGGTAATAATAAATAAATGCCAATGAATTAATTTAAAATATTTTAGGTTATAAAAATTTAAAAATCAGGCTGGACACATTAAATTTTACTGATACTGACAACACATAAAGGAAAAACAATAATTATAAGAATGAGGCTCACCTTTACACATTACACGGGTTACAATTAAAAAATTATTTATTTAAAAAAATCATATTGAAGGTATCGATCTGGTGTAAAATTTTTACTCTATCTCGATCTTTAAGACTCGATCGCCGAATGATCGTTAAGATCGCGAAGATAAAAAATCTCAACTAGTCTTTGCCAGTGACAAAGTTGTAATCGCTAGCAAGAAAGTTATACTTTTATCAACAACGTAAATTGAAACTCGCTAGAATCGGAAAACTTTTAAAAAAATGGTTCCGAAGGCGTTAGGACGAAAACCGCATAATCTGTCTTTTGTTTAATGTGACGTCGTTGGTCGAAAATGGCAAAATCCTCTCCTTTCTTCAATCGAGGTACCCTTCCCCGCGATAAGAAAGAAAGGTGAAAAAACTAATAAATTAATTTTAAAATGTTCTAGATTAAATTTTAAAATTTGGGTTGGACACAAAAATCGCAACAAATTAGGACCACGTTTGGACAACATAGAACAACATTAGGACAACATAGATTCGTCAGGACACTGCTCGAAGAACACAGAGAAACAATTCATTTTATAATATTAGAGATACTATCTTATACTACGTGCACACTATGCGTGCTTAAGTCAACCTCGTAGGATTATTACCTCGACTAAATTTCACAACTCCAATAATGTTGATACTCTAGCTCTTAGTAGTAATGTTTCTGAGCCACATGATTTTAAAATAGTCGGCAGCTGTTTTCGAACACCATGATGCTGTATGAGTGACTGATTCTGAAATATGCCAATTAGGGATGCGACATCGATGTCGATGTTTTATAAAAAAAACATCGATATATTTAACATCAGTGTATTAGAACCGATAATTTTTTTTAACTTCGATGTTCAAACTTGTCGATGTATTTACATTGTCGATCTTTTATTTTTATATGAATAAAGTACCATTATAAAAATTAAAAAAATAACCAAGTAGCATAATTTTCATAATCAGTAAATTGAACATACTTTTAGACCAAAGTGGCCAAGTGTAAAGGGTCTAAAAAGTAGAGATGCGACATCGATGTCGATGTTTTCAAAACATTGATGTTTTATAAAGACATTTTTGTATTTACCCTCGATTTATCGGAGCCGATGTTTGTTAGACATCGAAGTTTTAACATTATCGATGTTTTATTTTTGAATAAAAAAAGCACCATAGTAAAAATTAAGAAAAATAACCGTCCAACTAAGTATTTGTCAGTGATGGTGACATCTGTCCCTCCAGAAAGAGTTTTTTTTCTAACTGGTGAAAAAAAAAGTCGGCTTAAGGTTGAAAAAGTTAACAAACTTCTTATTTTACAAACTGTAAATTACAAATATAGGGCCTATAATAATTATAGACCCCAATATTTTTTTTATTTACAGTAAATAAAAAATAAGCTTTTGTGTTTTTCCCCTATAAGTTGATAAATAATTAATAATAACTAACAATATTTATTGTTATGTACCTACCTAATTATACTTATAGTTAGTAGTACCTATGCCAAATTGTTGTAAATACTATTTTCTTTTATATTATTCAATTTGAAAATAAAGGATTTGTTAATTCTTGTTATTAATTTTTTTGACTTTGTATTGATAGTTAAAAAAGTATTACTTTAGTAGCCCATACGCAAAACCCGTTAAATCCATATTTTTTCGAAATCGGTATTTTGGTATCTCTGGATACTCTAACGTATGAGCTTAAATTTCCATCAGATTTCAAGTGCGAAAACTTGTTTTAAATGGTTTGAAAACTAAAAGAAAAAATATGTCAGTTTCCAAAACCCGTTAAATCCTTGTCAGTTGCAGGAGCAAAACCCGTTAATTTGGTCCTCCATGTTTATATTGGCAAAAGTCGTTATAATAGGGTGGAACAATATAGACACTTGATGTAAACAGATACAAAACCAGTCAATTTATAGTTTGTGTTGCAGATTTGTGAATACCAGATCGAATCTAAGTTATTTTCTTCAACTTCAGAAATACGATAATAAAAGACAAATGGTTAAAAAATTTATCAAAACTATTCATCCAACGCAAAATTATTACGGTAGGGGGGAAATTAAAATAAGACAGTACCTACCCAGCGAGTTGTTTGTAAAAAAATGTGGGAAATGTACCTAGAATAGCAGAGAGAAGAGCTTAAAGTAGAGTAAGTGTTTTTTCGAAAAGTTTTTAATGCTAATTTTAATATCAGTTTCAATGCACTTTATACAGACCAGTGCTCAGCGTGCATGTGTTTAGATAATAAAATATGTGCAGAGAGCAATAGGGAAAAAAAGGAATAACTAAAAGCAGAACCACTAATCCATAAAAAGAGGGCTGACACATTTCATGAAAAGTTGCGTCAAAATGAAGACAATGAAATAATCCTAAGCTATGATTTTCAAAAGAATTTAATATTGCCAAAAATACCTGATCAGGAGGCGTATTATCGACGTCAGCTATACTTATATAATTTCACTGTATGTGAGGGTCATTCAAAAGCGAGCCAACCAAAGAAAACACTGTTTCAAACATCTGGACAGAAAATGAGTTTCCTAAGGGATCTGTGCAAATAGCATCAATATTACATCACAAGCTGTCTGGTTTTAATTTAGAGGGAATCACTACAGTTCGTCTATTTTTTGATGGCTGTGGTGGCCAAAATAAAAATCCTACGGACATGCACATGCTTTCACATTGGTTGCTAAACGAAGCACCTCCACATGTATAGGAACGTGTGTTTTGTTTCCTGGTCGTAGGTCATTCATTTATTCCACCAGATCGGGTATTTGGAAACCTTAAGCGCCAATTTAAAGGCCGAAGTGTTATTGAACATACAGATAAGTATCTGCAGGTTTTTCGAAAAGTTAGTACTGTCGTTCACTTAGGAAGTGATTGTAGAGTATTGAATTGGAAACTGTCATCAGATGACGTAATGAAAAAAAAAACTGCTTGGCACCTTCAGTTTCAAAAATCGAAAATTATTAGTTTCGCAAGAAATAAAACTAGAACAACAGTCCTTATTCGCGGCGAGCATTTTTACAATTTTGAAATGTGTATCGGTAAAGCACTTTGTAAAAAAGGTAAAAGTTTAAAAATATTCATCTTGAAGAGGTGAAAAGAGGAGTTATTTTGAAGGCTGCCAAAATTACTGATGTGAAACGTCTTTTAATCCTTCACTTCGGTGAAAGGTGGGTAGACAATCCGGAACTTCAGTTTTATAAGGATGTTTTTGATGAATAATTGCTATTAAACAATCATTCTATTCCGCCAGTTAATGAGGAACAGATGGATTTTGATTTGAATGAAGACAATGAAGATATCCGATAAATATGTGTGAAATTTAAATTTAAAAATTGCCTTTAAATATGGTATATTGTGTACTTATTAATGAAGTTATTCCATATAAAGTGTAATGTAATGCTCAAAAATTTTTTTATTTGTTTTTATGACCTATTTTCTGAAATATAACCGGTTTTGCAACTTGAGTCCAAAAGCCAATGGCCGACCATACAGTTGCAAAACCTGTTAAATAGTTTTACAGATGCAAAACCCGTTAAATCCAATTTCTTTTTTCAAATTAAAAATTATCTAAAAGAGCAAGATTATACATACTTTGACTAATGAATAATATGATTTTTATCTAATTTTTACAAAAAAATTCAAAAAAGTACCATCACTAGGTTATTTTTTATACGTTTTTGTCAATTATCCGACAATTTCAAACAATGAATTTAACGGGTTTTGCGCATTGGCTACTTATAAATGAATAAACACGGCAAATAACAAATTAAATCTCCCTCCCCCTGCGAACATTAATGTTTGAGGTTGCCAAATCAGTTTTGAGAAATGGGAAAAAAATGTTAAAATACACTGATGTTTAAAACATCGATGGTTTTTGGGTGATCTATTATCAACATCGATGTTTTAATTTTGAACATCGATGTTTTGCTTTCGATGGCACATCCTTAGTGCCAATTTTACCTCAAAAGCGATTCTCCAAATAGGTTTTTGAAAACTTATTGATATCGGATGGAAATGGAGGATTAATTGAGTGAATTGATTTTTAAGTCTTTTCAGGCCTTGTCCTGTGAAATCGAGTATATTTTCACTGATTCAATCTGCCGATTTTAATAGTACTCCAGATAATATCTCGTGAACTGCCCTCCCCCTTCCTCCAATTCACATATGTTCTATTGCCACCTCTTTTGTAAATCTAGTATATGGTACTCAATTTCCATGGTGATCCCCTTGAGCTTTACACCAGTTGGGATTTTTTTTCAGCATGTAGTAGACCTTATTATAAGCGTCATTGAGCTTGAAAATTTTAGATTTTTAGTTCCAGACCCAGCTTTAACTGTCAGAGCAGATCTAGACATTTTCCCATCTCATTCTTCTGCTACGACTTCTTAAATAGCGTAGTTTTCTGATCGGAAAACAGAGTTACTGTCTTGGGTCATCAAACATTACGAATTTTAATTATTTAAGAAATGTTACTAGAGGAATAACTCACTAATCTAAAGAACATAGATGTATTTTGCGGTGTACTTTATTTGCCTAAATACATAAAATTTAAATTATATAATCTATTGAAAGATTTTTGTTTTGAATAAAATAAAATAATAACTATTAAAACATTTAAAAATACACGTCTTTAAAAGTTTACAAGATAAAAAGTTTGGTTACAAATTTAGCCAATTTTTCATCTATTCCAAGAACCTTATTCTATAGGAATATTTTTAGCGAAACTAATCTGAAAAATTAAATATACGTAAAACTAGTAAAGAATAAACTCTGATTCTGATTTATTTTGAAATGCGATACGGGTGTAATTGTGATCCAGAATAACACAATTTCATACATTTATGCCATATGTAGCCTTCACTAACAGAAATTATTGAATGTAATTACTATGTATATAAAAATAATGAGATTTTATACCATCTGCACCAAACTTTGTTAAATTTCAAAGTTCTATATCAGATCTGTAACTGGCTAAATTATTTTCTGGTAGATATCTATTGTTGCTGAAATTAAAGATCATATTTTTCAGGGTCAAATAGAGAAACCTCACACAGTTTAAAGATTCTAATCCTCTTATTATCCCAAGTTCAGTCATCTGTAGACGACATTAAGAATGCGTCCTTAGAGAACAGATTACTTAGAATAAGTTTCATCATAGTGGTAATTCTTTGTATCTCCCCTGAAAGTTGTATAAAAGGAAGCTATAAAAGTATTTGAATTTATTCAGAAAGAAAAGTGAAAGTTTGCTTCTTGAAAAAACAATCAAACTAATCATTCTAAAGGTATGTATTTTTCCGAATTACATTGCTTTGTTGTTGATTATTGTTTAACTCTAATTTAATCATCATTTAAATGCTATGTATCTAAATAGATTTCACCTAAACCTTTAGAGAGTTTATCATTACCACAATAAACAATCCTCAAATTACATCGCAGCAGTTCCACTGTGTTTTATGTGCAAATAAGGTCAGAGTAAAATGAATTTAATACAGCTTTTATTTTTCAGATGTTCCTGTTTGCAGTTATTTCTTGCATTGCTTTGGTTCAAGCCAATGTAGTAAGTACTTATTTAGAATAAATGTTATTTTCGTAATAATAAAGTTAACAACACATAGTGTATTTACAAAAAACTGCAAAATTTGTTTCATGTCTCCACTACCTATGCTTATACAGTATGTCTCATATCATACTATAATAAATGTTATGCATTTATTACAGTAAAGCATGTAATAATTAGCATACATTAATATATGCTGAAGCAATACATTAACATTTCTTCTTTCTCTAAACTGGAGTCACTTTTTACCTCCGTATCCATTGATACGACCTAGCACACTGTTCTTTGTGCTTAGTTATTACATTCAAGTTTTTTTAAATCTTAGCATTGATGATTCTTACTTTACACTTGGTATACTATTTATAAGCAGTTGGTTTCCATATACATTGGTAATTTCTATCATCAATCATCATTGCAGAAGTTCCCATATATTCAATTCCACGTACAGGAGTATTTATTTGGCCGTGTTCTGTAACAAATAGTAAATAAAAAAACCTTCATTCAATATTAATTTTAATTTGGAATTTCTAAAATCTGTAAAAATAATCTGTAACTCATCCCTCATGCAATTTCTGCTTTTGATCAATTTTCTAATCTTAGTCTCATAAAAAAAATATATTTCTTTAACAGACATATATCTTCAAATTTAAGATTTTAGTTCTTACGAAATTTTGTTAATTTCTTAATAAATATAAGAATATAGATTAGAAATAATGTAAAAAATATGCTTTGTATACAAGTCCATTTAATTTTATTAGTGTTATTACAAATAATTACGTTACTATATATTACGTTTGTGAATAATAATATACTTAGTTCTCTTTTTGATGTGACGAGGAAAACGAATTGTACAAACAAACAATTGTTCGTATGGTTTAGCAATGAATACATTAAAAATATTAATTTACTAACATTATAATTTTTAAAACTGATTTAAATATTTAAGCAATTAATGTGCTAAATTTATATGTATATAATAATAAATGTACTAATTTTCATTTCAGATCCATCATGCCAAGCCATACAAATTCGGATACTCCGTCAAGGACCACCATGGTGAGCAACACAGAGAGGAATCCGGAAACGGTGCTGGAGCAGTAGCTGGAAGTTACGGATTCACCGACGACAGGGGAATCGCCCGACAGGTCAACTACGTTGCCGACCATGCTGGATTTAGGGCTGCAGTGAAGACCAACGAGCCCGGAACCGCCAACCAGAACCCAGCTGCCGTTCAAATGATGTCCAACGACCCTTACGCCCAGGGAGCTGCTGCCCCATACGTTTCTGTTCCCAACAGTCCCTATGTAGCTGGAGCAGTGCTTGCTAATCCCGTAACTGGTCTCGGACATGGACACGGTTATGCTGGACACGGACATGGTCATGGATATGCTGGACATGGTCTTGCACATGGAGCTGGTCTTGGATATGTATATGCTGGACATGGTCTTGCTCATGGATATGCTGGACATGGTCTTGCTCATGGAGCTGGTCTTGGTTATGGATATGGAGGTGCTTTGGAATACAGCGGTCTTTTAGGAGGTTATGGAGGTATTGTTAACTATAGAGCTCCATTGGTTGGTGGTGCTATCCGAGGATTCGACAGTAGATTTGTCAACTTGCCTTAGGTCCTTTGACTCCAGTACAACATCATGTTTCATTGATTCAACAGTAATAAACCTATATTTGCATAATTTTTTCTATTAAATCTCTATTGGTGAAGGAAACATTTCATTTTCAATCTGGGCTAACCTTTTTCTCTTATTACTTATCTCCATTTTTATCCCTTTTGCAATTTCTACAGAAAAATAAATTTTTATTTCTATGCATCTAATAGAAGAAAATAAATCTAATAAAGCATACATTTCTATAAACTATCAGCTATAACTTTTCTATTTCTTTTCACCTATTTTGCAACAATTTCATTTAGTCGATTACTGAACTAATCTGACTGGCTTTTTTTCACGAATTATTAAGTGAATATAAATGCCCTGTAGTCTCTTTCTGAAAAGTAGTTATTACTGAAAAATGCTTTCATAATGCTAAGGATTAACTAAAGTTTTCCAGCTTTGATTTCTCATTGAAATAGAGAGAATGAATTATTATCTTGAAACGGTATAGAGAATGCTCGTCGTCAGTTTATTAGTTGGCAATTGTACTGTTTCTATTGATTATTAATAAAACATGTTTGCATATGATGTCCATGTGTTTTCAATGTACGATAATACCACTTGACTAAACAATGAAGAATTTGGCAAACTAAATACCAATTCCTCATAATTGTTATTTCGTGTATAGCCTCAATAATTTTTTGCTAATTATAGTTTGCTCTATTGAAGGTAAACTCTGAAGTTAAATTCATTTAATTTTAGGGAATGTGATGGTTTGGTATTTTTATCTATGATTATTAATAATTATTTTAAGTTTAGTTAAGCAAAAAGTAGAACCAATATAATGCGAAAAACAACACATAATAGTTAACATTATTTAGATGAAAGATTAAATCAAAAATTCAGCTTCAATAAAACAGTTAAATTTAGTTCCTATGTCCCAGTGTAATTAGATCTTGTTTAAAAAATATATGATCATAAATTATATGACCGTAGAGCGACAAGCCATACCACACAAACTATTTTGAAGATTTGAAAATAGTTTCACTAGTTACTAATAGTTTTCAAATATGACTTCATATTTTAAATAATAAACAAATCGATAGGGTTATTTTTGTTTCATAACAAATTATAAAGATTAAACATGTATAGAAAGAGTCAATCAAACTGTTTCTCACTGAATCAAAACTTTTTATATTTTGGAACGATATATGTCTCTCTCCCTCGCTCTCTATGATCCAAATATAATACACCTTTCAACTCCAGAGCTTATAATCCATATGTACAGGTAACTAACAAGTACCATTGATAACAATTATTATACAAAATGTAATCAGATCGTAAGTAAACTCTCTGCTTCAAATATTCGTTAAATTTCGAAGTACAGGGTGTCCATAAAAGATTAGTACAACTTCAAAAAGATCCAAACAGCTGTAGCTAATGTTGATGTTAGCATGCTGAAACGTTCGTGGATTAAATTGGAATATCGTTTTGATATTCTTCGTGCTACGAAAGGATCTCATGTGGAAATTTACTAAGGTACTAGAAAAAAACTTTTTGAGTTATTCTGTCTACTGTTGTAACTAGTTTTGCTGTAGGCCTATTCTTTTTTAATAAATTTTTAAAGTTGTATTGATCTTTTTGGAACACCCTGTATTGTACTTTATTATAAGATTTGTAACCGGCTAGACTATTATCTGATGACTACCACCCTAGAGTCAAGTGATCGCCATTCCTCCGATAGAGCAGTTTGCAACTCTGTAACGGCCATATTCACAAGTCTCGAGTTAACTCGAGAATCAGTTGATCCGCGAGTAACGGCCGTATTCACAAGTCCGAGTTAACTCGAGGATCAACGATAATCCGCGAGTTATCGAAAAAACCGTATTCACAAGTCCTGATCCGTGGTTTAAACTGCCGTTTCGGTGTTACATTTTGATCCTCCGAAATCGGCGAGTTAACTCGCGGGTTACATTTAACGCATGCGCAGTACCATCTCTTTGGAAAAGCAAAATGGAGGACACATTTCATTCTATGCTCAATTACAGTATTCTTTCGACGACTGGACTGGATCTGTCATTACGGAGCACCTTTTAAATAGCAGCTCATCTCATCATCATAATATTACTTAAATGGAAAAATTTAAACATATTTTTATTGAAATTCAAAAGAAAAATGAAAATAAAGATAGCTGCGTAAATCTTAAACAAGCAGCTTAGCGAAAAGATAGATGGCGCCACCTCTGTCCTATAAGCCGGAGAGAGCGAACGGTAGAAAACGACCATGGCAGATACAAATTCGTCGTAGAATAAAAATTATTCTGTTGATTTATTACGAATGAAAGAAAATTGACAATGCAAGTTACTTTTCACGACACCAACACACACCCATACTGACAAGTATAAAGATAATCAGATTACATACATCTGTCAAGACATTGTGTACAATTCTTTCTTGCCAAATTTAGGTTTGCATAAAAATTTAATTTGAAATTAAATACCTTTGCATTTCTTTTCCCAAACCCATATTAAAATGCTGTGCGAGTAGTATTTATTCACAATTTGGAATCAATTCTACGGTGAAGTACGTGCTTGATCAGTACGAATGCATATTGGGGCGTCGTAACCAATGTAAACAATACCACGTGATCGTGAGGTAGCCAATCACAGCTAGCGTCTCATTTTAATCCCCGGATCACTTAACACGCCGTTTGAGAATACCGTTTTCGATAATCCTCGAGTTAACTCTTACTCGCGGATCAACTGATCCTCGAGTTAACTCGAGACTTGTGAATATGGCCGTAAGAGTTAACTCGAGGATTATCAAAAACGGTATTCTCAAACGGCGTGTTAAGTGATCCGGGGATTAAAATGAGACGCTCGCTGTGATTGGCTACCTCACGATCACGTGGTATTGTTTACATTGGTTACGACGCCCCAATATGCATTCATACTGATCAAGCACGTACGTCACCGTAGAATTGATTCCAAATTGTGAATAAATAGGACTCGCACAGCATTTTTATATGAGTTTGGGAAAAGAAATGCAAAGGTATTCAATTTCAATTTGGATTTTTATGGAAACCTAAATTTGGCAAGAAAGAATTGTACACAATGTCTTGACAGATGTATGTAATCTGATTATCTTTATACTTGTCAGTATGGGTGTGTGTTGGTGTCGTGAAAAGTAACTTGCATTGTCAATTTTCTTTCATTCGTAATAAATCAACAGAATAATTTTTATTCTACGACGAATTTTTGTATCTGCCATGGTCGTTTTCTACCGTTCGCTCTCTCTGACTTATAGAACAGAGGTGGCGCCATCTATCTTTTCGCTAAGCTGCTTGTTTAAGATTTACGCAGCTACCTTTATTTTCATTTTTCTTTTGAATTTCAATAAAAATATGTATACATTTTTCTATTTAAGCAATATTATGATGATGAGATGAGCTGCTATGGAGCAGGTGCTCCGTAATGACAGATCCCGTCCAGTCGTCGAAAGAATACTGTAATTGAGCATAGAATGAAATGTGTCCTCCATTTTGCTTTTCCAAAAAGATGGTACTGCGCATGCGTTAAATGTAACTCGCGAGTTAACTCGCCGATTTCGGAGGATCAAAATGTAATACCGAAACGGCAGTTTAAACCACGGATCAGGACTTGTGAATACGGTTTTTTCGATAACTCGCGGATTATCGTTGATCCTCGAGTTAACTCGGACTTGTGAATACGGCCGTAAGAGTAGCTGGGGGTAGGAAACGTTCAAACAGAGCACGGCCGAGGGCATCCGAAAGATTTTCAATGGGATTAAGGTCGGGCGAGTACGCCGAAAAACCATTCGCGCAATCCCCTCACTCCAGGTAGTCTTCGACGATGCCAGCTCTATGAGAGACGCCCAATATCATCCATTAAACCTTAAAGGTCCAACTGCTGCAGAGTACAATCTCACAGTGGGTTCTATGACTTCCTCCCGATACCGTACAGCCGTCACAGAACTCCGTCTATAGAAGTGTAGGTCGGTGCGATATCCCAACGAAAGCCCGGCCCACACCATGATGCTTCCATCTCGGAATGCGTGATGCTCGATGAAGTTCTGGGGCCGTTTACGTGTGACATGTTCTCTCCAGACACTTACACGTTTGTCATCTGGCTCCATCTGGCTTTGTCATCTTGACCAGGGCAAATCTCGACTCATCACTGAACATAAAGTTAGCCCAATCAGACACAGTCCAATTCACATGTTGCCGATACCACTTTAATCGGGCCCCTCTGGATTGGACGGATAGAGGAACACAAATTCGTGGTACCCGGGCGTACAGTTCATTCATGTGTAGCCTTCGGTGCACAGTAGTGGCAGATACCGTCTTAACATCATAGATGTTACACGTGTGGAGTTTGCTACAACAGCAATATATCGATCTTCCGAGATGGTCGTAAACTTTGGAGGAACGGCCACATGTCTTCGGGCAACTGTTTACCTTGTTTGGAATTGTTTCCATAATCGTTAAATGACGGAATAAACGCCGAAGAAAACACCAACATCAGTGATTAATTGATCTGCTTCAAGGCGTCCCACAGAACGCCAGAGCTCACTAATTGCCATTCGTCTTCTGAAAGCCATAGAAACAGGTCTGTCTTGAAAACTTATCGTACGAAAGTTCTAAACACTTTTCATCAGTCTGGCGAAGTCCAGGACGACGTGGAGATCCTGCCCGTACTATCGCACGCCACACATGCCCACAACAGGGCGATATGGTCTGGAGTGTCATCTCCTTTGATAGCCGGACCTCTTTGGTAGTCATTTCTGTCACACTTACAGCACAGCGGTACGTAGACGACATTCTACGACCGATTGTGTTATCATTCCTTTTGCGACACCCGGACTTACTTTCCAATAAGATAATTCCGGAACGCTATGAATTGTCTCCAAGCTTTCGCAACACTTCCTTGGCCAGCTAGGTCTCTTGATCTCTCTCCCATAGAGCACATGTGGGACGTTATGGGAAGGTGATTGCAACCATCACAGATTGTTGACCATTTAGCACGACAGTTGGAGACAATTTGGCAAGAAATTCCGCAGGACACCATCCGGGAATTTTTTCAGTCTATGGCATGGCAGGTGACAGCGTGCATACAGGCCTGAGGTGGATCAACGCCTTATTGACTTCCTTCCTTTGTAACGGTCAAACTCAGAAATAAATCTGAAATTTTAATCGTTTGTTTTTCTTTGTATGTTCCTCTCCCTTTCTTCACAGCCACCAAATTTTTATCGAAATCGAACAACTCGTTCTTGGTGCGTCAATTTTTTTTTGTTATAAAGTGTAGTACTCGTGAAATGAGTAGGGTGATCCTTTAGTTCCTCTATCCTTGCAATTGCATGTACATCAATATTAAGCCATTTTTTTCACTAGTATTTCTGCCTTCAACGCATCAAATTGCCATTCTCATGCTGAATCTCATAGAGATCGTTCTCAGAAAAGAATAACCCCTTGGTTTGTTTTGTACAACATACTGGCAACCCCTCCATCTTTACCTCTCCTCTATGGGTTATTCGTGGAGTTTACAGGTGGGGAGACTCTTGCTACGAATTTTGCATTGCCTTCAACATTATGACATGTGGTTGATATTGCAGTTTATGATGAAAGTTGGTAGATAGTCCTACGAAATAAAAATTGATAATTATTTACTATCAAATGTTAGGATTATATCTGTACTGACAAAAGACCATGTCATCAATCCAAATTTTTTCTGGAAAAAAACTGACTTTTACCAAGAAGAGCGTTTTGTACACCAGGAATATTCTGATAGTTATTCATTTATTGTATAGGATGCTATTCAAGAATTCCATTGGGAAAATAGATAAGTGGGACTATACCCACTTTGTAGTATATGAGAACGATAACGGAAATAAGTAGTTTTTAATGTGGGCCATTAAAGATAATACTAGATATTATACATCTACCGTATTTGCATTTCAAAGACTGTCCTTTCATAAAGAAATGTTTCCTTCTATAAAGAAACGTATCTGCTTCAGCGATGGCTCTTCAGTCCAGTATTAATACATGAAAAACGTTTCTAACATTTTTCACCATGAATCCACGTTAGAATTGTAGAAAGAAAGGTGCTTTTTTACATACACACCCCGCAAGTCAAGACAGTGGCTCATGCCGTAACATCTGCAAAACTATCATTTGGTAAGCTACATGGACATATGAAATTCACAGTTTAAATGCAAAATATATTTTCTTATTCTTTGTCACCATTTGAATTGCCAAGTTATTCATGTGCCTTCAACTGATTTCACAGTAGTGTTGTGAGACATAGGCTTTATTTCATGGGAGCCAGGAAGTGGACAGATGATTGAAAAGATCTCACCTATGTATCATACCTTTCTCTTCGGGATTGGTCCCAATAGACTGTTGAGTTGCTCCAGTGTGACGTTTATTCAACAACCTTTCCTTAAAACACTGTGAACACGCGAACTAGTGGATGAATTACTAGCATGGGACGACCTGACAACTAAACTCTACCCCATTCTAAGGAACTGTACTTTCTTTCGTTTTAGCCCCCCTGTAAAAAAATAAACTTTATTAGAAAATTATTCTTTAGCATTTGAATTAATTGAATTTTTTGAGATATGAACTACGTATTTTGAGCCAAAACAGTTATTCATCTATACCTTCAAATTTATGTAAATTTTTTATGTTAAACAAAACATATAATATATTACCATCTCATCACTGTGGAAATGAAATCACACCACTATTACAATCAATCGACGCGAATCCATTCAATCAGTTATGTACTACTGAATCCAAACCAAATTAATTATTTAGTAAATATATTATTCAAAATAAAGTCCCATTTTCATCGTACACAGAGGTATCCACTTAATGCCATAGTGATGAGTTAAGTTTGTACTTTGTTTGACGACAAATATTTAATCGCTTTAACACAGTATCAACACATTCACGCAAATGGCAAGTAGAATCGCGAGACGAGTCGCGGAGCAAATGTGTAGTCGGTTCACTCGTCATTCGCCTCGTTCCTCGCTTTGCGACTCGTAGCGCTCGTGCCAGAGGCTGTTTCTTAGGACAAATCAAGGGCTTGTAACGACACTGATTTTTTGAGCAGACAGTGAGTCTTTGACTGCTTTCGTTATTCTAGTGAGTCGTTGTTCAGTTTGCAATGAGAGCGTTTATCAACACATACAGGGTAGATGTCGCCACAGATTCGACGTCGTCCCTCAGCTTTCAACTGAACACTTGGCGACTATAAACGGTCATTAGCGTTGGGGGAACAAACGCGTGAATGTTGGCGAGTGACAACGCGAAACAAGATGTGAATGTATACTTGCGCCCTCAGAATACGCATCGAAATGTGTTATTGCTATTGAAAAATTATAAGCTTTAAGAACAATCACTGATCAAAAAGTAAAACAGAGATCTCACTGTCTTTGGATGCAATAGTAAGCAAAAAACAGTATTTAGTATTGACGTTGGCGCCCTCAGATGTGGCGTGTGTCAACATTAATATGGTTACAAGTACCGTTTCGTTTCTATTACGACTTCAATGGCATCTTTTCTTGTACTGGCTGGTATTGTGCCCCTGCACCTAGTCATCCAAAAGGAAGTTGTTGTTTCAAAAATAATGAAACTTCAAGAAAACATTAAGATATATGGTCAATGGTTTATCTGCACTGATTATGACACAAAATTTTTTCTTCAACCCACCCATTCCACTCAAGTCTTCAATCAATTATTGGACTACCTTCTCCCAGCATCATAACATCAATCTATATAGACGGCTCGAAAACTCCCAAAGGTGTTGGCAGCGCTTATGTACTTTTGGGGATTCCACAATCTGTCAAAGTTGGGCTATGACAGATTGTGATATGATTATTAAGTACCCTACATCCTTGCAACTCTGTATACCAAGCTGAACTGCTTGCTCGTAAGGAAGCAGTCTACTATTGTGTTTCAGAGAGCATAGCAGCCAACTTCATGACAGACAGTTCAGTCAAGTATCGCCGCTCTTGGTAATCTCTTCTCCCACTACCAGATCGTCAATGAGGTCAAGGAAAAACTGCTGAAGTCACTGAATACCTAAAATTAACATATCATGGGTTCAAGCACACGCTTGCATTGAGAGAAATGAACAAGAAGACCTACTTGCGAAATCTCAGCAAATCGGATCTCACCAAACAACCAGTCTAAAGTGGCCTAGGTGTAAATTATTAAGTTCTATTGATGCATTGATCTTGAACCAATGGCAAGCAGACTGGGATGCTTCTACCAAGAGAAGATACACTCATCAATTCTTCCCGAAGATTTCAACTTACCTAAAAATCCAAATAAACTGGCAGATTGCGTCCATTCTTATGGAAGTATAGATTTTTAGATGTAAGAAAACCTGTGTTAAGATTTTTTCTTTTTGATTTTAAACACCGTTTACCTTTAATGTTATTGCTATTGAAAATTTATAAACTATAAGAACAATCACTGATCAAAAAATAAAACCGAGATCTCACTGTCTTTCTTCTTGATATAATGAGAAGCTGAGTATTTCAGATTATAACAGGCAATTTTTTTTAACGGCCAATTCATAAAACATACTTTTTGAGAACAATACCATCGAGTAAAAATTTCAAAACAAATTGAATAACTCAAATGCTTTTTCATCGTTAATATGTATATTCTAATTCCTAATCTCCTGGAGATCTGCTTGAGCGAAAGTATTCACATCGGTTTCACGCATCAGTCATCAAAGCGTGAGATGTCGCATGATTATATTAGGTGGTCAAAACATTCTTACCTTCTGTTGTTGCGTTTTATGTAGTCATGCTTCGTTGATTGATTTTCTTACAGATGACTTGACTTTTGTTTATTTATTAAACAGTCGTTTCTCGCCGTATGAGAATTTCCTCACACTTTGCATATGAAAAGTGTAACATACCTGGATGTGAACCTGAGGAAAGGACATTTCTGATCTAATAGACTTTTAGAACGTTTTCAAGATTATGTTATTAATTCTCGTTAAGACTCGTTTTGTTCTGACTTTTAAACTATGTAGTATGGGTGTACGTGTTTTCTATAACATTTTTCTCGGAACGATAACCGACATTAACAATTTGTACTTTTATAAATAATGTGATAAGAATGTATTTCAAATAATGTTCATTTGCTTGCTTTTTTAGGAAACTATTATATTATTAAATAAAGCATATACATATTGAGCTATGGTAGAAATTCGAGCAATTACCATTAAAAAAGTGAAGAAGATTCAAAATCAATCATAAAGATTTTAACTTGCGTTACTTGTTAAATTTAAAGTTCTAGTTCTTGTTACACATCAATGTGCATCGTTTAGTTTGCTTCAAAAGGACACACGGTATTCTATGAATAGTGATTTTTGTTTTTTTCTACAAAGAAATGTTTGTTAGTACTTTATTTCGTATGAAATGTACAGTTCAAAAGGTAAAATTTATCTTCTTTTCTATCAATATATTCTATACTACATTTTATATTAACCCTGCTAGGGGTTCATACGTATATATCGATACAGAAACCTGCATTCTTCCCTGCTTGTTTTCAAATCAGAACATCTTGACCAAGATACGTTTCTAGAGATAATACTTTCAACCGATGCGTATGAATTTTTACTTATTATATGTGTGTTATGAGGGAAAAGCAATCCTACTTCACTAATCGGAAATCTCGTAACATTTAGAGGATTAATGACGACAGATTTTAATCTTTAATTTACTGTTCCTATCATTTTAACTATTGTTCAAATTTCATTTTGTTTCATAGGACAAACGCACGTAATTTTAATATTCAATTAGTTACCATCGTCTCAGCCTAAGCCATTCGGCGTATCGCCTTGTAATTTTTACCACGGTCAGATGACGAGACAACATCTGAGCTGGCTCCCCACTCTCCAAACACCAACTCCACACCAACCCAATGTGACGACTTTTGGCCACGACAGATTTAAGGTGCACCAGACGCCTGTACATCATACGCTTACAAATATCCATGCCCTGACTTGGATTAAAAACAGGAGCCTTCCGATTTATAGGCTAACTCCTTAACATATATACCGGTTGTTCGGCCTGTGATTTTAATATAGTTTTCGCTGTCTATTATGAAATTCTATGTTAGAATTTTGAATAAATCTGCAGTCTATATTTATAGCGGTGGCAACATCCTTGGCGATTCTTTGGCGCACTTCTAGTAGCGAGTTACAGTAGGTTAAGGCAACCCATTTGTATTTACGGTTATTGTGGTTTTCATTGCAACATCGCCAAATTTAAATTTTCATTTTTATTATTCTTTTTAAGTTCTTTCAAAATACGTTAAAGTCGTTTAATTTCATTGGTTCGTTTGAAATTTTTTCTTTGATTCTGTTGGTTATTTTAACTTTAAAATATCCATTGATTGCATAAGTCCTTTTAATTATTTTTCTTTGATTTCATTGGTTCATTTAATCGTTTTTTCGCCAGTTGTGGAATTTTCTTTCATTATAATTTTTTTCACGGTACACTTCTGACGACTTATCAGGTTGTATTATTTCTTGCATTCCGTTAAAACTAATTACTTTCTTTTGTAAAAAAATTTCAATTCAAACTTATTACTTTTTCTGAAAGTTTTAAAATATACATATTTTTAAAAGTCTTCAAATGTGTTTTAAAATTTTCATTTTCCATTGAAAAAAGAAAAAGTATTTGTGAAATAATTATTTTTTTGGCAACTTCAGAAGTGCGCCAAAAAAATCGCCAAGGGCGTTGCCACCACTATAAACGTAGACTAGACTGCAGCTTTACCGATTTTAATATACTATTTGCTGTTGGTTTTTGCTGCCTATTTTGTAATTCTATGTTAGAATTTCTCGTAATATTTATTTTTTTATTTCGCTGGGCTCAATTTTTCCGTTTTTGCATTTTACTCCATGAAACCGAAAACAATCAACAAATCCTCCGCCATAGCACAGTGGGTTTGCACTGTGCCCTAACAGACCGCGAAATGTTGGCGAAGCAGGTATATCCCTGTAACTTCATTGCTTTTTGTGTCAGTAAAACTCTCCTTGCGTATGCGTCTATTACTTAACGGAAAAAGCATTGATTAGCTAACCAGATCTAACAATGCTCTTGTGTCATTAAGAAACCAAAATACCTTCATTTTCCTTGAAGTGTTTCAACATTTTCTGTGCGTGGGTTTGCATATATCTTGCATGTTAATCACAAAAGCAGCGAAGAAACTGTTATAATTGATGCTATCATTTAAAAAAGTAATCGTTCATTTTTAAATCTTTACCATTGGCTCATTTTTCTTTTATAACTCTCATTGCCTTCCAGCAATTTGTGGATATAACTCAAAATCAGGGATTTTGGTTTTGACCCTTTCTGTACCAAGGTATAGATACACTACTTTTTACCTTTTCTAGGGCAGAGAGATACCACATGGACCCATTTATTAATACTCCATTCCACCCAGTTGTTACGTATTATTTTCCCATTAGTTTAAATGACTTTTTACTGTGGAGCTCATCATTCTACGGGGAGTTAAAATAACAAAAGTACTATTCCCACATTGAGCGAAAAAAAACTTCTGGGAATTATGATTGAGGACCAAATCCCTCTTACCCAAAAGAATTGAATTTGGGTCAAGTCTCCTCAATCGCGAGGAATAAATGCAACAATATGCAGATAATATGGCTAGCCAAATATGAAGTAAAGCTCAATCTGTCTATTTTAGTAATATTACTGCTACATCAGGAGGCGCCAAGTCCAAGTGTCTCGAACCTTTTCCCCGTTATTCTTCTTATGATTAATGGCCAAATCTCCAATCTAACCATAAGGGATTGGATGTTGGGGTTTATCGGCGCAAGGCTATGAGGAATAAATATAACAAAACTTCTAATAATATTAATGATCTGTATAAACAAAAATTCAATCATTATTTCAGCTAAAGTGATATAGGCACAAAAATAGATTTACGCCTTTTTCTTTAAAAAGTTGTTTCAAGAACTTTGACAGCAGTTGTATCCATTGTCATTTTCTCAGTTGTCTCTGGTTAGTCTGAAATGACTATTTTTCTGTGATGTTCTCTGAATTTGAGTACGAGAATATAAAGAAACTAGGAGGCATTTCTATAATATATTGAGAAATAAGATACTAAATGTATTTTAAAATAATTAATTATTCAATTGTATTTGATATTACGCTTCACTTAAGTATTCCGTATAACAGTTATTTATTATGGTACTTGCAACTCAAGCCTCTTTGAATGAAAAATTTACATAAAAACTTTTCTCCGTAATTTCCTGGATTCTCACCCTGAATACAGGTGACTTAGATGTTAGTAAATAACACAGTAAGCAAACTCAAGTACGAGTGAAACTGAGTGTAAAAATTAGAGTCCCGAAAATAGTCCATTTTTCTTGATTTCAAAGGTTTTGAAATCATCATTCCTTTTGTAAAACTATAAAATAAATGTTTTATGTAAATACATCCTTCAAGTGCTCTAAAATACCTAAGCGAACCCTCAATAGGATTTCCACACATGACATTCCTATTGTTTCGATTCCTGAAAAATCATTATTTCATTTGCCGTAAAGTCACCGATTTATATACCGAAATATCTGCATTCATTCAAACGAAGAGATAACCATCGGTGGTGTTTGTGTCATGCCTTGTACTTCGGGAATTTTAATCCGAAGGAAAGCGTTTTGAAGGTTAAGAATTGAACGCCATTGACGACCTAGAAAATGTTTTTGTCGGAAACGTTGATTGAGACATTCATCTTTTTCGTTCCATTGATTTCTGAAAAAGTATAAAACCTTTTGTGTTCCTTTGCACCAGCACATATAGCAGTCTGGAAAGAGACAGAAATACTTCAAGATGTTTTCAAAGGTAAGCTACATTTTTTCTTTTTATCATACAAGGACAGTTCGAGAGAAGAAAAATCAGTTTTCAAATCTTTATATACGCCAGTTAATGTAGCGTTGTTTTCAATTGATTCAGAATGTAATGTTCAGACTACTTTGCTTGTTGATGCATACAGTCTTAAAACTTGCATGGACAATACGTATTTGGTTGATATGAAAGACCTTATATATTTGTAAGTTTCAATTGCTAGCACATTAGTAATTACTTTGAGCATAATTATTTATTTCTTATATTACTAATTGGCCCATTCAATTTCTATAATATAAACGAAAAATAAGCTGATTCTTTAAAACTAAGCTTAGTGTATTTGACACAGAAATATTTCTTTGACTGAAACAGTAAAATGGTATGAGGTTGAAAAAACGTTTTCAAAACTCATATTTTTACTTATTAATTGCAACTTGTAATATATAAATTGATTTCAAACATGAAATTAAGAATATTTTATACACATAAATATCTATATCTACACAATTCTAGGACTTTAAAATACACTAAAAGCATTTCTAATGACAAGCACTTAAAATTACTTCACTTTATTTCTCATTTCTAGTGTTTGTAGATATTTAAATTTTATATTCTCTTTTTACAGATATTTCTTTTGGCAGTTGTGGTTGCTTTTGTTGAAGGATCAGCAATAATAGATGCTGTAAGTGTTTGAACTTTCTTTCTTCCAAATTGTAACCATATCTGATGCTTAGTAATAATCTAATTTACATGAATGTAAAATGTAAACATGTAAACCTTTACATTATTGATCCTTTAATATGAATCTAAAAAATGAGATACTTATAATACCGTTCTTTAATCATGTTTATGACTGAAATAATTCAAATTAAATTATCGTTCACATACTTTCAGTAAATTCTATAGAGCTGTAGGTGGTGCACACAGGTCAATTCTTGTAACTTATTCTGTGTGTATTTTTATCTAGGGCCAATAAATCTTTACTTGTGTGTTTATTTATTACCTGACGTCAGTCTTGTGTTTAGAGCGGTTTGGCGAAGTATAGCTCTTACACCATAAAATCCAATCAATCCGTTAATTCGATATTAACATAAGATTAATTAAAATACAAATTTAGTAATTTTATCTGTTACTATACCTAATATTTTATGTCTAAAATATATCCAATGAATACTTAAGCATTTTCAATAACTAGGCAGTCATTATATACCGGTACAAACCTTGACTTTGAATACTTTTACTCTAATGAGTTTCTATGAGACATTTTCTCAAATTAGGAAAGTTTACGAAAATTTTAACAATGGATTAATATATATTCAGATCCATCACCCTCAACCCTACAAATTCGGATACTCCATCAAGGACCACCATGGTGAACAACACAGAGAGGAATCCGGAAACGGTGCTGGAGCAGTAGCTGGAAGTTACGGATTCACCGACGACAGAGGTATCGCCCGACAGGTCAACTACGTTGCCGACCATGCTGGATTCAGGGCAGCGGTGAAGACCAACGAGCCTGGAACCGCCAACCAGAACCCAGCTGCTGTCCAAATGATGTCCAACGACGCTTATGCCCAGGGTGCTGCTGCCCCATACGTTTCTGTTCCCAACAGTCCCTACGTAGCTGGAGCAGTGCTTGCTAATCCCGTAGCTGGTCTCGGACATGGACACGGTTATGCTGGACACGGACATGGTCTTGCTCACGGAGCTGATCTTGGATATGGATATGCTGGACATGGCCTTGCTCATGGTTATGCTGGACATGGTCTAGCTCATGGTTATGCCGGACATGGCCTTGCTCATGGTTATGCTGGACGTGGTCTTGCTCATGGAGCAGGTCTCGGCTATGGATACGGAGGTGCTTTGGGATACAGCGGTCTTCTGGGAGGTTATGGAGGCATTGTTAACTACGGAGCTCCTTTAGTTGGAGGTGCCGTCCGAGGATTTGACAGTCGATTTGTCAACTTACCTTAAATGATTAGTTATATTCTTTATGCAAGATTTTAATAGCTAAGAACAAAATGTACCCATGAACTATTTCGTTCTGCAGTTCTACTCTTTTGTCAGGAGCAGTAGTTTTTTAAAACTATATTTTTCGTACCCAGAATATTGTATTTTTCATATCCTATTCTCACGATCATTCGAATTCTCTGCCCACTAGCTCCAACTGCTTTTATCCTTTCAATGTCACAAAATATAATACTGACTAATATTTATTCTAAGGCTAAAAATGTAAATATTCTTTTTAATCTTTTATAACTAACCTTCCATTGACGGCTACCTTTTATGTACTGTTTCTTTCTGTTTTTGATTTATCAAAACTATTTTCTGTTCCTCTTTTTATTTTGAGTGCTTGGCGTTCTTGGTATTTCTTTCTTTTGGGAAATCTACAAGGGCATTATTATTTCAATTGATAATTATTCTATGAAATCTGGTCTTTTATTCTCGAGTTGGAATCCGGTCTTTATGAAATTATGTTTCTCTTCTGATCTAATCTTACGAAAACTAAATATTTATAATTACATCTTTTTCTAATGCTGTTCAAAACTGCAGAACTGATATTTGAAAGCTACTGATTGAGTTTGTATAAGAGAACAAGGATTGATTGCAATCTGAAACTGTACACATAAATTTCAATAAAATTCTGACGCAATGTGATACTGTTCTGTTATTTTATGTATTTTGGTATTTAAAAAAAATGTTTTTAAACTATAATAACCACTGTTTGAAACATTGTTGGATTACCAACTGCGATACAATAACTTTTTGTGATACACGCTTCACAAAAAACTAAACGCGATGATAAATAAAATTATAAAAGTTTTTTTTTTTCGCTTCAAGGTTTTATTTTTTGCCTATAATACAAATATGACAAATATGAAAGCATATAATAAATGAGCATATGCTTACTTTATGGAATAATAATTACTTGGCTTATCTTGTTCAGATGTAGCCCAAACATGATAAAAGAACTAACCAATGAGTATATGAGTCATTTGAGAAAAATCGTTGATTGAAAAATGAAAGATTGAGTTGACTTTCAAAACGTGAAAGTTTTTCCAAATTACACGGATAATTTTGATAAAAAGTTCCTAAACTACTAAACCTGAAAAATTCCTGGATTTTTTTAAACATTTTAAAATATTTACTTCATTAAAAATATCATACGCAACATACAGTATAATCAGAGTATAAATTCAAAAAGAGTTGGCTTTAGTTCTTTAGGCTTAGCTATGAATACAAAATACCATTTGGATCAGACCATTCTCTTTTTGGATAAATGGACGGATTCATCATAAGCCAAAAAGTCAGATTGCGTCTATAAAAAAAGTCTCGAATGTATAGGGGTAATTCTCAATAGGTTGGACCAAGACACACTTCATAACTTTAAGCTATGGCAGCAAGTAAATTTAATTCTTAAAAAAAAATTTCTCAATGGGTTTTTAGTTCTGTTTAGAGAAAAGAATTAGTATGATTTATTACAATAGTTTGGTGTAAATATCCTTAAAAATAAATTCTTTAGTTAAAAATGTCGGATGTTTGTCATCCCCAAAAAAATAAATTATAATGTGTTTTCCAGAATTGTAGAAAAAAAAAGAGAGTAATACAAATTCAAATACAAATATTGATGACCAGCTACAGGTTCAAGCCCAACAAGGCTGGTCCTTTGTTTATGAATTCCCCAATTCCCACTGACTATTAAATTGTATCTTAAATTCGTACACTCCCTTTAAATTAACTATATTTTCTGGCAACGCGTTCCAACTGTCTATTACCCTATTAAAGTAGTAGTTTTTCCTTAAATCCCGATTAAAATGTGTCTTATTCAATTTATACCCATGGCCCCTTGTTCTGTTATTCCTATTGAAATTTTGCCGACCAACCTGTATAGTGGTTAAGGTGTTAGCCTCTAGATCGGAAGGTTCCCGGTTCGAATCCGGGTCCGGGCATGGATGTTTGTAAACGTATGGTGTAGAGGCGGCTGGTGCACCTTAAATCTGTCGTGGCTGAAAGTCCTCACGTTGGGTTGGCGTGGAAGTTTGGAGAGTGGGGTGCCAGCTCAGGTGTTGCTTCGTCATCTGACCGTGGTTCAAAATTACGAGGTGTTGTCCTCGGGTCTTTCCCTTCAGGGACTGATCCCGGACCGTCGTCAATAGCCCGTTGTGTTGCTCTAGTACGACGATAACTATAAAAAAAAATTACCCGTTTGAAATTTAAGCCCTCTGTGTCCCCTTGTTTTACAAACTTGAAAAGCTGAATCAAATCCCCCTCCTTCTTCTTCTTTCCAGTGTATACATGTTTAGCTTACTTAAACGTTCATTATGGTCGAAATTTGCTAGCCCCTTTATAATTTTTGTAGCTCTGTGCTGAACCCTTTCAATTAATTCTATGTTCTTTCTCATATATGGAGCCCAGAATTCTACAGCATATTCTAGATGTGGTCTTACTAAACCCTTATATAACGGCAAGATTATATTCTTATCCCTTGAAGTTACAGTCTTTTTAATATACCCCAATAACCTATCAGCCTTTTTACCCGCAGCTGAACATTGGTGACCCATTTTAAAATCCTTGTGAATTATCACCCCAAGATCCTTGACTGTTTCTCCCTCCTTTACCTTTACTCCCTGCAGACAGTACTCGGCTCCACTGTTCCTGTAACCCATATGCAGAACTTGACATTTCCCTACATTAAATGACATACCCCATTTTACAGCCCATTCGGATATCTTATCAAAATCCTCTTGTAAATTCTCTATCTGTAACTTGGTATCCACTGTCCCGCATATTTTTAAGTCATCTGCAAACATGAGCATAACGATAGTTTGTTTACTATTTTGATCAGTAGATGGCATCATTATTTTAAAATTTTGAAGAATTGACAAACAAACAAAACTCCGTAACGATTGATATGTCGTTTTTTTACCGATTTAATTTATGTTGCGAAAGTGCCGATGTCCCAAAACATAAAAAAAAAACGTTTATTATAATCTCTTTTCATCAGATTTATATATATTTTTTATCGAAAAATAAAGTTATTTAGCAGGTACAATATTAATACCATTACTAGGCATGTGTCTGTTAACGTGTAACGATCGATTTCAAATGGCGACGGTGTCGATCATTATTTAATTTTGGACGTGATGTAACAACAATCTCAAAAAGATTGTAAAGAATTTCGTTATTTTGTTGTTTTTTAAATAATATTTTTCTTTCATTTATATTTTCTGCTTTATGGCTGTAATGATCCTTCAAATAATTTTTTTAGGATAAAACTTAGATTTTTAGAACGTTTTTTTTCCCTGATTAATTCTATAGGAATTATAACTTTTTCAGGAGTTCTCAAGGATAAATTTATTTTAATTTTATGATCATGTTTTTCTTTTTGTGTGTGTGTATATATATATATATATATATATATATATATATATATATATATATATATATATATATATATATATATATATATATATATATATTATTTAAAAAAACGCAAAAATCAACAAAACCCAAAATTTTTGGAATTAGTAATAAAACTTTAGAGAATTAAACAAATAAATGATTTAAAAATCTGGAAAAATAATTTTCTAATTTTAAAATATTCAAATCTACTCTAATTTTAAAGTATTGACAATCTATAAGTAATGACTGATGTCATATTTTTATACCTATTAGTAACCATTATATACAGGTTATCCCAAAAAGATCAGTACAACTTAAAAAATAGAATAGGTTTACAGCAAAACTAGTGACAACAACAGATGTTTGAATCTTTTTTTTTTTTTTTCAATTTCCACGACACTATTAACTTTTGTTCGGTACACAACATATTTTACCTTACTCCAAAAGAAAAAGTCGAGTGGAGTAATGTCAGGAGACCGAGGCGGCTATACTATGGGGCCATTCATTCAACACATTGAGCTTTCTTCACGGGATCCGACATTTTGAATAACGGAATTCTTTAATAATCGTTTGCGTGTTATGCAGCGCTTTCTATAATCAGTCTGCAGCTCTCAGAGCGTTTGCATGGTTAGTTTTAACTTTCGTTTTCTGGTTGAAACCCCTGCTTTTTGTTTTGATCAGTCGTTAATTTGAGTATTTGAATGATATAAATATATATATTTTATATCATTCAAATACGCAAATAACGATTTCTTTCTGACGTGCAAATTAACTTTCGTTTTCTGACACAATGTATTGTAACAACAACAATAATAATAAAGTAACAAAAATGTAATAATACCATGTCCGAAAGTCATTAGACTTTGGGAAATGCCAAAGTTGTGTAACATACAGGCCATCAATGTCCAAAATTTGTAACCTACAGGAAAGCAATGTCAAAATTCTGTAACCTACGGATCCTTAAATTAAATAATCTTTTTCGTAATTTTGGAGAACAGTTCCTGTCTTTGAATGATAGTATATTATATTCTAGGCCTATAAACAATACACACTAAAAAAATAAATGATGTACAATTTCAAAATTTTCAAATTACTCATAGTTAACATTTAGTGTTCCCACATTTTGAGAATCTCCCATAAGTGATACAATCTTTTGTATATTTATTGAATTATTTCCTTTGATACTTTTATTCACCGAAAGTACTAAAGCATCTCGATGCTTTGTGTGTATGTCCCTTTACCTGACGATGTTTGGCACAATACAACCAAACAAGGCACCTTACATCATAAAACCCAATTTAATCAACAATTTCGATGCCATAGCGGTATGCATCCCAGTCTGGAGATAGAATCGAACACGGTTTGAGCAAATGAAGTAGAGGCAATTATGTAGTTAATTTATGTCACATTGGTGAGCAACAACAAATTAAGTGGAATAGGGTGGTAAAACTTTACGAGTAAAGGCGGACCTGTAGTCCATTATTTTCTTAAAAGTAATTATTGAATAACATATAAGCAGACACGGCGGAAAACTCAATGAAATAAAACTTCACCACAATCATGTATAATTATGAACTCATCAATATGCCAGCATCTGGTCAAAACCTACTATTGATGAAAAATAATTAAAAGCTACATAATTCTGGAACAAAAACAAACCATATTAAACGACTGTTACGAGTGTTGGAAGATTGAAGTCTGAAAAATATCAAGAAGTCAATAATATTTATGTAAGAATAATGGAACTATTTTGACTACTATTTATGTTGTACGATTCAGCCTATATTATGGAGCAATAACTATGAACCAAACACACTTGAATTTCAATGTGAACTAATATAAGATGCATTAGTATAAGTTTACCCTTCGAGTGGTTTCAATGAGACGTCTCATCCAAGATCTGACCAATATTTCTAACTAGCCACTGCGTGGCCAGCGCGATGTGGCCCATAATAGTTCTTTTCGTGGAGTCAGTTGTGACCAATGCTCGCTAACCCCCGGTGATTGCTACGAATTCCCATTTGGTTCGCGAAGAAAACCAGATTGGAATTAAAGCCTATTGGATATCTGTCGCGAACAAGATTAGTGTTTAGGATGAATCTAAAAATTAGCTAACTGTATTTGTAAGGCAATATCAGGGAAAACTTTACTGAAAGTCGAGAAAAATACACCCATGATAAAGGGGGAAGGGGGTCAAGCGTCCGGGAACTATTTTTTATTAAATGTTTAAAAGAGAGTTATCTGATATATTACTTTCCATACAAGACGTAGATTCAAACGATAAATCCTGCAGAAAGTTTGGGAACGCTGTTTTTACCCGGAGTAATATGATTGTATAAATATAAATTGGCTCAACATTTAACTCTTTTTAAAAGTTTTGTGTTGAGCATTTAAAAAAAGGGTCATTAAGAAGTGAATCCATTAAAAATGCCCTGATTTCAAATTCAATTAAGATAGATTTTGCAGTTGTACATGAAAATAGTTTTCAGAACTGTAAAGCTACGGTTTCCTAAGAAAGCGGAGCCGTTATCTAGCTGGCGTAATGTATCTTTGGATGACGTCACTAAAACGTTGTTTTTACAAACAGATGGCGTTGGTTTCCTAGAGAGCGTTGTTTGTGAACGAAAATTGGCAAATTTTTGACGCCATTTGCAAGACTATCGTCATAGCGGTCTCAAACAGTTTTGAAGACAGTTTTTTCTACTGTTGGGGCAACATTTCATTTTCTGCGCACATGCAATTCGAGCGAAGGGAAGCAAAACAAACAAAAATCTTTGACTGGCATTGTTTAGTTCGTTTCTGTAAAATCGGGATCGTTTTAGATAGATTGAAAATTTCAACGGATTCGAAAACTGCGGAAAATTTGACACCAGATCGATATCTTAAATGCAGTTTTCTTTAAATAAATTATTAATTAGTTAATAAATAATTAAATAATCAAATGGTAAATAATTTAATAATTAATCTGTTTTGGTATCGATCTGGCGTAAAATTTTGCACTGATGTGGAATTTTCATCCTATTTTCAACGATTCCAAAGATAGAAACTTGGACTAAAAAAATAAAAAAGCCACTTTGTTTTGTTTCTCGAGTAAAATCAACCACGACAGCTGTCAGTATTGCCCATTCTCCACCGTATTCTGTCCGTCTTAAGTTGACACCTCTGCTCTCTGTTAAGACGGTTTGCCTAGTTATGCCTGCGGAATCATGACGTATCACGGCTGCTTCCAAATAACGGCTCCGCTTTCTTAGGGAACCGTAGCTTAAGGCTATTTTGACCGTGTGGTAGGAGCTTTACCCATCGGTTCAACTAGTTTTGAAATTAATTTTCGACTCAAGGCATGAATAGCAAAAAATTGTAACGGCTCGTAGAAATGACCTCAGAGAAAGCAAACTGAACAAACACAACTAGGGAATGTAAATTTCAATTTGTAAACTTAATAGTAGTAGTAATCTTGCCGTTATATAAGGGTTTAGTAAGACCACATCTAGAATATGCTGTACAATTCTGGGCTCCATATATGAGAAAGGACATAGAATCAATTGAAAGGGTTCAGCACAGAGCTACAAAAATAATAAAGGGGCTAGCAAATTTCGACTATAATGAACGTTTAAGTAAGCTAAACATGTATACACTGGAAAGAAGAAGAAGAAGGGGGGATTTGATTCAGCTTTTCAAGTTTGTAAAACAAGGGGACACAGAGGGCTTACATTTCAATAGGGATAACAGAACAAGGGGTCATGGGTATAAATTGAATAAGACACATTTTAATCGGGATTTAATGAAAAACTACTACTTTAATAGGGTAATGGACAGTTGGAACGCGTTGCCAGAAAATATAGTTAATTCAAAGGGAGTGTACAAATTTAAGACACAATTGGATAGTCAGTGGGAATTGGAGAATTCATAAACAAAGGACCAGCCTTGTTGGGCTTGAGCCTGTAGCTGGTCGTCAATATTTGTATTTGTATTTGTATCATGTGACAGTGAATGTTTAAAATACAGGACAAACATTTCGATACCGTAACTAATTAAGCTGCTTGGTCTTAAAATGTGACGACCGAAAATGTATTCTGCTCGCATGATAATTTGAATGTAGCGTATAGCCGTCAAAAAAATAACGATTCACCCGATCGCAATTGCACAATTTACATCACAGAACAAAATGGAAG
The DNA here is from genome assembly GCA_947359465.1 of Metellina segmentata. Lineage (NCBI taxonomy): Eukaryota > Metazoa > Arthropoda > Arachnida > Araneae > Tetragnathidae > Metellina > Metellina segmentata. The sequence goes on from OX375881.1 coordinate 57,732,462, forward strand.
GTAGCATCGATAGGGATTAATGTTTTCTACAAACATCAATGCTTAAAATTTGTCTGAGGGGCCGTCTTCATATTAAATTGCGTGATTGCTCCGATAATATGAATACGAACCGCCATCTGTTATCACAAATTTGGATTATACACACAATTTTAGGCGGAAAAAAAACGTTCATCCTTTTTATTGGATATTTCGCCAATTTGTAAGTGTTTGAAAATTAGATCCCCTAATGTTAAATTGGCGTTTCACGTTTTTTGTTATATTTGCTTTAAACATGAATTTTTCTTCGAAATTGTTTTTCCATCCTTTGCTACCCCAAACACAATCTATAAACATTTTAACTATCAAACTAAATGTACTATTTTTTATCAAATACGAAATTAATATTTAGAAAAATTATGAACAGAGACATGGGCAAATTGTGACAACTAGCCACGCAGATGATATTGGGCGTCTCCCATAGAGCCTGGCATCGTCGACGACTAATTGTAGAGTGAGGGGATTGCGCGTATGGTTTGGGCTGCTTATTCGCCCAACCTTAATCCAATTGAAAATCTTTGGAATGTTCTCGGCCGTGCTGTGTCAGCACGTTTTCCACCCCCAGCTACTCTCAGAGTTGTAAACTGCTCTACAGGAGGAATGGCGATTATTTGACTATGGGTTGGTTGATCACCTCATGGATAACATGGTCACGCGCTATAAACTTTGTATGAGGATGAGAGGTAGTCACATACCCTATAAATGTCGGTTTTGTTTATTTGTTTTGGATTTAAACATCATTTTGTTAATGACTTCAATATAACTTCATCTTATAATTTTCTTATAATTTCTCATCTTATAATTTAATTCTTTGTTTAGTTTCATGCATTAACCTATTTGCTACTTTCCAGCCGCATTTCTTGTCAATCATAGCTGTACAAGTTGTTTTCTTCGTATTTTTCCTTTCGTACTAAACTTTTGTCAGTGAGAGTATATTTTAAACCTATGAAAATTAGCTTCTTCAATTGCAAGCACTTTTTGGAATATTTGCGAACTTCAGTGAAATTACATACCCGGACAGTTTCGGATAATATAGATGAGAACTATTACATTCTATTTTCAACTGAAAATTTCCCCAGAGAAACTAAACTCAGTTAAAAATATTCCACAATAATCCGACTTAAAATTATTAGCTAATGGATAAACAAAAACAAAAATTTCTATCACTTTTATGCACATAAACCTGAATATTTCGATTTTCTTATTTCTCGTCATGCCTTAGTTACTCGAAAAATGTAATCGGACAAATCTAATAGCTTCCATAAGTATTGGACAGCGGACTTGATACCACTGAAATTACACCTATCAAAAGAATGAAGGGCATTAAAGCGCAGCGAAAAGTAGTCCACTTTCTCTGGCATTTCGTAGGGTTTTTTTTTCTCACCCAAACAAACGCCTAATGGTTTTGGAAAGTCGAAGAAAAAAGTTCATTTTGGAATCTATGGGAGATACGTTAATGACTTGGGTTTCCACCCTCGAACTTGCCTGGAACCAGGACAAACGACCAATTTTCGACCTTGTGAAAAATGCGTTAAATCCAATAGGTATCATAATTTCATAAGCGCGGTCTGGAATTTTTTATTTTGGTCATTATCTGGAACGAAATTCCTTAAATTATATCGTTGAAAGGTGTCGGACGAGAGATATATAAGATCGACGAATTCTGTCTTCGACATCAGTTCTATCCACAGACTACAGCACCTCAGTTCCTTTTATCGAGTGGATATATTTTCCCAAAACTTATCATGTGCTATAAAGTAAGTTTCTTTCCTTGTATATGTGATCCGTAAACAGTTAAGTTTCGTAAAAATATTTGCCTGTGATTCAGTTTCAATCGGCGTTAAAATATATCGGTTAACTAAGAGTGTGTCCATTTTGCCAATGCTTTCTGCTTTGAATTATAAACTCCAGGCTGCTTTTGCAAATGCTTTTTTCTCTTGCGCATCTAATATTTATGAGTGACTCAGTGGGTTTGCCCATTACTATCATCGACCTTAAAATGATATAGACGGAGCATGCGACCGCTGTTTCAAGTTATTTCGTGCAGTTGCTCGGTTTGAAGATGCGTCACGTGGTTGTGGGTAAAAGCATGAATTCTAAACTATTAATTGGTTACCGTGACTATCCACAGTAATTAAAAACACTAGTCTGCGCTTCCATAGCCAATCGGATAAATCGATTTGTGATTTACCCTTCAGAGATCTTACGACAGCGACTTCGCCCACTTGATCCGTCTATTTCATTTTAAGGTCGATGATTACTATAGCAATCCGTTAAGACTTAAGTGTCGCAGATTAGATTGTTGTAACTCACAGCTTGGTCAAATATGTGGCATAAAAATCCAAACTCTACCAATAATTATTAGCAGTAAACTTATTATATATACTGTGTAATTTAAGTTAAGTGAAAAAGCAAGGGAAAATACTCCAGTTGCATGTATTATTTGCATTATAATTACTCCTTAAAAGTAAAGCAATTTTATTTTTATTTTGAAAGAGTAAAACTGAAAAATGAAAAAATCAAAAGGAGCAAAATTAAACGAGGAAGGTTATTTAAACAATTAAGTATGAATTTTTGACTTTAAGTTTATTCCCACACATTTCCTTCCTTTCGATTAATTTTCTCTCGATGTCTTCTATTCATACTATTTCTAATTATAGCAAATCCATTATTTTTTTGTTACGTTATGTTGACTGTCGAATGATTTTGTTTATCATAAAGCGAACCGAGTCAATACCTCCTAGGAGGTATTGACCGAGTCCTCATGCAACGATGGCTCACGATATTTGAAAAAGTTCGCTAAACATAATTTTTTTATAGAGCAAAATTGATCGGAAGGAGTGTGAATTAAAAATTCCTTGTAAGTTTAACTGAGTTGTACGCTTTTTCAAACTACCGAGTAATTATTTATCTGTTAAATTAAACATCTATAGTAATATACAAAACGGTCTATGATTTGTTTTGAAGAAATTCGGTTTCATTCCTTCCATCTGTATTTAGGATGACGGATTTGTATGTGTGCATTTTTCTAGTGATATTTGATAAAAAAAAATCAATCTAGGCAGTCAAATTTGACAGTACAGCATTTGGTGTCTTTCGAAAGAATATATGGTTGAAAGATTATAGATAAACTTTATATTAGATCTATGTTGGGAATAGCATACTTAGGAACGATTTATTGTCCCATTCTAAAGCTAGTTTCCTTAGAATAGAACACTTTGGAAATAGTCCATTGGTCAAGGTCTTGGAATAGAATACTTTGGAACGATATTGTCCCATTCTGTAGCATAAAATACATTGCATGTTCAAGAAGGCCATAACCGGTAAGAAGTTACACAGGGAAGATAGCCTGTTTCAAGGTGGAATTATGCGTGTAACCCCTTCAGAGTTTTAAAGGTAGCATGGACTGAATATTCGATCTTTCCAAAATATTTCATGCCTTAACCTTCACTCTTTATCATGAGATGTAAGTAATTCGCAAATCCCTTGATGTAATAGTTTGTATTACATTGCACTCCCACACGATTTGCAACCTTTTTCATCCAGGACACACATCGGATAGTTTCTAATGTTCTGCAACATCTCTCTCCCCACCCCACCCCTTTTTTTTTGCCAATCTGATTTAAAAAAAAAAGGTATGATTGACTTACAAAAGCAATACTAGTGATTACCTACAGTTTTTACTCCAAAGTGGCCTTTGAAAAAGATCTTCTTGAAACAATCATTTATGATACTTAGAAATCAAAAAATAAACTCCAAAATTATTTATGACTGTTAAAATAAAAGTATTAACTTGATACATTTGTGAACACTTTTGTCACAATTTTAAAAAAATGTTCAATGAAAGAAATCTTCCATGTAAGATTTACTTCATCTTAACGTTCATCCTTAGATATTTAGATATCAGCCAATCATAAAGACATATTTATTATCATATTTAGATATGCAGCCAATTTTTTTTAAATCGTCAACAATCATGTATTGTAAAGACAAGCCATAGAGAAAGCAAAAATCGTCACAGATAATTTTCATTTTTTGATAACGGCAATCTATTTGAGACAATAGTGTGTCAAGAACACAGTAGATTTGTATTTTAAATAATTCTATAATTCTTCGAGTGTCAAGTTACTTCCTTCATCTGGTGTTTCACCAATTCCCATTATTTTAACTCTTCTCTTTGGGTTCTATCTCTATCTTTTGGGGTGCCCCTTCCAAGTGGGCCCTGTGCGGGTGCACCTGCCAAGTTACGGCACTGAGTGGGGTACCTGCTCAGGTGTTTACCTCTGACGCAAAATGGCAGGATTTCTAATATCGAATTGGTTCAGTGGTATTTTTTGTTCAAAACAAAAATGACGATTAGAGAGATTCTTCAGTTAAATTAAAGTTTAACTACTTTTTACTGATATAGAGAAGATTACATATTAATGTAAATCGAATAATAATCAAATTAAGAACACTTAGGTTCTTTCGAAATCGAATCAAGGGTCGAACTTCAACTAATAAACTGACAAAAGCTCTAAGTGTGGGAGAGCAGGAAAGGCGCATGACGTCAACGACGCTAGCGCCATCTAAGATTCAAATAATTTCCACAACCTCAGTTACAGAGGCTGTTCACACATTTTTTAGACAATGTATATTGTATTCACAAAACTAAATTACATAAAATTATTGTGTTTTAAATGTTTTATTTGATAGCCCTTATTCTGAACTATCTTTCGATACTGTAATTTCCAGGATAATAATGCCTTTTGAAGTGTCAGAAGAGGTATTCTATCCCATTCCTCCTGAACAGCTTTCAAGAGTCCTGTAAGGGTTGTGGGACGACGTTTGGATAATGCAGATTTTAAAAGTCCGAAAGCACGAAAATTCATAGGTGATACATCGTGAGATTTAGTAGGGATATCAGTGAAGGGTATGGCCTTGATACCGGTTTTTTGTTGCATTTCTTTTAGGAAATTTACAGGGATTTTGATGTGTGACTGCTAGCTTTGTCTTGATGGAGTTCCACAGATTAATGGCACTATGGGTAAAGCGATGGTATTTCATTCAGAAAAATTGACGATAAAATATGTTCCTGATTGTATTTGGAGTTAATCTTGACATTTTTTTTTTCCCACTCTCTTTATTTTCAACTTACCATTATATGAAAAAAAAAAAAACCAGCAACAATCATGAATTCCTTAGAAAAACTTTCTTTCGATTCTGTGAACCATGAATTTTTTGTCCCACTTGAGGCTCCAATTTGACGTTTTTTTTCCTTTTTTGTTGACGATATTACCTATCCATGCTTTAGATATCACAAAACCTTGACTCTCACATCGTTTTTGGATAACGGAATATGAATATTTCTCTTCGGAAAGAGCATAAATATAGCCTTCGAACCACTGCTTCGTTAAAAACGCCATTTTGAATAAAAACAAACCTCTCAAGCCGCAGACGATAATTTTGACTTTTAAAAACATAGTACAACTGCAATTATTTCTTTTGCAGCAAACGATTTTTTATTACCGCTACCCAAAATCGTCTAAAAAATGTGCGAACAGCCTCTATTTGCCTTCTGGATTGATCCTTTGACCGTCGTTAACAAGTTGTGTTGCTTACAGTACGACTCGCTACTCTACCGTTAAATATCTTCCAGTCGTTTAAAAAGTAAAATAACGGATACAAGATTTTATTTTGTGGATAAGTTGCAAACGCTTGTCTTTTTTCAGCATTACCTCCTTGAAATTTCAAAAATATTAACGAGTTCCTTTTCAGATCGCTTGTATCCTGGTTGTCGCCGTAGTGGCTGTGGCAAACGCCTTTGCTCTGTATGGTGAGGAGGTAAGTAATTAAAAATATATCTAACAAAATTTTGAAAAGACAAATTTTGTATTCAATTTTAAAAAGTTAATGCATGTTGTAAGACAAATATCACTTAAAAGACAAGTCAGCACAAAAATTGCTCACAAAAATACTTAAAGTTTCCAAAAGAACAAAATGAAAAATGGCTATATGCACTTAAATGCAAATACAATCGTAAAAAATGTTTATCAAACCAAAAATAAACTTATATGTATACCAAAATATTTTCTATTATTTAAAATAAAAATCGTATATTGAAGTGGTGTGAAAATATTTTAATTGAGCTTTTAGCCATACGTGTGGTTTAATTAGACATGTCTTAGTAGGGTTCGACAAGGCTCAGTGAGTTTGTCCACAACGCTAGCAACCTGCGAACTGTAGGCAGTGCAAGTCCGATTTTTGTAACAAACAATATGTGAATTTCTCTGTTCTGTAGCTGTAAAAGCAACCATCGTGTACGTAGGGTCTGGTGCACGTTTCTGTCATAAATATCCTCACATTGGAGTGGTATAGAACTTAGGAGAGAGGGGTTTTACTTTGTCATCCTTTCATTCCGCATCGTTGTCCATAACCTGCTGTGTTGTTGCATTGCGACGTAAATTAAACTACCTACCTTGTGTTCGGGGCAATATGGCCCTGCGCCATAAAACCCAACCAACTCTTCTGTCAGGTGTCTGTTCTTTCCACTCCACGTCAATATGCTGTCAGGAAATTGTCTTTATGTATGCCTGTTACGATTTAGAAATAAATCGGAATGTGTTCTGATCTATTAAACAATTCACTCATTGCCTACATTTCAATGTAGATCCACATGCCAAAACCCTACGCCTTCGGCTACTCCATCAAAGACAAACACGGCGAGCACCATCGACAAGAGTCCGGTGACGGAGCAGGTGGAGTCAAGGGCAGCTACGGATTCCAAGACGAAAGAGGAGTCCATCGCCAAGTGGACTACGTCGCAGACAAGGCCGGATTCCGCGCTGAGGTCAAGACCAACGAGCATGGCACTGCACCCTTGGACCCAGCTGCAGTGAAAATGGTCTCGTCAGCCCATCCTTACTTAGGAGGTGCAGGTGGAGCAGGAATTGGAGGATTCGGTGGACCAGGAATTGGAGGATTCGGTGGACCAGGAATTGGAGGATTCGGTGGACCAGGAATTGGAGGATTCGGTGGACCAGGAGTTGTCGGATTTGGCGGAGCAGGAGTTGGAGGATTCGGTGGGGCAGTTGGATTAAGTGCCGGGATTGCAGCTGAGGCCGTTGGTCCCATTGCAGCTAATGGTGTGGGTCTTGCCGGTCCAGTAGCTTATTCTGGTCCCCTGAAGGGTGGAGAAGTAAAAGGCTACGATAGCAGATTTGGATTGCTTTAAAATAGAACATTTCGTTTTTTAATTGATAACACTAGTTGTAATTTATGAATTTGGAATATGTATCAAATGACTACTTTTGTAAATAAATTTATTTGGGGCCTTACTATACAGTTTCCAATATTTCTTTATCCTCAAAACTTCAATTGAAATTTCAGTCGCAGGATGTGCGAAACAGAGCATAAATAGTATGTATCGCCAACTAAGAGAAAACAGAAAAATGCGTTAAAACTAATATTTTTTCATATTAGTTTTCATGTTTAAAGACAAAGTATTCGTTTTTTGATGAAAAAAAAATAGCTATTTCAATTACTTAAATGTTAAATATCTTCAGAACAAATTACAATATAAGGTATTTTTCATGAAAATATGTTTTTAGTGTCTCCGAAACACGTCAATTAATTAAGTCTCACTCCAGGCTGACTTTATATATGCCCAGTTGCGGAAAAAAGCGAACCCCATTTTATTTCGAGCGCATTATTCAGATATTCAATAGAGTATAATGACCTCTACAAATTCAAATGTATAAATCTTGAATAAGGGTCATATCACATTTTGCATAAACAAAATTCTCAATGCCAATACTATGTTTTGATACCTAAAACAGATTCTACGCAGTCGAGGTCTAAATATGAAAATTCATGATTTTACTACCTTTATATCCGGAGTTATTCAATGTTTAAGCCGTTACCTATTTGAGGGGTAGTCTCCACATTGTAAGTCCCTATTCGGAGATCGAGATTATTAGTAGTTAATCAGGAACAGTCCATCTGTTGCTTGACTGAAAGAGATCGCAAGGAACCTTCTCCTCCTAGGGTTATCTCGTCATATCCTTGATGGACAATATAAATTTGGAAATAATGATAATCAATATTTACTGTTTTATTTCAACTTCAATTTTTCTGTTGATAAATAAGCTTTTCATAACAGTTAATAATTATTACTATCGCAAGTTAGCAGTAGCCTGTTAAGACTGATCGTTTAGACAGTTTTAACCACAACTACAATTATTGTCCAGTTGTACCACACAAGACAGGTAGAAGCCAATGTCCGTTATGTTACATAAATGATCTTTCCAAACATACACATTCACCTGATGAATTCCCCTAAAATCATAGTAGTGACTTTATTATATTATATATCTGATTTTTTTTTTAATCATTAGTTTAGCATACGTCCCAAGAGGACTCAATGCCACAAAACAATGTCCAATCCAATCCATAGTAGCGACGAAAATTGAAGTGCAGCGTAAAAATCATCCAGAGTAAAGATCTGAAAATTTTTTAGGGAAATATTAAGCTTTTTTTTAAAACCACTTTCGGTGAACACATATCAAGAGGTTCATATTCATAATCTTTTCGAAAGAAAAATATTAATTTTATAGTTAATATTACAAACAAATTATTTAAAAACTAAATCATGTATATTTTGTTTGGGTGTCTTAATAGCAACATGCTACAAAATATCTGCGTTATAGGAATGTTATTCTTAGGGAGATATCAATAAGTCCATGAAATTGATTTAAAGATTTACTAAGCTCTAAACTTTCTGTATTCCTGAAACTTGTTATCTGAAGTTATATGATGACAGATTCGAAATTTTGAGTCAAAATAGGGATTGCTATTGGAAATTATGAAGTTGGAGTGAATTTAATAAGACAACACCTTGTGCAAATTTTATGCATATGACTTTAGATGTTATTTCCCTGTCGAATGCCATCTTTGAATTTTCTGTTAAAATCATCTGAATGAAGAGAGGTGGTTTGTTTTTCCCACGACTGTACAGTCTATACCTTAAATACAGTTTTACTCATACCTTATTGTAGCAAACAAAATTTAATTTTTTTAAACAATAAATTAAATGTGTGCTAGAAAATCAGTTTGATTGAACATATAGTTCATATTTTCTCCACTTGTTTGGATGAAACTCAATTCGAAAATAGGCGAACGTTTCAAACTATTCTTTGTTCACTTCAAAGTTATAGATAGTAAAAACTTAAATATGATATAATCTAAAATGCTAGACTGCAGTGTTTGAATATTAAATGGAGAAAAATCAACAATTATGCAGTCTGCATTAGGTTGTTTCTTTCTCATACCTTATTCATACGTTGAAGTGGCATTGAGAACTGTCTTAAACTGTTGCAATGCAAGCTTTTTGCAATTTCTACTATCCTTTAAAGATTCATAAACTATTTAAGCAAGCCAAATTAATGTTAGAAATCCTCTGCCTATGATAGTTAAATGGAATTGTAGATAAGCAAATTCAAACACAAAAGAAACTAATACTTTTGATACAAATTTTAATTTTAAGTACATACACAATATCGAAAAACTTCTTTACATAAAATTCCATACAAGCAAAACAGTTCTTAAAAAACAATTTACATAAATTTTTCAAAAACTTACAAAACACCAAAATGGAACAAGATCACATACCAGCTATATCTTTACAACTTTTTATAAATATAACATTTCATGGGAAACACACACCTACATGCAACACATGTATATCTGTCATTGTTCAGAACATGAAAATAACAATTTCTTGCCAACTTTTGGAGGCTTATATCAATTGAATCCGATCAACTTGAGAACAGCATTCAATCATATCAACTAAACTTCACACCATTACAAACTACTACAAATGTGTTAGATCAAAAGTGAATAAATTATCACTATTTATGGATAGACACATCTATTTGCCAAAGAACATTTTTCATTTTAAACCATTTCAATTTCAAACTTTTTTATACCTCATTTTAATTAGTCCATTTTTAATTGATATTTTTTCATTCATGTAATACGTACATTCGTCAAAAAAATACTGACTCACCCAATCACAATTTACATCGCAGAACAAATCGGAAGGTAGTAATCGATAGGATGAATGTATTCTACAAATATCAATATTTAAAATTTGTCTAAGGGGCCCTCATCATATTAAATTGGGCGCTTGCTTCGAAAATTTTAATACAAACTTTTTTATAATATCTTTTGTCACAAATTTGGAGTCTACACACGATTTTAGGCAGGAATAAAAAAACGTTCGTCAATTTTATTGGATTTTTCACCGATTTGTAAGTGTTTGAAAATTAGATCTCCTAATGTTAAATTGGTTTTTCACAGTTTTTGTTATATTTGGTAAAAACATTAATTTTTCTTGGAAATTGTTTATCTATCCTTTGCTACCCAAAACCCCAAACACAATCTATAAACATTTTAACTATCAAACTAAATTTTACTATTTTTTATTAATTTTGAAATTAAAGTTCATAAAAATTCTGAATAGAAACATGGGCAAATTTTTACTCAATGCAATTCAACTGTTACTGAAACATCGGAATTCCAAATTTCAGCTCATCATGTGCATAATTAGTAGCGCAGTGAGACTGTTTGCAAAATTCAATGATTATTATCGTTATTGGGGATTGTTCACAAAGTGAAAACAGAAATTTGTGCCAACAGATCCTGGGATTCAATCAGAATGGATTCTGACTTTGTCACCATCGTAATAAACTCCATACAAAGGCGCATGCAACAGGTCGTTGACTGCGACAGCCACTTCACGTCTTTGTTAATATTTATAATGTGATTGAATTCCGAACATTTACACGCTCCCTCAATGGGTTTTATTGGTCAATTTTACGCCGTTTTTCATTATTTTTCATCAAATCCGCCTGAAATTGTGTGTAGAATCCAAATTTGTGATAAAAGATGGGGGTTCATATTGAAAATATCAGAGCAAGCACCCAATTTAATATGAAGACGACCCCTTAGACAAATTTTAAATATTGGTATTTGTAGAAAACATTATCCTATCGATTAAATGTTATTGTTTGCTACCTTCCGTTTCATTTTGCGATGTAAACTGTGCAAGTGAGATCGGGTGTGTCGTTTTTTTTTTATGGGTGTACCTCCTGTGCTACACTGTAAAATAAAATTATATCAAAACACGTTCCTACTAAAAACATAATTTCGTAATACAAATAGTGACTTCAGAACATACATCACTTTCTCATAGAAAGAAATGTAACAGATGTTTAGAAACTATTTAAAATCATTTTTAAAGCAAATAGATGTACCAATTCTAATGCATCAAAATGGTTAGGTAATGCAATCAACCACTAAATCAATATAACTTCAAAATAAATGTAAGGAGCCCAGACCACAAAAATTTATGAATACAACTTAGTACTCATGTTGTAATTGGACGCACTAATTTTGTTCTCCGATCTTTGGAGAAAAAATACTCTTATAATGAATTAAAATGTAGAAATTAGTTCTGGTTCAAACTCTATTCTCTCATTTATGTATTTCTAAATAGTAACTTTCATTTGTACAGCAAACTGGAAGACTAAAGTTGAACATTATTTATGTAAATCTAAAATATTTTGTGATTTTATTACGAAAAAATAAAGCACAAGACTTGAAAATTGTGCACAAAACTAATCAAAAGCAAGAATTTTTAATAGCAACTAAACAGCATTATATCCTACTCTAAAATTTCAGATAAAAGGTATGTGCAGAACTCGTAAACCAAGGCCAACCAAAAACATTACAAAATTACACCTTTTCTGAAGTATTCAAAGTCTTGTTGAGTTATAAGATTATGCTTCATACATTGTAACTTCTGAATGACCTCCAACCAGTTTATCACTGTATATGCAATGGATTCATTTTAGGAGTTTTATATGGATTCTTTCAGGAAGAATCAAATGTAAAATGCTTAGCGATCAAATATGCTGCCGAGCATAATTACAATTACTACTAATAGTCGAACGACTGTTAATAGTGAGAATACTAGAAGCAACACAGAAAATAAATTATAAAAACAAATAAAAACCTGTCAATGAAGTGATGTTATCGATTGTTCCCAAGTCATGAGGAAAACGAATTTTAGTTTTGAAAAAAGTAGAAAGAAATGACTAAACAGAAAATCTCTTATGAGTAGATTTACAACCATCCATGCCAAAGTTGAAAGTTACTCCAACAAATATCTACAATGCAGGAGGAAAAAAGCATTTCACAGAAAACTATTACACTACAAGTACATCAATAGTGGCAAGGAAACTGCAGAGGAATGTGAAAAATACTTTGCATGCTGAGTTTAGGAACATATTACATAACTCAACTAAGTAATTCTCATCAGTACTAGTTTTGTAACTAGAATGAAAAAATGCGAGTCTACTTCCTTCAATTTCTTCTTGTCATTAATTTAAAATGTAATTTTAATGTTAAAAAACACAGTTATGTGACAAATGCAGAACTTGTTTTTCTTTTAAATTAAATTACGTCATTACACATAACATATCTAACCATTTCAAAAACTTCCAGATTTCATTAAGACATATATATATATGAAAGCAGTCTCAACTTTGACTTTAAAAAAAATCAGCAAAACATTCTGGCACATGACTAATAATTTGATTGAAATAAACTAACTGTATTCAGAATACAGGTACACAAACAAAATTAGATAATGGATTATTTTAAAAAAAATTATTTTTTTAAACCCAAGATTCAAGGACTACAGAGGAAAACATCATGAACTTACGTCATTACCCGAGTGACTCAAATATTTAATGCCTTCACGAAAATTTGATTGAATTTTCCCAGACTCAAACCTTTAACCATGTTATGGTTAACCAGGCACTATATGAGAGCTATATAATTACAGTACTACATGGAACTTTTACCTTTTACAGCCTGAAACAAGTGAGGAAGCCTCCAAATGCTCCTATCCCATGCCCCAAAATCCATGTATAATTTAATTAGTTCGGTTATTTATTTTACTTAAGGAGAAAACCTGGTACATTTTAGATCATATTTTGAGAATTTTAGAGATATAACAACAGATTATGAAAAGGTTCCTTTAGTCTTTAAGGAAGGGTTGAACAATGTAGAACTTTTTCAGAACAAGCATATCTTTTGCTTCGAATTAAAGCTACCCTATTAGAAACAAAACTATTTACATTAAGAATAAAATTGTACATTCTTATTAGCAATTCATAGGAATATATCACAAATGAAATTTTTGCAGCCAAAGAAAAAATTAACACCACAATTCCAACAGAATTTTAAAAGTATGTATGCAACAAAACTTTAAAAGTCAAGGATTATTTAATAATATATATATCTTTTATTAAATAATTTATGATCTTATTTTGGCAATTTAAATTTTCCATGAAAATATTGAAATCATCAATATGTAAGCAATGGTTAGAATTACAAGTTTGATGCTTTTTCCTGAACTATTGAAAACGTCAAATTTTTAGTGAATGATTAACATGTTTTTATATACACATTTTGCTGTTCCACAAACAGTTACGTATTTCCAACATTGAAGACTAGTTTTGAAAGAAAAAAAATGCACAATGAATTGCAGAAACAGCTTTCTAAATATCTATACAACTAATATAAATAGCTCATTTTTCATTTGGAAAAATACTCTTTTTGACTCCAAAATGTGCTTTCTTTTTTATATGTGAAATTTCCCCTTTTCACATGAAAGTCTGAAAGGCACCAAGCTTAATTTTTAAGCCAAAATTGCAATTTGAGAGGAGGATTCTGAAAGAAAAATATGTAACATTAGACCTGCATTTAACTAATATCAGCATGAATACCAACTGATATAAACCAATTTAACAACTGAAATAACAAGATTATTAACCTTTACGCTGAGGCAGATAGGCAATTATTACCACTAAAATTTTGTTTACACCAGCGACATGGTATAGATCTGTGTACTGTGGTTGTTATCCCTTGTAAGTGACTGCTGGCATCAATAGCCATTTACGAGCTTTCAACGACTGACCTTCTAAAGGGTTCCTTCTTTTGTTCGGTACCCAACCCTGTCGACCGTGAGGTGTGAACGCTTTGGGGAAAGGCAGAAGGTCGCTCTGGTGATATTTATGTCACGCCAAACGATACGTCACACAATACTATGAAAGGAAAGCGTCAGCCATAAATGCCACTCAAGGCTCAAGTTAGTTAAGGGGACAGTTGGCAAAGTTGACAGTGAAGTAAGGGGACAGTTGAACAGGTAGGCGAAAGAGCCATTCTGTGAGATGATCGAAAGAGTCATTCTGTGAGATGATTAAAAAAATTGAAGGGCCAAAGCATAGAGGTTCAAGACTCAGGTTTTTGAACACAGTGTACGCAAATTAAGCCATATGCACGGAAATAAAAAACAAACAATGCGACAAATATTTTCATTGAGCGGCCAAAATTATACTTACAATTTCTTTCTTATGTGACAACCAAATCCTTTTCAAGCAATGATTATCAGGAAGAAATTCTCCATTGCACATAACTACCAACTTAAAAAGAGGGAAAAAAGCTATTAACCACATTATAATGAATTTATTACAAGCAACAATTGAATTTATTACAAGCAACAATTAAATTTATTACACATGAAAGCAAACAGCTATAAATGAAAAAGTGAACAATGGCTTTAAAATACAATTGAGGAATAATTTATTTGGATTTTGTGGCACAAGATCCAAAAATGGATCAGCTACACCAAATGCAAGATATTAAAATTCAATAAAAATATATTTATAAAACATCAGAAGAGTAACCAGACCAGAAAAAACAAACTATGAGAGCTAACTTATCTAAGACATACCACAGATGGGACATGTGTTAGTTAATTAAAAGAATTTGAAGAGTAATAATTTAAAATCCAGAGAAATGTATCAAGTAATAAAAACAGAGGATGACCCAACAAGTCTAATAAAATAGCAGATAAGAATGTCTAAGACATGTATAAGAAATTTAAACATAGTTTATAAAGGTTTTAGGCAATGATGATAACATGGAGTAGTGTTCCTGTCCAATGAGTATCAATGTGAATGGTCACACCATTCTTACTACAAGATGTCAAGTGCAATATGAAAATTAACGTATTGAATGCAAATATCTAGACAAGTCAATGTTTTTTCTGTGTTATTAGATTGTGCATTGACAATAACTTTGACGTGTCCAGGTATCCAACAAAATACGATACCGAAGCCAAGTTGGGTGAGGCTGTTATTAAGTTTAAAACATTGTATGCCAAAGGATGACTTGGAGAATAGGAAGCTAATGCCTCCAAGACACTTTTGGTTGATTGGTTTGGGGTTCTATGATTCCAGATCCAGTAGCAGACAAGCTGTGTCAATTATAAGATTAAATTAAATTACATTCAATATCAACCAGAGAAACAAAGCAACCTAAATATGCAAAAACATTCGACAAAGACTAGAATGTTCAATATGAAGATGAGTTAGAACGTCAAATCATCAAGAGGAGAATGACGGTAGGTTAGATTGTTAGGTTTGTGTTAAAAAGGTCACTTCAGAGTCTGCATAAAATGGAATTTCTCAGCTCTAAGACTGGAAATACAGAGTGGCAAAAAATCCTTGAAGAAAGTTCCCTGATTTCCATGATAGTTTAACCAAAATTTTCCCGATTTTACAAATCCCTTAAGAAATGTTGTGAACCGTAATTGGTATCGATATACAGTACACACACGACAATATTTTTAAATATTAAGGGTCAAATGGGGTAACAGGGTCATTCTCCACTATTGTAAGGGTTGGAACCCTTGATGGAACTCTTACAATAACAATTGGAAAAACTGGGGGAAAAAAATACAAAATAATTTGATTATGAACTTTTACACCTGACCGTACATTATCCTACAAAACATTACAATCAAATATACATAAAAAAAATGGCACAGCTTCAGTTTACATTTAAAGCAGTGGCAATGGTCTTGGCACTTTTTTTGGTACACTTTTAGTGGCGAGATGGGGCAGGTTAAGGCAACCCATCTGTATTACGGTTATTATGATTTCCATAGCAACCTCGGCATGCGGAAAGTTTAGACTACGGCCGGTACAGTAGTTGTACCATGATTGTGCCAAGGAAAAATTTAAACAATGACCAGTACACCAGTTGTACCACAAAAGTTACAAGAATCGCACCAAGAAATAATTTAGACTACAGCCGCTACAGCAGTTGTGCCTTGAAAGTTACAAGAATTGCGCTTGTTATATCTATAGCCATAGTCAAAAGGTTAAATTTTCATCTTGAATCTCTAATACTATAAAAGGAAGTGTTTGTATGTCTGTTTCATGCACGCAAAGTCCTAACGAACCTATGACACTAACAGTAATAATGGGATTTGGCACACAAATAGTCTAAATGTTTTGCAATTTTTGGGTCGGGCAAATTTAAAATTCAATCTAGAACATTTTTAAATGAATGTAATGAAATTCAATCTAGAATATTTTTAAATGAATGTAATGAAATTCAATCTAGAACATTTTTAAATGAATGTAATGAAATTCAATCATTATTGAATGCAACAGCATAGAAGATCGCAGATTCTAAATTTATTAATGTATAATGCAACTATACAACATAATATACAAACTCATTAATAATATAAATATATTAAGAGATGATGCAATCTTGATGTTACAATCAATCCGTTTGCATCCCTTTTTATTTTGAACTTCTGTGGAAATACAGGTTATATATGCCGTCATCATTACTAAGAGGAATCAAATGCCCCTTTATTTCTATTTATGTAGAAGTTTTTCTCTTTCTAAATAAGCTAATTTTTTAATCTACTTGATCATATATGGTGCGTGGAACACATACATATATATGTAGGATTTAGTTAACCAGTTGCAATATCTAGCGATAGATGGCGCTACTAGTCCTGTATTAACACTTCTCTTTTGGCGCGCTCTTGCGATAAGAATGTTCCTTCTAGAATAGGGGAGATCGCCATTAACGTCCGTGTGAGGAAGACGCGTTTTTCGACTGCGTCGCTTGTTATGAAAGGGCGCCAAAAGGAGAGAGAGAAACGAATGTAAGATAATAACGCTTTATGTAAATATCTGTTGTAGTAATTTCCCCCCTAAACTATATAATTGTGAATAAATGTTTTGTTGTTTTTTAAGAAGTTTGTTGTCATTTTAAGCAGTAAATTCATACCCCCTAGACACCGATCCACATAAATTTGAGGGCTACAGCCTGGATCTGAATTTCAGTAATTTTGCTTGTTTAAAAAATTATCCTCTCTCTCCTGCCCTGTGTGAAAAGTTCTTTTGCGAACAAGAACTTGTTGCTGTGGACATCCTGTCCAAACCGAACGGATAACCTGTCCTATTTGAGTAGTTAGGTTTGCTACGCTGAGGGGCTCAAATCTCGTTTCATTTCAACGGACGAGCTGAAATCAAGTCGATGCAGGACGCCCCTGTCCTGGTGATTTTTCAAGGAAGTGCGGCCTGCACTGGAATTTGTTTTTGGAAAGTGCACCCGGCACTAGAAAACTCCCTGCCCTGAAAATTGTTTTCACAAAGTGAGCCCGGCACTGGAAAACTCTCTGCCCTGGAATTTGTTTTTGCAAAGTGCACCCGGCACTGGATGTGATCTCAGCTGTGTGTAGTGCATCAAGAAACGAAAGTGTTCCATCTTCGTGTGTTTCTCCTATTTAGTGCGCGTGTGTATCGATCAATCAAAAGTGTCAACAGCTCAAGTGTGAAAATCCTTTTGATACAATGTGTGCGGTGCATCGGTAGCAAAAGTATATTGTGAAATATCTGCAAATCACGAAATCCAGTTCTTCAAAAAAGTCGGAAATATTTGTGTTTCCGTTCCAGCTATTTTTTATTTGAAAATTTATCTCAACATTGTTTAGATAATTGTTTCTTTTTATAATTTTCCTGTGTATATTGACTTTTTATTTTAACAGAAAATTAATTCTGATTTTATTGTAAACGATATTATTAGAATATTCATTTTGAAAGTAACGTATAATTTAGCAAATACGAGTAATACGAGCAAAAAATTTTGGTATGTTGGACATGTTTATGACATAAGGTATTTTGAATTATTTTAACGGAGTTCATATATGCATTCTGATTGAGTAATGTGTTCCATTTATTTTTCATTGCATGAGTCATACTAGCGAAAATTTAGGAAAGAGATAAATTATTTTCATGATCCTTTTTCTATGAATACTGCTTGAATAAAAGCGTTTCTGAAGGAGAGTATTTAATTGATGTTATTTGAATTGTAATACTTGTTTTTTATTTCTTTGAGAGGAAGGGTTCTTATTGATATAAGATTATTAATTCTTTTTGACTTAGCGTTTTAATTACTATTATTCTGAAAGGTCATTTTGATATTTGCTGTATTTTCGGATTTTTTATATATAATTTTACAATAGTAGTTTTGCGGAATTGAGAACATTTTACAGATATTATTTGTGCTTTTCTTTTTCTTATAAAGAAAGAATTACTATAGTTGATTTTTAGAATGGTAAAGGTTATTTAGGTCATTGATTTTTTGGAATGTTCAAGAAATAAGTGTATCAGAAACTATTTTCAATAATTTTTGCATTGATACCTTTAGTGTTTATTGAGGAATATTCCATGCTTTTAAAGTGTTCTTTCTGATTTCAAATTGCTTTAAGTGTTATGTTTTGATTTTTTTTTTGGTTTTATTCTTTGAGGAGTGTTATGAATTAAGAATTTATTACATGAAATGGTAATAACTTAAATTGAATTCAACTTTAAGTATAGTTCAAAACCATCAAGCTTTTAGAGCTAGGCCTTACTTGTTTGGAAATTGAATTGAAATTTTAAAGTAATATTTACCTTATCCTCATTCGAAAATGTCTTTTAGTTAGAGCAAAAAAGGAAGATTTAACAAAGTTAGCGATAGAGTTAGGTCTAAAAGTCACCCCCGGAATGACAATATCGGTATTGAAGAGCACGGTTCTCGCTAAACATGATTATAATGAGGAAGAGGCTAAATGGATACTTGACAACATCATTGAGGAACGAAAGGATGCAGAAAAAGAAAGAATAAATTCAGAAAAGGAACGAATAAATTCAGAAAAAGAAGAGAAAAGAATAGCTGCGGAACAGGAAGAAAAAAGAATGCAATTTGAACTAGAGAAATTGAGATTGGAAGCTCAAATCAAATCAAGGGAACCCTGCTGAAAGGAGTAGGGCACCGTCTGAAAAATTAATTCAACAAATGCGTGCGTTTGATGGAAAGGAAGATGCTAGTCAATATTTAGCATATTTTGAGCAGCAAGCTACTGCAGCATCCCTTCCGAAGGAAGATTGGGTTACGCACCTGTCGAACCTGTTACCTGCAGATATAGTAAAAATAATCATAAGAGAACCTGATGAGAAAAGAAATTATTATGATCATGTGAAAAGTCTACTATTGAAGAGGTACAGATTAACTCCAGAAAAATTTAGGCAACTATTTGTTACACACCAGAAAAACGCTGATGGAACATGGAGAGATTTCTTTTATGAATTACAAGGTTATTTTGATGGATGGGCGTCGGGTCTACAAATTGGAACTTTTGATCAATTGCGTGATCTCATTATCACTGATCAAATGAAAAAGCGAGCTCCATTTGAGTTTAAAGAGTACTACTTAGACGAATGGGTTTCAATCACCACCCCAGGTGACTTTGCTGAAAAATTAGAAGAATTTGAGGACGCGAGGAAAACACTTCGACCGAAGTCATTTGGTAATCCTGCCAAAGGAAGATACAAATCTAAAGGACCAGTTAGATTCGGAAAATATGAGAATCCCAATAGACGAGTTGAGAATGCTAGAAATAAAGGACCGAAACCTGAGGGAAGGTTTGCTGAATCCTATCAAAGTAGAATCCCTGAGAGGAGAATACAGATTAATTGCCACCATTGCAATGCTCCTGGTCACATATTCAGAAATTGTCCCAGGATGAGATGAGGTGCAGAACCACCAAAAACTGCAGGCACATCAGTGCAAACATGTTCAGTTGTACCGCAAGAGGGAATGATGACAAGAGAAATAATTCTCGGAGACAAAACAGTAGTTGCACTCGTAGATACGGGTAGCTCAGTCAGTCTGATCCGGGAAGATGTAAGTAACGAAATTGTAGGTAAAGCGGAACTATCAAAAGATAACATAATGTTATCGGGAATAGGAAACTCAGTAGTTTCCACAAAAGGCTCTTTTGAACTAAGTTTTTTCTTAGATGACAATAATTATTCCTTGGTTTGGCATGTGGTGCCTAAGTCACAGTTGAGTTTCCAAGCAGTCATAGGTTCTGATATTTTGGAGCAAGCCTCCCTGAAATTTACCAATGATGGTGTAGAATTTAACAAGTATAAGACAAGAGCCTGGTGTGTGCAGATATCCCATCTGAATACTGAAGAAGTGGAAATTGAACCACATTCGAGATACTCAAGTCAGAAATGAGCTTGCAGAAATAGTTTCCGAGTACAAGCCAGAAAAAACAGAAACCACTAATGTTTCGATGAAAATTATCTTGAAGGATGACCTACCAGTCTACCAAAGAGCCAGGCGTTTATCTTTTCCAGGAAAACAAGTGGTCAACAAACAAGTTGAAGAGTGGTTAGATGAAGGAATAAACCGACCCAGCTCATCTGAATATGCCAGTCCTGTGGTATAAGTAAAGAAAAAAGATGGTGCTACCAGACTGTGTGTTGACTACAGGCAACTAAACCGGAAACTTGTCAAGGACAGATTTCCCTTGCCTCTAATAGATGATGTTTTAGACAGATTCCAAGATGCAAATGTATATACTACTTTAGATTTGAAAAATGGCTTCTTTCATGTTAATGTGGATGAAGATAGTCGAAAGTTTACATCCTTCATTGTTCCAGATGGACAATTTGAGTTTAATAAGGTGCCGTTTGAACTCAGCACCAGTCCAAGTGTATTTCAAAGATACATTTACTGCATTTTTAGAGACCTTATGAACAAAGGTATCGTCATCATCTACATGGATGACCTAATAATTCCTTCAACCAATGAACAGGAAGGACTACAAAGATTGAGGACTGTACTTGAGATTGCCTCAAAATATGGACTAGAAATAAAGTTCAAAAAGTGTCAGTTTCTGAAGAGAAGAGTTGAGTTCTTGGGCCATATTGTTGAAAATGGTACCATACGTCCATCCCTCATGGAAACGCAGGCAGTCAGAAAATTTCCTGTCCCAAACACGGTAAAGAATGTCCAAAGTTTTTTAGGTTTAACTGGCTATTTTCAAAAATTTATCCCAGAATATTCTAAGATTGCAAAACCTTTAAGTGATTTAATAAAAAAGGAAAATCCCTTTATTTTTGGTAAAGACCAGACAGAAGCATTCCTAAAACTTAAGAAGCTTCTATCGGAAAGTCCAGTCCTAAATATTTTCAGACAAGGAAAGAAAACCGAACTCCACACAGATGCTAGTAAACATGGATTTGGAGCGGTGTTGTTACAAGAAGCAGCAGATGGAAAATTACATCCAGTGTACTATATGTCTAAGAAGACTACTCCAGCTGAAGAGAAGTATAGCAGCTATGAGTTGGAAGTCCTTGCTGTCGTGGAAGCACTGAAGAAATTTCGCGTATATTTATTAGGGAATCACTTTAAAATCATTACTGACTGTTCAGCTATTCAAAAAACCATGGACAAGAAAGATCTCGTAACTCGCATAGCAAGATGGGCATTGTTGTTGGAAGAATACGACTATGAAATCATGCATAGACCCGGTAAAAATATGCCACATGTGGATGCTTTGAGCAGACATCCTGTCATGATAATAGGGAACGATACTTTAACTGCTAGACTAATGAAAGCCCAATCAGAAGATGAAAACATCTGCAATTTAAAGACACTTATCACAAGCAAAAAGTCCCAAGAATTTTTTGAAAGAAATGGAATCCTGTACAAATTTACAGACGGTCGTGAATTGATCATAATACCAGTGGGCATGCAAACAGAACTGATTAAGTTGGCGCATGAAAAGGGCCACTTTTCAATTGCCAAAACAGAAGAAATCGTGAAACAAGAGTTTTTCATACCCAAATTGAGTAAATTGGTCCAACATACACTTGTCAATTGTGTGCCATGCATACTTGCTAACAAGAAGAGTGGGAAAAAAGAAGGCTTTTTGAATCCCATCCCGAAAGAAGATATACCCCTCAGTACTAATCATGTAGACTTTATTGGTCCTCTACCATCGACCAACAAGAATTACCAACACATTTTCACCATTGTTGACGCCTTTACTAAGTTTACATGGTTGTATCCTGTTAAAACCGTTTCTGCAGAAGATGTATTAGAAAAATTAAAGTCACAACAGAAAACTTTTGGAAACCCTCAACGAATCATAACTGATCGCGGATCAGCTTTTACTTCGAAAGCTTTTAACGATTACTGCACTGAGGAAGGAATCCAGCATCTTCAAATAGCCACTGGAGTTCCAAGAGGGAACGGACAAGTCGAAAGAGTAAATCGCACCCTTATACCAGTCTTGGCAAAGTTATCCCTTGATGACGCCACAAAATGGTATCGATACGTACACCGATTGCAAAGGATCCTCAATAGTACCAGTAACCGAAGTACCAAGTGGTCACCTTTTGAACTACTAACAGGTGTCAAGATGAGAAATAAAGAAGACACAATAGTTAAAGACCTGTTAATTGAAGAGATGATGGAGGAACTTCATGAACAAAGAAATTTCCTGAGACAAGATGCGAAGAAAAACATTCAGAAGATCCAATCTGAGAATAAAAGGACTTATGATAAAAAGCGGAAAAGAGCTCCTCAATACCGAATAGGTGACTTAGTCGCGATTCAGAGAACACAATTTGGTACCGGATTGAAACCGAGGCCTAAATACCATATCGCGTAACCAGAGTAAATCCTAGAGATAGATACGAAGTTGAGAAAATTGATGATAGTCATGGTCCAAATGTGACAACCACGTCAGCGGACCTGATGAAATATTTTTCAACTGACTAAACACAAAAGATGTTTAGTTTAAATATATTTTTATATTCTTAATGGTATTTAGATTTTCTCAACGTAAAGGTCATGTCAGCAGTATGCTATATTTTCATTGTTGCATTTGGATTTTTCTATTTTTTTAGAGTTAATTAAGTAAGCGTTTGTGTTTTCACAAAATATTAGATCATCACTGAGGCCATTGATACTTCAGGATGGCCGATTGTAGGATTTAGTTAACCAGTTGCAATATCTAGCGATAGATGGCGCTACTAGTCCTGTATTAACACTTCTCTTTTGGCGCGCTCTTGCGATAAGAATGTTCCTTCTAGAATAGGGGAGATCGCCATTAACGACCGTGTGAGGAAGACGCGTTTTTTGACTGCGTCGCTTGTTGTGAAAGGGCGCCAAAAGGAGAGAGAGAAACGAATGTAAGATAATAACGCTTTATGTAAATATCTGTTGTAGTAATTTCCCCCCTAAGCTATATAATTATAATTGAATAAATGTTTTGTTGTTTTTTAAGAAGTTTGTTGTCATTTTAAGCAGTAAATTCATACCCCCTAGACACCGATCCACATAAATTTTTAAATCATGCGTGTTTCTTAAACGTACAATGCAGATCTTTATTTGTTATTTTTTCCTATCACAACTTTATATAGCAAAGAAAAGAAAGAACTTTAAAAAAAATTTTATGCACATATATATATATATATATAGTGATGTAGGAACAAGGTTTTGCTTTTACTATGCATAAAATGTAAACATTTTAACATCTCCCAGGCCTAGCAGTATTATGCCTTTGGGGACATTCTCATGGTCGACTCTGGGACTCGTAGTTGAGGTAGAACAGACCATGAATGCTGTGAACTATCTGAACATCATAGCGGATCAGTTGTACCCTTAAATGGTGTCTGTCTTCCCAAATGGAAACGGAAACTTCCAGCAGGACAACGCCCCATGTCACAAGGCTCGGATTGTGTTGGAGTGGTTCGAGGAGCATACTGATGAATTTCACTTAATATCCTGGCCATCTAACTCACCAGATATTAATCCGATAGAGCACATTTGAGGTGTCATGGTGCGGCAGCTCAGAACTCAAACACCACCATGTCCGAATATCATAACTGTGCGTAGCCGCTGCTTAGACATTTGGTACAACCTGTCTCCAATCATGTACCAAGAACTTGTGGCATCTATGCCCAGGCGAGTTGCAGCTGTTTTGCAGGCCAAAGGAGGCGCAATGTGTTATTGAGTAGGTGATCATAATGTTTTGGCTATTCAGTGTACATGTATATGCTGAAATTAAAGCATTGTTTATGACCATTTTGTCTAACTTGAGTTATCTAATATTTAAATGCCTTTGACATAAACCTTACTTTTTCAAATGTTTCAATATCATGCATATTAGTAATAAATTCAATGTAATATCTTTTTTCACAATAATTTATGAATAGCCTTTTTCCAGGTTTCAGAATTTATATTTCTTTTGAATGCAACTTTGTATGTATATTGTAGTGATATGCTTAATGAGTTACTCAGTGGGTTTAATTAGAGTTATTGCTGTATTATATTAAGTAAGCAGCAGCAAAAATTCTAAGAGCAGACAAGTCAATTCACATTATAAATACCAACAATTTCAACTTACATCTTTCTTAGAAGTATGAGGCCAGATCTTTTTAATCAGCTTTTTCAAATGAAAGACTTGAGCTCGTACAGAGCATCTCACAAATTTTTGGGAAGGATACTTTGGTCCTTTAATATTAGAGCCACTTCTAAGGGAAAAATTAAAAAATTATAAATTAAATTTATGATCCAATAACAAAATTATCAGTACAGAAAAGAGACACTTACTCGAAAGGTTGCAGGCATATATGAATGAGTTCATCATGCATGAAATAATGCTGATTGGGTAAAGATGATGCATCTCCATCTTCCATATTATCATCAATTGATCCTAATATATATATAAATATATTTACATATTTAATTGAAATTTATTTATATATTCAGTGCAAATAAGTAAACAAATTAAACTGAATGATTCAATATGGTAGTATTTACCCATTTTTGGGAAATAGAAATAAATGCTTTCAGGACATTTGCCGAAAACATAATTACTAAAGAAAATTCAGATTTACTTATAAAGTTATAATATAAAAGTAATACATCTAGCAGAGCATCTTAAATGAAACAAACTATTTAAAATATGAGAATTATAGTGTAATATGCATAAGTAAAACATAGCGCAACATGTAAATGTGACAATAATTTATATCAAATGCTTCTGCACTAATTCCTTGTTGTCAGTGAATCTGGGTTTCGAATTAGCAGTTATTATCCATATTTTTCACCTTTAATAATTTTGACAACCAAATTTGCAGATCCAATCAACATTTCTTATGCCTAATTTTTTTATTTTCTCACTTCAATGGCAATTTGGACCAATCAATAGTTTATTGCTCCTCCTGCTGTATTTGAAAGTTACTTCAAATTGGCACATCAAGGCAAAATTTCCTCACCCTGAACTACTGGAAATCCAGATTGATATATACTAACTTATTTCCTCCTTCACTTATATCTAGGGATTCCTCAGGTACGAGTTAAAGTTGTATTCCAACTAAAAAGGGAATATAAAGTAGGAAAGTGAACACAGCATTCTGCTGGTAGATGCTACCATAACAAAAGGGTAGGAGGTAGAAGCACTTATTTTAAATAACTGACTACAAACAATGCACCTTGCAATCAAAATTCATAATATTTAACACTTTTTTTTTTTTTGCCATACCCTTTAACTTTTGTTTCATTAAAAATGAGATGTAGATGGATTTGGAGTTTTCCAAATTGTAGTAAAAATAAACTTCTGCAAGCACATTGAGTAAAAAATTATAAGAAAAAGAGCCAATAAGTTTTAATATTCAAGTTTAACAATCTTTTGTATTCATTATATAGTTGTTATTCCAGTAACTGGATTTTATTATAATTGACAATGTGGAAATAAACAACATTTCACAAGATGCAAGCTTCTGTTTCTATTAGCTGTTTTAATTAAAAAGGCAGTTCTTCCAGCAAAACCTTGAGCCTGCATTTGAAAATATCAAATGCAACAAATGTCATAATTTTTAAGAAGTAAAATTTAATTTTTTAATAGAGCGAATAATGGAAAATTTTTATTGTTTTCCAGGAATCTCATTTATGTTTTAAAGAATACAATACTAGGTATTTATTTCAATTTATTGGAACAACTCAAAAGGCTGAAATATTTTTATTACTTTTTAATGTCATGTTTTTTCTTACAAATTCCAATTTGTAGTAATTTTTTCACAATTATTCTTAAATTAGACTATTTGTCTTATATGTATACAATATTTACACTTTTTAAAAACTAACATTAACATAATTAAACTGAAGTATTTTTCGAAAAGCAAATTTAAATTTATCAAATTTTTTATTATTTATTTAAGATATATTATGTCTAAATTGATGGATTAATTCAAAAGTTGAAGACCAGTGTTTATAAATTGCAGTTAAAACAATTATTCTTCATTTTACCAACTACAAATATTTTTATTTTAAACAACGGAAAGCATGTTGACAATGCATATTTATAATTATTTATGGTATATATTTTAAATGCTCTAAAGGTTCAAATTTATGTACATTTTCAAGAATTTTGTTCATATGTTTAAAGTGCATAAAACTTAAGAATGGTGGTTGGAGATTGTGTTTGACTATCTATTTTTAAAATATGGTTATGTGAAATAAATGATTTACAGTAAACAAAATGAACTAGATACCTTATTTATGCAATAGCCATATCAAATTTTTTTTATGTAAAAATAACATAAATAAAAATAACTGTGCAACAGTCACAGGTACAAAAAGTCCACTAAGCACTGCTATTGCAAAAAAAAGAAAAGCTGACACAAAACAATGAAAATTGCACCAATTTGACTGGTGAAGAGCAATAAAAGATTATCTACAGGGTGGAAACAAAATCTATGAAAAAAAGTTCCCTGATTTCCATGATAGTGTGACAAAAATTTCACTGATTTTACAAATCCCTTAAGAAATGTCGAGATCCGTACTGATAATTCCCTGATTTCCCGGTTCTTTTACCACCCTGATCTACCAAAATTTGAGCTGAGATGATGGCAAATATGAATATTTCAAGTAGAATAAGGAACTTAGTATCAAATTTTAAGAAATTGTCAAAAAAAAAATGATGCAATTTTGAATTTGGCCATAAATTTTATAAAATATATTTTCCTGGTGAATTTTAGTAAAATTTTAAATTGATAACTCACCTTCCTCACATTTTTTCAACCCCCGCATCTTTTCAAAGTCTTGCCTTCTCTTCATTTCATCTAAAAATGAACACAACAGTTACATTTACAAGAATCTTTTCTAAACTAAAGATACTTAAAAAAATTATATTCTTAAAATATCATTCCACTAAACAATTGAAAATATAGTACTGCAAAATTGCATTCAATTTGTATAATAACATGAACACTCTTTCAGTTAGCCATTTCCTTTTAACTGTGATCGCTTTATTCTACAAAATTTGCTGCAGTTGAGAATGCCTACTTCTGTGTGACTGTGATGCATTCCTGATATAAGTTAGATACTTATTGTGATACAAAGCAAATCTGTAGAAATTTTAATTCCAATGCATTCACTACTCAATATTAGAAGAGTTTGTGAATTAACATTGAACTTTGAGTGCATTTTACACCAGGAATACAAAAGAGGAGTACAGATTTTCTAGCATTTGAAATTGCCATGTCAACGTTTTCCTTTTCTTTCTTGATTAATGTTAAACACATTCATCTACATTAGCAGGTGACTATTTTCCCATCAGTATTAACATGTTTGATCCACACCAGCTTCTAGATTTATTAATATTGCCCTCTGTACACAAAGTTTGAAGGCCTTAGTTTAGGGCATTTTCAACAAAGAAACCTAGATTTATAGTTAAATTTGTTTACACAGCATTATGATTTCTAGGTTTGATAACTAGCATCTGATTTCAAAGCTTATGAATCCAGTTAGTTTATATGACAAAACTAGTATATTATACTATCTAGTCGTCGTCTCGTGTGTGGATATTGTATACAACTGATGATATTCTATGATGGTAAGCAATATAGATACCTTTAGAAAAAGTATTGTGGTACTAAATTTACCCCATTTTAAACCATATAATATAAAAAATATTTAATAAAATGCTTTTTACATAATTTCTGGATATGCATTAGTTTAAGATAACTAACCTGTTGCTCCAAACAATGCTCTAAGAATTTTTAAGTTGATTCAAAATCTGCCAATAAAGAGTATGTTTTATCATAAAACAAAGAAATATCTAGTATTTCATAAAACACTCCTTTACTCTGATGAAAACTATATCTTCATGACAAAGGCTGAATTAAGTTTTGATTGTGTTTCATTTAGTGGATACTTATACAAAACATGATTAACTGCCTTTTGGATTGACACCTCAATTGGAAATTTTTATGCTTAGTTCTGATTAGCAATTTTCAATTTTGTTAAGATTGAAGTTATTCTCATGTCAAGAAACACTGTGATATTTTTGTACCAAATGTAAAAATGAAAATGTTCTGTGTAAACTGTAGCTTAAGACATACCTACAAATGTAGAAAGGATACACATGTTTCAATACAAACCATTTTAATTGGAAAACGAGATACTCCATGTTGAAACATGTCCTAATCGACAAACACAATAGACTCCGATTGACTTGACTGAATCAAGTATGTGAATCACTTGTTAATTTATCTGTATGGAATGTATGTTGTAGTTGTTGCAATTTGTTCCACTAGTACAGAGGATAAATATCAATGTAAATAAGTTATCGTTCCCCCATTAACTCCCCCACCCCCTCCATTTGAAAGGGAAAATTAATTTAATTTTCAATTTTGGTTATAAAAATTAGAAGTCAAATCTGTTTAATTAAGAAAGAGTAACAGCTGCATTCTATGCCTCTTTTAGTGGCAACGCTCTTGGCACTTTTATTGCACCACACTTTTAATGTCGTCAAGGACAACACTTACATGAAAGTGTTTTCTTAGGAGAAAAATAATAAGCTTTGATGGAAATTAATTAACATGAAAAAATTGAATTGGTTGCCATGAAAACCATAATAACCGTAATAAAGATGGGTTGCTTACCCTGACATAACTTGCCAGTGCACCAAGAGCATTGCCATCAAACAAGGTATTGAGAATGCAGCTGTACCAATCCAAATATGCAGGAAAAGCATATTTTGTTCTTTAACTGCATATTTGAAATAAATCTGTTTCTCAGAAAATATCGTTTCAAGAAAAGTATAAATTGAATAAATTAAGCTTTCAAACTAGTATACTAGTCATTTCAATCCTTTTTACAACAATAAAATCAAAAAAGAAATACTTACTGTCCCAAAGACCTGGCACAACTTTATACACTATGTCTTGAAGTGTTCTGTCGATCTTCAAATTTAGCAATGGTTGAGTTTCATGTACTTTGACATTGCACATTGGACAGTATTTGGTTGTCTGTAAATACTTGACTATGCAACTCTTACAAACTGCAAGAAAAAACTTATGTAGTCTTTCTACCCATCTCTGGTGAAAACTGTGATAGTAAATTAACTGTGATTTTGCTCTCATGCAATTATGATGTAAAACTTAAGAATATAAGTGCTTTGTTAACTACTGATAGCCATATATTTGTAAATAAAATATTTTACTATGAAATAAAAGATCACGTTCATGCTCTACTTTACATAGTTCACATCTGCTAAGAACTTTAAAAAAATTACATTTATAAAGTTAAAAAATATTACTAGCAGAAAAAAAATATTAACTAAACACAACAGAAATGAAGAATATAAATCCAATAGAAAAGCAAAGAGATATAATAAATTTGCAGCAAATGTTCAAAGCTTACATCCAGCTTGTGCCAAGTGCAATAAAGACAAAAAAATTGATCAAAATGCACTCTTTAATTTTGATTGCCGATACGTATCCTATTTTAGACCAAATATATGTAAATAAAAAAAATTCAGTTTGACGTACCTTACAAGAAACCAAAGCATTAAATAACTAATTGCTTTTCACACAAATTGAGATACTCTTCTTGGCAAAGCAATGCAATCAAAAATATGTGAACACTCTACATTTATGTTTCAGACATTTTTTAAATAAGAGTTTCAATAAGGCAAGTCCCACATTAGTCCAATATGAGACTTGAGACACCAGATAGGATGAAATATGTATATGTACTGACATGTTTATTGTACTAATACAATGTATCAAGCAAATGTTGGATGTTTTGTTGTATTTTAATCAATAAATGGCTGCTTTGCAGAATCCACCAACTGCTCAGAAGCACTTCTCTAATGAGGTATAAGTATTTTTATCAATTTTATGCCACTATCTCAATAAACAGTGCCAAGTTCCTGAATCAGGAATAGTAGAATTCTCTCTCCATAGAAATATAATCTTACAGTGAAACCCCGGTGTTAAATGCCAGGATGGGCAACAAGCACATAGAAGAGAGCGATACACTTCTCTCCATTTACTACAATGTTGGAGACCTAAGTTAACCATCAAAACATGATTGTACTATAAAACCCAATCTAATCAACCAACTGTCTGTCAGAGCATTGCAAAGAAAAATACACATTTTTGCAATAGATCTAGATTCTGATGATTCTCACAGCTCTGTTGCAGGTGCTTTTAAAACTCAAAATTTTGGTCCAAAAAGATAGCACTTAACTACTAGCGGAAATAGTGATACAGATGATATTTTAGTGCATGGTTACACCCGCTTGTGAACAATATTGACTCTAGCAAACACTATCATGGAACCTTTAAACACATCTTAAAGCGTTTCAAAATATGTAATCAGACTTGCCCAATTTGCGCCAGTTGTAACCCAAATCAGTTTTAGTATCATGTCATTAATCTCTTTAAGATTGGGAATCAGTAAAAATTTACATGCTATAAACATTTCTAAAATATAAATTTAGAAAAAATTAAATAAATGAACATAAGAGACAGAAACAGTAACGCTTAAATAAGCTTTGTTACCAAATAAAATAACGATTGTAAAATAACTTACATGTATGCAAACATTCTGTGATTGTAGTTGCATCAATGAAGTAACCAGCACAGAGAATGCATACAATTTGTGGATTTAGGTCTCGTATGCATACTCTGTGCCCCTGAAATTGAGAAAAAATATCAGCCACGACTGCCAAGAACAGTTCGTTTTATGTGTTTTTCAACGCCGGTAAGACACATGACACATTTACAAGAATTGAAAAAAAATTATCAAATTATTGCAAGAAAAAGCATTTAAGTATAAAGCCTACCAACTCCATATCCTAAACGCAAAAACATTTAAGACATAATAATACAGCATGCGCTGCTTTATTATTTACGGTAGCAGACATCATTCTTGAGTTCTGTTTTGTACATTGCCATACAATTGCAATACATAAGAATTTCATGCGCAATGCGTAGCGCACGCTGAAATGTCATTATGATTATACATTATATTCGTCTGTTGCCATATACTTGTTGTTAATTTTAAAATAAAAGTTTATTTTTAAAAGAGTCGAAAGTAAATTAAAAGTTTCCTTAAAAGAGAGCACAGTATTTTATTGATTTACATTTGTCGGTTTCAAGTGTGGCACTTGTTTAAACTGTTTATAACTCGTAACGAAACGAATAAATTATTCAATAATGTACAATTGCAATTTAACTGAAACTGTAACTAGAATATCATGTGTGCGTTTTTAGTTTTGTTATTGTATTGAAAAGGTCTTTTTGTTTTGAGAACAAGTGGGAATTTCACCGAGTTACTGTGAATTTTTTTACTAACGTACATTTGGTATGAAGGTAAATCAACTACGATATTTTTGGAAGTAATTGCCAATCTTCACTTTTCGTGGAGTAATTTTAATTTCCGTATGAAACGTGATCACTAGATTTTGGAAATTTCTAACAAAATAGTTATTCATTGCTATAAAGATTTAAGTGGAATCTTTTCTTAAACGTCTATTTTTGTTTTAATAATTTATTCATTTTTGTGATTTATTTTGGTTATAATTAACCTAAGAATAATGTGTATCTTTAAATTTTCTCACTACTCTTTCTGACGGTGGGAAATTGTTACATTTGTAGAGAAAGTTGTCTATCCAACCTCATTAGCAACAAGTGAATGATTAAAAGTTTGTTTCCTCAGAGCACTTTCGTTTCATATTGATGAAGAAGCTAAAAATTAAGTTTTTTATTGTGCAATTTGATAATGCTTCCAGTGACTTTCCTTGATTTGGAATTTTCAGCGTAATGTTTTAAGTTTAAGAATCAATGAAAAATAATTTCTGCTGGGATTTAAAATGGCTGTCTTTTGAATGAATATTTCACTTTGTTCAATGTTTCGAAAATACATAGCAATGTTTGATATTTGTAATCTTGTATTGTGGAATCACTAAACTGCTGTTACAGATTTATCTTGAACTAGTTTATTCTGTTAATATGGTTTGGTTTATCGTCGATTTACTTACTATTTATGTTTCGTACGCATGCCAATTTTTTATTTCGTTTTTTTTTATTGATTCTATTCTATAATATCTGAATGATATTTGTTTTTCATATTCCTCACAATTAGGTAATTGCATCATCTCCCCTGTAGAAAATAAAATGCAGAGACAGTTTCTTTGTTTGATTTCTGTGCATGTACCCTCTGATGACCAAGCTTTTTCTTATAAACAACATTTGTCTAGTATTCTGCACTGTCATAAAGAGTGTATTGTTTGAAACATGTATGAGTCTACATAAAAATACTTCCTGAACTTGGATGATTAAAATGATGTATTCCTATTTAGTTTAAAGTAAAAAAAGAATAGAAATGTTCCAGTATTTTACAAGAAGTTCTTCTTGAAGGAAGAATTTCTGATAACATTTTAAATTTATAAGATAGTACTTTTAAGAAATGCAAAAGCTTAAAAATGTTTTTTAGTTTGATTATGAATGTCTAAAAATTAATTTTGTCTTCAATTAGCTATAAACTCTTGTAATTAGTCTTCTGATGACATTTGACTTCAATTGATATAAAATTTATCAATCTAAAACAGTCATTTGAACTAATCATTTTGCAATAAAATTGTAGGTTGATATTTTCCAATATGGCTGAAAATCGTGCACCTCTAGTTTAAATTCATAAATTTCCTTAAAATTGCTTGTAAAAGAAAATTGCATGCAAGATGTTGAGTTGCTTCTTAATTACACTAAATTGTCTCAAACAATTTAAGGAAAATAAACATAAATTATTTTAAAAATTTATTTTCCTATTTTATTTTTTATTAAATTGCACAAATTACCCCAATTCTTTTGCTCATTTGTATTACTTAAACAGTTCAATTGAAAAAATTTTGGAGAGTGGTTTTTGTACTGATACTGTGAGTGGTTTTTGTACTGATACTGTGAGTGGTTTTCCTACTGATAGTAATATCAAATGCTAAAGGGTTATAGTACTAAATTTCCTGCTCCAATAATGTATTTTATGCTCAGATATTCTAGTTATTCTTTTTCATCAATATCAATTTTTGTATTTTGAACTGATTTTGTGAATGGAATCCAGCTTAATTTTTTTTTATTTTATCAAATTTAGTCTACATTCTTATTTTAGGTACACTCATCTTTAGTAAAGTGACCAACTCTCCTCTATTTCCCAGAAGCTCCCATATTTTATTTATTTATTATTATTATTATTTTTTTTTTTTTGGATCCACCCAGCTCTGATATTGACCTTTTATCTCTTGTACATTTCATTAACAATTAAAATTTAAATTGTTTAATTTCTGCCACTTGCACTTTTAAATAAATTGCCATTATTATGACTTAGTACTCATCCATGAGTAAAAAAAAAATTACCTGTAATAATTGATTGAAAATTTAGCTTATACTCTACCAAGGTGGCACAATATTTTCAGTGATTTTGAGACAAAAATTGATGTGGCAATTAAGATTAAGTTATTTGAGTTTGTTTTAAGTATATCTTAGACTCAGTTTTTTCGCTGATATACAATTCATGAACTGGTCAGAGATTTCTAATCAGCTAAAAATTAATTAAGTCAACAGGGTAGCAATTAATTTACGATAATTTTGAAGAGTCTTTGAAATATGCATTAAAAAAAATACTTAGTTCTGCAGAATCAATGGACAAACACATATTTAAACTAGGACTACAAAATGCAAATTTGTACATTTTTATTTTATATTGTAACCTGTGTATGATATATAATACGAATTAATTGTTTTGTTTAAATTATTCATTCCATGAACAATTCTTGGAATGATGCTGTGCTGTTAAAAATGCACAAATTGTGTCGCAACTAAACCGCTTTTAAATTCATGACTGAAAGTTAGACCACCCTACTATGGTGTACTTATGATACAGACACAGATTTTAATGCCCTTCACGTTACAAGGAACTATTAAATCATTTGTTAATGAGTGATTTAAAACCTAATTTGTGTTTTGATTTCTTATTTCAGTGAATATGGCTCAAAGAAGAGATGTGATTGGATTTATGACTCTGGTTTATATGGGATTTTGCCTTTTTTATCATTTATATACTGCTACTCCTCTCTCTTCTTCCACTCCTTACATCTCATCTGTTGAAAATGGAGGTATTCCTGTTCCGTCTATTCAAAGAAAACCTCTTAGTATTTTGAATTTTTCTAACTTAAGTAAGTATGATGTGCAAAGAAGTTACAAGAAGTTTGTGTATTCTAGTCAAACACAAACACGTGTGTAATCTTATGGTATTTTAATTCACATCCTATCTATGGCAGTTTGTGTTTGTAATGTATCATATTGTGATTAAAATCTGTCAATCTAAATATTTTTCCAAACACCCAAAAACCTGTACTATTTTATGATTTTAACAGTAATAAATTGTAGATTACAAATTGGAATTAACCATTCCAAATTACAATCTACACGAAATATAAGTAATTCATGTACAGTGTAATATGTTTAATTAGATGTATGTGAGAGGCTTGTGTTCAACAATTGCACTTTCTTGAGAAAATCTAGAACTTTATTTTAAACTAGCAGTACCCATATGGCCCATATTCTTGTCATGCCCTTACTCATACTGAAAACATAAAAAAAAGAAAAACAATTTTAAGAATGAGTCCCATTTTCACCCGACATGACAGGGGCATGTTGCCTCATTCCTTGCAACTCACTGATCCACAAAATTGTAGAAATCCTACAAGTTCTAAAGTAAGTTATGCTTTAAAAAAGTGTTAATGCTAAATTCACTGATTGCGGCAAACAACACAAATGAACGACAGTGTCAGCAAAATTAAAACCAAACTAAACGGTAATAAACAAAATTGCTTAAATGATAAAGATCCAAAAGTTTGATTAAATGTTTGCTATACTTTTAAAAAGTCTTATGGTTAAATCTCACTGATTCCGACAAACAAAGTAAATTAATGACTCAGCAAAATGAAAACCAAATGTAATAAAGTTTAACTGACAATTTTTTTTCAACATCAAGTAATTAGTTTTACGGGAATGAGTTAAGCCTAGAACCACTGTACAGTTCATTAAAGTGGTGCACTTTTCTCACAATAATTCTGATTCTAGCAACCCTGATTCCTTGAAAAAATCCAACAGAAGTTGATTATTCACACAGAAACAAACTCAAAATAAATGATTAGTCACTCCCTCAGTTCCAAAAATTTACCAGCCAGCAGAAAAACAAAGGTGCAGATGACAAATAACCAGTGGGGTAAAAAAAGCTAATATATTTATTTAAATATATTCTAGATTACATTTTTGCATATGAACTTCAATGCATTCAATCACTTTTAGGACTTCCTGTGTGCCACATTTCATTGTTATACTTGCTATACATTTTTGTCTGGATACCTCACACATAAACACTTAATTTTATAAAAGATAATAGCCACTGCATGGCCAGCACGGTGTTGCTTTTCATGTGATCAGATGTGACCACTGCTCGCTAACCCCCTGTGATTGCTATAAATTACCATTCTCAAACCAAATGGGAATTTGTAGACTATTGAGCAATGCATTAATGACCTTGTCATTGTCAAATGCGGCCAAATTCGAATTGCGAAGGGATCCAATCGACATAACGTCACAATCTCTTGCGAAAATATAAATAGTTAATTGAAAATTTATTTATTGAAAGAAAATCAAACGTATAAGGTATCTATGTTGTGTAAAATTTTCAATCCATCTTTAATGATCCTCAGTTTATAAAAAAGAACTGAACAATGAAAAGAACTAAACAGTCAAAATGTTTTTATTTGTTTTGCTTTCTTTCGTTGTGGAATTGTTTGAGCGCAGGAATTGAATTTCTTGAATGCAAAGGTTAGCGTGACGTCACATTCTCTTGCGAAAATATAAAAGATATTCAATTTAAAACTGATTTATTTAAAGATAATCATATATTTAGGTATCAATCTGTGAAATTTTCTGCACTTACAGTTATGGCATTTGGCATACAGGTAGTCCACATTTTTTGCAGATAGATACCTTAGACGTTTGATTTTCTTTTAATCAATAATTTTTCAATTATTATATTTTTATTTTCGCAAGAGATTGTTACATCACGCCAAATTCCCATTTGGTTTGCCAAACAAACCAACACTACGTGCAATGCCATGATGGCTGTTATCGAATTTGGCCACATTTGACAACAACATTGCCCGAGGTGTTAGTACATAATATTCTGTGTTGCCCGAGGTGTTAGTTCATAATATTCATAATTTCTTTTGATAAGCAAACCAAATTGGAATTCATTCCAATAGGATATGAATTTCCATTTGGTTTACGAAGCAAACCAACACCATGGGCAGCGCCATGATGGCTATTATCCAATAGACTATGTTTGAATTCGTAGCAATCACCGGGGGTTAGCGAGCTGTGGTTACACCTGATCCCACGAAAACAACTGTCATGGGTAATGCCGTACTGGCCATACAGTAGCTAGTTAGGGAATAAATATGGGATTTCGAACAGAATTAGTAAGGTACTCTAATATTTTGAAAGTCATAGTTTATTCTGTTGTGGAAGAAGTAGTAAAATCCAGTTGATAGGAATATAAATGTATTTATAAGGTATTTTACTAAGGAATTAGTTTAATTTTGAACATATATTTTCACTTCCTGTATGTTCTATTGTTCAAGCACCACATTTACTCTTGTTTTTGTTTGTTTTTCTCATTTAAATAGTTTGGAATTACTTGTGTGTCTATCTTAATTTCAAAGAGAACATGTAATATTGGTTTCCTAAATTTATACATCTTCCTGATTATTTATTCTGTGAGTAAAATTTACGGATATTTCTTTAATATTTCTCTATTTTAGATTCCTCAGTTTCAACAGAAGCTCCGCTTAATTGCACAACCCCTGACATTGAACAATTTCCACGCCCCTTAATGGACTATGCAACAAGACGAAAAGGAGGGCTAATAGTACATATTTTTGTATCTTTGTATATGTTCTTAGGCCTTGCCATATTATGTGATGAATATTTTGTGCCTTCACTAGAAAAAATGTGTAAATGTAAGTAATATGGAAAGTTTTTAATGGTCTTAGTTCATATTTTACATATTTAAAATACCTCATTCCAATGAAATGTACTAGTATAATTTAAAATACTAGCCGGGCTGCACTCTGCGGTTTGTAATAGCTATCAAAACTGCTATAAAATAGCTATAAAACACAAATATTCACGCCATTTGTTGATTCATGAATGAAAAGTCTAAATCAATGTTTTACTCTATGCATAGGTAAGCTATTAGTAGCTGGCTACAGATAAATATTTTCATGGTAAACCTTTCAATTTATGCACAGTTTTTGATAAAAATGGTAGGAAAGGTTTCAGACCAAAGAAACATTTGATATTTACCAATACACTACTCAAAACTGCAAAAATGAGCCAAGTCTCAGATGTTCAATTGTTGAAATGGTCATTAGAGACATCAAGTGCTACATTTAGATTCTTTGCCCTTCTCTCGAAACATGTGAAGAGTTTCACATTTGCAATTAGCTCTCTTTTATGCATTTAAAATGGTTAATTCTAATTTTGTACTAATCCCATCGTGACAATATTTCGTAAATTTTTTACTTGTATTGAGTTCATATTTCCAATAAAAGACACGGCAAAAAATGCACAATTCTGTCAAATTCCCGCAGTTGTGTTCTTGAACATCAGTAAGATTTTCGCTTGAAGCATGTTGATAATAGCCTTCGTCAAGCTTTCATTCATATCATTGCTCAGCTGTTTAATTCGTGTGTCGATCTCTATCTTCAAGCAATTCTTGTAGCTCTCCGTTCAAACGACTGCTTAACTGTTTCATTCGCGCGGTGAGTTCTCTTTCATGCATTTTTAAACTGAAACTCCATTTTGCATAAAAATTGACCTCAACTATTTGAAAACAGTAAGAATTAAAAAATCTGTGTTATTTTATTTACGCTGATTGTTGCCATTCAACGATACACAACTAACGTAGATTTCGGGTCCATGTTCGTACGTTAGTGATTTTATATACATAGATTTTTACATGTTATAAGAATATTCTTTCATTTTAATTTATTAAAGTTAATAATTTTTTTTAAATCTTTTATTTTGGTATCATGTTTTGGAAAGTATAATATCCTAGCCCCTGCGTGCCCAGCACGGCATTGCTCTTGTGGGGTCAGGTGTGATCGCTGCTCACTAACCCCTGTTTATTCCTTCGAATTCCCATTTGGTTTGTGATTTTCGTAGCCTATTGGATAGCCATCACAATGTTGCCAAATGCGACCGAATTCAAATTGCGATGAGATCCAATCGGACTGGTGATTGCTGTGATAAAAAAGAAAAAACAATACCGCTCGCCAACCCCCGGTGATTGCTACACAGTTCCAAAAACGATCGCAATAGCCCATTGTGTTTGTCCGGTGTTATGTTAATTAAATACCTACCAAAAACCAATGTGACATCATTGTCTAATGCGCCCATACTCATATTGCAAAAATAAAAAAGTTACAATTTAAAAAGCAGGAAATGGAATCTGTGATCTTGATAGTGAAGGTCAAATTGGTATTGGTAAAATATAAAAGTTACAGTTATTTACAAAAATTATTTATTTTAAGACAATCATATTTTTAGGTATTGGTCTAATATGAAATTTTTAACATCTTTCAAATCCGTTGAAAGTTTCTGCTTCATCTATCTAGTAGATAGTAAGTAGAACGACATAACTCCAGTTAAAACTTTTTATTTGTTTTGTCTCTGCCATCTTTTCATGCTGTTGCCATTGCACAGAAAACAAAAAAATTAAATTCGTTTAAAAATGTTCTTGATTGAATTTTAAAATTTGACGCGGCACAAAAATTGCAAAAAAATTTGGACTACCTGTGTGCCAAACCCCATTACTGTAAGTGCCATAGATTCATCGGGACTTTGCGTGCAGAAAACAGACATACAAACACTTTCTTTTATAATAGCAGAGATTTAATCCCCTCCTCTGTTTTTGTTTGAAACTAAGTTTTATTTCATAAAATTTCATTTAATATTTTATTATGTTTTTATAATTTTCTCTACACACAATGGTACCAAAAAGTCAGTGCATGCAGCCTTCCAATCTTCAGATGCACTTTCATCTTTTTGCCAAATATTAAAAGCTAGTAAAAAAAAATCATGTAGTTCCCAAAGATCTACAGGTTACAATTTAGGAATTCCTAAATTTAAAATTAATAGTATCATTGATAAATTATTTTACATCCTTTAACTATGTAGTATTTTTGTAATACATGTTTTATATTGTAAAATAATTAACTATTGTCGTTCTAGTGCTCAACATCCAGTCTGATGTTGCGGGTGCAACTTTCATGGCTGCTGGAAGCTCAGCTCCTGAACTTGCTACAGCAATAATTGCAGTATTTGTGGCTAAGGTTTGTTTTCAACTTAGCTCTTTCTATATGATTTAATTGTTTTTATCATGCCGACCAATTGGTCTAGTGGTTAAGGTGTTTACCTCTGGATTGGAAGGTTCCTGGTTCGAATCTGGGATCAGGGCATGGATATAAATTGTGCTGTTCTTTGTTACGGGTAATTATGGTCCTCCCACTGGGTGCTCCTTCACAAGTGGCCATCACTTCCGGCCTTGTAGTGGCCAATGATTAAATTCATAAGTGCCCGGCATTGGAAAAAAATTTTTTTTTTCAATATGGAACTATTGATTTTTAAAAGGTTATGCAATTGATATTGGTCTTTGTTTATCCACATTTTTCTTAATATAAAGTTTTCTGAGTAACTTATTTTTTAGTTTTCTGTTTGAGTTTGAATTCATTAAATTTATTATTTGTCAAAATATATTTTACCTGTATTTGTTCGACTATTTGGAACAAGACAATTTTTTTTCATGTACTTTGATGTTCCCCTTTGAGATTGATTCTGGACTGTCGGCAATAGCTTGTTGTGTTGCTCCAGTGTGATGTTGATTCAACTACCTACCTTTCTTTCATCACATGCATTAAATTATAATTTTACTTTCTGTCTGTAACACATGTAGAGTTCTGATATAGGTGATGAATAATATACACTATATGGACAAAAATATTTTGACACTGCATGTTTTTCAGAAAAGTGTTTTATTATTCTATTTAGTAACGGGTAGGCCATTCTTTTTACTTGTATTACACCTGCAACACGTCGCGGCATACTTTCCACAAGGTCTCTGTAAGTCTGGCAGGAATAACTCTTCATGCCTCTTGCAGGGCTGTAAGAAGAGATTTTTGCAATGGGACTGCATTGTAGTGTTGTACTCGTCGCTCCAGTTGTTCTCACGAGTGCTTGATCAGATTAAGATTGGGGCTTTGTACAGGTCAGTCAAGCAAATTCACCTCATTTTCAGGAAGCCAGTTCAGTACACATTTTGCAGTATGACTCGATCCTGTAGCAAGTAACCATCATCGCCTTAGTATTGCCATTGTATAGGCAAGGCCAAATCATCCAGAATGTTGAGGTACACTTCAGCATTCATAATATGTGATGAATAATTCCGGATACATAAAGCAATGGGCTAGTCCTAACCT
Source organism: Metellina segmentata (assembly GCA_947359465.1). NCBI lineage: Eukaryota > Metazoa > Arthropoda > Arachnida > Araneae > Tetragnathidae > Metellina > Metellina segmentata. Next base: position 57,773,662 of record OX375881.1, read on the forward strand.
GGAAAAACAACCCCACACTAAAATGGATTGTCCTCCTAATTTCTGCTGTGTCCGAATACTTTTGTCCATTTAGTGTATATTCTGATCTAAAAATTTGTCAAAATAGTCCTAAAGTTTGTAAATTGTCTTGTTGCTGCATACTTTCTTGTTTGGTTTATAATATTTAATATATGAATATTTCTTAGGATGATATAGGAATTGGTACCGTAGTCGGGTCTGCTGTGTACAATATTGCATTTGTAATTGGAATATGTGGCTTATTTGCTGGGCGAGTAAGTAATTTAGTATTTCAATATTTTATGGCAAATGGTAAATATATTTCTCATGACTATTTTACTAAACGATTTTATTAAATTAATTTTGATGGTCCTTCCAGTGACTTGGTGGTTAAACAAAAGATTGACTAAAGTACTGTTAAGAAACCGGGAAACTGAAAAGCTTGTTTATAAGTGTAATGAGTTTCTTCAGGATAACATAAATGCTTACGAGCTTCCCCAAAGTTATGTAATACTTAAGGTGTCATATGATCCATAATCTGTTGTTGGAAAAACAAATTCTTAGTTGGATCTAAATTTATCAGTAATTTAGATTATTTTCTTTTACATATTTACTATCTATTGGTGCTTTTTTTTAAAACTCTAATGAAGGAATGCTTGGTGTGAAACATGTATTGGATCTAAAAACTAGCACAGAAATTCTGAGATTTATATAAAATGGAATTTGTTTCAGGTTATTTATTTAAATTGGTGGCCCATGTTCCGTGATTGTCTTTTTACTTAAGTGTAATGAGTTTCTTCAGGATAACATAAATGCTTACGAGCTTCCCCAAAGTTATGCAATACTTAAGGTACCATATGATCCATAATCTGGTGATGGAAAAACAAATTCTTAGTTGGATCTAAATTTATCAGTAATTTAGATAATTTTCTTTTACATATTTACTATTTATCGGTGCTTTTTTTTAAAACTCTAATGAAGGAATGCTTGGTGTGAAACATGTATTGGATCTAAAAACTAGCACAGAAATTCTGAGATTTATATAAAATGGAATTTGTTTCAGGTTATTTATTTAAATTGGTGGCCCATGTTCCGTGATTGTACTTTCTACTTAATCAGTATATTGGCTTTGCTCTTTGCCTTACGAGATGAATGTGTTACATGGTGAGTTAATATGTTGCTCTGTTCTTAATTGTCACATGCTAATTCAATTTAGCTAAGTTTAGTTTGATTAAAAACAAACTTGAACTGTCTTTGTTGATTGGAACTAGTTTCAAAATATAATCTTTAAAGTAAATGCTTCATTATGTTTTCACTTTTAAGTTTCCTGATTCAAAACTCAAGAATTAGATCTGGCTTGTATTGTGTCTATGTAGTACATTACTGTAATAAAAATTGTTATTTTATAAAGTTTTAAATTCACATTTACTGTTAGAAATCAGCTTTGTAATTGAGCTGAATAAATATGTCATAGCACAACATTTTGTTTTGAGACATTTCTTTATTCTTAGAAAATAGTAAAAAAAAATTTAATTACTAAACTTATCAAAAGAATTTCATTATTTTCGTATCTTGTGAATGGTTTGTCTAAAGTAATGATATTCATTTATTAGAACTGGAAATCAAAACTTAAAGAGATGTTCTATTGATTATCACAACATCAATACATCACAACCTTTTCTAATTTGTTTTGCACATACTTAGCCTAAAGTTATTAGAATTAATGTGAGCAGAATAACCTGCTATTGCAATTTGTGTTGAGTAGCATGCTTTCAAAATTTAAACTTTCAGTATTTTATATATGTAGTTACTTTGATGTATTCTTTCTCAGTATGATAAATTTATAATACCAATTAATTAATTAATAATACTAAAGGTATTGATACCAAAACTCTTAACTGAAAATGAAAGTATAATACTTTAAGTTCCTTTTCCTCAAATTATCTTTATTTCATTTTATATTTTCAGGGTTGAATCTGTCCTTTTCCTTATTCTATATGCTATTTACATAATATTTATGTTTTTCAACCAACGAGTTGAAAAATGGATGAAGAGTTTGAGGTGTTTGTCTCATTTTGGGAGTCAACCTTCAGATCCCATCAATGGAGTATCTTACCATCCATTACCGGATATGTCACTTAATTATTTTGAGAATAGTTCCAGTGGAAAGTCAACTGAAATATCTAATTTAGGTAATATTTGTTACATCATCAATGATTTTCAAAACGTGTTTTATTTATTTTTTTTTTAATTTTTTTTTAGCTTATGTATTCATTTTGTAAATGTGTTTTTAGAAAATGTACTTCAGTGTGGCCCAAAATTTTCTCCTCTCAACTCCCTATTTCGACCTAATTGCCTTCGTATATTTGTATTGCATTTCATGGCATTAACTTGTATTTTACCTGGATTATTGACGTTTCCCAAAATTTTCTCTTCTCAACTCCCTATTTCGACCTAATTGCCTTCGTATATTTGTATTGCATTTCATGGTATTAACTTATTGTATTTTACTTGGATTATTGACGTTTCAGCTTGTCTACTGTTGCACCATAAAACCCTATTCAACCAACAAACCTGGATATTTAACCAAGTTTTGAATTACGCAAACTAAGCTAACTTCAGCATATCACAAATCTGCTACACGAATGCTATAACTAAAAAAATTCAGGGTTTTTTAATGATTATGAATGCCCTATCTTGTATCCATCTCTTGCGAGATTTTCGCAGCTCTAATCATGAAAGTGTCAAAGGTCATATTATCCACTATGTTTTCAAAATTTTGTAAATGCTTGTAATGTTTTTATCTGTTCTGGTACTTTTGCATCAGAAGTGCGATACACTTTTGATTATTTTTGTACAGTTGGTTCTAGCTCAATCTCCATACATCTCTGCTTGCCTTATTAGCAAACATTTACCAGTTAGTTGCAGGTATCTGCCCCTTATATCCACGACAGATATTGAAATGGGCTTTGTATGAAATCTGGGTACTTTAGAAATACTTTTGATGTACATTATGGAAGCAATTGGATCTTATATTTGCTTGTTTAATAGTTCTGCCCTATTTGGCATTACTTCTGGTGCATGTAGGGGTGGGTTCACATTACATCTCACTGACATTCAAAGTGTAACCCATTTTTATGTAGGTGAGATGCACTCCAGATTGACAATCATGCTTCCTTAACCCTCGATTTGAACCAGGAATTTTTCACTCAAGAAGTCGGCACCTTGACCACCAGCTCAATAGGCTGGTTCCTATTCAGATGTCATAAAACGACATTGCATATAAATATTTCACTTAGGAGAATCCAATTGATATTGAAACACTTGATAAGAAAACTTGGGGGGGGAGGGGTTCGACATGTAATATTCATTGACTACATTAACAACTATTCATTGGCAACTATGCAATTTCTTATGGGCGGCTTTTGTTGTGTGATTATGTTTGTATAATTTATTATTGTTTAATGTTTAACGATATTGTATTATTATTTTTATATTCAACAACATAATTAGAAATTTGCTATTAAAATATATTTAATTATTTATAATTATAAATTGTGTCTGCCTTTTTTAAATGTGTTTGTAGGCTAAAAGAGTAAGAATATTTCTATTTATTTTTCATTATTCAAGTGACAATAAGAAGAAAAAAAATTTTTTTGCTATATATATATTTTTTTTCGGTGTACTTTCTTAACATTTCACATGGACACTTATTTTCAGATTTTTCAAACATAGAACCTTCCCTACCTCCTACAGAAGAAGAAGAGAGCTCTGTTTTCTCTCCTCCTGGGGGAAAGTGCCGGAAAATGATTTGGGTTTTGTCTCTTCCTCTTTTGATTTTTTGTTATTTCACCATTCCTGATTGCAGGAGAAAAAAGTGGGAGAAGTTATTTTTTATCACATTTTTGTCCTCTTGTATTTGGATTGGTGCTTTATCCTACATACTTGTATGGATGATAACTGTTATTGGCAAGTTTATGATTCATTTGTTATATAGTCATATACTTTTACTAAATATTTTTTTACAAGATGCTAAATATTTTATTTACTATTGATAAAATACAGGGTGGTCATAAAATAACACACTTTAGAGGCATCTGTAGCTGTATCAAACTTACAGAATGGACCAAATTTGATATTGAGACATTTGAAGACATAAAGTACATGTCTTCATTAACAAAAAATATTAGTACCTAAAATTGTCAATAGGGAGACATTTGGCATTGTTGGAGTCAAAAACAAACATTTTCATTTAGCAGATACATTTGTTATGTAAAGGTTTGACTAAGTAAGCAACAACCTTGCCATTAATTCCAGCTGTTTATGTGGTGCATTGCAATAAAAAACTGACAATAGACCCACAAATTAAAACAGATTCCACTCACAACAAACATTTTTATTTATAAGACTTTAATTCACCAGAATCTGTTTCCCCTTGGTCACATAGACTAATTTTATGTATAACAAATTGCATTCACTGTGCTGCATCCTCTACAGTTTTATGAGTGGGGTTAGATGTTCTGAACAGACTGTTTTAAGTCCTCTTTCAAGACGTTCAGGTTTGGAATGCTACCAGCATACACAACATACATCAGGTATGCCACAAGCTACATAGAGCAACGTCTGGGGTGCTAGCCAGCAATTCAATCAGAAATAACTGACTCATAACCCTCTAATTATTTAAATGCTGGCATAATTTTGCATAATTCATATTAGCGAGGTTCAATGCAAATGTTTGTCAGTTTTCGACTCCAGCGGTACCAAATTTCTCCTATCGGTGATTTTTGGTACTGAATCTTGTTTGACAGAATACATCTTCCCATGACTTCAAAAGTCTCAATGCCATATTTGGTTCGATTCCAATTATTAAATTTAGCTACAGTTGCATCCTAAGAGTTAACATTATTATAAAGCCACCTGTACATTAGGTTAACTTTATATCTACTAACATAAAAAAGGTGTGAAGAAATTATAAAAATATTAACAGAATTGTGCATAGCATCTGTTTGTCCTTGTACACATCTATTGATGGCTATGTCTTTACTCACATTTCATACTTTGTTTTAATCGCTTTACTATACATTGCATACAATACATATAAAATTATATGAACTTTTCATGCCTCCAAATGTAAAGCAACATTTTTTGTTCTTTATTGGTCTTATGCTCACTTATAATAAAGTGTTCACCTCATGCCACAATTCACATCCCATTCACCAGGACAGTTTGATATTTTCTAACACATAAACTCTAAACCAAAATCACATTTCGCTCACTCCTTTCAACAACATCATATCTCAAAAATCAAGATTTTTCAGGAGAGTGATTTTAAAGTTTAAAAGTAGAATAAAATGTGTTAAAAATAAATATTACTTCTCTCTAGTGGCTACATATTGAGCAGTAAGATATGACGATATTGCAATGATATATTACTCCTTCAGGGCTTTCTGAAAACAGGCATAACTAAAAGTCGGTGAGTTGTGACATTGTTAAAAAGAGAGTGAGGGATTTGTCCATGTTTTTTTTTAAATCTACTTTTCACTGTCTTCTGCAGAATTTCATAGTGCCATGAGATCTTTCATAGTTTTAGCAATATTATGCAGTTCTATAGCTCAAATCAAGCATATTTAAACTAAGAATCAAAATATCATAGTGGTTGGTTTAAATTATTTATATCTGCTTTTGTCCTTCGTCAATATACAAATAATGTTATTTCTGTGCCACATACATTAGTGAAAGTTTCATTGCTTGTATTAAAACTCAAATATTTTATTACTGATTCTTCAACTTTTTCTAATTTTTATTCAAAGAATTTTGTATGAACCCGAAATTAGTTATCATGTATCAATTTATATTATATTAAGAAAGATTTTCATTATGAACTGTATAAAACTGAATTTAATTTCTTTATTTTGTTAATTAATACCACTGTCAAATTTAGTTACTCAATCACACTACCAGTTTATAGTGCGTATGAATGAATAATTTGATGACTATACAAGTACGATTGGAATAAATTACTAAACTGTGTCACTAAAATTGAATACTATTTTTTTCAGGTTTCACTCTTCATATAAAGGATACCATTATGGGTTTAACCTTTTTAGCAGCTGGGGCTAGTATACCAGATGCGATATCCAGTCTCCTGGTTGTACGAGATGGTACCATCATGATTTTATTTCTTAACCAATTATTTATACCTGCCAATTGCCACAAAATGTCCGTAATCCAGCCTCCAATAGTTTTGCATAGAACTACTGAAAAGATTCGAAAATGATTCTTTTAGTTAATTGTATTCAAATCTATATTTTTATTCGACTAATTTTTATAAAATTACCTGGTTTGTCACATGTTAGGTACTTTATTTCATTATGTTTAATAAAGAAATTAGTTGGTTGTATCGAGGACACAAATAAGTTTTGTAGGAGGTTTGAACAAAATGATTTATTGTGAACTAGCCGGGCTGCGCCGGCTAGCGCTCGGCGGTGTGTAATAGGGCTTTTTTAAAAAAACTTTTTTAGACACCGTAATTAAACATGTTTTGATTTGTATATTTTATTTATTTTTATGAGACAATTCTTAATCTTTGCGTATTCAATCAAATATTTAAGGAAAGTTGGTCGAAATATACATATACCACTACAAAATTACCCATGTCTAGTGATATTTTGCAGGAAATGGACATATCATTAAATTCTAACTCCTAAATAATATTTCTGCTATAGGTATTATACCGGAACACATAATGCAAACAAAAATTCCAATCCCTGAAAAAATGCAAAATTCTGAAAAAAAGACACGTACGTATCTATTCAAACGTGTTGAATTTCGACTTCCTTTGACAGCAAGAATTCAAAATATCTGGGTTATTTTATTTACTTTGATTGTTGCCATTCGACGATACACAAATAACGTCGATTTCGGGTCCACGTACGTTAGTGTTTTATATATATAGATATTCAACAATTAATTTCCAGTTTGAACCAACAATGCATTTTAATATTAATACTGAGGGATACTTTTATTGATTAAAGATATATAGTGATAAAGAACGACATTTTATTGATTAATGATAAAGTGATTGTAGCAATTAGATAGGTTTTGACTATCACCACTTACACAGTCCTCACTCCATGCAATTCAAAGTAATACTGGCCCATAGCTCATCCAGCACTAGAATTTTGACACCTTGTGGACCCATGCTCAGTGCATCTGCACTTCGTCCAATGGTCGTATTAGGAACAGACATCCTTTGTCTACATGACGCTATATTTATCCTCTGGATGTTTCTTCTAGTTCTGAAATTTTATATTTATTTAAATTCTAATAAATCATTCAAAGTTCTGCTTATGCATGATTGTTGTCTAATAGTAATCGTAGCATAGTTGGTAGCGTTTGAACGACATCACCACACTGTCCTCACTTCATGCAATCTAAACTGACACTGGACTAAAGCTCTCCCAGCATAAGAATTTTCGACATATATCACATCATTCCCCGCATTCTGTATGTCTGCAATGTGTGGTCCAAAATTCATGTCAGGTAGACATGCTTTGTTTCACAATGCTATATTTATCTTCTATTTCTAAAATCATAAGACAAAGCAGTTGTAACGCTCGACTTTTCATACATGCCCCCAATACTGTTTAGATTTCAAAGACGTAGTCACATCAAACACAATAATTTTTAGCCATTTTATAAATTTAGTTAAGTTTCTATTCTACAAGTATGTTTTGCAACCTTCTCCTTTTTGTGAATAGTTTTGAGGAGCAATGCAAATTTATAAATTTCCTTAGAAAAATATCTCTAAATATTTAGCAGTTTTTCTAATAAGTTTTTTAAGCTATTCCCATGAAATTGTTTAACATTGCGAATCTGTCATGACAAACAATCTTAAGTTGGAAAATAATTTGTACACTTTTGGAATTATATAAATTCTGCAAGTGTCTATGATTTTGTTAGTGATTAGCATCACCATTTAATGACAGTAGATAGTGTGGTGCTCCTAATTCACCTGGAGATGAATACTGTAGTCACTTTTCGGGTGATCAGAGTATGAGTAAGTTTGAAATAAATAATTATAGATTAGCACATTTTGATTGCACACATGGATATTGTAAGAAACATTTTGACATTTATAAATATATCAAGGACGATGCAAAACTACAAAGAACACTGGTCAAATTTCTTTTTCAATTTCTTTTCCTCCAATTCTTCCAAATTTTTTGTCACATTCTAATATGGTTACAGTTTGCACATGCATAGTTAAAAGTACATTCGCTAACATTATAGTTTGTTGTGCATATCTACAATTATAAAAGGAAGTGTTTCTGTGTCTCTATCTGTATGTAAGCAGTGTCCTGACAAATCTGGCATTTACAATAATGAAATTTTGCACACAGATAGTTCTAATTTGTTATGAATTTTGTGTTCAGCCCAAATTTTTAAATTTAATGTAGAACATTTAAAATTAATTTATTAGTTTTTTCCTCCTTTCTTCTTTTTGTGAATGTGACTTCGTAGCTTCCTAGATTGAAGAAAGGAAAGGATTTTACGTTTTTCGACCTTGGAACAGTGCCAAGTTATAACGGAGCTGACATCACATTGAAAAAGGACAGATTCATCGGTTTTCGTCCTATTTTTTCTTCTTAACAGATTTCCAACTCTAGCGTGTTTGATTATAACTTTCTTGCTAGTGATTTAAACTTTATCAGGGACAAAGACTATTTTAGGTTTTCTATCTTCGTGATCAATAAAGATAGAGTGAAAATTTCAAGGGATTTGAAATCTGCAAAAAATTTTACACTAGATTGATACTTTAAATGTGATTTTCTTTAAATAAATAATTTTTCAATTGTAACCTGTGTCATGTCGGGTGGAGGTGCGACTCATTTTTAAAATTATTGTTTTCAGAATTAGTAAGATTTAATGTGTCCAGCCCAATTGTTAAATTTTAATCTAAAATATTTTTTTAATAATTTATTGGCATTTATTTATCACCAGCCACTTTGAGGCCATTGCAGTGTTGCCTGTGGTGTTGGTTTATGAGGCAAACCAAATGGGAATGCGTAGTACTCACCGGGGTTTGAGGGCTTTAGCGAGCAGTGGTCACACCTGACCCCCTGAAAAGAACTGTCACGGGCAATGCCGTGCTGTTCTCATGGTGGCTAGTAGAAAATAATATCAAGACAACGTTTACAACTACGCTAGTAACAATTGTATGTGCACAATAAATATTCAATAAACAGAGAGAATTGCACATACTCACAGAACTCATTAAAACTATAGTTTAATAAACGCTTACATGTAGATTGTAATTAATGATTATTTTTCTGGGTGTAAAAAAATCATAATTTTTTTTAAAAATCAATTAATTTGATTTTTTTAAATTTAAATCGGACTATTTTGATTCAAATCAGATTATTTTATTTAAATTTCTGCAGGCTCTATACATTGTTTTTATAATAATTATTTGTATAAATTAATTTTGAGTTTGTGACATGGTAAATCAATATTTACTTAACATTTGTTTAACTTTAAAAAACAAGTTGACATCCTACATAGTTTTTCTTGAAAAACTTACATCATCATGTTAACAAATTTATCAGTAGGGTAAGTGACAGACCTAAACTATAGTCTGAGAAGTAGAATAGAGAACAGAAATAATCAGTAAATATAGTAAATTCTGATAATAAAACTGCCTAGCAGCAACAATAAATGGATTTTCACTTAGTTTTAATTCATATTGGATCTTTCTTTTTTCCTGCTGACATTTTAATGGCTGTGTGTATCTGAAAATGTATATTTCTACTCTTTAATCTCTACTGCACACCACAAGAATAAGCTAACACAGGGGTTCCCAAACTTATCCAAGTGGTGGCACCCTCAAGATAATTATAATTTTCTCACGGCACCCCGTCATCATGTAATATTTATCTGTGGTATATTATTACATATATATATATACATATTTCATATTAGTACCACTTTGAAAAAGAAATTAGACAAGTAAGAACATAAACATAATTAATGCAACTAAATATTTAAAATTTACACACAAACACTTTAATTTTACTTAATAAGAAAACATAAGTTGGTGAAAATATAAATAAAACAAATAAAATTACTTTCATCATGCTCTTGGTTGAGGAGTGAAACGATTTTTGATGAGTGACCTTAACCCTTTTTTCTGTTGCTTAGAAGTAGCTTAGATTGGAGGTTACGGGTGCTTTGCAGCACCTCTCTTCTTTTTCTATGTGGCACCCCAGGGTGCTGCGACTCACACTTTGGGAACGCCTGAGCTAACTGACAAATGCCTCAAAAACTTTACTTCCCACTTTTTTTTCAGCTAATAAAATCATTCACCCTTTAGTTTATAATTTGGAGTCAAACTGTTGCATACTTCCTTTAAGTGTTTATATTATGAGTGCTGTTAATCATGAATGTTTATATATTACTCTTCCTGGCATTAAGATTTATGATGTCAAGTGTGTTTACATTACTGTTTCCAGTATATAGTATATTCTAATAAGTATAATATGCAGAAATGGATTCAGTTCGCGTTGAGCTGGGTGTAGCCGTTAGTGCTGAAATCACAATGAGTGCAGAAAAATTAAAGCATTTGACCACTTGTGTGATTTTTCTATGGTGTATTTACTTAGTCATAAAAATGTAAGATTAGTTGTGATTTAAATCTTAACACCCTGCTATTTTTATAATGTATTTTTCCCTCAATGAAATGTTTAGCAGAATTTTCTTACTAGGTATATTTAATTAAAATATTTATGATCTATTTCCATAATTTACCTTATTAACATATATTTTTTGTTGTAGGATTTGGAGACATGGCTGTTTCAAATGCAGTGGGAAGTAATGTTTTTGACATTCTTCTTTGCCTCGGTTTGCCATGGTTTGTACAAACCGCGATTGTTGATCCTGGTTCTACAATAACAGTTAGAAGTAGAGGTGAAGAATTTTTCACTACTTAATTAATTTATATAGTTTGTAACATTGTCTGTAGTTAAGAATTTACAGTGATAAAAATGAATTTATTTTATTTTATGAAATAATAAATTTTTTTATGTGTATTACTAGGTCTTACTTATTCAACTTTAACCTTGCTGCTGACAGTAGTATTTTTGCTTTCGGCTACACATTTCAATCGTTGGAAGCTAGATAAGAAATATGGCACTTTTCTTCTCGCCTGGTATGGAATTTTTATGGTAGTTGCTGTAATTTATGAAAGCAATTTACTTGGGAATTACAGCATTCCTACTTGTCCTAGTGACTTTTAATTAAAAATGAGCTTGTAGGAATTATGGTTACCTTTTTGATGGGGAATGTATTGATTTTGTGATATCTTTTACATCTGCAAAGAATCGTTAGTTCTTTGTTCTATCCATTTGTGGCAATTCTTGGGAAATAAATCCATGCAATGTTCAAAGTGGAATTTTGTTTTCTCATTGTATATGGTTTTACTCAATGAAATTTCAACTTTGATATAAAAAACCCAGGAAAACAGTTTTTACCGATAAATTCAGTATTAGCATTTGGTTTATTATGGTTATATAGTTTATATATGATTTTATATATTGAGTATCATATTTGTAAAATACTACCAAATTTGATTGGGTATAAAATTCTCCACTCTTAAACCATAACTTTCAATGAAGTTTCATTTGTTATAATTGTTGTCAACAGTATTTTATAAAATTTCATTCAGAATTTTTATCAAAAATTATTTTTGTAAAATTTATTAAACACAACATTATAGTATTTGTAACATTTAACCAATAATATTAATACTAAAATCTTAATTTTCAAGAATAATTCATAATATATTACGCATAAAGAATTCAATCAACAATGTGCTTACCTTTTTGTGAAATCTTATTAAGAGTTTATTTATTATTATGTTTTAATAAAGTTTTATGTAATTCCATAAAGGACAAATTTGAATTGGAAAATTCATTTTGAAAGCGTACTTCCATTCTAGCTTTGATGTTTATAAAAAGGTTTAAACACAAAAATAAATTCACTTTTTGTTACATTTTCGGAATTTTTTTTTTTTTGTTATCAATTCATCTTAGTTAAAAATTAAAGCGATGTGTATTGATTAATACTATAAGCTTTGAATTGTAACTAACTCTGTATAATCCTTATACTTCCAGAATTAAGTTTCATAATTGTAATAAAAATCATACTGTAATACAATCAAAGCCATAGATATTACATCGCATATAAATTAAATTATATTGATGAGACAATATCTATGGCATTTATACTATAATTTATGTGTACTAGCTGTATTGCTCATGGAAATTGTAGAGTTGAAAGTGAAATTCTGCTAAAATACTTTTTTATTCTATACATTGAGTCTAAATTTTCAGGATATTAGGTTTATAGCTTATGAATCCAAAGTGTGTGTGTTCCAACTAAGTCATTTTTTCTTTGTGCAATTTATATATATATATATATATTTTAGAAAAACTTAGTAAGTTTAGCTTAATGAATGGAATACTTCCCCTTCGTTTCCTCAGAACTCTTTGTTTGTGTTTCACTTGTAAGCCAGCAATATGTAGATAATGATAGTATGCAAATAATATTTACCTGTTTCTTAACAGACAAGACTTTCTTGAATATATTGTCCACTCATGTAAACAAACCAACACAATGTGAAGCAAACAGTAACCATTACCATCAAATGGATTCTTTTGAAAACAAATTTATATTCCTACTTATATTCTCAAACGATATTTAAAATTTTAAGCAAAAATTAATGACACATTTTCTTTTCGCAATGTGTTTTTAATGTCACAGTCTGCTCTGTTAAAGCACTGTGTCAAGTGGTATTTGTGATTTTTAGGTTTCACTATTTACCAAGGATACTTGTCCTGATTATTAATCTCACTAAAATTTATATTTTTTGTAATTTTATCTTTACATTTCTGAATGTACACCCGTCAAAAAAAAACACGGCTCACCCGATTGCAATTGCACAATTTAGATGACAGAACAAAACGGAAGGTAGCAATCGATAAAGGTGAATGTTTTCTACAAATACCAATATTTAAAATTTGTCTAAGGGGTCGTCTTCATATTAAATTGGGTGCTTGCTCCTATATCTTCAATATGAACTGCCATCTTTTATCACAAATTTGGATTCTACACACAATTTCAGGCGGATTTGATGATAAATACTGAAAAAAGGCGTAAAATTGACCGAGTAAATCCATAAAAACCATTGAGGAAGTGTGTAAATGTTCAAAGTTCAATCACATTATAAATATTAATAAAGATGTGCAGTGGCCGTCGCAGTCAATGACCTGTTGTAGGCGCCTCGGTATGGAGTCCATTAAGATGGTGACAAAGTCAGAATCCATTCTGAGTGAATCCCAGGATCTGTTCGTGGAAATTTATGTTTTCACTTTGTGAACAATCCCTGATAATGATAATAATCATCGAATTTTGCAAACAGTCTCACTGCGCTACTAATTATGCACATGATGAGCTGAAATTTAGAATTCCGATGTTTCAGTAACAGTTGAATCACATGGAATCAAAATTCGCTCAGGTTTCTATTCATAATTGTTGTGAATATTAATTTCATAATTAATAAAAAAAAAAAATTTAGTTTGATAATTAAAATGTTTATGGATTGTGTTTGGGTTTTTGTGTAGCAAAGGATGGAAAAAAAATTTCCAAAGAAAATTAATGTTTTTAGCAAATATAACAAAAAAATATGAAACACCAATTTTATATTAGGAGATCTAATTTTCAAACCCTTACAAATTAGTGAAAAATCCAATTAAATTGATGAACTTTTTTTTATTTCCGACTGAAATTGTGTGTAGAATTCAAATTTGTTTTAAGAGATGGGGGTTCGTATTGAAAGTTTCGGAGCAAGCACCCAATTTAATATGAAGACGGCCCCTAGACAAATTTTAAATATTGATATTTGTAGAAAACATCCATCCCTATGGATTGCTACCTTCTGTTTTGTTCTGCGATGTAAATTGTGCAATTGCAATCAGGTCAGTCCGGTTTTTTTTTATGGGTGTGCAATGTAATTTGTTCATACTTTCATGAAACATTCTAAAAACAACAAATACAGCTTTATCAAAAATATTTCTGCAAGTGCAGATTTCTCCAATTCCTGCAAAATTAAACTATGGGTTTTCTCTGTATTTCTTATACAATATTAGAATTTACAGGGATATGATGCACACATGTGATAGTTGTTGAAAGGTAAATATACATGTGTATAGTAAAAGAAAACAATGATACATAAATAACCAAATTGATATTAAATTATTCAAATTTAAATGAAGGCTTACAACAGCTATGTGAAACTACACTCATGTCTATGAACACAACACTGCTGGCATATTCAAAATATTATGTTTTGCAATTAGTATATGCATATTGCTATGAATTAATTTGTACACATATTTCCATTGATTAATGTATACATATTACCATTTATATACATTCTGAGCACACACTTGTTGATACTTGCACTTGATAAAGAGTTTTATTCGAGTTTAATATGCAAAATACTATAAAAATCAATGAAATTTTCCCATAATTTTAATCTAGTCATTAGTTTTTGTGGAAATGATTTTTATTGTAAATCTCTCTTCCTTACACTCAACATAGGTGCATCTTAATTATTTGAAATTCATATTTTGATAAGTAACTTATAATTTCGGAATTGTTATTACAGAAATGAAAGGTTACTGATGATTTGTTGAATTTAGTTAACACTCAAAACGACACATTGTTATGTAATTTTTAAACTCACTCAACTTCATTGAAGGCTGAAGGAATTATACTATGATGTTTTATAAATTTAGTTCCTCGTGTGTTTAGAAACTTTAGTCGACACTTTCAAAAAGTTTGTAAATTTATCCACTGTATAATATAGTCGATATACAGAAGTTAACTATTTTATGAGGTCTGAACAATCCCACATTTCAATGCGTGTAAAGAAATGTATGATAGTTAAAAAGGGAATTTATACAGGTTCTCCTAAACTCAGCAATTGAATCAAGGTGATATGCTTTCCTTTTAATGTATGGAAAGATTCAAAATTAGCTTGAAAAGGAAGATCCAATTTAAAGAACATTTATATGAATGAAAACAGCTTATTTACCATATCCAGACTTTAAATAAAATATAAACTGCATGTGATAACTTGTATGCATTGTTTAATACTTAACCCTCATGATAGTTTATCTTCACGTCGAAAATTGCATTGTAGTGGCCAACCTCTGATACTTTGATCTTCATTCCCTCTGGGAGTAATACAGTAGTTTTGTCTTGACGCTGTATCTTGTCACAAGAAAAGCTGATTACATTGTGCTGGATGGCACATTGAAATCATTTGGAGGGTAAAGCAGAAAGGGAACACTAACTAATATTATTTACTAATACTGTATTTGTAAGTCAATGTAGTCACTTCCCCCCCCCCAATTACTGTAGCTACTTTAGGTAATCTGAATGTAAATCATTGCAAATACATCACTGTTTAAAAGAGCCATTATTTGAATCTTTGAAAAACCATGTGAGATGTATCTTGTCTGCATTTTATATTCTTGCTAGCATTTTTATATTAATAACTATTATACATTAATTAGTATTAGTTACAATAAAGTTGTATCATGATGTTCTTCAGATTGCTCTTCCGTTGTTGGAATATTTGCTCAAGGTTATTTAGTTTTCAGATCTTTACTAAACAAGCGTCTTGTAAAATCTCGATTGATCAAAATTTATGTAATGTTTTAAGATTACACTTGTGATGGAATTTATTTACTGTGATACCACATTTAGTATACTTTTAAAATGTGATATGTAAATTACTCGTGCTTTTTGTGCAAGGTTTGAATTCAAAGATGTGATTGTTTGAATTTATATTATGCTGATCGTTACAAGTGTTGCCTCTGTGATTGTGTCTTGTCATTATAAACTTGTCAAGTTATACTGATTCTTCTAAGGAATATTGGGAATTAAATTTATTCATATTATCCTTGATATATATAGACTTGCATACTGAAACTGGACCTGGTGTTGTATTGCATACATCAGATATTTCCAAACCTTTCAACAGTGTATAATACATGTGGTATATTAAGTGAATTTCGTGAGAAATTGTTAAAATTTAATATAAGATATTGTGACATACTTTTAATTTTATTGCAGAAATGTAATGGAAAGGGGATTTGTACACAGCAAAATACTTAAAATATAGATAAAAACCACTAAAATCATGTGGCGTAGATACAAAATGTGTCAGTGGTCCACAATTTTAAAATGAAATTAATGACTGTTAAAATGTGCCATGCAAAAAATATTGCATTTTTTTTTAAATCTTACAAATAAATCAATGTAATTTTGATTGCTACAAAATTGTGCTATTAATTACATGCCTTTTTTGTTTCAAAGTTGCTTTATAAAAATTAGTTTCAAAACAATTTATGATACTTTGCAATAAAAAAGATTGCTTGAAATTATTCATATTGGTGTAACTTGAACTTATTTGTGAACATGTGTGTCAAAAGTTTGTAACCAAACTGTTGAAATTGAATAAATCTTACTTATTTCAAACCATTTCACCTTATCGATGATATTCTTGCAGTGTACCTTGTCACAGATTAAAAATCGCTGTTCTATGTAACTTGCAAAAAAATTTAACCTGATTGAGTGATAATTGAAGGTTTGGAAATTGATTAGTTTCCCAAAACTAGATATATGTATGAGTTGCTTGAGAGATTAAACTGACTGATTTATGAAATTCAAATTATTCTATTTATTTTGTTTCTCATGAATATCATAAGAAAACAAGTTGTTTCTGTTTGATTTTTTTTCTTTGTGTGTCCTGTTATTTTTTGCATAATTTAAATCATATAACCATGATGGGTTTGGACAAGATTTGTATTCTATTATTTTTATTCAAATTTTGCCATAACTAAAGCATTTAGAACTAGTGTATCAAGTACAACTAACAACATTTTGAAATACATCGAGATAAAGTTTCTTCTCGTGTGTACTTTTTCTACTCGCCATGATTTACTTCTGCCATTTCTCGAGAACCAAAGCAACTACGAATTTCATTCAAAGATGCATTAAAAAGATTCAACTTCAAAGAGTTCGAGTGTGTGATTATCAGAGTTTGGCCACAAAGTGGACTTGATCCACTCCAGTTCTGAATGCCTCAATTGTTTGATAAAGAAATGCAAACTCTTCATTGGCTTAGGTATATAATCAAGAATCAATATCGTTGTGTTTTAGAGGTTCTTTGACTATTTCAATGATACATTTGTAAAATGGGTTCTTTTTTCATAATTTTTTATGTATTCCACATTTTAACTTCCTACTGCTTCCTAAAAAATTGATTTTCCTAATATTAGCAGTATAGCACATGAATCTAGTAATTTATATTCACTAATATGCATTACATGGTATTTTATTCCAAAATTTAGAAATGTAGTCATTTTTTATTCTCTTGCTTACAAAGTACAATTTAAAAATGAACATTTCAAAGCTTTCTAGCTATTCATGAGTACAGTATTGCTGTATGTTTGCTTTGTATATATTGCGTTTCTAGCATTTCGTTTTCAATATTTCAATTTCCTTAATCACAAATTACTTTATTATGTGCTGTATATGTAAAACTGTTGATGTATTGTAAAGTCGACCAATTTCAGTTTTTCCGACCACCTATACGTTTTTACTTATGTGCTAACAATTTGTAATATTATTTTATAAAGGAACATGCAATGCTCTCTATTTAAGCGGCAAACTATTTATTTATTGCATAACGTACGTATCTTTAAGACATTCCA
Organism: Metellina segmentata; assembly: GCA_947359465.1. NCBI lineage: Eukaryota > Metazoa > Arthropoda > Arachnida > Araneae > Tetragnathidae > Metellina > Metellina segmentata. The sequence continues at coordinate 57,791,502 of OX375881.1, forward strand.
TTAAACAAAATGTTTTTGGTTTTTCGTTATAATGCAAATGCTATTGAATAAAAAATTTGCATTTTGCTTAACTGTATTGTTTTAATTGAAAAAGTTCGCATTATGTGTGCTGTTCCATGAAAACTGGTCCCTCAAGGGGTAGTTTCATAGAGAATTCGGAGACATGCATCCGGCAATCATAGAGGAAATGTCCAAACACAAACATCTTTTTTCTTTTCCTTTATTTAGTATTTGCGTTTTGGAAATTTTTACGAAAATCGCAACTATGCTATTTGGTACAATCCATTGGAAGAAATTTAATTTTCCCATATTTTCTAAACCAAATTACCCTTTAGAATGTTCTTTGCTTGTTAATGCAGTAGAACTCCAGTTATCCGGATCAATTGGGACCAGACCCCATTCGACTAATTGGATAATTCACTAAAAAAAGGTTATTTCTTAGTAAAAAACGAATTTTGCTTTAGTTTGTAATGTAATTTTATGAATGAAAACATTTCTGTTTACATTTTGTGCTTGCATACTGTATTAAAAAAGCATCATTGCTTAAACGTATCGGTTGTTTCGCTGTTGTCTTTACTCGTTTTCACCGCCAGGTCTGGCATGTGCTTGAGGATGAGATGGTCACTCAGGTTTCCGCTCCATCCGTTTTAGCGTGTTGCCAAGGCACTCTAAAGACTGCTACACACTAGGCCTATAATTTAGTTGAGTAGCGAGTGATTTTGTAACTAAAGTTGGGACAAAACTATTTAGTCGAGTAGTTTAGTAAAACGATTTAGTGGACTCGATCCAGTCAAATGGATGGTAGGCGGTCGAGTAGTTCTCCACTCACCACTATCTTGCCACTAGACAGGTGTGAACACATCTGTTTAGTAGAGTTCATTAGTTAGTCTTTTATATTGCGCGAGGTTTCTTTCTTGTGTGTGTGTGTTGTTAAAATATGCCTATTACATATGAGTTTTAAATTTTGGAAACAGTTTGCTTGATCGTCTGTCTCGCGGCTCGTTTTCATCGCTGTAATTTAAATTCATTATTTTTCTTTAGTCAATAAGTCTGTTATTTTTAAATGTTTAACATTTTTTATTCTCTTAAAATAACATTTTTATCGGCAACATAATTCGTTGGATACTACGGTCAAATTTGTTGCTGCTTGTGTGGAACAGGAGTGCTTATGGAATGTGTACTCTTCCCTGTACAAAAATAAAGCATCCAAGGCAGTTGCAATCGATGAGTTAGAAAAAGCGATGGGAATAATAGAGTTTCACAAGAAGGAAATCAAACAAAAAATTGAAAACATTAGGAAAGTATTTTGTATTTATTTTTAAACTAACAGGAATTAATTACCGGGCGATGCTCAGGTTGAATTAATTCAATGCTGTTTGAAAAGTGATATAACTTCTCATTTCACTTACGTAAAAGAATGCTAGAGTGGAGTGGTCGTTCACGGTAAGAAGGCGATTTGTCGCCAAATATGGTAACCTTCACCTTTTGCGGATTTCTAGAATATTCAAAATGAAATTTTAAAGTTTCCGTTTGCCGAGGTTGCCATGAAAACCACAATAACCGTAACGAAAGATGGGTTGCCTTAATTTATCGTAACTCGCTACTAGAAGTGCGCCAACAAAAAACGCCGAGCCGTTGCCATCACTCATAAACGTAGAGTGTAGCTGTACCCCGTACACTTAAATGAAGCTAGCATTCTTTTACGTAAGTGAAATGAGAAGTCATATCACTTTTCAAACAGCATTGAATTAATTCAACCTGAGCATCGCCCGGTAATTAATTCCTGTTAGCTTAAAAATAAATACAAAATACTTTCCTAATGTTTTCAATTTTTTGTTTGATTTCCTTGTGAAACTCTATTATTCCCATCGCTTTTTCTAACTCATCGATTGCAACTGCCTTGGATGCTTTATTTTTGTACAGGGAAGAGTACACATTACATAAGCACTCCTGTTCCACATAAGCAGCAACAAATTTGACCGTAGTATCCAACGAATTATGTTGCCGATAAAAATGTTATTTTAAGAGAATAAAAAATGTTAAACATTTAAAAATAACAGACTTATTGACTAAAGAAAAATAATGGGTGGAGTGGTCGTTCACGGTAAGAAGGCGATTTGTCGCCAAATATGGTAATTTTCACCTTTTTCGGATTTTTTTCACATCTGCCGTTTTTGTTATGGCAACCCTATCTGCTGTTACGGAATTTGGCCGCCATCTTGATTTGGCGACAAAAAATTAGTTGGCGACAAACGTCTTACCGTGAACGACCACTCCACCAAAAAAAAATTTCTGACAGAAAAAGAGTTGGGAAATAATTATTTCCTTGGCAACTTTAAAAGTGCGCCAAAACTATCGCCAAGTCCGTTGCCATCGCTCATAAACGTAGAGTGTAGCTGTTCCACATGATACATCTATCTGTATACGCTATTTCATATAATCTTTTCAGCTTCGCTCTTTGCATCATCTTTAGCAGTCGACGCTCGAACACCAACTAAACCGTGTGTGAACAATCACTCACCCACTTGCCGTTTTCTCGTTTAGTAGAGCTACTAAATCATTCGCTACTCGACTAAATTACTGGCCTACTTTGTAGCAGCCTTAAAGCTGACGGTCTCGCGTCTGGTTGAGTAGCAATATCGTCATCTCCCAAGTAATCAACGAGTTCTTCTCTCACACTTTGAATGATTTCATCGTCACTGAGAATTTGGAATCCAGGGTCCGAAGAATCACACTCGCCACGACCAGCCACTCGCATACGTCTCTGCACTGTACACGGAACATCCAGGAATTTCCTTTATGACGTTTCTTATGTCCTAAACTGACACTTCGTCCTCTTTGTTTTTATCACTCCCCGTTAAAAACTTTTGAAACGCGGATTTTTCCGATTTCTTATTTTTCTCAAAGCGATCCGGATAACTGGAGTTCGGATAATGGAGTTCTGTATTTCAATTTGTGAATTTAAGGATATTTTGGATTAAAAAAGTGCTTTGAGGTATTCAGTTTGCTAGAACAGTTTTTCCAAATGCGTTGATCTTGTATAATTCATGCATGTAGAAATTCGTAAAAATTTCCTGATTTAAATATTCATATAGGTTTAAAACGTGTTCAAGTCACTCAAAGAAAATCAAAATAGTTTATACCTTGGACATTAGATGGCGCCACAAAAAAGAATAGAGGATTACATACTCCTTTGAATGCATAATTATTTCTACTCTTATTTGTATCACAAACAAGTGTTCGATTAATTTTTACAAAATCGGGAGAGGGGAACGCAAGTAGGAAAATTAACACCAATTTGCATTGTTCTTCCAGCACCAAAAAAAAAAATTATTTTATGAATATCGAGAATTTCGAATACTATAAAAGGAAGAGTTTGTTTATTTCGCGGCCGCAAAATCCTGACGATCTATGGCACTTACAGCAATGAGATTTGGCATAAAGGTAGTCCAAATTTTTGGGTGACGGCGAAATTTTAAAATTCAGTCTAGAAGGTTTTTAAATGAATTTAATAGTTTTATTCTCCATCGCTTTTTGAAACGGGGAGAACTTTCTCTAAACGCGTGACCTTGCACTCAGGGTTTGGAATCATGCCAAGTTTTTTTCATCTGCAGAACGCTGAGAAAATTATTTATTTCATTTTCGCTTTGATTTTGCACGGACGAATAAATTTCCTGCCAGACGATAAATATTTTAACTGAAGTCGGTTCTTTTGCTATCTCCTAGACCGTTAAAGAGAGTAAAAATTTCAACGGATTTGAAAACTGCGAAAAATTTCAGTTCGGATTGACACCTAAAAATATCAGTTTCTTTAAATAAATAATTTTTTTATTGAATATATCTGCGGAAAATTTTACACCAGATTAATATCTTACATAACGGCGTTTCCCTCCACAAACCAACTCCACGGGCAACGCCGGGCTAGTAATTTATAATTGCGTCGGACCAGTGAAAGGCCAGCGCCTATTTTCCGAACAGACACTTTAATAAACGTGACACCTTTTAAAATTATATATTCAATATCCAAACACGATATGACTACTTTCGGCTTCTGGAGGATTTGTACTGATGGTTGGTAGTTGAATTATTACGCACTGAAGATACAAGTATGAGGGGGGTGCCAACCCAGGTTTTCTCGTCATGTGACCTTGATTCAAAAGTGCAAGGCGTTGTCCTTGGATCTTGCGATCAGTACGACGTTTATTACCTTCCTACCCCTTTCTTGAAAGAATGCAATGCAAGCAATTAAAAAGATCAATGCTGTGCTGGGGGTAGGGCTATACTTACAAAAAAGTGCGTTATTCTTTACCCGAAGCCCTTCATAAGTTGGGGTGAGTTCACTGTCGGGGAAGGTAGACTTGAAAGAACTTAATTTCTTCCATAATTATGTGCTGTAGGATGTCTTTGAGTTTCCATAGAGTCGTACTTTCAGAAAGTACGGCGCTGCAATAAAAAAAATTTAAACACGGAAATAAGCGATTTTTTTTTTTTTTTTTATGTGACACAAGGGCAAGATTTGGCCAAGCAATAGTTTTTCATCAAGCAAATGGACATAAACACACAAGGAAAGTTTAAGGGCCAGTTTACGATTCTGCGTATGTCCAACTGCGTCGGTTGCGTCGAACCAATGATAGAGGAGAACCACGTGATTGACAGATGGGCGGGATCACGCAGCCTCTCTGCAGAGCAACGCAAGGTCCAAATTCTATACTTCATCAGATTCAACTCTCGACGCACATACGCAAGCAAACGCGACTACTTTGACGAATCAAAATCCAGCATCTAATGTTTTGATTCAATCGAGTAATAAACTAAACATCGCCATTACCGAACTTGTTAGCGAGTTGCTGAATGCTGACTGTGGAAGTTTAAAAAACATTATAAAACACTGGGCATGTGTTATGTACGAATTTGACTTCGAAAGAGACGGACAGCTGTTGCAAAGGCCTTGGGAATTCCTTGTAAGTACATGTATTTACACTAATCTTTAATTTGCATTGCAATATGTCTATATTTTGTTTACCTAGTTTCATCCGAAATAATAAAACCTCTTAGTTTATGCTAGTGAAAAATTGTTTTCGAAGTTGATTTGTTGTGTAGCTTTTATTTCAACGTTTATGAGCGATTTTTAAGTTTATTGGCAAATTAAAGTGAGCGATAGAAAAGCGCTGTAGAAATAGCTGTTTATTTTTTATAACTGAAACTATTGTGGTCGTAAACATTTGTGAATGTAGGAAACTTTTGTTGTTTAATTATTCCATTCCACCTCCTCTTTTGACCAATAATTGTTACTTTCCCAACCTCACAAAACACAACACTTGAACTTCTACTAAAGTGCTTAGTTAAGAGGAAATGTACAAAAAACTTCATCTGTTTTTTTATGTGCAAATGTTCTTTCCCTGAGATTGAGGTGCCTTCGTTTCTCGGAGGCTTTACCCACAGTTAGCTACCTGCCAGTTGTAGGCAGCATAGGTTCTATTTCTCCCTCAGTGTATTTCCCTCTTTGGTTTCAGTAAAACCTTTGTGTATGTACATTACTTGACATGTATTCACAGCGCATTTAACGGTGCAGCCAAATATGGCCCTTGCACCGTTGAAACCTAACCAAACCCTGATATTTGTTTTCAGTTTTCCTAGTGATAGTGTTTGATGACCAAAATCCTTCAGTTCGCTACTTTAAACAGAATTATCTTCATTAATTTTTCTACTGATAGTTTTTTGGTTTTAGTTCAAGTCTTATGACAACCCCTATACATAGGCTTTCAACAAAGACTGAAAATTTCTTGGTTTAGTCAGATTAAATTATACTTTCTTTTGCCACATTTTTTTTTTTTTTTTTGTCTTTTTTCTGCATTCAAAGGTTTTGTTGAACGGACCGGCACAGCCAACGAAAGCATTATTTCGATTCACAGCCCGAATAGCCACTGCACTGGAAGAACGAGACTGCAACAAATACCAACAAATTTCCACTTTTGAAAGCTTTACCGCACAATTATGACTAAAAACCAGTTAACCGAAAAGTACCTTCCAAGTAAAATGGGAGGGATTTCTTTGTCGAAAGCAATAAAATCAAAGGAAATTATGCCGCTGCAAACTACCAAATGTAATGGGCTCACTTGAAATCCACTACCCTTGCAAGTCAAAGAAAGTACATGTATTCACATGATAGGTTAGGTTTTGGTTCTCGAACCCGCTTTTCACAAAATAAACTTCCTGATGCTTAACACAAGGAAGAACACCTCATTTGGACTGTAGCTTATTTGTTTCTTACTCTGAGAGCTGAAACCACTCGATGGCTTCTCAAGAACACACCAACAGTTGAAACCTTTCCAACAGATGACGCTTCTGGTGCAAACAGCACATATTTGGAGAAACCTTAAAAATTTTGAATTTTAATTCCTGTGTCAACTAATTGGTTGAAATTTTTTTTTGCAGAATAATATCCAACTTCATTTAAGTGATGAAAGTACATCCAGGGACAGATGTTCAATGGAAATGCTGTAGCAAGACAGAAGATGCTGCAATACTGAGCAGTTCTCTTACAAAAGGTCACTCATTATTTTCTTAAAATATGGTTTGTTTAAATAATTCTGGTAATATTTAAAATTTGTTGTGTCTAAAAAAAACACAAAATTTAGTACCGTTTTCTACTGTAAATGCATAAAGTGTGAGATTCTTGTATGGAAACGCTGGCAATATTCTACTTTGTCACAAGATCAGTCACTTTCTGAGAAGTTGGCAATGTTCAAAGAACATGAAAAGTTATGCCTATAAAAGAGTGGTGCCAAAAACTGTTCCGGAGATAAGGGACACGAAAAATACGTTTATAAAGTAATAACACTATGTAAAATAATCTTTTATAACTTAACATTTTTATAATATTTATGTTTGTAATTCAAAACTAGTGTCATTTTATTCATGCTGAGTTGCAATGCATTTGATGTATATCTGTTTATGAGAAAACATTTCTATGTATGTTTACAAGGTTAATTACTATACTCTGCTTCCCCCCCCCCCTCAATACATTTAATATTTTACCTTAGGTGACAACTATATATTGTGAGTAGTCAGTATCATAATTTTTCATCTACTCCGGCAATGTGTCTAGATTTACATGTAACTCCTTAAAAGCTCTGCTTTCAGCGAGTGATTGTGTGAAATTTTGAAACATCCTTGAATACCCATCAAATCAAGACACAGTAACCACAATTGATTCTTCTGTAAAATTTCTATCTCAAATTTGAAAAACAATGTACTTTCCATGTTAAAAGTGATATAAAACTAAATGTTGATAATTCAGTTTTTAAAGTGTTGCTATGTAAGTTTTTATAATCTTATTACACCAGGATAATAATCAATATATTGGGTAAAACTGTTTTAAGTTAGTGTTGTAAGTTATATAAAACGTATAGTGTAGAGGTGGCTGATGTACCTTAAAGCTGTCGTGGCTGAAAGTCCTCACGTTTGGTTGGTGTAGAAGTTCGGAGAGTGGGGTGCCAGCTCTGATGTTGCCTCGTCATCTGACCATGGTTCAAAATTACAAGGCGATACACCGAATGGCTTAGGCTGAGATAGTGGTTATTAGTTGAATATAAAACATACTCCACTCCCAGTTTAATAAAATTTCTTTTTGAGTTATTCAGAAAGTCGAAAGTTAACTTACAGTGTGATTTCATGTTTAATACCATATATCAAAAAATTAGTATCCATAAGATGAATTTCATGACCAGTGGTTATATAGTTTGCATTTTGTTTATTTCATTTTATATTTCAGACATTATTCTCTAAAGAAGAGAAAGAAGCTAACTTCTGAAAGATATCAGTTGCTCTGTCAATGGCAAAAGAATACACTTGAGCTACATGATAGTTTTGTAAACTCCATGGGCATAATTCGACTGTATACAATTGCGCCCTTGCTTATATTGATAGATTTATAATTAAATAAATTTAATGCTAAGAATTTCTTGTGTGTACATTTTATTATTCATAATCTTTAGTACTAGTTTCATTTTAAAATTTACAAGTTTTGTATTTAATATAATTTTGAGTCGCAAATGCAGAAAAAGAATAAAATAATTTTTTTTCAATACTTAAATTAAATAAAGTGAAATTATATTTGCTTACTAATTATTTCTTAATGTTTCAGGTAAATATTTAAAATAACACATTACATGCATCATATTACATTTATTATAAATTAATTATTCTCATCTGTGTTTACTTCACTTGTATTTTGCCACCTATCCATTTTATAAATTGAAATTATTTGCTCAGTGAACGGCATTCAATCCAAGTATAATATTAAACATAAGTAACTTAAATTTTCTTTGAATATCTTAATAGGAAGTTTATATGAAATAGTAAATTGCATTGTTCTTGTGCTTATTATCTTATATATTTAAACTATCTATATATATAAAACACTAACGTACGTGGACCCGAAATCGACGTTATTTGTGTATCGTCGAATGGCAACAATCAACATATATAAAATAACCCAGATATTTTGAATTATTGCTGTTTTCAAATAGCCGAGGTCAATTTCTATTAAAAAGAAGGAATTAAATTGTAATATTTATGTTTGAACTTACTTTTTATTTCTTCCTTTGATGTAAACGTAATTTTGCTACCCGGTATCGGGCCACGCGTCAGAATTAATGTTTACTTTTTTAATTTGATTTAGAATTCCGTGTTTGGGTATTTGAGTTGACTGCGAGATGTTGCCGACATATTTGAGGATTCCCAAGTATTATAAATGTGTTATTTTTGTTAATAAATCATTATTGTCTTTGTCAATATCGTTGAAAAGTCTTTTGTAGCATTATTCTATTTCACAATATATTCAGGAAGTCGAAATTCAACACGTTTGAATAGATACGTACGTGTTTTTTTTTTCAGAATTTAGCATTTTTTCAAGGATTGTAATTTTATTTTTGTTTGCATTATGTGTTCCGGTATATTACATGTTGCAGAAATATTATTTAGGAGTTAGATTTTAATGATATGTCTATTTCCTGCAAAATATCTAGACGCGGGTAATTTTGTAGCGGTATATGTACATTTCGGCCAACTTTGCTTAAATATTTGATTGAATATGCAATGATTTAAAGAATTGTTTCACAAAAATGAATAAAATATACAAATCAAAACATGTTTAATTACGGTGTGTAAAAAAGTTTAAAAAGCACTATTACACACTGCCGAGCGCTAGCTGGCGCAGCCCGACTAGTACTAAGTATTTAACAATGCTTATAAGATTGAATATGCAAGACACAAATCATAAAAGAGAGGACATGGTAAACTAAATCTAAATGCTTAAAAGAACATGGTTACCACATACATGTGTAGTATGCATAAATTAATTTCTTGAAATATGAGAAACACAGTAATTTTCCTATTGTAGTGAGTTGACACAAGAAACATATTCAAACCCTCAGTACAAAATAACATTTCTATTGAAACTAAATTAACTACAGAATATATCATTGGAAAATGTTTCGCTGACTAAAAATTCAATACTTCCCAACATTCAAGGTGTGTTTTGTTCAAGTTTAAAAAAATCTTGGGCAGAAATGGAATGCTGACAATTTGAATTTATAGCACCAACCCAATGATAAAATATACATACTCCAATTCATTAAAGCTTACTTTATTCTGTTTACTGTGGAAAAAAATTTGTAGATTTTACAAAAGATGATACAAATTTTCAGGAAAATGAGGTTTGTATGGACAACTAAATTTTTGTTCGGTGGTTGGCTGGATTAAATATAATGAGCAGGGTGTAAAAAAATCAGATTTTTTAAATTTCTGTAGGCTGCTTCTTTCTTCCTGCTGACATGTTAATGGCTGTGTGTGTGAAAATGTATATTTCTACTCTTTAATCTATTGCACACCACAAAAATAAGCTGACAAATACCTAAAAAAACACTAGTAGGAAGTAATTTAGCCTCTTTCTCTTTAGTAAACTACCCTTTAGTTTATAATTTTGAATCAAACTGTGTTGCATACATACTTTTGAGTGTTAAAAAATGAGTGCTGTTAATCAGGAATGTTTATACGTTACTCTTCCTGGCATTTAGATTTATGATGGCATGTGTGTTTACATTACTGTTTCCAGTATATAGTATATTCTAATATGTTACAACTGGCTGTTGCAATCTTTTATAATATGCATTAATTGACCCAGTTCTCTCTGAGCTTAGTGTAGCCATTAATGCTGAAATCACCATGAGTACAGAAACATTAAAGCGTTTTACAACTTCTATGGTGTATTTACTTAGTTATAAAAAATTTGTGATTTGTTGTGATTCAAATCAGTGAATTAAAAAAATCATTTGATTAAAATCATGACACCCTGATAATGAGTAAATCGAAGATATGTTTATCTACATTTCAATAACTAGAAACCCTCATCAGATATCAAATTTCGTGTTTTCCTTCAATCTCACATAAAAGGCTTCAAAAGTAAAAAGATTTTAAAACAAATTATTCATGTAACTTCATTTCATTTTGGTTTTTAATGCTCTGATTAAATTTAACACTTATATATAGTCTCAGTTTAAAGTAGATAGTTGTTTTGGAAAGAAAATAGTTTAATGTTGATTTATCTGAGTATTCACAATCGGTACAATATTTTTTAGAAATCGAGATTTACTTGTTTATTCTAATTTTGGTTTTGTTCGGAGTTAAAAGTTTCCAAAGTGATGTTAATTTCGCAATGTTCTCAAGTACCTACAAAAATGTCTCCCGTGGAAAAAGAAAAAAAAACCAACGGTTCTCAAAATTGGTTAAAGTAAACATAAGACGGTAGAAAAAAAAACGCTCGTAAAAAAATACTGAAATGGATCAAGAAAGCGCGCGAAAAGTAAACACGCCATCTAGTGTGCATAATCGAAAGCTGGATTTCTCGTTCCGACGCAAGCCCATACGCAAAACTGTAAACGACTATCCTCCGCGTATGCGTTAAGGCGGAGCATACGCAGTTGCACATACGCAGAATCGTAAACCAGCCTTAACTGATAGAATATACACCCAGTGAGCTGGAATCGCCAGCCAGATTAAACACGAACACGTTAACAAATAAAAGTGAAATTTTATTTATTACTTGCAAATATGGAAAAATATTTTTGAATTTTAATGCAGAAGGTAAATTATCTGAGCCACTGCGGATCCAATGGAAAGGTAAGGATAATTCGGTCACTGGCGATATTGCTCCAAAGAAAATGGCGACATTTTCCCGGAAGGACATGGTCATAATATGCTTTTTTAGTTGCCATCCAAACGATATCTTCTATTAATCTTCTTCTAAACGATTCTTCTACTAAACTGTGGGGTAAGGTAAGGTAAGTTTAATTAACGTCATACTAGAGCAACAAAGCGGGCTCTTGACGACGGTCTGGGATCATTCCCCAAAGGGAAAGATCTGAGGACAACATCACATAATTTTGAGCCACCTAAACTACTTAGAGGAAGATGGATGTGCATACTCTACAACTATTTTAGAGCGTTATGCAAAATAGATGCTTTAAGTACGAAAACTTGAATAACTGCAGTTCTAAATTCAGAAGAAAAAGATGAAATTATACAGCTTCGTGAATTAAAAGAAAAGCGTGTTTTGAACGGATTATCACCACTGCGTTGTTTTCTTTGTAATGTGGTAGATAATACCACATTCGGTGTGTTTCTAAGTGAAGAAACTTGGGATGGCAGTATTATCCAACTTTTGCCTAAGCGTACTTGCATAAAAAAATTCCTAAATCTGCTCGCAAAGTAATATATAAACGGTTGGTTGAATCAGAATATTTCCCTTTTTTCCAAAATAAAAAATATATTCATTTCAACCCTTGCCCCAATCTAACTCACTACACGGTACTGAAGAAATTAATTACTATCGCATCCCCATTTGGATTCACTTCGTATAAAATTAATCAGAATGAATGCCACGATTCAAACGCAATCAAAATAAGTATTTTTGGCTTTGCTCTTACGTTATACGCATAGAAGAATATAAATGGTGCGAAGAGAACGTGAATTTAGGTAACAGATCTTTCTATTCTCTTAAAACATTATAGTTATTTTTTTTTCTTTATGGGGGAAAAAAAACATTTATTTTTTGCCACCTTACGGAAGAACAATTTTGTCATCGCTGTTCGTTCAGTTTCAACTGCTGCCTGTTAGCGATTTTCCAAACCCTCACAGATACTACAACAGGGGGCGGGGCTAACCGTAACGGCCAATGATCGCGAGCGCTGGATAGGAATCCCCTTCACTACGCTAAAGACAACTGAAATCCTGTCTGATCCTGTTTACAGTGAAATAAATGAAACATGTTAAATAATTTTTCTGTTTCCTTCTTTTCTTTTCAGATCCATGGGTGGGTAGAGGTGGGAGACGAAAATTATATCATTTTACTATATGTTAATAATTATATAAGTTAGTGTTTTATGTATGCTTTTTGTTGCATCAGAATGGTCCTAAACCAGAGGTTGATACGACACCATCATCCTAAAGCAAAGGGGACGGCAGAGGGGAGGAAAAATATCAGCTGGTAGTGAGTTCAGGAGTGGTTCTTAGATTATTTTTGTAAAATCAACGGAAGCTTGGAAAAATATAAAAAGGGTATTAAAAATTAGGAAAAGTAATTTAGAATCAAAAGGAATTAAATTGGAATTTTTAAAAAATAATTTGGAGGATCGAAAAATTTTTCGACCAGCTTGGTGAAACGAACTCGGGAAGTCATCCTCCGCTGCCGACGCCAATCTGAAGGTAGGGGTGACTTTAGCCATTAGGCCATCGTTGCTTCACGAAAAGAAGCTCTTTAAAAGAAGATGTCATTTTATATTTGGTTGATTTCAGCCTCATTGGCCGTTACGGTTAGCCCCGCCCGTTGTTGTAGTATCTGTGAGGGTTTGGAAAATAGCTGCCCGTTAGTTTTCAAAACCCTAATTTTCTTTTAATGAGAAAACTATTCGAAGTGGCAATGAGGTGGCTGATACCCTGGCTATCGAAGGAACTTCTTGCTTGGGGCTTGAATAGGGGGATTTGACGTAGAATCCCCTTTTGGTCTTAAACTTTTTTGAGTGTCTGTAGTCTCATGGATCTGATCTAGCCTATTGGTAAGACCAGAGATTAGTAACAACAACACTATTCGAAATGCTCGCTCAGCACTCGTGAATTTCTATTAGGTAAAGGGAACAAAAGGTTTCATTTTCGAATAGGACAAAAAGCGGTGCAGTTTTACACTGCTCGTTGCATTTTGGATTCATAACAGGGGAAGTATTCCTAACTATTTTGCTCATGCGGGTCATAACAATTATTACATTTGTACTATTTATCCAATTAACAATTATTTCGCAAAACGTAGTAAGCTTAAATACATTTCAGAGCACATTTGTGAACCAGGACAAAAGCTAAGCTGCGAATGTTGGGTAAGAATACCCTGAAACTTATCAATTACACTAAATACAGTAGGCTATTTGAAAAGAAAAAGGAACAGCTACACTCTACGTTTATGAGTGATAGCAACGGCTTGGCGATTTTTTTTTTGGCGCACGTCTAGTAGCGAGTTACGAGAAAATAAGGCAACCCATCTTCCGTTAAGGTTGTTGTGGTTTTCATGGCAACCTCGGCAAAAGGAAAATTTCAATTTTCATTTTGAATATTCTAAAAAGTTCTTTCAAAATCCGTTAAAGTCGTTTGATTTTATGGATTTGTTTGAAATTTTTTCTTTCCTCCCATTGGTTATTTTGTTTTAAAAATATCCTTTGATTGCATTGATCCTTTTAAATCGTTTGCTGTGATACCATTGGTCCATTTATTTGTATTTTGACAGTTGTGGAATTTTTATTTTATTAAAATAGTTTTCACGAATGGATTAAGAGTTTTGTTTTTTTGACCATTTTCGTTTTCATTATTTTTTTACAAAAGAATTCTGATGTTATCAGGTTGTGTTATTTTTTTTTTGTAAATATTTTTCTTTTTCAACATGCCCACTGTATTTAGTGTAATTGATCAGTTTCAGGGTATTCTTACCCAACATTCATAGCTTAGTTTGTCTGCTGGTTCACAAATGTGCTTTGATGTGTGCTTAAGCTTACTACTTCTTGTGAAAGTTTTTTAAAAATATACTTTTCAAAACGTTCCTAAATGTGTTTAAAAAGTGTGTTGTAAAAAGAAAAAAAAATTGTGACAGAAAAAGAGTTAGGAAATAATTCTTTCCTTGGCGACTTTAGAAGTTCGCCAAAAAAATCGCCAAGTCCGTTGCCATTGCTCATGAACGTAGAGTGTAACTGTTCCAAGAAAAAAAGCAAGAAATAATACAACCTGATACATAAGAACTGTTCCGAGAAAAAAAAATTACTAAACAAGAATATTCCACAAATGGCGAAAAAACAATACATGTCAGAACTCTGTGAACAAAAATTACAATAAATAATAAAAATTCTACAACTGCAGAAATACAAATAAACCAATGGTATAAAGAAAAAAAATTTAAAAGGACCAATTCAATCAAAAGTATGGTGGAGTGGTCGTTCACGGTAAGAAGGCGATTTGTCGCCAAATATGGTAACCTTCACCTTTTGCGGATTTTCTTCACATATGCCGTTTTTGTTATGGCAACCCTATCTGCTGTTACGGAATTCGACCGCCATCTTGATTTGGCGACAAAAAATTAGTTGGCGACAAACGTCTTACCGTGAACGACCACTCCACCAAAAGGATTTTAAAATCCAAATAGTGAAAACCACAATAACCGTAACGACATATGGGTTGCCTTAATCTACCGTAACTCGCTACTAGAAGTGCGCCAAAAAAAATCACCAAGACTGTTGCCACCTCTCATAAACTTAGTGTGTAACTGTACCGCTAAAGCTGTTTCATTCTAAATCATGTAACATGAAGTAATATTTTCACCCATGAACTAAAAATACCGCTACTGGGTGGAGTGGTCGTTCACGGTAAGACGTTTGTCGCCAACTAATTTTTGTCGCCAAATTAAGATGGCGGCCTAATTCCGTAACAGCAGATAGGGTTCCCATAACAAAAACGGCATATGTGAAGAAAATCAACAAAAGGTGAAGGTTGCCATATTTGGCGACAAATCGTCTTCTTACCGTAAACGACCACTCCACCACGATTTTAACCAAATAATTAGCACCATTTTCTTAGTTTTGTTTTGGATATGACGTCTTGTGTCGCCTACGGGTATACCAACCGAATTACAAAGACGATCCGTGGAATATCGTTTCATAGGTAAGTTTTATTTGACGTATCTCTAGGCTGATAGCTTTTTGACTTGTAACTTTTAAGTGTTCAGGCAGCATTATATTCAAAATTAGACATATTCATAAACATTTAGAAAGTTGTTTTGAAAAGTTGACTGATTTATCCAAGGGATTATTAATTTTATTCTTTAATTAACAGAATTGTACGATTTTGATTTTGTAACCTACCAGTTGTAATAAGAGTTAGAAACTGCTTTTTAGGAAAGTTTAACTATTATTTAATGAAAAAGTATTACAGTCAAATAAACAGTAGCGGGTGGAGTGGTCGTTCACGGTAAGAAGGCGATTTGTCGCCAAATATGGTAACTTTCACCTTTTGCTGATTTTCTTCACATCTGCCGTTTTTGTTATGGCAACCCTATCTGCTGTTACGGTATTGGGCCGCCATCTTGATTTGGCGACAAAAATTAGTTGGCGACAAACGTCTTACCGTGAACGACCACTCCACCAAAATGGTCAATCAAAAAACATGGAAGTTCAAAAACGGTATAACCACGTTGATTAACATGCACGAGCACAATCTTTTTAACGCACTAAGAAGACGCCGCGGTTTCGGTTTTGGCTTCAACAGTTCTGACTAAATGCACTTCCGTTATCTTACCTACTTCCATGGTCAAAGAGCAGGTTTAAAGTGCACTTTCTGTCTTGGCCAGTCACGCCAAAACGCTCCTACTGTTTTGGAAGACAACGACATTGATGAAGATAAGGCTCTGTATGTTCTTAAGCAAATTGAGGAACTTGTCATCCTTCCGTCCACACACTCCCATTGTAGTCAACATAATGAGTGACGAAGAGGATCCTTCAACACAAGGACCTTCAAAGCGAGCTAAATTTTAAAACTGCAACGAATCAAGATTTAAGTGTGAAGTGAGATTGTAGTAAAAAATTTACTTTTTAACAGGCGATACTTTATTACATCATTATGTAACAACATTTAATATTTTATTGTATTTGTATTTCCCTACTTTTGAAACTTGTTTTTACTTTGAAAATTTATTAATATTTAATGAATTATAAATTAATAGTACAATTAATCATCAATATTCAATAATATTCTACTGACGTACGTGGACCCGAAATCGACGTTATTTGTGTATCGTCAAATGGCAACGACGGAGAGCTACAAGAAATGCTGAAGATAGATATCGGTTAAAGTAATTTATAAATACTTGGTCCAAGAAAGAATATTTAAAACATTTAATTTCACACAACTTGACATAACATGAAATGTTCCAAAGACTTATAGATCATAAAGCGTAATTTTGCTACCCGACCACGTCAGAATTAATGCTTACTTTTTTAATTTGATTTTGAATTCTGTGTTTGGGTATTTGAGTTGACTGCGAGATGTTGCGGTCATATTTGAGGATTCCCAAGTATTATAAATATGTGTTCTTTTTGTTAATAAATCATTATTGTCTTTGTCAATATCGTTGAAGAGTCTTTTGTCGCATTATTCTATTTCACAATATATTCAGGAAGTCGAAATTCAACACGTTTGAAGATACGTATGTGTTTAATTTTTTCAGAATTCTGATATTTTTTCAAGGATTATAATTTTATTTTTGTTTGCATTATGTGTTCCGTTATATTACCTACTGCAGAAATATTATTTAGGAGTTAGATTTTAATGATTTGTCTATTTCCTGCAAAATATCACTACACATGGGTAATTTTGTAGCGGAATATGTATATTTCGACCAGCTTTCCTTAAATATTTGATTGAATACGTAATGATTTGAAGAATTATGTTTCATAAAAACAAATAAAATATACAAATCAAAACATGTTTAATTACGGTGTGTAAAAAAGTTTAAAAAAAAAGCATTATTACAAACCGCCGAGCGTTAGCCGGCGCAGCCCGGCTAGTTCAATAATATTCTGCAATATGTGCGGATTTTGTAATTTTCAAAAAAAATATCACATTTCACTGCTCTGTACTTCGATAACTCTAGACCATAGAAAAAAGTCATAAATACAAAAGTTGTAGCAAATTTTATCCTCTGCAATTTTAACTCACTATACTCTTGTTTCATTTAACTTTTTGGAGTAGAATGCTATCGGTGCCCAGTGTCCTTCTTCATACTGTTGTAACACAGACCCTATTGCCCAATCTGAGGCATCAGTGCACAAAGATAACGAACATTCAGGTTTAGGAAAACATAACTGAGCAGAATTTGCCAAATCCGCTTCACACTTCTCAAATTGTGTTCTTGCTTCTTCAGTTCAAGGGACTTTCCTTCTACGAGGGCTGTTCAATAAAGAATGATCATAAATTAATAAAAAATAATTGCCTGCACTAATCCTTCAAATTTTAATGATCTTTCACAAAATACTTCCTATTACATGCAATGCATTTATCCCATTTCTTTTCCAGTCTTCAAGGACATGCTGGAAGCCATTTTTTGACAGGTCCTTCAAAACTCCTCCGCAACTTTTACCACTGCCTGTGATGATGAAAACCGCTTTTCCCGGAGGTGTTTCTTCAAATTCGGGAAAAGAAAAAATTCGCATGGCTAAATCAGGACTATATAGAGGATAGTGAACACACATGACATAGATTTTTTAATGATACTCAACAACAACATTGGCAATATACGGTCTTACGTTATCATTGTGTAGCCTCCATCCTGTTGCTTTCAAATGGAGTCTTTTGCGATGGATGTGACCTTGGTGGTTTTTCAGTATACCTCTGTAGTATATTTCAGTTACAATTGTAGGTGGTGGTACAACATGCTGATACACCAGTCCTCGAATATTGAAAAATGAAATGATCATAACTTTCCAAGCAGAAGCATCCAATCTCGTCTTCTGTGCTGGCTCTGTTGCTTGGACCTGCTCTGTTGCGAAGATTGTTTCTCCCCTCTTTAACTATTTTAAACCATCTTATAGTTGTGTTATGGGGAAGGACACTTAACCTAATTCCTGTCAGAAATTCAAAGAGAGTTTCAGCTGACTGGCACACCACTCTCCATACTTCCACACCACGCCAACGAGAGGACATTTGAGGTCATATTTAACTTGCACCAGCTCTCTTGTACACGACAGTGGCTTGACTAAGTTTCGAACTCGCAACGTTCCGATTGGTAATTCGTTACTCTTTCAACCAGGCTACCGCGGCCTCACGTTGTCCTTGGATCTTTCTCTTTTTTACTTTTCGGTTTGTTGTTGTTGCTGTTGTCGTATGTTCTTCTGGGATACAAATGAAAGCAAGGGATGAACAGAAACATTTCAAGACAAGTACAGAAGAAGAATATTTTATTGTTACAAACGATAATCCCAGCAAAGAACAGAAGGGGTGCGCTGTTTTCCTTTCAAGACGGGAATCCATTCCAGGCGAAAGTGCGACTTCTTTTCCCAATTTTACATCCATGCCTTATACGGGATTCGAACCCGGGCCCACTCGGTGACAACCGAGGATCATAACCACCATACTGGCTGGGCACTTTTCGGTTTGAAAGACCGAAAAAAAAAGTGTTTTCCCGGATAGGGGGGTATTTTTTAAATAATGTTACACTGGAGCAACACAGCGGGCTATTGGTGACGTTCCGGGATCAACCCCCGGAGGGAAAGATCCGAGAACACCATGTAATTTTGAATCACGGTCAGATGACGATGTGTTTTCCCGGAAGACTTTAAAATTGGTAGGTACAGTGAAACTTCGATTTACCGGCAGGGTCGGGTAATGGTAATTTTATTTAACGTCGTACTAGAGCAACACAACGGGCTATTGACGACGGTCCGGGATCAGTCCCTTAAGGGAAAGATCCGAAGACAACACCTCGTAATTTTGAACCACGGTCAGATGACGAAGCAACACCTGAGCTGGCACCCCACTCTCCAAACTTCCACACCAACCCAACGTGAGGACCCGGCAGGGTCGGGATCGTGACGGTTAATCGAATAGGCGGATAACAGAAAAACCTTAAACAACAGCCCACCCCTATCCATTGCATATGAGCTCAGGTGTTGCTTCGTCATCTGACCATGGTTCAAAATTAAGAGGTGTTGTCCTTGGATCTTTCCCTTAAGGGACTGATCCCGGACCGTCGTCAATAGCCCGTTGTGTTGCTCTAGTACGAAGTTAACTAATAATTACCAATTACCATTGAAAATGAACGAATGATAAAAAAAATACACTTTTACGAACTAGAAATTCTCTATACATGTATTTATTTTACAGAAACAAATAATCTACAGTTTACATTAAGTGCACTATATGTACATGAACTTACGCTCTAGGCGTACATACATATTCAATTTTTAAGATAGTCTGTTATTTTCTGTTTGTTCGTACTAATAACTTTTAATATTTAATTAATTCACTTTTAATAATGGACTGACGGTTAATCGAGGTTTCACTATATGTAATTTCATTCCCACGACAAGGTGCCAAATACCGAATTGGCCGTTATTGGAAAGAAAAATCCATAAGGTATTTTTTCCACCCGAAAAAAAAGTAGTTTCTGGGTAGGTGTAAATTAACGTTGCACTGGAGCAACATAACGGGCTATTGGCGACGGTTCGGGATCAAGAAAAAGATCCGAGGACACCAAGTAATTTTGAAACTCGGGCACACCTGAGCTGATAGTTCCAAACTTCTACAACACGCCAACCTGAGGATACTTGAGGCCCAGACAGATTTAACGTGCACCAGCCCCCCTTTGTACACGTAGATCTTTGGTTGGATTCGAAATCGCAACTCTCCAATTGCTAATCCTTTCTTCTTCCAACGGGTCTACCGCGCGCTAAAACTTTTTGTACTGCTTATAAACTGTATGCTGCCAATGGTACTGAAATCCCTACGTATGGAATTCAGATGCTTACGCTAAATTTGGGTTTGCGTCGTCCATTCCAATGGTCCTTTGTAGTAACTAAAGTTTTAAAGGAGTCCTGTATAATAAACATAAGAAAAATTGCAGAAATGTCAACAGGAAGAAATATTGAGAGATGGGCAATCCAAGAAGGTCCGAACACCCGATGCTGATTGTCAACGGGCTTGGCAAGAATGCCTTAAATTTGAGGTGTTGCAACACTCTCATAATTTTGTCTAGCTCCAACCTCTTCTGTGCGAGCACGACGTCTGAGGTTTCATTTGATGCATCTCCTTGTGCTTTATAAATGCTAATACAGTAAGATCTCGTTACAACGAATACCGATACAACGAAAAATCCCGTTATTACGAAAGTCATGGAAAAGCAATCCGAAAAGCAATTAAAACAATGTTAAATGAATCTCAATATAACGAAATAATCGATTCTTGAAAATCCCGATACAACAAACTGTTTGTGCAGACAAAAATATGTTTTCCTTTCATGGTTCACTCAACTGATAACAAGCATGCAGTTCTTTTAGATTCCATGAATTACGTTTTAGTCGGGCTGAAACCAGCTGCCAAAATAAAGACTGGTTTTCTAAGAAACAAGCAAACATTTGTCACTGTCGTAACTGTATTTCCCGCCTAATTTCACGGTGAAACTTCAGCGTCTTGACCAAGGCATCATCAGAGCTGTAAAATCACGCCACGGAACCTTTTTGTTACGTCAAATTCTATGCGATTTGGAGAAAAATCTCCAAAGAAAATGCAACGTGAAGGAAGCTATCGAATGGATATGAGATGACAACGTTACAACATGTTATGAACTGATCGAAGCAGAAATCATCCAATTCATTAAAGACAGCTAAGATGAGGCCGATAAAAGTAGTGTAGGTGAAAAGGCTGTGGTGGGAGATAATGGGTGCGCAATGTCACTTCATCAGAAGCCTTAGCAAGTTTGGAGACAATGCGGACATTTATTTCGTCACAAAGCAATGAGCCGGACTTTATCTTTATAAACATTCACCAGCTGCAATATAATTTACTCTCAAATACGACAGCAAATCTTGTTCAGAAGAAAATCGTAGATTTTCTGAAATAAAGTTTTGTTTCCTCGCATTTTGTTCATTTAGAATTAATGTTTCCCAAAAGAGGAGAGTCAATTTTTTTTTCAGGTTTTAGAAAATGCTATAACAATGTATTTATTTGAAAAAATTATTTTTCTCTGGCTGATTTCAACGAATTGGAATCAATTTTCTAAACGCAGTAGCTAATCATATTATTATATGTAGTTTTCTTTAAAAACAAAAGCCGAATTTACTTATTTAAAATGTTCTTTCTTATTCGAATTAGCAAAATTTCGTTACAGCGAAATTTCCGATATAACGAAAAAATTTTACGGTCCCGTGAAGTTCGTTGTAACGGGAACTTACTGTAGATATAAAACCTAAATACAGCATTAAAATCCAAATAAGTTTACTTGTTTAATATCGGTTAATAAATACTTGTTTTGATTTTGGACTTCAAAGTGTGGAAATTTCGCAAAAATCTCAAAATGTTCAAATATATGTATAATAAATACAAGAAAAAATTATAGAAATGTCAACAGGAAGAATGATCAAGAGATGGGAATCCAAAAATATCCGGACAACCGATGCTGAGTGTCAACAGCCTCGGCAAGAATTTTCTGGATTGTTTTAGGATTTTAATGCAGCACGAGATGACTGTTCACATTGGTTCTAACTTCTGCTTTTGTTACTTAATATTTATGTTCTCAAAATTAAGAAAGCTACAAGAATGATCATAAGAGCAAAATTTGAAAAAGTGGGTAGGTTGGTATTTAGCTAATGTCGCACTGGAGCAACGCAATGGGCTATTGGCGACGGAAGAAGGAAACCAGAAGGAAAAGATCCGAAAAAGCGTGTATGTATTTTCCCTGGAGCAAAAAGTGCAAAAAACTGCGACGTACGTCGCATAACAAAGTCTTTGATGAACAATATTTCCTTAATTTTATCCAAATTTTGGCAGGTTTTTTTTTTTCAATGATAAGTTAAGATGTTCTGCAGTGCAAAGCGACCACTCTTTTTTTTCTTCTCTACCTACGGAAATACCACCGTACACCGCCCAAATTACCGCAAACACTTTCTAAATTACACATCTTCTATGTCAAGGACAAAATATTTAACTTTAAAAGTTATCGACAGAATTGCAAATTATGCCTTGGCTGTACATAAATTAAGTTAATCAATTTTGATTATAAATATGTAATACATATTTAGCCAATAATTGTGTTTTACGTCTTTTTTTTTTTATTAAATTGCAGTTTTCAAAATTCGAACAAAAGGCCTGCAGAACAACTGCAATTGCTTGGAGATGTGTTGCAGAACACTGAATATAATTCTGCACCTGGGGAGCCACCCGAGTCTGTATACTTGTTATACTATTCCCTCACATGTTTGGGAGACAGATCCCCAATCATTGAAATATTCATGCACATGCGGCCCATAGGATTACGCCCCTTTAGTGAGTGTCTTGGCTGCTACACCATGATTTGAAATACTCATTATACAATTATACATATTTTAGTATTTATCCCTTCCGTGTTATGGACCCTCAGCTCCCTTCATAAAATTATTAGGAGGGAGACAAAGATATTCAGGTTCCTACAAATCCCTTTTGTTTCGACATTGGAAGAATAACTGATTTGGTATTATTTATACAAGTTACACATTGGTATTACTTTAATATTTACGTCTCTTAATTGAGGGGGCTGCGACCCTCTCCATAAAGTTATTGGGGGCACAAGAGGGTGTTTTCATATACAAAAAGGTAGCAAGTGTCTCGTGCACGTCATAGTAACAAGCCTTCCAACAATTGACGAACTGCAAAAGCATGAAGACCTAGGGCTTTGGGCATCTAATAGTTGGCACCTCTTTTGTGGGTGTCTTTTTGAATCACCTGATTTTCTTACCCAATGGTAATATTTCAATCTTTAAGCCTCCCATTTTGGAGGCTACGACACCCTCCACAAAATTATGGGAAAGTCGCAGATGTTATTTTACTTTATAAAAAAGCAGCGACTGTCTCAAACACGTCGTAGTAACAGAAATCATTCCACCTTTTGTGTTCTTTTCATGTCTTAGTATGTCCTATGCTTCATATCATGAAGACCAAGAGGTTGAACTGGCACCCCTGTCCTGGAGGTTCCAGCTCCTTGCTCCTATTTAGGGTGTCCTGTTAATTTGGTTACCCGTTGGTAATATTTTGATATTAACTAACATTCTGGGAGGGGGTCTGTGACCCCTCTCTAAAACAATTCGTAAAGGGGGTCCAAGGTTTCGGGTACCTGGAGTATATATACCTTTTGTGAGTGCCTTAGTGAAACAACTAAGTTGGATATCCATAGGTAATATTTAGTTCCTTGAGGGAGGATAGAACAAGAGGTAATTTTTGTATATGTTAAAAGGTACCAGCTTTTGTATACATGCAACAGAAGGCCTTCTTACCATTCTGTATATATGTCACCTTTTATACCACGTGCTGAAAAACATGGCGATCCAGAAGTTCGGGCTTATAGTTGGCCCCCTTTTTGTTGGTGTCTTGTTGAAACAACAGATTTGGTTACCTATTGGTTATAATTTAATATTAACGCGTTGCGTGTTTGGGGATGCTGGCGCTTCTCCATAAAAATGTTGTGTGAATCAAGGGATTCGGATCCTAGGAATTATCACCCCTTTTGAGGGTAACTTATCGAAAAAACTGATGTGGTTACCCATTGAACAAATTATAATATTTTTCCCACATTTGTTTACACGTAGGGGGTTGCGGCCTTCCATAAAATTATTAGGATCAGATGACAAGGGGTTCGGGCCCTCACGATTGGGCCTCTCTTTTGTGAGTGCCTTGGTGGAAAAGCTAATTTGGTTACCCACAGGTAATATTATAGCATTTACGCCTCTAAAATAATTAAGAGTTACCAAAGTGATCGAGCCACTAGTAGTTGGCGTCCATGTCAGTTGTGTTTCCCGTTTCTTTGCAAGAAAGGCATACACGAAAACGAATAAAAGAAACGAAAGATATATTTGAAAAAAGCAGGTCACATTTTATTAAAATGCCTCTTCCGGAACGACGCTCCGAAATTTATTTGCATTTCAAACTCTTCCTAGTCGAGATCGAAAACTGAATCCGTAGATTGGATTGCCCGACGGCGATCTGGAAGAGTCTGCTACTCGATACATATTTGCAGTGAGTCATAGCTAATTTGAAGCATTGAAATGTAGAATCTTTTTTTCCGCTTGTAGAAAACGAAAGGAGGGAAATAAAGTGCATATTTGGAATTTCTTTGCGAGGATTTTGTCGAATCAATTTTGCGTCGAAGACAGATTTATATCGAGAAAAGGATTGCCGATTCCGAAACTATATGCATGTATCTTGTCAAGCATTTGAATGTAGATGCTTTTTAGCCGTTCGCTCTTATGCTTATGAATGAATGAATAACTTGAATGCTTTTCCGTTGGTAGATCTTAACAACAATGTTAAATATGAATCGCAGTGATTTCCTGCCTCTTTTTTAAAATGAATATTTGAATTGGATGTATTTTGCATAACGGTTTTCAATTTATGCTGATAATGTATCACAGTTGAATCGATTTCTTTTCGAATATTAAATGATTTAACCCTCTGAGCGTTATGGAATTTCCGGATTGTGTAATATTCTTTTTCTCAAAAATACACATGTCTGAATAACCACATATATTAGTTAAAAGAATCGCACAGGTTTGGTTTTGATCAGAAAGTTTGTTGATCAAAATCAAACCTGATTAGAAGTCAGGTCGCCACTTTAAATTGCAGAACGGATATACAAGTACGAACCTTTCGTTCGCAGGGTTAACTTGTAACTGTTATTCCATCTCAGAAAAGTTTGCAAAATTGAGTATTTGACATAAAAATCAATTTAAATAGGTTTAATAGCGACATCAATAAAAACTAATTTTAGACATTTAAAATTCAATGCTATCCAAAAGTTCACAAAAAATGAACTGATTCATTCTTGATTCGTCTGTTGTCGGAGCAAGAAGTTTATTTTGGATGTGCAATAGTATGAGTAGAGTGCCTATATAATAAGAGTGGCGACATACGGGAAACACTTTGTGATTGGCTTAGAGACCTTTTCTACCGCCCGAGGCGGTCTTTTCCTAGCTCCCGTAGACTTAACATGGGAACTTTTTGTGTGTTCGAGAAAAACGTGTGTACATTAAATGAAAAAGAAAATATAGCTTATTCGTGTTCCGTTTCGTGTTCTAGAATGTTTATTTATTATTATTTTAGTGTTTTGTCAGTATAAATTTGAAGACTTTTTAAGTAAATAGTTTTTTTTGAACAACGTGGTGTTTCCCGCAATCTAAGTTAGCGCGTTGTATAATCCATCTAATCAAATACGCATGTAATTGAGCGTTTATATGATTCATTTATACTGAATGTATCCATATTATAACAATCATATGCTCTTTGTTCTCCTTGAAATGATATATTAATTCGCCCAGCAACCTTCTTGGAGACGATTCTGGTAGAAAAATGGCTGCCGCTGTCGTTCATGCGCATTAGGTCAAATTTGGTCACTTGTCGCCACTCTTATTATAAAGGCACTCTAAGTATGAGTGCAATCATGAAGTGATAACAATGAGAAAACTCGCGTATCTATATTGATTCAACATAATAAAGAAAATAGTTTTCGATTTGAACACATAAATCTCAAAAAGTATGAACAACAGGATTCAACAGGTTTGGTTACTACTTGAAACCTAGCAAGTCTGAAGGCAAGGCACCCCGTTCTCGATCGAATGTTCACCGTTGTTCAAAACTCACCTTTTATGAATTGCATTTGTGTAACCTAGACTCCGTGTGTTTGAATTCTGTGAAATTGAGGTGTGTGGAATCATTTTCTCAGAATAACGTTCATAAATACAATATAAACATTAGAATCACCAGTACCTGCTATGATTTTGAAAATTCTTGGGCTACATTGCAGCAAAACTTCCGATTCTATTTTAACCCTCCTGGTGGTTGTCTTGGCCAGTGGTGCTCAAACCATGGGTCGCGACCAATATAGAGGTCGCGTGATCTTTTTTGTGGGTCGCCATATTCAAAGAAATTTATTTGACAGTAAAAAGTATAAGGCTTTTCTTCAACAAGTAGCAGGTACCAATAAAGTAGTGAAATGAGATATTATTTATAAGAAAAATAACTATTTTGTTTACGAAAACAATTGTCTTTATTAGTATGTAATACCTATAATTTGACAACCGGCAGGCGAACAGACAATGATAAAACATAATTGCCAATTTGAGGTGACCGTTATCTGCCCTCTGGTGGGATTCATATGCAACTTCTGTTGGTCTGACGTTTCGCAGAGGCCCTCTTTACTATAACTTTTTCAATCTATCAAGAATCACATTGAATTCTTTTAATGTATTTTTCATTTAAAATATTTATACCCATATGCATAAATAAACACATTGCTTCATAAAATTATGTGTTTTATTCAGACCTCTAAGGCAAAAACGTAAGCGCAAATCCCTAAAAGAATTCAACTTTAACTACGTTGTCGATTAAAAAACGTCGCCAGGGGTCGCGACAAAATAGTAAGCAAATTGGGGGAGGGGGGGCGGAAATGAAAATAGTTTGCGTACCACTGGTCTTGAGGATGTATCTCATTGAGGCATCTATAACATAATGCATTTTATTCTTTACATAAGAATATACAAAACGTACTATACAGGGTGGTCCCGAATTCATGGTACAAACTTTAATGGTAGGTACAGGACATTGTAACAATGATTTATTGTATAGGAATGTATAGTCGCAAGTGACGCGGTGAGGCGAAAACAGGGGAAATAACGGCCGAAAGGAAAAACAAAGATTTTATTGAAAGCGTGGTGGACCAGTCCCTTGGCCACCCCGATCTCCCGATTTATCGAGCCTCGATTACTTTTTATGGGGACATCTAAAGCATCTTGTTTATGAGACTCCAGTTGACTCAGATGAGGATCTCGTCGCTCGCTTATCTGTAGCTGCTGCAGGTGTGCGTGAAATACCAGGCATCTTTGAACGTGTACGCCAATCGCTCCACCGACGCTGTCAAGCATGTATCGATACTGGTGGACGCAATTTTGAACAATTACTGTAAACATGACACTTGTCAACAACGCTTTCAATAAAATCTTTGTTTTTCCTTTCGGCCGTTATTTCCCCTGTTTTCGCCTCACCGCGTCACTTGCGACTATACATTCCTATACAATAAATCATTGTTACAATGTCCTGTACCTACCATTAAAGTTTGTACCATGAATTCGGGACCACCCTGTATAAAAATCCATTTAGTAATTAAATTCGGAACATGGCGTGTACGAAGGAAAACCAGTGGTTCCCTTCAGTTCTGTCAATCAGTTCGAGTACTAACTGACTTTCGAATATCGAATTGCTGATCGCTCGACAGCATGGGTAAAGCGCCATCTAGTGAGGAGTGAGTAGGAGTACAGCGCAATGTTATAAGGATTGGAGTAGGAACCTCACTGACGATGTATCTCGTCATTAACAAAACTGATCAGTTCTTGATGGATGAAGTACCTCGTCATCAGAAGAAAAGTGATCAGATCATGATCTTTCAAAATTATCAACAATAAATTGAGAAAGTAAGAAGACGAGATTTTAATAGCATTTCGAGTTGCAAGGAAATGGTAACAAATTGGGGAAGTCATGCTAAAATTGGAAACATTATAATTTCAAGCTTTTGTGGTTATTGCTGACAATTTGTTGCTCTGATGAAATATAGATATCGTATATGGAGCTGAAAATATATTTAAGTTATTCAGTACCCATATCAATACTTACCATAATTGCAATTAGACATTATGCTTTATATACTCTATAACAAAAAAAACCTGACGCACCAAGAATGAGTTGTTCGATTGCGATAAAAATTGGTGAATGTGAAGAACATACATCGAAAAACAAACGATTAAAATTTCAGAACCATTGAATGATTTATTTAAGAGTGTGAACGTTACAAAGGGAGGAAGGCAATAAGGCGTTGGTCCATCTCTGGCCTGGATGCAAGCTGTGTGGCACAATGTGGAATATTCTGGAGACGTTCCAGGGTGGTGTCCTGTGGAATGTCTTGCCAAATTGTTTCCAACTGTCCGGCTAAATGGTCAACATTCTGGGATAATTGCAATCGCCTTTCCATAACGTCCAACATTTGCTCTATGGGAGAGAGATCAGAAGACCTAGCTAGCCACGGAAGTGTTGGGAAATCTTGAAGACAATTAACCCTCTGACTGCTTTTGTGTACCGAAATCGCTACAAAAATCGTGTATTTTTTTGTGCATATTAAAAATCTATATATATTAGAGAATTGAACTATGCATTTTTTTCTTTCTAGAAAAGACTTTTTATATAGATTTTTATCATGAGAAACTAAACTGTCGGAAAACCTAATTTCAGATATCGCAAAAAAAAATAATTTCAATTGAATTACAGTTAATTTCTATTTATTACATAATA
The DNA here is from genome assembly GCA_947359465.1 of Metellina segmentata. Classification (NCBI taxonomy): domain Eukaryota; kingdom Metazoa; phylum Arthropoda; class Arachnida; order Araneae; family Tetragnathidae; genus Metellina; species Metellina segmentata. Next base: position 57,820,164 of record OX375881.1, read on the forward strand.
TAAAAAAGTAAAATGAAAAAAACAAAAGAAAATAATGCTCTTGTTCTGGCTTCTTTATGACTCCTTGAAGTAACAAAACTGAAAAAAATAGTCTTAGTTCTTCAACATTCGTTTCTCTCCATTTTTTCCAACTGGAATTCTCTTTACAAACTGCTTTATGGATATATTGTTCAGCGTATCTATTTGTTCCTTGGAGTATCATTCGTAATATTTGATCATCAAAAAAAAGGTCAAAATAACTCAATATACTTGCATTGTTAGCTATATGCACAGTAATTCCCGGATTTCCACGAAAAGGAACTGGAGGAGGAGGAGGAGGAATATTCTTCATATCAATTTTGCACCACTGCCTAACGCTTTGCAAGTTTATTGAATCATGATCAGATTCATCGCTATCTGAGGAGCAGTCCGAAAAATCTATATTACTATCACTATCAAAACTAAAATCACTTTCAGAATCTGATAAATCATCAGGAATATATACTCTGTCAATCGCTGAACGTTTTCTAGCAGCCATTTCTTATTAGAAAAAGGCGCCAAACAAAGGCGCAAAGTTAGAGCGGTAAATACAAAGTACCTTCAAATGCCGCAATTTAGTGGACGACTAGCGATATCTGTTGACCAAAATCAAAATTTAACGTCTAACACTGTATGTAATTTATTTCATTGGTTAAACGGTGAAAAAACGGGATGCGCTCCTCAATAAAGATAGAAAAACACCTGCCCGCGAAAATCGCGGGATGACCAAATTTTGCTACATTTGAGTTGCCCGTGGAAATCGCGGGATAATCAGCCAGTGGGTTAATAGCAACACGTGCCGAGTGCGGTCGGACATTATCTTGTTGAAAAGTAAGTCCGGGGTGGCGCGAAAGGGAATGTAAAAAGAGATGGCACCCCAGATCATTACGCCCTGTTGTGGGCATGTGTGGCGTGCGATACTAAGGGCAAAATCCCCACGGTGCCCTGGACGTCTCCAGACAGCCCAGTCAGCGCTTTTCGAAGTTGATGGAGCCCGGCACCACTGTAATTCCGTCCCTTCTTGGTGTGTCAATGTTTCTTTGTTGTAGAGTGTATTAAACCTACATCAAAGGTATAGGTGTACATCAAAGGTGTAGGTGAAGTTATAAAAGATTCTATTGAGTTCAGTGAACATTTGAAAATTGACCTAACTGGGTTGCTTCTAAATACTACCTATACATTTCCTTTATTAAAATTGCATGATCTTGTTGATAATTTATTCATCATTTTTAATCTTCTGGCATCACAAAATTTCCAAGTAGTGTAACATTGCTTTTATCCCACAAAACTTAATGATTAAATAACCATATCTTTTAAGTAAATCTAACTCAGAGCAAAGACTAATGTAACTTAAACAAGACTAGAGTATGTGATGAGTATCGAACATTATTTACTTATAATTAGCATATAGTAGATAATTAATGAGCCTAAATGCGTTGTTGTCGTCTTATTTGAAACAAACAGCTATGGAAGTTGAAGTTCAATGAACGCTAAGCGCAATTTTGTTTTTGAGATTTGGTGACATTAGGAAATTACTGCAATCAACTCTTGATTATCGACTTTAAAAGTCATCAAGGACCTTTCACTAAATGCGGTTAAAATACTAGCTCATGTTTGAATTTTTAAGTGTTATTACAAACACATCTCCATAAAAGTTTACAAAATAAGTTCATCTCTTATAAAATTGCGGTAAATACGAATTCATTTATTAAAGTAGTTTTACTATTTTTTTTTATAGTTTTTAGCCTTGTAATCCCTCTCCGTAGGTGGGATAGTGAATACTAAACTAAGCCATCTCGTACCATCTATTGTCTGAGAGATATGGAATAAAAATCCAAAACTTTGTCTATTTTACCTTGGATGCATTTCACACTTCAATGTAGGTGAAACTTTCCTTCTGTGTGTGCGTGTCCATTTTTCTGACGTTATCTGTCTTGTGTTTGGCGAAGCTTGACGAAATATGGCCATTGCGAGATAAAATCTAACCGAAAAACCTAAAGTATGACATATTTCCCTGCTACTAACTATTTATTTTCCTCATATAACCCTCTTCTCTGGAGATGGTTATATAATTAATATTATTGCGAGAAGATGGCCTGACGAATTTTTGTGTTCTCGTCCCTTCGGATCTAATTCCGCTTGAACTTCAGGGTTTTTTCGAGTAGATTAATATTTATTTTACCCCAAAATACATATGATTACTAAAAACGATGCCATGATGACCATAAACGTTGTTAACGTAATCCTTCAAGAGGTCTCAATGATATATCCCGTCCAAAAAGATCTAACCAATTCTGCTAAATACGAGATATCCCGTCCATCAAAATCTGACCCATTTTGGTAATGGCGAGATATCCCGTCAGTCGGGATCTGACCAATTTTGGTAATGGCGAGATATCCCGTCAGTCGGGATCTGATCAATTTTGCTAATGGTGAGATATCTCGTCCATCCAGATCTGACCCATTTTTCTAATGACGAGATATCTCATACGTCGGGATCTAATCAATTTTGCTAATGGTGAGATATCCCGTCCATCAAGATCTGACCAATTTTGCTAATGGCGAGATATTCTGTCCATCCAGATCTGACCAATTTTGCTAATGGCGAGGTATCCCGTCCGTCGGGATCTGATCAATTTTGATAATGGTGATATCCCGTCCATCCAGATCTGACCCATTTTTCTAATGACGAGATATCTCATACGTCGGGATCTAATCAATTTTGCTAATGGTGAGATATCCCGTCCATCAAGATCTAACCAATTTTGCTAATGGCGAGATATTCTGTCCATCCAGATCTGACCAATTTTGCTAATGGCGAGGTATCCCGTCCGTCGGGATCTGATCAATTTTGATAATGGTGATATCCCGTCCATCCAGATCTGACCAATTTTTCTAATGACGAGATATCCCATACGTCGGGATCTAATCAATTTTGCTAATGGTGAGATATCCCGTCCATCCAGATCTGACCAATTTTTGTAATGACGAGATATCCCATACGTCGGGATCTAATCAATTTTGCTAATGGCGAGATATCCCGTCTATAAAGATCTGACCAATTTTGCTAATAGCGAGGTATCCCGTCCATCAAAATCTCACCCATTTTGGTAATGGCGAGATATCCCGTCTATAAAGATCTGACCAATTTTGCTAATGGCGAGGTATCCCGTCCGTCGGGATCTGATCAACTTTGATAATGGTGAGATATCCCGTCCCTTACCAGATCTAATCAATTTTGCTAATGGCGAGATATTCTGTCCATCGGGATCTGATCAATTTTGCTAATGGCGAAGTATCCCGTCCATCAAGATCTGAGCAATTTTGCTTATAGCAGGATATCCCGTGTCCCGTCCATCAAGATTTGATCAATTTTACCAATGGCGAGAAATATTGTCATCAAGATATTACCGACCTTCCTCTGATGACGTGATCAATATAAGGTCAGTTTTCTCCTAATAACGAGATATCTCGTCCATAAAGATCTTGCCAGTTTTGTTAATGACAAGCTAACCACCTGAATGGTAGAGGAACAGTAAGGTTTTCAGGCAGTGAATTGAATTGACTTGGATGTATGTATGAATTGACACAAAATACAACGAGAGTTACCAAACCCAGTAATAAAAATAAATGGTTAACAAGAACTGAAGAGGCGACACTGCACTGATTGCCATCAGACAGATGAGTAATTGCGAAAATTTAAAGAAAGGAGAAAGGTTTGACCACCACAGACACGTAGCAGAGCCCATCACTACACAAGAGCCTCGGATGTCAATTTTCCAAAATCTGAATATGAACCAGTTTACTGCTGAATATCCTCTCTTGTAGAAATTGCCACAGGATGTTCCTTAACGCTCCAAGTGGTTCCAACGAGATATCGCGTTTATCTGACAAATTTTATTAATGTCGGCATATCTCTTCAATAAAATATTACATGTTTTTCATGATGACAAGATAAAGATCTGGTCATTTTTTTTAATGACGATTCATTTTGTTCATCATAATCTGGCATTTTTGTTCTAATGACAAGATAACATCAGGATGGTTAGTTGTGAGGTTGTAACCCGTGAAAATATTGGTGCTCTTTAAGTTTTGCATTCCAGCGTAATAACACTTAAGATTCCTAGAAAAGTAGGCACAGGAACAACACAACGGGTTAATGGCGATGGTCCGGGATCAATCCCGAAGTGCAAGAAATTATTATATTGGTCAAGAAGTCTAAATGTTCCGTGGTGGTGGGGGAATTATGTGTACATTACCGTCAAAGGTTAAGACATTGGATCAACTCTGTCATCATTTGTTATGCCTAAAATTGTTTAAACACGTGTAATGAGATGCAACATCAGAATAATCCCAATCAGCAAATTTTTTGCAAAAAAACAACTAAGTTGAACTTCTAAAACACCCTTTACTGTAGAATTTTAATTTGATTCATTCTTTATTCTCTTCGTAATTTAATTTTTCGTTTGAAATTCTTCTTAAGCTCTGCAGCACAAAAGTTTCCCCGATCGAAGGACAAACTCTTTCCCTAGCTATTTAATGAAATTATCTACACAAATAGAGAAAATAAAATTACCTGCGTTTGCTTAAATAAAAAGAATTATCGATTTCGGAGAACATGTTCATTCTGTGATTCCTAATGTATTCTGCCCACATCAAAACTTATATCCGCCGTCGATTATGGTAATTTAATAATTTATTACGTACTGAAATTCCAATTGATTTGAAAAATCCCTTGAAAGTCCAAGAGTAAGCTTAGATTTCTGAATCTTACAGAACAAAAAAAAATTGAGAGTTAGGAATAATCAAATAGAATTATTTCCAAATCTGGTCAGCGCAAATCCTTCTGACGACCGCTTTAACCAAAGGAGCTTTATCCAAACTTTTAAAGCAAAATAAATTTTAAATATAAATCATAAGATTCTGAGAATTAACCATTTTGACTTAATCCTTTTTGCATTGATATGGAAGATAAAAGGATTAAAACAAGTCCTAGACATGTATTATTTTATATATTTTAGATTTATTTTAGTTGAGATGAATAATTGGCTCAATCGTATATTTATACTTTCTAGTGAAATTTGAAATCAAATAAGGGCGTATTTTGAGAATTATATCAAATTTACTGCATTGTGCTTAACATTTGGAAGACAATATACAAATGTATATCTATCTTCTATATACACTCTAAGAAAAAAAAAGTTGCATCTGGAAAGAGTAGACCAGTACACTCAAACCTGTTTTTATACGGTGGATAGAGACCGCATAAAAGAAAGCGCATAAAAAATCTCACAAAACTTCATGAGTAGCTATACAAAAATATTTTTCGCAACACATTTAAAAAGTATTTTTTATACGGTGAATAGGGACCGCATAAAAAAAGTCTCACGTAGAAAATAACTCAAAACCTTACGAAATAACTAGAAATTGCTTTTTTAAACGAAATCGAGACACGAGGCTTGGCAACTACTTGGAAACTCGTCAAACCTTTTGGAATCTCATTTAGAAATCTCGTTTAGAAATTACACATGCGAACATTTTTAAATACTTTATTTATGTACTTATTTTACACATAAAAAACTTTTCAAAACGTATAACCATTATCCTTCGTAGTCTGACAATACGCGGATTTTGTTGTGGTGAACTGGTTAAAAATCACTTTCGTCACTTGAAGATACTACCACGCACTCGTTCAGTGTTGATTTTTTTTCAATTACCATGTAGTCGTTGTAATGGACTAAAAAGTATAAAATAATTTCTCCTAGCCCCATACAGATTTATAACCCCATACAGATTGTCCTGAAAATTTGTGATTGTAAAGTTTTAATAGCTATAAAAATACTTGTAAGATTTAAAACGAAAAACGTGGGGCTCTATGCACATTCTTCAGTATTATCTATTGCATGCACCCCACGTTTTTCGTTTTAAATTTTACAAGCATTTTTATAGCCATTAAAACTTTACAATCACAAATTTTCAGGACAATCTGTATGGGATCAGGAATCTGTATTGAGTTCAAAATCTGTATGGGGCCAGGATAAATTATTTTATACTTTTTAGTCCGTTACAAAAACGTGCTTTATTAAATGTTTTTTTATTTAAGTAATTTTTATTGATAACTTCTTCAATTATATTCCAATTTGATTGAAATTTTGAAAGGACTAAGTAAATTGTACAGAATAAATTTTTTTTTCATATACCGCACAAAAAAAGACCGCACAAAAAAGATCCCACAAAAAAATCGCACAAAAACAGGTTTGTGTGTATAACTGTAATTTGAAGGAGTGGTACATCTGCTTTGGAGATGCAACTAATCAAACTTCAGAATTCTTTGAGCATGCACCAGGACATCTCTCAAACACCCTGCGTACCGGGGTATAAAAGGACATTCAGTAGCGCATTAAATGCATTTCGACTCATGTTGTTTTGTTAGTTACATCATTTCCCATTGAGATATTCCTCGTAAAAAGTTCGCAAGCAATTTAAGCAACCGTGAGAGTTTGACATAGGCCGAGTAATCGGCCTCCGAGAAGGTGGATGGTCTAATTGACGGATTTCGCACATATTGTTTATAGTGTGTTACTGTTACACGCTGTTGACAGCGGTGAATACAACAAGGCACATGCCAGTGTCAACCAGGCTCAGGAAGGCCTAGAGAAAGGCCTTCCTGAGAGAGGAACGACGTGCTGTAAGAAATGCGCGTACTGATTCAACAGCCACTGTTGCCTGTGAGAACCTCTCTCGATTACGCAATACGTAATCGCACTATTTGTCAACGGCTTCACGATGTGGGACTACGTAAGTCACACAGACCATTACGATTTTTTGAGGGTGTATAACGTCATGGACCTGGTCTAGCACTGCTGGCCAATGGGGGCGTGCAACAACAACAACCATATAAATTTCATTGCATTCTGACAATTCCTTCTACGTACTACTTTTTTTGTATTAGAATGTATATTAAAAAGGATGTGTATATTCTCTATACAAATGTACACCGTTTGACCAATCCACACCAAATTTGGTACACTTATACTTTAGAACACTGCGGAAAATATAGGCTATTTTTGTCTTGTCTTCAGACCAATCTGTAGCCATGAAAATTGGCACACAGGTGGTCCTAATAGATGCCCTTTGAAGCCCTAGTTTTAAAGTCTAAAGTTTGTTTTTCTACAATTTATGGAATGAACCAGGAACCACGTTCTAAAGGGTTTATGTATTGAAGTTAACACAGGGAAATGTCGTGTTCATAATTGTGAAACCATAGCAACGGCGGGTTATTCAGCTAGTGATTGATAAATGAACGATATTTGAATGGTATTTCAATGATAATATGAATGGTACATGAATGATAATATCAACGGTATTTGAATGATAATATGAATGGTATATGGATGATAAATTTGAAAATAAAACCTGTTGTTTCGATATATGTAGTTCGCGTTTTATATATCTTAAGTTCTTTCGTGATAGGTTATTTGGCAAAATGGTTTTTCCTACATTTCACATTACTTTTCTTTATTTCTACTTTTTTTTTTTGTGATTTGGCGGGTCTCAGCTTGTTTAGCCCTGGATATGTCCATGCTCTTAATATTTTTAGTAACATTACAACTAAAAACCGATTTAAAAATGCAAGTAATTTTTTATTGTTAGAACAGAACGGGAAGCAATCATATTTTATTCGGACACCTGTGTTCTCCCGAGGAACCCATTATTTACTGTTTTTTGTATCATAATTTAAAAAAATCTTTTCAGTAATTAAAAATACTATTTTGTTATTTTTTAAAATGACCTTGAATCCTTTTTACAAAGAATGATTCGAAATTAGGGAGACAAATTTTTTTTTTCATTTTGGACGGATTATTTCATCTTGTATTAGTATGCAAAAAAAAAACTTTCATTAAAATTCTTCATTTCTTAATTTCCAGGTAATTCGGGGCATTCTTTCCTTTTTTGAAATTACCAAATTCGTTTTCGAATGGACTTTTTTCTGTTCATTTAACTTTTTCAAAATATTTCTTATGTCAAAATAGATAGAAGACCATATAAGATGCAGATTTTAAATTACAAATGAAATGTATGTTTGCCAATCTGAACTATATTTGGAAACCTATCGATACCTTTTCGAGTTCTCATAATAATTTATAGAACATTTCATTTGATTTTTCAGGATTTGTTTAGTTAATTTAACAGTATCTGCTATGATTTCCAAAACATTTTAAGTTCTAAAATAGACCAGAAACACTTTGTTACGAAAGATACATTTTGTTTAATATTTTAAACAAATACTTTAATTTAATTATTAATAAAAACGCTGACACAAAAAACCTTTTTACACTTTCTTGAAATTAGAGGACATATTTAAGGAATTATCTATTTTTTTAAATATAAAGTTTGGAAGGGCAATTTCAGATAGTGTAAAAAAGAGTTTACAAATTCCATTACATTTAAATTTGAAGACATATACGCTGTTTTAATATTAGTTAAAAAAAAGTTACAAATCATCTGGATAAATGTGTGTACATACAGTATATTAAAAATATCTATAAAAGCTAATGATATGTTTAAAGAATTAAAGGACAACAAAATCTGATATAAATTAATTTTAACGATAAAATTAAAAAATAGGTTTTGGTGAATTAAAAAATTTAGTGTACCATAAAAATTATAATACATTAGAATATTTCTCAATGTTTTCCTAGAAAACATTTTACATCTATTGTGGGACAGACAATCTTTGTATTTATTCTTTATCAAAAACTGTTGTTTATTTTGAGACAACAATTTTTGTTATTGGTAATAACGTTTCATGTATACATGATGCGATTTAATACTCATAAAACGGAACACTTCAATATCAAAATTTAAGTTCTACAACTCTTTTTATTACCCATATTTTATGTGTCGAAAAGCGTGTCCATCTTGACTAGGAGAGCAGTAAAAACGAGGTATTGCTGTTGGTTCATAACTCTTCTTTCAATATCGTCTTTGAGATTCTCTGAATATTTGATTCTGTGGAGGTAACATAGAATTCCGCAATACGTTTGCTTGATAAATGGATTTCTTCTAGGCAGAAATCATATCTTGGTGTTTATATTTCATAATGCTCGAAATAATGATTGGCGAATTCGTTTTTTTTTTTTTTTTTTTTTTTTAAGATTTCTGTATGAAGAGTTGTAGTTGTAAATATCCTGACAGTGTTTTAGCCTACAGCGGCTACCGCTCACGCACCTTAAAACTCAACCCAACGAACCTGGAATGGCAAATTTAAGTGTGGAAGAAGCAACAAATGCATGCTTTTGAATTTGAATTTAATATTGTAAAATGACAAAATTACGTTTCAAGTCATTCCGATTACGTCAAATAAAAGCAGGTAATTGGTAATTTTTTTGTTAACGTCGTACTAGAGCAACACAACGGGCTATTGACGACATTCCGGGATCAGTCCCTTAATGTTAAGATCCGAGGACAACATCTCGTAATTTTGAACCACGATCAGATGACGAAGCAACACCTGAACTGGCACCCCAATCTCGAAACTTCCACACCAATCCAACGTGAGGACCAAATAAAAGCAGGGGACACAGCACGAGCAATGTATGTTTCGTCCAAGAGACAATAAAATAATATCCTCATTCCTCAGTTTGTCGTAATCAAATCCCAAATAGGACCAACTGCTTCTAAATAATGACAGGCTTTTTCTGTAACAGCTAAATTTCAATTCGTTCGTGGTTTTTGATAGAACGTGTTACTTTTCACTTTGCTACCTCTTAAGGTAACTCGTTTTCTACCGCGAGATGGCATTGGATAAAAGGAAATAAAATCTTCATCTCTTGTTTTATTTTTATTTGTACTAAAAATTCACTCACACAGGGTTCCGACGACAAAAGGATAAGTTCATCCCGGTCTATTATACCTCATTCATGCTCAACATTTGCACTCTGTGTCCCTGTAACCTGTTAGATGATGGGCTCGTCATTAAATAAAAATGTGTATTCTAAATATTTAATACTTAACTTTTACAGATATGTTAACACATCTATTTCTTTAGACGCATAGAGGTGCTAACCATTACGAATTTCCATAATTGTTACGAATTTTCACTTTTAATATGGTACTATGGTGCAATTATTAAGGAATATGTATCTTGAAAATAAGTGAAAACGTCTAAACTTGCCAAGTTGGCATTAACCACCACGTTGTTTACATTAGGCACCTTGTTGTCCTTTTTTTGGCAAAATGTCACCAAGTAGAGGGCCTAATAACAATCCAAAAATTTCAGTCATATTTTACAATATAATGATGTTCCTGAGGCTCTTCCAAATGCATGACCACGCATACGGAAGTACACTTGTGATTTTAATTCAGCTCTTATGGTCTCACGCAATCAGCAATCCATCAAGGAGTGGTAGAATCTATCCAATTCAGACACTGCTAAATTCCGAACGGAGAGTATTGTGACGCAATTAGCCACGACTACAAAAACTAACTTACAATACAGTAGTATGTCTAATAGTCTCCTATGAAGTTCTTTTTGATGGACAAAGTTGCACTCATTCACTCGTCTTGCTGCATTGCTGACTATGTATATCACAATTTTGTCTTTGGCAAAGAATTATGCTTTCTTTTGGGAATCGTTTTCTTGGATCACCAGTGAATCTCGCAAAGTCATAAAAGTATTAGAAGTAATATTGTATCCGAATCAAATACCGAGGGGGGGATGGATTTTTCATTCGTGATATAATTTGCTTTCATTAGCGGAACTGATTTTCGCTGCTTTTGAAAAATGTTTGATATTCCAGTGTTTTCTCGGAAGTTTTCAAATTCAGTCACGATGGAATCATTCATCGTCAAACAGAAGGTATTTAGAAGTATTTGCCAGGAATTTGGGGACATTGGCAATTTATACTCAAATGTCAACGTATTCGAAAGCTGGTAAAATCGGTTGCAAAAGTGAAAAGGATAAAAAAGAATGTTTCGCACTGTCCATCTAAACACAAAATTAGTGCAAGAAACAATTTTAAAGCTTGAAGTCACTTGATTAGGATAAACTTTTAACATTTTTACCCTCTTCTTTATTTTTAACGAAATTAAAAATGCAGTTCTTTTAAGACAAATGCAAAGCTTTAAAAAAAATATTTACAAGCTTTTGATGTTTAAAATTTTTATGCTGTGATAACAATAAAAAATTGTCGATTTCGATTTTCAAAAAATTCCATCCCTTTCCCCCGTTTTTCTTATTTAAACACTTATTTTTCAAATTGAGTTCATATACTCAAATACGTTTTCGTACCTGTAATAGAGGCACACAGTTGTTGTGAAGAGTTGCGCATTAATTTTCATTTATTCATTGACAAATTATAAGCACCTTATTTAAATTCTCAATAGCATTAATAAATATCCCCTGTATAATAATTTATCTTCAATAGAACTATATAAAGCAATTGAAGCAATAAATTTAAAAACTGCCCATATTACATGGTATTGTCTACACAGTAGAAACGTCATGAAAATGAATATGTCTTGAGAGGGATCAAGGGTGAATTGATGGAATTTTTTTAGGAGAGTTACTCTCCACTTCCTTTCTGACTCTTTTAAGAATATAACATATATGAAACGGAGATTTTTCTGTAACCCAAATGCTATGTCATAATATATATGTGGTTACCTTGAAGTATAATTTATCGATGCTGACGTAGAATCTAATTTGCACTGACCGATAACTATCTTTTTTACTAAATTTATTCGCTCCTTGGAGCTTCAAGTGGCGACTAGATGAAACCGTATTTGAAAAGGTTGTCATAGAGACGTATAAGCGTTGTGAATAGTTAAAGTTTTATTCTTATTTATTGCGAAATTATATTCACATAATTAAAATTCTCATTACCATTAAGGAAACACTTTTTCACAAATGCTTTATGTTCAATAGAACTCTAAACAACGATCACAGAAGCAATCATTCTAAGAACAATCTACATTAGCTACACTGTAGAAATGTCATGGAGGTGGACATGTGTTGTGAGTGTTTAAGGATGAATAGATGGAATGTTTTAAGAGTGTTTCTCATCGACTTTAGTCTCTGGCATTTGAGTATTGGAATGCAGTTGATTTCGTTCGCGATGTGCCAAGAAAGATTGATACTACTGGTCTCGGGAGGTGCTATTCTAAATTTGGTTCAGCGATGACCCCACGCATTACACGACATACCCTCCCGGCGTTTTCAACACTTGTCTTTGTTCTCCGAGAAATTCCATTATCCCTAGCGAGACGGAAAGCGAAAATAGGTCGTGGTACATCGAATGCTAAAAGAATTAGTTTGTCCCGTTGTCTGAATGAAATTCACCAAGAAAGAAAATCTCGATTGTCAACTGACACAAAGAATGGCTTTACAGAGAGAAAGGTAGTTGTCTGTTGAACATGATAATTATCTCTATTAGAATCGAAGTAAACACAGTTCTCTGAGGGAAAGTGAACCCTCCGCTGAGCGAAACAGTCGTGTATCTCCTGTCAGGACCACACATATTTACTCTCCTGATGATCTTTGGGTTGAAAACTGCTCAGTAGTGGCCAGTCTCCTGGTGGTTTATCTTTGGGTTGAAAACTCAGTAATGGCCAGTCTCCTGGTGGTTTATCTTTGGGTTGAAAACTTCTCAGTAATGACTAGTCTCCTGGTGGTTTATCTTTGGGTTGAAAACTGCTCAGTAGTGGCCAGTATCCTTTATCTTTGTGTTGAAAACTGCTTAATAGTGACCAGTTTCTGATTAAAAAAACTGTTTTAAACAATCATCAGTTATGAGCAAGGGATAATTTGTTTTGGTTTTTTTACTTGGATTTTCATTCCTCCTTGGAGTAATAGAGTAGTTTTGTCTCAACGAGCTATCTCGTCATTAAAATTGACCAGATCTAGACGGACGATATATCTCGTCGAAGTACTTTGAGTGAGGGAGGAGGAGTAACTCGAACTGAAAGAATAAATGTCCCCAGTTTGTATTCCGATATGAATTATGATTCATCCATACATTATGAAAAAGATACTTCAATATCTACAGATATTATACATATTTTCTTTCGATATTGTTTAGCTTCAAAATAGAAGGATCAATAGAAAAGTATGTGTATGTACAAGATATTTACGATATAGGGAAAAATAAACTAGATGAAATTCTTCCTCTCTCAAATGATTGCCTTCGCTTTTTCCAGGTGACATCTAAACTGTAAGCAGACTCGTCAGAATAGATAATACATTTCAATTGAAAGCATTCGTGAGAAAACAGGTAATAAAACATGTCTTTAGTCAGAAATTTAAGGTACAAGTATATCATATGACGATTAGTCTATTTACATTCTGATCTTAGTAATAATAAATACAACCACTTTTACCGTAAACTCAAAACTGCTGCCGAGTCTGTGAGTTATTAACCTTCCAACTGATTTTGACGAGATACATCCTCATCAAGATGCTTCCGATTATTTTATGATGACTTGAATTGGATTGAGGTAGTTTTGCTACTCACAAGACACTTCGTCGAAACAATCATCAGGAGGGTTAAAGTAAAAAAAATAGAATGATGCTTGAACGAATGTTCCAAAATAATTCTAACAGCTATGAATAACAATACGATACTCATACGATAAGTATTGGATACAAAAAGAGAAGTGTTACAATTTTAGTCAGTTCTAAAAATTCATTGAACTGCACAAAAAATTACATTAAAAAATATTTGTGTCTTAACATTAAAAATAAAAAAGAACGAATTCTTTTAAATTTAGGAAAATTACCTGGGAGGGGGGGGGATTGTTCTAGCATAGCGGCGCGATTCTGACAATGTATCAAATCTGCCGATATTCACGACAATCAAAGATCTAAGACGTAAGAAATAGCGTTGAGTAGGTCAAGTGAATATTTTAAAAGTAAATTTAATTTTTATGGCACGTATTGGATAACGAATGAAGTCATATTCAATTGCAAATGATCCTCACTGGAAAGCTATGGAAGGTAAAATGAGAGAACCAGAACGAAATTGTATTTAAAAAGGTAATTTTCGAAATAACTGTAGAGTCCTGGTGATTTTATACTCTGAGGGGTTGTTGATACGCATAACTGTACCTTGCAACTACCCTCGTCCCTTCATTACTTTTAGTCTGTATGTACCTAAAAATCGTGCAGAAAGTCTAAATTTTTTTTTATTGCGTCAAAATATTCTTAAATTCTTCAGCTTTCAAACTATGCCAAGATCTTGCAAATATTAGAAATAGTTTTCTAGTTACAAGGGTTTTCGTTAGGTAGTTTCACTGTGAACAGACATCTTTCCAAAATTTTAAACTCAATTTCTGAAGAAACAAATTTTTGCAATAGGATGATGGTTGGTTCAAACAGTGATAACTCAACAATAAATTAATCTATTATAATTATTTTTATATCATTATAATCTATGTAATACAGTAGATCTTTTGACCCTCAATTAGAGTTATTAGTTAATAAATACATTTTTAAAGGATTTTTAAACGCTAAATTTCCAGAAAAAAATCTTGATTTTTTTTATACATTCTTAGCGAAAAAAAGTTGCAACAGAAAAGCCTTTCTGTCTAGCAACTTGATTTAGAGTAAAAACGTGAAAAATAATATAAGAAATAATTTCCAACTAGAATTGTCTTTCCAGACAAATTAGAGTTTGAGATATCACTGTTCAAAGAACATGCTAATTAGTTCATGATATCTTAATTAGCTAATTAATCATTAGTTATCCTTAGTCATAATTCAATATGATTTTTTCTTATTGAAATGGTTTTAAGCATAAACGAATGACCTACTGTGAAGAAACTGGATTTTTAAAGTTAAAAAAAAAAAAAAAAAAACTGCTGATGTGTACGTACACTTTAACCAGTTTTGGCCTTCTTGGAAAATTGAGTGTTTACAGCGGATTCTATACTACTACACCGTAAGTTAGCTTTTGTAGTGGTGGATAAGCTCGCTACAAAGGTATAATAAATTATTCGTAATACATCAAGGAATAGAAAGTCGCAATGACTTTTACATCTACAGGTTTCTCTGGATACTAAAACTTATTGTTTTCTGGATATATCGTTGATATTACTTTAATCCACCAAGTACAAAACTCACCGTTTCAACAGGGATTTAAAAAAGCGTGCGTATTCAAAACTTCCCTATATACACTTAAATTAAGGAACACCATTGTTTTAAGAACTACTACCTCAAAATTAAATGAAATAGTTTGTGGCAATTTTCATGCAACCGAGAAGAACGAACGCTGATCATAACATTAAGGCAGTGCCATAATGAATTACGTTAAATTTGCCGGGTATTAAAAAAATATTTTTCAAAGAAGAATGAAGAGAGCATTGGGTTGAGTCACTCATGAAGCTTAAAGAAACTATGAAGTAACATTTGTAACTAGGTGATTGAGAGCCGGCAGAAGGTGGAGTCCTCTAAAATTCGAAATATAAATTACGAATTCACTGAAAACAACTTTTCACCAGCAAATGCTGGTTTGGAACACTTTCTACACCGATTGGCAGGCTTACGTAACACCCTATCTGTTTATAAAAGGACTCTGACATACGGCCAGCTTTCCATCGTTAACCCCCCCCCCTCCCTCTCAGTCCAATCTTGGAAACGCTTTTCCGTCTCTTTCTTGCAAGATCAATTCCATGCTAAATCAACCCGCCAAAGTATCATTTTCAACCTGACGTTTTTCAATTTCAATGAAATATAACATATAAGAAATGAAAAATAAAATTGTACCGAAATATAAGATGCACGATAGAGATATTTATGCATTTAACAATGGTACTCAATTGGGTACCGAAGGTCGTAAGAGGTTAACACTCGGAAATTTCGTGGTCATATTTTAGCTGTCGCGGTCATATTTGAAATCCCAGCAACGCCAGGCTATTTAGCTAGTTCGTTATAAATTCCAACAATCCTCGGTAGTTACTGTTAGTACTACCAAGACGATTCGTCGGAAGCTAGCAACTTTGGGTTTTCAAAGCTCTACAGCAAAGGTACAGGAATATCTCATATCAGGCAAGTATCTCATATTAGGTCACTTTCCTTCACCTTCTAAACAATTTTTTTTTGTGAAATTGAAGGTATCAAGATTGAGTACTATGTTGAATTGACCTAGAATGAACCTCACATCAGGAAAAAATGGGCCAACCCATGATGCAATGTAATAAAATGTAGGTTTTCGCATATAACCCGGTTAAACACATTGATCAATTCACTCCCGATATTGCCAAATGCAGCCGTTCAATCAGTTGCTTGAATGTGTTCACAAATTCTGTTGGTGATAGGTCTGTCTTGCTTACCCTGCATCTGTTATCATTGCAGACCAAACGGTATAGTGGTTAAGGTGTTAGCTTCTAGATAGGAAGGTTCCTGGTTTGAATCCGGGTCAGTGCATGGATAAGCGCATGGTGTAGAGTCGGTTGGTGCACCTTAAATCTGTTGTGACCAAAAGTCTTCACGTAGGGTTGGTGTGGTCATTGGAGAGTGGGGTGCCAGCGCAGACGTTGCCTCGTCATCTGACCGTGGTTCAAAATTACGTGGTGATACACCGATTGGCTTAGGCTGTGACGGTGGTAACTAGTTGAATATTCTGTTATCATCATTATTCAACAGCTCGAAAGTTATGGATAATTACCAGAAACAAAGATATCGAGTTGGATATTTTCTTTATTCAGAAAGAATTAAAACGACTAAGCTTAGTCCATATTGCTCAACGGATCAATAATAGAAACGTAACTCGGTCGTTAACCCTCTAAGTGGTTACAACCGAGATACCTCAAGAGCTGGCCAATTTTACTTATGGCAAGATATTTCGTCATTAAGGCCTTGCCGATTTTTTCATGATGACGACATAAAGATCTGGTCAGTTTTGCTACTAAGACGAGATACTTGATTAAGACAACCAACAGGAGAATAAAGTGAAGAATGCCTTTACTGATACTAATGATACTATTCCTTTTTTTTTTAGAAAATGTTTCAAAGAATGTGTTTCTTTATGTCTTGTATGCCGACCAACCGGTCTAGTGGTCAAGGTGTTGGCTTCTGGATCGGAATGTTCCTGGTTCGAATCCGGGTCAGGGCATGGATGTAAATTGTGCTGTCCTTTGTTAGGGACAATGATGGTCCACCCATTGGGTGCCCCTTCACAAGTGACCCTCACTTTTGGCCTTGTATAAGGCTACAATGACTTCGGTCAATTCTGTACTGTTTTGTATTTCTGTATTGTATCATGTATTGTATTTGTCTTTGCAATCTGTACCCAGCCTTGCCATTGGAAATAAATGTCTTGTATGCCCTGTTGCTTCAAAAATACGAGAATTCGGAATTGTTCAAGTACCTTCCTCATTAGCCTGGTGTGTTGCTCCAGCGCGAGGTAAATTCATTTCCTACCTCCATGTAGCTATTACATCCTCCAAAGTGACAAAAAATCGCATCTCGATCAAAGCTTTCACGCTTTCCATAATGACTTATATTCCGATCGGTGCAATCAGAGAGTGTCCTTTGTCGTATAATTGGATTAACAAGACACTCACTAAAAAGACTAGATTGGACGATAAATAAATTTCGAAGGCCCAATTTTTCAATAATTGCGTTACCATAATTGACTTATTCTGAGGATGCTCTTTATGTACAGAGAGTAATTCGCTATCGGCGAAGTACTAAAGTGTTACATCGAAAAATACGTGTTCCGTTAGATTTAATTACGTTCAGAACATTACGCTTAATTACATTAAGTTCTTTCCGTCTCTTAAAGTGCTTCAAATACTTTTGTTCCAAAAAGAGCATTGCGAAATCTGTGATAGACTGAAATGTAGTAGACTTTGCATATGAAGAATGTATTGGCGTAATAGCTGTCAAAGTTGTTTAGGTAAGTGGGGAAATTTAAATAAATGACATTTAAGAGAGCGGATGCTGAGAAGCGAAATATTGTGTAATATTAACATATGCTGGCTTATTTGGAAGAGTTTGACTATACAAGCGTTGAACTGGGTATCATAATGAGGTTTAGTAGAGCTCGTTTCTGATTAAGCTTTCTGGTGGTTGTCTCCACAAGGTATCTCTTTATTAGAAATTGTCCTGATAGGGTTGGACAAGATACCTCATCATTGCTAGTAAACTGACCAGAATTTGATCTATTCTCTATAACAAAAAATATCGACGCACCAAGATGTTGTATAATTACAGTGGTGCCGGGTTCGATTTACTTGGAACGACGCTGACTTTGGGCGTAAGGTCTTTAGTGACGACTTCCGTTTCCAACTGTGTCCTGACGACAACCTCAGACATGTCTGGAGATTTCCAGGGCAGCGTGGGGATCCTGCACTTACTATCACACGCCACACATGCCCATAATAGGGCGTTATGGTCTGTGGTGCCATCTCCTTTGATAGCCGGATCCCTTTGGTAGTCATTTCTGGCACACTTACAGCACAGCGGTACACAGACGACATATTACGACCGGTTGTGTTGCCGTTCCTTTTGCGTCTACCCGAATTTACTTTCAAACAAGATAATGCCCGGCCGCACACGGTTGCATTGCATTGTCTTCAAGCTTTCGCAATACTTCCTTGGCCAGCTAGATCTCCAGATCTCTCTCCCATTGAGCACATTTTGGGACGTTATGGGAAGGCGATTGCAACCATCCCGGAATGTTGACCATTAAAACCGACAATCGAAGACAATTTGGCGAGAAAATTCGGAGGACACCATCCGGGAACTTTTTCAGTCTATGCCACGCCGGGTGACAGCTTGCATCCAGGACAGAGGTGGACCAACGCCTTATTGACTTCCTCCCTTTGTAAGAGTCAAATTCTGAAATAAATCATTCAATTGATCTGAAATTTTAATCGTTTTTTTTTTTTTTTGTTATGCATGCGTGTTCTTCACATTCACATTTTACTATCACGAGGAATTTTGTGCACCTTGGAAGTTTAGGTTTCAGTGTTTGTAAGTAAATTGACATCAAAACAACATATATTTCAATGTATACTCACAAAAAATAACTATCTTGTAATGTATAAAATGACAGAAGCTCAGAAAAGTGGAATGAAATCGTTCACAAAAGTAAATTGTAAGTATTTGACAATCATACGAACACACTAGAAGCTGAGACTGATATAGACATCTGTACTTTAGAGCAAGAAGACACATATGGTACAAAGGGATCCCATTGATCTCTGTAAATCCGACTAACAGAAAATACTTCAGACTTTCAGGACTGAAAATGAAATAGGTTTAAGGTTTGAATAGAACTAGCAGCCCTTTAGCTGCAATAGTCCCTATAGCAGCTGTAACACTCTACTGCTGCAAAAGACAGTTTCTTTTTTTTAACAGAGTCGGTTGAGATAGATGTAAAAGAATAAAATCTGTTAGGAATTGAATTCAAAAGAATTCACTTGAAGAAATAGAAGATTTTTCTCTCTCTCTCTCGAGGACTGGATTTCCCAGGAGGCTTAGTCAGCAATTCTGCTATAGGTCATAATGGTGGAAAATTTATTGTCCTGAGTGTTTACATAACTAAGTTAAAACGATTATATATGCAATATAAAGGTTTTTAAAAATAAAAATGTTTTTATTCGATACTTATTTTAATTTATACTTTTTGTTGTTGCATGCATACTCTAAAAAAGAATAATTTGAAGACAAATTTCAAGTAAAAAGCAGCCATTATTAATAGGAAAGTAGCGATATAAATATATAGCCCCTCGGTCGAACCATTTAATGCACTTTTAACCTATTAATAGTTGCTTGCCATAAAGAAGAGCTCAAATAATAAAATTTGGAGCCCCGACAACTCTATTAAAATAGAGACCACTTAGACCACTCTGAAGCCTCGCTCAAATATATGGAGGCAGAAAATGTCAGACTACGCTTTCTATACTAGTGAGAAGACACATCAAATCTCTGTCCTTCGTTCAGGGGCATAAAACTTTTAAAACTTGCCCAAAATGTAACACTGAATAAACTAACCGAAATCTTCTTCTGGCCCTTTTTTCTGACAAGAGAAGATCTCGTCCTGATCTAGAGTCGAAATTTTGTAACGTATTTGGACTGGTAAAACTGTATGATTAGATCTTAAAAAATAAGTAGCAACAGTACAGGGAGAGTAGTGACACCCATTTAAATAAAAGCATGTCTGTTTACTATATTTCTTGTTTAATGAATTTTGCAAATTTTTTACCTGAAACAAATTATTTAAAATTTGTATTCATCAATTTAATCATCCATGTTTACTCAACAAAGAAATTAATAAGAATTTTACTTCTGAAAGTCAGGTAGAAATCTAAAAAAATAAGCATTACCATTCATTTATTAACGCGTAACCAAATTCATTCGATATTCCATACTTATTTACATACACATTACGTACCGTATCTATCAATATACTAACAACTCATTCTAACACATATTCACTCGTATCTAACAACTCATTGGATCATTCAATGCATTTCGGTAAGTTTCTAGATCTTCAACAAATAGTTTTTAACATAAAATGAGCCTGGAAATTTTGCTTAGATGTGAAAAGACGGACGAACTTTATGAAAAACGACACAGGAACAAAAATATATGGTTTCTTTTGAAAGAGATGAATCAAATATTAATAAAAAAGCTCGAATGATTGCCCAATTAAAATACAGTAGAACTCCAATTATCCGCGCTCCAGTTATCCGGATCGCTTTGAGAAACAAAAGAAATCAGCAAAATCCGCATTTTGAAATTTTTTTATCGGTGAATGATAAAAATGAAGAGGACGAAGTGTCAGTTGATGACATAATAATCATCACAGTGAAAATTCCTGGATGTTTCGAGTGTAGTGCAGAAGACGTAGGCCGAGTGACTGGTCTGTTATTCTCCGGACTCTGGATTTCAAATTCTCAGTAACGATGAACTCATTCAGTGTGACAGAAGAACTTCATGACCCAGAATATGAATATGATATTGCTATTCAAATAGACGAGGGACCGTCAGCTAGTAAGGTGTTTGAGTGTCTTGACACAACACTAAAATGCACGATCCATCCACTAAATGCGACCATCTACAGCTACTTACCGTCAAGGTCATGCATGGAGACATGGCTGCATGGAAACGTGTAAAGACAGCGAAACGATTGATTTTGATCGATATGCTCAAGCAAGGATACATTTTAATACAGTATACCATATAAGTACAAAATTTAAACAGAATTGTTTGATAGTCATTAAACTAAATTACATACTACAGCAAAGTTCAGTTTTTTTTACAAAGAGATAACCTTTTTTTCGTGAATTATCCATTGATCCGGATGAAGTACTGATCCCAATTGATCTGGATAATTGGAGTTCTTCTGTAAATGCAAATAATTGTTGGCGCATGAAAATTATATGAATTTTGAAAAAGCATACATTTAGAATAAATGCATTCAGTCAATAGGCTAAGGAATAACGTGGTATCTATATAAGTAAGAATGGAGTGTTTTTTTGGACATTGAATATTTTCGACCCATTTCAAGTTTTCTATCCGTTTTGGACCCTTCTGATGCCAAATAAGCCTCTTGCACGTTTGGAGTCTGTCTGTGTGTATGTATGTGCCTTAAACATGTCCACGTGGTTAAATATATTTTCATGAAACTTTGCATACTGTGAGTACTTATCCTCATTTAGTGACTGAACTTTGTTGCGTAAGTCTGTCTGTCCGTCTTTCTGTTATATTTTCGATTTTTGTGTTTGTTTGTTTGTATAGGTATAACATGAATTTAATTCCAGATATTTGATTGCAATGTGTATTATTTTATGCATTATTTATTTGATTAGTGAATGCAACATTAAGCATTTCTTTATTGTCATATTTAGATTAGTTTCATGCTAAACACCTGGGTAAGTATACTTAAATCAACCATAGTTTGGCAGTTTTGGAAAAACTGTAATGTATATTGAGTATTACGATTACTTGGATTGCTTTACCAGTACTGCTGAAAAGCAATTATTTTTTATGGAATTTCAGCTCTGACATTTCATTTATTTAAAGTCTTAAGTTTGGTATTTGAGCAATGTGAACGATTTCCGAATATTTTCGATATTTTTCAACGAATGGGAATGAAACGGAAACTCGTGTTGGTTGATAACGTGCAGTAATATTTTCTATTTCTTTGGCTCTGAATTAATTTCGCATTTCTAAATTTTATGTACTTTTCAGTTGTAAGTTGTGGTAACAACGAGATCAAAAGATAAAAAGGAATCACAAATTAATATCTTTAGAACAACTTACTGAAAGAATAATAACGTTTAAAAAATCCGAACTAGAACTTTTCAAACCTTAAAAAATTCTTTGTCATAATGACAGGAGAAGATTACGAGATTCCACAATGTCGCATGCCAGATGCAAGAGTACCACAAGTAAACAAATGTTGTTTCGATGACTATGAGTGCTAGAGCACTCGCCGTAAATAGTCGTTTTTATTAATTGAGTTGAATATGAAAATAACTTAAGATATGGAATTCCAAGGGAAGGAGGGGGAGGGAATTATACTCAGTAATATTTACTCACTAAGTGTGCTTCTCAAGAAGAAATCTGACCTTCATGCAAAGAAAAAATTAACTCAGTGGATACATTCCGCCAATCTAAAGATCAACATATTCTGGTCTAGGAAACCTAAAAAACTCATATCTTTAAAATTTTAACAAAGTATGTCTCACTTTTAAGCAGACGATGTATAGTGTTATTCCAAATGCTGCGTTCATGTTGTAGTCACGTTTAGTTGTAGCATTTTCCCTTTGATGGTCATCAAAGCAGAGATAATGAAGTCCCGTTACTCATTCAATGTTGCTAGCAATGGGGATACTTAAACAGTAGTTTTAGCTCTTGCAAGCCGGAATGAAACTGTATAATTTTATCTTCCAAAAAGTACTTCGTTGTATAATTGGGTTACACTGTTATATATACTATTGCATGGTAAGTTAATTTTTGTAGTGGTGGCTAAGCTCGCTACAATACTTGCTCCCCAGAATTTTGCGGTAGCCGAAATTCGATAGATGAAGCCACTAATACTCGTAGAATGATTGCCATTTGCGTGAGACTGTGCTAGCTGTATTAAGATCAGAGTTGTATTTGTCCTGTGTTGCCTTTAGCATCTGAGTATGAGTGTCCTTGTGAAATGAAGGCAAACCAGCAATAAATGGAGTAAAGCCGTGTTAGTAAATCAGCAGTGTCTGCTATCTCAGAGCCTCAGGTGGTTGTTGTAAAGGAGTAGCATCGCATTGGCGATTCGAATATCCATCGTGGGCCATCCATCGAGGTTGTAAATTTTAGTGTGTATAAATCACGTTCGTAAATCACCAATTTAGCAAGCTGGAATCAAACAGTTCAACTATGTCTACCAAACAAGATAAAACGCATGTAAGGTCTGGAGACCTGGGTGGCCATCTGAACAGCACTGAGGCATCCTTACCTTATTATACAATCCCACATAGTTCATAATTTAGGTAGTAACGCACATTTGTGTGTCAATGAGGGATCACCCCATCCAGTTGGTATATTTCGGAATCATTTTTAGTCTCGGAAATACCACAAATTCAGCGTATCGAGGTACCACTTTGACGCCTGGTGTGTCTGTTACAAGGAAATCTGCACCAGAGATGTGAAATATAAGTAAACTGAGCATTTCTATTGACAGGAGCTTCAGAAAGGGTTACCAACATGTCGACTAGGAGTCACGTGAATGCTTTGTGAACAAGTGACTGAACTGGTCGATTTGGCAACTTATCGCTTCCGTTTGGCGATTATAGCATCTTATAACAGGGGCGATATGCGAATGTGCAATTTCTATGGAGTGGTGACAAGACTTGTGAAACTGTCAAAGTTAACTACTAAGTCGCGAGCATCAATCAGATGACGAATCAATGGCTGGGCTTCTTTTTACCTTTCCTTGCACAATTCAGATGATGCATGTTCGTTTCCTATGATCAGACGAGAGTACTCTAGGGATCACGTTGCAGCTTGTTTTGGTCACACGATCCTGGGCATATAATAAGGCTACCACTGCGCACTCTTCTTTAACATTTCCTCTACGTTAGCACGCTCGAATTATAAAGTGTGAAATATTCTCTTTCGTTACGAGATTTGTACAAACAAGTGAATACCTTGGAATTTATTGGACTTCAAAATGCGATGAATGATTCGTAATAACTCTGTATAAAATTCCCGATTTTTTTCCTTTCTGTACATGTATGTTTTACTTGGAGGATATTTTGTCGGTTGTGGGTTTTAAGTAAAACCAGACTGCGACTGCTCTTAATCTCAATTTGATACAACAAAAAAATGATCGATCTGTGATATGATTTCGTGTCATGCCGTGACATCTGCTAATCAGACCACTAACATCTGCCCCTCGGGGTTTTGCATTGGACAGTTAATAGACTCTTTATTAAATACTAGCCACTGCGTAGGTAGCCCGGCGTTGCCCGTGCACGGGCAAAGCCGTGATGTAAGGTAATCATCTGGTGTAAAATTTTCCGCAGATTTCAAATATACGTTGGAGATACATTCAATTAAAAATTATTTATTTTAAGAAAATCATATTTTTAGGTAACAACCTAAACTGAAATATTCCGCAGATTTCAAATCCGTTGAAATTTTTACTCTATCTTTAACGGTCTAGGACAGGGATCGGCAACCTATTGAAACGAAAGAGCCAAAAGTTACAATTTACAAAATTTCCCAGTTTTTAAAGAGCCACTAAAATTTTTCGTTTCAATATTATAGTATTTGCTTATATATATTTGATTTTTGATTTAAAATAAACGGCTTTAAATACGGAATAATATTTATTCATTTAAAAACACAAATATAGATAGTTACATCAATGGGAGCATTGGCTTTGCATGCCTTTTGAAAGTGTGATTAAATCTGGCTTATAACTTGTTGTTTTAAGTTTCAAGCACGACTCTAGATTTTTATTTCTTAGTTGACTTCTAACTTTACTTTTATTATATTCATGCAAGAGAACGCTTGCTCGCACGAATATGTCGACCCGAAGATCGTCAGCACTCCATATGCCAACTTCTTCACCTCACTGTAGCATTCTGGAAGACTATTCCATGTGCCGAATATGAGGGCCTCAACTCGCGGAATTTCTTTTAGAGCTGTCCACTTGTGCTGCGAGATGTGCATGTATTTCTGGACCACCAACTCTTCCAACTTGCTCTTGAGTTCTGTGAACTTGCCACTCCACAAGTCTTTGGTTTTCAAATCTAGCAATTGCATTTGAAGCGATCCAGCATCAATTCCAAATGACTCAATGTTGATCTCATTTGTATTTGTGTTTAGAGGATTTACTATGAACACGAGAGTACTTTTGTTTGTTTTCAATTGCTCGAATCTCTCAGCGAATCCATCCTTCATGTTTTTTAAAGATATGCAATAGTTACATTGGTCTCATCGCGATGTTGCTTCAGATTTTTAGAATGAAGTAATTTACCTATTTCTATGTCTTCAACAAAAATATGTAAATTTTTTTCGAAACAAACTACTTCTTCAAGCAAGGCGTAGGCTGGGTTGCCATATCCTTGCAGTTTTAGATTTAGTTCATTTAGTTTCATTGTGGTATCTACCATGAAGTTGAATTCTTGCAGCCATTTGTCTTCTTCCAGTTCGGGATGATCAATGCTTTTTTAATTGAAGAATGTTTTTAATTCACTCAAGCACAAAGCAAAACATTGCAATACGTTACCTCTGGAAAGCCATCGCACTTTATTGTGCAGAAGTAAGTCAGAAAACTGGCTATCTATTTCTTCAAGGAAATCTTTAAACTGGCGATGGTAGAGTGCTTTAGCCAAGATGCTGTTAATAATCTTAATTACCAATTTCATGACCTCAACTATTTCGGTCGGAAATGTTTGGGCACAAAGCGCTTCTTGATGAATTATGCAGTGAAACGTTAGAACTTCGTGGTTTATTTTTTTTCTGGAGAATTGATGTTACCCTCTATGTATTCCTGTCATACTTCTGGCTCCATCAGTTGCTATAAAAACGATTTTATTTATATCGATTCCATTGTCTTCCAGGCATTTTTGCACAGCATTTGCTATATCTTCTCCACGAGTTTGCCCTGAGAGCGGTAGCAATCCTAGCAGTTCTTCTTTTGGACCTTTGGACGACATATACCTGACTAAAAGGGTAACTTGTGCCGTGTCTTTTATGTCGCAAGACTCATCTATAGCAAGTGATAAGGCAGCAGCCAGTTGAATGTCTTCCACTTGCATATGTGTTACATTTGAAGACATTTTAGCAATTCTATCTTGTACTGTTTTAGCAGATAATGGCAAATCTTTGATTTTTTTCATGATTTCTGCTTTGTTTTTAAAATTACGAAACAGTTCTTCAGATGCACGTATAAAACAATCTTTGATGTACTCACCATCTGAGATCTCATCATATCATCTAGACGTGTTGTCTAGACTCTAGACGGTGGCTGTTTGGGTGAGACGGAAATGGAATGCAATTGGCTCAAAAATAAACATGATCACGGAGTCTCATCTCTAAGAACATAACAATAATTCAAATTTATCTCATTACGGTCATGTTAAGCGCAGATATTTGTAATTAACGAAAATGAAAATAGAAGTTATTGAGAAATTAGGTACTTAAAAATATATTTTCTTATTTTTAAGGATTTTGATGATAAATTATTAATTTTTTCGTATGGAACTGGAGAGCCGCAACTTTACATCAAAAGAGCCGCATGCGGCTCGCGAGCCGCAGGTTGCCGACCCCTGGTCTAGGAGATAGAAAAAAGAACTGACTTCAGTTAAAATATTTATCGTCTGGCTGGAAATTTATTCGTCCGCGCAAAATCAAAGCGGAAATGAAATTTTTTTTTTCTCCGCGTTATGCAGTTGAAAAAAACGTGTCATGTTTCCAAACCCTGACTTCAAGGTCACACGTGTAGAAAAAGTTATCCGTGTATGAAAAAGCGATGGAGAATAAAACTATTAAATTAATTTAAAAATCTTCTTGATTAAATTTTAAAATTCGCCTCGACCCAATATAAATAATTGCAAATAATTCGGACTGTCTGTGTGCCAAATCTCATTGCTGTAAGTGCCATAGAATCATCAGGATTTCGCGGCCCCAAACAGACAAACAAACAAACAAACACTTCCTTTTATAATATTAGAGACGAATAACCTCATGTACTCATTTCTTAACTTGCACGAATGTACAGTGATTATGTTCGTTTGCATGTTAATAACGCATTATTATTAACTGTGTTAAAAAAAAAGACTGATAGTCAAGTGATTATCATTTTGGTCCCAGGTGCGGAATTATTGCAATTGCAAGCAATTGCAAATTGTTCTGCAGGCAATTTGTCCGAATTTTAAAAACTGCAGTAAAATCTAAAACAGACGTAAAACACAATTATTGGCTAAATATGATTACATATGAATAATAAAACATCAAAATTAATTTACCAATATAAAACCAAGGGATACTTTCAGAATTTGCAATTCTGTCGATAACTTTTGGTGCTAAATATTTTGTCATTGACATAGATGTGTTATTATAAAGTGTTTCTGGTAATTGGGGATGTAAAAGGAGGTTGTTCCTAAGCTAGAAAAGAAAAAAAGGACTGCACTGCATTACAGCGTAGCTTATGATTGAAAAAAAATCGTCCAAAATTTTGGTAGGGAAAAATTGTTCCGTAAAGACTTTGTTCTGCGACGAACGTCGCAGTTTTAAGTACTTTCTGCTCCCGGGACTGTGGTACTTGAATCAACGGGCTCTAGATTCAAATACAGGTCATGTCACACATGTGTAGTGAATCGTAATCCAGTGTAAGCGATTGGTCCCTGTCTAATTAGCTCTCGTGTAAGAAAAAATTACTACAAAGATCAATACACTGACCTTCTAATGAATTAAACATAGCATGTACTAATTGGGGTTACATGACTGAGATGGGAACTTTTTTCCATGTATTTTATTGAAAATAAGAATCAGAACCAGTAAGGTTACACGAAATGCTGTTGTACATTTTCGGATTCGTTTGGAGTATGTATTCGTTGGTATTCGTTTGGAGTATGTATTGGTCTGTATTTCGTTTGGAGGTATGTGTGAATTTGGATGGCTATATTCATTATAAAGGGGTTGAAATAAGAAAGAAATGTGAATATTGAAACAGATTGAAAAACTGTCACTCTGGACTGCAGTCTAGTCAGTCTATTAGATATAGGACACTGCTTTCGAATGCAGGTCACTCATAAATATACCCTGTAATAAAAACTTTTCAGATATTTACAATTTCCTAGCAAAATATAAAAAGTACATACCTGTTAAAGCAAGATCGTATAAAATGCCTCAAATGCAGTTGTTTAACTTGGAATCTCATTAAATATTTGCTAAAGTGAGATGTGAGTGGTTGAGATATAAAAAAGAGTCATTGTTCGTTGAATCTTAGCCTTCGAAACTCCTGATAAGGTACCCTAAATACAATGGGATGATTTAAGAGGCTATTATGACATCATTTTGGCGGCATTTAAGTATTTTTATATCCAAGCCGCTAACGATGTCTATATTTAGCTCTGATCTATAACTCAGTTTTCTGAGCCTCACGCGATAAACTCGCTTTGATGGTAGCGTTATTCCAAAGCAAAAATGTGAAATATCCATTAGCGTTAAGTTTCTTGGGATGATTCGTCGAATTTCATAAGTGGGATGAAAAAATGAAATAGTTCGTTATACGAAAAACTTTAAAAGCTTTTCTCTGTTGATGTATATTTAAAAAAAAAAGAATTTTTATTCCAGATTTAGCTTTCATGTTAAGGCAGGCAAACTGAGATAGTAATACAAGGTGGTAAATATTTTCCTTTTAAAACTATCAACATTTAAAAAGGATAATGTCATTACATATTTACCGATTTTTTAGCGATGTTTACGAGATAAACTATTTTTGACAACAGTATAAGTTCAGGTATATCCACCGCCCCAAACGAAGGTATTCGGTGATGACAACAGCATAAAAAAAAAAAAAACGAACATTTTAAAGGATATTTTAGACAATAGTTAGTACAGCTACAGTATACGTTTATAGCGGTGGCAACGGCCTTAGAATTTTTTTTTTTTTTTGGAGACGCACTTCTTAAGTCGCCCAGGAAAGAAATATTTCAAAAATCTTTTTCTTTCACAAATGTTTTTTTTTTTTACAACGGAAAAGGAAAGCTTGAAAACACATTTGAGAACGTTTTGAAAAGTATATTTTTAAAAAAGTTTACAAGAAGTAATAAGCTTAAACATATTTCAAACCACAACTGTGAACAAGCAGAAAAACTGAACTTCGAATGTTGGGTAAGTATACCCCGAAAATTACACAAAATGCAGTGAGCATGTTGAAAAAAAAAATTTTCTAAAAGGAAAAAAAAAAATCAAGAAATAATACAACCTGATACGTCAGAACTGTTCCGGGAAAAAATTTATTAAAAACAAAAATTCCACAAAAGACGAAAAAACAAAAAATATGTTAACTCTATCATGAAAAAAAATTATACTAAAATTAAATTCCACAACTGGAGAAAAGTCATTAACTTAATCAATGAAATCAAAGAAAAAAAATTTAAAGGGGCCAATGCAATCAAAGGATGTTTTAAAATTAAAATAATCAATGGAAACAAAGAAAAAATTTCAAACGTACCAATAAAATCCAACGACTTTAACGGATTTTGAAAGAACTTTCCGGAAAAATCAAAATGAAAATTTAAAGTTTCCGTTAGCCAAGGTTGCCGTGGAAACCATAATAATGGGTTGATGGGTTCAGATTAGTCCAAGAGATATACCACTTTTATTTACCCCAAATACAACTTTTATTACCATAAACTTTGTTGTGTGCTTAAGAATACCCATAACCCACAGTCTTCAAAAAAGTATTTCTTAATTTGGCGAGTGGTGGTGGTGGGGGGGGCGAGTAATGACGTCATCAATATGGCTGCAGCGCAAACGTGTGACACTTTACTTAAACGAAGCTAGCTCCTTAACGAAGCGTCGTAGAGCATTGTACTTTTCTTTAAATTGCTCGTAATTAAATAACTATTGTTTTATGTAATAACAATATAGTTTGTAAGAGTAATAGTTTTTCTGATATTTAGCCCCAAACGTACATTTTACGAGTTTTTCTGTTTCATAGTGAATGTTGAAAGCCAAACTACTCTTAAACCGATAAGACAATAAAAAATAGGCAAGATCTATATATATAATTCTCTTACGTGGCACGCAAAAAAGACGTTATTTGTTATCGCGTCTTGGCAACATTGTACGATTGTTTGTTTACCACGAAGTCGCCTCAATTGAATTTATAACGTTATCGGATGAAATGTTATTGTAAAAAAAATTTTAGTCGAGCTGTTGCAGTTTAAAATTACAAATAAAAGAAAGCTGAGGATCATTTCAGGGCCATTTAAAAAACGGTCCTTTTCAGGGCCAACAATTATAGTTCAACAAGACGCTTGCACTATACTTTCGACAACAAACTGAATGAAAAAGTGTGGGTGACTCAAGAGTGCTTTATGGAAATGTACACACAAACAACATGCTGGGTATTCCATTTCCAAAGCAGCGTTCACAATTCTACTCAAAATTTTCATTTGAATTCTGATTCCAGGGTACTGTATATATATTTTCTGTAATATAGCAAATTTAGATTTTAAAAATATCTCTTTGGTATATCATATTTTGTAAACAATCCTTTCTGCTAGGACACATGTCTTCATTGATGCGAGCGAAGCGAGCATAGGTTCGCGTAGCGAACCAATAAGGATTGCAAAGCAATCCTCCGGGGGTTGGCGAGCTTTAGCGAGCAGGGGGCGGGCCCTCTAGTTTAAAATGTTTGATGAGACTGTGGGGATTTAAAAAATACCATAAACATGGCTATGGATGCATAACGAGATAGTAAATGGCGGTTCTTGTCTTACTCTTGAAACCATAAGAACTGCTTGACCAGCCCGCTGTGGCGGGGATCTTGAGAGTTAACACCTCTCTGCCATATTAGTATGGAGTTGTAATGTACACTCTATAACAAAAAAATCGACGCACCAAGAAGGAGTTGTCCGATGGAGACAAAAATTGGTGGATAGGAAAATTATGTACAGAATAGAAAATGATTAAAATTTCAGAACAATTGAATGATTTATTTCAGAGTTACAGTAACGAGCTCAATAAGGTGTTGACCCGCCTCTAGCCTGGACGCAAGCTGCCACAGGCGTGGCATAGACCGATAAAGCTCCCGGATGGCCTCCTGCAGTATTTCTTGCCAAATTTGCTCCGATTGTCGGACTACGTCATCAGCATTCCCTACCGGATGCAGTCGCCTTACCATCATATCCCAGACATGCTCGATGGGAGAGAGATCTGGTGATATGATGGGAAGGCGACTGCATCCGTTAGGGAATGTTGATGACGTAGTCCGACAATTGGAGCAAATTTGGCAAGAAATACTGGTGATCTGACTGGCCAAGGAAGTGTTTGAGAAGCTGGAAGACAGTTCATAGCAACACATGCCGTATGTGGTCTGGCATTGTCTTGCTGAAAAATAAGCCCAGGGTACTGCGAAAAAAAAGGTAGAAAAACAGGTCTCAAAATGTCGTCAACGTACCGCTGTGCAGTAAGTTTACCTCTAATGACGACCAAAGGGGTCCGGCTATCAAGGGAAATGGCACCCCAGACCATAACTCCTTGTTGAGGGCCCGTGTGGCGTGCAATAGTGAAAGCAAGGTCGACCACGCTGCCCTGGCCGTCTCCAGACACGTCTTCGATGATCGTCAGGACACAGTTGGAAGCGGGATTCGTCGCTAAAGACTATACGTCCCCAGTCAGCATCATTCCAGCCTGATCGCGCCTAGCACCACTGTAATCTGGCTCAACAGTGTGTTGGCGTGAGTGGCAGGTGGCGTAACGGTCGGTACGAGCGTAGATTTCGCTCTCTCAGCAGTCTGTGAATGGTCATGGTGGACACTTGTGTGTGGATCGCAAGACTGATGGTTGATAGCGATGAATCATACGCTGTGACAGCTGATCTGACAATCACTCTGTCCTCGCGATGATCTGTTGTGGCCCTACGTCGACCGCTACCATCATGACGCTGAAATCTGCCATTGTCCACCCACTGTTGCCAGCTTCTTCTAATCGCCGCATCGCTTCGACTCACATGACGAGCGATTCTCCGATTTGCCCAGCCTGCCTCTTTCAATCCAATGATACGACCTCTTTCAAACTCTGAAAGTTGCTCGTAATGAGCTCGAATCCTGCGGCGAGGCATTTTTTCAGTCGTTGAAAGGGTATCCTAAATCGCAATGCAGCAGAAATTTTTAACAACAGTTCAAGAACAACTCCTTATATGCATCTGCTGGATGCGCAGTTCCGATGCGCTGGAGTTCGCACTATTCATTCATTGGACACCAAATTTGCATATTTGGTCAAAACATATCTTCATACGAAATTTCAAAGCAATCGGATGATTCCTTCTTGGTGCGTCGATTTTTTTGTTATAGAGTGTAATTAAGATCATCGGGCAATGTGCGCCCCTAATCACTACTCGGAGGGCTGGAGAGACATTTACCTTTTAAAATGTTCTTTTTCTATTCAAACACTTATCTAGATAGCATGTGATCTTCCGTATCATTTAAACTTACTACATTACGATTTAGCATTAGTTAATTAGCTGGTAAATATTACAATAGAGTAATTATTAAAACATATTTTAAATCGATAGGTACTACTATGAAGACACTTACAATGAATCCAACTGTAGCGATGACAAACCATCTAAATAGTCTCCAAAGGAGCTTCGATCTTCTGATCACTCGAGCTTACAGAACGACCTCAACGGCATCTCTTCAGATGCTGGCTGGTGTTGTGCCCCTGCATCTAGTCGTCCAAAAGGAAACTGTTGTTTCAAAAATAATGAAACTTCAGGAAAACGTTAAGCTATATGGTCAATAGTTTATCTGCACTTATTATGAACAAGAATGCTTTTCTTCAATTCACGCAATCCACTCAAATCTTCAATCAATTATTGGACCATCCTCTCCCAGCATCACAACATCAATCTATACAGACGGCTCGAAAACTTCCAAAGGTGTTGGCAGGGCATATGTTCTTTTCGAGGATTCCACAATCGGCCATAGTTGAGCCAATGCTCTACATCCTTGCAACTCTGTTTACCGAGCTGAACTGCTTGCTCTTAAGGAAGCAGTCTACTATTGTATTTCAGAGATAATTGCAGCCAACATCATGACAGACAGTGCATCAAGTATCGCCGCTCTTGGTACTATCTTCTCCCATAGCAAGATTGTCAATGAGGTCAAGGAAAAGCTGCTTAAAGCCGCTGAAATTCCCCAAATTAACATCTCATGGGTTAAAGCATACGATGGCATTGAGGGAAATGAACAAGCAGACTTACTTGCGAAATCTGCAGCAAATGTGATTTCTCACCAAACAACCAGTTTAAAGTAGCCTCGGTGCAATTTACTAATTTCTATTGATACATTGGTCTTGAACCAAGGGCAAGCAGAATGGGATGCTTCTACCAAAGAGACATACACTCATCAATTATGTCCGAAGATTTAAACCGACCTAGAATTTCAGAACTCAAAGTTGGTACAATATTTCGACGGTCATGGACGATTTCCGGCATATCTAGAACGTTTCTATTTTATAACTAGTTTGCTGTGTATCTGCGGCCGAGAAGGTGATCCCATCCACTATCTTTTGACTGTGATCTCACAAGTCTGTGGCATTTGGTGAAACCTTCTCTTCAAAACTACTCACATTGGTGTCAAAGTGCTACCAAGAACAGACACTGCCACCACAAAATCCTTAAAATGATGGAATTTCTCAGCTCCAACATTGATTACATCTGTGACAGCTGAGAAGTCGAAAGTTCTCAAAATTACTTTGCTTTCGAAACTAGAATATCTCATTTTGTATGTCTTTAAACGTTCTATTTTTAGGATTTAACATTTTGTTTCTTTCTGAAAATGATTTCCTGTTTTTATGTATGGTTTTTGTCTATTGTTACGTTTTTTTGTTGTTGTTCTCATTTTGTTCTGTGTCTATTTTCAAGTTTTGTCATCCTTTTCTTTTGTCATTACATATTTTTGTGCTTACATGTTTTGCCCTTCACTTGCTCTTTCTTTTTCTGTGCGCTTAAATGTTTTATGTATGTATTGTGGATTGCTCGGCTTTCCCTTATCGCCGAATCTCCTCCGTAAGACAGACTATGCAGCTGAAAGCCGCTCAGGTGAAACAGTGTCCGCATACGATGTCCAATACAATCCAAACTGTTATCTATTAAAAAGATATTAAGTGTGGTTCGAAAATATTAAGTCGTGAAGAACATATTTTTGTGGTCAACGTTCGGAAATAAACACTTGGTCAAAAATTGTGATACATTAGCTAAATTGATATGCCTCAAGTACATGAATTTCCCTTGCATTGTCAAAACTTTAATTAATGCACTCATTTGTATAAATATAAAGCACATGAACTCTTTCCGGTAAGTATATCTTTCAATTATAAAACATGTATAATCTCCACTAAAACACTTAGTTTTGCAAAACAAAAAGCATAAATTAAACATTTTAAACAAAACTTTCAAAATTTGGAAGCTTGATAAATTTTATAATTTTGCTTAGATATATACAACAGATGAAAGCATTTTCTTAAAACAGTTCATGTAAACAATTAAAACCAGATCCTCACCGAACATTTTAAAATCAGAATGCCAAAATTCCTAATCGGAGAAATGCGAATTTTTGTAGTATACTTATACTTATCTATCTATTTTATCTTTAATGTTGTTTTATATGTAACTCCGTCAAGAAAAATGGAAATTGGAAAATTATTGTGCATAGTTTTAGATCAATTAACTTTTATGTTAAAATTTAAAAAATGTTTTTTGATCGGTTTTGGTGATTTTGAAAGTCAACTGGCCTATATAATACAGAAAGTTTTGAAACACCCTGTACACTCCAGAAAATTTAAATATTCCATCTCTATAAAGGAAGAGCAAAAAATACTATTAAAATATTGAGATTTAATGCTATATTCAAATATTTGTTCGCCGTTATGAGCTTTAGCGACAGGAATCCTCAAATCAAGCCTTTCTCATTTCCCTCAGTTAATTGATGGACCATTAGGTTGATGAGAATTTTCTTCCAAATGTAAACACAAAGTCAGTGTTGAAGCATTATCAATCAAGTTACAGAATATATCTGTCATGTGCCTTCAGTCGACGCCTCTGTAATTTTCTAAATCAACTTCTTTTGTGGTGAACATAATTAGAAAGCAAGCATGAGTAAAAAATTCTAACTGTTAATAAACGTTCTGTATTTTGATAGCTCGACAACGTGTGTGTGTGTGCACTTCTCACTAATAGGAGTGTCACAACTTTAAAAACAGCACTTTATCCCCTCTGAGGAGCATATGCTTTAAGCGACATCTACATCATGGGATACTGTTAAAAAGTCCATTTTGTTTCTCTCACACTCGTATATCGCATTTTTGTCGTAGTTAAGTCAAAATATTCGCAATTCAAAACAATGTCATTATAATTTATTTTTCCCTTTCCGAAAAAAATAATTTTCTTGAATTGTGAGTGTAATCCTTAAGGTTTTCAGTCAAGGTAAACACAGATGACGGAAGTGTTTTAATGTCGGAATGTCCTTCCTGTATGTATTTCGGATGTGGCGTCACTACGGAGAGAATGAATTACGAATAAAATGTAGTTAAAAAGTCATCACCAAAGTCGCCAAAATTGCGATTAACAACTTTTTAAGGTATCTCCGATGAGTATTAACTGATAGTATTTGGGTTATAGGAAGTAAAATCTCCGTCTTCATCTGTTAGTCTCATTTGCTGAGTGAATATGGAATTATTGTGACGCAGACTGAAATTGCGCAGTAACTTTGTAATTGTAATAAAATAATGCAGTTTATCAGGTCTACACATCTGTATTGGACATATTTAAAAAATAATCTATAAAATTGTACCTCTGAAAGGAATTTATTTAAATTATAACAATGTCTTTCATCTTCAAAAAAACGTACATATTATCGCTACCATTTCATTGCAATCACTAAATTTCTAGATTTTACAGTGTTTGGATAAATACGAGTATAAGAATCCGGGTTGCAATTTTATCATTGTATCGATTTCAATTTTAATGATTATGCAGCCATTAGAAAGAAGCTACCAAAATGAAAGTTACTCCACCCTTGTTAGTTTTTGATGTTCAAAGAAACTTTCACATTTTTTATTGTTCTAAAAAATTGGATTCGTTTTTATCCAAAAGCACTCACTAGTTTGTTTATTCTTTTATTAAAACTCTTAAAATGAAAATTGTTGCTTAAGGTAACACAGCGTAGTTAAAATTAAATATAAATAAGTTGCTGTGATTTTATTTTAAGATAATTTTAATGATTTTATCCGTACTACATTAAAAAAACTTGAACCTAATTTAAAATTCCCTAAATTTGTGTCCTTCAGAATGTTATTTTAAGGAATAATTACTAGAAATATTTCACAGGTACAGCAGGGTTTTCTATGTAAGTACACCATTATGTTTTAAATAAAGCTTTTTTAGTTTTAAAAGTTATTACAGTTTTTATAACTAAAACAAATGTAAAATAATAATGATTATGATTAAAAAATAACTAAAATAATATTTTAGTTATTTTTAACCTACTGATTACTCAATTCAAGACTGCTGACAATTTTTAATTGAGGCATTATTCAATAATCTTTTTAAAGGATACTACTGAAAACGCGGTAACTGTCAATTGTGAACGATATTGTGAGATGATTTAAAATGCCTTTCTGTCTGAAAAGGATTGATAAGGGCTTGGAGCTCACGGTTTTCAACAAAGATCAACATGTCACCAAGTTCTTGCCAACATACGAATTCCATAAGATGCATTTTACAGGTAAATAAAATATGATGATGTCAAGTTGCCATCTGTCAATATTTTTAAGGTTCTTGGGACTGAACTGTACAGATGACAAAATCAAGATTTAGTCAGTTATTTTGACTAATGACGACATATCTTATCCCCATCATGATCTGGGCAGTTTTGTCAATGACGTTATATCTCAACCAAGACAACCATCAAGACAGAGGCTTAAATAAAAGTCTTCGCTAACAAGTCAACAACGATGCACCAGCTAAAGCTGAACATCCTAGAAGAAATTAAAACAAATTAACACTGAAATAAATTAACGGAAGTATGTTGAAATGTATTGGAAAATGTGATCGAAAGAGGCTGTATGTGAAGCGTAGCCAGAAGCGATTATTTGGTCGGTGTCCAAACACGGTCAATTCAATGAGCTATCATAGGTAATTGAGTAAACAATATGCAAAAATATTATGATTAAAAGTGGTTGTTTTAAAAATTATTCCAAAACAAAATGGCGTTTTTCATAAAAATATTCCAGTACTAAGAGCGACACAAAGCTCAATCTTTTGTTCCAAAAATTAGTCATGTCGAAAGTTTATCGAAGTGTCAACCCCCGAGTGAGACCTTAAGGTCAAATACTGACAATTTAGAATACAGTAATCCCTTCCTGAATCACCCACGTGTAAGAAAACAACGAAATAGGACTGCGAAATAGCTTCGAGTGAAACGCCTGAACAAAGAAAATAACAAAATTCTCATTTGCAGCTTGTTTTTGTTGATTAACCCAGCTTGTATATTATATAACAACTTCCTTGTAGGTAGGAAATGGAGGAAAAAATATATATCCAGAGCATACTTGATGTTGACGTTAACGATTATGGAGGATGCCCAAATTCGCTTTGCACAAGGTCTCGTGACACTTGTAACGCATATAATTATCCGAACATGCGGTGATATCTCAGAAAATGATGTGGAATTATGTATGCGGTGGCAAGATAGCTTCACGTACGTAAAAGATAGTGCTGCGTAATTTGGTTGATGGAAGGATCGACGATTAATAAAAGTTTTATTTTTGTTCCAATATCGGTCGGCTTGCAAGCGAGGCACACAGTCGAAAACTTCAGTAGCTTTCTACACCAAAATGCGGTATCATTAAACTAATTAAGTTCATTAATTCATTTTTTCCTTGCCTGAAGGTTAGATTTGTACTTGAGGAAAACTGTGCATTTAGCTTGGTGAGTAGAAAAATGTCCCCTTCGTTTTCTCTCAGAAACTAAGTTTCTCAACTTTGTGTGTTACATTTGTAAGTCGATGTCATATCAAGTGGATTGGATAATTCATTATTTTTTTGCAATAGCCAGTCTTGTTGACATTGTAGATTGAAATAAATTTTAATATTGTTTTTTTTACTTACAGGTTGTCCTAACAGGCCGATGTAAATATATAGTTTTAAATGTGTCAGGAAAATACAAAACCACGAGCTTTAAGCTTAATATGCCGTACACAACACTGTGCTTAATCCTCTAGGTAGTTCCTACATTAATTAGTTCCACTGATATACAATTTTAAACACCTCATTGTAATAGAAGTTTGGCGAGCGCGGGTGATGA
Source organism: Metellina segmentata (assembly GCA_947359465.1). Lineage (NCBI taxonomy): Eukaryota > Metazoa > Arthropoda > Arachnida > Araneae > Tetragnathidae > Metellina > Metellina segmentata. The sequence goes on from OX375881.1 coordinate 57,858,731, forward strand.
AAAGGTTCATCCAATCAACATTTCCTGTCGTCGTCATTAGCAAAGTTTTTTCAGCAGACAAATTCGACAAAGCACGTTGGGGGCGTGGGATATAGCTGATGAGAAAACATTTCTCGCTTTAGATCGTGGAACTTTTTCTGGGTTCATAACAAGGTGGAACACGTACTGGTAGTACAACTTCCACTTTGCGTCCCTTTATTTAAGCGCTATACACAGTGAATATCTTTTTACTATTTATTCTACTTTGGTAGGGTCCATGGTACCCCAGTTGGAAGAACAACAGATTGCCTACCAGAAGGAGTGTTGAGTTCGAGACTCGGGTCCAGCCAAAGACCGTCGTGTACACGAGGATTGACGCACGTTATATCTGTCGTGGTCTCAAATGTCCTCACGTTGTCGTGGTGTCAAAGTTTGAAGAGTGAGGTGCCATCTCCGGTGTTGACCTCGTCGTCTGTCCAAATTATGAGACATAGTTTTTGGATTGACCTTCAGGGATTGATCCCGGACCGTCGGCAATAGTTTTGTTGCTTCAGTGCGACGTTAACTTTTCAAATCCATATACGTTATACCTAAGATATCTACCTAATTCGTCTACTTTGGTAGAAAGATTTTAGTATTTTTAACAGTAGAGCATGATGGCCCTTGATATGGGTTTGCAAGTTTCTCCGTCAATGGTCAGGTATTGTTTCCGGACCGTCGGTAATAGTTTTGTTGCTTCAGTGCGACGATAATTATTTATCTAACCACTTCATCTACTTTGGTAGAAAGATTTTAGTAGGTTCACAGTTTTAACAGTAGAGCATGATGGACCTTGATATGGATTTCCGTCAATGGTGTCCTGATAAAAGACATATGCTTTACCTGACGATTGTATGTCTCACCCGAAGTCTATTGTTGTCTGGACAGAGGATGGGTGTCGGTCCTGGAATCTGCGTTGGTTTACGTTCAGTCCTGCCTTTGGGGTATCCTTTCTTTTCTCCCAACGGGTCAGCTAAGTCCTTTTACACTCGTTATCTCTCCTCTTCTACTTTTTTGGATAAGGCAGAGGATCGCATTTTCACGTCAACTCTCCCCAAACCAGTTGTGAAACCAACCAAAGAATATCGTGCACGTGGACGCTGGTACTAGTTAAATCTGAAATCAATTGAGCCGTTATGTTTAAAAGTGGTATAAGTTCACTTTGAAAAAAAATTAATTTTAATTAAAAATTATAATAATTATTATTGCATGATAAAATTTAACAGGTTTATAGTGTTAAAACATCATTCGAATTGAGTAACGTTTGTCAATATTTTTAAATTAATTTAAATGCAAACCCTTAAGTATCTCGATGTATGAAAATATGGATTAAAACCACTTTAAAAAATAACGGCTCAATTGTCCTCACGTTGGAATGGTGGTTAGATTTGCAGGCTCAGTTGTTGCTATCGTCATCTAACCGTGGTTCAAAATTACGATGCGTTGTCTTCCGATCTTCGACTTCAGAATACATCCCGGGCCGTCACCAAGAGTCCGTTGTGTTGCTCCAGTATGATATTAATTTAACTACCAACTTACCCTACTGCCCTCATGGACTCGCAGTACCTGTCATTACACAAGTCTTGCATAAGTTTTATCGGAAATGTTCTTTTAAGCCTAATAGGGTTAAGTATTTTAATTAATGTCGCACTGGAACAACACAATTGGCTATTAGCGAGGGTCCGGGATCAAACTCGAATAGATCCTAATCGATAAGAACAGAAGGATGTGCAATAAAAATCTGGAGTAAATATTTACTATCAAATATAGCGTTACTGAAATATACTTTTGAATAAAAATAGATATTTTTACACCAAGGGGATTTTTTCATATCATTTATAAATTTTTTAATAAATGCATTTCAGGAAAATGTATTTAATATACTTGTCCGGAATGTTTTCGCTCTGTCCACACTATCAGCTAGATTTTCAACAGCTTAATGCTTGACGTTTTGTAGAACTGTTAGATGAGAACAATTCTGAATTGTTTGTGTTTCGATATACTTTTGTTAGGCTTAGATCTGTTCAATTGTGTCGATTCTGTTGTTTTCACTGTTTATAACTAGTAAGTGCTAGTTGGAAACACCAATTTGAGGATAAAAAGTCAGAATATGAAAAGTACCTCCGGAACTGCTTTCATTTGAGGAAGTATGTCCTCTTCAAAAAGCATATGTAAGGGCAAAGCGAAGTTATGTTTTTACTAATATTCCACATTTACATGTGCGTTGGGTTTGAATGTTTTTACTCAGGTATATTATGACACTTCCGTTCCTTCAAAATCTATAATTAAAAAAAAATATTTACTGTCACTAGACATGTATGACATGATTCAAAACGTTCTATTGATAAATATCGAGGCATTTGTAAAATGAAGTGATGATACGATAATCCCAGTATTTCTAAATTTATATCCCAAACAGCTGAATAACCCGTCGTTGTTCGGGTTTCAAATATGACTGCGACATTTCCCTGTGTTAACTCAAATACACAAAACTGTAGAACGTTGTTCCTACCGCGAACGCTAAAATATATAACTCGGACATTTCCCTGTGTTAACTCCTACACAAACCCTGTAGAATGTTTTTCCTTGTCCATGTGCATTTATTGCAGAGAAACAAACTTTAGATTTTAAAATTGGTCTTCGAGGGCACTTTTAGGACTACCTGTGTGCCACTTTTCATGGCTTCAGATAGGTCTGAAGACAGGAAAGAAATAACCAAGGCTTTTCTTTCCTGCCTTAAGACATGTATTGGGAGAGAAATAGCCTATGCTTTCCACAATTATTCTAATCAATTGTTCTAAAGTATAAGTGTACCAAATTTGACATGGATTGGTCAAACGGCATAGATTTGTGTGGATAATATACATACCACCACCCTCCTACACACAGATCCTTTTTTATGTATTGCCAAATAAAAAACATAATATCAAATTTTGTCTTTCATTTTTCTCTTCAATAATGTATACTAAATTAATCACTATTGATGAAAAATTGCTAAAGATACAACTGTTCTCATTTTACTTGCTTCCAATAAGTCTCAAGGCATTTACTATTCTTGTTTCCTAATGCTCAAATGGTGCCTTCCTTTATCACTTCCCCTAACCTCATAATGCCGTATGTATGAGATGAAATGGCAATGCTCTCATTTCATTGGGCATCCTAAGATAACACATTTATAACCATAGCCACAGATAAATAGTATGGTGATCAGATATGCCAGGGACAGATCTTGTTTTATCACAAAAGGAATAAAGAGCAAAATGTCGCGTAGTCGAATAAAGAAGCGGAATGAATGTCGTGTATGTGCATTATGATTAAATACATTAATATTGTCACATAGAGATATAAAAAACAAATTCAGTGCGAAAATATTTTATTTAGTTTTAGGCGAATATTTTTTCATAAACAGAGAAGTATCAGAGAAAGATCGAACAATCATCGAAAATGGAATAAATATTGTATTAAATCATTAAATAAATATAGTATTTGTGAAACTGCTTTTATTCTAACAAATCCAAGTTTTGATCAAAACACGTCTTGAAAAATATCTTCTCGCAGGGAAAGAACACAGGCGAGTTATGAACCTAGAACTTAATTATTTGAACCAATTTGGCGATTTTTTTTCTACTCTTGAAATATTATTCATTTTTATGTATTTTACGTGTGCCTTTTTAAACACATTACGATTTACAAATTTGTTCCATGGTTTAACTAAAACAACTTTTTCACATTAATATTGAAAATTTTTATCAAAGATTTTAGTTTTTCAAATGTTTTCTTAAATCACTCTTAAATATTATTTTTTAATCAAAATATTTTTAATAGTAATATGATGAAAAATATTCTATACTTCCAACCCGAAATTCTGTAGCTAAAACAGTAAAAATTTAAAAACTTCATAACAACGAATTATAAGGATTAAAAACAAAAAAAGTTTTCAGTGGCCATTTCGGTAGAGCAAGACAACGTCCACCACCATTAGACGGCTGTGAATTAAAACAGCAAAGCCTGAAATAGCAAGTAGATGACACCCTTAGTCAAACTGGTAGTAAAAATTCAATAATACAAAAAATACAAATAATGATTAAAAACAAGGGGATAAAAGAGAAAAATTATCAATGCTCATTTCGGTAGAGCAAGATGAAATGGTGTTGGATGTCTTGCTCCACTGAAACGACCATTGACAAATTTTTTAATAATTTAAATCTATGTTAGTCTATGTTTCAAAGTATTAAATTTTTGACGTGAATACATTTTTAAAATCTGAAAAGAACTGAGGATATGCAAGAAAAGTAGAGTGTTACAAAAAAGCGTAACAACGGTTTTGCCAAATGGTTTCAGAACGAGAAGAAACATACAGGGGATAAATATAGCGAGTCGTGTAGACAAAGAATATCCGTACCTGACACGACTTTCTGGCCGAATGCGCAAGCGCACTGTGTGCGAGAGGGGGGGGGGAGTCACGCAAGGTAGAAATTATACGGTGCTGGGCAAACTTTGGGCCAGTGTAACTTTGGATTGTGCAATATGAGAACTGCGTTCGTGGTGTCATTCGAAATCTCCAAACGACAATAATAGTCATATTTCTTTAATCAATAAAATAATTCTTTAATTGTAAAATAAAACTAAACTTTAATCGCTAAAACTGTAAATTAATCATTGACTATTCACAATAAATATTCATTCAAAATTCCTATTTCTGCTTCACTTATTCCAGAATTTAACACCAGGACAGAGTATACACGTCAAAACAACGCTTTGATTCCTCGACACAACGTATCATTTTTTGTTTTGTCAATTTGACAAAGGATGCTCATCTCAGAATATCGGTTATTTGTAGAACTTTTGTGCATTAGTAAAGTGAAGCATAATACTATAACAGGAAGGTCCTTAACCACAAATTTTGTACAGATTTCGCCTGGTAATAAATTTACAAACAAAATGTTTCTTAAGGGATTTGAATCACAATTTTTGGAGGATAACGACAAAATATGAAATTTTATATTGCACATGAATTCCAAAAAGTTTCATTTTCTACAATCCTAAAATTGCACTCCTTTCACATTTTCTAAGAAATGAAAGGTAAACTCAAGTTTTAATTGGTCTAGGTTTTCAGTTTTAGAAAAGAAGACAAGTTTAGATCAAAGCTCTTTTTCTCCTCTTTGCATGGGTTCAAAGGGGGAAATTTAGGATTTTATCGATCCAGTCTTCTAGGATTTCGTTATCGCTACATGGAAGGCTACACAAAAAGAATCTGCCTTTCCCGTTTTATATCCTTTAAAATCTCCCTTGGTGCATGAATAAGGGATTTCACACAGGAGCTTCTAGCTTAAAAACAAATATATTTCTGACTAGATTAAATTTATTCTCGCAGGAAAACTATGTATGCGCAACGTATACCACTACTAATAAATGTGGGGTCTTAGGATGTTTTATGGGATATTTTACGACGAAAAAAAGCATAATTGACTTTTTGACTGTGCAGAATCATTTTAAGAAATGCTAATGGTCTTTACGAAATTTTATATTTGTATGCACACATCAAAATTCATCAACAATAATGTTCCTTTTATTTCATAACTCAGATAGTTGTAGTTATGTAATCCTGCTTTTGTGTTGGGTATATAATCCTGATTTTGTGTTGGATATGTAATTAATCCTGATTTTGAAGTAGGTATACTCGTTGTGATGCTCAAGTGTGACGTTAATTCAAGTACTTACTTTGCCTATTGTGAGGCAATTTTTACTTGGCCTTATGGATCATGAAGAAATTTCCATCAATAAATTCGCGTCTGAGGTGCAATTTCGAATTGACACGTCGTGGAACAACATATTTGTGTCCTCAAACAGACTGTCTCTAAAAAATGTAATAAAAATGATTCCCCAAACAATATCTAATACAGATTAAAGTTTTAAAGAATATTTTCAATCATATACTAAAATATTGAGTTAGTTCACGAATACATTTCATGCATCTTCTTAAGGAGAGAATTCCTAACATTGATTTCTTTCCGAATTGAAGGTACAGCTGCAGTCTACGTTTACAGCGGTGGCAAGGTCCATGGTGCTTTTTTTTGACGCACTTCAAAAGTCACCAAGGAAAGAATTATTTCAAAAATTTCAAATGAGCCAATGAAATCAAACGAGAATTTAACGAATTTTAAAAGAACTTTCTAGAATATTCAAAATGAAAATTTAAACTTTCCTCTTGCCGAGGTTGCCATAAAAACCGCAATAACCGTAATACAGATGGGTCGCCTTAACCTACCATAACTCGCTACTAGATGTTCGCCGAAAAAGCACCAAGGCATTGCCACCGCTATAAATGTAGACTGCAGCTGTAACGAATTGAACACCAAACGAAACAAGGGGCCGTCGTAGTTCAGGGTATACCTATTGCGAGTTGCAGACGGTGCAGGTTTGATTATTTTCTGGGTGCATTTCTTCTCTTGGGTGTAAATAAAACTTTCTTTGCGAGTATGTTCATTACTTGATATTGTCTGGCGCGACATGGTTGAATATGGCTTTTTCACCATAAAACTACCAAACCACCTATCTACAAACAAAAAAGCTAAAAACTTACAACTGCAAACTTACATAAAAATTTTTAAACATCATGTTGTAAGAATATGTTCACACACGTGTTAATGATCATTGACAAAGTTTTGTACATATTTTAAAATTGCACTGATATACTAGGTATTTTACATTACTTTAGAAAAAGTTATTTATAAGGAAATCGATACAATAATTTACTTCGTAGCAAGGACTGTCACTGCTGTACTGTAGATTTGGATTGCTGGAATCTTGAATAGTTGTAGAGTGTAGCATAACGCAAGTGAACTAAATTAACACTGAGGGGTTCGTACGTATAGAACCGTTATCCGATTTGCTGACTTCATCGCATGATTTTGAACTACCTTTGAGCTACTTGAACAACAGAGCCTCACCAATGAATATTTCGACAAATAGGTGTGGTTGTGTAGTCAATGTGTGTGTTGTGCGATGGGAGGTAAAATCAACACTGCATTACTCGGAAACCTCGTGACACTAAGAGGATTTCAGGGCGAATTTAACTACTGGTCAATGAGGCCAAACTAGTTATAAATCATGAAGAGATACTGACATGTTTCGGAACGGTTTTACGAGCATGAACCACTGAGGGGGTTAAATTTTCAAATGAGAATTACGTTCAATCGTTACTGAATTGAGACACATTTTAAAACTTCATTTCAAAAGTCATCAGAAATCATCAAAAATCATTAAAGATATCAAACATAGAGAATGTGGAATGTCATCAGAATCATGTTAACGGGACAATGGACTTTCAAAACAAACTTTTGAAGTTATTAACCTCCAAATGGTTTTGGAAAGATATCTCGTCCAAGATTTAGATGACAGGACAGCTCGTCTATCAAGATCTTGTCAGTTTTTCTAGTGCCAATCAAGATCTGATCAGTTTTTTAATGCCAATCAAGACCAGGTCATTTTTGCTAATGTCAATCTAGATCTGGTTAGTTTTGATTTTGACAATCTAGATCTGGTTAGTTTGCTAATGGTACTTAAGATCTGGTGAGTTTTGCTAAGGACAATCAAGATCTGGTCAACGCGAGATAGTTCGGAACAGGCTTTTGCATCAGAGGTTGGCCACTACAGGGCAATTTTCGATGTGAAGATAAACCACCAGGAGGGTTGACCAACTGTTGTTAAATTTCCGTAGACTGTCTTCAATTAAAAGCCTATATGTAAAGTTTGGTAAAAAAAAAAAGAATGTGCGGAAGTTATTGCAAAAAACGTGGTCAAAAATGGTCAGCCTGTGGTCGGCAAGCGATACCTGATTTTCGTTTTCACAACCCTGTGAGAAACGATTCTCACAAGTAATTTATCGAGATCTTTGCCAAACTTTCCTCGGGGCCTTACATACATCCTTAAGGCGGAGGTGATGAAAAAAAAAAGTGTAAATAATAACATTAGTATCTAGCACTGCATAGTACAACAGTATAAGACTATCAGGATACCTAGTACTGTGACAGTGAAGGCTCCTGGACAGACGAGGTTATACGAAGAGGGAAATAGCATCATCATAGTCTTAAGTTAATAAATTCAACTTATTCAATCTTCATGAAATCCGGCTCATTGTTCCAGAAACCTAAGCGCATCAAATAAGAACAGGCAATTGCCGCCTCAAAAGACAACTTCGAACACAGTTACTCGTTGGAATAAACAAAGAAGAATAATTAAAATCGGATAAACCGTACTTCTGGTGTTTGCACACCATAATCAAAACCTTCAGGCAATACAGTTGGAGAAGCAGAACAACGCATAGATAAATAAAAATTAATCAGTGAAAACGTGAACAGCTGCCGCCCCATACCCAATCATGACCTTGCAAACATCGTCATTCTTTTCGTCATCGTATTACGTATGTAGTACTACTTCATACTACTTGGAAAAGTGCCATTTTATTTCACGCGACCGTCGCTGTATTGCCGAAGTTACGCGTTGAATAAGTCAGGGTAGGCTTGACTTATACTTCACTTTTCAAACTGTTTCCTTTTGAAGGCGGCTTTCATATTTGTTCAAACCGGGACAGTTTAAACAGTTGTGTAATCCATGAGCCCCCTTTCCCTTGGTTCAACAAGCTCTGTATTTTAAACTTAATCTGGACATTTTTTTTAAATGTAAAATTTCACAACGATTAAAAAGAAGGGAAAGAATAGAAAAAAATCGGCTACCCGATGGAGCAAGACGTCCATCATCTTCAGGATAGAATAGTTCAAATATATAATTGTACTCGTAGAATAGAAATTTTCCCTATCTCTAATTGCCAATGTAATTCCCTATCTGTAGTTTCCAATCTGTAGTTGCCGTTGTTTTGAAGTTTTACGTTTTTACTATCAATTTAACTAAGGTTTTAATCTGTTTATATACTGGGCATGGGTGTTTGTAGTGATTTGGAATTACATATCTGATTGACAGGTTGGTTTTAGAAGGAATAGAAATACAGTGCAACAGCTCGTTAGACTTACTCAAGGTATCAAATATGACTTCCAGCATAAACAAAGCTTTGTTGCTGTTTTTGTTAACTTTCAGACGGCTTTTTATGACTCTCGAGATGAGGTTTGAAGGAAAAATCATTGATTAGAGAATTTAAGGAAATATGTACAGATAGATCAAGTTTTTTTTTTTTTTTTTTATGGTCAATCCCAACTTAATACTATCGAAAATACTATCTACCTGGATAAAACTTTGGACACAAGGCTGAGTTGAAATAAGCACTCTCGTAGGATAAAAGGGATTGGAACTTCCAGAGCAAATTTCTCAAAATGCTATCAGGAGTGAATTGGTGAGATTTTTTAGGATCCAATTTGCACCACCTATAAGAACAAACACTACCCTAAAATAATGGACAGTAAAGCAAGATGTGATGGTATAAGGGAAATAATACATGCTTTAAAGGGGGGGGGGCACGGGTTGCAATTACACTACTAACCCTTGTGGGCATACTTTCAAGAAGGTTTGGTACACAGCCATGGGTACTTGTGTCCATTCCTGCTGCAAGGATGTCACCAGCTCAGCTGTAGATTTCGGAAGTGGTTCCCTGGTCCGTAAGCGTAGTTGAAACTCGTCCCACAAATGTTCTATAGGGTTTGGTCGGGACTATGAGCAGGCCAGGGAAAACGTTTCACATCCATATCTTGATACAACTGCTTGACAGAGGCTGCAACTCGTCCATTCCATAAAATTGTCAGAGCGTAGGAAGAACCTGACTGTTCAAACGTTCATGCGGGCGTCGGTGTTCAATTTACCAGAAACAACATACAAAGGTCCCAGGCCATACCACGAAAAACACCCCCAAACAAGTAGTCGGATTTTATGCAAATCCACTGGCGTCCGGTCTATTATAGTAGGGTAGTATATATTAGCACCTGCAGTTGAATAATGCGCTGAACTTTTCACGTCACGGCTTCTATTTAGAATAAACTAGAGATCGTGTAAGACAAGTCTGTTAGAACTATTACGGGTAGTGTCCATTATCAACCCAGTTCGTAATTGAATCTATGTCATTACAAACTGAAATGGAGCCATTGGTTGACCTAAGACAGAAGGAATCCTTGAAGTTAACAGAAACGCTATTAAGACGAGAATGGTTTTGGTAAACTAATAAACTTGCCCACATCCAGGGTTAAAACTCAGAAAACTTTTATAGAAGTGACAAATTAGTTGACTGTTGTCTTTGATAAACGTGTCCTTTAATCAAATCCACTGATTACCACACACACCTTAAACCAGTGGGCATAGATTAGATTTAGTTCTTCTTACTCGAAAGAAAACTTCTATTGTTTGTGAGCTTACGATGGCTGTCCATGCTGAAATTAAAGAAAGATCTCGCAGCAACAATTGGCTCCACGCCTATACTGATGGTTCCGCTGTGGATGCCGTTCGAAATTCTGATGCTGGGGTATTAACACTTTATGATCTTAGCTGTAATTACTTTGATGACGAAATGGCCACCGTTTCTATTACTCAAGCTGAGTTCACTAGTAGAGATGAAACAGGTGTTGTCAGATTAATTGACTCTCAGGCCTTCTTTACATGTCCGCTATGTGAGGGTGTATATTTGCTTGATACTATTTCAAAACGGTATTAGGATGACGGACATCCTAATGGTGGAAAAGCCATACTCTGGCGTGGATATAAATATTAATATCGCGATTGACGACGATCTGGGATCAGTCTCGAAGGAAAAGATCCTAGGACAACACCTCGTCATTTTGAACTACGGTCCATTGGTTTGGTCTAGTAGCTCTGGTATGGACCTCATAATCTAAGCTACTTACCTTGAACAACGATAAGACTCTTTGAAAGAGTTCCACATATTAACATTTTACATCAGTTTTTTCATGCACTTTAGGTTTGGTTACAGATATAATACATAGTTACATCACGCACTCGATAAAGTAAAATAATAATTGTAGTAGATGCATTGCAAAATAAACAGATTCATTTCCATGTGAATATATTCTAAGGAAACACTTACGTTTGATTAAAGAAACTAGGAAATAGTATGGCAGGTAGTTGAATTTCGTTCCCCTGAGCAACACAACGGGCTATTGACGACGATTCGGATCAATTTGGAACATAATATGTAGATAAAGGGCCCTTACATTAGAACATCATAATTTAGTTTTTATCGAGAACCAATTTTATCCAAGAATTTAGAATCAATGAAGATTAACTATAAATTTTTAAATTTGATTACAAGACTAGCTCTAAAATTAGTAAGAATATACTACTTAATTTTTAAATAAATGGTTGCATTTTGGTCTTTGTGAGCAAGGTGTTATTTAAAAGTTAATAACACCTAAGATTTATTTAAAATTTAATGCGTGTTTTTATTTTACGACATTGACCTGAACCTCGAAATACGCACAATTTCTGGCTATAGCATCGCAAATACACCGGTTTTAAGCAGAAAAAGCAAAATATATGTTGCTAAAAAATTAAAATCGTCAAGTCCTTTTACAATAAATTATTGCTTGAAACTAAAATATATAATATTTAAAAATAGGAATTTTATACAATGATGATTTTATACAATTATCGAAGTTTTTTTTATCTTCTAAGGAAAATACATTAGATCTATTGTTAATCGGAAAAAAATATTTATTACTCTGTGTGTACATTAAAAATTATTTTGTCAACCAAGATATACAGCTCTAAAAAATCATTTGATTGATATTTTATTCAAACAGCATATTGTGATCTTATAAGCATGTTTCAAGCTTTGTGACATTAAAATGATTTTATATAAATCTCTTTTTGTAGCAGGAAAACATAAATGATATCTCAAAATCAAGATCCTCCAGTAAAATAATAAATTGACTAGAGTACAATTACTTATAAAACCATTTGAGTCTTGTTTTTGTACGACATCCTAATTATCTTCGAACCACCACGAGCAACCATCAAAGATTTCCAATACTTCTATCATCAGAAAGCTCGGTTGTTAGAAGATATGTGTAATGGGGACCATCTTATATAACTTTCTCAGCAAAGAAAGTTGAGTCCTCAATAATTTTCAGACGAAAAAAGATTTTGAGTCTTAAAGTATTAAGAAGCAGAAAAAGTCGCTTGAAACTAGAGGTTGGTAAATTCAAAAAATCTTGTACAGGAACAGTTCCTGGAATATCGGTGCACCAAGGTTTTCAAACTATTTCTTTTTTAAGCAAAGCCTTAGAATTTACTTAGAGAAAGCAACTTTTTTCCATAATCTTTTACAACTTGAATTATTTTGTTTAAATAAGAACACGGTTTTCATCCTTCTGAAGGGTGCTACACGAGTAAGTTGAATAAAACATAATGGAAGAAACCTATTAACTCATGAGAATTTAATTTTCACAAACCAAACATTTTGTTAGGTTTTAAGGTGCGGAGAGTGTTTTTTTTCTCTTACTACCCATCTAAAGAACTCCTAGACAACACAATATCAATTAATAAAAAATTATATACTTCAGCATTATTAACCCAATTAGCGGTTTACGCGCATTGATCCGCTTTGCTACCTACAGATTTCTCTGTATAACTTTGAATCAGTTTTGACCAAATGAATCTTTCCAAGCACTCTCTCAAACAACATTATTTAGCCCTTACTTCTACTATAGGGAAACTACTCATAAATCTCAGGAAGGTCCGAGGGTTGTTAAGAGTAAAATATTCTCAGACCTATACTTAAACCAGAAGGAGTCCACCTGTACTTGAAAGGCTTAGCACTTCATTCAAAGTACGTAACTTTTGAATGGAAAATAACAATTGAGGTTTATTTGTTTTTCAAAAATTTATTTTAATTTCGTTACATTGACACTATTTGACATAGATATGGAACCCCGTCAATCCTTTGACGATTTTTTGTATTTCGATAGAAGCTAGGTACTCCAAATACACTTGATTATATTCTCTGTTGGGGTATTTACTTGTTTTCAGAGAAATATATGTTACTGTTCTGATCGCGTACGCGATCACTTTAACATTAAAAACCCTTTCTTTAGAAGAATTTCGATTTATACAGTTTGCGGACTTAGTTTTAGTTAATTTTTTAGACGAGTAGTATACTAGCTAATTCCTAATTTGGTTTGGCTGGTGCAAATGTTAAATAGAACATTCCACTGCTACGTGAAGGTAAATCACACACTAAGATTTTAGTCATGAAAATGGATACATTTAATTTATTACTATTTGTTATTAAGACCCTGTTTTTGAACGCAAACAACCAGATTTCATTTAAACATGTCCCAAAATAATGTATATACCTATTTTTTCTTGATCAAGAGATCTAATATCTAAAAATAAGGTATATGGTGTATCTTTGGTCACAATATACACTACCCTACAATAATGGAAAGGACGCCAACGGATTTGCCTAAAATTCGACTACTTGTTTGGGGGTGTTTATCGTGGTATGGCCTGGGACCTTTGCATGTTGATCATGGTAAATTAAACGTCGATGCTTACGTGAACATTTTGAACAATCAGGTTCTTCCTACGCTCTGGCAATTTTATGGAATGGACGAATGTAACTTCTAGGACAACTCTCCATGTCATGTTGCAGCCTCTGTCAAACAGTAGTAAATTGTCCTACATTAGCTAAATTTCCAAAATAAGCTAAACTTTCGGCGTAAAGATAAAAGTGGTGTCAATATATGGATGTAAAACGTCTTCCCAGGCCTACTAAAACTTCGTAAAGCGTCTTCCCTGCCTGACCTAAACCCCATGGAACATTTGTGGTACAAATAAGCTACTCATGCATTAGTCTCGCAAGCTCACGTTTACCATTCAACAAACAACTTAAAAACGGCATAACGTTTAAAATAGTTAATCGCTTTGAGAAAGAAGAAAGTGCAATTAAATATTTGGGGTTCACATACCTTGTCGTTAATAAAACAAGAATGTCGAAATTTATGATAGATGCTCTAAATCAGTGGTTCTCAACATTTTTCAAATTGCAATTATATATATATATATATATATATATATATATATATATATATATATATATATATATATATATATATATATATAGCAGGAACAAAACCTAAACCACCATAATTTTTTAATTTTTTAAGACTTTTGTTGTAATTTTTTTTGGAAATTCCTGTGTTCTTGAAATTATATTGCTTACCATGCAGCTTCATCGCGCTTGCATGGGTAGTTTCGAGTTTCGGTTACTAGTTAATGCACCCCGGCTGTTTGGTTATTTTTTGTTATTTTGTGTGTTTTATGTTACTATTACTTTATGTATTTTATGTTATTATCAATAAAAATCACATATATAACAGTTTTGATATCAGTCAATAGCAAATAACAATCAGTAAATGAAATTTGAAATTTAAAAGAATGAAAATTAGCACAATTTTTAATGGGATATTTGGGCTTTATGACTTTTACAAATGTTTCAACCTGGACTTATGTGTAAAACAGCTACTCTCATTTCCTTTTCTATATTTGTCTTCCTTTCAAGTTTATTGGTATTAATATTTATTAATGTTTTAAAAAAACAAGCTCGCACAAATACGATGTTCAAAATTGTAATCGCATTTTTAGAAATAGTTTTAAACTTTATTTGAACAGAAATCAAAAATTCTTCAACTGTTTTTTCGGAAAATTTCATTTTGACAGCATAATAAATATTTGCTATTCTTATAACAAAAACTCATAACTTGATGTGTTGGCATACGGCTGATATCAGTGGACTCGTCAATTTGTAAAGCAAAGTATTGTTATGACAGCTTATCTATAACTGTTTTCTCAATGTCACCTGACATACACAAACCTACAATCATATACCGGACGCCAACGGATTTTTATAAAATCTGGCTACTTGTTTGGGGATGTTTTTCGAGGTATGGCCTGGGACCATTACATGGTGTGTTCGGTAACTTGAACACCGACTACTACATGAACATTTTGGACAATCAGGTTCTTCATACGCTCTAGAAATTTTATGGAATGGAAGAATGATACTTCATGGACGACAAATCTCCATTTCATGTTCCATCCTCTGTCAGGAAGTGGTATCAAGATATGGATGTAAAACGTCTTCCCTGACCTTCTCAGAGTCCCAACCTAAACCCTATAGAACATTTGTGGAACGAGTTAGAGTGACGCTTACGGACTAGGGAACTACGTCCGAAATCTTTCGCTGAGGTTCTTGCAGCAGGAATGGACACAAATGTCCATAGTTGTGTATCAAAACCTTGTTGGAAAGTATGCCCAGAAGGGTTGCTAGTGTAATTGCTATACGTGCGGGACCTCCCCCCTGTTAAATCATGAGTTATTTCCCTTATACCATCACATCTTGCTGTCCGGTCCATTATTTTATGGTTGTGTATGTTCCATACGCTTCATATTTGCTCATTTTGTGCAGACAAAACAAATATGACGCCAATCTTTGGGTAAAGATTACTTGGACGGAAGATAGTTTAAGAAAAAGTTCTTAATCTAGTAAAGAAAGATGACAATTTTCGTGACTAATAAAATGTTCGTGTACTTGACCCATACATTATAGTTGAAAGCCCCATATGCACTTTAAGTTTCATCAATTATTCTACAGCAATTTCTTATCGGCACACATTTTAAATTTATTTTCGATTGAAAATTGTACTTTTCAGTTATGCTGGTAATCACGAAAATGAATTACTTTTCACATCAAAGTGTTTTCTTTCCAGTAGATTTTTTAAAAAGTTTTGAGCTAAATTTCCTGCTTAAAGATAAAAATGCGATAAGGCCATTCCTTTTAAGAATTGTCTAGAAATATTTTATTTAACTCTGTTTCCGGGTTCAGAGTTAAAGTGTCGCTCTAATTTTCATTTATTTATTTTCTTATAGAAGATGTTAAACAGCCATTTTCGAAGGAATTCTCCAGAATCAACATTAAAAAATGTTTATGGTTATAATAGGATGTACGAAGTTTTCTGCAGTTATTTTTCTGTCATTTTCTCCGTTCTAGAACAATCTTAACCGCACTAAAGCAATCTGAACGATGTGTAAATTTTAGGATTTTCTCACTTTTAGTAATACAGTAAACAAAAACGAGTTTCCAATAAAACTGTTTAAAAAATTTTTAAAAGCAACGAAAATGTGAAAATGAAATGAATAAAATCAATTGCGTTATCTTGTATGTCAAATGTCAAATATATATATGTCAAATTGGCGCCTGGATCAGTGGGTTCGTTTCTTGCGTTAGCAGCCATAATAGCAGTTGGCAGCTCAAGTCCAATTCCTGTAACTACCTTGGATGTATTTCTTTTCTCTGTGTCAATAAAACTTTCTATCCGTGTGTACATCCATTTACTCGATGGAAAAACATTGATTGGCTCAACTTAGCTTATGGCAGTTGCACCAAAAAGAAGTCCAACCAACAACACCATAAAGATGTCCAACCAAAACTAGTGACGCAGTGTCTATTCAAGAAGAATGACACCTCTTAATAAAATTTAAAATTCAAGTGAAAAAATTGATGAAATCTGAAGCGAAGATTTTTATAAACGTAAATTTGAGTGAGGTGTCAGGTTTCTGTTTTAAACCTCCAAGTGGTTTCCATCGAGATATCTCGTCCATCAAAAACTCACCAATTTTGTTGGTGGCAAGGTACATCGCCATCAAGATATTACCGATTTCTGACGATGACGAGATCAAGATCTGGCCAATTTTCTTCAATGTCGAGATATACGGTTTATCAAGATTGGTAGTTTTGACCAGATCTAATGAATGACGAGATACTGATAATCACCAGGAGGGCTATTGTTCTTCATTTTCACCTCAATAAGTCAACCTGGGACTTCTCTGATACTCCATCCTCTCAGCCTTAAATGATTTTATTTATTAAGATAGGTTACTAGACCTTCAACACAAACTTTTCTCCGCTACCTAGGATTTCTACTGAGGCTAGTATCCCATCCAGATAATTTTAGCAATGGGCTTGCGCGTTGGTTTACAATTGAGAAGCCAATGCGGTTAATACCATTTTTTGATATTTTCTGATTTTTGTAAATTGTTTGGGAATAAATAACATTATGTTTAGTCATTAAAGGATTTACTCGTTAGTTTGTTTTTTCTTGGTCAGAAAGCCCTTCTTTTTATTGCTTTTTAATATGTTGTATAATAATTTCAGAGGCTATTGTGAATAAGTCCATTTTTTCCGATAATTTTTACATAAACTTAGTAATATAAACTAAATTCTTCTTATTTCGATACGTATTGGTAACACTGAGGCCGCCTTCGTAAACAATTCTTTGAAAAATGTGTAAACCAGAATATAATACGTCATATGTCCTCCCATTAACTAGTTCTAAAGTTGCATTTACGAACGCTTCCATACATTATATCATGCATTGATGAAACATAGAACAATCTCGAACAATCTATTTCTGCGAAAATTTCTTACGTTTTAATTTGCACATCCTGTACATATCTTGTTTTGTTGCAGAGCCTACTCTTGGCAAAAAAGACTTTATATACTTTTCTAATAACAAAATTAATGAACCAAACATTTGAAAAACCAATGTAGTATTAAAGAACATTAATTTTCTCAATTTTTGTTTTCTGAACTCTTAACCGCATCGGCTTCTGAGCAATTCAAATCTCTCTCTATTTTATATCACTCTCCTGCCTTTGTATAACAGATCTTAGGTCCTCTATACAGACTATCAGGACTAGGCGCAACTGCAACCTTTGCGCTCTTTTTTAATTTAGAACTATAATTTATTTGTATTTTAGTGTCTTTGAGGAAAAAAAAAACGGTAAATTCAGCTGGCATGGTAGCTTATCAAAAGCTAAGCATCACATACCCCCTTTCAATCCAATCTCGGCATCCGCCTTCATCAGTGTTAAGTTTCGCTTCTGCTAAAAGATAAGAAAAAATGTCGACATCTTTCCACATTGTTCAACCCTTCAAAAACTCTTCGCATTGTCCCGAACACTCTTAGATATGAGATATGAGTATCACAGCTAAACCCGTCAGGTTACGATTCTTGTATTTTTGGCAAGACGAATTTTTGACGATATTTGTCCCAACAAAATATCTCGTCATTATTAAAACTGACCAAGATCTTGATAGGCGAGATACCGGATCATTCGGAAAAAATCATGACCAGATCTTGATTTTGTGATAAAAAAAATCGGCGATATCTTAATGACAAGATATCTCGGCCTTAGCACTATTGGTCAGATCTTAAATGCCGAAATCTCATCCAAACCACTTAGAGTTCTGTTATCGCGAAGTGTTATTATGGCAAAAAAAAACTGTTAATACTGTTCACGTGAACAACACACACAGTTTTGTCCATATCTTTAAAAATTCCAATTACAAAAAATAAAAGTATTAATAAATATCTTCGATCACATTTTTCTGATATTCAATCATAAATCAACGTTTTATAGTTTTCTTCAGCGATAGTATGAGGAAACCCCCCCCCCCCATCCTGAAATAAAAATTTAATAGCAATCTCACTTCCACTTATCTGTTTACTAACAAGTCATTTCCCACTTACCCAAACGAGACTCTCCCTTAGCGAAATTGGTCAGACCTAGATGGACGTGATCTCGTCAAAACCACTTGGAGTTCTGTTATCGTGAATGTCAATAACTGTTAACAATGTTCTTGTGAATAACAATTTTGTCCAAATTGAAATTACAAATAATAAAGTTAACCAAAAAAAAAATCTTCGATCATATTTTTTTGATTTCCAATCATAAATCACACGGTTGAAATTTCGCCAGCAAAAGTACGCCGAGACCTCCATCCCGAAATAAAAATTTAATAGCGACCTCACTTCCACATATCTGTTTACTAACAAGTCATTTCCCACTTACCCAAACGAGACTCTGTCTTGGCAAAATTGGTCAGATCTAGATGGACGCGATCTCGTCAAAACCACTTGGAGTTCTGTTATCGCGAATGGCTATAACTGTTAACACTGTTCTCGTGAATAAGTGTTTCGTCCATCTCTATTAAAAATACAAATTACAAATAATAAAGTTAACATAAAAATCTTCGATCATATTTTTTTTATATCCAATCACAAATCAACACGGTTGAAATTTCGCCAGCGAAAGTACGCGGAAACCTCCATCCCGAAATAAAAATTTAATAGCAATCTCACTTCCACTTATCTGTTTACTAACAAGTCATTTCCCACTTACCCAAACGAGACTCTGCCTTAGCAAAATTGGTCAGATCTAGATGGACGCGATTTCGTCAAAACCACTTGGAGTTCTGTTATCGAGAATGGCTATAACTGTTAACACTATTCTCGTGAATAAGAGTTTCTTCCATCTCTATTAAAAATAAAAATTACAATTAATAAAATTAACAAAAAAAATCTTCGATCATATTTTTTTTATATCCAATCACAAATCAACACGGTTGAAATTTCGCCAGCGAAAGTACGCGGAAACCTCCATCCCGAAATAAAAATTTAATAGCGACCTCACTTCCACATATCTGTTTACTAACAAGTCATTTCCCACTTACCCAGACATAACTTCGGGCGGGGAAACTTTGATGGTACCGCGGCTGGGGCTCACAACTTTTACGAGCGCTGTTGGCGACCACGTGGCGCGAAACAAGGCGACCGGGGAACGCGCCAAGCTATCGGAAACAAGAGACGAGGTGCGAGCCAGACGCCGAAAAGTAAGCACACACCGAATCGCGACCAAAATACAGGTAACTCCTGAAAGCAACGTGATGTTGGAGCAAGCGGCGACTCGAACACGGTGTTCCTTTTCGCTTTCGTAGTGGATTTGGTTTGTGATTACTTGCGAATTTTGACTCCTCTTGTTGCCGGCATGATTGATTTCGCATGTGTTGTTTTGTTGACTGGATTATTGTCGGTGATTATCCTTGACGAGTGCTCTGCGTTGCTATAGCAACCTGAAGAAGCCCAAAGATCAAGTACTTTGGATTGTCATCAGGTGAGATTTGTTTTATTTTTTTTTATTTTTCCCCTTTTCGATCCTATCCTAGCTGAGGAGTGGGAAAAAGTTTTCGACACACTTTTACAATGTTTGATAAAGCCATCAATATCTCATGCGCAGTAAATAGCGCTATCTCGCAAATTTATTTTTTATATAGGTATTTTATTTACTGTTCAGAGAAAAAAGTTGTGAATTTTAAATAAAACAGCAAAATTTTACAACTGTCCTCACATAGTCTGTATCATACGAAATTTTTTTAGATGAAAATATTTGTCTAGATCAATTATTAGACAATGGACAACACACATATGGAATGTGATAAATTGTAAATATTAATATAAAATTTCCGTTACGTTTACTGAAACAAAAAGTTTTCATGCACTTTTACTTTGTATACATAATGTACTTTTAAAGACAACAGTATCAACATGAAAACGTACACTTCAAATTTTCTATCATTCATCGTGACGTAGTTCCATTATTTGTACATATCGGTGAATTTGATGTCTCATAATTGTTTCATCAAGTGTACACTTTTTACAATAAAATTAAATAAATAATAGTTTTTAAAATAAATAATAATAATAAATAAATAATAATTTGAAAGTCAAAGATTAAAATTTTTTAAAGGCTTTGGAACTTCAAAAGAAAGTTGGTAAACAATTTGAGATCTTCAAGAATTGGAAAATTGATTGGAAAGTAGATGTTGGTTATCATACCGGGTTTTATAGGAAATGCAGTGCAGGAATTTGATTATAAAGCTTGTGTAAAGCCCTTATATTCCTAAATTGACGCATAATTATATTACTTCTATCACTAGTGAGAGTTATTTATGCATAGTGTGCTGCGTTTGTGTAATTCTAATTAATAGCTATGTGTACACGCTTGGCAAAAAAAGTGCAACTCTTTGCAAAGAATAGAAGGGTAGTAAATCGTAGCGATTTAATGACGCTCCAAGGAGATACATTTACGAGTCTTGTATCCCTCGTAACACGAAACAGCCGAAAGGCATTTGCTGTCTACGGATTTTACGTAAACATGCATATGGTTGGTTTACAGCAGAAACTCATTAACTGACAAAATCGTTTTTACTGTATGGTTGTTTAAAGACTAAATATTGACTTTTAAGAAGAAAAGAATATAGCAAAGGAATTTTGATACTGTTGTATAGTTTTTAAACAGATTGCAAAATTACAATGCATTTCAAATCACCATGTTACTAAATATTTAGTGTCTGAAGAAAATGTCAGTTAATGAATTTCTTTTCTAATAAGACGATATGTGCCTTAGAGAAATATGAACACGGAATAATAGATATTTACACAACTAAAATCAGCATAAATTCCCCTTGCCTTTTTGAAAACTGAACTTTAATTTTCCTTGAAGTTATGTTAAGTTTCATTCGGTCTCTATCTTGTTCAAGATGCTACTAGCACTGAATAACCAAATTTCATAATCGTCGTTGAAACTTTATTTTTTAAAAACTAATATAGGTATTATAAATTTAAATAAACCGTTCTAACATCATTATTGTACATCCTGCTTTACATATTTGTCCCTTTATTAGTATGTATTTTCATAATCCCTTACTGAAATGAAAATATTTTTTACTGAGAAATCTCTTAACAAGTAAAAAGTAAGTATCTATCGCACCCCCGCCATAAAAGTGACACAAGTCAAAAAATAAAAATTTTGATGTTATGTCATTGAAAAATTTGCGTGTTATATTACTATTCTATAGAATATAATAGAAGTTACCACCATAAATACTTACCTAAAATTTAAAAGAAGCTTATACTATTTCAATATAAGTTTTATAGTATCCTGTAAGTTGATGTTTTTCAAATTCTGCAATTTTGAGTTGCGTCATTTTTCTGGCCGGGGTGCGATATGTTGAACATTGGTTTGAAAGTCATGTCTTCATTCGCAATAACATTTTGAAGAACTATGTCTGATTACTACATACATGCTTTATTGTTTGCGTGCTTCATTGGCAATCCACCAAACAGGAATTCAAAATTCCTTTCACATATTTCACGCTCGAATATGTGGACGAAAAATGTATTTGTTAAAATATTCACATTTTCCTTCTTTGCCATTTTGCTTGCCTCCGACGTTCTTAAGCTTTATACTCTAGTGAATATATCGGGAAAATATGGCGCATAAGTACGTTTCTGGTAAACAAGGTTTAAAAAATATGACAGATATGTATGTTGCCGGCAAACGAAGTGTTAAAAACTGACCATGCATTTTCTATTCTGGTGAATACTGAATTTTCAGTAGAATATTATGCGTATTTCTTCTAAATATGTATTTTCCAGACATTTTCAAGTTGTGTCGATAGACAGCATTTTATTTTAAAGATTTTTGTTTCATTCATCATTTTCTAAAGTGAGGTTATTTTTTAAAGTGATTCACGACCTCAGCTTAGCAAGAGATGCGGAAAGGATTACATTCATTCTACCAACTATGCATCAGAGAACATTTCTATGGTTATTAGAATTCAGATTCGTTAAAATTCTAAAGGTTAACAATTTAATTCCTTAAGATTTCTATAAGTTAATGTTTTTCATGTATGCTTAGTAAATTAAAAGTTGGTGTAAAAAAAGTACGTTTTAAAATAGATCTGCAAAAAGTCAAAGTTGTCCTAGAAAGGTTCAACAAATATTAGAAAATCGATGTTCGGCACTGAATTTTAAATTTGAATTTTCAGCAATAAATAAATTAGCTAGCTCGTGAACCTAAGATATTTCATTTCTATTAAATTTGGAATTGATCTCTGACCGTCGCCAATAGCCCGTTGTGTTCTTTGGTGTGATGTTAATTCAACTGCCCTTGCACGTTTCTATTAAAAATGCTGTGAATCTATGCAAACAAACCGTATTTGCATTCCATAAAATGTGCATACTTACACATTTTACTGATGGAAACATTTATGCATATTATTACATATTTGAAAACTTTTATTTTTTGCAGACGTTACTTTGCTAAATCAATAAAAGACGCACCTGTCTTCATTTAAATGTCTGTCAGGAAAGTTATTGGTTTGATGCACCATTAGTGAACATTTGTTGGAATGTTAGAATATTTTTTCTTAAATACACATTATGGAACTGTCGTAGAATCGGGTGATTCGAAGTAGTTTTGTTTTCAAAGCAATATTAACTTTTACAATGCGGCAGATGGACTTTTGTTACCACTAACATACCGCTTACACCAGCGGCATGGTAGCGGTGGTTGTTATCCCCCTTTTAAGTAACCGATGGCATCGATCACCATTTGCGAGCTGTCAGCGACTGACCTTCTAGAGGATTTTTTTTTGTTCGTTGGCTCCCTGCCGAACTTGAGGCGTGAGCGCTTTGGGGAAAGCATAAAGTCGTCAAGTAATATCTCTTCTCACGCCAAACGATACTATGAAAGTAAATTACCACTCACGTAAGTACCACTCACGATCCCATCGCTCAAGTTAGGTAATTAGGTATGGGGGCTCGGAGAATCAGTAGAAAAGCCGTTCTGTGAGACGATTTAAAAAATCTAAGCGCTGCAGCGTAAAGGTTAAGCCTTTTTCTTGTACGCTTAAAATTATGATTAATACCTTAAAAATCCGGTGTTGGTCTTTCTATTTGTCCTCATGGTAAAAAAATTTTAATATTTGACTGTGAGAAAAAATAATATTTGTAAGAACTGTTTCTATTTACCATCAAGTCCGTACGAATGGAAGCAGTCACCTGTTTCTCCTTCTGTATCGATTCTGATCCCTCGCTAGGTGGTTAGAAGCAGTTATTGTCTTTTTAAAAACCTTTTTAAGGTTTCAAAAAAAACAACATCTCTGACGTCATTTTAAGTCATATGGTGAATTGATTTTGATCTTCTTATGAGAGAGATTAAGTAGTAGTATTTTTCTTTTTACATTCATCAAGGAAATGCAAATTTTTCTGCAAAACTGCTTTTCTTCAGCCGATTCCATGGCACTTCTTCCAGGAGTCTTGCTAGGAGACTACCATGTTTTAGATTGAGATTGGCAAAAGTGTTATTTTAAGATAACAGTGTTAATCGTTATAGCCATTTCGAACGATAACAATTGTCATTTAACTCGTAACTGGTGTTTTGTTGTTTACAAATGATAATTACAATCTAAATTTAACAGTTCTTATTAACTGTTATAAAAATAGACAATAGTAATGGTATTCTAATAAATATTAGGTTTTTAAATTCGTCATTAAGTATTTTTAAATATTTTGTTTTTTCAATGCGGTTTTTTTTTTGTCCAATGTTTTAAAAATTTTAAATTCTTAATTGTAAATTAAGTCAGTTTTAATAACTTTACTGCTATCCAAATAACATTTGTAAATAGCTGTTAAAATGTTTGGTTATAATTGCTAATTCGAATTTTGCAATAACACTTTTATCGGAATAACAACCTATTCAGGTGTTGGGGAATGATGAATTTAATAATGACACACAGAGCTATAGGTAGAATACACACCAGTCTACAATAAAGAAACACTGAGTATTGAAAAAAGATAACTGTACGTGTTAGCAGTGAGCAGCGCTTTTAAGTCGCTTTAAGGCTTTCTAGGTTATTTTTGCCAACTTAACTCCAAAAGACAGTAAGACGAGGATAAGAAGTTTTCAACGACTTTTGCAAATATTACCAACTGAACAAATTCAAAATCTTAACACGTGTGCATTAAATTCCAAGAATAAACTTTATATTTGCCAATTGGTATTAATAAATGGAAGAACCTCTCAATATTTATTTCATTTCCGTTATAGCTCTATGAGGATGTATCACTTTTTCCCCTGTGTTGTGATGTTATTACTTTGCGTTTATACAATTTTTAGTGACAAATCTGTGTTGTGTTATTACATTAATTTTTTTCACGAGAGTTTATTTCCAATTCATTCCATTCGGATTTTTCACTTCGTGTATGCTCCTGGACCGTCGCCAATAACCAGTCGAACCGCTCCAGTGAGGCGTTAATTCAACTACTTACCTACCAATTAATTCTATGATAGTAATAATGCAGCATAGATGTACAAATTCCAGAAAGTTTATTCGATAATCTCGGTGAATCACAATATTAAAAAAGAGAACTTCACATTTCATTATACATCCGAAAACGTGATATCACGTTGGACTTATGGTTGAATGTAGTTGAAAATTTAAGGGTTTGTACTAAATGTTGATAGCTCTAATGTTTCTCGTGGAAGAACATGTTTCCTGTACGTATACCGGAGGTGACGTCTCCTTCGCTACATGTTAAGGTAACTCCGTTATCTTCAGAGCGAGATCATAGGATAACCGGAAGTAAAATCATCGTCTTCCGATGGTTTGTTCGTTTATTCTAACAATTCCTCATATATCAGATCAGGAAGCAAGGAACAAGCAGTTAGCTATTATACAGGGTGCATTATGAAAGTAATGCGCATTTTCTGGGAAAATAGATTTTTTGATCCGATTGGTACAAATGGTTAAAATTCTTCAAAATTGTCCCCTTGTGCATCAATACACCTGCGGAGACGATTCTGCCACGCCTGGAAGGCACCCTGGAACTCCTCGATTGGAATGCCTCCCAGGAACATTGTAACATGATGTTGGATGTCCTCCACCGAATCCCAGTGCTTTCCCTTCAGTTCTCTCTTCAGTCGGGGGAACAAAAAAAGTCACACGGAGTCAAGTCAGGGCTGTAAGGAGGCTGGGGCACCAAGAGGGTCTTGCTCTGGATTAGGTAGTTGGTGACGACGAAGGCCGTGTGGCTGAGGCATTGTCGTGTTGGAGCTTGAAGACGTCTTTGATGTCAGGCCTGACTCGAGCAACCTGTCGTATCAGTCCCTTGAGCACCTCCAGGTAAAAAGCTGCGTTGACAAATTGTCTTTGCGGTACAAACTCAAATTGGACGATTCCTCGGATGTCAACGAAGTCAATCAGCATTGTTTCGATGCGAGACTTGCTCATGCACTCTTTTTGGGTTTGGGAGAAGATTGTGTGTGCCTCCTTAAAGGCCTCTTGAACCATTTGATAAGTTTCCGTTGCATTCTTCCCAAGCAGCACACAAAACTTTATCGCGTACCGCTGTTCCAGCGAACACTCCATCGTGCCGTGACACAATCGAAAAAAAGATTTTGCGTGAATACACGTCCTACCGCTCCTATTGCTCGGAGCGAACTGAGACCGGACGCGTTTGGAAGGGCAGATCCCCCACCACATTTTTGACCAATCCGAGCGCGCTGCGATGGATAGTCGCGTCACAATAAAATCATGCGCATTACTTTCATAATGCACCATGTATATGTGGACGAAGATAAAAATGTCTTCAATTCATTTAGTGGATTCATGTGAATGGAAGAATTCTTCTCTTCTGGCACCAACCTTGTTTAAAGTTTTTGGATCCACGATTCCCTTTATCGAAATGTAATTCATAGCTATTCCTTTGAATACAAAATTGAATAGTGAAATGATGAGAGGCCTTTTCACACATTCAAATTAAGGTCTTCCAATGGTATGTTCGTTTATTCTGAAAATTCCTCTTACATTAATTCAGGAAACAAGGGACAAGCAGTTAGCTATTAAATATGTGGACAAGATAAAAATGTTTTCAATTCATTTAGTGGATTAATGTGAATGGAAGACTTCTTCTCTTTTGGCACCAACCTTGTTTAAAGTTTTTGGATCCATGATTTCCTTTATCGAAATGTAATTCATAGCTGTTCCTTTGAATACAAAATTGCATAATGAAATGATGAGAGGCCTTTTCACACATTCAAATTAAGGTCTTCCAATGGTATGTTCGTTTATTCTGAAAATTCCTCTTACATTAATTCAGGAAAC
Organism: Metellina segmentata; assembly: GCA_947359465.1. Classification (NCBI taxonomy): domain Eukaryota; kingdom Metazoa; phylum Arthropoda; class Arachnida; order Araneae; family Tetragnathidae; genus Metellina; species Metellina segmentata. Next base: position 57,885,555 of record OX375881.1, read on the forward strand.
AAGGGACAAGCAGTTAGCTATTAAATATGTGGACAAGATAAAAATGTCTTCAATTCATTTAGTGGATTAATGTGAATGGAAGAATTCTTCTCTTCTGGCGCCAACCTTGTTTAAAGTTTTTGGATCCACGATTCCCTTTATCGAAATGTAATTCATAGCTGTTCCTTTGAATACAAAATTGCATAATGAAATGATGAGAGGCCTTTTCACACATTCAAGTTAAGGTCTTCCAATGGTATGTTCGTTTATTCTGAAAATTCATCTTACATTAATTCAGGAAACAAGGGACAAGCAGTTAGCTATTAAATATGTGGACAAGATAAAAATGTCTTCAATTCATTTAGTGGATTAATGTGAATGGAAGACTTCTTCTCTTCTGGCACCAACCTTGTTTAAAGTTTTTGGATCCATGATTTCCTTTATCGAAATGTAATTCATAGCAGTTCCTTTGAAAGCAAAATTGCATAATGAAATGATGAGAGGCTTTTTCATTCACGTTAAGTAGATTTTGGTTATGTTTCTGCTGTGGAATGGGTATTTCCTGTACGTATTTGATCGTGACGTCACTTGGTTCGTTCTTCGAATGCGATGTCAGCACTTTTCCTATAAAAATTATAATGGATTCCGAATTTCTATAAGAAAAGTTGATTGATCAACGTGAATAAGACCACGCCAAGTTTTCGAAAATAGCGATAAACTACACTTTGAGGCAATACCGATATGCATCATGTCCGAGAACATTTGGGTATCAGCATTCCGTCTGCTATGTTCAACACTGTAAATTTTGCACGTTAACCTTTAAACTACGGCTGGTATAGCAGTTATACAGCAGTGTCTAAAATAGTATTTATCTGCATAGAAGCACGGATTTCTCAGAAACTGTGAACTGTATTTTTATGAATTTGTCTGGAATGAGACATAACATCATACCACATAAACACAAAGAAAAAAATTTAAGAACACTGCATATGAAATAAAACGGCAGCATGAAACAATAAAAATGGCAATAATACATGACAAGGAGAGTTCAGAAAAAAAAGAATAACCCAGAAAACAAATTAAGGCTTTTGAATTTAATATGGAATGAGATCGCCCATGATATGCACACATATCACAAAGTAATTTCATTCTGGCAATAATGCTGTTAACCTCAGATTGGGGAATTAAGCTCGCTCCTCCAATAATGCAGTATTCAGGGTATTTATATCTCTAGGAGGAGGATGTCTCCGTGCAACTGCTTTTCCAAGGTAGTATAAGGTCCTTAAGTTCTCATCGGGTTCAGATCAGGAGATTTTGGTGGCCACGGTATTCTCTCAATGGCTTCATTTTCAAGGTATTCGTCAACGAGCATTATCGTTCATAAAAAAATCAGTTCCATATGCACCTCTAAAAAGTCTTACATAACGTTATAAGACCTCCTCCCGATATCTCTGGCCGGCCACGCATCCTCTGTTGAAAACTTTTAGGGATGTACGTCCATCGATAATTATTCATCCCCACACCATCACATCTGCACTACCAAAATAATCAACACAACAGTTGTACCTTGAAAGTTGAAACAATCGCGCCAGTAATATCTATAGCGTAGTCAAAAGGTGAATGATTGTATTTAGCTACATACATTAGTGTATGAATTTTTTGTATTAAATTAATTACATTTTGTTTTATTTGGATTTTCACTTCTATTCTTTTAATACCATTTTGATTAACATGCAAAATACTTCAACACTGTTAAAATCAATGGGAAGAAATATATATTTTAAATTCGTCACGATAGAGGTAGGTTGGAAGTTATTTAACGTCGTAGTATTGCTACACAGCGGGCTATTGGCGAAAATCCGGGATTAATCTTGAAGGGTGCGATCGAAGGACAATACCTCGTAATTTTGAACCACAGTCAGATAACGATACCATTATCTGAATCGGCATTTGAGGTCACGACAGATTTAATGTGCACCAGCTCCGTGTACACGGCGGTTTGTGGCTGGACCGGGATTCGAACTCGCAACCCAACTGCTGATCCGTTCCTCTTCCCACTGAGCTACAGCCTTTTAATTGTTCAAATGGTGGCAATCTCGGGAAGTTCATTAACGGGTAAGGTGAGGTAATTTTAATTAACGTCGTACTAGAGCAACATTGCGGGCTATTGACGACGGTCCGGGATCAATCTCTTAAGGGAAAGATCCGAGAACTACATTACGTAATTTTGAACCACGGTCAGATGACGAGGCAACACCTGAGCTGACACCACGCTGTCCAAACTTTCACATCGACCAAACGTGAGGACTTTCGGCCACGATAGATTTATGGTGGACCAGCCGCCTCTTCACCATATGCTTACAAACATCCATGCACTGACCTGGATTCGAACCAGGGACATTCAGATCTAGAGCCTTACACCTTAACTAAAAGATCGGTTGGCCAGCTCATAAACGGGAATGATTTTATCTCTTTTTTTAGCCACTTTTATTATGAACAAGTTATGTTTAATCCAAGGTGCTCTCCGTAATCCTCGGTTTCTGTTATATCCAGATTGACTGTAATGTACGTACGAGAGTAACTCATCAGAGCGCTGTCAGCAGTTTGACCAGCTCTCCTTTACTCTAAACTGATGAACATATGCTCATACCGCACTACGTTTTGAGTTTTTCCCCGCTAGAGAACCATAAAAAATCGTAGTCTTCTTTTTGTACTTTTTCCTCCAGGCCAATAAAAGAGCTGAATAGCGATTAGAAAGAGATAGCGCTAGTGCACCTGTAAAATAAGTCAGTCTGCGGTCTACGTTAGGAAATGAACAGAGGAAGTTGGTGTTTGTAAACAAAGGGAAACTCCTCTACTCATACCGCGTAGCTTATCGTACAAATCTAGTACTTTTACAGTTCATAATAATTTTCGACATACCGGAGGTTTTCAAATTGTTGCTCTGGCTCTTAACACAGCCGCGGAAGTTTGACTGTTGGCTGATAACCTCAGCTCAGTGAAATATCACTATTGTGTGACCCAAAAAGCAAGATAAAACCATAAAACCTTTTCTGAACTTGGTTGGTTACAAAACTAATGTTAGTGGCTCAGACCATAGTCGGTATAATACAAGACGCATTACGGCCACCTTCAAAAAGTAAAAGGTAAAGTAGCTATATCTAATCTACTCTGACTTTAAAAGCATTATAAAATTATTGTAAGTATAGAAAATATAATTTTTAAAAATTAAAGGCAAATCCATAGAAAATTTTAAGGCTGAAAAATTAATTACACGGTACCCCTTTTTATGTAATTAATTTAATCACAAAATGTTTCATATATTTAATTATATCCAAATCTAATTACAAAAGAACCTTAATTATCTGAGGTAATTTGGACCAAGGCCACCTCGGACGACCCCATATAATCGGATAATACGGATCAACCTATACGGATTGCAGAAATAATTTACTGAACTATGAGTTGCAAACGGTTGTTAATGACAGATTCACTAGGCAAGGATTAAGAATAATCTATACCCGGATTTGTGGGATGATAGGCATTTATTGTGATGATTTTAAAATAAATCTAAGATGCGTACCTTTTGAACGCTCTTGAGAAAGTCCTTAATGGTCTTCTGTTTCGAGAACTTTCCGGCCTCTTTAACGTTCTCGTTCTTGAAAATTAATTTAAAGATTAAAAAACCCTATTAAATTCGTCTCGGATAACATGAACACTCGGTTAATCGGATTATCTAAGTATTATGGTTAGGTAATTTAGTTGTAATCCAATTTATGCGAATACCACATTTTTTTTATACAAAGCGACTGCTAAGATTTACCTTTAGGTAAAAGTAAATCTTAAAACGTGCTGGCTTATACTGCATGCGACATCAAATAGGGTTGTTCTTAGCTTTTTGACGCCTTATGTTAACCTTTAACATACGTCCCTATTAATTATTTGTTTCGCACTAACATCTGCATTACGTGTGGTAAGTATTTTGCTTCTAATAATTGCCATCACAATGGCAATGAACTAATCGCAATTTTGTACAATTTGAAAATATCATGTAAACTATTTAAAAGGTTTTCGCAGCAAAAATTCTAAATTTGCCGCCCTAAAATTTTCCGTTTTAGACTACAGCCTATTTGAAATTACAGCACTAAAATTAATGAAGTGTTTCCTAAACTTTCTGTGTTGTTGACGTCATTTTGTAATATTTTACGTGTCTCATATATAGCATTCGGTTTAAACTCCTATCAATTAATGAATTTTCCTTAATGATTCCTGATTCCTCAAATAGACTAAGCAGCTATGATGAACATGATTAAAGTGTTTTGAGCATGACGAACTTAAAAATTACTACATGAAATTGAACTCTTATTTATTTACGAAAAGGAAAGATAAGAAAGAAATTTTTACATGCTCGGCTGTGTAGGATATCTTTTTTGGCAGCACATCACTGTATACCAGAAGCAAAGGAAGTCATATTTTAAAACATCGAAACTTTTTGTTGCTAAATGTTTGAAGAAAATACAGCATAAAACTGACACATGTATTGGTAGTTGAATTAACATCGTACTAAAGCAAAAGAATGGGCTAGTGGCGATGGTCCAGGATCAATATCGAAGGGAAAGATTCAAGAACAACAAACATAATTTTGAACCATGGTCAGATGACGAGTTCAGCACCACTCTCCAAACAGCCATATCTTGCTAACTCGAGGAAATTTAACATTAGGACAGATTTATCATACACGACCTCCCACGTACATGACGGTCTTTGGATGGATATAGTTTTGAACTCATAACCCTCCGGTTACTAGTCTTCCAACCCCTACTACCATCCTCACCTATGCGTTAGAACAACATGCATTTAAAATTGAATTGCTTTCCGACACAAATTTGGATATACCTTCGACAAAGCAGTAGCAAATTAATTTGAGAGAACCCAACTCAAAACTTGTGTTTCACTGGAGTGTTTAAAAATGCTCATTTATGGAATCCTCATATTCCCCAGTAACAAGGTAAATCTACAAGATCAGCATGGTTGCCTTTTAATTGCAATGTCACTGAAAAATTTCAGGCATGTTAGTTTGAGACATTTCTGTTTTTTCCTCACACATTTTCTGAGGACCGGTTTTCGAGGGGACCGGTTGCTGGTAGTAAAACACAGCTTGGGAAACTCTGGTAGCAAAGGGCGCTTACAAAAAATTATAAATTGGAAATACTTATTATCTTGTAATGCATTTTTCGAGTACTGTTCCTGGAGAAATATTACAGATTTATTTTTGAAGCGTTTCTAGCTGATTTTTGAATTAGTAATTTACGTTTATTGCTAATTGAGATGGTAGTAAGTGAAGAAATTACAAATAATATTCTTTCAGTAAGGCGATTGTGAGCATATGGGTCACGTGGATGTTAATTATCATATTCATATGAAAATGTTGATTGGTTCAATGAATAACTAAACAAGTAAATAGACAGTAATTTAAACAAATTATTCATCAACTAAATAAACATAATACACTGACTAGTCTACCAACAAAGCGTTTTTTTTTGGAGTTAAAAGGCTTAACAACATATTTTATATTTCTTTTTTCGTTCACAGCATTCAGACGATATTTTTATTCGCACGCTCAGCACGACTGAATGAAAAGATAATTTTGATCCATTCCCCAGTCACGATACTTACTTTCACACGTGGACTGACACAGACGTGACACTACAAGCAAAATACTTGTTTAGTTAGTTAGAATGTTGGGCTTCATGCTTGGTTACTATGACAATCCCATTATCTTTTCAAATTAAACACCTTAGTTGTCTCGACGACGATGTATATCTCTTCATTAGCAAAACTGACCAGATCTTGATGCACGAGATTGTTATCAAAAAGAAAACTAACCTGATCTTGGGATGCCATCATCATAATAAAATCCGCAATGTCTTAGTGACGTCATAACTTGGCGAAATTACTTTGATGGTTAATACGATAAATGACGCATCAATTGTAATTAGGAAGATTTTCAGTGTAAACACAAACCAGAAAGGTCTCTACTTCAGCTGTTCGAATGCTCTCGCATTAAAACACATTCAGACTTATCTTATAATATAGTTTATCGCCGTTTTCGCAACACTTGGACATATTAATACAGTAATAATTAGTAACAACTATCAACTAATATTTAATTAGTATCAACTATCAGCTGCCATATATGCCAATCCGCGAGTCTATTCTTTTAAATTTTTATTGGTAAATCATTTTTACTTTAAAACTTTAAAAAAAGAATTTTTACTGAAATCATATTAAAAAAATTAAGCTAATTGATGTTTTGTATGCATTTAACACAGTAATTTTCAATTCAAATTTCAAGTTTTGATACATCTTTCCATCAAGCAGTAATGATTTATTTAAAAGTAGAATTTAGTACATATTTTGGCAACAATACTTGTTTATATTTTGGTTAAATTCTTGCAAACTGGTCAACGATATTTATTTAAAAATCAAGTTTCAGAATCCAATTTATCTTTATCGATGCTGTTTGATATGTTGCTAAACTGGAAAGAAACAAATAAATATAGAAGCTTCAAATGGTAGGCATATTCGAAATAAATAAATTAATCGAAGTTTCACAGATGTGTGTTATGATAGACGTTGTTGTTATATATTGATTTTAATGATAATGTATAAGGAATATTAACTTAACGAGTTCTTGTCTTCGATTGTGAAAAGAAGAGAATATATACATATAAAAAAGAAATTGTCGTTTGTGAGAAAGTTTGTTTCTTAAAGGTAAACCACATTTAAGTTTATTATATGAGATTTTCTTCTTCATAGTAATTTTATTGCTTTCATATAATTTATGCAATACAATTTTGAAAGAATGTTTAAATAGCATGATATTCAAAAGTAGTAATTTTAAAGACGCAATGTTTAGATTAATTTACTAGTCTAGTAGTTTTACTTGTTACAAAATACAATTATTTGAGACTTCGTTTCTAGCTCACTCATCAACGAGTATATTTGCACCTTTCACTTTTGCAAGGAAAATAACAGTCGAAAATAAAGATTTTATTTTTTTCACTTCAACTGTTCTGTTAAATTTAATGAAATTATGCAAACTAAATCAGAAATATTCTACAAATGTTTAGAAAAAGAGGTGAACTAGTTCTAACTTCAAATCGACATATAAAATGTTTAGACTTTCAATTTCCTTTTCATCCTCTGGTAAAATTTACTTTTGACATATAATTCTATATTTTTACACATTTAAATGGAATAGCATCGATTGATTTTTAGTTCGAATTTAAAATAATTTATTTTTATTGTTAACATTTTTTTTATTTAAATCAATTACATTATTTTGATTAATTTAATTATTTCAATTTGATGAATTGATTGAATAAAGTAAAGCACATAATTATTAATAGTGTTTGTAATTAGTTTTAAATTATATTTTGCGGTTACGAAAAATGATGCTGACTTGTCCTTTTAGTTATGTTTCCCCACACATTTTAAATATTATTGTAAATGTCTGCATTTTTCTATGATATGCAACAGAATACAACGAGAAGAACTAAATTAACTTTTTTCGCACCTAAATATCAAAGGTTCTCTTGTCACGGTTTCATAAGATCGAAGAGGTGTTTTCACACCGCAGTCGAGTATCGTTAGTGGAAAGAAAAATTATACTTATATCTTGAGCATCGAGTTACGATGCTCTTAAGTTCGTAACTTTTTCACGAAATAGTTTTTTCGTGCTGTCACTTTAAATTTCTTATTAGACAAATTGCCATTTTATCAGCATTGTGTTTTTTCATCAACAGAGATTATTTTCTGACATTTTTCAAAAGCATTTTATCGTAACTTTAGAAAATAGCTTAGTGAGATGATAAACTCCCGATTATCTGCTTTGCGGATTATCCGCTATCGTGCGGCAATAAATTTTAAGGTGACATTTTCTGACATTTTGTAACAAGAATGCCGATAAAAAGAGACTTGAACTTTTCCATGATTTTAGAAATCGCTAATAGGGAAAATTAAGTGTTGCGGGTAACATCGTACGGAGCCCAAAATCTATGGGGGCCCTGACAATAATGTAATAAAAAGTACTACGGACATTTCATGGTGTTTGTATAATAATAATCTACCTTTACAACATTAAGTACGAGATGAAGTTTCAGTCCAAATAAACCAGACGAAGGGCGGTCAATTTACTTCCTGTTTATCAAAAGCTCTCTCATGATACATATCGGGGTTATTTTCAATTGTAATTTATCGCCTTTTTAGGACCATTTAGCGTTTAATCCAATAAGAAGACACGTGCTTAGCATTTACGCCATTTGATGAATATAGCATTCATATTCACATAAATGTGTTTCATAGCTCTAAATTATATGAAATTGTACAAAATTGTGTAACATTTCGTTTCCTTTCATTGGTTATAATTCTTATTAACAATAAAATGTATGGATAGAAAAAAAGAACACCTGTCATGTTTCCACAATTAGATTCTGAATATACTTCAATTTTATCCCATTCCCTTGTTGTGTGATTCTACATTTTTTTTTACGCTAACCTTTTTTGTTCATATATTCTTTTCTACGCTGATTTCTGTTTTCAGGGTTTCTTATTGTTTTCATATCACTGCCAACAGCCAGAATGCAAAAAAGAAAACAAAACAAATCATAAAAGAAACTTTTAAGAGCGCACAAATCACAGAGAACAAAAAAAAAGGAAATAAGAATTTAACCACAGAAATTTCTTAAGAAACAAAAGTAATGTGAATTAAGGAAATTAAATGCACCCGCTTGCTTTATCAAGGGGAATAAGGGGGTGTAATTTAAAAAAGAAAGATATTTTGATTTTTTTCTGTGCTTATGTTAAGCTAAGCCTAGGAAATAAACACATGTAAGCCCCCTCCAGATACTCAATTTAAAAACTTTCAGAAAACAACAAAAAAGAAAAACAATGTGAAATGGTACTATAATATAAAACAATAAAAAGCATATATCGCCGTAAGAACACAGAAAACCTTTCATTCAGAAAAAGATGAAAAAAAATTTCCATTTGTGGAAGTGAAGAATTAAATATTTGGTTTACATTTATTTATTTTAAAAATGGCTCATAATATAACTTGAAATTAAACTCAACAGTGCATTTGTAAGTCAGTCACACAGTCATATTTTCACAAACATCTAAAAATTTCAGTTACCTATTAGTCTGCCTCTAGATAGGAATAAATGCAGTTACATCCGCTTGCTCCGCGTAATTTGCTCGCGTGTTCTTAAAGATGACTAAAAGATAACACATATGTTTTATGATGGGACCAAAATCAATTTACTTATCCTTTAATTTAACTGTCTAATAAGAAAGGATATTGTCTTGTATATTGGAATTATTGCGTGATAAAATGATTTTAAATGAGCTTTATAGAAATTTTGTTTAGAAGTGGATAAAAATCTTAATCTTTCAAACAAATACAAATATTTGTTGCGAATACATAAAGTAGAAATTGACGCTCATTATGTCTTTTGCGAGCTTAGATAAATCGCGACGCTAAGCACATTATAACGGAACTCAAACTGAATTTAGTGTCTGTTCCTTATCGCACCATTCGACTAGCCCAATGCTAATTCACAGCTTTGATTTAATCAATGCTTGGTAAATTAACACTGCGAATCCAATATTTGCCCCAACCTTCCGCTAATGAAACAGATGGGTATGGATTCTGAACTGCAGCTGACATCTGTCCGTGCTTATCCTGGAGACTTGGATGTTGCAAATACAAACTTCGATTTCAGGGTCAACCACATGAAAAATTAAGATTCGGTAAAATATCTAAAAAGTTAACAACTCTGCTTTCTATGTAATTAGCCGACGGGTAATTTGCTTTCTAGTGGCATTCCATATGAGAAATGGAATAACTTCAAGCTCCCACACTACTATGCCCGGGAACAGATAGTGCAACTGCGACGTACGTGGTAGAACAAAGTTTTTGCAGATCAATTTTTCTTTTATTTTATCAAAATTTTGGCCGATTTTTTAAAATTATAAGTTACTATTTTCTGCAGTGCGAAGCGCACTCCTTGCCACACCTTTTTTTCTTCTCTAGCGTTGGAACAACCTCCCTTCACCACCCTAAATTACCACGAACACTTTATAAAAAACACATCTTCTATGTGAATGACAAAATGTTTACCTTCAAAAGTTATTGAGAGAATTGCAAATTCTGAATTTATGCACTGGTTTTATGTAAAGTAAGTAAATTAATTTTGATGTTTTATTATAAATTATAATATATAATACATATTTAGCCGATGTATAATATGTAATACATATTTAGCCGTGTGACCGTGTGCTGAGAAATTCCTCCTTGAAGCGGGCGAACAAGCGACAAACTCTCATTACACTCACAAACATTTATGAATCTAATTTACATAACGTGGACACAATATATGCTATTTACATAACCTTTCATAACTACCCAACTTAACGGACGCTACTACGCGTCTTCATTCTACGCCGTCGATAACTCCCTGACCTCCTGAGGGTGTCCTTGATCGGAGCCGGGGTTAGATTTAGTTTTGGTTCTCACTTTTAGTTCGGAGGTTTATAGCTCTGCAGCTGACGCTGCACTTATAGTTCACTTGTTACAGCCGATATTTAATATGTAATACATATTTAGCCGATATATAATATTTAATACATATTTAGCCGAAAAAATATGTAATACATATTTAGCCGTTATGTAATATGTAATACATATTTAGGCGATATATAATATGTAATACATATTTAGCCGATAATTGTGTTTTACGTCTGTTTAATTTTTATTTTACTTCAGTTTTTAAAATTTGGACAAAATGCCCCCAGAACAATTGCAATTGCGTGGAGTTGTGTTTCAGAACTCTGAATATAATTCAGCACCTGAGCTACTATGTATTACTTTCATCCTCTGTCGCCATTGTGCTAATGCAATGGATTGTTAACCCTCCCGATGGTTTTCTTGTCGAGATATCTCGTCATTAGCAAAGGTAATGACCAGATCTTGATGGATGAGATGTTTCTACAGTAGACCATATCTTGAGCTCGTTTCCATAAAAAAAATATGGCCAATACCTTTATGACGAGTAATTGCGTCATTAGCAAAATTAGTCAGATCTTGGTGGACGATACATCTCATCGAGACCACATAAAGGGTTAAACCTCTGAGAATTGCAAAACTTCCGTGTATTTTATTCCTGCTTTTACCTTATAGCAAAGGTAATGACCAAAGAGCTATATCGATTGGTTGAAGGAATCCTAGGAAATGTTCTATTGATCAAGAAGGTCAGTACCTGTTAGATATGCAGGCTGTAGAACGGATGTATGCGTGTGAACCTTTCCGAAAGTCAGAAGGTTAATGATGGCATGTATTTCTGTCTCACATGTTGTACTCTTCTGTTACAGTTAAGCCTGTTCCACTGAACCCATTCTTTGATTTACATTCTTTGCATGAGAAAAACCTACGACTCTAAAACATTTTTGTGTCACAGGGACACTCTCATTCACTTTGGTCCTCATAACAGTTGTGTGAAGGATTCCTCTTTCTTATGAATATAACTATATATTCCAAATAATCAATCTTAAATCTGCATAAAATCTTACAATTTCGTTGTCATATCCCCCACGTTTACTATACAAATTTTACTTAGAATATAAAATGGAAAGATTTATACTGTAACATTTATATGAAACCTGATTCATGGTATTACCCGGTTTTTAATGACATGGAATTGCCGAAAAAATGGTCTATTGATCATAATACTAGCTTCAGGATCGATAGGTTCGAGTGCTGTTTGAGGAATGGATGTGTGATCTCTTTATAAACGGGTTGTGCGAAAGTTCGTGCAAAACTTGATTGGAATACACAGATTTTAGTAACACATTGAGAGCAACAGTCGTTGACTGGTGTAATAATTTATGCCTAACACATTTTTATCTCCTTAGTGTCAATCCCTGTTGTTAAATGAAATCCAACAGCTTTTATAACGAACCAATAATATATAATTTTATAACGAAAAATTCCAAAAGCTGAAGCTATTAGAAATTTATAAAATACTGCTTTTTAAAGAAGAAAATGCATGTGAAAAAATAAAGACACTGTTAAAAATGAGAGAAAAACCTGCTTTTTTAATTAAAAGAAAACAATACCCTAAAGCAGTTTGCATTAATTATTTTTCAAATTTATAAATTAATTAGATTCAATAATTTGTTCATTAATGGGGTAAAATTACGTACTTATCTTAATAAACGCGGAAGAGAACCCCGAGAAAATATTTGTTCGCGCCCCAAAATATTTACTTTCAAAAGTAAACAAGTGGTAATTAGTTTCCAAAACTGAATTGCACTAAGTCTTGAAAATAGTTGTTACGATGTGCTATTCATTCTATAGCAGTCAGATAGTTCGCTGAGGTTCTTCAGACACTCTAGAAGTAATAGAATCGATTCCAATAATCGATTTGAAAAACTATAAGTTGATTTAGGGATCTCTTAAAACTACACCAATCTCACATGAAAATTGTTTTATAGAAAGTTAACAAAGCTGTACAATATCTAACCAGTTTCAATATCTAACGACTCTCTGTATTTGGCATTTAAGCTGAAGTGAACGAAAACATTTCTTATTATAAGGATACTAGGAACCACGATCCTGATAGCGAAATTCCACCTTTTTTCTGAAACAAAAGACAATATAGATGGATGGGGTGGCAAATTGGGTATGGAATTTATTTCACTTTCTGGAATCAGTTCAGAGAAATATGTATATAAATTGTGTGATCCTGCAGATAAATAAAAACACAAACATGTACGTGTTCTATCGCTAAAGAAATATAACAAAAATTGATTTTATTCCAATTAATTTTTCTATAAACTGTACATATGTAGTTTTCATAAAAAAAGTTTTGATGAAAAATTCATCAACACTCCTTGTTTTAAAAGAGAAGAAGATTTGAATCAGGGTATCTCTCTCAATTGAAATTTTTCCCTCCCTCAAACAATGTGATTGCTCCTTTCCGGCAGTGATGATGATTGTTTTCACAATCCCAATAAAAAATTCTGGGTGCTTGGAGTGTTGCAATCTGGAAGCATAATAGAAAATATTTTTCTTTAAATTAAAACATGACAGAAAGGGGAAAATAATGACAAAAAATGCTCCGGAAATATAAAAATAAATGCATTGAAAAAACAAATCATTAACGAGAAAAAAGCTTTACATCAATAAAGATCCAATAGAAATTTGACAAATCTTTAAAAAAAAAAATGCTTTTTGATTATTGAATGCTTGGTTTCTTGAAGCTGTTTTAAATTATAGAATGGGCCGATGAGTTCCTCACTTCTCAACCCCTGATTCCTCTCGACGATATCGATAAACAAAGTAGGCAACAAATGCTTTTTGATTGTTGAATGCTTGGTTTCTTGAAGCTGTTTTAAATTATAGAATGGGCCGATGAGTTCCTCACTTCTCAACGCCTGATTCCTCTCGACGATATCGATAAACAAAGTTGGCAAAAATTGCTTTTTTTTTGTTGAATGCTTGGTTTCTTGAAGCTGTTTTAAATTATAGAATGTGCCGATGAGTTCCTCACTTCTCAACGCCTGATTCCTCTCGACGATATCGATAAACAAAGTAGGCAAAAATTGCTTTTTTTTTGTTGAATGCTTGGTTTCTTGAAGCTGTTTTGAATTATAGAATATGCCGATGAGTTCCTCACTACTCAATCCTTGATTCCTTCGACGATATCGACAGACAAAGTTAGGTGAAATTATGTTACTGGCATATTTTAAACTCAAATAATAAAAATTTAGATTTGAAGTTATTTGTATTTTTAGAAGTTTTTCATATAGATTGTGAAAAACCGCCTAGATTTGAAAGGATGTTGGATGCCGGCTTACTGTTAGAATGCATTCTTCGTGGGCTACATTCCTTATATTATAGTTTGTCTAAAATTTTATAAATTATAATTTTTGAAACTTTCCAATTACTAGCACATTTATAATACACAATAAATATTAAATATTCCACACAAAAATTGTTTATAATTGGATTAATATATTTAATGAAAACGGTATTGAAAGCATCTTATTTGACATCCAATTTAGTCCACAAAATATGCGAATTCGAAGTTAGGATATAGGCTCTTGGCAAGTAAAAATATAAAACAGTATTTGGATCTTAAAAAACTTTTTAAAATATGGTATTTTCATCTTACAAGTTTTTCTTTTCTAAAAGAAATTTTACAAAACATTAAACACATCTTCGAAAAAATATAAATTGTCAGAATTGGCATTAAAAACATATATGTAAATTTTTTTTCTACAGATCGTAGGGTATGAGACGGTTCGAAGCTTTGTATTTTTCTGTGAAATATTAAACACGTTTCCATATTTATAAACTAAGTACTAGTTTATGTATTCGAACTAAATAATTTTCATTCAGTATGACACAAACATTCACGTACACCAAATAAACTCCCAAATTTTTGAAAGCGGTATGAAATGCTTTCTTGCTTGCGACATTAAAATTAATTTAGGACCAAGCTTTTAAATGGTTTAGAAATCTGAAATTAGAAACAGTCTCATCACAGTATTAACACATTACTTCAAACACATTCATATTTAAATGATGTCAATAAATCACGCTATCCTAAAGGTTGATGTGGCGTGAATTTGCTTTCTACACTTAGTTGTTTTGCTTTGATTATTTCAAATAAGTAATGTCTACTTATTTTACTTTAAAGAGTTTTCATTTCAAACAATTCTTTTAAATAAGTAAGACAAACTCTAATGGAAAATCTTTGCCGAAAGCTTTTGAACATATTACATTAACCGTTGAAATGTACTTAGCATTAATTTTGTTCCTGTCGAGACATTTTAAAATTATACATTTTAGTATAACAGATTTCTCGGAAGGGCCCATTAAAACTAATTTTCTGAAAAGGGGATGCTTTAAGTAGTGTTTTATTTTTCATTTATGTTTTAAAGACACTTAACCATATTCTCAAGTAAAACATCGAAAATTATCTACTGTATATGCATTAGATTAACGAGAATTGAAAATAATGGTATACTTTCATGATTAATAAAAATTATTATATTGAATTACTATGATAAGGTTTTTCTGTCAAGTTAAATGTAGGTGGAGGTAGTTATTATAAGGTGGAACACAAACCTGTTGGTATGCAGAAAATAAAGTATCACATGACTATTCAATTCCAGTACATCGACAGTAGAAATTTCAAAAAAAAAATATTAATTCCGGATTGATATATGATATGTATTTGCAAACGCCATTTATATTAAATACCAAGCATCGCCAAAAAAAAAAAAGTTATAAACTATATTTTAAAGTAACTTGGCCTTGTATCTTACGGGAGTGTGTGTGGTATTTGGGTAATAGAAAGTAAAATCCCGGTTTTCATCTATTTTATTTGCTTTGGAAATCCTTCTCGTTTAGTCATACAGTTTCTCCATTTGATAACACAAGAAGACATACTTAAATAATTATCAAACATCATGTGTGACATAAATAAGTTATTAAACGTAATTGAACATATTATTTTATTACATAGTTGCGATATTGCATACATAAAAGCAAGACCCGAAAACTAAATAACACAGAAAATGCTTTTATGATGGAGGTTTTATGATGTAGTGAAAATGATTTCGCCTTGAATATCTTGTAAAAACTATTTAGTTTATTGTTGCTAACCTGGTAGCTGAGTAGTTAGCCCTCGGCGTGCTCCAGTTTATTTAGCCGTCGTGTAGTAAAATAATGATCATGGAGTGACTAACCAAACTACTTCTCTTCGTGTGTAAAAATGCCTCAATATAGTTTAAATATAAAAAATAAAAAAAAAAACTTCCAGAAAAGATTCTATTCTTCTCAATCTTTAAAAACAACTCCTGCAAAGTTAAGAAGAATTTAGCTTCAGTCTTCTTTTCTAAAGTTCATTTGAAGGCAATTAACTCAAATATCTTTCGTATCTTCTGAAAAGAATACAACTTTTTTCTTGAAGACAGTCGTTTCCGGCTAACCTCCCCTCCTCATTAGGCTGTTTAAGAATTTCTTTGACATCCCCGTTCACCCATATCTCAGCATGGACGGACAGGCTCTTGGCGTCGGTTCATTACACCTCTGAAAATATCCTCTCGACTAACCTCTCTTTGTATCTTCCGGTGCAATGATGTAATGACACATTGAATAAATGAGCAATTTTTTAGAAGGCATATTCACTGCTTGTTAAGACACTTACTCACCAGTAAACACTGCTACGTTAATCGATCCGTAGTGTGAAAAAAATGATACAATCATACAAGTTACATATTGTGTGTACATACATATATAATTTACGATGGGCCTCTATCAAACTTTGTATCAGGGCTCGTCATTTAAGGTACTGGGCCCGGGTTACAGACCAGGAGTGTTACTTAAAGTGTTTAGTTATTTCTCAGAAGTGCCCATCCAACCAGGTATATTCGTACAATAGGTATTCTTAGTATAGCTTAGTGTGAAACATTTTTATTCAATTTTCTCTTAACTGAAGACCGATTTTGCTTATTTCGTAATAGAGTGAGCAGCAAAGTTGAAAAGAATAAAGATTTTTATTGAACTCGTAAGAATAATGTTGTACAATAAGCCTACAAAGGAAAAAAAAAGGAGGAACTATTATGCTATCATGCAACTGATATATTGAGTACATAAATGCATATTTATATTTCATGATGGGTCTTTATCTTAACTCAACGATTTTGCTTATTTCGTAATAGATTGAGAAGCAAAGTTGAAAAGAATAAAGGTTTTTAGTGAACTCGTAAGAATAACGTTGTACAATAAACCTACAAAGGAAAAAAAGGAGGAACTATTATGCAATTATGCAAATGATTTACTGAGTACATAAATGCATATTTATATTTCATGATGGGTCTTTATCTTAACTCAACGATTTTGCTTATTTCGTAATAGATTGAGCAGTAAAGTTGAAAAGAATAAAGGTTTTTAGTGAACTCGTAAGAATAACGTTGTACAATAAACCTACAAAGGAAAAAAAGGAGGAACTATTATGCAATCATGCAAATGATATATTGAGTACATAAATGCATATTTATGTTTCATAATGGGCTTTTATCCAACGTAGTACCAGTGCCCGTCAATAATCTATAAATCTTTCCTTTCAATTCATTACAATTTAACTGGGCAATAAGTGTGGAAAGGAAAAGAAATGCAACAAACTAATGCCTGCCATTTAAACATTGGGTACATGGTGTACCTACTTGTTATTTCCGTAAGAGTCCATCGTCTAACAGAACTAAAGTCAAATGCTTATCTCGGTTCTAGTGTTTTCAAATTACCGACATTCTCATGACTGGTAAAAATTACCGACGAAAACTCTCAGTACAGATTTTATTTGCAGTTCTTTTCTTATCGAACTGTTTTAAACACATTTCCGATATGATAGTAATTGCTATTGCTGTGGAAGCAATAAGACACACGTTTATGTTAACATTCAAACATCTACTGCGCAATGCTTTTATTTCCGAAAATAGTTTAAAATAGGGAGCAATATCAGTTTTTGCTTCAAACTAAAAGGAACAATTTTCAGCACTCCGTGAGAAATAATGCGAATTTGTCTACCAAAAATAACTTCATTATGGAGATAGGTTACGCTGCTATATGTACTGGTATATTAAGGTTCGTTTTTATAGTTTTTCATCAAATTAAACTCTCTCTCTCTCTCTCTCTCTCTCTATATATATATATATATATATATATGCATTTCTAAACTTATTGAGTGGACAGTCCCATTTAGATGTTTAAAAGCATACCACATTGATGTGCGACGATATTTGCCCCTGATTACGTCGTATAAGTTAATACTTGAGTATTATCTTAGAAACAAAGCTAAAATAATAATATATCATAGCTATCAAAACAGGTAATGTTGTTTTGCTAATGATAATTCTCACCAATCTCAAAAACCGTTGATTAATTTTACGGGTTTTCAAACCCTTGGTACTGGGAATTAGGGATGCGACATCGACAGCAAAACATCGATGTTTTGAAACATCAATGTTCAAAATTAAAACATCGATGTTGATAATACATCGCCCCAAAAACATCGATGTTTTTAAAATTCAGTGTATTTAAACTTTCCCCCCCATTTCTTAAGACTGGTTTAGCAACTAGTGATGCTTCATCGACAGCAAAACATCGATGGTTTGGAACTTCGATGTTCAAAATTAAAACATCGATGTTGATAATACATCGCCTCAAAACCATCGATGTTTTTAAAATTCAGTGTATTTAAACTTCCCCCCTCCCCCCCATTTCTTAATACTGGTTTAGCAACTAGTGATGCTTCATCGACAGCAAAACATCGATGGTTTGGAACTTCGATGTTCAAAATTAAAACATCGATGTTGATAATACATCGCCCCAAAAAACATCGATGTTTTTAAAATTCAGTGTATTTAAACTCCCCCCCCCCATTTCTTAAGACTGGTTTAGCAACTAGTGATGCTTCATCGACAGCAAAACATCGATGTGGTTTGGAACTTCGATGTTCAAAATTAAAACATCGATGTTGATAATACATCGCCCCAAAAACATCGATGTTTTTAAAATTCAGTGTATTTAAACTCCCCCCCCCCATTTCTTAAGACTGGTTTAGCAACTAGTGATGCTTCATCGACAGCAAAACATCGATGGTTTGGAACTTCGATGTTCAAAATTAAAACATCGATGTTGATAATACATCGCCCCAAAAGCATCGATGTTTTTAAAATTCAGTGTATTTAAACTCCCCCCCCCCATTTCTTAAGACTGGTTTAGCAACTAATGATGCTTCATCGACAGCAAAACATCGATGGTTTGGAACTTCGATGTTCAAAATTAAAACATCGATGTTGATAATACATCGCCCCAAAAACATCGATGTTTTTTAAATTCAGTGTATTTAAACTCCCCCCCCCCTCATTTCTTAAGACTGGTTTAGCAACTAGTGATGCTTCATCGACAGCAAAACATCGATGGTTTGGAACTTCGATGTTCAAAATTAAAACATCGATGTTGATAATACATCGCCCCCCAAAAACATCGATGTTTTTAAAATTCAGTGTATTTAAACTCCCCCCCCCCATTTCTTAAGACTGGTTTAGCAACTAGTGATGCTTCATCGACAGCAAAACATCGATGGTTTGGAACTTCGATGTTCAAAATTAAAACATCGATGGTGATAATACATCGCCTCAAAACCATCGATGTTTTTAAAATTCAGTGCATTTAAGCTTTTTCCCCATTTCTTAAAACTGGTTTATCAACTGGTGATACGACATAGGCTCCAATACATCGATGTTTTTTATAAAACATCAATGTTTTGAAAACATTGACGGCGCATCCCTACTTTTGAGAATCCTTCACCCTTGGTCACTTTGGTCTATAAGTATGTTCAATTTGCTAATTATGAAAATTATGCTACTTGGTTGTTTTTTAAATTTTTATAACGGTACTTTTTTTATTTAAAAATAAAACATCGACAACGTAAAAACATCGACAAGTATAAACATCGATGTTACAAAAACATCGACTCCAATGCATCGATGTTTCGTAAACATCGACATCGATGTCGCATCCCTACTAGGAATCCAATAGGTAAAATACATTAAAAATATAGAATAGGAGTAAACATAAATTTTGAACATACGCATTCTTCAAAGATAGGAGTATCGAATTTATAGGGAGTTTAGTTTACCGCGTAGATATTTATATTTATTTCAACCAAAAAAAATGCATTATCAGGACAGTGCGAACAATCCCATGTAAAATTTCTCAAGCAAGAAAATATATTAAAAGTCTTGCAATTTCACCAACAAAACTATGAAAAATATTTACTTAGTTTGATGCTGATATTATTAAACAGTAAAATGAATGGAAATATATTCAAATTTGATCGTTGAGATCTAAAAAAGAGATACTGCAGATTTGAGATGTGCATCTAAAACTATACGTGAGACAAAATTAAGTTAAAAGAAAAAAACAATAAAATGATCAAGTAAAAAATTCCTTTGAAATAATTTTTGAATATTTATGGCAAGGGATATATATCTTTATAGTTTTTCAGTTATGCGCATACTTTTTTCTCAATAAACTCTTGTTACATTTTTAATGGTACTCGCATTAAGATTGATACATTGTGGCAGTAGATAAATTTATATTTGTGTTAATTTTGTTTTGTATTTAGTAAAATATAAGTGGAAAACACCTTTTTCAAAATTTAATCGACAGTTAAAAGCCAACTTTTTAGAATCGTATATAATACTTTGGATAACGTTTGACATTTCAATTTACATAAGTTTTCTTCAATTTAATAATAACTTAAAATTTTATTTGATTAATTGTATTTCTTAGCATAGGAAAGTTTAACTAGTTAAATTATTAAACTCTCCTGTGTTAAAGAATATAAACAATTTACCTAATAAAACAATTGTAACCAATATAATTTGAAATTCTTAAGACAATTATATTTTGAGCTCAATTAAAAAGTTCTAAATTTTTCTTCACATAGATAATTACTTTTTTCAATGTAAAATAAGTAAATTGATGTGTAGTTTTCAAAAGTTCTCAAATAGCATACTTTTTCTATTATGTTGGTTTCTTTTGTTTCTTAATTTTTTTTAAAGAGGCCAAAAAGGCTGCTTTATAGAATATGAAACAATGTTTTTTTAGAAATCTATGTAAATAAAAAAATGAAGTGTTTGTATATCGAATATTTTCACCCTATTTTCATTTTTATTTATCCGTTTTCGGCCAGTTTTGTTCAAAATCAGTGGTTTTCACGTTTGGTATCTGTCTGTAAGTGTGTCCGCCCTACGACCAAAAATCTGGACTGTTTTCAAGAAATTCAGTCTACTTTGAGTACTACAGTAGGGTCAGGAGGGGTAATTGTAAACAAGGGGTAATTTTAATGGTAATGGTAATTTTAGTTAACGTCGTACTAGAGCAACACAACGGGCTATTGACGACGGTCCGGAATCAGTCCCTTAAGGGAAAGATTCGAGGACAACTCCTCGTAATTTTGAACCACGGTCAGATGACGAAGCAACACCTGAGCTGGCACCCCACTCTCCAAACTTCCACGCCAACCCAACGTGAGGACTTTCGGCCACGACAGATTTAAGGTGCACCAGCCGCCTCTACACCATACGTTTACAAACATCCATGCCCGGACTCGGATTCGAACCAGGAACCTTCCGATCTAGAGGCTAACACCTTAACCACTATACCGGTTGGTCGGCGGGGTAATTTTAAACAAGCTATACAAGCGCCCACATGGGATTCCGAGAAACTAAAAAGTTGTGAAATATGAAAGCTGGCAGCCCTGCGTATGCAATATGGTGATCCCGTATTTCTTTGAACCACAGCTGATAGCAATATGTTTAGTTGAAACAATTATGGTTGAAAGTTTAGGTTTTAAATTTTTTGTGTGTTGCATTTTCTATTACCCTCCAGCCGACCAACTGGCATAGTGTTTAAGGTGTTAGCCTCCAGATCGGAAGGTTCCTGGTTCGAATCCGGGTCCGGGCATGGATATTTGTAAGTGTATGGTGTAGAGGCGGTTGGTGCACCTTAAATCTGTCGTGGCCGAAAGTCCTCACGTTGGGTTGATGTGGAAGTTTGGAGAGTGGGGTGCCAGCTCAGGTGTTGCTTCGTCATCTGACCGTGGTTCAAAATTACAAAGTGTTGTCCTCGGATCTTTCCTTTAAGGGACTGATCCCGGACCGTCGTCAATAGCCCGTTGTGTTGCTCTATTACGACGTTAACTAAAATTACCATCACCATTACCAACTACTACCCTCCATAATATATTGAGATGTATGTTATTCCAATTCTTTACTACGGACGGTCAGTTATATTTCTATCGAACAGAAAATCATTGAATTTTGCTTCAGGGAACTTTAATGCACCTACAGTTGAATGTTTACAATTCCCCCATATTTTTCAAGGCACAGGGTGATTATAAACATTACTTTGCCAATAGTTTCGTTCAATTCGGATGGAAAACCAATATGTTGTCCCGTGTAATTTTGTATTTAATCGTATTTAGTACGTTTGAATTGCGTTTTATTGCATTTTTCGTGTTCTTGGGGAGCAGGAAGACTCATTTACTAAAACTTCACTCATATGGTGAAGTTCTTTCAACTGTTAAGTACTGTCACGCTTGAAAGGAGGCAGAAGAGAAAAAGAACAAAAGGAAGCCTGGTGAGAAGATAGTGAAAAAGCCAGAAGTAAGCAAGAAACCAAGAAAGAAGCAAATGGAAAGGAAAGCAGAATTCGAGGACAGCGAGGGTGAGGAACAATTGAAAGAATTGACTAACATCGACGGTGAAGAGTTTGAAGTTCTCCAAACATTCAAGCAAAATACAGTAGACTAGCATGTAGGGGAAATTAGAAATATTTTGGAGCCATTCATGGAAGACATTGAAACAACTACGTTTCTACTTGCAGATGTTGAGGGGGGGGGGAGAGAAAGAAAACCCAATTTTCGTATGTATGAAGAGTGGATGTTGTTTTAGAAGAGGAGTTTGAGACCACCGGACTCAAATGCATCGACTCAATTCGCTGGGTTTGAAAAGACTAATTCTGTGTTACCAGAGACCATGTCAAAGCATTTTTACCTACTCCAACCTGTAGCAAAGAAGGCCGTACAGAAATTTTCCAATTTGAGGGCACTGTTAATGTGTAAGAAATGCAAAATTTGTTTATTTTTCGTACAAATGAGTTCGTATTTTAAAATTTTTAGATTTTTATTTAATTTCTAATTTTTTTGTTTTTTACTCTAAATAATACATTCTTTGTTCAGTAAATGTTCGAATTATTTATTCTTATGTGTTATTGGAAGTTTACCTCATGATCAATGCAACTTTCAAGTGTCACGATATTTTGCTGGGTTAAGAAGTGGGAGTATTTGGTAAATGTAAAGATCAAAACGGGGTTATTGTAAACGTGGTATTAGAAGTGTAAAAATACCATTCGAGTTCCTTCTACTGCTATGACTACTGCTCATGCTATAACTTATTCAATATTCAATCTCACAAGGAAAATCGTTATTTACAATTACCCAAACTGTCAGGAGTAATTGTAAACTCGTGGGGTGATTGTAAACAGCCGAGTACGGTGTTAAATTTCTTTTCTGGAATCTTCATACTAATTAAATATCAAAGCAGAATAGTGACAAGTTTGTTTAGTAGGGTGAACAATGTTTAATTACTTTATCAAGAGTTTGAAAATAGGGATTGAAAGTGAACTTACAAATTCTGTTTACAATTACCCAGCCTTACCCTAACTTAGTTATTGAACCTACTTTGTCAACTTTTCTGTCTTCTTCTTTTATCATCAGATTTTATTTGTGAATGTTTTGTACAAGTATCACACATAAATTTAGTTTAATACATTTTTTAACTGTCATATTGTTCAATACATATTCGAAAATAGTTAATACACTGTTAAAATTTCCTTAGCATACATTTTTTCGAAAGTTTCACTCTAAAACAGCTGAAAACCATACTTAAATCAACCTTGATTTTGCAAAGTTGATGAAGCTTGGAAAAAATTGAGAATTGCGATTTTTCTCGAACTGTTTTACTAATACTGCTGAAAGAGCAAATGTTTTTCCAAAAATTATTTTTACAATATTTAAATTCTAAATCCTTTACTTATGTTGTCCTTATTTTGTTTTCTTTGCCAACTATAAATAATAACCGAATATATGGGGCAGATGATATAAAGAGAATAAAGCACTGATTTTTGCACTTGAGCTTGGTAGGAAATAATTATTTTATATCCATTATTGCTACAGATCGCCTGTTTTTTCTGTATGGCAAATGTACATTTTGAACAAATTTCATCAAAGTCGTCGGTTTAACACACGTGATTGTAGGATCCCATTTCGGAAAAAAAGTAAATCAAACAGCACAAATCTTTTGAACCTAGACCGATAGCTATAATTCGAATCATTCAAAGTTTTTAAACATTTTTACACGAATTCCTTTTCATTCCTTCCCATGTTTCGACTTTTTAAAGTTTGTGTGTGCAAAAGCCATGTTTACATTTATTGAAAGCTGAACTCAGTTCGAGTACACCATTAGCATTCTAAAAAGTTATTTGTTTTCAATTTAAAACTAAATCTCTAAATTGAAAAAGTGGGATTCAATTTAAAACCACTACGCGCTCAAGTTAGAGTAAAACAAAAAATGCATGTGGAATTTTGTCAATATTGAAATAATGTTATTTTTAGAATATATCCGAATCTAACTTAACTTTTCTGAAGCATTAAAAATTCTCTTACGCAACGCAGTATACTTCTTCTAAAAGTGTGTTGGAGAGACAGTGATTTAAAAAAAAGCTCTGTTAAATCGTCCTATCCTTTTTGAAAAAATGTAATCGGTTACCTTTTCTGAAACATGACTGTGCTTTGAAAACATTCAATTTTAAAACAAGTTCTTTTGTTGTTGCAAGTGCCACTAAAAAGAATTTTCAAGAAAAACGGAATTTATTTAGAATAGCTGAGAAAAATATGAGTGCTTAAATATTTGCAGTAGCTTCTTTTGAGTTTTACTGGATTCGTACTTAAGAAAGGACATCCTTTATCCCCTCAAACTCAAAATTGGATTTTGTAGCACTCACCTCAGTATCACCATTCATAGTTTTATCATACAACATGGGTACGATAAATGTGAAATTTTTTTTAATGGATATGCATGTGATACCTTTGGCGTCCAAAGTAAGTTGTAGAAATTAAAAAAAATTTGAAAATATAAAAAAATATTATCCGGGCAATTAAATGATGTTTGTATTTTTCTAATAAGTAATTACTCTGGTCACTTTTCAATATACAGTTTACCAATTCAACTCGAGTGAGGTCGGATAACTGCTAGAATCCAACAAATCTCTAAGTTCTTGCGTAAATACTATAGTTCTAAAATTTTAGGTATGAAGATACCAAAGAGTGGAGTAAAGATGTTTCTTGTTCGTAAGAGTTGTAGCTCCTAATTTCGTTTCCGCATTTTACATTTACCATGCTAAAGAAGGGAAAATGTTTTTCGCATGGGTCATATACATATAACTTTATTTGTTCTCCTCATTTACATTTGATATCCACGTTTCATTCACCTCCTCCATCGAACTGTACTTGTTCACAAGAGGTTCTGACACAAGTTAAAGGTATCCAGACCAAGTGTGTTAACCCAGAATAAGTCTTTGTACTTCAGCAGAGTCGATACAGATTTCCGCTTGTTGGACAATAAGGCTCGTCCACATAGTGAAGCTTTTGGAGGGAGGCCGTTGTTCGGATTCAGTCGCCAGTATATTTCCATTACATCAATCTAATCGGAAGTCTTTGGGATGTACTCGGAAACCCCTACACATTACCATGGAAACTGCCCTTTTAAATTAATGGTAAATATTGCCCTGTGCAACTCTGAATCACTTGATTAAAGGACTGAATTGTCGATGCAAAGTTTGTTTCAGTCAGAGAAGGTAGTACATTAATCAATAAGCTGATTCGGCTCAGCTTTGCACCATAGGATTGTATTTTCTTTTCCCAAATGTGCTACCATTTAAGGGTTAAAACAAATCCTAAATGTGTCATTTTGAAATGTTTCATAAATAGCTGTTGTTCTTATCAGTCGGGGTTAGGTATAGTCAATTTGTCCTCAAAAACTATGCACATAAATGAGTCAGACCAATATAGGGCTTTACGTGTAAGATAAATAAGCTTGTTTTAAGTCCGATCATTTACCACTAGGCTTTCGGCGTTACAAGGTGCAAATTGAGGACTACTTGTGAAGTAGTCTTCAATAGGTGGGCTGCCGACCTCCTAACAAAGACAGTCACCACTATCCATGCGCTTACAAACCGGGATTTAAATAAACGACCGTCTGGGCGGCACAGAGAAGCGCTATGATCACTATACCAGCTAGGTGACTACATAAATAATGTGAAGCTAATAAATTGATCTCTGGCCCGGAGTCAAGATAAGGTCATTCAAATACTTTTATTCTGCCCTCTAAACAGGTTTAACCGGCGCGCAGACAAAATACCGATACCAGATATTCCCTGTATAGAAGATATTCATTCATAAAAATTAAATATTTGAAAGGTAGCGAAACGGAATCTAGTGTTATTTTGCAAACAGCTACGCTGAAAAATACATGAACAGATGTAATTATATATTATTTTATTTTATAAGTTTTGAATTATTAAATATTTTAATTTTCTCTTTCTTGTGAAGTCAAATCATGGTAGAATTTAAGAAATGGTATCAGATTTGTATTGTTTAGTGCTTAACATTTGGAAGTAGTTTATTAGAGATATCCTCATAATATGTGAATAGATGCATTTATATATTATTTCATTTTATAAGTTTTGAATTATCAAATATCTTAATTGTCTACTTTCTTGTGAAGTCAATCAAGGGAGAATTTAAGAAATGGTATCAGATTTGTATTTAGTGCTTAATATTTGGAAGCAGTTTATTAGAGATATCCTCATAATATTTGAACAGATGTAATCATATATTCTTTAATTTTATAAGTTTTGAATTATTAAAATTATTAATTGTCTACTTTCTTGTGAAGTCCATCAACGGAGAATTTAAGAAATCGTATCGGATTTGTATAGTTTAGTGCTTAACATTTGGAAGCAGTTTACTTGAGATATCCTCATACATCTTACTTTAAGTTTCTTTACTGAATACTATTCTGTGCATCGTTTGTTTTCGTCTTCAGAGGCATAGGCACAGCACTGCTCTCCAATTACTCTTAAAATCTTTGTTTCAAACAATGGACCCCAGAGTAAGAATTTCTTTGCATCCGTTGTTTCATTTGTTTGTTTCCATTCTTATTTTCCTGTAATAAGATACGAAAAATGTTGTCCGGATGTTTTTAAGTGCACATTTTATTTTATATTTAGAAATAAAAAGGATAGGAGTTTTGTGATATTTTCGATTGTATGATCTTGAATAGGCGGTATTATCTATTACATTCAAGTTGCATCTCTATAGTTTAAGACAGAATACAAATAGCTTCAATTATTAAAGTTACATGTTTTTAAAAATTGTAGTTGCCATCATTTTTATTTTAAATTTTATTTATAAAGGAAGCTATTGTTAATTACTTGAGTAATTTGGAAATTCTTGAATATCACAAATGCCATCTTTCCATCTACTTTTCAATCCCCATACTACTTTCTTGATCTCTCTCTTTCTCTCCTTGCTAGTAAAAACTATTTTTCTAATTTACACGGTCCATATCCATGGTGCTAAATAGAATGGTATTTGGCCCCATTAGAATTAATAATGATAGAAATTTATTAGAGTAAAATTTCAAAATACTTATTACTGTATTAGATTCATAGGTTTTGCAATTAAGAATAATTATGGTACGAAAATAGCAGAATGGATAAGATTTATCAACTTTAATACATAATACGTACTTACATAATATAAGTAAGCATGAGTTTAGTTGTTTAAATCCAAACGTCTAAGTAAATTCAATTAGAGGTACCTGTACTAATATTTTGTTCAAACTAACAATTTTAGAGCACGTTTATCTATTCACACTTCGTACCATTTTGGATCGCAAATTTAATCATTGATAACAACTATGAAACATTTGAGTACTTATCCAAGAAAAACAAAATTTCGCATTCTTTATAGAAACACTTATGTTTAGAGGAACAAAATGTATATATCATTATCAACCGTATTTCATTAACATAAGAAACAAATCCAGACAAATCTCAGATCCAGATAGTACGTGACATTCATTTCTACAATCTGATTTCTTTAGTCTTGTTTGGAGAGGTATGGCCAACTATGGATTTTGCACACCCAAATCCAAACCAACCACCCGTAATAAATTCATTCTAATTTACATTGCGTAAAATTAATCTGTTTTTATATTTCATGACGCCCAAGTAGCATACTTTATAAGCGGAAAGACACAAAACGCAGAATGAACACCAATTAAAAAAAATTATTGGTGTGACTACTTAGGAATAAAAGAAGTATAAGTATTTTAAATTTGAAAAGTGACTTCAATTTGTATTCTGTCGAATGCTTGTTTTTACGACACCTTCGGGACCGGAAAAAGTATGAATATCAAAATGTTTTCATCACAAAAAGTTTTTTTAATGAATGAAAATTTTTGATGTTGTAAGCCTTTATATGAGTAACATTTCAATAAAATGAGATTTTTTTAAATGATGCAGACAATTCGAACGTGTTTGAGCTAAACAGCATAAGTCAAAAACAGTTCAAATTGAGATAAGTAAAGGGTTCATATTGTATAAAACGTTATCTATCATTAGGTCAAATTAATATGTCAAATAATGAATAAAAGAGATATAAATACTGATTGAAACTATTACGTTGATTTATAATACATATGTAAGAAATACAGCTTGTAAAAGTATCATTAAAAATTTTTTTTTTACTTACACCGTTTTATTCTAATAAGGTATAATTAATTAAAAATCACCTGAAAATCTTTATTTCTAATTAAAATTTCTAGATTGTTGCTCTGAATCTATCTATCTGTATACCATCATCCATTGACTATTGGTTTGCTGTCATAGCAATATTCTATAATTTTGTTTTGACCCCGAGAGCAGTAAGTGCTTAAAACTGCGACGTACGTCACATAACAAAGCCTTTGCGGAACAATTTTTTCATAATTTTATCAAAATTTTGTCCGATTTTTTTTCAGTTATAATTTACGATGTTCTGTTGTGTAAAGTGCGCTCTTTGTCACACCTTTTTTTTTCTTTTCTATCTACAGAACAACCACCCTACACCGCTAAAATTACGACGAACACTTTATAAATTGCACATCTTTTATGTCAATTACAAAATACGTATTTAACTTCAAAAGTTATCGACAGAATTGCAAATTATGAAAGTATGCCTTGTTTGTAAATAAAGTAGGTTAATCAATTTTGATGTTTTATTATTGATATGTAATACATATTTAGCAGATAATTATGTTTTACGTCTGTTTTTAATTTTACTGCAGTTTTCAAAATTCGGACAAAATGCCTGCCTTAGCAATTGCAATTGCTTAGAGTTGTGTTACAGAACACTGAATTTAATTTTGCACCTGGGATCATGACGATGCCCGAATTGCAGAGTGTTTTGGATAACAGAATGCCCTCTAATCTAAAATATTTATTTTCGAACTCCAACATTTTCTTCTTTTCATTTGTTGCAAAATATATGTTTCTAATGCTAATCTGTTTGTTAGGAAAATAGAATAACAATTTATATTAAATACGCTCAAACCTGTTTTTGTGCGGTGGATATAGAGGGACAGCATAAAAAAATCTTTCAAAACTTCACGAGGATCTATATAAAATATTTTTCGCAACACATTAAAAAAAAATTTTTATGCTTGAATTGGGACCGCATAAAAAAAAGTCTCACGTAGAAAATAACTCCAAACCTTACGAAATAAATTGAAATTGCTTTTTTAAACGAAATCAAGACACGAGGCTTGGTAACTCCTTGGAAACTCGTCAAACCTGTTGGAATCTCATTTAGAAATCTCGTTTAGAAAATACACATGCGAACATTTTTAAATATTTTATTTACATATGTACTTATTTTACACATAACAAAAATTTTCAAAATGCATAAACATTATCCTTCGTAGTGTTACAATACGCGGATTTTTTTGTGGTGAACTGGTTCAAAATCACTTTTGTCACTTGAAGATACTACCTCGCACTCGTTTAGAATTGACTTTTTTGTCAGTTACCATGTAGTTGGTGATCAGAAAAAGTGCAAGTAATTTAAAAGTGCAAGCAATTTAGAAGTGCGGAATTAATTCAGAGCGAAAGAAACACGAGTTTTCGTTTTATTCCCGTTCTTTGTCTGTCCCAAGGTATCGTCTGTCGCAAGTATTCGGAAATCGTTTACATTGCGCAAAAAACGAAAATGAGACTCAAAATACAAATTTTTTTATTTAAGTAATTTTTATTTATAACTTGGTCAATTATGTTCTAATTTGATTGAAATTTTGAAAGGACCGTAAGTAGATTGTACTGAATAATGTTTTTTCATATACCACCCAAAAAAAGATCGCACAAAAAAAAAAGATCGCACAAAAAAAGATCGCACAAAAAAAAGAAAGCACAGAAAAAAAGATAGCATAGAAAAAAGATCGTACAAAAAAAGATCGCACAAAAAAAAGATCGCACAAAAAAAAGATCGCACAAAAAAAAGATCGCACAAAAAAAAGATAGCACAGAAAAAAAGACAGCATAGAAAAAAGATCGTACAAAAAAAGATCGCACAAAAAAAAGATCGCACAAAAAAAAGATTGCACAAAAAAAAGATTGCACAAAAAAAAGATCGCACAAAAAAAGATAGCACAGAAAAAAGATAGCACAGAAAAAAGATAGCACAGAAAAAAGATCGTACAAAAAAAAGATAGCACAAAAAAAAGATCGTATAAAAAAAAGATAGCACAAAAAAAGATAGCACAAAAAAAAGATAGCACAAAAAAAAGATCGTACAAAAAAAGATCGCACAAAAAAAGATAGCACAGAAAAAAAGATAGCATAGAAAAAAGATCGTACAAAAAAAGATCGCACAAAAAAAAGATAGCACAATAAAAAGATCGCACAAAAAAAAGATAGCACAAAAAAAAGATCGCACAAAAAAAAAGATAGCACAAAAAAAAAAGATCGCACAAAAAAAAGACCGCACAAAAACAGGTTTGAGTGTATATGAAATGTAAGCGAGACTTGTACCAGAATGTACGAAGTTTGTAAATAGAGTATGTTAAAAAGAGGATCAGCGGTTAACTTTACAATAAAGTCTACAGGCTTCAGTTGCAATGGTTTCAACTTACTTACAAATGATTAATATATTTAGTTAATTCCGTCTCTAATTTCAAGAGCAATAACACTGCAATCGGCGCCGGCAGTTGTTTAACCCAAATGAAACTAAACCGTTACAATTCCTTAAGTTAGATAGAAGGATAAGAGATTAAAACGTGTTAAGCCCCTAACACAATATAAGAATTAAACTGTTACTTAGTGTTGATTGCAAGATATAGTTTTAGGTTGTAACAACCATTTACTAGATTAATAGTTTATGCGAAGTAACGCAAAACAGTTCTCGTTAATTCTCATTTTTGTTTATTTATCTCTATAGCGTTTTAAGGCATTCTATCGATTTATCTCTATCGAAATAACTTCACAATGTCATTAAAATATGTGTCGTCAAATGTTTGCTGTGTTAAAACTTTTAATGCATCAACCTCAGTTAGCACCATCATTAAAGCCCAAGTACTCCACAACATGTGATTACTTCTTTCACGTACAGTGGTATTAAGCATGTTGGGGAATGAAATTGTCAAGGAATGGATAGTATCTAGATTTTCAATAACTTAGTTCTATCCATAGTTAACATATAGCAACAGAATAACAATTTATATTCAAAAATACATTCATAGAATTTTTCTTTCAAGAATTTCGAGAAAAAGTAGTACATTTACAAACTGTTTCACGGTCCAATGACAACTATATAGAAATACGTACAGCTAAACATTTAGATGTACTGTTATGTAATAGTGGTTTAAGAATGAAATTACAGTATGAATTTGTTGCCATCATCTGGGTTACTTCTGCATTCTGAGCGGTGCGAGGTATAGCAATATGTGGGAATATTATTGCCTTTATCATATCACCCTTAATGGTTGAAAAACCACAACTTTCTAAAGGTTATATGGATTCTTTTAACCTTTAGATATATATATATATAGATAGATAGATAGATAGATAGAGATAGAGAGAGAGTGAGAGAGAGTGAGAGTGAGAGTGAGAGAGAGAGAGAGAGGAAAAAGATTATATTAGTCACTTTCTTAGAACATTATCATGGGCTGCAGTAGCGCGATTGGAAGAGTATCCAATTTGCAAACGGAGGGTTGTGAGTTTGAATTTAATCAAAGACAGTCACGTACGAGGGGGGGGGGTGCATGTTAAATATGTAGTGGCATCAAATGTTCTCCCGTCGACGTGGTGTGAAGTTAGGATAATGGGAGAGTGCCAGTTCAAGTGTGACCTCGTCATCTGGCCGTTGTTGAGAATTACGTGGTGTTGTCTTCGCATCTTTCCCTTCAGGTTGGATGCCGGGCACAGCGCGGTGTGTTGCTCCAGTGTGATGTTAGTTAAATAATTATTTTGTACATAATCATTTGGAACTACTCTCATTGACTTATTCTGCTGAATAGAATTTTCTGGAACGAGTATATTTGTCACTTCCTTAGAGTAGAATCCTTTTGAAATATTCTTTGTCATTTACGTTAGAGTTGGATCCTTTGGAAATATTTTATTGCTCCTTTCCTTTGAGTATAATTCTTTGGAAAGATTTTATTACTCATTTCCTTCGAATATAATGTTTTGGAGAAATTCTATATCGCCAAGAAGATTAAAATCAGTTGGAAGTAGCAGGAAAAACTACAAATTCCAAGCTGAAATTGTGATTATTAACTCCTCTGACGGTTAAACATTGTGTGTCTATAGAGAGATGTAAAGTTTTATTATTTTGAGATCAATGTATAATTTGAAAAACCATTCCTAAAAAAAATATGATCATTGTTCCTTTCATTCTGACAAAAATTTAAAAGTAACAAAGAATAGTAAAACATTATAATTTATAACTAAAACAATGTTATGTATGAAAATATTCCGTGAAACAATGACAAATAACATGTATGAATTTGTTTTTACTTATTTACTCTCCATAAAGGGTCCAATACCAAATTTTAAAGAGAAATCTAATCGTACTAAAGAACACAACGGGCTATTGACGACGGTCCGGGATCAGTCCCTTAAGGGAAAGATCCGAGGACAACACCTCGTAATTTTGAACCACGGTCAGATGACGAAGCAACTCTTGAGCTGGCAACCCACTCTCCAAACTTCCACACCAACCCAACGTGAGGACGTTCGGCCACGACAAATTTAAGGTGCACCAACCGCCTCTACACCATACGCTTACAAACATCCATGCCCGGACCCGGTTTCGCACCAGGTACCTTCCGATCTAGAGGCTAACTCCTTAACCACTATACCGGTTGGTCGGCGTCATTGTAAGTGGAAAGGTAATTTAAATTAACGTCTTACTAGAGCAACACAACGGTCAATTGACGAAGGTCCGGGATCAATCTTCTAAGGGAAAGATCCGAGAACAACACCACGCAATTTTGAACCACGGTCAGATGACGAGGCGATATCTTAGCTTGCAGCCATACTTCCACACCAACTCAACGTGAGGACTTTCGGTCACGACAGATTTAAGGTGTAGCAGCCGCCTCTACACCATACGCTTATAAACATCCATGCCCTGATCCGGATTCGAACCAGGAATCTGCCGACCTAGAGGGTAACACCTTAACCACTATACCGGTTGGTCGGCTGTAAGTGGAATTAAAAAACATAAATTTATACCAAAAATTTGATCTTCATACTCTTAATTCCAATCTATTTATATTCCGTAAATTTATACTTATCTTAACTACATACCTATCGATATTGTTAATATTTATTCCTCATACTATTTAATTGTGTATCAAATAAAATAGTGATCAACGTATACAAAAAAATTCTATGCTTATGTGCAAATGTAAAATTGATGCATGACTTGACAGACAGTTTTTTACATCAAATTGGAAGTTAGATAAAATATTTCTTCAATATCCTGATGGTCGAGAAAGCCATTACCACCAACCTTTATCATCACCAAAACTTCATGAAATAGCACTTGGAATTGAATTTGCTTTCCAGAAATTGACGTAATAAAAATAAACCCGAATGACTGCCTAGTGGTGACAATTATTAAAAGAGGGTGATTTGAAATGACTTTTGGTTAATAACTAGTTCCGTGAGATGCTAAAAATAAATTCATGGATCTTCATGGCAAGCAGTTTTATATTTTCAATGCACTTCTGATTTTACTAGCTAAATTCACGATTGTTTTACTATGTTATTTTCCAGTATCTCACAGAAGTGTCTTAATTGGAAATTTCGACAGCTTATTGCATGTTATGCGTTTTAAAAAATCTATTCATAAGTTTGACGAATAAATATTTTTTGAAATTGAATATTTTAAATTGAAGGAATTTGCATAACATATTTAAAAGTTACAAAAACATATCACGCAATGAAAATCAATAAAATATCAGATGATCTATATATTTTAGCTTGCGTAACTGAGTGCTGAAGGCTTCATAGTATAAGATATGACCTATTGAATAATAGGGTAAAAACCATTTTTATTTTGGAATTTTAATAAAACGTTGTTGTTGTTGTTTCTTATTCCTAAACTGGCAGACCGGAGGAGTGCCAGGCCCGTCGAAGACGGCAAGAGGGATGCATGCGCCTTCCATGTTATTGAGCCCCATTGGGAGGAAGTCCGTCTTTGGTCGACATACATGACACATCCGTTTTTACAGGATGGTCCCTTTCATACATTCATTCACTCACACATATCGTAATTTAGATCCCAATCAGAGGCCGATAACCCCCTGATCAGGTACCCCCAGAGGTATTGATTTGGTATGGGAACATGGGGGACTTTGTGACCACGACCTATTTAACGTGCCCCAGTCACCATTAGTGAACACGACGGTCTTTAGCCAGGTCGAAACGGCGATCTCGCAATCATCAGAATTGCAGACTCCGCAGAGGACAGAACCCACAACCCTTCTGATGCGAGCCCGACGCTCTACTGACTGAGCTACCGCGGCTCAGTCAGTATAAAACGTGAAAGCTGCTATTCTGAAATTGTAAAAAGTAGCTTAAAATTTACACAAGAACTTTTAATAGAATCATTCAAGTGCTTGTGATTTGCATTTTGTGAGAAATCCTAGCAATCCTAACGAGATAATCTACAATATATAAATAAGAATGGAGTGTTTGTACATTGAATATTTTCAACCCATTTCAAAGTTCTGGAAATTTTCGTT
Source organism: Metellina segmentata (assembly GCA_947359465.1). NCBI lineage: Eukaryota > Metazoa > Arthropoda > Arachnida > Araneae > Tetragnathidae > Metellina > Metellina segmentata. The sequence continues at coordinate 57,920,586 of OX375881.1, forward strand.
GCCAAATCCGCCTCTTGCTCGTTTGGTGTCTGTCTGTCTGTCCATCTGTCTATTTTGTGTACCCTATACACGTCCACACGGTTTAATATATTTTCTTGAAACTTTGCATACTGTGAGTACCTACTTATCTTCATTTAATTACTGAACTTGGTTGCGTAAGTCTGTCTGACCTCAAATACTCACACGTTGTCCTTTGTGGAAGTTTGGAAAGTGGAGTGTCAGCTCAGGTCTTGATCTCGTCATCTGACCGTGGTCCAAAAATTACAAGGTTTTGTCCTTTGGTATTGACTATGGTCCAACAGCCCTTTGTGTTGCTCCCGTGTAGTGTAAATTCAACTACCTACTGAAAGAGATATTCGAACTATCTACTATTCAAAATATGGTCTAGAAATTATCGACTCTGGAAATTGTTACATAACCAACAAAATCCTTTTTATGTGGTTATGGACTCTAGTTTCAGTTTCCTTAACGAGAAGCATGGACTACATAGGTTATAGGACATGCGTACTGAGATAAAATTGTACACTACGACGTGTGATGAAAACTACTTTAAATGTGTATAGAAGTTCAAAATAATTGGTCAGTAGTTACAAAAAGAAGCACATAATTGTGATCACATATTCTGGTCTATTGGTAGAGTGGTGAACTTTTACATTTTTGAACAAGATTATAAAAATGTCTTATAGGATGTGTACCCAATGAAACTTCGAAAATAGTTTTACAGTATGACTAATTTGTTAAAAAGGTTGTTACACTAGGGGAACACACAAAGAATTGACCATTAACATGTAGAAACATGTTAGACTTGTTGTATATGTTTGTACAAACATTGCTAGTGGTGCAAAATATTTTGATGCCTAGGTTTCATATTATATCTACAGGCTTTATGTTTTAAAAGCTTTTGTGCAAAATTGTGTATACTATTTTTTAGATGGTTTGGTGAAATGATGCAATTGTATTTTGAGAGCGATAGCTCAAACACGAAAAATTTATTTTGGGAGTAAGAAAATAAATATTAATGCTGAATAAGTTTGTGTAATGGGCTGTTTCAATATTAACAACTGACGGAGAAATACAAAAGCGTTTTTATATTTATTTCTTGCAAGGTCGAATGTTTGAAATGAATTGAAATATGCGATCACTAATTCACTCAAAATCGTATTTAAACAAAATTTACTATTAAAATCCAGTGGAAAGAAATTCGCTTTGTGTATGCATTTTATAAAGGCGTGGAGAAAATGTTTTTTACCTGCCTTTTTTGTGTAGTTGCTTCACATTTAACTTTCATTTTATCGATTAATATAAGCTGATGTTTTGTTCATTCCTCCCCTTATCTGTACTACATTCTCAATACCAGCTTAAATGAGGAGTCCCTGTACCACGCTAAGATGACGGGATCCTCATGAAATACTAATATGTATTTTTATTGTTTACGGTGCAGAAAAATGTATAGTTTTCTGTTGCATTCTATACTTATTTGTTATTGCAGTTTTATTATAATGACGACCATTGAGATTTAACTCTCTAAAGTTAAATGGAAATAAAATTAGGGTTTTTTCAGAGTTAAAATGAACGTTTCTTTCTCAAGAGGCCTTAAAAAATTATTTAGGTATTTTGTTATTTAAAATCTAATATATAAAATTTCCATGTCACAATGTTAGTTACCGTACTCCTCCGAAACAGCTTTACCGATTTTTACCAAATTTTATATGCGTATTCAGTAGATCTGAGCATCGGCTACTATCTATTTTCCATACCCCTAAGTGATAAGGGTTGTTCACCCTTAAAATTTAATTTTTTGACGAAATTTTTTGTTTTTATTTTTTTATAATGTGGCATGAAAAAATACATACAACCCTTAATTTTTACTTTTTTATCACCAACCCCTATTTTTTAGCATAAATTTATGAGATGCTTAAGACTGCTCCAAGCACAATCGTTGTTTTCTGGTTGGTAAAATTCTGTAAACATCCAGTCTTCACACACCACGCAAATATTAATTTTCTTATCTCTCCATCACTTCTCATGGTTTTCGGATGAATGTTACGAAACAACGAGTTTTGGGATCACGAGTTAAATGTAAGGGTCCCGTGTCCTTCAGGAGCAGCTTTTCTTTTGTTTATATTTTTTATGCCATGAGAATAAAAGCCGTTTCTATTGAGATCAATATTTAAATGACGAATACGTTGGTGATCGGATAGTTTCCATAAATTCCCATTCCAGGCTCGAATACGTATGATTTGCTTTCATATTTCCTTCGTAAAATGTTTGTAACAATTTTATAACTTTTCTCTATTTGTATGTTTTTTTTAAAGTGTGTCATATTTTTAGAAATTATATTCATTGACACGATAAGGTGTGTGAGGAGAGCGTTAAGCAGAGCTGAAAAGCTCAACATCGACAATGTTGATTTACCTAATTTCTTTGTCCCTGTTCTCAGAAAATACTGGAGATACTAGATTGAAAGAATTTTGTACCCTCAACAGTTATTTACTGACGTACTAAAGTGAGGATATAATGTTTGTTATGTCATGTTTTGTTTGTAAAACAAATTCCTTTTACAATTTTCTTTAGAATCACAAAATTCTTCTGATAAAAAGTAGTATTTCTGCATTAATATTTACTTTCTTTATAATAAAGTGGTTTATTCAGTACAATCTAAGAAATGTATGCAACGTATTGGGAAAGTTTTACCTGCAAGGTTAAAACAGTTTCTAATTGAAAATATCCTGGAAGAGATAAATTGTTTATTTTGAGAAAATTGAGCCTCAAATTGTAGTATTTATTAAAATATTATTACAATTTTCCAAACTCCTAGTGAGATTTGTAACAGAAAAAGAGTACCATTTTATAGAGCAAAATTAAACTATTACAATCTATATTAATCTCAAAAACGATGTTTTGGAAAATTCTGGGTACCAACTTCCCTTATGTAGTTTGAACTATGGAATCAAAGTTAAAAAAAATGAAAAAAATAAATGAAAAGGTATGATAACAGAATTCTTACTTTTTTGTGTTTTAACACCTTGTAGAAATGCATTGTTATTAAAGTGAATAGTATATTTAAAAAATAAATATTAATTTAAACATAGTCTGCTTTGGTTTTACTTAGTGAACCAAGACTGAATATTTTGGCAATCAAATTTTTATTGTTTAAACAGACATTCCTAAACAATAAAAATCAATTTTTTAAAAATGCAGGTGTGCTTAGGTAAGTTTACCATCAGATAAGTTTTGAATTAACTAAGCTAGAAACATAGTTTCTAACGTAAATTGGAGGTAAGTCTGTGTGTCAGTCTGTGAACCATGATTATTGAAAAAACTAACTGTATAAATAATTAAAATAATTTTTTAAGAATACGTGTGTGCTAAGGTAAATTTGCCATAAGATAAGTTTTGAATTAACTAAGCTAGAAACATAATTTGAAAATACGAGGCAGGCATGTGTGTCCTGAACTATGATTATTGGAGAAATTAATTTTAATTATCTAACAAAATAGAAAAGATTAATGGGATACCGAACTATATAGAAATTTTCTATGGCATAAAACTGCTAATTTATAATGTATTAAGTCAAACCACAGTTTGTAGAATGGTAAATTAGAGCTCCCACTAAGCTTTATAATTATGATAAAAATTCTTAAATGTGTGACAAACTAAAAAAGTTTACAGTTTACTGTATATAGTACTTTGAAGTATGATACAAACTAGCGTCTTTGTAATCAAAGAGCAATTTTAGTTTGAGGTTGCTGAAATTTATTTTTGAATGCTCTTCAAAGTATTAACTATATTTAATAAAATTTAATATCTTTCACAATGTTAAGCAATTTCGTATCCACTTGACAATAAAATTTTAATGCAACACAAAATGAGATTGAATTTTCAGATTTCAATGTATTCTTTTCGTTCTTCCAATCGTTCTGTCAAATAATCTCAGTTCAAGAAATTTTGTCAGACACGATGTTGTGTTTGTTGGAAAATTTAATAACGAAGACAAATATTCCGTTCATGCACTGTAGATTGTTGAATCAGAAGATTGTCACGAAATCATTTTCTTTAACTCCTTAAGAATTCATTTTCCGTTTCGTAAAATTTAATTTAGTACTGAATAAATGGAATCTATTATGGTTAGAGTAGACCCCAATGACTTTAAATTTGACGTGAAGAAGTTTTCATATCTAACAAATGCATTTTTATGATACAGAAATATATTATTTCCCGTGATGACATACACAGCTATTGACTTTAATGTTATGTTTAATTCCAAGTTGGTGTGGGACTGATTTATAAATAATTAGGTTGGTAAATTGAATTCTGATTTCATTTGTTTTATTCTTACTCTCGAAATTTCTTCAGATAATTACATTTTTGTACGTACACTGTTTTGGTAGACTGCTTTCTAAATGTCTGTTTTCATTGTTCAGTAATCTGATTTTATGTATTGAAATTTGTGATGTTCACTTTCTGATTAAATTTTTAAGACTCTCAGTTTTTTTTTAGTGTTAAGTTCTCATAGTTCGTAAGCAGTTTTTCTTTCAGTGAATATTTCATAATGGATAGTTTGTTTATGTTAAAATATATATATATTCGTCACATCACTTTCAAACTTAATACTTTCTTGAATTCATGAATTTTTCATGTGAAAATGTGGATGTGTGAAAAAATGAATGAATGTATGAAAATGAGGATGTGTGAAAAAAAAATTAATTTCGAATGAAAATGTGGAAAATTTTTCATGTGGAAATGATTTGAACTGTTGGTCTAGTTTGAATTGACAAAAAATAACTGTAGTTTTATTTTGTGTTTATAAATATTTCAAGGGAATTAATTATATGAATAAATTATGGTGAGGAAACTATATTATTATTAAATTTAAACTGGCCTGAGTTAAAAAGTAAACTGATTTATTTCAAATTTTACAGTGTAATTTTACTGATTATAGCTTGAGTGCGTTTAGTCATTGGCGAAGAAGTCATCTTTTCAGCTTATTGTAATAATGTACAAATATTTGGGGAATAGTTCTGAAATCTTTCCAATTAAACTAAATATTTTTTCTGTCTCATATTTATCTTCTTCCTTTTTACTTTAGTATAAGTGCATATTGTGGAATAAATAAAATTTGCTATCAGCTAAAAATAGGTGTTTAATAATTAATCATTAAAATAATGAATCGCTTTGACCTGCAAATTTCGAAGCATGGCATAAGCTTAATATCCACACGTAAAATTTGCTGATATGACTAAATTGTTAATTACATACAGTTTTTAATTGGCTAAAGGCATCCCACGTCATCCCACATGTTTGTTCGAAACATTTAAAATTGAAGGTCACAGCTACAAATGAGCTGTGAGCAGGAAATACAGGATTAAGTTATTCTTCGCACTGAATTTGAACAGAATAGTTAGTTGAAACAGTGTGGGACTTGGTTTTCCAATGCTTGATGCAATGTATTATAGAAACAAGCTATTTAGACAAACCATCATAATTTTAACCCTGGCCTCTCTTCAATAAGCCCTGGGTTCAAATTCTAGTCGTCTAGACATGGATGTTCGTGATGGCTCGGAATCTACTATGAGCTGTCGGACCTTGATTAGTTAGTCCTCTAGAAGCAAACATTTACCAATAAACCAACTTACTTTACAAATTTGGTTAAAAAACGTGCATATGTACATAAACTTTACTTCCTTAACTTGCATGATTTCCACATTTTCTCGCATCACATTTAGAAGTAATATAATTTTAACTTACCTCAAAAGAATTGACCTGGTTTTATTCAATTGTCTTAAGAAATAAGTTCAATTGTTTTTAGATTTATCATATGATAGAATCTCAATTTGCTTCTTATTCTTCTCTTGTTCGAATTTATTTATTCGTCTCAAGGTTAGTCAGCTATATAAGCATGGTAGCGTCTCAATGCACCGGGCCTATTTAATCCGCTTCAATCAAGGCCTGCTTATTCATTTGCTGTGGGTTTGTATGGAGTCCCGCTATACAAGACAGAAGTGTAAAAATGAACTCAGCAATTCAATTATGTTTTTCTGTTCAGGGTATGTTATTATAGTAACAGAGATGAAAGCGGTATGCGGCAGAGATGAAAGATATTTAAAATAATACAATTTAGTCAGCTGATGTAATCGGGTCGTTGATTGTTTATGAATATTGTAGACTAGATTTGAATTCAATGTATCAATTATTTTTATTACTTGCTACACTTGTATTGGTTTTTTGAAGTTATTACTTCAAAAATTGATATTTTGACATTTTTTTCACTTTATCTCAAACACCGCTTAAATCAAAGAGTTTCATAAGATCTAATTACTTTAAGAACCAATTCGAATTCTAATGAAGAAAGGTTTAACACGTTCATACTGTCGCGTAGATTTATAGTAGGTAGGCTAACCTCTTCGTTTATGTTTGCAAAAGACGAGCGAGGACAAAGATTACTGATCTCAACTCGAGACTTTATTATTCCCTTGAACTGAGTGATACATCTGCTTTTATACCTTTTCCGAAAATGACTCGAGCATTCAAGAATTGGAAAGTTCTAGAAATTAACATGATTATATTCTTGAAGAAGTGAGAAACAAACAGAAAAAAAACTTTAAAATGATATCTACTTTTAGGCCACTTTCCTTTAGTGGGATCGGAACTTCTTACTTTCCGCTTCGCAGTCAGGTGCAATACCGACTGAGCCTCAATAATCAGACGAAGTGCAAGTTTCGCTACAATATTCATTAATTTTTTGCGATGTTATTACACGTGACAAAATAAAAACAATGGTTTAGGTGCTATGAACTAAGTTGATTCTATCCTTGCAGATTAAATAATTTCACTCTAAAACTAGATTGGGAACAGCTACACTCTACGTTTATGAGCGATGGCAACGGCCTTGGCAATTTTTTTGGCGAATTTCTAAAGTCGCCAAGGAAAGAATTATTTCCCAACTCTTTTTCTGTCACAAATTTTTTTCTTTTTACAACACACTTTTTAAACACATTTCAGTACGTTTTGAAAAGTACATTTTTTATAAACTTTCGCAAAAAGTAGTAAGCTTAAGCACATATCAAAACACTTTTGTGAACCAGTAGAGAAGCTAAGCTACGAATGTTGGGTAAGACTTACCTAAACTTATCAACTACACTAAATACAGTGGGCATGTTGAAAAAGAAAAAGATTTACAAAAGAAAAAGCAAGAAATAATACAACCTGATAACGTCAGAATTCTTTCGTAAAAAAAAATAATGAAAACTAAAATGGTCAAAAAAAAAAAAAACAGAACTCTTAATATTCTTTTGAAAACTATTAAAATATGATAAAAATTCCACAGCTGTCCAAATACAAATAAATGGACTAATGGTATCACAGAAAACGATTTAAAATGACCAATGCAATCAAAGGATATTTTAACAACAAAATAACCATTGGGAGGAAAGAAAAATTTCAAACGAATCAATGAAATCAAACGACTTTAACGGATTTTGGAAGAACTTTCTGGAATATTCAAAATGAAAATTGAAATTTTCCGTTTGCCGAGGTTGCCATGAAAACCACAACAAACGTAAAGAAAGATGAGTTGCCTTAATTTATCGTAACTCGCTACTAGAAGTGCGCAAAAAAAAAAATTGCCAATTCGTTGCCATCACTCATTAACGTAGAGTGTAGCTGTACCCTAGATTGCATTAGTCATCTCTTTAGAGATACAGTAGAGTAATTGGTTTCCTGAAATGTGTCAGTTTAGCCTTTTCGTGGTCCATCGGACATACTGGATGTCATGGAAAATTCCAAGCTTAGCTGTTTAACCAAATGTGATTAATGCGAGCAGTCGCCGCTACTGATTATATGTCTATATACATATATTGCATTCCTACTTTGATGTTCCGTTCCTACGGTCCAAAATTAATCGACATATTGAATACAGCTGTTAGTCGTTGTTCAACAATGCGGATGAAGCGGATATTACCCACATTCCTGAGGGTGACACAACGTAACCACTTCATTCCTACTTAACACCCGTGTAGCACAAAATGACAGTAAGTGACAGTTAGATGGACATGCCGACCAAAAAATTAGAAAATATTAATGTCAAAGATAGTGAAAGTTTTTTCTTACACAGTAATTTAATTGTTTTTTTTATTAGCAATACAAATATACTGATGAACAATTTTAGAGATAAATAATAAAGTTTACTGTGTCTCTACTATTATAAAAAGTGTTTGTCTGTTTCTGTGTGGACTGTACTGACGAATCTATGGCAATTACAATAATGAGATTTGGCACACAAGTAGCCCGAATTTTTTGCAATTTTTATATCGCTCCCAAATTTAAAAATTTTATCTAGAACATATTGAAATGAATTTAATGGAATTAAACTATCGTTGTTTTCTTTAGAATGGCAACACTATAAAGATGTAATAGATTTTAAACGTATTTTTTTCGTGTTTCCGTTTCATTTTCCGAGGAACTATTTTTCAGCGGAAGAATAAAACAAATAAAGTTTTAACTGGAGTTATGTGGTTCTTTTTTGTAGTTAAGATAGTTAGTTAAGATAGAGTAAAAATTTCAACGGATTTGACATCTGCGGAAAATTTTACATCAGATAGATACCTTATACGTATGATTTTCGTTTAATACATTGTTCAATTAAATATTTATATTTTCGCAAGATATTATGACGTCACGCTGATTGGATCTCTTCGCAATTCTAATTTGGCCGAATTTGACAACGCCGTGACGACTGTTATCCAATAGGCTACGAATTCCCATTTGGTTTGCGTTCCCAAACCAAATGGGAATTCGTAGCAATAACCGGGGGTTAGCGAGCAGTGGTCACACCTGACCCCACGAAAAGAATTGTCACGGGAAACGCCGTGCTGGCCACGCAGTGGCTAGTATATAATAATACGACATATCATGAGTTTTCAGTTTAACTTTATTGCAAGACTGTTCGTGGTTGTAAGAGGTTAAGTTTCCAACTAGCTTTAAAACACGACTTTCTTCGAAAATCTGATATTATGTACATAACATAGAACTTAAGTTACAGACCTTATAATGTTACATAGCCAATATTTTTTTTAAACTAAAAGTAGCTCCATGTACAGTTAACAAAGTAGTTTCATTAAGTACGAGGATGGATATGAGCGCTGCAGCAGTGCATTAACCAAGATGAACAGCGAAAACCTTAGTTATTTTACATTAAAAAACGCAGAAGTTTGAATCCGCGATTCCAAGCGACTCGAAACACCTATTTGAAAGGAGCGCAGAAGCATTTTGTGGGGCCTCGAGGAAAAAACGTAGTTAATTTTAAGTATTACCGAAGGCGATCTTTACAAATCAGGATCATTTTAGAGCTTCATTTACAATTTAGGTAGTATACATTATTGAAATGTATGTCTTCATAGCTATCTTTTTTTCTCTCTAAATCTTTTCAACTGTTTATATTTCTTTAGGATCTTCCTTATACGCAAAACATAACATCTCGACAAGTCATGTTTCAAATGTTGTGAAATTTGGCAGGAATACTTTGAAAGAGTGGGTAAAGGGAATGAATCACTCCCTTTATAGCGAATTGATTGTCTTTTTTAAGAAAATTATGAGTTTTTATAAAAGTTTTTATATTTAAAATGAAATCTACATAATGAAATACATTAATTTAAATTTTAGTTATCTCTTGTGGTGTGCAGGTTTTGTTTACTATCACCTCTTTTTAAGTCTAAATTTATAAATTAATAATTTACGATTTTTTCATGTTATTATAAGTATTTGGACTTTTATGATATAGTACACACAAGAAAAAGTCAAAATTTAAATTACTTTCAGGACATTTTACTATGCTACAAGTCTTGAAACCTCAGTCTAGTCAAAGATGATAGTGGTGTGAGAAATCCCTTTTTTTGTTAAATTGATACTCACATTACTAACGAATAGATCAAGGTAGTTTTTTGAAAAATAATTTCCATTTCGTTAATTTACTTTGCTTTAAAAGTTTACTTGGTTCAATTTTATAATGCGTTTTGCCAATATTGAACCAGTGTATTAGACAAAATAGATAAAACCCCTTTTCACAAGATATTTTGAAAAGATGTTATTTCACTTATGTAATTCTTTTTAAATCGTTCATAAGGCATAAAATTTAGTAAAATTAAATTTTACTTAACTATTTGGTGTCTTCCTTATCCCATAGTATATTGCTACATTTTCACGATCGTCTTGGCCATTACGTAACTGAGAGTGACTATCCAAAAATCAATGCCACTAACAATGATCTGCTCTCACAAACTGTACTAAGCACATAAGTTTTAGATTTTGCTAATTTAGTATGGATACTAATTTAGGATAGTTAACATAGTTGAAAATAATATTTCACCGACTAACTGCTGTGTCCATTGAAATATTTAATGCTAGTAAACCCCGCACGTAACATCGGCGCTTGTTTCTAAAAGGTTCACGTCTGTTGATGGCACATTCATATCGGATAGCTTATTCCATTTATAATGAATATGAATATAATATCTATTTGTATACATTTCGTACTTCTTATTGAAATTAAGGTGAACAAGAATGTAAGGCAATATTACAAAAAATATTTACTGGTGACAATTTATATTCCTAATTGTATGGAAACAAGAACACCTTAAGCCTTTGTGGTATTCTTCTCTTACAATAACCAAGAATGAGATTGTAAAAATAACAATTTAATTAAACGATTAAAAGACAGATAAAAAAATAACATCATTTCATCCGGTGCAGTACATCGCACCTCAAAAACAAAACACAACCACTCTCAACCGAGATAAGTATCCGACTGCCAATTTTCTCTATGGCAACCCTTCCACGCAGAGAGGCTAGTCGCAAAGAACTCTCCTAAATTGATCGCTAACAGCGGCCATATATCACAGCATTGGTCAAATAGGAAGGGCAACGAGCATAGCTTAAGCCAATCAGAAGTACCGGCGCGATTGGTGAAAACGCTCGATTGGTTTGTGCCTTGCGGAAAGCTTATTTTAATAAATTCATAATGAATATGAATAGAATATCTATTTGTAAACATTTCGTACTTCATTCTGAAATAAAGGTAGCCAAAAATGTAAGGCAAAATTACAAACAAATATTTACTGCTGTCAATTCATATTCCTAATTGTATAGAAAAAAGCAAATATTAAGCCGTGGTCAAATTGGAAGCGCGTAAAGCAAACCAACACGTGCAAGCCAATCAGAGGTACCGGCGCAATCGGTGAAACTGCTCGATTGGTTTGTGCCTTGCGCTTTCTATTTGACCACGGCTTTAAAGTCTTAGCTGAATCATTAGCTTCAGGACATCCACTCCAATTCTATCTCATTCCGTTATTCAAAGACGATTTGATATTTTTTACTCCTAGACTATTTTAGAGTTCGCTCTTACTTTTTTCCTAACAAGATATGTATCTCATATTTCTTATTGCCTTCTGTAATTAGACAGCCTACGTGTTCCGTGAAAGCGTCGATCTCTTCCGTGTAGTTGGTGTGATGGGGATGTTCGGAGAGTGGGGTGCCATTTCAGATGTTACATCGTTACCGGACCGTGATTCAAATTACGTGGTGTTGTCCTCTGATCTTTCCTTTTTCGATTGATCTCGGACCGTCGTCCATAGCACGTTGTGTTGATTCAGTACATCGTTAATTAAAATACCTACCTTTTCCAAACAGTTTTAACTTTTGCAGTTCCTTATCAAAAATCAAACATGTTTAAACGAAGAGGTAAAATAAGTGTGAATAAATTTCATGGCATTTAAATTTAAATTGATTATTTCCCCTCATTACCATTCTACTATATACAAATAACGTAAATTTAGGCGCTGCGTAGGTTTTGTTGTACAGCCGTCAAAAAAAAAAAAACGACTCACCCGATTGAAATTTCACAATTTACATCACAGAACAAAGTGGATGGTAGCAATCGATAGGGGAGAATGTTTTATACAAATACCAATATTGAAAATTGGTCTAAGGGGTCGTCTTCATATTAAATTGGTTGCTTGCTCCGATAATTTCAATACCAACCTCCATCTTTTATCACAAATTTTGATTCTACACACAAGTCAGGCGGAAGCATCAATTTTATTGGATTTTTCACGGATTTGTAAGTGTTGGTATGGTAAGATAATTTTAGTTAACGTTTTACTAGAGCAACACAACGGGCTATTGACAATGGTCCGGGATCAGTCCCTTAAGGCAGTGGTCCCCAACCCCCGGGCCGCGGACCGGTACCGGTCCGTGGATCAAATGGTACCGGGCCGCCCTAGGATTCCTGCGATCAAGTAGCGACAGGAACCTCCTTAGGTGCCACACGGAAACTAGCGGTGTCGGGACCACTCCCCGGCTGCCCTAGGCCAATACCTGTACGCTAACGAAAGAAGGCTATCTGGCGGACGGCAAGGGTCTGCAAGACTCCATAGATGATGGTATCGGTTGCCCACGGTACCGGATAAACAGGATGTTGGGGCAGCCTGCTGTTCCATTGGGCTACTCAGGAATGCCGATAGGTTCCTAGGAGATGCCTGGGTGTGCGCCTCTGTCGCCCCTCGGCACGAATCTATGAAGAAACGGACCTAAGGTTGACTGATATCTTTGAGCCGGACCACATATCTTCAGCGCACACATTCCGGGGTCGACCACGTCCACGCCCTATCGTGTTCATCCTGGGCAGATAAGGGTTTTTCGGACGGCGTGTCACCAGGCCCACTTCTCCATTATCTCATTAGAGGCTTTCCCTAGCTTCGGCTAATCCGCTGTGGGTTTTCAGTAACTCGGTACGGAGGGGTCTGCTTCCATTCGAAGGAAGGAAGGGCCGCCATAGGAACATTAAACTATTTCCATTTTACTGTGGTGTATTTCTCTCGGGTTTGTGTGGTTCTTATCTATGAAATGTCCATTTAAATTAGGAGGCGTTAAATCAGAACTTGAAATTTGTTCTGTTATGTTCAATTATGATTTCTGAATTCTGTATGTCTCTATTTTTCAATTTTGACAAATGTGATGACTGTTTTCAAGTTGGTAGGCAAAGTAGCTGCATTTAAGGCCAAACTGAAACTGTGGGGACGGCGCGTGAACAAAGGCATTTTGGACATGTTTCAGACGTTAGAGGGGATTTTAGGCGAGACTGAGCCTAAATATTTATTTTCCTAGAAGGTGCACGATCACCTGTCTTTGCTTTTAAAAGAGTTCGAGCGCTTCGTGGGTATTTTGTGGTTGGGAAACCACAAAATACCCACGAACTAGTAAGGAATGGATCCGCAACCCATTTGTCAACAAATGAGGTGAATCTAGCATGTCTGTCCAAGAAGAAGATCAACTGCTGGAGATTGCAAATGAAGGCGGCCTTAAAACTACATTCGAGATAATAACTCTGCCGGTGTTCAGGATTAAAGTCATGGCAGAATACCCTGAGATTGCCACCACAGCACTTAAATCCCTATTACCATATCCAACAACCTATCTGTGTGAAGCCGGGTTTTCTGCAGTGACAGCAACCAAAACAAAACAACGGAATAAACTGGACATAAGCAACACACTTCGGGTGTCATTGTCTCCTATTACCCCTAGATGAAACCGTGTCGTTGCAAAGAAACAAGCTTAGGGTTCTCATTGATTTAGCGTTCTAATGAGTTAAAATGTTAAATCACATTATATTCATTTTTTGGTGTAACTGTATTTTATTTTGAAGGCATATTTAAATACAATTAAACTAAAATTATTAAATCAAAACAATCTGAAATATGAACAATCAACGTCTATCCCCCCCCCCAGCGGTCCGCGTTAAAAGTATCAAACGTTGATCCGGTCCGCGGCGATAAGAAGGTTGGGGAGCACTGCCTTAAGGGAAAGATCCGAGGACAACACCTCGTAATTTTGAACCACAGTCAGATGACGAAGCAACACCTGAGCTGGCACCTCACTCTCCAAACTTCCACACCAAACCAACGTGAGGACTTTCGGCCACGATAGATTTAAGGTGCACCAGCCGCCTTTACACCATACCCTTACAAACATCCATGCTCGATTCGTACCAGGAACCTTCCGATCTAGAGGCTAACACCTTAATCACTATACCGGTTGGTCGGCTGTAAGTGTTGGAAAATCAGATCTCCAAATATTAAACTGTAGCAAATATAACAAAAAACGTGAAACACCAAACATTAATATTTCTTGGAAATTGATTTTTCATCCTTTTCTACCTAAAAACCCAAACACAATCTAGAAACATTTTAATTATCAAACTAAATTTACTATTTTTTTTATCAATTATGAAGTTAATATGCATAAAAACATGGGCAAATTTTGACCCCATGTTTTCAATTGTTACTGAAGCATCGGAATTCCAAATTCCAGCTTATTACGTGTATAATTATTAGCCGCAGTGAGACTTTTTGTAGAATTCGATCATTAGTATCGTTATTGGGGATACTTCACAAAGTGAAAACAGAAATTTCTGCAACATATCCTGGGATTCAGTCAGAATGGATTCTGACTTTGTCACCATATCCATGGAAGCTCCCTCAATGGTTTTTATGGATTTTCTCCGTCAATTTTACGTTGCTTTACATTATTTTTTCATCAAATGCGTCTGAACTTTTGTGTGCAATCCAAATTTGTGATTAAAATGGGGGTTCGTATTGAAATTTTCGGAATAAGCATCGAATTTAATATGAAGACGGCCCCTTAGACAATTTTTTAAATACTAAGGGGCCCGCCCCCTGCTCGCTATTGCTCGCCAACCCCCGGGGGATTGATTTATAATCCTCATTAGTTCGCTGCGCGTACCTTACTCGCTTCGCTCGCATCAATGAAGACACGTGTCCTAGCAAAAGGAATTATTTACAAAATATCATATTCCACAAAAATATTTTTCAAGTATAAATTTGTTGTTCTGCAGAAAATTTATACAGTACCTCTGGAATCAGAACTCGAACAATTTGGAATTCAAATGAAAACTTTGAGCAAATTTTGACTCGAAATGTGAGCGCTGCTTTGGAAATCGAATACCCAGCATGTTGCTTGTAAGTTGCAACAATTTTTTTTCTCAATAAAATTTCATCCGATAATTCTATAAATTCAATTGAGACGCGAGGCTTCGTGGTAAACAAACCATCGTAGTGTTTCCAAAACGCGGTAAAAAATAACGTCTTTTTTTGCGTGCCATGTAAGAGAATTATATATATAGATTGATATTTGTAGAAATTATTAATCCCTATCGCGCGCGCGCGCGCGATTGCTACCTTCCGTTTTGTTCTGTGATGTAAATTGTGTAATTGTGATCGGGTGAGTCGTTTTTTTTTTTGACGGCTGTACGTATTTCTAAATAGATTTTTGAAGATTCCCATTTAACTTGACATCAAAAAGCGTAATTTTTCTTTTATATTTAGTTGATATCACTTTAAATGACCTAACAATTAAAATTATATTTCAATTCTATATTATTAGTTCTATGAACAACCAGTCACATCGAAAGACATGGCTTATCGAGCTCAGTCCTCAAGGTTATTCTATATTTAGGAACACTGCGGGCAACGTGATATTTGTCTCCAGAGAAACCTCTTCCGACAGAAATGCTGAGATTGACGAAATTTATTGAATGTTTCATATTCTGACTTTCCCCTTTTGATTGATTTTGAAATATATCCTCGGATTTTCCACTTAATGATGGTGCCGAGTCTGTCAACTGTGTTGGAGGTAGTATTACCTTGTTAATGGAGGCGGAAAAGGTGTTTTGATTTATGGAGTTAAGAAAATGCTTACATTAACCTTTATCCCATGTTCGTATTATATGTAAGCATTATAAGTATTATGAAAGGAAGAAGTAATTGCTATAAATTAAATAACATCCCAAAAAATTATCTATATTATCAATAAACTATCTATCTAGAAAATTATATATATATATATATATATATATATATATATATATATATATATATATATATATATTTTCTTAAACAAGAGGAAATACACAAAATAAAAACCAAAAGGAATTTATTGAAAACGAAAGTGTTGGTGGATCAGGGCGTCATCAGGGAGGAGCCTGATCTATACAACACAAAATGGTGTTTTCTACGAATATGAGCCGCAAAATGCTAAGAAATAGATGTAAGAAATTAAGAGAATTTACAGACTTGGTCGATTATCTCTAGAACTACTGTACCGATTTTGATGAAATTTGATATGTACATACATTGATACAATACAAAACAAATAACCATTCAATAATTGTAATACACACGCATGATTGTGCGTAACACTCGTTGGAGTCGGAAGGTATGAAACAGCGGTTGAAGAATAAACAAAAAAATGGGTTAATAGGGGGAATGGTCCCCTCTTACATATATACAGGTCTCGCGCGTGATTTCATACTTGAAATAAGGCAGTTTATCATTTCCTGTGGCAATTGGTCCCACGCGTTCAGAACCACTGTTTTCATTCCCTGGATGGTTCTCGGAGTGGGGTTGCGAGTTGCAATTGCCCTCCCCAGAGCGTTTTAGACATGCTCTATAGGTTTAAGGTCCGGAGATCTGGCTGGCCAATCCATCCGGCGAATATCCTCACTCTCTAGAAATTCGTGGACCAGAAGAGCTCTATGTGGCCTCGCGTTATTGTCCATTAAAATGAACTCAGGGCCAACATCACCCCTGAAAAGGCGAACATAGGGCTCATCCCTATACCTCACAGCAGTCACACTGCCTGTTTCAAAGACATGGAGAGGGGTGCGGCCATCCAACATGATGCCTGCCCAGACCATTAAACCTCCTCCGCCATAATGGTCAATTTCGCGGACATTGGAGGGTAGGTAGCGGATCCCTGGTTCTCTCCATATGAACGTACGGCGAGAATCGGTGTTTAGGCTGAACCGGGACTCATCAGTGAAGAGAACGGTCGACCATTGATTCATACTGCAATCTCTATGCTCTATGTACCATGATAAACGGATTATCCTGTTCGTAGAAATGAGCGGGACGCAAACAGCAAGTCTTCTTGCGAACAACCCTCTCTCATGAAGTCTTTTGGAAACAGTCAATGACTCCTTGATACACGGGTTCCTGTGGCATACAAGTCACGAGAGAGCTGAGAAACTGTAGCACTCCTGTTACGCCTCGCTATAATCGACAAATGGCGATCTTCTCTGGCCGTCGTGGCTCTTGGACGACCTTGCCCTGGCTTTCTATCTATGGATCCGGTATCCTGGAACTGTTTCCATAAGTTAAATACGACTCTGGGCGTTAAATTGAACTCTCTACAAGTTTGGACATGAGATTGACCCGATTATCTCCCCACAATTCGCCACCTCATTCCATCATCTAAACTTTGGTGATTACTCATTCTTACTGTTACAATTTGAAATTAACCGATTGCTGCAAAATAGCACCAAGAAATTCGCCGAGGTGTGCTAGCGAACGAAATGCGTCTTAACTTACGCGTACTTATAAAGTCAGTTTCTCTACTGACTCCGTCTACACACACGTGTACGCTTACGTATTTGACGTATAAGATTTGCATTTCTGTCTAGAAGCAGTGGTTTTACAGTCAGTTTAGTTCTTTTCATGAAATTCGATAAAATATGCAAATTCTCTTAATTTATTGCACCAGTGTATATATATATATATATATATATATATACACTCTATAACTATAAATCGACGCACCAAGAAGGAGTTGTCCGATGGAGATAAAAATTGGTGGATAGGAAAATTATGTACGGAATAGAAAATGATTAAAATTTCAGAACAATTGAATGATTTATTTCAGAGTTACATTAACGAGCTCAATAAGGCGTTGACCCGCCTCTGGACTGGTTGCAAGCTGCCACACGGCGGGGTATAGACCGATAAAGCTCCCGGATGGTCTCCTGCGGTATTTCTTGCCAAATTTGCTCCAATTGTCGGACTACGTCATCAACATTCCCTACCGGATGCAGTCGCCTTCCCATCATATCCCAGACATGCTCGATGGGAGAGAGATCTGGTGATCTGGCTGGCCAAGGAAGCGTTTGACAAGCTTGAAGACAGTTCATAGCAACTCGTGCCGCATGTGGTCTGGCATTGTCTTGCTGAAAAATAAGCCCAGGGTACTGCGAAAGGAACGGTAGCAAAACAGGTCTCAGAATGTCGTCAACGTACCGCTGTGCAGTAAGTGTATCTCTAATGACTACCAAGGGGTCCGGCTTTCAAGGGAAATGGCACCCATGACCATAACACCTTGTTGAGGGCCCGTGTATCGTGCAATAGTGAAAGCAGGATCGTCACGCTGCCCTGGGCGTCTCCAGATACATCTTTGATGATCGTCAGGACACAGTTGGAAGCGTGATTCGTCGCTAAAGACTATACGTCCCCAGTCAGCATCATTGCAGCCTGATCGAGCCAAGCACCACTGTAATCTTGTTCAGCAGTGTGCAGGCGTGAGTGGCAGGTGGCGTAACGGTCGACACTAGCGTAGAATTCGCTCTCTCATCCGTCTGTGAATGGTCATGGTGGACACTCGTGTGTGGGTCGCACGACTGATGGTTGATAGCGATGAATCAGGCGCTGTGACAGCTGATCTGACAATCACTCTGTCCTCGCGATCTGTTGTGGCTCTACGTCGACCTCTACCATCATGACGCTGAAATCTGCCATTGTCCACCCACTCTTGCCAGCATCTTCTAATCGCCGATTCGCTTCGACTCGCATGACGAGCGATTCTCCGATTTGCCCAACCTGCCTCTTTCAATCCAATGATACGACCTCTTTCAAACTCGGAAAGTTGCTCGTAATGAGCTCGAATCATGCGGCGAGGCATTTTTTCAGTCGTTGAAAGGTATCCTAAATCGCAATGCAGCAGAAATTTTTAACAACAATTCAGGAACAACTCCTTATATACATCTGCTGGATGCGCTGTTCCGATGCGCTGGAGATCGCACTATTCATTCATTGGAAACCAAATTTTAATCATTTGCATATTTGCTCAAAATATTTTTGCATACGAAATATCAAAGCAATCGGATGATTCCTTCTTGGTGCGTCGATTTTTTTGTTATAGAGTGTATATGCGATTTAAAGGTTTTTAAAAATAAAAATGTTTTTATTCCATACTTATTTCAATTTATAATTTTTGTTGTTGTATGGATTTTTTTTTAGTAAGTTTGCATAGTCTAACAATTGACGAAACTTTCCATCGAAATATATATTTTGTAGAAAGAATCTCCGTCGTTAATTACGATTGAATAACCTTAACATGATATTGTTCGGGTGCATAATATGGGATATTCATTTCAGTTCCATATTACAAGATGTTTCTATGTGCGAATTGCTTTTATTGCTGTGTATGTTTTTGACATTCATTTTATTCTATAGAAATCTGAAGAAAGATGTATATCTTTAAAACAAAAATCCCTTCTAATCAGTATGTAAACTACCAAAACACTGTTATTAAATTATGTATCAGGATTCCATCAATTTCTTCGCTATATTTTCGCAGAAAAGAAACCCGAACCATCTTCAATATCCTTAACAACTGATTCTTTCTAGATTGATATATCAAAGTCATCGCATTACCTCCAAATGATTGGCCAAATAAAGACCCCAAATACATAAAAACCACTTCCATACTCCATCAAGAGTCTGAGTAGGTTTTGGAATACCTTGTCTCCTGAAGATATTTGCTATAAATATTGATAACATTTTCCTATCATAACGCTATTCTCAAGGGATATTCAGGTTGCCAAGTAACTGACTGTGTCGTACAGTCAATATCTTATTTAAATACATTTATAAAGAATAGAATCATAGATCAGCACATGTTCTTCCACCAACTGAAATAAAAGTGATAAAAAATGTAGAACATAATTTAGTGTACTTGTTATCCGCATTCATTCTTATTTTCATTAAAGTGCAAGGCAAATGGTAAAACACCTCAGTAATGTTACTACTCAACTCCATCATGGGATACCTATCCTACGTAGGGTTTGAGATAAAAAACAATTCCCACGACGTATAGGCCAGGTGCACACATCCAGTTTTTCAACGTAATGATGTCGATTTTTGTGCCGAGTATGTTAGTGAAATATTGGTGAATGGATCCGTTGTAGCGTTTGTATGTGAAGAAATGAGAATATTGAACTTAAATACTTTGTCCACCACTAACAGATTTATTTTATTTATGAGTTTCCGTTTCGTTCCTGTTCGTTGAAAAATATCGTTTGTCGCAATTATTCGCAAATCGCTTATATTTCGTAAAGAACATAAATAAGACTAGAAATAAAATAATTATGAGATTTGAAGTTCCAGAAAAAAATATTTTTGCAAAAATAATTGCTTTTTTAGCAGTACTGGAAAAACAATCCAAGTAATCGTAACACTAAACATATATTCTAGATTTTGCAAAATTACCAAATTATGATTGATTAAGGCCCGGAGCACACATCCGGTTTTTCAACGTGCGGTGCCGCTGCTTCAACGCAAGTGCGGTCTGAGATACATTAGATCCAATGGACCAGTGCACACATGCCTCCATGGCGACGCACGTCCAATTTTTGTGCAATTCGTACCGCAGTTCCCCACGGCGCCGCACATGAGTCTTCGTTCTGAAGTACCTTGTTTTCATAAACAAATGGAATATAAATAATAATTTATTAATGGTTGTATCCTGTAACGTCTATTTTGTTTCAAAATATACTTTTTTGTACACCAAGTAAGCGAAATAAACACGTTTTCTTCCATAGCATAATAATCGCAAATGGCGTGAAATGAGTACTTGCGTCATTTCACGATTATGTGTGCACAGTTGGGCTTCGGTGCCTCAGCGGTTGAAAAACAATATGTGTGCACCGGGCCTTAAGGTGCTATTTCTTTAGCACGTCTATAGCATGCGGCTGACGCAGAGCACTGCTGCAATGGGGTGTTACAGGTTCATTGGGGGTCAATTACATCATTCCTCAACCGATTTTTACACATGATAAATCATATTAAAGAAACAAATAGTTATTAAAAAGGAGCTATGAAATATGTGTTACAAGTGTTGGAAACAATAGGTTCCAACTACACCTGCCTTCAACTGGTAGGTAAATCAAACATTAAATTAGTTGCTCTTACGTTGCGGTTGAAAGGCCAGAGAATCACACAGTCACCAAGCAATCAGGAAACAGTTGATCTTCTCATTTGATATTTATTGTTTCGAACAATATCCTTAAAACTAGTCACAGCACTTCTAGACAGTTCATAACACCATATATGTACATGTTGCAGAAGTACAATCGCTGCAATATCCAACCGACATAAACGTAAGCCTTAGAAAATGGCTTGTAGAATTTTTCTGGGGGCGTGTATTACCGTATGGTAATTAAATATGTTAGATGGCCATCTACAAAAAAAGGAGAATTCTCATAGCTTGTTTGCGGTACCCCGATTCGTATGTCACATGTTTTAGATGTGCGACTTGTGACCAATTCGTTGTTAGGCCTGGCGTCTTCGTTTCCGTTGTAGTGGACCACTTTCTCACGCAGGAGAGGTTTCGTTGGCAGCCAGAAGGAATCTGCGTAACTGACCCTTCGTTCGTGGTAAGGGGGATCTGACCCCTCGGAAAAAAACTCTTTTTCTTTTCGCTTGTTCTGGACGTATCTTTTCTGGATGGTCTAACGCCATCTGGTGATTAGCTGGGGTGGTAAAAGTTCTTGCTGTACAAAAGTGTTGCGTTCTGCAACTATATGAAAATTCGTTAAGTAATTAAAGTGCTGTCATATTTTTAAGTCGGGACGATTATGGAACTGTTTCCCACAATACGTCAGCTATGGAAGCGCTAACTATGCGCTAGCCGTACTGCAATAGACGCACTGCGCCAGCCGCATGCTTCAGACACACTATAGGAATTGCACCGTATAAATTGTTTTGTGATGCAAAGTAGAAATTCTGAGCTGTATGAAATGCACACGCAGGTGCTGCTCTAAATAAATATTCTACGATGGTTTTAGAGGCAAGAAATATAATTAAAGTGTCATTTCAAAGAGGAGTCATGTTACTCGAATGCGCTTCTGATTATTCACATAATTACATCGCATTCACTTGTTCTAAAGTTCTCGTACTCCAACTTTAAAAAAATTTACTGTCCGTGTTTTTTTTTAATTATTGAATTTTATCGTCTGCTTATAGTTTTATCGACTCTTTAATTTTTATCGTTTGATTTTCTTCGCTCTCAAGTTGTGCGATAATAAAGTTCCACGTCATTTTGTTATTCATTGTGAGATGAATTTAGAGCGCGTTCAGAGAATTACGCTGTTTGAGGCTTATTTTGAATGCAAATCATATGAAAGATGTAAAGAATTTTGGCGATATAAAAATCTTAATGATGCAATAGCGAGTAAAGATACGCTACATCAACTTATTCAAGAATTTGTTGCATTATTAGAAGTGAATGAACGAGACTCTCGGTTCCAACAAGACGTTGCAACCTGCCATACAAGTTATGAAACCATGGACATACTTCAAGATTTTTTTGGCGATCGACTCATGTCAAGAAACTTTTGGCCACCTCATTCACTGATCTGCACATCCCTGACTTTTTTCTGTGGGGATATTTAAAGAACAAAATTTATGAAGGTAATCATCAAACAATAGGTAATCTGAAAATTTCCATTACTCAAAAGATACAATAAGTCACTCCCTGCATCTTGACACGGTTTTTTAAAAATATGCGCAAATGACTTCAGCTTTGCCTCCAAGAAAAGGGCGGAAATTTTGAACATTTAATATAAATGTAAGTCCATTTTTTCCCTACGTTATGTTAAAAATGCTTTTCACTATTGGCAGAAAAATAATTCTTTTAAAGTTTGTTGTTTTTGCGTAATAAATTTACGAATCGTCAGTACGGGAACTTTTAGGACACCCTGTAGATGGTTAGATTTGATTCCTGTCAGGTTTGATTTCTCCGTACGTGCATTTCTATATCTTCTGTGTTAGTAAAAACTAACTTACAAAGTACTATTTTTGTTTGTAGAAAAAAACTGTACCACGGGCACAGCCATTTTAAATTTGCGGTTTTAAATATTAGTGGGTAATGCCCACGAAATATATAGAAATTGTAAAATCCTTATAATTTATATTACGATCTTAAAATCTATTCAATGATATAAAGCAAAATGAAGTGGAGGATAAATAAAATCATCAATAACCATCAATGTTTTATACCGGCAAATAATGACTCCACTTGATTTCTTTTTACTTAGTGTAGTAAATCATGAAACAAACTTCGAATGGACCTACTACTCTAAACGTAGCTTGAACACACTGGTTCCTTACGCGTCAATCCTCTGAGGTGCTCACACGTATATATCTGTTTTGCAATTCGCAGTCCTTTTTGCATGACTTTTGAACATGGCCGCTTTAATCTTTTCTATGTTTATTTTAATCTTTAATTGTGGTCGTTTAGTCATTGTGTTGTGGTAAAAGCAATGCGCTACCTCTCGGAAATCTTGTGAAGCTGAAAAGGAGGATCTACCAATCAAACTCCTACTCTATATACCAAATCGTACACAATTCCTTGGTACGATATTATTTTAAGTAATAAGTACTTTCTCTGAAACAATGTTGATTTGTTTAATTAACTATATCACATTTGCAAGAGGAAAACTATTATAGAGAAAAAGATCCGAACCGTAGTCAAATTGGGGGTCAAACATTTAAGGCTTAAAAATACAAATAAAGATGAAACCCAGATGATGAAATGGTCAAATGTGTTGTGCGATGTAATGTTATGGTAGATATGGTGATCTGCCATTTACTCGAAGTATTTAATTTATTTTTTAACGTCTGACAATATACAAATGTTTAAATATTTTACTACACAACTACAACTCTACATTAGTTGAATTAAAATGTGACTGATATGGCATTACAGACATAGACAACGTATTGAAATGGGGCTTTGAATTATAGAACATGGTGCGGAAGCTTTTTATCTTGTTAGGATCTTTCCCTTGGGGATTGATCCCGGACCGTCGTCCATAACCCGTTGTCTTGTCAGACTGGGGAAGTACGACGTTAATTAAAATACCTACATACATACCTTTTCATATTGTAAATGATTTATTTATATGTAAGTAATCAAATAATGCCGCATTCTGAAAACTTCAATTCCATGCACTTAAAAATTGATATAAAATTGCTTAAAAAATTTATGCTACATATCTAACTACTTCGTATTTAATCATTTCAAAACTGGAAACAATTTATTAATTTTAAAGTAAACTAACTTTTCAATGACTTTGTATTCCTTTCGTTCGAAACCATCGTTATCAAAAGCTATTAACAAACTGGCGTACTCGGCAACCCTATAAACTCTCGCCAACTAGTCTCCTGCAGTAGTGGTGTCGATCAGACTGGGGAAGTTATCAGACTTTTTAGTCTCCTTAGAACTAAATCCTGATCGTAGCAGACATCAATTTAGTCCTTATGGATTAATAGTGCTCTGATTGTGGCGGTCAATCAGTGAGAAATATTTCTTTGGAACTTATTTTATTATTTAGTACTTTTAAAATATCCTTACTTTAGAATATCATAATAATACATAGAAGACGAACAAAAAATGTATTTACCTTTCAAGTGGTTTCTATGAGGTATTTCGTACATCATGATCTGAAAAAGTTTGCTAGTGACGAGGTATTTCGTCATCAAGTCAATTTTTTGATGATGATAAAATCAAGAATTGGTCATTTATTTTCTAATGACGAGATATCTCGTTCATCATGATCTGGTCAGATTTTTTAATGTCGAGATAACTGGTCGAAACCACCACCAGGTACGTAAGTAGTTAATTAACATCGCATTAGAGCATTACAACGGGTTATTGATGACTGTCCGGGATCAATCATGAAAGGAAACATCTAGACAAGCACCAGTAGGATTGATGAGAATAAACGGATTTCTTCTGCAAAATTTGGAAAAGGCCGCTCCTATAGATCTAGAAGACCACAGTTTTTCCACACCAGGTATAGAACAACAAGTCAATATACAAATTGAGGTAGGAGGTAAAGCAAATTTACGATGATATATCCAGGACCACCCGAATGGGAATAATCCTTAAGTAATTGGACAAAACATCAAAACATCGCATAAGAGGAACATTTCCTTCAGATCACAAGGTAAATCAATAAAAAAAACCCGAATATATCGGCACATGGACAAAGTGATGTACATTCCACCTAGGAAAGAACTGAAATCTATCCATCTCCAATAGCATCAGAGCGTCAGCTTTCCACAATCGATACGATGACTTCAGGAAACTGACACATCAATCATCTGTTATGAGTGCACGCTTAAGTTGACTGTCTTTTGTCACGCATTATTATTGTCGTCTCGGAACTCTGTCGATTCAAGCTGCTATCATAAATCGAATGTTGTAGGAATAAATGGATCTGGAATGGATACGTAGGGAACGCGTGATGGAACATTTCCAGAGTGGAAGTTGATCCTGGGTGATGTTTTGTGATTACTTTACATCCAGTTATCATGTTGCTTCCATTTTATCATTAGAAGCTTCGTTTTTAAATTCACATACGTGAACAATTTGATTGATTTTCAGATGTATTTATTTTTCGCACGCTTTTGGTTGACATCAAGAAAATGAAGTAATTTTTAACCCTACTAGTACTAATCATTAGCAAAACTGACCACATCTTATTGGACAAGATATCTCGTCAATAGAAGAAAAAAACTATCATGATCGTTAGAAGAAAACTGACCAGATCTTATTGGACAAGATATCTCGTCCTTAGACGAAAAAACTATCATAATCGTTAGAAGAAAACTGACCAGATCTTGATATTGTCATCATCAAAAATTGGTAACATCTTGATGGGATTTCTCGCTATGGCAAATAGCGAAATTGGTTGGATTTTGATGGACCAGATATTTTGTTAGAACCACGTGGAGGGTTAAAACCCATTCATTTTTATATCGAATAAACAACCAATGACCTCTTGAAAATTTGGAAAATTATTTAACATCCAAGTGGTTTCGAGGATATATCTCGACCATTAAAATCTCAGCAATTTTCCTAATGAAGAGATAATTTGGTAATTTTTTTAATTAACGTCGTGCAAAAGCAACACAAGGGGCTATTGACGACGGTCCGGGATCAATCCCCTAAAGGTAAGATCCGAGAACACCACCACATAATTTTAAACTACAGTGAGATGACGAGGCATGAAGAGATAAGATCATCAAGATATTTCCAATTTTTTTGGTAAATACGAGATCGAGATCTAAACAGTTTTCTTGTAATGACGAGATATCTCGTTCATCAAGATCTGGTAGATTTTGCTTGCGGCAAATTGCCATACTGCTCGATGAGTTGCAAATCACCATTTAGGATCAGGATATCAAACTTCACTCTTCTAGAATATGCACTTTTAGAGCGGTTGATTACGAGCTCGAAAAACATCCCCATCGATGGAAGCGTTCAAAAGAAATTTATTTTAGGAACGAGGAGGTGTTACTTCTGTCATCGCAAAAATTTATGAGGTGTGAAAAACTAGTCACTTTTGCGCTTCCCCAAATAAAAACTAGAAGAGTGTTCGAAAAACGACTATTCAGTGTATTTTTTGGAGTGAAGGTTGCCTTAGGGTCGGTATAACGTGAGTCTACTAGTAATACTAATAGGAATATCTTATAAAATTCTTCCATCGAAATCTACCAAGTAAGATATTATCGCCTGACCTACGGAGATTTAAATTTCACTTATTGCCAATTTTTTATGGGGGTCCGTATAAAAATTAATTTCTAAAAATTAAGAATTTAAAACAAAACCCTACTAATAAGTTTTGACATAGAATACGTCTATCGTTTTGTTGCAGTGATGTTTGGAGAGTAGGGTGCCAGCTTAGGTGCTGACCTCGTCATCTGATCGTGGTTCAAAACTGCGTGGTGTTGTCCTCGGATTTCTTCCCTTCGGGTTTGATCCCGGACCGTCGCCAGTAGCCCGTTGTGGGGTTATCCAGTTTGATGTTACTTAAAATACCTTCCCACAGTTTCGTTGCAATACTGGGTCTCTTGGTAAGGATGCATTTCTGATACAGACCCAACAGCCAAGCGACGTATTCGACGCCATAAATACCTGTAACCGTCGCTTAGCCATCGGCCTCCGACATTTAAGACAGGACATGGCAGAAAATAACAGGGGCGCTATTATTTACTTGAATACCAAAAAAGCACCAAATAAATTTGACATACACACTTAAAATGTTAAGTACTGAGCTAATAATTTCCTCGTCAGTTATCTTGAAACTATGACAAGTATTTTTTATTTCAAAGTTCATGGTCGATTATTAACCTGACTTCAAAGCTTCAAAATACTGTATTTTTAGGGAATAAAGTTCAGCGTTCATTATATTTAATTAAAAATAATAGCGGAGTTGGGGTCCATAGCATCTGCGTCGTCTGCGTGAAAATGTCTAAACGTTTTTTATCAATTAATGGCAGCGTCGTACCTTACATTCGATTATTTATTTAAATAAATTTACAATGAATATATGAATATATGTACGCATTTCTCTCATATATCCGGATGAAATATGATTAGTAAAAAGAAGAAAGCAGTAGTCTGAACTCATTGTGTTAATTCTTATTTTTAATATAATAAATACATGGTACAAAGTATATTACCACTATCATTTCCTAAACGTCCATTTCAATTTCATTCCATTAATTAATTAGACTATTCATATTTTGAGGTCGAAACTTAACTCCGCATTCGCCCATGTTTTCTATCCTGCACTAGATTTTATCTCCGATATTTTTCATTACTTTCTGCAATCAGAAGGTTGAAGAATTTCATCGGAGTGATGAGATTTTCCGTAAAGCAATAGTACGCAGTCCCATGTCAAAAAAGTAAAGCACAAAATGATGAAATGAATCCCGTAACTGTTGGTTTTATGTTGTTTACATCCGTTTGTTGCCATTTGTCAATATGGGAATGATGTCGATTTTTGTGCCGCGTATGTTAGTGAAATATTGGTGAATGGATCCGTTGTAGCGTTTGTATGTGAAGAAATGAGAACATTGAACACTTTGTCCACCACTAACAGATTTATTTTATTTATGAGTTTCTGCTTCGTTCCTGTTCGTTGAAAAATATCGTTTGTCTCAATTATTCGCAAATCGTTTATATTTTGCAAAGAACAAAAATAAGACTAGAAATAAATGAAGTATGAGATTAAAAGTTCCAGAAAAAATAATTTTTGTAAAAATAATTGTTTTCTTTAGAAGTAATGGTTAAACAATTCAAGTAATCGTAACACTAAACATATGTTCTAGATTTTCCAAAATTACCAAATTATTAAGAAAATAAATTATTACCAAAAGATTAAGACTGGGAGCACACATCCTGTTTTTCAACGTGCGGCGCCGCTGCTACAACGCAAGTGCGGTCTGAGATACATTAGATCCAATGGAGTAGCACACACATGCCTCTGGCGACGCTGTGCGGCGACGCACGTCCAACGTGCTTATAATTTGTACCGCAGTTCTCCACGGCGCCGCAACTCGCCGCACATGCGTCTCCGTTCTGAAGTACCTTGTTTTCATAAATAAATGAAATATTGTTAGGTTAACAAGCTAAAAATCTAGACAAAGTTCGAAGTGTAGGATGTATAATATATAACAGTTAGACAGCCACGGTGAGATTTAAAATTTAATAAAAATATAAGACTTTACTGATAAAACAACTCATAAAAGAAAACATACAGAACATCCAGTATTTGGATCAGTGAGAGAGAAATATAAAACAGACTTCGTTTATATATACAACTCTAAATAAATCAAATGGCGTTTCATATGCAAATCTAATCTGATTTACATACGATGGATTTGCATATATTTAAACGGTGAAGAACAGGAGAATATCCAACAATTGACCCCCTTTCTCCTGTTCACGAAAAACTTAGAATATCTAAACACAAATCAAAATACATCAATTGCATTGATACAAAAATGCTGAAATATTTCTTAACCTAAAAACATTCAAAAATACAATTTTCAAAAATAACCATGAAAGTTCCATATTACATTTTCAAAATAATTCGTTTATTTTTGTCAAAATATATATGTTCTAAAGATATTTATCCTAAAAAATGGGTTCAAAAATATGCGACATTCGAAGCAAAATATATCCTTACTTCTAAAAATCTTTAATAGGTGGATATAAATACCTTCTAATCATTACATCTAGATTGACAAAACAAATTCTTCAAAATAAATCAAGTTCAGACAAAAATCCTTGATGTGAATATATTTAAATTTTCTCTAGTTAATGCTTTAGTAAAAATGTCAGCTAAGTTTTGTTTACTTCTTATATGTTCAACTGTAAACATTTTATCATACACAAGATTTCTTAAAAAATGAAATTTGACATCTATGTGTTTGGTCCTACTATTTTCAATAGGAGATTTAGAAAAATTTAACGCAGCCTCATTATCACAAAATAATTTATATTTGTAGTTTTCATATTTTAATATATTTAAATTTTTATGAATAAACCACATCAATTCCTTAGCTGCTTCTGTTAATGAAATGTATTCCGCCTCCATAGTGGATAATGAGACACATCTGTGTTTAAAGGTTTTCCAAAAAATAGGTACTAAATCCATAAACAAGATGATTCCACCCATTGACACTCTATCGTCTCTATTAGAAGCGAAATCTGAATCACAATAACATGAAATATTAAAATTTGTAATGTTAGAAAGATCCAATTTATAACGTATTGTGTTTTGAACATATCCAAGTAATCTTAACAGACAATTCCAATGCTTATAACCTGGGTTTTCCTGAAACTGAGATAGTATATTCACAGCAAAACATATATCAGGTCTTGTTCGACCAGCAATATAAGAAAGACAACCAATAATATTTCTATAAGGTAACACAGACATTTCAGAAAATTCTTGTTCAGTACTTGGACAGTCTGATTTAGACATAATTATGCCCTTTGCAATAGGAAGTGAGGAAAGAGGAAATCTGTACTCTCTATACATATCACAAACTTTGCGTATATAACTATGTTGATGTATATAAAGTTTTCCTTTTTGTTCCTCAAATTCAATTCCTAAAAGTCTTTTAGTTTTACCCAAAATTTTTAAATCAAATTTTACTTTTAGTTTTTCAATTACACTATTGATTACCTTATTAGATCTCCCAAATAATATTATATCATCTACATACAGTAGCAATACAACTTCATTATTAAATATGTAAACACAATTGACCCATTCCAATTTCTTAAAATTTATCTCTTCCAAAACATTATGAATTTCAAAAAACCATTCCCTACCACTTTGATGTAAGCCATAAATTGCCTTATTTAATAAACATACATGATCTGGTAAATTTAAATCCACAAAACCTTGTGGTTGATGCATAAAAATTTTATCGTTTAAATTAGCATATAAATAAGCACACTTTATGTCCAATTGGCAATGATACCAACCTAATAAACAAACTAGAATTGCAAAAAACATCCTAATAACAGAGAAGTTAACGACAGGACTGAAAACTTCATCATAAGATTCTCCTTTTAGTTGCCTGTACCCCTGTGCAACTAGTCTCGACTTAAATCTTACAATTTTGTCATTGTCATCCTTTTTGAAAGTGTAAACCCAACTGTTCCCTAAGACACTTGCCCTTTCAGGTTTGGGAACTAACGTCCATACCTTTCTGCTATGCATCATGTCTATTTCTTCTACCATGGCTTTCTGCCATTCAGTTCTTTGGGGTGATTTTAAAGCCTCTTTAAAATTACAAGGGATTTTAACATTAACAAAACAAGCCTCAGATTGACTGCTACAATCTGGCTTAGGGATTGGACCTGAATAATGATTTTTACCACTGAAATCAAAAAAATCTCGATCATATTTTATATTATTAGCCCTACAGTAATTTTCAGTATCGTTATACGATCTTAATCTGGTTTTAGAATGTTCAAATCCATAATAAATATCGTATCTCGATTAGTCCTTTCTCAAAGAAGCTGATCTTATCCATCCCAAATCCCTTGGGTCTTTTAAATACGACTTAAATGAATCCTTTAGAGGAGACTTGTTACGTTTGGTACCTCCCGAATCTTCAATTTTAAGGTCCAAATCAGAAGATTCATTTTCGGGTGTATCTACTTCCGGCTCCGAATCAGATTCAGATACTTCGATAAAATTAAAGCAATGTTGGTTTTCGATAGTACTTTGGTTTTTATTATTTAACTCAGAAAAAGTAACGTTTATAGTCTCTATGACTTTATTGTCTTCAGGAATGAAAATTCTATAACCCCTGGTTTGCATGGCATACCCAATCATTATCACTTTCTTAGTTCTCATATTTAACTTACTACGCAACTGCCTCGGAGTTCCCACATAAGCTATGCAACCGAAAACTTTTAGATGTTTTACAGATGGTTTCCTTCCCGAATACAGTTCAAAAGGGGTTTTATCTTGATTACCATGACAAATCCTATTCCAGGTATAAACGAAACATAATAAAGCTTCAGACCAGAAACTATTCGATAACCCGCTAGATTTCAACATTGTTTTTACGGCGTCAAGAGCAGTATAGTTGAACCTTTCACTTACACCGTTTTGTTGCGGTGTATATACATTAGTTCTTTCTGCCCTTATTCCTTCAGAATCTAGAAACTTAGAAAATTCTTTGTTAACAAATTCAAGACAGTTATCAGTCCTTACATTAAGTATTTTAGTGTTCAAAAATCTTTCCGCCCTTCGTTGAAATCCAACAAAGCAATTAAATACTTCCGTCTTTATTTTTAAAGGAAATACAACAACTTTGCGTGAAAAATCGTCTGTTATAGACAAGAAATATCTATGCCCGCCCTTGGATACTGTAGGCAGCGGACCACATAAATCCATATGTAGCAGTTCGAGTGGTTTACGGGACCTAACTTGCGCTATTGGCTTATACCAAACTCTTTTAGTTTTAGCGACTTTACAGTCCTCACATTCCACCTTTTGTGATTTAAATGTTGGTAAACCGCTCACTGCATTCTTTTGACTGGTTTTAATAA
This sequence comes from Metellina segmentata, assembly GCA_947359465.1. Classification (NCBI taxonomy): domain Eukaryota; kingdom Metazoa; phylum Arthropoda; class Arachnida; order Araneae; family Tetragnathidae; genus Metellina; species Metellina segmentata. The sequence goes on from OX375881.1 coordinate 57,952,638, forward strand.
TATACTGACAGTTTATATGACAGCACTTTTGATGCCAAAGCTCCAACTCACGACTAGTGTTTGTATCATAGTTTGTATCAGGGTCTCTTTCCCCACTACCTATCGCAAATACAGGATTGTGGTTAGGGTAACTTGGTTTACAATAATACAGATCGTTAACCCGATCTGCATAAAATAATAGTTCATTACTTTTATTATAAACCTTAATTTTCCCCCTACTTCCAATGAAAGTTGCTCCCCCTTTTTCAAAAGCTGCTCCTGATAGAAGATTTCTTCTTAAATTTGGTGAATACATGACATTTTTAAGATCAATTAATTTTTCTTGGCCATTTCTTTTAAAACAAATCCTTACTGTTCCAATTCCTTCAACTGGACATGTTGAGTCTCCTACGGCCAACGACATGTTCATGTCAGAAACAGGCTCAAACTTCGTAAATAAACTTTTATTGTTGCAGAAATGAGTAGACGCTGCAGAGTCAAAAACCCATGCTAACTTGTCATGGTACCCATCATTTTGACTAATAAATGCTTCTACTATATTGTTAGTCGAAGTACAGGGTTGACTCTTTGTCCTATGGTTCTGCATACAATTAGCCTTAATATGGCCTAATTTACCGTATTTGAAACATGGCCCTAATTTTGTATCCCTTATCGATTTTATATTCCGCTTAAATTTGTTTACTTTAACTTTAAACGCAGAATTATCAATCCCGATACTATCTTTTTTAAGTTGTTTAATTCTACTTTCTTCACATATTAACTCACTTAATACCTTATTAAAAGTGAATTCCTCTTTGGGTAGACGATATAACGATTGTACAATACCTTGATATTCAGTTGGTAGATACCTGATCAGTTGGAAAGCTTGATATAGATCCTCCAGTGGATGACCGGCGTCTTTTAGCTGAGAAACTATAAGTTTCAATCGCGCACCGTAAATTCCGATTTCCTCATCGCAGTACTTGCTTCCGAAGAAGTCGTCCAAGAGTGCAATCACGCGACTCCTCGAGTCCGGTTTAAAGTGGTCTTTCAAGCTGATCCAGGCGGTGTACGGATCGTCTTCACCAGAGATTAGCAGACGATAATCCTTGTCGATGCTGAGGTACAAGGTGGCGTAGGCTCGATCTCGCTTGGTCTCGAAATCCCTCTTTTCCTTAGGTGTAGCCGATTCCTCAAGCTTTAGATCCTTCGTAGGCGTTGTAACGAATTGGTAGCAGCCCTTTTCCATCAGCACGGCCTTGATGTCGTCGATCCACGAGAAATAATTCCCCGCATTCAGTTTCTCTATTTGCACTGAATCCATCATGGTCAATGCCAGCAGACGAACCCGGGTTTTCAGAAAACAGAAACCACCCGGCGTGTGGCCCCCGGCCACAGGCGTACTTCTCAAATGGCAGGAAAAATATTTCCGTCGGTTGGGCAAGAACTTTCACTCACCGGCTGACTGTGCATGCAATCCTTGTTCGTACCTGGGTCCATAACCATTGTTAGGTTAACAAGCTAAAAATCTAGACAAAGTGCGAAGTGTAGGATGTATAATATATAACAGTTAGACAGCCACGGTGAGATTTAAAATTTAATAAAAATATAAGACTTTACTGATAAAACAACTCATAAAAGAAAACATACAGAACATCCAGTATTTGGATCAGTGAGAGAGAAATATAAAACAGACTTCGTTTATATATACAACTCTAAATAAATCAAATGGCGTTTCATATGCAAATCTAATCTGATTTACATACGATGGATTTGCATATATTTAAACGGTGAAGAACAGGAGAATATCCAACAAATATAAATAATAATTAATAAATGGTTGTATCCAGTATCGCCTATTTTGTTTTAAAATATACTTTTTTGTATTCCAAGTAAGCGAAATAAACACGTTTTCTTCGATAGAATATTTATTGCAAATGGCGCGAAATGAGTACTTGCTTCATTTCATGGTTTGTGAGCATAGCTGGGCTTCGGTGCCGCACGTTGAAAAACCGTGTGTGTTCACCTGGCCTTACTCAGATATTTTAGTATGAAATTCGTCTAAATATGAAAACAAAGAAAGGTTCAATATCCATTCGCAAAACGAATAGATAATGTATAAAAAAAGGCACATTATACTCAAATATATGGAATAAAATTCAATCCAAGTCATGCCTGTACAAACACACCAATACAAAATCGAACATAGAAAGGGAAGAAGGATAGAAAAACTTACTCAACCAAAATCAGTCCCTAAATGAATGCAAGTACTCACAATAGGCAAAGTTTCATGAAAATTTATCAAACCATGTAGACGTGCATTGGTCACACACATACATATAGACAGATGGACAGGCACCAAACGTGCAAGAGACGGATTTGGCTTCAAAAGGGTTCAAAATGGATAGCAAATTTTAAATGGGTCGAACATATTTAATATACATACACTACATTCTTATTTATATAGATAACTAGCCACTGCGTGGCTAGCCTGGCGTTGCCCGTACCCGTGATGTAAGGTATTAATTTGGTGTAAAATTTTCCGCAGATTTCAAATCCGTTGAAGATATATTCCATTAAAAAATTATCTATTTTAAGAAAATCATATTTTTACGTATCAATCTAGACTGAACTTTTCCGCTGATTTCAAATCCGTTGAAATTTTTACTCTATATTTAACGGTCGCGGAGATAGAAAAAAGAACTGTGACTATAGTTAAAAAATTTATAGTCTGGCTGGGAAAACATTCCTCCGTAATTTTTTCCGCGCGCAATATGAAAGCGGAAACGTAAAAAATTATTTTCTGAGCGTTCTACGGGGCGATGAAAAAAAATTGACATGATTCCAAGGCAAGGTCACGTGGGTAGAAAATTCAAGATTGGGGTTATTCTTCTTTCGTCCGGACGAAACGCGTTTGGAGGACCCAGGTAGAGAATAAAACTATTAAATTCATTTAAAAATCTTCTAGATTGAATTTTAAAATTTCGGCGCGACCCAAAATATTGCAAAAAATTCGGACTACCGGTGTGCCGAATCTCATTGCTGTAAGTGCAATAGAATCGTCAGGATTTTGCGCCCGCAAAAAAAAATAGACAGACAAACACTTCCTTTTATAATATTAGAGATGAATTCTAAATCACTTCAAATCAGATAGAATTCCGTTGACTCACTAGCCTTCACGTTCACATTCGAAATTGCAACCCCAAATTTTGGGTGCCAGGAAAGTTCCTCCGAGTAGGGAAAAGGGAGATTTGATTGGTTAGCAGATTGCGCGCGGGGAAATATCTCTGAGTAGGGAAAAGTGAGATGATTTGATTGGTTAGCAGGTCGTGGCGTAGTAAAAAATCCCCGAGTACAGAAAAGAGTGAAATGGTCTGAGTAGTTATGACAGAGTTTTATGTGTTTTGTAGTTTTCGAATTAGTTCAGTTGCCTACACGTATAGAGATATTACAGGTTAGGTGTTTTAATATGTGCCTCGTGTTTTGCATGATTATGGTCGATTTAAAGAGTATTTGTATGATTTTCACCGTGTTTTGGATCACAACCACACTTGTACAAAAAGCAAAAAAAGACTCAAGTTCCCTCCTACGCGTGTATAAACTCTTTCTCTAATTTTTTTATACGAATAATTTCAGGGGTAACATTTGCAGTGCATCATAAAAATTACTCGAATAATACATAAAAACGATGTAACAATTCTGCACTGTAGACCAAAGGAATGGGTCTGGGATGGTTGGTTGTATGTTATCATCAGAGGACTTTACTTTCTGTGGGAAAGCTTTATTGCTTTTTTAACATTAACATTCTTATAAAACATGAACAGAAAATAGCAATTTTTTGTCAGCGCAAATTTGAATAATTATGATTAATTCTGAGACTAAAACAGCATGCTTTGTTTTGATTACGTCTTGTAGTTGGAGGAAATTCATAATTTCTTTATCAGTGAATGCAAGTTCATGAAAAGGATACTTTCTAAATATGCTCTGTAAATGTTTATGAACATCAAATTCTCATTTCATTACATCTGCAAATCACAGCAGAAAGATCCAAAGTATGATACCATTATAGAATATGCGTGAATAAATTGTTTACTAAATTCATGCTGTCGAAAAAAATTTGTATCTAAGCGTTTTACCCTGGTGGATGTGTGTGTGGATGGATTAGATTTATAAGTTTAAAAATAAATCCAAACAAATCAACGAATTTAAATTTATTTTTTCAAATGTGATTTTGATCTTTTGAGTGTTATATTCACATTATCCCTTCATTCAACCTGCTGTTTTGCATGCGTTTCTACAAACAATTTTTTGACTTCTTGACCAAATACTTCTATCTAGCATTACTTTAACTGATAGGTGCAGTTTTCAGTCATTATGTATTTGTATGTAAGAGCAATACACTTTTCGTTAGTCTGGTGGTTTTCGGAGGTTTACATAACATTTCGTTTTATAACTGACTAGCCACTGCGTTGCTTGTGACAGTTCTTTTCGTGGGGTCAGGTGTGACCCCCTGCTCGCTAACTCCCGGTGATTGCTACGAATTCCAACACCACGGGCAACGCTGTGTTGGCCTCGTCATTGTCAAATGCGGCAAAATTTGAATTGCGAAGAGATCCAATATACTTGACGTCACAATCTCTTCCGAAAGTCGTGACGCCACAATCTTTTGCGAAAACCGTCGATGGCTTTGGCAAGTAGATGATGCGGGGTGGAACGTCCTTCGGACCCGGTAGTAAGGAGTTCCTTCTACGTTTCACTCAGCAACCCTCGCGTACTTTCAATTAATTCCAATTAAAAATTTATTTTAAAATGTTCTAGATAAAATTTTAAAATTCGGCGCTATAGAAAAATTGCAAAAACTACGGACTACCTGTGTGCCAAATCCCATTTTTGTAAGTGCCATAGATTCGTCAGAACAGTACACACACAGAAACACTTCCTTTTATAATAGCAATGATGGAATTTTTCCCAAATTCATCTCAACTTTTCGATAAAATTGACTCTGCTAAAAAAAGTAGATTTTATGGAATCAAGCGAAGAATATCAATCTTTAAGACACATTTAATTTTGTTTTGAATTTGTAAAATTCATTTGTAGCTTTAATAATTTTTGTAGCATATCGTATTATTGGATTACCACGATGCGTTTGAATTTAATATAATCACTTATTGAATTAAAAAAAATGAAATATCGTTTTGTTTTAGACAATTTTTCTCGGTGTTGGTTAGTTTATGCATCTAATTAGTTCATTTTCTACACTAGGTCTAGTTACTAGGATGTTCGACTTACAGTGTAAATTCGACAAAGCGTGATAAGTTGGACAGAAATCAGTGAATCGATCACTCACCATCATGATACATTCTCACAAATCAATTTCTCTCTCAACTATGTTACATTTACCTGTTTAATCTACTGTATTTGAGCAGTCATGAATCAGGGTTGGATATACAGCAACGACCACCACTTCATGATAAATTGTTCACAATTTCAATGCCATAATTTTAGTGAAGCCCTGACTAATTTAAACTCATCCAAATTATTCGGATCTTGAACCCTACTTACATTCTGATAATTCTGTAACAAGGAGTTACGTTGAATAGTTCGTCACAACATGGATTCTCTCATACCCAGGAACTCTAGGTATTGCTAAACTTGTAAACTCAGGCTGATACTGCAGACTAATCCAATAAATACACTTTACTTTTATTCTATATGTAGCTTTATTATCTTTGCCTTAACAGATGTTATACGCCTTCAATTTATGCCGTATTGCAATTGCCTTTGTTTTGTTAAATTTACAAGGGCATATTAACGAAGATATGTTGGGAAATATTCTGGGAAAAGTTTGCTGAGAGTATATAGACGTTGCCGAACAGTTCAACAGAGATTAAATAAAATCCCGTTTATACGAATGTCACTGAACGGAGGCACTTTTGTTTAATAGAGGTTGCATAGAAATTTTCGGATAGCCGTAAATGGTATCAGGTTCTAAATTCACACTGAACGCTTATATATTGTAAATGAATAGGTCGCTCATATTTTGTCATTACATACCTATTGTATACTTATAATCTACTCGCGTCCGAACATTAAGGATAGTGTAATCGAAGATAATTTCGTGCCAAGTACCTGCACCAAAGTACCTGGAATGGCAAGTGAATGTTTCACAAGTTGCATGGAATAAAATAACAACAACTAGATAACTTGCTACGAGAAATTATAATTTATTAAAGAAATTAAAATGAAATTCTTAGGTTAACACATCGGTTTTTGATGTTACGAAAATATATTTTTGGCTTTGTTAAAAGCAACCTGACACTGAATGTGATGATCTCCAATCCAGATGTGGGCCTCACAATGAGCAGACAAGCTTTTCACAAGTGTGTTCAGGAAGCTCTTCTGGTTGCTCTCATGTAGTCCATGGGGTAGTGGTTGAAATGGGACGGTTTGCGACATAGCAGTTAAGGGTTAATAGTACATTAATTCAACTATATTTTCACAGCAAACTTATCATGAAATAAGCAGGTAAACAGTTTCCCGTGTTAAAGTAACACTTTTTGTGCCTGATTGTGAAGAGTTACATTAACAAAATATAAAGTTCTGCACTGCACATAATTTGCATGTTCTGCAAAATAAAAATTATGTATAAATTTTCAAACATTATGCATTAAGATTCAAACAAATGTATCTGAAGAAATATTAATTAATATAATTTAAAAGCTAACAAGTCGCTATAAGCTTAACTTCACTTTAAAATGGAGAATAATGTTTTTGTCACTGCCCATAATACACTATCTACCAATAAGTATTTGGACACCTGCGATATATAGAAAAGAAAAACACAATTAATTCATATTCAATAGTTAATAGAGCCTCCACGAGAGGCAATTACAGCCTCAACCTTCCGGGGCATGCTTTCCACAAGTTCTTGTATGACGGCTAGTGGTATTTTCTTCCACTCAACTTGGAGAAGACATGTAATTTCCTTCCCCGATTTTGGACGGTTGTTGCACTCTTTAATTCGGCGATCCAACTCATCACAGAGGCTCTCGATAGGCTTCAGGTCTAGGCTCTGGGCAGGCCAGTCCTTTCGGTTAACCCCGTTGTCACCATACCAATCCATGGTGGACCTCACAACATTATGTTAGCGTTGTCGTCCTGGAAGTAACATGGGTCCAACCCGTAAAACTGTCACAACGTAGGAAGCATACTCTCACACAAAATAGTGCGCCGACCAACCGGAATAGTCGTTAAGGTTTTAGCCTCTAGATCGGAAGGTTCCTGGTTCTTATCCGGGTCCAGGAATGGATGTTTGTAAGCGTATGGTGTAGAGGCGGCTGGTGCACCTTAAATCTGTCGTGGCCGAAAGTCCTCGGTTTGGGTTGGTGTGGAAGTTTGGAGAGTGGGGTGCCATCTCAGGTATTGTTCCGTCATCTGACCGTTGTTCAAAATTACGAGGTCTTGTCCTCGGATCTTTCCCTTAAGGCAGGCCTCGAAATAGATTTTTTACTACAGGTGCACCTCGTGCCCCTAAGATTTTAAATTAGGAGCACAGGTTATATTTTAGGAGCACATTTAAAAAAACGTAATATAAGAGCATTAATGTAATGTAAACTACATTATTAGTTAGATGTGTTTAGATAGGTTAGTAGTAGATGGTAAATAAAAATATTTAAACATCTAAATTCTCCGGCTAACGGCTGTCACGACAGTCGCTTCAACAGAGCCATCTGGAAAATGTTTCGATCATCGGAAAGTTCTGGTGGTAATGACACAAGTAGACCTTCCTCCTGTATAAACCCGTTACGGCCCAGTAATTTTGTTTTCGCATAGTGTGCATTTAGGTATTTTAATTACGTTCCTTTAGAGCGAGAGAGGTCGATACTAATATTTTGTTCAAATATCAAAATAACATAACACGTTCCCCAACCTCTTTTTTTAACGTTAGGTGCACCTAACGCATGCACCTAGCGTAAAAAAAATTAGGTGCACAATTTTATTTTCATGTGCACAGTGCACCTGTGCACCCGGGTATTTCGAACCCTGCCTTAAGGGACTGATCCCGGACCGTCGTCAATAGCTTGTTGTGTTGCTCTAGTACGACGTTAACTATAAATTACCATTACCAAAATAGTACAGTGGGCCTCGGTGTTGAGCTTACCATGAACTTGGACCAAGGGTCCCAGTCCATACCAGGAGAAACACTCCCAGACCATAATTCCACCTCCGCCGAACTGTGGGCACAATGCATTCTGGTAGGAGGCTTTCTCCAGGCAGACGCCAGACCCTGCCGCCTGAACGGTAGAGGATGAACCTTGATTCGTCGCACCAGAGAACCCGTTTCCACTGATCTACGGTCCACTTTCGACGTGCTTTGCACCACATTAACCGAGCAGAGCGGTTGGATTTTGTGATCAAAGGGTTATGGGCGGCAGCACAACCATGAAACCAAAGCAGATGTGTTTCTTTACGGATGGTATTAATCAAAACATCACTCCCTCAGATGCCTGTTGAAATTCCTGGAGTCATCGGTTGGGAATTTTCCGAATTTCTCTGGACAGCACCCGTCGGTCTCTATCTCCCAGTTTCGTAGGTCTGCTGACTCGGGGCACATTCCGACAATCACCGTTCACCTACCACTACTGAATCACATAGGCCACTGTCAATTTTGGGTAGTTCTCTCGCTAGATATGTCGCTTAAGGATCGGCCATTTCTGTGGTACCCGACGATTACGCCTTTCGCGAAATCAGATAACTCTACACTTCGTGGCATCTTGTATGCGAATTAATGCTAATGTTGTTTCCTACACGATATTTAACGGCGTATTGCGTGACGTATATCAGGACCCCAAATATCGCCATTTGCATTGGTGTTCAAATACTTATTGGTAGATAGTGTATTATCGAAATCTTACTGAAATGAATGATTATTGTTTACACTTTTCATTTAATAAGACGTCTAAAGATCTTTGGAATGTCCCTCCAGTACATGACTTGTACTCAAGAAGTCGTCCTGGAGGCTCCCTACTCTTTGACGGCCATAGAAGTTAGCAGACTTGTATTTTACGTTTTGCCAGTGGACACTTGAGGAGTCTCTCCCACGAACAGAACCAGAATGTTTTAAGGACTTGTACCAAGTGCGGAGCTGATCAGGCTTCGCCAGCTCATATTTTAAAATGTATTGTCTTTACAATGGACAAGGTTTTATCGGAACCTCTTATTTTCTTGGACTTTTTGGAGGTTTATGGACTCGTGGACATGGTCGAATTTAAAGAGACCATGTCGGGGATTAGTAACAACAACACAGCACTTTTCATTTATTGTTTTATAAGTGTTATTCTAATTTGTTTGGAAACGCAGTGTTGAAAAATATGAAGTTCTATTTTAACAACACAAATTTTCGGGTTTTTCAATTTTTATATAATTAAAGATTGGATTTTTATTTAAATTTTTGTAACGCAAAAATCCATTTGAAATATTACAGATAATGATTTAAATATTGTGGAACAACTAAATTGGGTTCAGAACACCGATATACATGTTTCGAATATACTGGTGTTAATTTTATTACAAATATTCGCAAATTTAATTTATTAAAAACTTTTTACGAACTTATTTTTCAAAATTTGTAATTTTGTATTGAGTTTGTTGGGATATAGCACATGTGTGAATATTTAAGAGAAATAACTTCATGTTTCAAATAATTTCGTAAAATAACATCCTGTGATGTTTTCTGAGTGTTCTAGGCCTTCGAAAGGGTGGGTGCACTGTCGTTGATGCTCCTCTCAATTTACTTATAATTATGAGCAACAGTGTCAGTAGGTCGAAAGTGTGATAATTACAGCGCTTAACGTAGGTGTTATGCTAAAGTGCATTATAGATTATTCAAATTTTCATCACTGGAGTGAAGCAAAGCTGTTCACGCCTTCGCTGGATGATTGAACAACTACTCTTTAGCACACATTGTTTACATAACCCTTGTTAGACCTGGTTGTGTGTATGAAAATCAAATTATGTCTCTTCACTTTAATCGAAGCACGAAACTTTTTAACTATTGAAAGTAGGTTTTGATAGTACTTTGTAGAGCTAGGATTTTGATTGCACATCCTTTTTAGGAAGTATGTTATTTGAATGGATATAAATGTGTTTTATAAAAAATAACATTATTATAGCATTTTGATGCATATATTGATAGTGATTTGATAGCGCGTGCATATTTTGCTATTTTTCAGTCTTTTTTAATATTCAGACATTTCCTAGGAAGAAGACATATTATGATGAATATTTCTCAAACACTCTTTTTAGCACTGTCAAAATTTTTTTCACTCTTAGGAAACTAGACAAACACATATGGTTTTTAAGTCTACTCCTTGTTCTCAGAAGCGTGAGAAGAAGCTTTGCAACGCTTAAAATGTAGTATAACACTTAACACAACAACAAACTTAAAATGTAGTAAAACACTTAAAATGTAGTAACAGTATGTTGGTCGAGGATAGGAAATGACTCTTTAAAAGCTGCACTTGATTTTTGTTCTGTTTTTCAACTCTAGATTGATAACGTACAAGCTAGAGGAAACTAAAATGTTTCATTATTTTTTCTGTTTATGAAATTTAAATTTTTACTGTGATATATAAACTGTCAGAAAATGTCGCATTTATACCTTCCCTTGTTTTATTGCCAATGTTTCAATAAGAAAATAAGCTTTCATATTTGTTGAGAAACTAACATTTTAAATTGTGTTTTTAAAGTGTTTAGTTTATTAGGGGATACTAAGATGCTTTCATGAAACACTTGTGTTACAGAAAGCTTTGTACAAAATGCAATTTTTGATCATTTTTACGTTTTAGGGTATTTTTTTATAGAATTTTGAGCCATTAATTTATTTTTGTTGGGCATTTTCAAGTAAATTTTAGGTAATAAAAATCCTAACTCTAGCTGTTAGAGGCCTAAATACTACATTTATAAATCAGGTAATACACGCCAACTAAAATGGGAATATCAGGACATATTCTCTTTGAACGGAAAACAGAAATATTAAACATGTGTTCTAACTATACGCATGAGTGTATTCTTTACTATAGTATGAAAACGTTGCTAAAATATCTTGAAATACACAAATGAGATTTAAGTATAAGTCATTAAAAATGTATGCTACTCGAAATATTTTGCAGCTGACTATTTAAAAGGAACCCAATTTTAGATCACCAAGATATAGGTTCACTTTCATTTATCCTTTTTTCAATATGCAGTCTTCTCTCTGTGACATATAACCAGTTTTGAACTCGACTAATAAAATATTCTTAAACCAACCGACGTGGTTATTAAGACATTCATTAAGCGTGCTGTGGATTAAACTCTCATGATACTTAGATAGTTAACTTTTGAAATTTGTTCAATCTAAAGATTATAAACACATTCAAATACAAGGAAGCAATAACATAAATTTGTTCTCATTATTATATAAATTAATAAATATTTTTGTTTTTAAAGAAAACACATTACATATATGAAAGGAAAGAATCAGAGAAGTCTCTTTGTTATATACTTTCATGACCTTTCCCTTTCAGTATTAAAAAAAAGTCTATGGCCTCTCTTCGTCTCGTAAATCTCAACGCCTTTTAAAAAATGCAATTAAAGTACAAGAATTTTAAATGACTTAAGATTTGCTTTTTTCATTAAAAAAATCACATTTTAATGAGTTTACCACAAATGCATGATATTTTAAAAGTGAGTGAGAAAGACGATATATTTTCCTCATAAGGTAATTTTTTAGTTAACGTCGGACTAGAGCAACACAACGAGCTATTGACGACTGTCCGGGATCAATCGCCTTAAGGAAAAGATCGAAGGACAACACCACATAATTTTGAACCACGATCAGATAACGAGGCAACACCTAAACTGGCACCCCACTCTCCAAACTTCCACACCAACCCAACGTGAGGACTTTCGGCCACGTCAGATTTAAGGTGCACCATCCGCCTCTTCACCATACGCTTACAAACATCCATGCCCTGAACCGGATTCGAACCAGGAACCTTCCGATCTAGAGGCTAACACCTTAACCACTATACTGGTTGATAGGCTTTCCTCATGAGAGAAGAAGTGTCATGTTTAAATGCGTTGGTGGGGGTGGCGACGTTACACCCAAGCCTATCAACCCGAATAGAATAATCCGAAGACAATACCACGTAGATTGGAACCACGGTCAGTTAACGAGGTCGACACTTCAGCTGGCATCCCATTCTGCAACCGTTAATTTGTAGTATCCACTGGATATAGGATAGAGTAATTATAATCATGTTTTATTTAATGGTGTTTAGGTAGGTAGTTCAACTTAGGTTGGGAACTGGAACAACACTATTGGTGACGGTCCGGAATTAATCACGAAGGAAAAGTTCCAAGGATAACCCCTCGGTCAGTCACCGCAGTCATTTTGAACCAGATGTCGAGGTCAACGCCTGACCTGGCACCCCACTCTCTAAAATCCCACACTACTCCGAAGGGAGGGCATTTGTAACCACGACAGATTTAAGGTTGATCAAACACAACGTACACGAAGGTCTTTGGTTGCATACAGTTCTGAACTCTCAACCTTCTGCTTGCTAGTCTATCTATGAACTGGCACCACGGAAGTACGGACAAATAAACTGTGAATATTCTCCTATTTTCTAGATTTATAATTTTTATAAGTTGTAAGTGTATAATCGTTTAAAGATGTAGCCCTTTTAGTAGAAGATCTTCAGTTTTTCTTCCTCCCCACCCGTTATCTGCCTCGGATTATCCCGACAACGATCTGAGTACAACATTGGTTTTTCAACGAAATAAGTATAACATATATTATAATGTTTAAAATATTCTCAGCTGCGCGTAATTTTATTTTTTTAACCTTGATTTTGTGTCATAGACCACCTATTATCTCCTGGAAAACAAAGGTTATAGGAAAGCGATCTAACCTTTCTGTCAGAATTTTACGACGCCTTTGAGGGTCGCGACGCTCAGTTTAAAAATTTGTCTTAAATACCTCGAGTTATTAAGCCCAACGATGTGTGTTCTTCTCATGCATTCGCGATATTGATAAAAGATTATTATACCCTCTATATTCTCTATTGGGTCGAGACAAAGTCCACTTAAAGGTCCGCTTGGGGAATACGTGACGTCAGTCACGTAGGCTGAATGTGCGGAGATCTACGGAGACGTAGAAATACGTACCGAGATAGACGACAGATTTCAACATCACTAGGAGGTCTTTGTTTTGAATGCTACATTGTTTTCTCAGAGTATTTTTTTACAGTAAATATTTGTGTGGCCCGTTGTTTTGCCTGTTCGTCAAATTCTTAGAGAGCGAAAACAAATTTCCAAAAATGTGAACGCAATTTCTCATCCAATTATCCACGCAAATTAGAAGAACTTCCTTTTACATGGAAACAGGTGAGAACGTTTTGACATTTTTTATGGATGGAAGACCGACATATGATATTAATTTTGAAACTCTGCGTGTTTATGCAATTTGTCTACGTGACTGCGGTATGTGGCAAATTATCTCTCTCTGACAACTTCCAGGCGCATTGTTTCTAGTTTGTGTTGATAAAATTAGGACTTGTTTCAAAAATTATATATTCTTTACGATGATTTTGAACATGAACTCGTTAACCGACTCATTTTTTCTCTACAACTATCTAACTTAATCTGTAGCTGTTTAGTTAAATTGTTCGTTTTTAAGTAAAATATTTTAAACATTTTGATATCAATCATATTTTTCAAATATATGATAACATGAAAAGATATTTCTCATCATCATCATCATCAAAGGGTTGCGGTAACCCAGTTAGAAGAGCAATGGTTTAGCAATCATAATTGTGAATTCGGAACTGGATGCAGCCAAAGACTGTCGTGTTCACGGAGGCTGGTGCACATTAAATCTCATGCGGCCTTAAATGGCCTCACGTTGCCATCGTGTGGTAGTTATGAGAGTGGGGTGCCAGATTGAATGTTGTTTTCGTCATCTGACCGTGCTTCAAAATTTCGAGGGGTTGTCCTTGGGTGTTTTCCAATAGCTCGTTGTGTTGTTTCAGTACGATGTTAACTACCTACTTTGATCATGAAAATAATATTGTAGATTCCCATAAAAATCACTTAATGAGTTTCTTCTCCATGACGATGTTTATCCATCCCTCATATAAACAATCAATTAAATTCAATGAATAAATATGATTATTCTTCAGAACTGAAATTGAATTTTGTTTTCGAAACTCATCTTCGAGACCAAAAATCATTCTCACATTTACTTGGATATCCACTTTGGTTTTTTTCAGAAGCTTCGAAATCCAGACACTTTTCATTTTGGACATGAGGTTAACCACGTCGTCCTAGTCAATGTTTTCATTTCCAGAATTTTCTGTACATTACATCAATCTTAAGATTTAAGCCAGCCATATTAAACTTTTATATAAACACAAGCCTAAAAAGACTACAAATTGGATTTTTTTTGCAAGATACAAACTCAAGTTTACAACGCGTTATACATGAACGAGTGAAACGCACTTGAACCTTACTTTTAAATTAATTGTTATGAACAAATTGTATCCAGAATCTGCTTTTTTAGTATTAGAAGAATCTGTTTTTATGCTTTTCACGATATTAAATAGAATTTCTGAAAACAGCGTATAAGAAATGAGAAGCAGCACACGGAGCATCGCTTATTATTATAAGCTGAATTAAAAAGCTAAACCATGTTCATACAAGAAAACACGGGCTTTTCAGTAAAAAAGTACAAATAGTTGAACTAATTTTTTATTCCTTGCCAAAAGTGGTCTCAAGCTTTTCGTAGTTAATTAGTTTCTAAGACTCCTCAGGGTAAAGCTGTTGATTTACTTAAGACTTCTTAGCTACTTTTTCTTACATTCTTTCTTTAAGATGACGCTGTTGCATCTCTCATTAAAAGCCCTGATGAAGGTTTAGATTAAACATTTTTATTTTTCATAATTTGATTTAAAAAGATTTTCTGGATCATGAATTTGTTAAAAAAATACCCAAAGGCTGTTGTTCCCATTTCGTTGCTCGTAATTAGGTTAGAATATAACTATTTTTAATTGAAAAATTGACTGTTTTATGGTGAGTTTTTTCTGTGCTAAACATCGATTATTTTTCATAATTTCATGTGATTTTATTTTTCATGATCTTAAAAACATGCTTGCCAAATTAAAATTGAAATTCAAGCAATTGACTCAGTTATAAAGCTATTAGCAGATGCTCCGAGATGAAGAATTTAGATCATGCTCCAATTTAAATAGATGCACACTACCCTACAATAAAGGAGTGGACAGCAAGTTGTGATGGTATAAAGGACAGAATATATGCTCTAATAGGGAGATGGTCTCCCACTAGCTGCAATTGCACTAGCTACCCTTCTGAGCATACTTTCAACAAGGTTTTGATACACAGCTATGGATATTTGTGTCCATTTCTGCTGCAACAATATCGCCAGCTCAGCTGTAGATTTCGTACGTGATTTTCTGGTCCGTAAGCGTCGATCTAACTCGTCCCACAAATGTTTTATGTGGTTTAGGTCGGGTCTCTGAGCAGGTCAGGAAAGACATTTTACGGTACAGCTACACTCTACGTTTATGAGTGATGGCAACGGCTTGCCGATTTTTTTTGGCGCACTTCTAGTAGCGAGTTACGATAAATTAAGGCAACCCATCCTTCGTTGCTGTTGTTGTGGTTTTCACGGCAACCTCGGCAAACGGAAACTTTCAATTTTCATTTTGAATATTCTAGAAAGTTCTTCCAAAATCCGTTAAAATCGTTTGATTTCATTGATTCGTTTGAAATGTTTTCTTTCCTCCCATTGGTTATTTTGTTTTTAAAATATCCTTTTATTGCATTGGTCCTTTTAAATCGTTTTCTGTGATACCATTGGTCCATTTATTTGTATTTTGACAGTTGTGGAATTTTTATTTTGTTATAATAGTTTTCACGACAGGATTAAGAGTTTTGTTTTTTTGACCATTTTCGTTTTCATTATTATTTTACGTGAAAATTCTGACGTTATCAGGTATTATTTCTTACTTTTTTTCTTTTGTAAATCTTTTTATTTTTCAACATGCTCACTGTATTTAGTGTAATTGATACTGATAAGTTCACTGATAAGTTTCAGGGTATTCTTACCATTCCTAGCTTAGTTTCTCTGCTGGTTCACAAATGTGTTTTGATATGTGATTAAGCTTACTACTCTTTGTGAAATTTTTTTTAAATATACTTTTTAAAACGTTCTGAAATGTGCTTAAAAAGTGTGTTGTAAAGAAGAAAAAAATTGTGACAGGAAAAGAGTTAAGAAATAATTCTTTCCTTGGCGACTTTAGAAGTGCGCCAAAAAAAAAATCGCCAAGCCGTTGCCATCAGTCATAAACGTAGAGTGTAGCTGTACCCATTTTACATCCATATCTTGATACCATTGCTTGATAGAGACTGCAACATGACATGGAGCGCTGTCGTCCTGGAATTAACATTCGCCCATTCCATAAAATTGCCAGAGCATAGGGAATACCTGATTATCCAAAATGTTCATGTAGTCGTCGGCATTCAATTTACCAGGAAGAACATGCAAAGGTCTCCGGCCATACCACGAAAAACACCCCCATACAAGTAGTCGGATTTGAAGCAAATCCGCTGGCGTCTGGTTCCTTGTTGTAGGGTGGTGTATATTATCTAAACTCAATTCACAACTATTTGTCATCAAGAGATAGTGATCTAAATATAATCACACTGTATGGCACTGTTATAATAAAATAACACGACAGTTTTACTAGTGCTAAATATGCTTTCCTTAACTGTGGGGACATAAACGCGTGTCTTCCGGAACTTACTTTTCGCGAGTGGTTGACATATCCATTTAAACTGTTGGAATGATCGATTTGAAATTTTTACAGCACGTTGAAGAAACCTCCTTTTAGTGTTTAATGATCCAAAAAAGTGATATGTTATATGTATGAAGTTGACAATTCACTATCTTCTCATATATATTTTAAAACATTATTATATGTCCTAATATTCTTTAAATAATAATTTGTTGTGTCCTAGGATTTGAAAAAAATTACACCTCTGTAAATATTTCCTGATAAGAATTCGATCTTAAGTTTTAACTATCGCCGTAATAAATATTCCCCCTTTGTTTTTACCTTCAGCATCTACTTATAAATCTCTCTATATTAATAAAACAGTTACCGCCGCCGTAGGATTGAAAACTGTGTTGTTTAGCTCGATTCTTAAACAATTTCCCGATAAAGTACTGATCGGAAAAAAACGAAACTAGCATGATTTGTTCTTCATCGTATTCCCTGGACAATTATTAAGATTTTTTTCCGATGCGGCTATTAGTATAGGTTTTATTAAGTGTCAAAATCGAAGAAGCGAAATTTCTTCCGCGAGTGAGCAAAACACATAAAAATTTTCAGTCTTCAGCCGTGAGTTTTTTTTTAAAGAGTACCTCTCAACGTAAATTTTTGCAGCTTGTCGAGTTTCTTTTGAAATTTCAATTTGGTTCTTGATAATATTTTTTTGAAGTTCGGGAAAAATCGGGACATTTTGTTACTTTTTTTTAAAACTGCCGCATCTATATCTTATTACTATTAGTTTTTAATTTTTAAAATAGCGCAGTATACCTCAGAATGTACTCTTTCTTACGGTAACATTATTTTTTAAATTGGTTCATAAATAAATTCGATGCAAACAAAAGTTGGTGACACAAATTTCGTATTTTTTATTTCGCGGAGCAAATTTGCGGAGCTTATCAGGGTTGTATTTTTGACTATAGGGTTTGCCAGATATCAAATTTATCGTAGCAACAATTGCCATAAAAACGATTTCTTTTTTATTTGGCGAGGAAAAAGGCTCGCCTTTTACCCTCTGTTCTCAGACGGTTTACCGAGAAAGTACAAAGTGCACATCATAAAGTTTGGAGATTTATAGGGTTTACTTAAAATTGTACAGGGAACAAGATGCAGAAAATTATTTTACTCATGCGGCTATTAGTTTAGGGTGCATTAAGTGTTAAAGTAAAAAAAAAAGTGAAATCACTTGCGTAAGAGGTATTGGTTTGCGATGCAAACCAAACGGGATTGCGTAGCAATCTCCGGGGGTCGGTGAGCGTAAGCGAGCAGGGTACGAAGCCCTTTCTGTGACGTCATGGACCGTAAAGTGAAATCAGGATAATACAAATTATTCAGATTGTTTCACTCTGCGAAAGGAATGTTGGTTTGCGAAGCAAACCAAATGCCATATGTAAAAGGAGTGTTGGTTTGCGATCCAAACCAAATGGGTTTGCGAGCGGAAGCGAGCAGGGGCGGACCCCCCTACTGTCTTAAAACTTAAAGAAACAAGTTCTTCATCATAAAATGTTATTTCTTTAGGACTTAATGTTTAATGACTTCGGAGAAGATATTCTGTTACTCTTAAAGAAATGCGATAATAATATGAAGATTAAGTGTTCATAGACATATGTAAAATAAGGCTTAAAAAATGAAAAAAAATGGAAGGATTATTAAAATACTTCTTTTGAGTACAACGATTTTTTCACGGAAAATGCAGGATTAAAAATTACAGTATAGTTCAGATGTAAGTATTAAAATAAAAAATATTGTAAAATATGTAAGATTAAGTTGATTATGTTATATGTGTCTACAGTGCTTAAAGAAACAAGTTCTTCATCATAAAATGTTATTTCTTTAGGACTTAATGTTTAATGACTTCGGAGAAGATATTCTGTTACTTTTAAAGAAATGCGATAATAATATGAAGATTAAGTGTTCATAGACATATGTAAAATAAGGCTTCAAAAATGAAAAAAATGGAAGGATTATTAAAATACTTCTTTTGAGTACAACGATTTTTTCACGGAAAATGCAGGATTAAAAATTACAGTATAGTTCAGATGTAAGTATTAAAATAAAAAATATTGTAAAATATGTAAGATTAAGTTGATTTAAATCCAATTCCATTATTTGTGTCATTAGAAACATGGCAAGGTACTTAACTTCAACTGGGTTTTATTTGTTAAACATCCATTTGGTGATTTTCTTTTTCTTCTACCAAACATTTGAGTTTGTGCCTTTAAACCCCAACACGCGTAAAAGATTTGTCTACTAGTTTTAAATAAATTTAATACCAAGCTGGCTGAATTTGCAAGATTTTCATGGTTCAACTGTACAAATTTAAAAAACAGTGCAAAAAATGTGAACTAACTTATCTCATATGATTATCATTATATATATACCATTGTTGCATTTTCCATCATTATTACTGGTAGCATTGATAATAGTACATGAAACATATAATTAAATAAATTAGAGATAACGGAATAGGTTGCCTACGAATGTCACTAAAGGAGCTTGAACAATTTCTTAAAAGATAATTAGTTAATGTCTTCATAAAATAAAAACTGTTTATTGTTTTCTTTAATCTAAAATAACTGAAATATAACGTAATTTCTACTCGAGGATAACACCTAAGCAATCATCTAAACGAATTGCGTTTTGAATTAAATTAATATACCATGTAATACCACTGTTTTATATTTGTTGAATGCAGTGTCGTGTAAAAATTAAATAATAGGAACAACATATGTTCGTAATTAAGAATTTATGAGTGGATGGGCAAAATAGGAATGCAGGTAAGTTATATATAAAGTACTTATGTAATACATGTAATGTAAAGTGAATAGCCACATTCATAATCATAATTCATTTGCGGATGGTGAAACTTATTATTATTTAAACAATTTAAATCTTCCAAAGTAGATGAAATATATTAATCTTTATCTGTACTTCGGTAAAATTAACGGTTTATGTAAGGGGCTCTCAAAGTAAAGTCATTGATAAAACAGTTTCATAATGTAAATTTAGATTATTTGCTACAAACAATGTAACACGTTAAAACTTTATGATAAACACACATTAGACTTGTCTTTTGAGAACTTTTTGGGATTATTATCTATTTGTGTGTCGGATTACAAACGCAATATTTGGAACCAACATTGCAAGGTATAAAGTTTTAAGATTTTAACACATAGTCTGCTATTTTTATTAGATTGAGTAATTTTTAAGCGTTCTTAAATTGCATAGAAACAATAGAGGGGGATTTGGTTTATAGTTGATAAAATCTTGAGTCATTGATAAAATGGTTTCAAAACGTAAATTTATATTATTTGTTACAAACAATAGGGGTAAAACTCTATGATAAATGACATGCCTTTTTCAGAACTTATTTGGGATTCTTAACTTTTAGTGAGTCGGATTACAAACATAAAATCAGGAATCAACTCTACAAGATGTACACTTATAAGGTTTTAACAGACAGCAAGCCATTTTCAACCACCGACCTTAAACTGAAATAGACGGAGCATGCGACCGTAGTTTTAAGTTATTTCTTCCATGGACTTGATTTCTTCCAGTTCTTGGTTTGAAGATGTTTCACGTGGTTGTGGGTAAAAACATGAATCCTAAACTATTAATTGGTTAAAGTGTCTATCCACCGTTATTAAAAACACTAGTCTGTGCTTGCATAGCCAATCGGATAAGTCGATTTGTGACTTACCCTTCAGAGATCTTACGACATCGCCTCCGCCCATATGATCCGTCTATTTAATTATAAGGTCGATGTTTTTCAAGTGAAGTAATTTTTTAGCTTTCTTAAATAAGTAGAGAAACTAATGGGAAGAAATTAAAAGTGCTTTGTCACGTAAGTTTAGAACCAGAAAATATCCTACTAACTATTTCTTCAAAAAGACAAAACATCAAGGCAAACAAGACAAACAACAAGGGACACTCAGTTTTTCTTCAGTTTTAGGCTTCCTTTGCACCGCATCTGAACTAACTAAACCATACTAAATGAAAACGCTAGCATCTATTCAATTTATCCAGGAAGATGGAAAAATGTGAGTTTAGAAGTAACTATTGAACTTTGTATGGAGTAATTTTCCCTCAGCAACGAGTGACATAAAATGTTTCTTCACGATCGTAAATTGCAAAGGAAATGTACCATAGTATTTTAAATTCTGTACAAACCTTCGCAGACGTATTCTGGGTTTCTTACATCATAAATAAAAAGCTGAATCCCAATATATAAGTTCAACATCTGAAACATAAATTTCATAACCTTCCAAGAAACGAAACGGAAGTGCTACGGAAGAAAGAGTAGTATCACATACAAGATCGAACAGAGCGAAATAGCGTACTGTAATTGACAGTTATAAACTTCTTTCTATCCTTTGATTCACGAAAATATGTGAAACTCAACATTTCTTTCGAAATACTAGCATTCTAGACAGCACTACGAAGCAAAGTGAAAAGTTTGCCTATTGAAATGAAAAATGTCTCGGAGGAAAGATATATTTGAGAAATATATGTGTTTATTTTTTTTCATAAAACTCCAATCTCTAATATTATAAAAGGAAGTGTTTGTCTGTCTGTTTGTTTTTTTCGCGGTCGTAAAATCATGATGATTCTATGGTACTTACAGCAATGAGATTTGGCACACAGGTAGTCCAAATTTTTTGCAATTTTTAGGTCGCGGCGAAATTTTAAAATTCAATCTAGAAGGTTTTTAAATGAATTTAATTAAATTTTGATGTTATTGTTTTCTTTGGAATGGCAACCGCATAAAGATATGACAGATTCTAAATTTAGTTTTCTCGTTTCCGTTTTTATTTTGAGCATAGGAATAATTTTCCAGTAGAGAATGAAAAAAAGTTTTAACTTTAGTTAAGTAGTTCTTTTTTCTATCTTCTAGACCGTTAAAGTTAGATTAAAAATTTCAACGGATTTGGAATCCGCGGAAAATTTCACTTAAGATCGATACCTAAAAATATGATTTTCTTTTAATAAATAATTTTTTAATTGAATCTATCTTTTATATCTTATAAATTGTGACGTCACGCGAACTTTCTCTTTCAAAAAAAAAAATAATAAAATAAAGATTGCGTTAAAAAAAAAAGAAACAGATTCCATTTCCTATCCCATTCTATTTCCGCTGATAGCAAGAAATAAAAAACATATTGACTGAGACTGTTTTTTTCTCTCGTAAAATCGGAATCGCTAAAGATAGATTAAAAATTTTAACGGATTTGAAATCGGAGGAAAATTTTACAAAAGTTAGAAACCTAAAGGTATTATTTTCTTTAAATAAATAATTTTTAAATTGAATATATATTCAACGGATTTGAAATCTGCTGAAAATTTCACACCAGATTAATACCGGACACCGCCGGGCTAGCCACGCAGTGGCTAGTACAACTATAGAATTTATTTTCTTATAGAGACTTGAATACTTTTGACGTTGCCCTTTGTACAATTATAAACTTTAAAGTATTTTTCAAACGAATGGTTCCGAAAGGGTTGAAATATTAATTATTGTTATTTCCATGCTAAATTAAAGTTTGGTTGCTTGGTTTTTAGGGTAACAGGGCCATATTTCATCCAGTTGTGCCAATTAACTTCAAGTAAATGGAGACACAGAGATGCTTCACAGGAGAAAGAAATACCTGGATAAGATAACTTAGATAATATAAACAGATAAGATATAGGATAATGTGGACATGTGTGAGTTTTATAAGAAACTGAAGCTACGGGTGTTTCGAACCTTCCCATAAAATTTCAAGGAGAGGAAGAGAACACAAAAGTAAACGATATTCACTTAGGAATGTATGAACGCAAATCACTTAGGAATGTATGAACGCAAAATCTCCTTGATGGATGGTGTATTGATTTTTATGGCTCCAAGGCTATATCCGGTAAAGCTGCGGTCAACCTCCTTTGTCTCTGCAATCTATAATTTCAAAGAAAAAATCTAAATTTTAAGAACTAGATATTCAAAGCAGAAGGTGGTGTGAGGTAAACTGAATTTATGTCAACGTATAAAATCTAGAGGCATCTTTCAAGGTCAATATCAGTGATGAATAAAGATATTTTGTTTGTGATATGAATCCATCAACAGGTCTTTTTAATTAGAAAATTGGGGCTAGGATGATAGGATAGTGGGATTAAAGTATATAGGTAGACCAGTTAAATCTGCATCGCACTTGAGTGCCAGCAAAGGATTTTGGCACCCATCTTCACAACAATCTATTCTCATAGTCTTGTGAGCTATTCCAATAGCTATTCCTGCGAGCTATTGCTGCTATTCCTATTCCGACATGGCGAGCTATTCCTGCCCAGTATTACAGAGATCGTGTTGTACAAGTAAATAAGTAACGTGTAATATAAGTAAAAGGAGGGCCTACCCGTTACTTATTAGAATAATAAAGCCCCTTTTCTGAAAAACACGCAGTGCCCGAATAATTTTGTCCATATAGTATATATCTTTCTTTTTCATTGCATTCTACTGTAGGAAGGGCAAACATTTTTCTGATAGTACATCTTCTTATATTATCTTGTATGTGGTGATAAGGAGAATCCATTTCATCCGAAAGTACTTTTTTGATTTTTAAACAGTAGATGCTAGAGTTTTTTCCTCTGGATTTACATTTCTTACATTATATTACAATTACAAAACTCAAGTAAACAAGGTAAACTGGTAAACTCATTCCCACAAAAAACTGTTGCAATGAAGTGCTGGTGAAAATCGAACCTTTAGCGTTATTTTTTTATCTATACGTACTATTAAGCGGATTACTTCACTTAGATGACAGCGAAATAAAATCAAAAGTATAAAATTTGCAACAAGTAAATTTAGAAAATTTACAATTAATAACAGCCGACCAACCGGTATAGTGGTTAAGGTGTTAGCCTCTAGATCGGAAGGTCCCTGGTTCGGGTCCGGGCATGGATGTTTGTAAGCGTATGGTGTAGAGGCGGCTGGTGCACCTTAAATCTGTCGTGGCCGAAAGTCCTCACGTTGGGTTGGCGTGGAAGTTTGGAGAGTGGGGTGCCAGCTCAGGTGTTGCTTCGTCATCTGACCGTGGTTCAAAATTACGAGGTGTTGTCCTCGGATCTTTCCCTTAAAGGACTGATCCCGGACCGTCGTCAATAGCCCATTGTGTTGCTCTAGTACGACGTTAACTTAAATTACCTACCTACCAATTAATAACATCTTATAAACACAAAACAAGATTTACATGGAATAGCACTGACGTATAAATAAAAAGGCTAAAACTCAAGTTTAAAACGTAAAGTTAGAAAATTACTAAGACGTATTAAATTGTAAAATAAAATGTCAAGGGTTGTAGTAAACTATTGGTCCTACTGAGAAATTGGGTTCTTAGTTTATGTTTCTGATTCTTTTTCTTATTCTTAACAAATTGGTAACATTTCTGAGTTAGAAAATATTTCATTACAAAACGATTTTTTTTATTATTATATTAAGCTATTGTATGGCAAATGTTTAGCTCAGTAGCGATTCAGTTTGTAGTTTATTTAAAACAGAAAACAGATAAGAAAAATGATGTTTCTTTTCTTTGGGAAGTTTCAGAATATATAATATTGTGAAATATTATCCGATTCTTAAGCATTTTCAAATTTATTATTTAGAGTATCACGTTTCCTCAATAATCGATTTTTTCGATATAACTTGATTACACAATTCATCATTAATTTGGATTATTAAGCTGATGCACCTGGCACTGAGAGAACAGGCATTAACTCACTTTAGTGGAATAATTTAAAACTGCGCCCAGAAATATAAATCAATAATGAACTACCATAATAATTAGCAGTATGGGAACAATGACTATTTGATCGATTCTGTTAACTGTCGGAAATGATTAAAGTTAATGATGCAACCCTGAGTTGTTAATATTAGCTACCCATTGGTAAGGTGAATACCTTACCTAATTCTAATATTAAAAAAAGTAGTTGGCTATATAAATCGAGTTATACATTTTGCTCAGTGCATTTTCTAACACGTTAGAATTCAGTGTAGAGTTTGCTAGAGAAGTTTGATTAATGGACTGCAATTAATATTTAAGAATTCTGCCCGGATTAACTTTCCTTTACTTATTTTTTATGTACTACTTCATCTCAGTTGATTTTCCTAAATACATAAACGTGAAGCAAACATTTTCAAATAAAGTAATAGCTCATTCGTTTTGGACTATTTTCGCATGGTTTAAGTCCTGTAATTATGGAAAATCAACCCACACTATATATTTAACTAATTTGGTAAATAAAACTTTGGTACTTAAAATTCAATTTATTATTTTCGACATTCACTAATATTTATAATTAAAATTCAATCTATTGCTTTCGAAGTTCACTAATATTTATAATTAAAATTCAATTTATTGCTTTCGAAATTCACTAATATTTACAAGGGTAAGTCAAAAATTACTTACATTTTTTGTTCTACAACTTCATAAAACAAAGATAGGTGGCGGCCGCATGCTCATGCGTTCAGTTAGCGCATCTGTGGTTACGTGTAATGTACTATAACCACGATCGCGTCAGTTGTCTTCTAGCTACAACAGCGTAAGCATGTCAGCTCCGCTATCAGATTGCACTTAAGAGGAGCAACGAGGAGTGATCCGATGTTTGTGGTCAGAGGGTGAGAAAGGTGCTGAAATTCACCGGAGACTTTTGTCACAGTACGGAAAAAGTGCTTTATCTCGTAAAACCATGTTTTTTTGTGAATCGAAATGTTTAAAAGTGGCCGAACGAGCGTAACACAAAAAGAGGGAGCTGGAAAATATTCAAGACCTCGCCATCGACTGGGAAGGTAATGCTAACCCTGTTTTGGGGCGAAAAAGGCCCTATACTGGACGACTACTTGGACAGGTGTACTACCGTAAATTTTGTGAGGTACAGTGATTTGTTGGAAAATAAGATGAAACCAGCAATTCGAAACAAACGTCGTGGTCTACTCTCAAAGAAAGTTTTGTTGTTGCAGGACGATGCACGGTCGCACACGGCCCATAACACTATAGAAACAATCAACAGGTTGGGCTTTGAGACCCTGGAACATCCTCCCTACAGCACAGATCTCGCTCCCTCAGATTTCCATCTCTGTGGGCCGCTCATGGAAGCTTTGAGAGGTCGTCAATTTGCCTCAGGAGACTATATCGAAAAATAATATATCTGTTGCACACCTATCTTTGTTTAATAAAGTTGTAGAATAAAAAGTGTAAACAGTTTTTAACTTACCCTTGTATAATTAAAATTACAAATTTTAAAATTTTTATCTCCCAATTCAGTAAAATATAGCATTGGGTTGCTTTTGAAAATCCCTTTGGTCAAATAATAACCTAGACCAAGTTCAAGACCTTGGCTTTTAAGTCATAGAGTGACTACCAGCTATTAACTCAGGAGCTGTTCCACCGAGATACCGATGTAATCTAAAATATGGAAAGGACTTCTTGAGCTTTCAGACCATGGACAGGTTGGAAAACTCTTAATTCCTCTTTACGAAAGTCATATATCTTGTGTGCCCGCTTCTTGGTTCGGCCAGAGCAGCCTAGTGTAGTCTTGAATATTTAAAATGCAGCGTCAGTCTAGGGTGAAATGTGGCCAGCAAAGCGAAGTTAATTATTTAAATTTTAATACCGTTTATCTTGGGTAAGATTGATAACATTTCTGCAGAACTACGTGGTTTCAGTTTTCTTCTTTAACTTTTACAAGCTTTAAAAGATTAATTAGGATATAAAATAACAATAAAATTTATTCATAATCTTTTCGGTATACTTTATCATAAGTATATAACATTATTGTATACAATCTGCTTGAAATCAAAATATATTATCATTCACCTTCACCAGAATATTAAAACAACAGAAAACAAATAGTGACATTAATTGTAAACACAAAAGTGTTTTAAGTTACTTTATAATATACACGTTGGTGATGGAAGTAAAAGAGTGTCCAACCAACAGACATTCTGGGTAACTTGATGAATGTTATTTCCCAGTTATGCCTGTCTAGCTACGAATCATAGAATAGATACGGGACATATATTTTCTCATCATTTATACATTGTTGGCATTTTTGAGATTGTTGTCTTCGATACTTACGATTGTTGTTTGTGGGGCGCATGTTTGATTTTCGTTCTATTGTCTTACAAAGCAATACGCAGCATCAGGTTTTAACAGGATGAATGAAACTTGTTAGGAAAAACCTTCCTTTTCGCAATTTTACTAAGCCAACATATTTGATTCGTACTTTATGCAAATCTTGTCACGGTTATGCAAATCTTGTCACGTGATCTTTCATACTATTATAAAAGCGGTTGCAATCTGTTGCACCAGTATTCCCGCTTTTTATTCCCACTTTCACTTGTTGGATCACGTACCCGCTTACTTGATCTCTTCGATCAAGTTATTAGATATACTTTTCAATGTAACTATGCGTCGATTGTAATCTTTTAAACTTAACTTAAATTCATTTGTTATCTTTTGAATCAATTCTAGTTTGGATTTTTAAAGACTTCGTAATGTGTACTTTTAGTAACTTAAGTTTATATCAGCCTAATAGGTGATAGTTTATTTTAATTCACTGCGTGGACACTCTAATTGATCTTAAAATTAAATCAAAACTTCTTTCCAAACTCTAAAACGATATCTATTCTCAAATATTCCCCCCCACTGTACTCATGATGGTACGCTACGCTGTAAATGTAAAAGAACTCATAATGAATCATAAAATAACTCTATGATATAATCTCACAGAAGAGCATGCATCAGGTTTTAACAGTATGAATGAAACTTCTTTGCAAACTCTAGAACAAATTAGAAATCACAAGTATTAGGGATATCTACTCTCAAATATCCCCCCCCCACACTATACTGATGATGGTACGCTAAGCTGTAAATGTAAAAGACAACAAGCATGTGAACCTTTTTACTAGCCCCAATTCTATAGTTTTTTTGACAGTGTTAGAATTATTTGCACATTTGCACTCAAAGTTGAGAAACTGACACTAGCAATACACGCCTAATAGCGCACGGATTGTCTGCGTGTCGATTGTAGCTAGTTATTCTCTGTTTTTTCCCTTCAAGTATTCCAGTTTTACCCAAAGCATGCTGCAAACTTATGGTGATTTAGCACTCGTTGGTTGGGGTATCGTTGACGCTATATTCTCACGGTAGATGTATGTCAGTAATTTTAGTATTAGAGAAATTATGCGTGTTATACATACGAAGTCAATGTGTTACACATAAATAGTCAATTTATAATATAAGGTAACGAAAGAAGAAATTGACGGTCGTGATGCTGAATAGTGCTATCTAGCAAATGGCGTTTGTAGATATTCATCTTGGGACACATGTGGCTCGCGCAATTTTTTTCTGCGATCCGCCAGCATAAAATATTTTACCGGACTTCAAACTTTAAGTGTAGAGTCAGTGTAGATTGTTATATTTATAATGCAACACTGGTCAACACAATAACACAACTTATGAACCAGCCGCCAATGGTGCACATGTGGCCCCATATAACTTTACTCTGCGATCATCCATCATCAGATATTTTGGTGGAATCAAAAAATTGTTGGGTGGCATACCTGTGTTCAATAAGCGAAGATTATTGCATTTATAATCCAACACTAGCCAAACCGGTAATGCAATTTATAAGCCTGACGCCTGTTCGGAAACGTTTGACTTTTATCGTGGTGTGATATTTTTATTTATTTCTGTGATCTGGTTACCATAAAATACTTTGCCGGAATCAAAATTTGTAGAATCGGTGTAGATAATTATATTTACAAACCACCACTGGCTAACTCGATAGTAGAACGTACAAAAATGCCGCCCATGGGTCAAATTAATTTTATTTTTGCGATCCGGCTAATTACAATTAGCTATCACAAAGTAAAACATGAAACTGAACAGAAATAATAAAATAAAATGAAATATAGGCCTGAATAAATCAAATTACCATCCTCGATATATCTTGAAACATACAAAACCCGTAATTATTCAATCAATAACACATGTTTTTAAATTTTTAAATTTATTATTTATGTTGATATCGTGGTGTAATCACAAAAATAATGTTTATCAGTTATGAATGATAGTTGTTTAATAGCGCATTTTATGATTATTCGTGTTTCAAGAATCTTGAGAATGAATCTTTATCAACATTTTGGTTTTCAAAATAACTGCAAACAGCAATGCTTCGAAGATTTCGAGTTTTCAATAAAAGAAACGGAAAACACAAAGGGAATACACAAAGATTTTACTTACGTTACATAAATATGCTATCGTATGATACAAATCTGAGTTGCCTTAAAATGTAGCTTATCAACGTTTTAGTAACGTTAGATGTTTAATGTAACTGGCAATAACTCAATTGATATTATGACCGAACTGATATCAAATATCAATTTAGAATTTCTTTTTTCGATATTTATTGACAAAGTGCTAAAATCGTTTTCGATAAAGAAGCCAAGTACAGCAAACATGTTCAGCTGCAAAATCAATACCGTTATCTACATTTAGCTTGGCAGGCAAATATGGATATAATATATTAGTGATTTAAAAATAAAGCTAATTCATCAAAATATTAGACAAAGTATGCATCCATATTTAACTAAATAAAAAAAAAAGGAAACAAAAACTGTTTATGAAGATTCAACGTTTTATTCGTATTTGGAACTAAAAAAGGGTTTTTATTTTTTCTATGGCTAATATATTTATGTATATAGGACTTTTCTCTTAATAGCTGTCGATGTGCTACATAGTATAACAATAAAGTTTGCTACAGATTATTTATTTATAGAAATACTTATTTAAAATTAAACAAAATTAATAACATTTTCTTTGAAATCCATTATTCTAAAAGCAAGTCCAAAACTGATTAAAGCTTATAAAGCAGAATAATTACCTTTCGATTCAAAGAAAAAAATGTATTTCAAGAAAATATGCGAGAAAGAATATTTTCGTAAAGTTATGAAGCAGACGAGTTTTTTCTTTGTTTACTCCGAGAAGTTTTTTACTCGTATGAAGCATTATTTTATATGTTGTTTTATATTTATATTTTTCTTCCTCTTACGGTATACATAAATAATGATTTTCTTCATTGTACTTCAATGTTAGTAATTTCCGGTATAAATTCTACATTTTTTTCCAGTTTAAAATGCAAGAATTATTATGGTTCCCTTAATTAAAAATTGAAAAATCAAGAAGATTAAAAAACAGTACACGAAGAAAGAAAATGTTAATTTAAGAAATAGTCTTCCCTTTTTGGTAGGTAAGTAAATGCAAATTACATACCAGCTACTTGGCATTTTTGTGGTTGCCAGCAGCATGTTATCACAACGTTGTTATAAACTGTGGTTGTAAATTTTTTGGTTTCATTAATAGAGTTAGAATGAAGGTAGACTAAGCAAGGACGGCCAAATTCTTCATTTTTTCATAGAATGTCTGAGATGTTTTTGCAATTATGTATCAAAACCTTCTTAGAAATTAAACTTTGCTCTTCTGATTACAGTTCACTGCACTTATAAGTAAACAGATGTAAAATAAATGAAAATGTTACTCGGAATTAATGTAATAACAAACACCAAAACATCACTTTATTCTTGAACCTTTAAATTATATCCATAAATATTTTCATAAATATATACATTAATGATATTCCTCTACTTTGACGCCGACCAACCGGTGTGGGGGTTAAGGTGTTAACCTCTAGATCGGAAGGATCCTGGATAGAATACGGGTCAGTGTATGTATGTTTGTAAGCGCATGGTATAGAGGCAGCTAGTGCACCTTCAATCTGTAGTGGCCGAAAGTCCTCACGTTGGGTTGGGGTGGAATTTTGGAAAGTGGGATACCAGCTCAGGTATTGCCTTGACTGTGGTTAAAAATTCCGTGGTGTTGTCCTTGGATATTTCTTTTAGTGGATTGATCCTGCACCGTCGTCAATAAGCAAGTCGTGTTGCTCTAGTAGGACTTTAATTAAAAATTACCAAAAATTACCTCTACTTTGACAACCATGCACATATCTCTTGATAAGTACCAAAAGTTTACTGAAAGCGTGAAAAAAATGCTGGTTTTGAATTAATCGTAATATGTGTGGATGGAAATTTTTAATATTGGTCTTCAAAAAGTGATATCAAAGTAACAAAAATTTAGTTATAGAGAATGAAAAATGATACTACTAAAAATCTGATTACGTATTACTTTATTTAAAAAAATTCGTTGCGTAAAAGAACACTTGCAATTCCTTTCGGCTAGAAAGGTTATAGGAGTTAAATTTAACCATGTTGAATTTATCCTTTTAAAAAGGTATAAGGAGTTAAAATCATTTTGTATATAATTTTCTTGTGTTAAAGGTAATGCGATTTTAATCAACACGAGTCATTTATTGTATCCTCTATAGCTTATAATAAAGAAAAATTTTTTCATTACTTTGTTATTTCTTGATTAATTTTTTGTGTTTATTTTTAAATACATGAATTTAATATGTGTTAACATTTTTATAAGCTGTACCAAACGGTTGCTTTTATAGTTTGGTAAATACAATTAAGATCATGCGTATGTAGAGGCTTAATTGTTTTTATTTTAATTTTTTTTTCATAAATGGGGTTGCCATGGTTTTATGGGCTTACCCACTGTGCCAGCAATCGCTGGGTACTAGATGCAGGACAGGTTCGATTTCTCCTTGGGTGTATTTCTTTCTTGTAGAAATAAAATAAAATTTCGTCTGTGTGAATATGTCCATTTATTTGTCGTTGTCGGATGCTTAACCAAATATAGCTCTGGCGCTGTAAAAACCCAACTAAATATGTGAGTCCTAAATAAAACATAACTGCCATGTTCTAGCCATTATGAAAACAGTATTGATGATTAACGAATATAATAAGCGACAGTTCACCACCTCGCTCTAGTTCATTTATTGATTTCAATCCAAACTGACATTTTTGTAGAGTAACTCTTTTGTAAATAATAAACAGTTGAATTAAAAGATCTTGCAAGAATTCAAATAATATTATAGATGAAGAGAAATGGGCTATTTTTTAACAAAATACCGTTGTTGTGATAGTTGTTTTCGAAAATATTAAAATGGATATCAAATATACTGTCTAAACTTTAAGTCACAATCGTGGTTTGTGGTCGAACATTGGTGTAATCAAAGTTCAATATGTCTCAAGAGTGTTCCTTGTGTGCAAATATTCTCTCAGAATTATCCACGGTTATTCGAGGTGAATGTATTGAAGTGGGCTGAGCTTTAAGAAAATCATTACTTCTCTCACAATACCCCGTCGTGTTGTGTTTGCATGTACTTATATCCATCCTCAGATTACGTTCCATGTATATTTATGAACTCCGCCAAGACCGCTGTATAGTAAGTTTACAGATTGCAGTTTCATGTAGAATTCATTTTCAGTCTAGTAAGCTTAATGTTATAATAAACCATTTTATCTGTTTGGTATCATAATATTGTTATCACAATCATCTCTCTCATATGTCCTTCCATTACATCATTTTATCACTATGCTCTTGGTCGTGATAAATAGTTTAATAATTATGACTGCTTATGCTTGTATTCTATATTCCCACAGAAATAATTTAAAATTCGAAGGTAGAAAATAAAGGGTTATTTGAAAAAGAGAAACACTGCAAATAGCAAAGTGCAATATCATAAAAAGTGGTATGGAATGATAAATAAATGATAACCAAAGTTACCAATGTTGTATCAGTGGCAGTTAAATATAGCTGGTGATAGAATTTCTGTGTCGGGACATAGTTCCTGTGCCTATTGCAATCATACATTATTAAACCAATTGGGCGAAATTTTCGTCGCGATTTCACCTATTCGTGAATACAAATTAAAAAAAAAAAAGAATTCCGAATTCACATTTGACAGTTAATTTTATAATACCAATAAGATTAAACACCAAATCGTGCCAAAACGGCTAGTAAAGAAATTTATGTGAAAAAAACAATGTGATTAACATGTATCGTACGTGAACATTTAGTAGCGAAAATAACATATTAATTTTACATCTGTTTGGTTTATTAATATTAAAAATTACTTTCATAGAATAAACAACGCATTAGGTTTCACATTTGTTAAAAAAATCTTCTATAGAATTCTACGATGATATTCAACCAAAAAATACTTTCATAGAATAAGCAACGTTTTATAGGTTTAGGATTTGTAAAAATTTTTTTTTTTAGAATTCTATGATGCTTATTGTACAAAACAATTTAATAATTAAAAAAATAGATGTGGAGAAATATCACCAGCTACCAAAGTCTAATTCGCTTTTAGACTTGGAAATTTCTTTTTTTCTTTCATTTATTTATCGTCTGCACAATTCCGTACCTAAGAATATTACATTCATAGCAAGGTTCTTAAACTT
This sequence comes from Metellina segmentata, assembly GCA_947359465.1. Lineage (NCBI taxonomy): Eukaryota > Metazoa > Arthropoda > Arachnida > Araneae > Tetragnathidae > Metellina > Metellina segmentata. The sequence continues at coordinate 57,985,902 of OX375881.1, forward strand.
AAAATAACTACACTAAAAGAATATGAAATTGGTGATTGAATCCTTTGTTTTAAGATTACTTTGAATTTAAGACACACTTTTGATTTTACTGAATGTCTCCTTAGAGGCAAAGTTTACAGAAATAACAGAAATAATCGCCAGAAAAAGGCTTAAGTAACTATTTGACATGAAAACATTTAGATACGGAAATAAAGTTAGGAAATGTTGCGGAAATGCGCAACTGGGAATGACTGAAATATGTCATACGACAAATTCGAAACGTACATTTCCGTTAAATAATGACATTTTTGCAACAATTATCTAAACCAATTTTTCTCTTAAAAGTATACTAGAGAACTTTCTACAAAAACTATACCAATGATGTTAATGCTTATCTCCTGGTCTAGAAATCCCAGGCCATGTCAAAAGGAAAGGAAATATGGAAAATCGGAAGTTGTACGGACAGTGTTCTTTTTTAGAAGGTAATAAGAGATATAGAAGATAGAAATCAGCGTAGAAAATAAAATAAAAACGAAAAAATATAGGTTTAGCGTAAAAAAAATTCCTAAACACCTATGCACAAAGGAATGGGATGGAGGGGAAGACGTTCAGAAACTGTGGTGACATCACTGAGATGTGAAGTAAGTGAAAATCTCCAGTAAAAGTAAACGAAATGTTGTTATACATCTTACGTATGATTTTATTCCATTCCAAAGTATGAAATCCATTTATTAAATATGCTACATTCATTATAAACAGGTATAAATACTTATGAACTGTTAGTAACGATACTGTAATCAATAGAAATAAGAAATCAAAGGTTCACCACAGATGTTTCTGCTAGAAAGAGGAATTAATAATTTTGAGTAGTTCGAAGAAAAGCTGAGGCTTAAAGTTTAACATAAACGAAATACCAATCAAAACTAACAGAAAATGACTAGTAACGGAATTCCCGCTTAAAGCCAAGCATTCGTCCGTTTTATTTCCCGAAACTTATTTCTTAGAGCACACTCAGTTTCGCGGACAGGAAGATAGATCCACGCGGAAATACAGGAAGCGGAAGTTCCCATCCGCTGTCACCAAGCTGTTTTCTGGTGCCTAATTCCATGTTTCCGCGTTGTCAAAAGTTTCTTTGCACCTTAATTAACATAAAGGCGAGAATATCTCTCAAGTGGTAAAGGATGAAGCGAAGGGTTAATTGAAGGTCTGCTGAAACTTTGCGTAGCCGCTGGCAAACACTACTTTGTAGAAGAGAACGAATTTCCAAAGCTGCTGTCCTTTGATGACAGCCGTTTTACACTTTAGGTGCTAATTACGCTTCGTACCAGTGTTGAAACTTGCATTTCAAGGCAATTCAGTCACACAGTAAATGTTGTTTAGGTATAGAATTTGTATTTAATTTTACCTTGTTTAAATAAGTCGAGGTCTTGGTGTAATTAGCCCTCATGCAGAAAGAAATTATAGTTGACTAACAAAGTAAATAAAACTATTTATATGTTTTTACTATAAAAAAGAAGTATTTTGCTTGTTACTTTGAAGGTGACAGTAGGCTTTCCCAATCAACAAAAGCGATCGAAAAATTGATTTTGAATTTTAGTGTTAAAATGTATACTAAATTATATGGATAAGAAAAGGAAATTTCTAGAAAATGGTCATTTTTGACGAAATTGTATAAACAACATTAAAGCCATAATAAAAACGTATATTCATTCTTCTGAAGTCAAAATGTTCCGTGCGCTTCTGTTTTTAGCTGATTTACTAGAATATTTTTGGGGTAATCCTCGAAATTTATTACTTATGTGCAAATTCAAAATTTGTCAATTTTCAAATTTGAAATTGCGGTTTAAACAGCTGTTTAACCTTCGAACTCGTGAAATTTTTTGCTTTAGTACAAAATCTCTTTTTGCATTACAATTGAGCGATAATCTTCCTTAATGGAGTTAATTTGAGTCACGTGCATACAAACTATTATCTAAATTTAAATTTCGGCAATACATAAGAAATTAATGCACATGAGACGATCCTCATTTGTCTATATATATAAAATTCAAATACCACTCACTGACTGACTGACTCATCACTGTATCTCAAGAACTACAAGTCCTAGGAAGCTGAAATTTTGCAGGGTGTTTCTTCTTATACCGTAGGGGTGCACTAAGAAAGGATTTTGAAAAATTCGAATCCTAAGCGGCCTAAAATTGGCCTAAGCCAAAAGCAATTTGAAATAGCCATAGAAATAACATTGAGTATAAAACGATTGCTATACGCATCTCAGATTGCTTTACCAGTGTTAATCAAAAACCAATTTTCTTTTTAAAAAATTCAATTATAATGTTTATGTTTGAACTGAATTTTTATTTCTTCCCATGATGAAAATAATATTTATAAATATTTGATTGATGAAGAAGAATATTTAGAACATTTAATTTCATATTTACTTAAATTTTATAATGGAGCACGAAAAGCCCAAACGATAAACTCATTGTTCATAAAAGCGTAATTTTGCTACTCGGTATCTGGCAACCTCAGAATTAATGTTTAATTTTTTAATTTGATTTATAATTCTTTTTTGGGGTATTTGAGTTGAAAACGAGATGGTTGCGATCATATTTGAGTATTCCCAAGTATTATAAATATGTATTATTTTTTGCTTATAAAACATTATTGTTTTTATCAATATTGTTCAAGTTTTTTGTCCAATTGTTTTACTTCAGAATGTATTCAGGAAATCGAAATTCAACACGCTAGAATAGATATTTTTTATTCAGAAATCTGCCTGTTTTAAGGATCGGAATTTTGTTTCTGTTTGCATTATGGTGTTCCGGTATATTACCTATTCCAGAAATATTATTTAGGAGTTGGATTTTATTTATGTATTACTTGCAAAATATTACTAGACATGGATACTTTCGTGGTGGTATATGTATATTTCCATAACTTTCTTTAAATCTTTGGTTGAATACGTAATAGTGTTTAGATAAAAATAATAAATCAAATTTACAATTCAAAATATTTCTTAAGTAGTCATACTTAGTTGTTCAAAATATATTTCAAAATTTTGATATAGCTTTTCATTGAAAGACGATTAAAATAAATTAAATTTCATTTGATTTTCGTGTTTCATGGGTGTCATTGTAAGTTGTACTCCATAGTTAAGTAATTACATATATCACTCTAAATAGATACGTGCTTTCCATTTAGAAACCATATTTCTGATCTTAAAAAGTACCATAAGGGTTCAATTTAAAACGATGTGCGTTGGAGAAAAGGAAATTTTTAACAAGACTTTGTTGATCTTGAAATAATATCACACTAAGTAATTTTGAAAAATCGAAATTTTATGTCTTAAAAGGGAGAAAGCCGAGGTTGCTTACTCTATTTAAGCTGCTCTTACGCAACTTAGATGCATGTGAATCGTTCGTTGAAAGTGATTTTCTTTTTGTAAAAGCGCTGTAAAATCAACCTTCTGTTTATTAAAAAATTTTTATCGATTGGTTTAATTTGTCTACTCTGATGACACGTATATAACAAAAGCTCTGTTATTCCACATGCCACTTAATGGAATTTTCTGGAAAAAGTGCCGTTTGCTTCAAATTAAATTAGTCACAAATGCCGTAAATTTTTAGCCCCCTTGAACAAATAGAACGCGGGTTAATATTTAGCCTATCATATCCGCAGGGTTCTAAAATATAAGTGTACCAAATGTGTGGATTGGTCAAAAGGTGGATTAGTGTAGAAAACAGACAACGTCAACTCTGCTTTATATATCTAACAAAAATTCCGTTATTCCACCTGCCGCTGAGTGGAATTTGCAAGAAAAATTGCGTTTGCTTCAAACTAAATTAGTTACGAATGTTGTAACAATTTAACTTACCATCTTCTCATATTGATGATGAAATTCAAAAATATCGCATACTAGGCGAAAGAATGGTACAATGAAAACATATTCATAGAAAAACTAAGTGCAAGACTATCCACCGAAAATTCGCCAGTTTTACTGAAATTGAATGCACGGGAATATTCGTTGTCACTCGAAAACTTAAAATCAACTTCAGCAGTAGTGTGACGAATATGAAATGGATTATATGGTTAGATACAACATTTCTGCATATTTGCGTCCGAAGTAAATTGTAAGCAATGGAGAAGTTAAATTGGTATTAAATTTTTTTCCCCGTACACTTAAATAAGATTTTTTTATGAAAAATAATCGAGGATGACTTTTTAATCAACATATTATTAATTCAACCCGAGCAAAGCCGGGTCTTTCTGCTAGTTTACTTATAAAAATTTTACCACATTTTCTGTACTAACTTTGTATTTTATGAACAACTTCATATTTATGCTTTTTAGCAGTAAAAAAATTTCTCTATTTTCATCTCAATTGAATTTATGCAAATAGTATACACTATATGGACAAAAATATTTGGACTGCACATATTTTTCAGTAAAGTGCTTTAATATATATATATATATATATATATATATATATATATATATATGAAAAATAATTTTTTGGAATATCAAGTTTTGTAAACAACGCATTGACGCAGCATTGATGCGAGCGAAGCGAGAAAGGTCCGCGCAGCGAACCAATGAGGATTGTGAAGCAATCCTCCAAGGGGGTTGGCGAGAGTTAAGCGAGCAGGGGGCGGTCCCTCTAGTTAAATTTAACAGGGGTAGGTGATCTCCTTTTGCTTGTAATACAGCTGAAACATGTCGATGCACTCTTTCCATAAGTTTTCTGTACATCTGGACAGGAATAGCTCGCAATGCCTCTTGCAAGGCTATGAGAAGAGATTGTTGTGAAGATGGACGTGCGTGAAGTTGTCGTACTCATTGCACCAGTTTGTCCCAGAAGTTCTCGATCGGATCTCAGATCGTGGCTCTGAACAGGACAATCAAGCTAATTCTCTTAATTTTAAGGAAACGTCCAATTGTGAGCTGGGACGAACACCTTATGCTGGAGCGGGGACCGTGCAGGCTGTCGGGGGACTCCGACCACGTCTCAGATAACCTGGCGCACCTAGCGCGTCTCCCATATGCCTAGTTCTTCTTTCGTTTTCTCATTCGGGGTTTTCCCTGCCAATCCGGTGAGGGTTTTAAGTAACTCGGTATGGAGGGGTCTGCTCCCACTCAGACAGATAGCACACATTTTGCAGTATGACATTAACCTCGATGCTGTTGGAAGATACAACCATCAACGACGTAGTATTGCCATAATGTAGGCAAGACCGAACTATCCAGAACGTTGAGGTACAGGTCAGCGATCATGGTACCAGATACATAAAGCAATGGGCCGAGTTCTAACCAGGAAGAACAACCCCACACTAAGATAGATCCTCCTCCGAATTTCTGCGGTATCCAAATACTTTTTGTCCATATAGTGAATATTTCGTTGTAATATGCAAAGGTGGCTGAGTGTATTGAAATATTTTTAGGGTATGAAATAATTTAAGTTGTAAAGCAAAATGTTTTGTTACGTGTCTATGGTAGGTATATTAAACTGTACAACAAAGCAATAAAGCATGATGGGAAAGTAGGGTATTTTATGTTTTGACTTAAACAGAATACGTTCCCCTTATCTCACAGTCTTTCTGATATCCATGTATACCCGATATCCATGTGGCCAATATGTCTTACCATCCCCTTTTACCTTTCAACTGAAACCCTCTCATTAACCTCGTCTTGTAATGGATCCTCTTCCTTTCAAATCGCCTGTATCAGATAAAATTATTCCTTCGTTAAGACAACATTCTACCAATAAACTTTCCGGATAGATCCCATGGTCTAATAATCATTTTTTTAATCCTTATTCCTTCATCGAGTTCATTTTAAACTTTTAAGTTTTCACGAGCCAATCAGAATAAAAAGCTCCCAGATCCATCCCAAGCATATATGTGTATCAATAATTTGTTTACGTGTATGCACAGCAAACACAGAAGTACGGATATTTTCTTTCCTTACATTTTCTTGAAATTTAACTACGACTTCAATACCCAAGAAAATAATTATTTATACATTATTTATTTAGGTAAGCGCTATTTTATTTTCCCTCTTTACGCGGAATCCGAATTTCACTTAAAAGATTTGTTTAAGTTAACTTTCCATTTGACTTTTAATCCTTTAACTGAAGTTTATATTAGAATAAGTAGTTATATTCCACAGACGAAAAAGGCAAAAGCTACGTTGATCCTACTAGAATGTTATTTTACAGCGTAGTACTGATAAAATGGCTTATATATACGCTTTCTTAACGCATTCCGTTCATTACAGTGCATTCAAATAAAATGAAACATTTTTTCTCGAGTCCTTCCACAGTGGGTGTTTTTAATTTAACTTTTTATTTGTTCATCGTGTTCCAAGACGAATAAAGATCGTCTGAGCATTTTAAGCAAAGTAAATTGTCCGAGAGCCGATGACGAATTTTGGGAAGGTACTTTAGGCACTATGAAATTATAAAATAGTAGAAATTCAATGTTAGTTGAATAGGGAATCGAGGGTCGGGAACGCCGTTTGCGGTTATTTCGCTACTGCGCAGCATAGATATTTGCAAAAAATTCATCCCACCGAGTATCCTTTAGGCACTTAGAAATTTTTTTAATCTCTTATTTTAGCACTTATAGAATACAGAAATAAGAATCCCAGACTGTTTAGACGGTTTTAAAGTACAGCTCGACTGCCCTGAATTTGTATTATAATCTACGCAAAATATATTCTTTAGGCACTCTGAAATTTTTATAGTATGTTTATTAATTACTGTTGAAAATATGTGCAAAAATCCAGACGAATACGGCGGATTTAAATAATAACCCGACGCAAATAAAAATTTTACATAAGTATCGGTAGCTGCCGGGGAACTGGCTACCCTAGAAGGCAGTGCCTTGGCTCGCCGGTCTGCGATTGATTGCGAAGGAACCACGTGACTCGAGTTTGATGGGCAGCTGGAGCTACTTACCAAGCATTTTGGAGGAGTTTATTATTTTTTTTCACACAAATGTGACTACGCTGAAAATTATTTTGAGCTCATTGTAATACTGTTTTTAGAGGTTTTTTAAATACGGTTTTGTTATTAACATTTTAAGTATTAACATACGGACATGTGTATTTAACTATGTATATATACATAGCAATAATAATTAATTATTATAGTGATTATAATTGTTTTTAGTAACTACGTATTTTATAGTTTATATAAAATTATATTTTTATAGGTTGTATATCATTAATGTACAATGGAACCAAAAACTTCGAGTTGTGTAACTTGTAAAAAAAAAAAAAAAAAAAAAAACAATAATCTACTATGATAAAAGGTGTCTGTATGTGAGTGGACTGTTCTGACGAATCTATGGCACTTACAATTATGAGACTCGGCACACAAGCAGTCCGAATTTTTTGAAATTTTTCTATATATCGCGCTCAAATTTTTTAATTCAATCTTGAACATTTTTAAATGAATTTATTAGTTTTTTTCACCGTCCTTTTTTCTGTTCCGGAGAAAGAAGAAAGACCACGATTTTGATAATTTCGAAATACTCACTGACGTCAGCATTTGGAACCATTTATTTCACCTTCCATTTTTCTTTTGCTCCTAAATGTGACGTCACTCGTACCTCGGAAAATAGACGGAAGTGCCAAGTTTTCCGATTCTAGCGTGTTTTGTCAAATGTGCACACAAGTAATGGTAATTTTAATTAATGTCGTACTAGAGCACCACAACGGGGTATTGACGACGGTCCGGGAACAGTCCCTTAAGGGAGAGATCCGAGGACAACACCTCGTAATTTTGAACCACGGTCAGATGACGAAGAAACACCTTTGATGGACCACTCTCCAAACTTCCAAACCAACTCAACGTGAGGACTTTCGGACACGACAAATTTAAGGTGCACCAGCCGCCTCTACACCATACGCGAGTTCTGTGTAATTTTCACATTATGCAGCTCTACAGCTGAAATCAATCATACTTAAGCTAAGCAACAAATTTGACGTATGAATTCAGTAGCGGTTGATATTGTTTTTATTCGTTTGTTGCCTTTCGCCAATATACAAATGATGCCGATTTCACTTAGTCTACTTGATAAATTGAATCCATCAAAACTCATCGAGTCCGATATTAACAATACAAATTGAGAAAGAGTCTACCGCTTTGGAGAAATGAAAGAGATGTTTGCCTTTTCTATCCATCTTTAAAAGCTAATAGTTTCCTTGTGTGGAGCGTGGAAGGATAGATAGACAGATCGTTAAGTACTTGACTGCACAGTTAGACGAAATTGGGTGAGGTATTAGGTTTCAATGACCGTGATCTCCTTTGGCGACATTACAAGGAGCGTTTCTAATTTTGCTTTTGGTACTTGAAAGGACAAAGGGAGATTCAATCTTGTTAGCAAAGCTCAGCTATTAAGAAACACCAAGTGTCTTAAAGTTCTGATCTAATGACGCCCCAAAACGAAAATTTTCTTGATTTCTGCATTGATAGTTTCTGTTGGAAAATCCTGATTATGTGGTCAATAGACATACCTACCAAGAGCACAAGAAAGAATTCGGGACTTTTAGCATAATATTGTAAGAGTTCTCTAGGTGTTTAATTTACTAATAGCGGACGGTAGGTAGGTATTTTAAATAACGTCTTACTGCAGTAACACAACGGGCTATTGACGGCGTACCGGGATCAATCCCAACTGGAAAGATCGAAGGACAACACCACGTAATTTTGAACCACGGTCAGATGACGAGGCAACTCCTGAGCTGGCACTTCACTGTAAGAGGACGGAAAAAATATTTTTTGAAGTTTTCAGGAAGGAAATTATTTAAAGGACGCCAATTTTGAAATTTTGATTCCGCGGATATAACTAGAGCGATTCTAATAAATTTCAAGGTATAGATGTTGTACCGGCCGTAGTCTAAATGTTTTCTTGGCGCAATTCTAATAGCTTTCAAGGTTCAACTTCTGTACTGACTGATATATATATATATATATATATATATATATATATATATATATATATATATATATATATATATATATATATATATATATATATATATATATATATATATTGTGATTGTAATAAATTTGATTTCTAATTTGAATAGTATGGATTTATTCTGTTTGCAACATACGAACGCCAACAGATACCTTTTTTCTGCTACAATTTCTAAACATGTATGCTACTACTGCTCCTATTTCTTTAATATATTTATAATATTAAATATATTTATAACAATAAATATATTTATAATAATAAATATATTTATAATAATAAATATATTTATAATAATAAATATATTTATAATAATAAATATATTTATAATAATAAATATATTAGTTATCATTTCACAGATCACTGCATATGGTCTTTGCTGTGAAAGGCAAAAGACATAATTTCAACATGAAGTTTTAAAATACGACTGAGAAATATTTTATTATTATAACGAATTATTTAGCTTCAGTTATCAGTTCATGTCAAACAAAATCATGTCGTTCAGAATTAAGTTTATCACGTCCCCACATAATGAAATAACAGTAATTAAAAGTTTACGAAAGCCCTGAAGCTTCCGTGAAGAAAACCTTCCTAATTATTTTAAATGAATTAGAAAATTTTGCAATTTTTTTAAAGTTTTTCGGATTTATGCGAAAGGTAATTTCGTGTTATATATAATCAAAAACACGTCGTCTTGTTCAACGAATGAAGATACTGACTTCCTGAAAGTCATTTCTGAAAAACTTTAAAACCTAATCAATTTTGATTTAATGTTTTTCTTTTTGTTTAATGCCGAGAGTTTGAGGTAGAATTTCGTAGAAAGTATTGGAAATCTGAATTAATATTCATTATGTGTTTAATGGTTCTGAAGATAAGGCTTTCGATTAGGATGCGAAATTTCCTAATTACAGTGGGTACCTTTCTAGATAGTAGAATTACCGGATTTTTAGATTTTATACTGGAAGAAATGCCATCATTAAATTCAGTAAAAAAATTACTTACAGAATAATACAAAAGTAAAAAATTAACTTTTTGCTTTTCTGAACAAATTAGATATATTCTGCATTCATACATAGCTTTAAATTAAAATTTCCTTGAGATTTAAAATAAAATTTTGCAGAAAGGTTTACTCTTCCTCTAATATGAAGGATAATTATCTTTGAGGCTGTAAATTTTAATATTGATTTAAGTAATTACAGTTCGGATGAAAAATACTATCGTATTAATGATTTCTTCTGTCTGATCTTTCTGCAATAAAACTGCTTTCACAGTTAACCTATAGGTTATGAAAATAGTATAACCTATACGTTAATAACATAAGGGAATATGGGGTGTCTCAATATAATTCGAAATCGAACATCTCAATTTCTCTTCGTTCAGTCATTTTAGGTATCCGAACACTTTTAAGACCTTTTTTTTTAATGTGGTATAGAAACATTTTAATGATATTTTTATGTTACTGTTATTAAACAACATTACATTGGGCTATAGATATTTAAAATATATATAAATAATTTTGTAAAAATGATAATTCTGTATAAAAATTTCAAGAAATTTGTTAAAAACTTCAAATTTGTGCTGAATGAAAATATATTCATCCAATTTGAAACGGTGCTACCAAAATAAACTACATGCATTTTTCTAGGATTAGAATCAAAAGGATATGTAAATAAACACAAGTTTTCCAAGCAATCGAAAAATGAATACAATATTTTTGATAGCTTTAAAGTCATATTTCTTAAATTGGCCATAATTTTCAAACTTTTCAACTCAGCATAATTATTCTAGTTCATTCCCTAGACAACATTAAGGACAAGTTTTCAAAGTTCAACGAGAATTCAACAATAACTTTTTGTGTTATAACTTTTAAGGTGAGCAAATAATGCATAAATATTAATTTAGAGTAAAAAATAGTTTGAATTGTATCGTTTGCTCTCTCTTACTTTTACTGTTTGCGTAAACAATTTTCTTCTTCACTTCTATTTAAAAATGTTCATAAAATTTCCAAATGAGAAACTATTTAAACATTTGAAAAACCCTTTTAAATTTATATTTGCAAAACAGGTAAGTTTTAAATTTAAATTTCGACAGGCTTTTTGTCTTTCAACGGCTGTTTCTGGTTTTTTTCGCATTGATTAAAATCTTAATATCTGTAACTAATTAATATGGAGAAAAAAATCAAATATACTTTGGGAAGTCAAATAAGTACTCTATCAAATAAGATTAAAAAAGTTTTTTTCGGAACTTTTGGTCAAAAATTACATTTTTAACGTGTTCTTAAGTTTTAAGCCACACATCGTTTCAAGATCAGTCAGGCGACACCAAATTACCAAAATTACGCATGTGCCTCGACCTGTTTTCTATATAGGAGTACACACATATCGTATGTTTTGTCGCATGTTACTAAAATGTGACTGGAATTAAAGGTTTTTACTGTGTTTTTTAAATAATATGTTGGAAGTGATAAGACATTTTAGGTTGTTCGTTAAAATGCAGTTTTATTAAATATACGAGAATTTTTGACAAGTGTATTTTTTATTTTAATTCTTCAATGATTTGCTAGTGTTTAATTGAAGCTAAACTTAACACCTAAGGACTTTATGCCTATTCGTTACATTTTGACCGTGCCTACAATTTCTGTGGTCAATGAAAACCTATGACAATTTCATAGATAAATGTTTTTTCTACAACATAATGCAAGTTCATAGAATTGAATTAAATAGATTACTGAAAGCCCTTAACAAATCGATACATCTCAGTTGATCTAAGTATAATCAGCTCTCTTATGTCAGTAATCGAATCGCTTGTTTTTGAATGAGTATATTACTTAAATTAAGTGATGGGTTGGAACATAAACAACCACTTCAACAATTAACATCTTTGGCGCATGTTCCGGTTCTAAATTTATCGTCCGGTTCCAAAAGCTAACAGTAGTGAGTTGGTGAGGGAAATGCCACCCATTGAGATCTCCATTCATGCTTTTGATTATGGTACCCTTCTTTTAACGTGCTTTTCACACCACTTTAGAAATCAACGCTCTAAATTGAATACCTTTTCATCGGAGACGCACTATGCACCAGTGACTAAATACATTATTTACGAAACAAATTACGCTGCGAAGTTTTGCGTAAATATTCAAAAACGTTTAGGATGTTCACTTCTTGATTTTGTGCCATTGTTGGTTGTTTGTCGATGTACGAGAAGAAACTTGAAGCAGAGCAGAAAAACAATTCCCAGGGTCAGCGCTTTCATGTTTCATGATGGATATTAACCCTCAGAGATCGTCACTAGAATTAAGTCTTCTGTTGCCGTTGCTTTTTCCTCACAACATACTTAATGATTTAATAAAACTATCTATTGGTTGAAATAATCCCAATAAATATTATACTATTGATACGAAAGGTCGAAACTGGTTAAAAGCCTCTCAGAAAAGACTAAGGGCTGCATATCGGATCAGACTCGGAATATGAAACTTTCAGGGTTAAGCCATAATAGTTTTATTTCATATAAATACCAAGGGAGCTCCGCTCCCTGATCGCTAACCCCCGGTGATTGCCACGTAATCCTGTGTAGTTTGCTTCTCAAACCAACACTCCTTTCACAAGCGTCTTCCTTTTCCATTTCGTCACAGCGAGTTTCACCTCAAGGCCAGTAACAAGAGGATAGCGTTTCCTCTCATAGATGAAAATTTTGCACACTATCGAAAAATTATGCTTTTCGTCGCATCGAATTTATTTACGAACCAATTTTTAAAATAATTATACCTTAAGAAAAAGTGCATTTTAAGGTTTACAGTGATGTTTTCAAAAAATAATATTATTAAGCTATAGATATGATAGTTTTAACGAAAATGTCCCAATTTTTTCCGAATTTCAAAAAAAACATATTATCAGGAACCAAATTGAAATTTCTAAAACAACTTGGCGAATTGCAAAAATTTATGTTTAGAGGTACTCTAAAACCTCTCGTCTCTCGGCTGAAGTCTGAAAGTTTGTACATGTTTTGCTCACTCAGGTTAGAAATTTCACTTTTTTCGACTTTGACACTTAATGCACCCTAAACTAATAGCCGCATCGGGAAAAAAATCTTCTACGCCTTGATCTCTGTACAATTTTGAACAAACCATGTCAATTTCGTAATTTTCTGATCCGTGCTTTCTCGGGAAACGGTCTAACAATCCAGCGAAAAAAGCGAGTTTTCAATCCCTCGGCGGCAACTTTTTTCAATATAGAGAAACATTAATTCATAAAGTAAGTTATCTTAACTCGTTACGAGATTTCAGAGTAGTACGGTGTTGCTCTTACACAACATACATAAAGGTTAAATAACCACATATATTGGTTCAAGAAATCCTATTATAGATTCTATTGATCAAACAGATTATCTTGATCAAAATTTAACCCAACTGGTTAAGAGTAATGCAGGGAAAACAGAGTGTAGGATATATGTAGTAGAACGAATATTTGAATCACTCAGAGAGTTAAGAGAAAAATAACGACAATTTAGACGAAAATAAACAATAAACAGCTATTTTAGAGACATCCTCAGAACTCCCGCTCTCTACCCTATTGATGCAAAGAATATATCAATAGCTCCGATTGATCTCGAGTACAATATGAAAATCAAAGCATACAATGCTTCCAAACTGCGTCGCACAAAGAGTCGGGTTTCAGTCGAAAGGAAATACACGGCTACAATAAGATCTGGCCAGCCCATTGTAACAATACCTTCTTGTAATGGCTCTGTTCTTGACATTATTTCGGAAACGATTCGCCATGACGTCACAAAGTGGTGATCCTCCAGAACTCTCATTGAAGTAATGATCCGGTTATTCCGCCCGTTAAAGACTGACCGGCTCGGTTTTCTTCGACCAGAAACGATACTTTATAAGACTGTGCCTTTTGGTGGTTGTTCACGAATAAAGATGCGTTGGGTTAATTTGTTTCCGTGCAGTGTTAATGGCGAATCTGAAATGACATCATCGATTGGGTCATGTAAGTAAATATCGCTTCATTTAATGTTTGACGTCAGTTTTGTGTATTAATTTAGATGATATCTTTGACGCGATGCAGTTTTTATTCATTATCACTAGAGGGCTTTAATGGCGTGGTAACTGAGAGTATGAAGGTATCGTATTATAAATACCTTGTGCCTGGGTTTTTGCATTATATATTGAACATTTAATGTTAGCTCTTATGTCTTAGTAAACTTTCCTTCTGTGCGTGTGTCCATTACATGTCTGACTTGTGTATGTCTCAGCATAGAGAAATTTGGCCCTTGCGCAATGACACCCAAAACCTATCGAATCTTAATCAATAAAATATTTTTATTCAGGTTACTTACTATGTAACTTTAGTTTTTATAGTTCGGATTATTAAAGATATAAAATTTGCACAGAATTTTAAGCCGTGACAAACAGCAGTTCCTAGACTCAGAATCATACTCCAATACTTTTGGGTTTTAATTCTCCTCATGATCTCTCTTGGCGAAATACCATGTATTAAAAAAACATGATTAACTGTCCAAATCTTGATGGACATGTTATATTGTCGTTAGCAATATTAGTCAAATCTTAATGGATGAGATATTTCGACCGAAAGACTTGGAGGATTAAATGGTAGTTAGTAAAACGGAAGGTGGTTGCTATTTTGAGGGAAAATAGCTTATCTAAGTGAAACTTTAGTGAGAATAATTAATTGATAGAGAAATGTTTTAAGAGGCATCTTGGACTGCCCTTCGAAAATAGTAGGAGAGGCAACGTAGTGAAATGTTCAGTTTTAATAATATAGAATTCTGAATGTGCATGAGCATAATAAAGTTCCAGATATTAATATAGTTTATTAGTGTTCTGATTATTCGAGTATTTGAACTAAAAATACAGATTTCTGATGTGCGTAAGCATAATAAAGTCCCAGATATCAAAATAGTTTGTAAGTATTCTGATTATACGAGTATTTGAACTAGAAATACAAATTTATTTTCGTTCTTGGGTTATAATGTTCGTTATACAACCGAAGATTGGACCGTACAGACCGTCTTTACAGATGTCATGTAATTAAATTCTATTGCCACATTTTTTCAGAGTGTAAATATATATATATATGTTGGAAGAAGTTGGAACATGTTGGTTGAAGATCTTAAGTATTAGTTTAATTTAAACAGGTTATATCAATCATAGAGTCAATCACTTCTGTAATTGAATCGATGTAACAAAAATTACTACTGTAAGAAAAACTATATTATTAAAAAAAAAACAATATAATTATAAGAAAACTATATAATTCTAAGAAAAACTATATAATTCTAAGAAAACTATATAATTATAAGAAAACTCGTATAGTTCTTAAAAAAACTATACAATTCTAAGATTTATTTATAAGACCAGTTGGAATCAATAAAACTTTCTAAATTTCTATACTTTGTCCGGATTGAATAATTGATAAATATTGCCGATGGGATGAAAGATAAAAATGTTCCTATTATTATATTACTCTTTGTACATTATTCTGTCCAATTCAGCTATGCCTACAAACATTGTTCAAGGTATTTGGCACACTATTAACATGGTCTATATGTTCTATTATAATAAACATGCTCTTGATATAATAAGCGTATAACAAAGCATGGAATCATCGCTTGGATAGTTTCTTCCGTCCTTTCTTTAATAAGAATAATACGGTTTTAATAACTTTACTTTTGTTCTTAAAAGCTTATCACTTTATAAATTATGCTTGTATTTTGTTTTACCTTGATAAGAAAACTGCGATGGAGATTTCGTATTTTTACTATAGACATTTTGTCATGTATAATTATGAAATTTTATAAATTAGTTGGAAAATGTTTCTTTATAGTGTAGTAACATTAAAATATAAGGGTGTCGAAGAAAATGAAATAATGAAATTTAAAATGAAGTTGATTCTTTAGCAGAAGAGAGACTTTATTGTGACATTGAATACAATATATATATATATATATATATATATATATATATATATATATATATATATATATATATATATATATATATATATATATATATATATATATATATATATATATATATATATATATAATTATTATATCCTCATTTTTCCTTATCAAATCATGTATTCGGATACGATCTAGATCTTAATGGATAGTATATGAAAACATTACCTGCCTGTAGTAAAACGTAAGAACATTTTTCAGTGTCAAGTGTATCTATCTAGTTGCTCAATTTCGCACTGGTAGAACTGCGAATTGAATGTGCACCTGCTTCTAAAATACTTATGTGTCTGTTGGTGTCACAATGAGACTCAAATCTGATACCTTATTTAACCCTCCAAATGGTTTCGATGAGATACCTTGTTGAAGATTAGAAAGATTTTGCTTACAAGATATCTTGTCCAGTGACATATGGCCTGTTCTTACGAGTTACCTCTTGAAAACAAAACTTCCCTATTATACTATGGGGAAAAAAGTACTCCATGTTGAAGAAACATCCTCTTGAACAGAACTGGTGACAGTTTTGAACAGATTTTTGCCTCAAACTACAGGGCAGCATTCAATGCGAAGGTTCAGCACCAGGAAGGTTAAATCCATTTATAACGAAAATAAACATCAATATTTCGTACCACATAATACAATTAATCAATAAAAAGCTTCAAAGAATATAATAATATTTATTAGTTGTGTTAATTCAAATTTCTAATATCTGTATGGCAAAAACTGTCCACTATAGTTAGAGTTTCGCAATTAGTTTCTGAACGTTCACTTGTTCAATGGCGCTTCTGTATTTTTTCGCATCTAGACTTATATTGTTATTAGTATACAATTTCTTTTATGCCAATATTTTCTTTCCAGACCTCCTATTGTTTTTTGTAATCCAATAGTTGA
Organism: Metellina segmentata; assembly: GCA_947359465.1. Classification (NCBI taxonomy): domain Eukaryota; kingdom Metazoa; phylum Arthropoda; class Arachnida; order Araneae; family Tetragnathidae; genus Metellina; species Metellina segmentata. The sequence continues at coordinate 58,002,737 of OX375881.1, forward strand.
AAAGTTTTAGATTGGCGAGATCTTCCGTGTCGTTTTTGCAACATTGCACAGCTCAGTAGATCAAATGTATACGATACTTTATTATTACAGTACATGCATGTAAGTCAAAACTCTCTGGTAATTTAAGTATGTTGAAATCTTAGGGAAGAATTGATGAGTGTATCTTCCTTTGGTAGAAGTATCCCATTATGCTTGCCATTGGTTCAAGATCAGTGCATCAATAGAACTTGATAATTTGCACCTAGGCCATTTTAGACTGGTTATTTGGTGAGAGATCCATTTGCTGCAGATTTCGCAAGTAGGTCTGCTTGTTCATTTCCCTCGATGCCAGCGTGTGCTTTAACCCATGATATGTTAATTTAGGGTATTTCAGTTGCTCCAGCAGTTTTTCCTTGACCTCATTGACGATCTGGTCGTGGGAGAAGAGATTACCAAGAGCGGCGATACTTGATGCACTGTCAGTCCTGATGTTGGCCGCTATTCCCTCTGAAACACAATAGTAGACTGCTTCCTTAAGAGCAAGCAGTTCAGCTTGGTATACAGAGTTGCAAGGATGTAGGGTACTATCCCAACTATGACAGATTTTGGAGTCCTCAAAAAGTACATATGCGCTGCCACCACCTTTGGGAGTTTCCGAGCCGTCTGCATAGATAGATGTTGTGATGCTGGGAGAGGGTGGTCCAATAATTGATTGAAGATTTGAGTGGATTGGGTGGGTTGAAAAAAAATATTTGTGTTCGTAAACAGTGCAGCTAAACCATAGACCATATAGTTTAACGTTTTCTTGAAGTTTCATTATTTTTGAAACAACAGCTTCCTTTTGGACGACTAGGTGCAGGGGTACAATACCAGCCAGTATCTGAAGAGATGCCGTTGAAGTCGTTCTGTAAGCTCGAGTGATCAGAAGAGCGAAGCTCCTTTGGAGACTATTCTGCAACACTACTCTCATTGGTGCCAAAATACTGCCAAGAACAGATACTGCCACCACAAAATCCTTAAAGTGATGGAATTTCTCATCTCCAACATTGTTTATATCTGTGAGAGCTGAGAAGTCTAAGTCGAAAGATCTCAAAATAAGTGATTTTCTTTCGAAACTTTTATAGGTCATTTTGGCTGTCTGACATCTGTATTTAACGTTCTGACTTCTGTAAATAATAATAAAAAATAATAATAATGTTAAATACATTATTATTTTTTTTTGAAAATGACTTTATGTTTATTTTTTGTTCCGATTTTGTTTTTTTGTTTATGTTTATGTCCTTTTTTTGTTTTCTCATTTTGTTCTGTGTCAATTTTCCAAACTTTGTCATCCTCTTCTTTTGTCATTTTGTATTTTTGTGCTTACACGTTTTGCCCTTCCCTTGCCTTTCCCCTTCTGTGTACTTAAATGATTATGTTTGTATTGCGGATTGCTTAGCTCTCCCTTATCCCAGAATCTCCTCCGTAAGGCGGACTATACAGCTGAAAGCCGCACAGATGAAACATTGTCCGGTCCAAGTCAAAACTCTCACAATACTTTATAATTATTTATATATATTATAGTTCATATTTTCTTTCAGTGTTGGAATCTGAAATGGCGGATCTTGCTGTTCTGGAAGAAGATCCAGATGAGAACAATGGATTCCGAAGCTCAACAACCGAGCACATTCGAGAATCTTCTGTCTCGCAGTACCTGTGCGATCACGGCCGATTCACTCGGCAGTGGTTCATTCGGAACGCAACGCCGGACATGGTATCCGAATGGCTGCACGGGCACGGGTACGGATCGGACCAAGAGATGTCCGGAAATGTCAGCAACATGAACCTAACCGACTCGTACGCTAGAGCCACGCACAGTGGAAGAAACTCTGTGACATCTGAACTCTTCCAGGACATGGTCATTTGTCCGAAAAAGAAGCACGATTCTCTAAATCGCTTGTAAGTATACTTTAACAGTATACGTTGTCGGACAAAATGTTTCTTAGGTGTTTCTTCATGTAATGACCTTTTGCACTCTGAGGGATTCACCCGCATAATTCCATCTTGCAACTTGGAGTCTGCCCTGCATGCTTCTAACTAATTTTGACCTTATTATCAATATGTTATTTCCAAAGTATTTTATGAGTAGGAAATGACCAGTAGAATATCTGTCCATATGATTCTGTTATAAGGACATGAGAAATATATTTTTTTCAAAGAATTATATTCAACGGGAAGGACTAATATAGATTTTTTCAAAAAATACTATCTTCTAAGAAAATTTTTTTTAATTTTCCAACAGATTTTAATAGAAGGAAAGGAGCAATATAATCTCTTTTCAAATGATTCTATTCCAAGATAAGGAGCTATTGAATCGATTGTATCAAACGATTATCATCTAAGCAAAAGACCAACGTAGTATTTACAAATGACTCTATTATGAGAAAAGGACAAACAGAATCTCTATTTCTAAAGATTATAAGAATCTATGGATTCTTTGAGTAGAAAAGGACCAGTAGAATCTGTCCATATGATTCTATTATAAGGAAATGATAAATATAATTTTTTTTTCAAAGGATAACAGCCGACGGGAAAGAATAATATATAATTTTTTCAAACCATTCTATTTAAAAAAAAAAAAAAAATTAAAACTTTCCAAATGAATTTTATCTAAGGAAAGAAGCAATATAATCTTTTGAAATGATTCTATTCTAAGAAAAGGAGCTATTAAATCTTACTAAAAGATTATCGTTTAAGGAAAAGACCAACGTAATATTATGAAATGCCTCTATTCTAAGGAAAGGATAAACAGAATCTCTTTGTAAAGATTGAAAGAATCCATGGATTCTTTCAGTCAATAGATGTGGATATTTTATCATTACGTGTGTTGTAAGGTAAAAGAAAATATCGGGTTTATTCAAGAAATAAACTAAGATATGAACCCCCCATCTTATACATTTCTGTTTTTATAGATTCTCTAGCTTTTTTAGTTTGTTTTTAACGAGCTACCCATACGTGTTTTTATATCTCATCTTTAAAAGAATATTTGCTTATATTAAACTGCATTATTTATCAATTTTTAATCAACACTTTCAAATTTAATTTTTTTATGATGATGACGGGTTAACTTTTTTGACATGTTTAATTAATTATTTTTGTTTTACTTTTATGTTTAGTTATGCTTTTTTCACCTTTTCGCTGTTGGCATGCTTGTTTTCTTATATTCTATCCCGTCTATTTTAATTGAGCTTTCTTTGATCTTTACAGTTTGGTGCAGATTATCTACTTTAAAACCTTTCACCATTAAACCCTAACAAATTACCTTCTAGCTATTTCTTTTCCATTAAAGCAACCTAGAGGATCGTAGGTACATTATTAAACCATGCCGAATAAAATTCATAACTTTACTACAAATGTGCCTCATGAAGGGCATCTGTAGGAATTGCCCACTAAGTATAGAAATCTCGAAATAAGCATAAAACCAAATAATTAGAAATTTTTTATTTTAAACCTCCTGACACAATACCTACTGATTAAATACATGTGTGACAGTACACGTATTTTACTTCGAATTATCTTACGTTCATTTTGAAGTTCCAGGGTACATACATTGTTCGCAAATAAGCGATGGTTAAAAATATCGTTCATTATAAAAAACATCACCAACTGAACCGCTTTATTTTCAAAGCACAGACATATAATTTCCTTCTAAAATGTGTCACGCCTTTGTGAATTGTTGACACTTTGGGCATCACAAGATTTATGAGACGTAAACAACTGTTTCACAATCCAGTAAATTTATTGAATAAAATAGTCACATTTTTTTTTTAAAGGATCACAGGAAATATTTTATTGGTAAAGTTTTTTATTTTTCAAATATGTTAAAAACCATGTAAGATAAATTGCAAATTGTATGGCGCATGACCTTCAGAGGGTCAATAGAGGATTGCTCATTAGTCGTACATTAATTAAGCTGAGAGGGTTAATAGAAGATTGCTGACAGATCGTACATTAATTACCCTGAGAGGCTACTAAGACAACAGTCAAGCTATGAGGTGGAGTGAAAAGAAAAGATTGTGCATAGTGTTAAAACTTAAATGAGAAATAGAAGCGATTGTTTAAATATTTAAAAAGATTTAACATATCAAGTTTCCCTGTTCTTTTATTGAAATGAGAACGTTTCAGTAAGCAGAATAACAAGAAAACGACTTCAAGTCAATTTTAAACATGTGAATACTTTAAATTCAGAAAACTAGGCATCATACAAGTGCATTATTTTTCAAATAATCGACAGCACTTTTGAAAAATGCTCCGTTCTCTTCCTTACGTGATCTTAGTGCATTGCGATGACTTGAAAGTTTGTAAGAATACTATTTGTACAATTTATGACCCTAGTTTTTACGAATATAACTACTTTCTGGTAAGCAAAAACATAAAACTATATTGAATTAATTTTTTTATCTATCAATTATAGTGAAACTTTTATATCTATGAATTACAAAAAAAAAAAAAAAACACTGTCTTAAAACTACAGTTCTGAGAATAAGAAGGGGAAATTCTTCTACACACAGGTGTACTTCTTAAAAAGAAATCTAACCTGTATGCAAAGACAAAATAGCATAGTAGACTGCACCGATGAAAAGAAAACTACATTCTGCTCTCGGAGAGCTCTGGTAACAAATACATATCTCGAAACTTTTGAATGTGCATCAATCGTGAACTGATAATACGAATGCATTACAGGTTTTGTATTATTTTTTATTAAATCTCTAATATTATAGAATTAAGTGTTTGTTTCCTGTACACCAATTTCTGACGAATCTATAGCACTTACAGTAATGGGATTTGGCACACAGGTAATCCAAATTTTGCGCAATTTTAGGGTTGCGGCGAATTTTAAAATTCATTACAGAACATAATAATGAATTTACTGAAATTCAATTATTATTGTTTTCTTTCGAATGGCAACAGCATAAAAAATCAGATTCTAAATTTATTTTTTCCGTTTTCATTTTGCTCGGAGGAATGATTTTCCAGCAGACAATAAAAAACTAAGTTTTAACATTAGTTATGTGTTATTTTTTACTATCACCTGGACTGTTAACTATACAGTAAAAAATATCAGAGGATTTGAAATCTGCGGAAAATTTCACATTGGATCGATACCTAAAAATATGATTTTCTTTAAATAAATAAAATTTTTAAATTGAATATCTTTTACATTTCCGCAAGAGAATGTGACGTCACGCAAACATTCGTGTTCCAAAAATAAACAGATTACATTTTCTGCTCTCTTACGATTTCAGCGAAAGAAAGCAAAGCAAATAAAGAAACATTTTGGCTGGCATTATTTAGTTCTTTTTGTAAAATCGGAATCGTTAAAGATAGATTAAAAATGTCAACGGATTTGAAATCTGCAGACACCTGATAGATACCTTATTAGTTTGATTTTCTTTTTATAAATACTTTTTAAACTAAATATTTACATTTTCCGCAACAGATTGTGACGTCACGCCAAATTCCTATTTGGTTTGCTTAGCAAGCCATCACCATGGGCAACGCCATGATGGCTGTTATCGAATTTGACCGCATTTGACAATAACGAGGCCATCACGGCGTTGCCCGTGGTGTTGGTTTGCTAGCAAACCATAGTTCATAATATTCATAATTTGGTTTGCTTTGCAAACCAAATTGGAATTAGCAAGGAATTCATTCCAATAGACTACGGATTTAAATTTGGTTTGCGAAGCAAACTAACACCACAGGCAACGCCATTATGGCTGTTATCCAATAGCTACGAATTCGTAGCAATCACTGGGGGTTGGCGAACAGTTGTCACACCTGACCCCATGAAAAGAACTGTTACGGGCAACGCCGTGCAGGCCACGCAGTGGCTAGTTTTACAGTATTAGACTAATCAGAAGACATTCCCTGCTAATCCGCTGTGGGTTTTCAGTAACTCGGTACGGAGGGGATTGTTTCCATTCAGAAGAAGAAGAAGAAGTATTAAAGATTACTTAATATTCGAAGGGGTTCAGACGCGATATTACACCTTGCCACCTGCACTCTTCCCTGCGTTACTTTTAACCAATCTTCCTCTTCTTGATCAATAGAATCTTCCCAAACGATTCCATCCTAAGGAAAGGATAAATAGTTTTTCTCTTTCTTATGCTAAAGGATTCTATATTAGAGAAATAAGCATCCGTATGTTTACAAAGGATTCTATTACAAAGAAAGATGCAATTGAATGTTTACAAAGGATTCTATTACAAAGAAAGAATTAATGGTATATTTTCAAAAGGATTATAATCTAAAGATAAGTGAGCAATACAATTTTTTAAAAGTTTACTATTATAAGGAAAGAAGCAGTAGAATATTTCAAGAGGATTCTACTCTTAAGAATACCGATATTTCCTGAGGATACTATTAATGACCAATGGGCTAATACAATCGAATAAAAAAATAATTCATCAAAGAAATCACCAAAAGAGTCATTTCAAAGGATTTTTCAAAAGAAACGGAACAGTAGAATATATTTCTAAAAGTTGAAATAATCCATGGATTGTTTAGAAAGATGTGGTTATCTGTCTTTACGTGTGTTGTGGGTGAAAAGCAATTTTACACTACTCGCAAATTTTGCGATGGTCATAGGGTGTTCATTACGAAGTAGAATTAATTAAAATACACAGAATTCTTTAACAAAATAAAATATCATTAACCCCCAAATTCTTGTCTAATGATACAATTTCCTTCATTTGCATGTAAATGCCATTAATCCATGCATCCATTACACTTCTCGAATAAAGACTCGACGTTTTATGCTCAACACTTGCTTGCGTTTAATTAATTCCTTATTTAACATACATTAATCGTTATTAGCAGCAACTGAAATGTACGTACAAGTGAAATTACAGCGTTCCTGCATAACTAGTCCAGTTCCGCAACAGCTTGACTATTGCTCTGTTCGTTGTGAAAGGGAATGTCATCAGATAATGAGTATATATTGTGCTCCCAGCACTAAAGGTTAAGTCACGCGAACGAAATGGTTGGGACAGATCATGAATCCCGTGTTTCTAGTTGAGCGAATTCTTCTTGGGGTTCAATCCATTTCGTACGAACGTTAATTACGAATTTAAGATGTCACTGTTATTAATTCTAACGAGCAGCTTCGCATGTCACTTTTCTCCCAATGGTATACCGCGTTCCTGAGTAAATTCGGTTCGTTTCTTGGAACAACAGATTTATTAGATAATGGATAGATGGAACTATAGAGACCATAAATAAGTGGAAAAAAAAATGAGTGAGCCCCAGGTTAAAAAAGGGCATTATACTTTGGTAACATACGATACTTTTCTGTTCATTCTTTTGATTAAAAATTAACCATTTTATTTTATACTTTTGATTATGGCATTAAATAACTGTCTAAAATTTTCTTGCAACCAATTTATAAAACATCAATCGACGATTTTCCTATAATACGCATGGAATTAGGAATAATAAGGAAGTGCCCTAACAAGGTTTCGCTTTCGGTTTAACTGGGACCGACATTTTCATGGTTTTAACGCACCAAGATGGCGGATGCGCTGTTAAAAACCTTTTTATGAGGAGCATTTTTTTTTCATATTAAGATGTGTTCCTTCATTTTGCAATTGAGCGATGCTAAATAAATGAAATATTACTAATTTTGGCAATATTTTGTTTTTTAAATGATAATTTAAGAATGACGTGCAAAAAAAATTTACTATCTTTTTCCCGTTTGCTTTTAAATTTTGTGATTGACTATGCTATAATATAATTACAGTATAAGAAACAGAAAACTAAGAATTCTGTTTTTTTGTTTTTCATTGGCATGCAAAATATTTTAAAACAGCTTTTAAATTGATAATAACTCACCGATTAGTAAAATTATAGGTTGGGTGGATGCTTTATGGTATGTAGGTATTTGGTATTTGTAGGATACTATCCTACAAAATACCATTACTTAGTAATGTTTTAATTTAGATTAGCTGATCCCACACATAGCTTCTGCCCTCTAGTGCTACTCTGTATACCACATTTTTATAAATTGTATCCCAATTAGGTTCCACAATTAGGCATTGAAATTCATTTTAGTGATTTCCTGCATACATTGAAATACACACACTTTTGGCCTAATCATCCATTCTAAATATTTATTTTCTTGCAGTATTTTACTTTTTATTATGCACTTCTTTATAATTATGCACTGCTTATCCATGCACTCTACGTTCTGAGTGTTTGGGAAACCTGAAAAGAAAATTATTTTTGTTAGATACAATGAAATGATAGATACATTGAAACCTATGGATATAGATTCTAATGATAAACCTGTCCAACCATATTTTTTCCAAATCCCAGCAGCATTACAGGTTTTACTGTTTATCTTAAGCTTCGGTTTCCTAAGAAAGTGGAGCCATTATCTAACAGCCGTGATACGTCATGATGCCGTGGGTATAAGTAGACGGCCGTCTAAATAAAATTCCAGAGGTGTCAACTTAGACGGACAGAATACGGTGGAGAATGGGCAACACAGACGGCTGTCGTGGTTTATTTTATTCGAGAAACAAAACAAAGTGGTTTTTTATTCTCTAGTTCAAAGTTTCTAACTTCGGGATCGTTGAAGGTAGAGTGAAAATTTCAACAGATTTCAAATCAGCGTAAATTTATACGCCAGATCGATATAAAAAACAGTTTTATTATTCAATAATTTACCATTTGATTATTTAATTATTTATTAGATAATTAATTATTTATTTAAAGAAAATCACATTTAAGGTATCAATCTGGTGTCAAATTTTCCGTATATTTCAAATCCGTTGAAATTTTCATTCTGTGTTTAACAATCCCTATTTTACAAAAACGAATTAATCAATGGCAATCAAAAATGTTTATTTATTTTTCTCCTCTCCGCTCGAATTGTTTGGAGCAGGAAATGAAATCTTGCCGCTACAAGAGAAAAAACGTTCCCCAACTGTTTGAGACCGCTATGACGACAGTCATGGAAATGACGGCTCCGATCGCTCCCAAACAACGCTCTCTAGGAAACCAACACCATGTGTTAGTATAAACAACGTTTTAGTGATGTCACCCACCGATACATCACGGCCGCTAGATCACGTCTACTCTTTCTTAGGAAACCGAAGCTTAAGAAAGCGTAGCCGTGATCTAGCGGCCGTGATGTATCGTTGGGTGACATCACTAAAACGTTGTTTATACTAACGCATGGTGTTGGTTTCCTAGAGAGCGTTGTTTGTGAGCGTAACGAAAGTAATCGGAGCCGCCATTTCCATGACTGTCGTCATAGCGGCCTCAAACAGTTGAGGAACGTTTTTTCTCTTGTAGATGCAAGATTTAATTTCCTGCTCCAAACGATTCGAACGAAGAGGAGCGAAATAAATAAACATTTTTGATTGCCATTGATTAATTCCTTTTTGTAAAATCGGGATCGTTAAACACAGAATAAAAATTTCAACGGATTTGAAATCTGCGTAAAATTTAACATCAGATAGATACCTTAAATGTGATTTTCTTTAAATAAATAATTAATTATTTAGTAAATAATTAAATAATCAAATGGGAAAAAAATTGAATAATAAAACTGTTTTTGATATCGATCTGGCGTAGAAATTTACGCTGATTTGAAATCTGTTGAAATTTTCACTCTACCTTCTACGATCCCGTAGTTAGAAACTTTAAACTAGAGAATAAAAAATCTCTTTGTTTTGTTTCTCGAATAAAATAAACCACGACAGCCGTCTGTGTTGCCCATTCTCCACCGTATTCTGTCCGTCTAAGTTGACACCTCTGGAATTTTATTTAGCAATGGCAATTTTTAGTTAACGTCGTACTAGAGCAACACAACGGGCTATTGACGACGGTCCGGGATCAGTCCCTTAAGGGAAAGATCCGAGGACAACACCTCGTAATTTTGAACCACTGTCAGATGACGAAGCAACACCTGAGGAATTTTATTTAGACGGCCGTCTACTTATACCCACGGCATCATGACGTATCACGGCTGTTAGATAATGGCTCCACTTTCTTAGGAAACCAAAGCTTAAGGAAGCCGAAGCTTTAGCCTTGTAAAACAAAAATTTATAAACATAAACTAACTACATCGAAAAAAAGCAATAAATTAAACTTATTTACAATTACTTACTGTGATAAATTAAAATAAACATGCTTTATAAATTGAAGACAGATTACTGATTATATTATGTCTGTCCACAAAATCCACCCATAGAAAGGGTCTTTCTTACTATCAATATTTTTCTAAAATTGTAATACATGCAAATGCAGTAAAACCTAGGACTGCAAGCATAAATTGTATGAACTCATAATTTTAACCTTTTGCTCAAGAGATGGGTGTTTTGAGAAGCTTCACACAGTTACAATGTTTTAAGTATTTGCTTGTCTTCGAAAATACTTATTAAGTTGCTCACAGTCCAAGATTTCAATAGCACTCAAGTTACTTAGTTGATCAACACAAAAGAACTTAACTAACAAAAAAAAAACGCGTTTTAGAAAACCAAAAGTAATGTTTATAGTTCCAATTTTATAACTGTTAGCTAAAGCTGTTTCATTATAAATCTTGGAACATGAGATAATATTTTCACCCATGTACTAAAAATACCGATACTGTTTATTTGACTGTAATACTTTTTCATTAAATAAAAGTTAAACTTTCCTAAAAAGCAGTTTCTAACTCTTATTACAACTGGTAGGTTACAAAGTCAAAATCGTACAATTATGTTTATTAAAAAATAGTAAAATTAATAATCCTTTTGGAAAAATCTGTCAACTTTTCAAAATAATTTTTAAATGTTCATAAATTCTTCTAAAGTTGAATACAATGCTGCTTGAACACTTTGAAGTTACAGGTCAAAAAGCTATCAGTCTGAAGATACATCAAATGAAACTTACCTTGAAACAATAGTCCAGGGATCTTCTTTGTTTCGGTTTGTACACCCGCATCAAATCAAAACTAAGAAAATGGTGCTATTTATTTTGTTAAAATCATCGATCAAAAACCATGGAAGTTCAAAAGCGGTGTAACCACGTTGATTGACATGCACGAGAACAATGTTTTTAACGCACCAAGATGGCGACGCTGTTATGGTTTTGGCTTCAACAGTTCAAAGTAAAGGCACTTCCATTATCTTTCCTACTTCCATGATAGAACGTTAATTATCTACATTTATGTTTTCCACATCTTTTGTCATGCTTTGTTGTGTTCCTCTTTTCACCAAATAAACCTTCAATTTTGTTTTTAAAATTTTTTTTCATTACTTCTGAGTGAAATTATTGATATGAGTTATTTTATACCATCTAAATGTAGATGGCGCAGGTGTTTATGCAGCGATAAGTGATTCCTGTAAACATTTAAAACTCGTCGTAACATGGCTTGTTTTTGAAATACGATTTCATCGCCTTCGCAAATAAAAATTCCAAAGAATAAATTCCGAATCAATATCTGACAATTTATTGATCAAATGAATTACGTTAAATACTAAACTCCAAAACAGTGAAAAATTGCATTTTGAGCTGACTCTGATATGTATCATGAGAGAGCATTTGGACAGCAGAAGTAAAATCTTCGCAGCCCGTTTGGTTTGTTTCTTAACAAGGAAAAACCTCTCAAGGAAAATGTTAACACACAGCTTTTATTGCTATCTAGCAATAAATAAAATTGTTAGACAGAACCTAAGTAAGTTTAAATTTTACGGTCCATGTTAGTTATTTTTTGTTCGTTAATGGTTTAAAGTAGTTTATTTTTACTACAGGGGGGGGGGGAGGGCGACGACAGCTACAAATTACATTAGAAAAAGAATCACTTGCTCAAACTTTGTTTATTCTTTCCCTAATATTCCCTTATAATCTTTTTTGCTATTTGATAATTAATCCACTGAGAGTTTGAAAATTTCTGCGAAGAGTAGTATTACTTTTCCTCAAACAGTATTAACAACTAAATAACTACATCTTTCTAAAAATTCCATGAATTCTTTCAACTTATAGAAATATTCTATTGGTCATCTCTTTTGAATGTAATATTTCCTAGGAACAAAATTCTATTGATCCCTTCCATATAATAGAATCCTTTGAGAGAACCATTATATTGCTTATTTCATTAATATAAAATTGGAAGGATCTGATTTATCATTTATTTGGAATCGAGTCTTTTGGGAATGATTTTTTAGCCCATTCTGTAGAATATAATCCTCATGAAAGATTTTATTGCTTCCTATCTGAGAATGTAATACTTTGAAAATATTCTATTGGTCAAGAAGGTCACAATGGGTTTGAAGTTATGTAGAGAAGACAGTTGATATCAAGGGGTATTTATGTGTGTTAACCCTCAGTGGATTAAGATGTTAATCCTATTAAAATAGCTAAAAAATTACAGGTTTGCTATTATTAACTCGTAGCATCAATCATGAGTGAATATATTTTCAATTTATCTCCCAGAAATCATATTTTTCTATTATAAAAAAAGTTTGCAATCTTTTACAGGTTTATTAGCTTTGTGATTGGTAATAGCAAGTCACGTGATTGCGAGTCTTGTGGTTCAACAGGCTAATGAATTCGGAGCACGCGCAGACGATAAACACAGTTATATTTTAAAATTACTTCATTCAACACAAAATTTGAGACCACGCGCTAGAGAGTTTGCAATGTTTTCAGAAGAACTGGCAAATTCGGTTGCCGTTTCCATAGCAACAATCGAATATGAAAATATTAAGAAGTACTATTGCAATAAACAACGCGGAGAAGCCAAAACATTTAAAATTATGAGATTTCCTCTGAATTTTCACAATATGTTGTTCTAAAATATTTCATTTTAAATGTGGAAATGAAATGCTTGCTTCTTGACATTTTTAAACATTTTGTTTTTATTCACATTATATTTTCGTGTATGAGCCGAGAATTTTTGGAACATTTTCTAAAGCTTAAGTACTGGGGCGGCTTATATACGGATCCGCTTATCTTGCAAAAAAAGTAGGCAATTTTCCGTTACTAGTGCGCATGCAATAATTATCGCAATGGGAAGGGAACTTTCAATTAATGTACTAGAGGTCCGGGTCCTAGTCCCTAGCCTTCGAAATTAAAGTTTCCAAAATTAGTATTTTATATCAGTCTAAATTTTTTCTAATGCCCAAGTTGACACTTCCCCACACGAAGCCAAAGGTCAACATAGTATATAAACTTCATAGTAATAGAGTGATATTAGGTATATTTTACTACTGAAGGTCGCCTGTCTCGTATATCAGTTGTTTCACGATGTATGTAATGCTCTAAAATGACGCTTTTGTCATATAGTAACTCTTATGAAATCAATGTTTAGACATCGGCAAATCTGAAATATGGCACAGGACAAATAATCTAAAATTTGGGTTTCTGAAAAAGATAGGGTTGCAATTTTTCGAATTGAGAGCCAGGTTTTTAAAATCACAGGTTGCAAGTCACCGTTTTTATGCTAATCGAAAATCTATATCAATTATCCACTGTGTAAGTAATTAATAGATTAAGACAAGCTTTTTAACCAGTGCCGCCAGATTGGAAATGTTGTACCTTTTGGATGGGAAAAGGTCTAAGTGTGTAAAATTATTTTATTTCAGCGATTTAGTGTTGAAATTTGGACACAGATAATTTCAATACCCGTATAAATAATAGTGAGTATTTTTTATTACAAAGCATCATAAAAAATGTTTAAAAATATTTTTTTTAAAAGTCTAATGAGCAAAAAGGGTATTAAATTACTTTTTGTACATTTATCAAAATTATGTCCTCTTTCGTCAAGTCGGTAAAAAATACATTTTTTGATACATTTACATTTTTTGCCGCATAAATTTGGAGACTTGTTTATGTGTGCAGGGCTGCCACAGGCAACAGAAAGGTGACATTTTCTTACTTTTTTTCAATCGTGGCGACGAAGTATATCTTTTAAAGCAAAATCGTCTCAAAAACTACTAATAGACAATACCAATTTTGAAAACTGACTTTTCCAAAATTTTAACGACTTTTCTTTGAAAATACAACAAAGGCCTGCTGAAATGTAGCTCTTTTGCTTCAACTTCGCTTTTGTCTCGCGGAAAATAGCCTACAAAAATGTTTTTTTATTAGGGATTTTTCGTAAGAAAATTTTTTCTAAGGGACGCTAAGTTCGAAGTGTTGGTGCTAAATCGCAGCAACCATGTAAGAAATAGGCAGGCATTAAGGCTTCAAGACAACATTAATTAAACAGACAGCAACAGACAGATTAACAACGTTTGAGAAAAAATACATGCATTTTATTTAACAATAATAATAAAAATACATTGACGTATACGAAGTGTCCTAATTAAAAGGTTTAAGATTGCAAAATGTTTTTTTATGTGTTTATAAACTCCATAGTTAAGGTTTTGAGACAGATCATAATGTCAGTAAAATATTTTCAATCCACATACAATCACTTCAAAACAGCATGAGAGACGTAAGAGACAAAAATTGCATCACCAGCTTGTAGATTAAAAATGTTATGTTAAATAGGAAAATATTGGAATAATTCGAAATTAAGTTCGAACTAAACATGACGTTTTACATAAAAAATAAAGGAAAACTCTGAGAGCAAACGAAGTTTGAATAAATTAAACAATTAGAAAAATGATAGTTTAACTGTATTTTAAACAAGAACTTGCTAAGTGATGAATATGAATTGTGTATGTGTGTAAAATTGTATATGACATACATTAAAATGGACTTGCGGATTGAAGATTCTTACTATCCGCTAACTAAACTGACAATAGGAATACAGTATTTGTAATTACATTTTCCATCGTTTTATTTATGCACATAATGTTTTACTGCTTAGCCGTAAAAGTATGTTTTATTGATTGCGTTTTCTAAAGAATTTTAGAAACTTAAACTATTTTTATAATAATAGATTGGAATAAGCCGACCAACCGGTATAGTGGTTAAGGTGTTAGCCTCTAGATCGGAAGGTCCCCGGTTCGAATCCGGGTTCGGGCATGGATGTTTGTAAGCGTATACCAGCTTAGGTGTTGCTTCGTCATCTGAACATGGTTCAAAATTACGATGTAATTGTTAGGGGCAATGATGGCCCTCCCACTGGGTGCTCCTTCACAAGTGGCCATCACTTCCGGCCTTGTAGTGGTCAATGACTTCGGTCAAAATGTGCCCGCCATTAGAAAAAAAAAAAAGATTGGAATAATATCTGAAAATGATCTTAATAATAATAGACATTATTCAGAGAGGTGAATAAGAATTTATACATGCATAAATTGATACATACTTTTGTTAGCTTTACAGATAATAAATACCCTAGGCGGCACTATCTATGAAATTACTGTGAGAAAGATGAAAGGTTTTTTGAATATTACTACTAAGATGCGACAGGTCTTATGTATTATCGATCACACACTAAACATTTTATCAGTTCACGTACCAATTTACGTTTGACAATTATTTTAAGAACCATTTCGTTTCAGAAACATTTTTGTAAACAAGCATTACATTCTGACTAATGGAATATTCATTCTTAAACTTATTAGTTCGACAAATCTGCAGATATTCTCAATCCAATTAATCAGCATTCTTATTTGAGCGCAGAATGAATGAAGTATCTATTACCCTAAAATTTCCATCCAAGCAATCCCATTAAAAGAGCACAATGTCCTGGTATTATTAGCATTATTATATTTAACATCTGTCAAATTCTATGACTACAAAGAGCTCGTTATTTTTTGCAAGACGATATTAAATATCCCTTCAGCTGCTATTTTCAAAAGGTTTAAATGAAATTCGAATCACTCATTCGTGAAGAAAAATGTCTTTTAACTTATTTAAATTCGACGAAACTATTATTTCTATTAAGAGCTTAAAGTTGTTCAAGTGGCAGTCCATGTTGCCTCTTGTTAAATATGAGTTCTTTTTAATTTCCAGTCCGCTATCCTAAGTACAACAGTTAAGGTTGTAAATTTTTTTTTTAATTAGGAAAGTATTTAGCGTAACTTTATACTTTAACGAGGTAATGAGACCCCAATTTGTTAAAATTTCTCAGAGTTTCAAAAATTGAGGTACCTTATTTTAATTGCTTTTCACTAGAAACTGGCAACCTGTTCAAAAATCGTTTTCTGGTCACAAGAATATTCACATAAAAAACTTTCTTATGTAATTCAAACGATCAATAAGCAGCGAAATTTTTGAAGTTTTATTTTGCAGGCTACATTATTTTTTATTTCTTATCGTGGCATGTTGTATTGTCGGGTCCTTTACACTGCTATATTTTTTAAATGTTATGCGATATTTTTAATAGCTCATCAAAGGGACCTTAAAATGTATTTATTTTGTAGCGCTTTCCTTACAGCTTTTAATAAAGATAAATTGCTTAGTTAGCATTGATTTAGTCTGCATTAGTTAGCATGTTTTATTGCTGTACTATTTCGTTCTTGGTTATATGAACAATGTGCAATAAATTTCATAAATACTTTTTTGCATTTTTTTATGTATTCATTGATAATTATTTGAATTTTTCAATGAATTATTTGATTCATTGATAATTAATTATCTTATTAAATTATATATATAATTAATTATCTTATTACATTATAATTTAAACCATTTCATATTTTATTTCTTTTGATCTTAAACTTCAATGTCTAATGATTTAAGCTTTTAAAATAGGTTTTTTTTTTTCACATGTTTATTCGTCAAATGAAATTTGCTTTAATAATGAGTATGCATTCGTATCAGATTCATTATTTCCCTAAACTTTTTAAGCTTCATATCGATTAATACTTAAATTTATATGTTGGTTTATGTCTTTATAATTTAATTGTTACATGTTGATAGTTGTTCCCTTAGTTTCGTTTCAGTGATAAATAATTTATTTTTTTTCCTAGTAGAAATCATAGTATCGTTCCTTTGTTGTATGATTTATTGTTTTACAAAACATTAAGAATTCCCCGTTGTTTCTCGGGTTAGATTGGTTAAACGTTGTTTGAAAGTGATGCGAAAAATCTCTTTTCTGTATCATAAGAAAAGCAACTATCTTAGTGGGTCTCTAGACGATCCATTTTAGTGTCAATGAGGCTTATTCAAGCAACCAATGGATCGTGTAGGAGGCAATTGACGCAATTGTCAATCGATTGATGTACATTGATAGAAAATTTGATTGATGGACATTGACAGAGCGGATTGATCGTTTAAAAACACAATTATCTACCGTTTCGGTAGTAGTGCTTCTTTTATTCTCTAAGTCCAAGTTTATATCTTCGCTAGATATAGTAAAAATTTCAACGGATTGGAAATCTGCGGAAAATTTTACACCAAATAGATACCTTAAATGTAAATTTCTGTTAATAAATAAGTTTTCAGTTGAATCTTTTATATTTTCACAATAGGAATTTAAGTAATACGAATGTGTCAAAGTACAACTTTGTCTATCAATCTATATAAATTGTATTTAATCAGGACCAAGGACCTACAAAAAAACAGTTTAGAAGAAAAATATTTAATAAAATTGCAGTTATATTTATACATATTAATACAAAATACTAAAAAAAATTAATGAGTTACTAACTAAATTATTTTGATGTCGATGGCTTCTTAAAATCTAACAGATTCGTCTGGCTGCGTACACAATGCCTTCTTTTTTTAAAAGTAGTTTCTTTGTAGCAAGCTAATAATTTCTTTTCCTTGCTTTGTATCTATAACGCGTTCTTGGTTGGATTTGTGTTTTTTAATTCAACTAGCTGAGACCTTCTGTGATCTGCCCGAGCCGCACAGGTGGTCTTCTATAGCCGGCTCGTTGTTTTTGAGTGAAAGTGATTTTTAACTGATTCCCTGAAAATCTGTCGATACATAGGGATCTGGGATTCAAATATCTATTGTAATAAAGCGTATATGTAGCTTTTTTTTTGTAAAATAAACGCGAGCTAATTGTAAATTAGGAGAGCCCCAAGAAAAGTGATTGTGTCTGGTGGTAACGGGAGTCTGTGAAGCTTTTATTTACTTTGTGTCGTGATTATCCTGAGTTATGGAAAGTTAAGTGAATAAATAAAAGAAAAAAGCATTGCTTTGCGAAAAATTATTAATGTGTTAAAACAAAATAAATCAGATTATACTGAGGAAAAATAAGAACAGAAAATTAATATTATAAGTACGATTCAGTATCTCGCAGAAAGTGTTTAGTAAATGTTAGTGCGTAAAGCGGCTTAGTTTATTCCACTCTTTGGACCAGCGTCTTTTCTTATTTTCTTTCTTTCAAATGCAGACAACCAAAATCAAGGCAACAAAGCCCAAATATGAATTTGAAACCGTTTTAAAACTCAAAAATTAAACATGTCGCGCTATTTTCAAAAACATTGACGAATGAGATTGACGGGTTTATTGAAGCTGTATTGAAGCATCTATCAATCGAAACCATCAATCACATTGTCAATAAAATTGATCGTCTAGTGAGCCCTTTATCGCACGATAGTGTAAGACAAAGCTACAAACGATAAAAGTAAAGAGCTCCCTAGACGATCAATTTTAGTGTCAATGTGATTGACGGTTTCGATTGATAGGTGTTTCAATATAGCTTCAATCAACCCGTCAATCTCATTCGGTCAATGTTTTTCGATGGAGCGTCATTTTTGAGTTTTAAAATGGTTTCAAATTCAGATTTGGGCTTTCTTGCCTTGATTTTGGTTGTTTGCATTCGAAAGAAAAAACAGAAAAAGACGCTGGTCCGAAGAGAATCCGCTTTGCTCACTAACATTTACTAAACTTACTGCGAGATACTGAATCGTACGCATGTTATTAATTTTCTGCTTTCCTTTTTTCCTCACTATAATCTGATTTATTTTGCTTTGACACATTAACAATTTTTTGTAAAGCAATACTTTGTTTTTATTTACATATTCACTTATTTTTCCATAACGCAAGATAATCTCGATATAAAGTAATTAAAATCTTCACAAATTCCCGTTCCCAGACACAATCACTTCTCGTGGAGCTCGCTTAATTTACAATCAGCTTGCATTTATTTTAGAAAAAAAAAACTATATATACGCTTTATTACATTAGTGATTTGAATTCCAGATGCCTTTGCGTCGACAGATTTTCAGAGAATCAGTTCAAAATCACCTGCACTCAAAACTAACGGAACGGCTATCGAAGACCATCTACGCGGCCTGGGCAGATCACAGATCTCAACTAGTATAAAGGGGTGTAAAAGAATTAGAAAACATATAATTGAACGAAGAACGCGTTATAGATACAAAGCAAGGAATAAAAATCATTAACTTGCTACGAAGAAATTCTATGAGAAAAAAAAAAGGCTTTGAGCCTCAGATGAATTTGTTAGATTTTATGAAGCCATCGACATCGAAAGAATTTTTTAGTAACTCATTAATTTTTAAATATTTTGTATTGATATGTGTAAAGAGAACTGCAATTTTGCTAAATATTTTATTCTAAACAAGAACTTTTGTTTGTCCTTGGTCACAATTAAATAATATTTATATATTTATATGCAAAGTTGTACCCCGACTTACATTCGTATTGCAAGAATATAAACTTTTCAATTTAAAACTTATTTATTAATAGAAATTTACATTTAAGGTATCTAGCTAGTGTAATATTTTCCGCAGATTTTGAATCCGTTGAAATTTTTACTCTATCTTTAACGATCGCGAAGATACAAAAGCCCTACTGCCCGAACGATTGACAATTGCGTATTTCAAACGATCAATCGGCGCCGTCAATGTCCATCAATCAAAATTTCTATCAATGTACGTCAATAGATTAATAATCGCGTCAATCGCCTCCTACACGATCAATTGGGTGCTTCAATGAGCATCATTGACAATAATACTGTTCGTCTAGGGACCCACTAAGACAATTATTATACAGAAGTTGATGGAGGGCTTAGTTTTGGGAGTGGTTAAGAATACCCTTTAATAAACTTGCAGTATTATTACAAACAGTTTCACAAAAAACAGTTCATTATCAAAATTCCATTTCGCATGAGAAATAACAGTTTGTTTTAAAATTAAAAATCTCCAGAATAGACGCAACAGAGTTAAACAATTTTAATTTTTCCAGAAACGGAAAGTGAATTTTACACCTTTTTTAACAAAATAATCAACGTTTCAAAGAATGTATGAATTATGTTTTAAGAAACATTCAAAGTTGCGTAATAATAGGTTCAACTCGTAATTAACCTCGATCTTCTTTCATTTCACTTTGAGCTTTTCAAAAGACCTAATTAGAATATTTTATAACTTAGATTTTAGTCCAAGATCATCAAAGTTTTATTAAAAATACACTTTACTGTAGCATGTAGTTTTAAACTGTTTTTTTGTGGAACTGTTTTTTTTATCAATTTAGGGATCTTGTATTTACATACGAACGCAGATCAAAGATCTGTAATAAGAAATATAGATACTGTTTCTTTCCATATGAGTACAGCTTTCAATGCAAAATTTTAGAGTATTAGAAATAGAGACCTAATTTTTTTTGTCCGTTTCATATCAACGTTAATCGTCTTATTTGAATGCTGTCCTCTTTAAAAAAAAAGGCGTTACTGTCTTGTTTTAAAAGTATTTGTGCGCTATTGTTGGGATTTCGAATTGTTTTTATTCCCTTCAGGGTAAACTTAGAACAAACAGAAAGAGTTGCAATATGTCACCCACAAGGTTCTATAGAATAAGTTTATCAAATTTGATGGGAATTGGTCAAACGGTGTAGATATGCATATAGAAAGGACAAGCAACAACTTTGCTTAATATGGAGGGCTGTAGTGGAGGGTATGCGGCGGTATACCCTCTGCTTTTTCTTAAAAACTGCGTACACGCTTTGCTTTTCCCAGAAAACATCGCATGAAACATGAAACGCAGATACCTGTAGAAGCAAAAGAAACGTTTTTACTTCAAGATATCACCTTGGTACATATTTCCAAAATCGTACCTATTAATCAAAACCAATTCATTCAAAGTACTGTCGATTAAATGAAATCGAGACTTTGTTCTGATGTTAATGAAGAAAATTGTCAACTTTTGAAGGATATACTCATGCTTGATCCAGAAAATATAAATACAGGGGATATTCGCCATGGAGATAAGGAGATAAGAAGGATCTGTCGATGTTTTGGTATAGATGAAATGTGCACTATTCAGGGTTTGAAGGACCAATGAAAATGCTTAAGTTGTTCCAGAAAAATTAAAGCTTGTTTTAAGAACAATTGAAATATTACCATTTACACGGCCGAGTGCGAGCGCGGGTTTAGTTTAATGAATAGCATAGTGTAACAGATTTGTGATCATCTTTATTGATTTCAAATATCTTCAATTTAATGTTTATGAATGCAAATAGACCACCTATAGAACACTTTCAACCAGAAAAGTTTGTAAATTCTTGGTTGGGCCAACTATCGCTCTCCATTAGACAATAGATCAAGAGTATACGCTACAAAAAAGAGATACAGAGACAGATTTCTCTCGTCAAGCAGTTTGGAAAATATTTCAATGAAAATAATAAATAGAAATAGGCCTTAAAATTTGTTTTAAAAAAAATTGGGTCCTACTTTATGTGTGTTTAAATATTTTTCTCTTAACATATTTCCTGTAATTATTTTATGTCGAATTTTCTTCTAAGTTCCACCTATTCCTTTTCCTGTAATATAAAATTAATATAGGCTTTTTTCTCGAAATACCCGGGTGAACAAGTGCACTGTGCACATGAAAATAAAATTGTGCACCTAATTTTTTTCCCGCTAGGTGCACGCAGTGCAACTAACCTTAAAGAAGGGGAGGGAAAACGTGTTTTATTTTATTTTGGTGTTTGAACAAAATATCAGTATCAACCCTAAAGGAACGTAATTAAAATTCCTAAATACATGCTATACGAAAACAAAATCGCTGCGCCGTAACGGGTTTGTACAGGAGGATGGTTTTATTTGTGCCACTGGCCTACTGCCACCAGAACTTTCCGATGATCAAAACATTTTCCAGATGGCTTTGTTGAAGTGAAAGCCGTGCGCCGGATACCTTAAAAGAAACACGACACATAATCGAACTATGGACATAGCCGATTGAAGACAGATTTAAATCCATTGTTTAGGATCCACTTTTGTCTAATTTTGCTGTCTTCGAGCCATGTTATTGGCCAAACAATGAAGAAATTGAGAGCTATGGGAACGAAGAAATTGAGAATTTATGGTTGCATTTTCCAATTCCATTAGAAGTAATAATTTCGCAGATAAAAAATTGTTTAAATCTTTTTATTTACTATCTACTACTACTAACCTATCTAAACATACCCAAAAAATAAAGTAGTTTACATTATATTACTGCTCTAAAATTACGTTTTTTAAAATGTGCACCTGATATATAATCTGTGCACCTAATTTAAAAACTTAGGTACACACACATATACATTTATATATATATATATATATATATATATATATATATATATGTGGGTGTGGGTGTGCATGTTTTTTGCTCCCGTGGAAATTGTAAGTAGTAGATACATGTTTCACCAAAATTCTGAGGGCGCTCATGGTATACCCTCTGTTTTTCTACGAATACAGCACTGTTTAGTAGTTAACTATGTAGATGTTAAGTATGCATTGTAAAAGCCAATTTGAAACAGTAAATTTTAATTTTTCTTTGTTCCTTTATGTTTTTTGAACAATTACTGCAAATTGCTGATAATTTGTGTCATTAACTTTCACTTTTGCAAAAATTATTTATTTATTTTTATTATTTTTATTGCGTATGCAGTGTTTCTAATGTTTCGGACTTCATTATTTTACACATTAATTTCGTTGTTATTTCATGCCTTTATAACTTAATTGTTGCATGTTGATCATTTCTTACAGTACATTTTAAAAAGTTGGTAAATACTCTATCTTATTCATTGCTAAAATCATTGTATCGTTTTCTTGTTGCATTCTTTATTGTTTTACACAACATTTTAAACATGCAACAATGAAACGGCATATGTTAATCTTTATTTTTCCTTTATGCTTTTAAAACAATTGTTATGTGTTTTGAATGATTTGTTCCTTACCTGAATTCCTTATTTCATTCGCAGTTGGTAGTTGGAAGCACATTGTTTTTATTGTTTTCTTCTTTAATGTTCTACCTTAATTTCATTGTTTCTAACTCTCATTGTTCTCTTCGGGCTTTTAAAACTTAATTGACGCATGCTTTTATTCAAATCGTCACGATATAACATAATTTTACTGTGGTTATTGATAATTGGCATTTTTTAATTAACGTCGTGCTAGAGCAACACAATGGGCTACATTTTATTGTGAAACGTTCTATTTAATTCATGGTGAAAACCAAATTGTTTCGCTGTTCAAGACCTTACAAAGTATAAAGTTTTACTTTGTTGTACAACTTTATTTGATATTTGAATGAAATTAGTTCGTTTCAAATGCTCCATCTTCAATATTTTTATTCAATAAAAGTTATTTAGTGATTTGAACCGACTGGAAATTAGTTGCAGAAAATTATGAGAAAGGAATTAGAAGAATTATTATTAGTACGGCAATACATTTTTAGTCTTTGTAGGAAATTAAAAATACACTCAGTTGAATGATGTGTCTAGATAAGCTTTCAGGTCACATTCACTTTATTTTGATGTTTTGATGAATTTGTATTTCATTGTGAAACAATTTAACAACTTGCCATAAACTAGCAATCACTAAATGCATTTTGATAAAAACAATTGACTGGTAAGAAGCCGGAGTGGACATAGGACTTTAATTAGTATTTCAACAAATAAATTATTCTATCTTATGTCCATACTGCAAATTAATATCAGTATAATGAAAAGTTGCTTCCATCAACAGAAAAAAAGCACACGTATCTTAATGAGGACACAATCTCAAGTTGGCATTTATTTTTTCCAACATGGAAGAGATGTATTCGAAAAAGCCATACAAACGAAGCCTGTAAAAATCCGACTTACATTACTTTTAAAACTTTATAATCAATAAAATTAATTCACTTTTGATGACAAACTTTATACTACAATGACAAACTTTATACTACAGTGACAAAATTTATTGACACAATGCATTAATTGATACAACACAATAAATATGAGAGATTGTATTAATGTAAACATCAGGAAACCACCAGAATACAAGGAATATTCCCTCGGCAAGAGCTAATTTGATTTATTGTCGTTTTGGCGATACTTGATGTTATTTACACCAACACTAAATGATTCGAGAGTGAAAATTGAAGACAAACTTAATGGGACACATGTAAAACACAGAACCGGACTGTTTCAATGAGAAGCAAAAAGTAAACAAAACTATTACAAATAAATAATAATATATATTAAGCAACGTGCTGAAATTGTATACAAGAAAATATCAAAATAACGTCATTTTCGGAAGAAAAAAAACAGGAAGTGCCCCAAAACACTAGAGCACTCACTATTAAACCTCACTAAAATAACCTTATTAGTTCTATGATAAGCATTAAATCTGTTAAAAACGTATAATTTGTTTCATGCAAATTATGTTCTACAAGAGATAAAACTTTATAATGTTTGGTGGTACTTAGACTAACGTACAAAATTTCCACACGTGAGTGTTTAAAAAAAATTAAAATCCACAGATAAGTGAGTTTCAATTAATATATGCTCATGCGAACTAATCTCTTAAGCTACTCACGAAACTTTGTTCCAGCATTATTCCCTTTATAAAGATCCTTTGGGATGCACAGTTAATTAGAGTTATCTTTTGTAGCTCTTGAAAAGTTTTCCGAATACGGGTGATTATAGCTTAAAAAATATTGATGAAGCGATTTGAGTTGAGATTTTGTGCTCATTAAGTACTTACCCGAAGCGATGGATTGTTTTGTGGAATTAATAACATGGTCATTTGGAGTAAAAAGTAAATTTTATTCGTTATTTGTTAAGTACTTTTGTTTTATTTGTTAGTTGTTAAAATAAAAATAATTGCAGTGAGCTCATTTTAAAGATTAAAACATTATACTGTCATTAGCAATTAAAAGTTTAATTACAAAAGAGCTATATTTTTATAATGATAGAATTCATCTTTATACTAATGAATTGACAAATTTCTCTTTATTAAAAAAACCCTGAACCTCGTTAGATTAATAATGACTTATGTTGAATCGATATGAAATTTATATGAGAGTTGCATAGATAATAAAACGTGCTACCATGCTGTAGAATGTTCACTAATGAATGCGAAAAATTGCTTTTCTCTATACAGTGGCTACCAAAAGTGTTCGTACACTTTAACAATTTGCAGAAAAGACGCTGTAGCCTGTAATTAAATCAGAATATAAAGTCCAATTTTTTTAATATCATCTCCCTATTATTCTAAATAAAATCTATCATTTAAAAAAATAATATTGACTCATTTTCTCTACTATTATAAAAGGAAGTTTTGTCTGTTTGTTTGTTATGTACAAGTTCCTGACCAATCATGGCACTTGCAGTAATGGGATTCTGCACACTGCTAGTTCGAATTTTTTGCAATTATTGTACGAAGCCCGAATTTTAAAATTCAATCTAGACCATTTTAAAATTAATTTAATGACATTTTAATTATTACTGTTTCTTTAGAATGGCAACAGCTTAAAGATATGACAGTCTGAATTTATTTTTTCCGAAGATCTTTTTTCAGCCGAAGAACAAAACAAATAAAAAGTTTACACGGGAGTTATGTAGTTTTTTTTTCTATCTCCTAGATCGTTAACGATAGAGTAAAAATTTCAACGGTTTTAAAATCTGCGGAAAATTTCAAATTAAAGCGATACCTAAAAGTATGATTTTCTACAAATAAATAATTTTTAAATTGTAACTTTTATATTTTTTGCAATACGAACGCCGCTACGAAGAATGACCTTCGTTTGATTCGAGATTCGAGAAATCACAGATTGCATTTCCTGCGCTGAAACGATTCCACAGCGAAAGAAAGCAAAACAAATAAAAAACATTTTCACTGTTTAGTTCGTTAGTAAAATCGGGATAGTTAAAGATAGATTGAAAATTTCAACAGATTTGAAATCTATAGAAAATGTTACACTAAATTGTTGCTTTACACATTTAATATTCTTTTAATAAATGATTTTTCAATTAAATATTTATATTTTCGCTAGAGATTGTGACGTCACGTCGATTGGACATTTTCAGATAAATTCATAAATAAAATTATTGTCATCACTTTTTTTAATTTTTGCACTGTGGTGATATTTAAACATCGTTTGGCTTCAATGTTTGCTTGCGTACATCGTAATATTCTATTTATTATTTAAAAATGGCACGTAAGAAAACAACGTACAGCAGTCGCAAATTGATTGTTTTTCATCATAGTAGTAGTAAATCAGTTCGGAATAACGCCAAACTGGTAAATTCATAACAATCTACGGTGCAGTATGTGATACCACGCTTTAAAGAAGAAAAACGGATCGAAAACAAGATTAGAAGGAAGTTCATCCGGCAAAGTTAATTCAACGTGATCAAAGATTTAGAATAAGAAAATTTGTGAAAAATACATGTTTGAGTGCTGCAAACATTTCGACAGAATTTACTGAAAAATTTTCTTCTTCAATTTCAACTGAAACTGTTCGATGAGTACTGAGATCAGCTGGATTAAATGGGAGTTATGCCCGAAGAAAAGTTTTTATAATGAACCATGCTTTTTATTTAAATATTTTAATAGACAATTTAAAATTATCAGCCCATAATTTGGGCATTGGAAAAACTATTTTTTTTATCAATATTAATGATCCTAAGCATACGGCTCTAAACATTCGCCTCTGGTGTCTCTATAATTGTCCACAAGTTCTGACAACACCACGTTAGTCGCCAAATTTGAACATAATAGAATACATTTGGAGAGAACTGGTGTTTAAAATGCGAAGACAACATTGAAACAAAAAGCGAACTAAAACAGAAATGATTGAAAAATGGAGGAACAATTGATTCAAATATTATAAAAAAAAAATAGCGGACTATATTCATAGACGTATGGATGGTGTTGTTGATATATGCTATAGGACATCCTACAAAGTGTTAATTTACCGAAATATTACAAAAGTTATTAATATGTAGAGATATTTTTTAAGTGAACGAAGACTTTTGTGAGGTAACTTTTTTGTTACGTTTTGATTATTAATTTTCCAAAAATAAAACGTTTTGCTATGTTTTAAGATATGTTTTGTAGTTTTGTTAAGAAAAAGTTATAGATATTATTAAAAAATTCCCATTCATAAATATTAATTTTTATTAAAAGGAAATGGCGATGACTAAGTTCGAGTCTGCTCATTTTTAACAGATATTTATTTTGAAGTAACAAATTCATTTATTCTTCAACAGTTTTATAATAAATTTCTTTCTGGATGTTGTAAAGTGAAGAATATGGCATGTTTTTTACTATTCATATGAAAACACATGCATGTACGTATGTGTTTGTACAAGTCACGTATGTGTTTGTACAAGTATCATAATTATTTCCAACCATTTTGATAAAGTATCCTTTATTTTATACATCATATTTTTGTTTACTGATTAAATTATTAAAAACTTCGTTGTTTACATATTTCGATAAGTTACATGCCAAAACAACTGAGTAACCACACTTAAATCAACCATAATTTGGTAGATTTGGAGAAACTGTACAGCATTGAGGATTGCGAGTACCTGGGTCGTTTTAAAGTACTGGTAAAAAGCAATCATTTTTCAAAACGTAACTGATACTTCATTCGAGCTTTATTATTTTTTTTTTGAGAAATATAAACTATTTTAAAATACGGTACAGGCGATATTTTGTATCCAGCGGAAACGAAATGGAAGCTTGTAATCGTTACCCCATGCAGTGATATTTTCTGTTTTTATCGGTCGAAATTACTTTCGTACTTTTTAAATTTGTCATATTTTTATTTATTTGTTGTGACAAATATACGAGATCGCGAGATAAAAACGAATCACGAAACAGAACATCTTTTCTCCGCCAAACTTTGATTTTGTTTTGTTTCGTTATTTTTTGTTGTAGATATTTAGTTTTTAACAAATTTAACTTCCTTTTCATCACATACAACAACATCACAAAGAATTCGATTTAAAATTGCATGTAAGTTAGAATAAAGCAAATTTTAAAAGGAATTTTCCCGTTACTTAAAAAAATAATATTAAAGAAAGTACGAACTAGTATTTTTGAAATATAAAAAATTATTTGTCTAGTGATTGAAGATCAAGGTAACTTATTTTGTAGTTTAAAAAAAAAACATGTTAAAAGGTTTTTGAAAATCTTAATTTTCTATAAAAGACGCTGCCAGATCAATCTACCATTTTTAAATGACAATAGGTTACCTGTAGTATGCATGTACTGAAGTCATTAAGTTTGGATACAGTTGTTTTCCTATTGCACGTTCCACCAAATGGAATCCTCAAGAAAAAAGGTATTCACTTAATATAAAAAACTTGGTGATGAAAATTTTACCAAATTAATTTTTCACCCTTCCCTTAAAGATGGTGAAATTCGAAAATTTTGCTTGCCTGGTGCAAGAGTGCCACAAATAAAAAAAATACTGATAAACTATGAGTGCGATGAGTATTCGCCTGCAGATTTGTCATTTTTACGAATTGAGTATGCAATTTTAAAGAAAAGAACTTAGATAAGGAGATTTCAAATGCCCCTTTAAGCTTTCCCCCTCAAAATAGTCTTTTGTAGTAGTTACCGTATTGTAACCTTCCGTCATTATGTAACTTTGTCATACAGCGGGAGCGTGATGTATGGAAATTTATTACAGTTATGGAAAAAGGTTTATAGTATTTTTGTCCAAAGTAAGATTTAGAAATCATAAATATGGCGAACAGGAACTTAAAATTTATTTTACTCAAACTTAAATTATTAGTCACTTTTCAATGAAACAGAAAATTGATTATTACTGTCACTTTTTCAATAGATGGTTTAGCCCGTTGTATTGCTCTAATACGACGTTAAGTAAATATTACCAACTATAAATCTATGGTTAACAAATTCAACCCTAGTAAAATCGAGTAATTCTGCACTTACCAATCCTTTTCATTGCTTAAAATGTAGAGGTGTCTCTGTGAGGAAGCTTCTGGATGAACAATAGTTGTTCGCTGTGCATGGTATTTTGTGCTTGGACTTGACCTATGGATTAGTAATAGCATCACGTTTCCGTCTTGCCAAAAGAGATTAAAATTCATCAAAGTCCTAGGTCCTGGAAAGTCGTGCATGACCAAAAGATAGATGAAAAATATGAAGCTTAAAAATTTTTTAATATTCTTATGAAGATGGTTGTATCTAAGACAATTTTGGTGAGGCACGCTCATTTATTAGTAGCTATATAACTTTTTCCCCGACTTTGTAAACGCTAATTAGATGTCTTTATTTACATAATCCAATAGTTTCCCATTGGAATTCGATGTTCAGAATTACGAAGCGTTGAATCCGAATATCTTCCATCGGAATTGATCCCTGACCATCACCAATAGTTTGTTATGCTGATCCAGTGTGACCGTAAATTCGTAAATACAGTTACTTGCTTACCCCATGTAATCTCATATCCTTAAATCTCCCAATAGCTCTCGCTTCCAACATTTTAACAGCTTTAATGACATTACGGTTAACAGTCCAATTACTTTCGGTTTTGAGAACGGTCGTCATTACTTCGACGGCACTTAACTCATTTATTCGCACGTTCTGATGTGAGGTGTTGGCTACATTCCAGGCCCGAGCAATAACTAACATTGAACGAGCGATCAATAGCGTTCTTAATCGTATTTGAACTGCACCCACTTCCTTGTAACTGGAAACAAGTGTCTATGTACTTAAGTGTCAGAAGAAAAACAGCAGTCGAGTTGTGTTCTGTTAATCAAATCAATTGTAATGGGAGCTCCTACTAATTCCAATTGACTCAGCTTATAAGTTCCATGTCGTCGAGCTAAATAGGCACATAACTGGAGTTTCTTTGACGCATATTGTGTATATTACTAGATGTCTTTGGTTGTGATTACAATCTTTGAAAATCTCAAATATTTATGAGATTAAAATGGATTTTATTTTGAATTTCCGTCTTTGCTCTTTGTAAAACACATTTTGAAAAACAGCAAACGTACTTTTAGCCATTTTTATGTTTAATGTTTTTCAAATTTTGTTGACTGAATGTTTAAATTGTTTTTATTCTTAAAGTTAACTTTGTTGATAAAATAATACAGAATTAATTGTTATGTTGACTCTTAGTCCCATAACAATCTCTTACTAATGTTAACATCTGTTGTGTCCATCATCATAAGTGTTATGTTGTGTTCATTTTTCGTGTATTGCCCTGTTAGATTGGATTTTTTCGACACAAAATCTGTTATCTCAAAATGTGTTTTCCCACTCCTTCATCGCACCTCTTATTTTATATCCCATCATGTGAAACAGTTTAATTACCACAATCTCACGATGCTGAAGATGTTGTACTACTGAGATTATATGCATAACAGAATCCACACAATATCATAAATTTGAGTAAAATGTGTTTTTCACACACACATTTACCGCTTAACGTTAAATCTCTAAGTATATGACCGGAAATAATGTGAGCCAGAAAATATATTATTTGATATGAAGGGCAACATGTTTTTTCGAAGGAAAGGACACGTCATACAGAAAGCCATGTACAACAGTATCATGGTGTAGTAAAATGGTGATTGTGAAATAAAATATATGTATAAGGAAGAAAACGTTCCGCTGATAAAACTATTGGGCAATCAGATTGCAGAAGACTTTTGGAAATCCTTCTATTGAAATCATCGTATGAAACGAAATGTCAGTGAACGATAAACTAGATCTACACGTTAAATTATGCATCCAAAATAGCCTTTGAACAATTGGATTGCACATAATCAAAGTTAGCTTTTAGAAGGTGATAGTGAGTCTACGACTATGGTGTGCACGTTTGCCATGCAGTGTTTAGAAATATGAATTGATATCATTAAGAAGTATTAAAGGTTGCTTTGTATGTTTATTAACTTTATTTCATCAGGAGGTACAAAGTGTTTACATAGATGCCTATTTATTTATTACAAATATATTTAAATGTGGCATCAGATGTGAAATTCACTGTGCCATCAATAGACAAAATAAATTCAGAAACAAGCGCAAATGCTATTTGCGGGTCTACTTATTTCACCAAAAGGTGTAAATCAACCTTTCAATTAGTATCAAGTGAAATGAAGTTAGTCATCAAGTGATAATAATTCAGAACGAAGATGTATGGAGTTTGTCTTCGCAATCTCGCATTGCAAGCAAACAAAAAAAAATGGTTCTCACCCTGGACATAAATCTCCAGAGACGTATCTCTTGTCTAAGTCATAAGCGTAATATATTTCTCTTATAATAGCATCTGGGAAAGAAAAATTAGCTCCTGAAATAAATGCGGTAACTGATGAATGAGACTGTAGTTTGAGATATGCGGGATAGATAACCAGGTTAGAGTTCATTTATTATGCTTATAGATTCTTTGTTAAGATTAGTATTGATTTAGATTCTTGGGGACAAAGTCGAATTTCCTAAATATTTAATATCACTAAAATCGTGTAAGCTTTAGTAGGGAGATAAAACAACCTGATTGAAATTGGTAGTGACAGCTAAAAAAAACTTCATAAAAAGAACAACACTGATTAAAAACATGAAAAAATCGTCTAGCCATGTCGGTGAATCAAGAAATCCGCCATTATTAGAAAAGAAGAAACGACACAGGAGGATAACTCGAGTTTAAATATTTTATTCTAGAATTTTGTTTAAATATCTCACTTTTAAGTAAATTTTTAAGAAGGGGAAGGCATAGTGTCATTTGTTAGTGTGTTCGACAATGTAAAAACCAATAAGGCCGACTAATAAAGAATGAAACATAAAACAATCTGGTCATGGCAATAATCGTTTTGGTGTAACAAGATGGCCACCATCACCAAAACAGCAGTAACGACCCACACAAGGGTAAGATATTAGTAAGATATTGTTATTCTAGATTATTGTTATCACAACTAACTTTATAAACTAAGCCTTTTCGTAGCTAATCTGTGACTGAGATAAATCTATAGGGTGATTCATAAGTACGTATACAGTTTCCAGATGCTGTAAAACAGGAACAGTATAAGACACGGTCCCCAAATGCGAACTGATAACTAGGTATACTCATGAAGTTTGTGTCCCCCTCCCATGCGAAGTGACGTAGGCGATAGCGAGCGTGTCATGTGACTAGTCAGTGGAAATTGCAGCATTTGCAGCGGGAAAGGCATTTTGTGTTCTTGAATTGAGCTAAACTGAATTTGTGAGCGTTGTGCAACGGCAATTTCGATCACAATTTAGAAAATAACCTCCAACCAGAAAATTAATTTACGATTGGTTTAAAAAATTTGAAACAACGGGCTGTTTGTGCTAAGTTTCAAAGCCAGGACGACCGAGTATATCGGCAGGTGTCGTCAGAAATTTTATTCATCCAATTAGACAATAAAGTTGAAAAACTTTATTCTCCAATTGGATGGTGCACCACCACACTGGACAGGTGACAAGCGAAATTACCTCGATTAACATCGTCACCGATGGATTGAACGAAGCATCGACTTCAACATGCCACTAACCTAATGGCCATCCAGATGCCCTGACTTAACACCATGTGACTTTATTCTTTGGGGCTACCTAAAGGATAATATATTTCACCTTCCTCTTCCTGTTGATGTAGCGGATTTGAAACAGTATATCGCACCCACTATCACAGCACTTGTTTCAGATACCCTAACACCCTTCCGGGCGAAAATGGGTTACCGGTTCAATGTGTGTAGTGTGACTAAGTATGCACACATAGAACATCTGTGACTGTCTCTAAAAAAACTTGAAACTTTCACCTACGCTTCTGTTACAGGTAACCTAATATATCTTTCATTGCCACTGTTAGAAAATATTTAGACTGCGCTGAAACTGTATACTTACTTATGAATCACCCTGTATTATCTGCAACTGATTTATCTTGCACATGTTCCATGAACGGACGCGTTAAACCTCACCCCGACGAGAACAGCTATTTCTCAAATAGCTAAACATGATCTATAATTGTTTAATTTTTTACAACTTAACTATATACTCTATAACAAAAAAATCGACGCACCAAGTAGGAGTTGTCCTGGAGTTATACCGGGCTCGATCAACTTGTAACGGCCATGACTAGGGACGTATAGTCTTTAGTGTCGCGTCCGTATCCAAATGTGTTCTGAAGACAACCGTAGACTATCTGGAGATGTCCAGGCCAGCGTGGGGATCCTGCCCTTACAGCCCAAATGCCCGCGACAGGGCGTTACGGTGTGGGGAGACATCTCCTTTGATAGCCGGTTGCCTTTGGAAGTCGATTCTCGCACGCATACAGCACAGCGGTACTTAGTAGGGATGCGACATCGATGTCAATGTTTTCAAAACATCGATGTTTTTAAAAAAAACATCGATGTATTTAACATCGATGTATTGGGATTGATGTTTTTGTAACATCGATGTTTATACTTGTCGATGTTTTATTTTTAAATAAAAAAAGTACCGTTATAAAAATTTAAAAATAACAGCATAAGTAGCATAATTTTTATAATCAGAAAATTGAACATACTTTTAGACCAAAGTCACCAAAGGTGAAGGGTCTGAAAAGTAGGGATACGACATCGATGTCGATGTTTTCAAAACATTGATGTTTTATAAAAAACATCGATGTATTGGAGCTGATGTCACATCACTATTTGCTAAACCAGTTATAAGAAATGGGGTAAAACGTTTAAATGCACTGAATTTTAAAAACATCGAAAGTTTGGGGGCGATGCATTATCAACATCGATGTTTCAAATTTGAACATCGATGTTTTGCTGTCGATGTTGTATCCTTAGTTGCTAAACCAGTTTTTTAAGAAATGGGGAAAAAGTTTAAATACACTGAATTCTAAAAACATCGATGTTTTTGGAACGATGTTTTATCAACATCGATGTTTTAATTTTGAACATCGATGTTTCAAAACTTTCGATGTTTTGCTGTCGATGTCGCATCCTTAGTACGTAGACAACATTCTACGACCGGTTATGTTACAATTCCTTTTGCGACATCCCGGACTTACTTTTCTACAAGATAATGACCGGCAGCACACGGCACGTGTTGCTATAAATTGGCTTCAAGCTTTCTCTACACTTCCTTGGCTAGCTAGGTCTCCCGATCTCTCTCCCAAAGAGCATATTTTGGACGTTATGGGAAGGTGATTGCAACCATCCCGGAATGTTGTTAGCCCGACAGTTGGAGACAATTTGGCAAGAAATGCCGCAGGACATCATCTGGAAAGTTTTTCAGTCTATGCCACACCGGGTGACAGCTTGCATCCAGGCCAGAGGTTGAACAACGCTTTATTTACTTTCTCCATTTGTAACAGTCAAACTCTGAAATAAATCATTCAATTAATCCAAAATTTTAATCCTTTGTTTTTCTATGTATGTTCTTCACACCCACCAAATTTTATCGCAATTGGACAACTCTTTCGTGGTATTTCGTGTTTTGTTATAGAGTGTATAAAACATTGTTCATTTGCAATTTTATAATTTCTAATGTGTTCTGCTCTTATCACTTGTCATGCAAAATCATACTAGCATCTAAAAAAATTTTAGTAACTGAGATATAAAAAATTGAGGTGTTGGTAGGTAGTTAAATTTATCTTCTCACTGAAACAACACAACGGGCTATTGGCGATGATCCGGGATGAATCCCGAAAAGGAAGTTCCAAGGACGACGCCTCATAATTTTGAATCATGGTCAGAAGACGATTAAAAACTAAAAGACAAACGCTTTTGTATGGGCGTGTGCACCAAACATTTGTAGACATTCTCATTATTCATGCTTTTTTTCTAATATTTTATCAATGAGCGACTTCGTAAAGTCAGATTGATTAGGAATATATTCTTACCCAATCCTCCAGACTCCAATTAGGATATTTAAAGGAAAAAACCTATCCCTACTTCGATTCTATAAAAAACTTAAGATCTTTTAATTCGCCTTCGAAAACTAAAAATAAGTTTTTCTTCACAGTATTAGTTGAATGATTAATTTTTAGGAAAGTTCTCAAGTGCGTAAGGGAGTTTACTCGAAGCGCATGTAAGTGGAGATGTTTGCTTTTTGCCCGTTCCTTTGTCGAACTTAAAATAAAAACCCTTAATCCGGCTTCCGATTGGTTACGTGCTGAAGAGCTTTTTCTCAACCAACTTCCCATTCCCCTCAATTAGTTCCATTCATTTCCCAAAGGTTGTTTGAAAAATCCTCTCATGCTGTTTACTTCCATTGTAGATAAACTTAATTATGAACCAAAACAGCACTTTTCGCTCCAGTCTTAAAAAGAGTGGCAATAAGAAAAATTCTTATAAAAAGAGAGAATTTTCCGACTTTCCTGTTTCAGTGTCTCCACTCAAGAAGTCCCATTTTTCTGGCTTTAAACAAGACGGCTTGTTTTGTTTATTGAATGCAATTGGAAAATTCTCTCTGGCCTATGATTGTTGTTTTAAATTTTTTGAAGAATTTATTTGATTAAGATAATTATTCGTCGCGTTGTGAGTATTTCGCGTAAGTGAACAGGAATTGAGATATAATCATTTGATTAAAACACACTAGACTATTGATCTAACATCAGTCCTGCAATACTAAACTGAATGAAATGCGCATGCGTACCGACATGTTTTTGTACAGAAGCGATGTGTGCACATGTGCATGTGCGGCCTATGCATCAGTGGGTTTGTACAATGCATTTTAAACCTGATATATTTCTCTATTCTGTGTAAATACTTTCATTTTATGTGCGAATCGTGGTAGCACATATGGAAGACCAACAGGTTAGCAATCGAAGGTTTACACTAACAAATTTGGTACAGCTTAAGATCATCGTTCACAGGAACTGGAGCATGCTTAATCTGTCGTGGCCTCAAATGTCCTTACATTGGTGTAGTCTGGAAGTGTAGAGAGTGTGGTACCAGTTTAATTATAACCGAGTCATCTGAAGTCATCGTCTTCAAAATTATGAAGTACTGACCTTGGATCTTGATTCCCGACCGTCGCCTGCTGGCCTACTTGCCTGCAGATGGAAGACCAACAGGTTAGCAATCAAATGTTTACAGTAACAAATTTGGTACAGACGAAGATCATCGTGTGCACTGGGACTGGGGCGTGCTTAATTTGACGTGGCCTCAAATGTCCTTACATTGGTGTAGTCTGGAAGTGTGGAGAGTGTGATACCAGTTTAATTATAACCGAGTCATCTGAAGTCATCGTCATCAAAATTATGAAGTACTGACCTTGGATCTTGATTCCGGACCGTCGCCTGCTGGCCTACTTGCCTGCAGACGGGAGACCAACAGGTTAGCAATCAAATGTTTACAGTAACAAACATAGTACAGCCGAAGATCATCGTTCACAAGGACTGGAGCATGCTAAATATGTCGTGGCCTCAAATGTCGTTAGATTGGTGTAGTCTGGAAGTGTGGAGAGTGTGGTACCAGTTTAATTATAACCGAGTCATCTGAAGTCCTCGTCATCAAAATTATGAAGTACTGACCTTGGATCTTGATTCCAGACCGTCGCCTGCTGGCCTACTTGCCTGCAGATGGGAGACCAACAGGTTAGCAATCAAAGGTTTACAGTAACAAACTTGGTACAGCCGAAGATCATCGTTCACGAGGACTGGAGCATGCTAAATATGTCGTGGCCTCAAATGTCGTTAGATTGGTGTAGTCTGGAAGTGTGGAGAGTGTGGTACCAGTTTAATTATAACCGAGTCATCTGAAGTCCTCGTCATCAAAATTTGAAGTACTGACCTTGGATCTTGATTCCGGACCGTCGCCTGCTGGCCTACTTGCCTGCAGATGGGAGACCAACAGGTTAGCAATCAAATGTTTACAGTAACAAACATGGTACAGCCGAAGATCATCGTTCACAAGGACTGGAGCATGCTAAATATGTCGTGGCCTCAAATGTCGTTCGATTGGTGTAGTCTGGAAGTGTGGTACCAGTTTAATTATAACCGAGTCATCTGAAGTCCTCGTCATCAAAATTATGAAGTACTCTCCTTGGATCTTGAATCCGGACCCTCGCCTGCTGGACTACTTGCCTGCAGCGACGTTAGTTAAATATTTTGTATGTATATGTCTATTACTTGGTTTCGTATGTCTTTTGTTTGGCTCGACTTGACAAAATATGGTTCTTGTGTCGCAATTACCCACTAGTGTGACCCGGATAAGGGTTGAATTTTGTCAAATTCACAAAAGTTTTATTTAACTGCAAATTATTCTCTAGATTTTTAACTGAGTATAGTGGAAATGTATTCCGAATGGATCATATATAACTTCTATAAATAGTTTATATCAGAAAATGTGGATTTCAATCAAGTGATTGTGATCTAAACAAACAATAATTAAAATCACGGTTCAGTGGTTTGTCAATTGTGCTAGAAACCTACGAGTTGTGGCGCAAAATATTCGATTCCTATAACTTACTCAAAGTGTATTTATATCTTATGTGTCTATAAAACTGTCTTTGTATGTCTTGTTTTGTGTATATGATGCCTTCTGTCTAGTGTGTTTGGCTTTACCAAATATTGCCCTGTCTCCTTGAAACGTAACCATATTTAATTTTGAAGCTTTCGTCTTTTCCTTTATTGCAGTAGTTTAATAACAAAATAAAAAACTGAATTTCCAGAATAGAAGATGCATATTATTTTATTCAAAAAATTTTTTTATTCAAATGTCCATACATCAGGATATTTCAGTATCCTTTAAATAATTCATTCAAAAGATTTTGCGCAGCAGTAATAATCTTTTATTACTTTTTTTCGACTTTCAGTTTCAAGTCCCTTTGCTATGAAGTGGATTATTATAAAGGACATTGAGAATAAGACAATGGAGAAGTGAAAATTCTTCAACTTTGAAGTTTAAAAATGCCATAACGGTCTGTAAAGTGCTGAATAATAGAATAATGTGATTTTAAGCAAAGTAGGCCATCTATAGTTAAGCGTTTCATTGTGAATTTATTAAAATAATTAACGTATGCAAGAATTAAACAAAAAAACAGAATTGCAAAAAATGAAGTTTTTGTAAAGAAATAGACAACAATAAGCGAATAATTCGTTCAACTCTGAAGTAAGTTATTGATAGAGAAACAAAGAGAAACTGGAAGAAAGAATTGGCAGCATACAACATTTCAATTTTTAAAACATAAATAACAACTAAATGTAAATATCAAACTCCATGAAACAATGTAAGCATGTAATAATAACATGGCGTAATTACTTTAAGTACTATAAGAAAAATAAAATGATCTTTGGTGGAAGAAAAAATAAAACAAATGAGTAAAAAAAAATAGTTTATGACAATCGAGTTTTATTGTTCATTGGACATGGCTTGGATTGGATTGGTATTGTGATATTATGGCGCTGGCTCCGAAATGGACCAAACGCAATATTGGAAACGCAAGAATAAACTATTAAATCAGTCTTAAGCTAAAAATTGAAAACTGTATCAGATGTAGAAATTTTTAATAAAGATGCATAAAAATTTTGAATGTTCAAAATATAATTTTGAAAACAATTTTTTAAATTGGAAATTTTTTGAAAGATAGGAAGGTTTGTAGTTATTACCGCACTAGAGCAACACAACGTTCTATTGGCGACGGTTCAGGATCAATACCGATCAATAATCAAGGACGACACCATGTAATTTGGAACCAAGATGACAAGATCAACACCTGAGTTGGAAGCCCACTGTCTAAATTTCTAAATCATGCCAACTTGAGACATTTGAGGTCATCGACAGATTAATCGTACACCAGCCTCGTGTACACGACGGATCTTGGTTGCATCATGTTTCGAAGTCCCAGCCATTCACTGATCCGTTACTTTTCCAACTGGGCTACCACGGTCCTTTTATAAGATAGAATTGTACATCTGGTTGGATTTATGTTACATTATTTAGGTAAGATTTAAGACGATAATTGTGTCGAAAAAACAAAAATATTTGAATGAGAACTGTTCCCAATTAAATTTTGAATACAATGTGTTTCAAAAACTCTATGTCAGAAATGTAAAGGCAGGTAGAGGGAACCAAAATTTTCAGATTTCGTATAGGAATGCGTGTGCGTAAATGCTGCGTTGAGGCAGTCGAGGGCGCTGTTGAGTTCAGCGGATAAAAGCGCTTCGATGGCTTGAATCGTCATTCTTAGCACGGATTTCGAGCAAAATGCATCATTACACCAGTACGTTTAGTAGGTCCGTACATTCTACCTAGTCGTTTAACCGGCTACATATACGGCATCTTCCTACAAGAGGTCTTACAAGAACTTCTGGTCGATGTTCCTCCAGCTGTTTGCAAACGAATGTGGTTCCAGTACAATGGAGCCACAGCTCACTTCAGCAGAAACGTCAGGAATCACCTGGACGCTGTCTATGGTCAGGATAGGACGGGGCAGATCTGTTCCTTGGCCTCCCATATTGTATTTCTTCTTTTGGGGCACATTAAGAGCATGGTGTACGATAGTCCCATAACAACCGAAGAAGATCTGGTTGCCCGATTGTCTGTAACTGCTGGAAATGTGCGGGACATACCTGACGTTTTCACTAATGTATGCCAATCCATGCACCGCCGCTGTGGATCTTGCATCGCTTTTGGTTGTCGCTCCTTCGAGCAGCTATTGTAAACTGTTTGATAAATAAATTGTTGCTTTTCTTTGTCTTTATTTCTCTTTTCACTTTCCTGGTGATTATACTGCCTTACGTGCTAGCACTTCAACGCTGCATTTCCGCACCCACATTCCTATACGAAATCTACTTATTTAGGTCCCCTCTATTTGCCTTTACATTTCTGACACGTAGTTTTGAAACAAACTGTATTTAAATTGTACTTCTTTTGAAAGTAATTGGACAATAATGATTGAAATACTGGGGGGGGGGGTAGTTAGAATATGACGGACACTTAATTTAGTAGATCATTATTGACAGGGGGACTCTCTTCCAATAAACGATTACAACATTCTTGGGGCAGTGAATCATGAAAATTATGTATGCAACAATAAGCAATCACTTCTGGTCTTGTATAAGGCTAAAATGACCTCGGTCAACTCTGTACTTTGTATTGTATTGTATTTGTATTTGTCTTCGCAATTGTACTGCCTTGCCATTGGAAATAAAAAAAAAACAATAAGCCATGTCAACTACAAATATTAAACTTAAATATTGGACCATGAAGCAACGCGAATTCAATTCTGTTCAGCTGGAAAACATTCAAAAATAACCTGTTTAGGGAAGTGAAGCTTTCTAAAAAATCTCAGTGTAAGCGTATAAAATTATAGCAGTGTAAAACGCGAAACAATAAAATATGAAATTGTAAAGCGGGCAACAAAATGAGTAATTACAATGTACTCAAGTTTGCTAAATATAGCTTCATAGATCATTTGCATTGACGAACTTTAGCGCAGTTTCAGATGAAAGCAGTGGACCTTGGGGGAGTTCATTTTTTAAAGATGTGAAAGCTTGTTAGAAGAAGGCTACTACACTAACAGTCCGGAATGGAGATCATCGTGAGCGGTTTTCTTCACATTAATTCATTATCACGGCTATGACTTTCGGCATCGTAAGATGAACTGGGAACCATAATCAAGGTTAAAGTCGCTAGTTGTGGAAGCGATTTGCTTACTTTCCGACCTAATTTATAGATCGCCTAAATTAGACTCGTTCAAAACCAGGTGATCGATTGTAAAATCCCAGGAGCCACACTAAACATACGAGCAGAATACGCACATTTGCATTAAAAAATATGAGCGCATTTAAACGATGTGTATAATAGAGTACGACAAACGTGCGATAAAAATGACCCGTTTTCAGCAAGAAGCTGTTGAAAATAAAATAACCAGGTCTAGTTTCATGCAAATCATCCCATATTTAGGATATTGGTGGATTTTTCATCGCTTGTCAATATATATATACCTATGGTCAATTCCATACGTAACGGACGTATCATAGAAGATAAAAGCAATTCTCACAGTTACATAATTCAAATATGTAAAAATGTTTTGGTATTTATGTAGAGGATAACTATCTCTAAAAGTATCACTAATAAATATTTTATTTTAAAAACATAAATAGAGTTAATACTTACTTTGGAGATGTAAGGGACGTTTCCCTTTAGGAAAAAAAATTGTGTCACTCTGAACACAAATAACAAATCGTCTGATGTTTACAAAGGAAAATAATGAAATTTTTTTTTTTCATGTATGAAAAAGATTCAACGATAGTAAAAAATACATAGATTATATAATTTGTGGACAATTTGAATTTTTAACTTAGATTTCAAATTGTAACGGAAGTATCATGTAGTGTAATGGACATATCATCTTCTGAACTACATACACTGTTTTATGATTTCTTGTTGTACAAAACATGTTTCAATAAATTGTTACCATAAATAAAAGAAAAATAATAATGATTAAACATTACCATAATAAATGACAGGAAAAAAAATCATTATTTAATGAGATTTCCAAAATTTAGTGGTACAACACAATGACAAAGCTTTTTTTAGTTAAAAAAAATTGTAGATTTTGAATACTGTATCAAATGTTAATCTAAATCGATTATCTATTTCGATTCATCAACTATGTCCACAATATCTTCTATATTCACAACAAAAATATCATCATTTTAAGGCCAAAAAAATGTTTTGCCCAAGTCCTTTTTTTTTAAACTTTACAATGATTAGAATATATATAGACTGAAATCACTTGTCCAACAAATTATTTTCATTCCCCTTATCTGTAGTCAGTTTTAGAATGACCCATGATCCGAAAGTTATACTGTCATTACAGGATACAGATTTATATTGGTCGTCTTAATGTTTGTTAACTTTTTCAGAAAAAATATTTTTGTTCTAAAGTGAAAAAAAGTTTCAGATTTCTTGAAATTTCTGAAACATACACAGTTATTTTAAAATTTCCTATTACACTGTGGACTGAGTGAGTATTTAGAATTGTTCGTATGCCTTTAAATCGCTCGTTCAAGTTGTTAATCATGCTTTCAATTGTTTCTTTGCATACAAAGATTATATTTGTTTCCTGAGTGTTTTCCCTGAGCACAGTAACAAAATTTTCTACGTTCCGAATCGGTAATTGTCTTGATTTAATTTTTTGCCACATTTGAAATTACTTGACACGTACACCATGAGGTGCACCTTTGCCATGGGATGCGGCGAAGAAATGCAAGTTGAGTTGAACTTCTCCTTGTTAGGGGGGGGGTGAAAGTTTTCTTTTTTATTTATTCCTACCAATGGGATTTTAACTAAGGGTTGATAGTAATACGGCCAAGGCTTCTCCAGTCCCCAAAGACCCCTGCGTCAACTGTGTTTAGTAGCCCCCCCCCCCCCCAATTAGGGTCTCCACAACGCTGTAAATCAAGAGTTCTTGCACTCCTCACTTATCCAAGGAATCACATATACCTTGTCAACTTTCAACCTGACATATGTCGGGAGGTAAGGGGGTCACCTGCGGTGTCAAAAGTGTAACCTTGAGCAAATTAAACTTCTGATTTAAAACTTGTGAAGCACATCTGAAAATATATATTAACTTCCTTTAACTTTGGAAGTTTAGTCTTCAAGTCTTTAATTATCGCTGCATTGAAATAGTGGACTACATATTTATCCTGTTGAATGTAGTTAGATATGATGGCATATGATTCAACATTCTTGCATGGTAACCAGCAGTGTAAGTAGTAACCGCAGTGAAATTGAATAAACTTATGGTATATTTAATTCCACAATGAATTAATACAACGACTAAAACATTTAAGTTACTTATTGGTAATCCGTTCTGACACTTTACATTCCTTAATACCTGGTATTGATATTCTGTTGTTGTCACCGTTGGTTTTATATTCATTTCGGTGAACCACTACTTCAGTTCAGTTCACAGTTGCGTTTTTACATATTAAGTATCACTTCACAGCAGAGATTTCACCACAGAAACATCACACAGACTTCACTACAAACTCACCTTTTTGTCAATAATTCAACGGCTTTTATCTTACAAGAAGCACTTAAGTTTCCCCCCATTTCAATATCATCACAATAAATATTCCATTTGTGTTAGACAGATTTAGAATTTTAATTTGTCGCCAAATAATAAAAATTATAACAAAAACGGACAACATGTCAACCTAAATATTAGCAAATACATGTAATAGTTACATACAAATAGTACATGTAAAGCACAAATTGTCTTTTTCCTGATTAAAAAAAAAATATTTTCCACTTAAATTTTTTTTTCTTCTCAATATTGTCATTTTATACATTAATATTTTTTATCCTTAAATAAATATGGTAACTTTTTTCTTAAAAAATTTGTTGAACCACTGTCTATGTTATACAAATGATGTGTTCCCTACACAGTAGTGATATGTCCGTTACGTATCAATGATACGTCTGTTACACATTTATAAAAATATTTATGTGTTTAAAAAATTCTATCATACATTACTATGCCTGTTGTGATTGGTTTAGTTTAATAATATTAAAGGTCTATACTTGTAACTAATGTTGTCAAGAAACTTTTTCCCAAAAAATTTGTAACGGACGTATCATATGCAGGATATAGAAAGTTTCCTCGTTCTCAAAAATTTAATATAAATAATACTTTTATTTTTATAGTTTTTTTATAGTATACTATCATATTATTATTAGAGATT
Source organism: Metellina segmentata (assembly GCA_947359465.1). NCBI lineage: Eukaryota > Metazoa > Arthropoda > Arachnida > Araneae > Tetragnathidae > Metellina > Metellina segmentata. Next base: position 58,046,491 of record OX375881.1, read on the forward strand.
TAAAAGATTCAGATATTATGTGTTCCTCAATCAAAATTATGGTAATAAATATAATATGCCTAAACCAAGTGCTATAGTAAATCTTTTTTATCCAACTTTAAAGGACTTCTGCATTATTACAAAGATATAAAATTACTATTCGTTGAGTAACTCTAATAGCCAGACAGACAAATTACCTTTATTTTGATGTATAACACTTATTATTTTCACACATTTTATTTTTTTGGTCTTCAGGTTTACTTAAGCGTGGAAATGCCCATGTAATTGTATTCCATAAAAAGTTGTTTTGCATTATTGACTTTCATTTCTTCTGACACGTGACATTTTGCACTGACAGCGACAACTAACAGTTAAAAGAACAGTAATTAGTGTTCAACTGGAACAATTTAATTAGTCGCTAATAGTTTTAGTTTTTAACTGTCAGCTTATAAATAATTTAATTAACACATTTTTCTAATTAGGTATATAAATTCGTCAAAAATAAGTAAAACTTGCTGGATTTAGAAGCATTAGAGTGTTTAAAGTTTCGAAAGTTGATCCAAACACCAAAGTCAACTTGAAGATTAAATGTGCTTGTCGATACCATATGTTCAATGCAAGAGCACTGCTGTGGGGTACACAATCAAGTATGATAATATTTTTTAGTCTACAATATTTATCACGTCATAAATGAAAAGCAAAACAACGGTATTAATAATATAAATGAATAAAATATATCGCCAGTTTGTACTAGAAAATCATACATTTCTCTTAAAAAGTTAGATTTCAGCATCAACGAAAGTGCTTCTTAAGTTAGGGTATCTGGTCAACTTCGCAATGGAGCGCACATAGCGGGAATTGACGATTCGGGCACAATCCAAAAGGAAAAGTTTCTAGAACAATCCAAAAGGAAAATATTCTAGACCAATCCCAGAGGAAAATATTCTAGTACAAATCTAAAGGAAACGATTCTAGGACAATTCCAAAGAAAATTATTCTAGGACATTCCCAAAGCAAAATATTCTAGAACAATTTCAAAGGAGAAGATTCTAAGAGAATCCCAAAGGACAAGATTCTAAGACAATCCCAAAGGAAAAGGGTTTAGTGCAATCCAAAAGGAAAAAAGTGTAGGACAATCTCATAGGAAAAATTCCAAGAAAATATTCAAGGACAATCCCAAAGGAAAAGGTTCTAAGACAATCCCAAAGGAAAAGTTTCCAGGACAACACCTTGTAGTTTTGAACCATGGTGAGATGAAGAGGCCAACACCAGAGCTCGTGTCACACTCTTAGAAACTTCCACACCTCACCAACGTGAGGTCATTTGAGGCGACGGCAGTTTCTACGCGCACCAACCTCCACGCACACAGCGGTCTTTGGTTGGACCGTATTTTGAATTCGCAACCCTAGGTAACTAATCCACTTGTTTTCTAATCCAGCAACTGAGAACATCTTAAGTCAAGATTAAACTTAATTAAAATTTAACGATCTTGTATTATCAACTATCCGCTTTGAGGAAAAATAATCCATTATTTTACCCTCCTGGTTTCTGTCTCGATGAGGAATCTCGTCATTAGCCAAACTGGCCAGATTTCGATGAACGAAATGTCTCGTCATTACACAAAAACTAATCAGGTCTTGATATCGTCATCAATAAACAAACGGTATTATCTCGATAACGCGATTTCTCGTCAAAAGCAAAATTGACCAGATATTGATTGACGCGATATCTCCATGAAACCACTTGGAGAATTCCCGTACTAACTGATGGGGCCCTACTTTCACATTTCTTTTGAATTCCTTACATGTATTTACAATATTTAAGTACAGTACAAATTCTCCCAAGTACTTTTTATACATAAATAGGAGACGGAATGGAAAATAAATGTAAAACAGTTCCATAAAATGTCCCTTTGGACAGAACTTGGAAGCATTTGTGATGCATAGAAAGAAGTCCAGACAGTTCACTGTAGTTTTTTTGAACCGTTAAGAACATCTTTTCGAGTTGGCATTACTTGCGACATTTTACTTACATCTTTTACATTCTATTTATTAAAATATCCTCGTTCTGTCTTTATATTGTGTATGCAACTACCCACTGAAATATGCAGTACATTTCTTTGCCTTGCTAAACCTTTTAGATACATGCTGTCCATATATTTCAGCTGGGTTTTTTAGAGATTTAAATTTCATGTTGTATTATTCCTTCCTTTGTTGCTTATGTTTTAATTGAAAATAATAAGTGAAATATTTAAAATTTTAGTAATGAATTTTATTTAAAATGTCTTTATATTGTACATGCAACTACCCACTGAAATATGCAGTACATTTATTTACCTTGCTAAACCTTTTAGATACATGCTGTCTATATATTTCAGCTGGGTCTTTTTAAAGATTTAAATTCCATTTTGTATTATTCCTTCCTTTGTAGTTTTTGTTTTAATTGAAAATAATAAGTGAAATATTTAAAATGTTATTTACTTAAATTACTTGCACAACGCTATCAAAACAATCTAAAAAGGACGCAGTAAAAAAATGAATGTTTAATCGTGCAGATGCATGAACATCAACATTCGAATTTTCAATCCATGTAAGTAGCTGAATCTACTTCGCAAAGGAGTATCAGAACGGACCATTGGTGGAGGTCCAGGATGAATGCTGTAGGGAAAGAGCCTATGACAACACTTCGTAATTTTGAGTAATGGTCAAGGACCATATGAACACATGAACTAGCACTCCATTTCCCAACTACGCCAATGTAGAGACATTTGAGATCACGACAGTTTTAGCGTGCACCAGCCACTATGTACACGACTGTCTTTGGTTAGATCGAGTTGCCCTATTAGCAATTTTAAAATTTTTTAATCCGCTAAAAAAAACTAGTACGTTTAGTAAAATATTAATAAAAATCGTTTTTTATTCAATCCCACAACGAATATGTTACACGATCTTCTCACACGCAGGATTGTCACAGGTGACTTTTTGGTCCCATTTTAAAGGTTGGCAACTAAGGATATGTATTGAGCAAAATTGTCTCAAAAATTACTAAATTAAAAAGATTAGGCGCCTTGATTTAATTCTCCAAAGTCCGGCGAAAATTTAACGTCCTTTCGTTTTAATAGCGTACGGGAAAAAAATATTTTTATAATATTTCATTAAAAAAAAATTTCCAAAGGATGCCAATTTCGAAGTTTTGCATCAAATCGTTGTAATCATGAAATAAAAATATCAGAATCTGTGGTTACTAGATTGTAATAAAAACCTTATTAAAATATTTAGTTTTGTATTCTATAAAATTTAAAATTATTGGCGAGATTTTCAACGTCATGTTTCATTCATAAGCAGCGTATCTTTTACTTTAGCCGATTCATTTTATATCTGAGCAAGTGAAATTGCTGCGCCATGATAAGGGTCAAGAAGAGAATGTTTAGCTATTTAAAACTTTAAGGCTACTAAGTTAGTATTTCATAAGTAATTGACTACGACAACCCTGCATAAGTCAGTTTTCATATAGTTGGCTTTCTTTTGTTTTCCTGATATAATCTAACTCCGTAGAATTGACATTTGTGTCACTTGGTTTTATATGAGTATTTCTTAAATTAAGTGAGACGTTAAAGTAAAAATACTTCCCACAGTTGGCGCTTTTAGTGTGGTTTTTGATGAGTTAACCTTTTGACTACGGCTATATATATATAGCAAGCACGATTCTATCTTGACGTGATTCTTATAACTTTCAAGTACAACTGCTGTACTAGCCGTAGTTTAAAGGTTAATCGTTCGGTAATGGATACGATAGCAATGATTACGATTTGACGAGACAAATAGTCAAATCATGTTAAGGCGACTTTTTCGTGGCCGTAAAAAATTTAGTATTAACCGTATTTCGTGTTATCCGAATTCCAAAAAAGGCCTTATTTCAACAAGGTAAAACATTAATGTATTTATTTTATTTACTGTACAGATCTCGTTTCAATAAAAGGTCATTTTCCTTACATAGGTTCTACGTATGATTCTTGATTATACAGATATTTCTTGGTAACACTAATAATTTCTGATTACGCAATTTTGATCTTGAAACGGTTCTGTTATCTATTTTCTGGTTTTTTCGAGTCATTCTTTCAGACAATCTCTGATGCGGGAAATGTTTGATTGCGCAGATGAAAGCCTAAAACAAGTGATGAACAGTTTCTGAGCCAGCATTTTCGATTTTTAATTGGTAGTTGGTAATTTCAATTAACGTCGTACTTGAGCAACACAACGGTCTATTGACGACGGGCTATTGATCTGAGGACAACACCTCGTAATTTTGAACCACGGTCAGATGACGAAGCAACATCTGAGCTCGCACCCCACTCTCCAAACTTTCACACTAACCCAACGTAAGGACTTTCGCCCACGATAGATTTAAGGTGCATCAACCGCCTCTACACCATAAGCTTAAAAACATCTACCTTCCAATCTAGAGGCTTACATTTTAACCACTATACCGGTTGGTCGGCTTCGATTTTTAAAGAAGGCGCGATTAGTACTTTTCTTCAACAGAATATCCATTCATTTAGTCTTTCTTCACCCTCTTCCTCAAATATATTTTCGATGATTTCGGAGTCATATCATATATCTGACAATAGGAATGAAAATAATCCATTCGATTTTAAATTTCAAAAATTTGTTCGTCAAATATTAATATAACTTGAATCTAAACCTTTATACTGCAGCGCTTAGATTTTGCAATCATCTCCAGGATTGGTTTTCCTTCTGAATCTCTCCAAGCCCTCATACCTAATTACCTAACTTAAGAGATAGGGCCGTGAGTCGCATTTACAACTGACGCTTTCCTTCCATAGTATCATTGGGCGTTATAAGAGATATCACTTGACGACTTTTTGCTTCCCCCAAAGCGTTCTAACCTCACGGTCGGCAGGTTAGGGGGCCAACGAACAAAAGACGGAATCCTCTAGAACAGGTTGTACCGTCATGTAAGAATTAGACGGACAGCTGGTTTAAAATTAAACTATTTATTTACATAAATTAAATATTTACAAGAAAATTTAAAAAGATAATTAAGGGCACAGCCATCGACAACCGAAACCTGCCTGAAGCCAAAGTAACAAAATGGCAAACAGAGACGTCTGTCTCTCGTCGATTCTCGAGTCCGAATTCTCCTAAAATCCCCGTTCGCTTCGCTCCACAGAACCGCCGCTGACAACGAGATGGGGGTGAATTCCGAGCCCTCTAGAGATGTTTATGTCCTCTCCAGAACAGAAACACCCCCACACAGATGCGAAAACCGTCTGTCATGCCGACTTGAGTCCCCCACAGCAAAACTTGATCCCAGACATGGGATTAGGGAACCGACGGAAACTCCAGCTGTGTATGGATCAAATGGAACGCCGGGCCGCCGATGAGCCGCACGTGCAAAGTCTGAAGTTGTTTTTGCATTTCGAAACATTCCAGCGTCCACGTGTTAGGGAAAAGGGTCGGCTAGTACCATATGGTACAAGGTGTTCCCAACCTTTTAGTAATTGCGTACCACTTGAAATTTTTAGAGTACTACCAGTGCTATATTTTTTTAGAACCATATTTCTAATGTCAGAAAAGTGCCCAATGGCTTGTTTTATTTTAATTAAAAACCTAAGAAAGCTTCATATTTTATGATTAATGTACTTGTATTTCGTATTAAGGATGTTTTAATGAAGAAAAAAATAAAAAGATTTTTGAAAAATACAGTTTTATTTTTTATTCACAGGTCTAAAAACAACTAATTTTAAATAATTAATTCAAACTAAGCAAACAAAGATTAACACAATCAAAAATCCAATTTTAGTGCGAAACTTGTTGTATGTCTTTTATTAAAATATCAATATCAGGAGCAATGGACTTCACTCTTAAGTCCTCTTCAACCCTTACTCTGTTTCTATATTTATTTTTTATGTACAAAAGTTTAGAAAAACCACTCTTACACAAGTAACTAGTAACAAATGGCATAAGAAACAGCATAACGTGGTTGTACATACTAAAAAATCCAACAAACTTTGTAGAATATTTAGGTCGCTCGTGTCATCCTTGCGTACCACCTGAAACGTCACCGCGTACCACCGGTTGGGAATCCCTACTCTAGAAGGTTGTTCGCTGACAGTTCGTAAATGGTGATCGGTGCCAGCGGTCACTTAAAAGGTGGATAACATCTACCGATTCCATGCTGCTGGTTTAAGAGATATTTTAGTGGTAAGAAAAGTTAATATGCCGTATCATACAGGTTAAGTGAATGAGCTATCATTATTTGAATATGGGCATGTTAACGGGTATTGTATTTTCCGTACTATAAGTATATCGGTATTAATCAAGTTCGTCTTAGTGAGGTTTGACTGTAATTATATTTGGTGGTCACCATGCCTGTTTTTAAACTGGTAATTCTTTACCCAGGGGCCACCTTTCTTAAAATAGGACTGCTCCAGATTTTCTCACCGAAGTCGATATCTAATCAAATCAACTTCAAAATGCAAATTTGATACAGTTCTTCAGCAAAAACCTGAATAATTATTATATGATTAAGAATTCTTTAAACGCACAAAGTACTTGAATTACTGGACAAGAGACTGTAAATTTGTGCTGTCTTCCATTGTCTTAAAATACTGGGAAAACTAATTTGCGAAGAAAATTGTTTTTACTTTGCACTATTCTTCTCCTTTATTATCTAGACACGATTTATTTTGTTTTTTCATTAAGTTCTTTGATTGCAACAAAGTAATTCAACTTTTGTTATGAATCAAAGCATTCGTTCACTGTTCTTTACTGATTTATTTATTCCGAATATGATGGCGTTAAATTGCTTTTTAGTTCTTTTGTGTAAGCCGTATTTAAATTCAAGCCTGAAAAGACAATCGTGTTTTAAATTATATTTATTTGAGCATTTCAATTTTCCTTAAAAAGTAATATTCATGATGCTGGAATAAATACTATTGTTAAAAATGATAAGATTAAACCGAAAACTGTCTAGGAAATTACCATAAGTTTTAAAATGAATTTATGAAAATAAAATAGCGTTTTAGAATATTTAAAACAATTTTTCCTGCCCTTACTACATTCAGCTCAACGATTAATGTCTACGGGGCCCCATCCGGAGAATTGCTTTCCATGCGCGAATCGTGCTCGCTTTGCTCACATCAATGAAGACGTGTGTGGCAACTTAGCCACAGATCTCCATATAATCCCTATGAAAGGGAATTTGCAACTCGCATCTTCCCTACCCGATGGGGAATTCGTCAGATTGGCTTGGAACGTGGTAACAGAAAGACAACGTCGGAGTGAACCTATTCCATTCTCTTTGTGTTTCATCGTCTTTGTGTCGGTGTCCTGTCTTGTAAATAAATAGATGTTCAAAATAGAAATGGACTCGATGCAATAGTTAATACGCCACAATGTGTCCTAAAAGAAGGGATTGTTTAAAAAATATCATCCAAAAAATATATTTTTCAAACATAAATTTGTTATATTAAAGAAAATATATGCAGTAATTCTGGAATCAGAACTCGAACAATTTGGAATTCAATGAAAACTTTGTGAACAGAAAACGCTGTCATGGAAAAGGAATACCCAGCCTGTTGCTTTTGTGTACATTTCCCCAGCACTCGAGTCAACCATAAACATTTTTGATTGAGTTTGTAGTCGAAAGTTGTAGTGCAAGCGTCTTGTTGAACTATAATTGTTGGTCATGAAAATGGTCGATTCAAATAAATTGAGGCGGGAGGCTTCGGGGTAAATAAACAATCCTACAGTGTTGCTAAAACGCGATAACAAATAACGTCTTTTTGTGTGCCAAGTATGAGAATTATATATATATATATATATATATATATATATATATATATCAAATGACGATACAGTTAACATGTGCGAGATTTTATCACAAATTTCTCAAATTATATATCTTTCCATCTTTAATGAAGATAATACCAATCAGCAACACTTTTACAATATTGGTTTAATTTGACTTACCGTGCTGTTTTCAATTGGTAATTCAGTTTTTTAATTTTACTTTACTTTTTTTCCAGGCGTTTAAGAAACACATAAAACCTATGTGTACATTATCGAACCTTGGTTTCACCAAACTACAAGCAAACTAATTATTAGTGCTTAAAATTGTTTTGTTATTTAAAAAACAGTTAACACTCTCAATCACCTATAACAAATGAACATTCCAATAATACCATTCTACATATCAACTCAAAATGAATTTAATAGTTTAAGGGATTCAGAGCTACTCGGGATTCCTTTTTTACCTTAACCCACCGAAGGGTTCATAATTATATACCTGGTCCAAAACCTGCTGTATTTCATGCATGATTTTTAAACGGTTTTGGTTTTTTTGACCAATAAAATCTTGCCTAGGACTTGAAACACTGATCAAGTTATTTATTCATTTTTTGTACTGTGAGGTGAAACAATACTAGACTACTTGGAAATCTTAACGAAAAAGGGTTTAATTAAAATGAAATTAATCTTAATCCTTACACTGCGGCGCTTAGATTTTTTCAGTCGTCTCACAGAACGGTTCTTTTGCCTGCATATCCGACACCCCTTACCTAATTACCTGAGTGGCATTTAAGACACTTTTCTTTCACAGTATTGTATGGCGTATTGTTTGGCTTGAGAGAGGTATCACCAGAACAAACTTCTGCCTTTCCCCCAAAGCGTTCACACCTCACAGTACCGAACAAAAGGAGAAACCCTCTGGAAGGTTAGTCGCTGACAGCTTGTAAATGGTGATCGAGGCCAGCGGTCACTTAAAAGGGGGATAACACACACCCTACACAGATCTATACCATGCCGCTGGTGTAAACGGAAATTTTAGTTTTTACAATTGTCTATCTGTTTAATCGTCTTAGAGTCATGATATTTCAGAGTAATACAGCATTGCTTTTACTGCACAAACACCACGACTAAATAAACAAATATATTCAGAGAGAATCCTAGCTAAGGTTCTATTGGTTAATAAGTTCAATACTGATTAGAAGTCATACAGGGAAGAATGCAGGCTACAGAAAGGATATATATGTACGTGTGAACCTCTTAGGTGGTTAATACTACAATAAGTAATGTTATTTTTGATTACAATTCAATTTTTTATTGAATTCGAGATAGCAGATGCCTTCTGTTGTATCGGGCAGAACCAAAAAATAATGAATGAATTAATTTAAACTTTAAAGTTTGCTGTGACAGAACAGTTTGAAAAACTATGAGTGAAGACCAATCACCTTATGAATGTATTTTGCAAAAACAAAATTAAGTATCTTTAGATTTTAAGATGTGAGGAGAACTTATAATAAATCTGCACCCATTTAGTGTAATTTTAAGTAAGATAATATTAGGTATAGTAAGAAGTTTTAAAGCTAGTTTTTTATGACGTCTTCTGCAAAATAGCATACCAATCAGTACACCGTGTTTGTGTCATGTGATAGAAACTGGATTAGAGATATCAAACCGATGCAGAAGCTAGGGAAAAAGTGAACGTTAAGTGGAAATTTTGAAGATGAAAGATGTCATACGATAAGGCATTTATTCGTCACTTCATTCGTTACGAATTTCACAAGCATAAAAGAGCTGCAAAAGCATGTCAATGAATTTGTTCTGATTTAGGGGTGAATATCGTATCGAAAAGCACATGTGAGAATCGGTTTCGACGTTTCAAAGATGGCGATTTTGAGGTTAGCGATGAGGCGCTCCACTGAAGGCTATCCATGACGATTTGCAAACACTTCTCGATAAAAATGCATCTCAAACGCAAAATGAACTTGCTGAACAGTTAAGAGTATCACAAAAAACGATTTATAATCGTTTACATGCAATGGGAAAGATTCAGAAAGCAGGAAAATGGGTGCCACTTGCATTGAGGACGACCGTGTCTTGAAGCGCATGAATCTGCTAAAAAGGCAGCACAAAAAATCTTTCTTGTGAAAAATCGTGACAGGAGATAAAAAATAAATCTGTTATGACAGTCCAAAATGGATAAAATATTGGGTGAATCCCGACGAAGCAACAACATAAACGCCGAAAAGAGACATTCACTGCAAAAAAGTTATCCTATACATCTGGTGGGATATGAAGGGAGTACTCTATTACAAATTGCTGAAGTCGGCTATAAGTGTAACTGCTGAACGCTCTAAACAACAATTGCTGCGATTACAACAGGAAATTGGTCGAAAACGTCCGTTTACTGGCAAAGGTTTGCGGTCCGTCAAATTACTCCATGACAATGCACGACCGCATGTTGCAAAAGTGGCCAAGGACACGTTAGTAACACTTGGTTGGGAGAAGTTTTCGAAAACCCGGCGTATAGCCCCTTCGAACTATCATTTGTTTCGGTCTATGCAGAATGCCTTGTCTTCTGTAAACTTCCGGACAATGGACGACGTACGAAAATGGGTTGACGACTTCATTGTGTCACCAGAGGAATCTTTCTACACTGCTGGCATCCGTGAACTGAATGACCGATGGCAGAAAGTATTAGATAATGATGGAAATTATTTCGATGAATAAAAGTATTATTATCAGCCCTAAATTACCTATTCATTTCTTTAACACATGCTTTAAAACTTCTTACTACACCTAATACTTGCCACATCTTCATTAATGAGCGTAGAAAATTCATATGTGTAGAATCCAGGTATCCTACTACCTCTCAAATGGTTAACGTGGTTGAAGCTTTCGGTCGATATTGTTAAGGTTTTTGGATGTTTTTGGGTTTTATGGCTATATTTGGCTGCTCTGCGCCAAACGCAAGACAGTTAACTTCAAGTATTCGACATACACACTAGTAGAATGTTTTATTGTAAAGGAAGAGATAATTACAACAAATACAAATATTGACGACCAGCTACAGGCTCAAGCCCAACAAGGCTGGTCCTTTGTTTATGAATTCCCCAATTCCCACTGACTATCCAATTGTATCTTAAATTCGTACACTCCCTTTGAATTAACTATATTTTCTGGCAACGCGTTCCATTTGTCTATTATCCTATTAAAGTAGTAGTTTTTCCTTTAACCCCGATTAAAATGTGTCTTTTTCAATTTATACCCATGGCCCCTTGTTCTGTTATCCCTATTGAAATTTAAGCCCTCTGTGTCCCCATGTTTTACCAACTTGAAACGCTGAATCAAATCCCCCCTCCTTCTTCTTTCCAATGTATACATGTTTAGCTTACTTAAACGTTCATTATGATTGAATTCCATGTTCCGATACCAAATCAATACCTCTGGGGGTACCTGATCAAGGGGTTATCGGCCTCTGATTGGGTTCTAAATTACGATATGTGTGAGTGAATGGATGTGTGAAAGGGACCCTCCTGTAAAACGGATGTGTCATGGATGAAGAAGACCAACCCTCCGAGGCAATGGCACCCCCAATTGGGCCATATATGGCCCTCACGACAACAACAACAAACGTTCATTATAATTGAATTGAACCCAATAGGAATTGCACCCAAGGTAAGTGAGATTAATCTAAACCGCTCGTCCAACAACTCGAAAATTGCTATCGCATGGAGCAAACCCACTGCGGCCCTCGTCAACTGTAAGGAAATCCTTTCAGTGAAGTTGCTGTTATATAAGTGTGATATAATCTGTATTGGTAATGCTAAACGATCCTATCTCTACCGAATCTCTCCTATAATGTTCTTCTAAACCCCACATAATGACCATTGTCTCGTTCCACAGGAGTCGCAAAGAACTGCAACAGCACTTGAAAAGTTTGAAGGAACCCGATCTCCTGATGGAGCTGATACGCGATATCGCCAATGAGTTAGACGTCGACGTCCTCTGCCATAAGATCCTCGTCAACGTTAGCATATTGACGAACAGCGACCGAGGCAGCTTGTTCCTGGCCAAAGGCTCGCGCGGTGCTCGCTACCTGGTGGCCAAGCTTTTCGACGTGACCCCCGATTCCGTGCTGCAGGATGCCCTTGATGCTGTCGTGGACCAGGAGGGAGAGTCCCGAATACCCCCTATACCGTTTGGGGTCGGCATTGCTGGACATGTAGCCCTCACCAAGGAGAATGTGAATATCAGAGATGCGTACCAGGTGAGTGTTTTGATCTCTAAATCGCTTTCTCGACCCCGATCTGTGACTATTTCGTACTAACTAGTCTCGATTTACCATGTGGTTCAGGGCAAGGCGGAGAAATCAAATTGATTTCATACAAATCTTTATGGTAGAAGTATCTGTGGACCATCTCCCATCTCTTCTGTCACGGCTTGATTTTATACGCTTCAATGCTAATTTATTGTTAATATTTTCAAGCCCATTATACCGAGGCTGCTCGCACATTTTTAGACGATTTTGGTTAGCGGTAATAAAAAACCGTTTGCTGCAAAAGAAATAATTGCAGTTGTACTATGTTTTTAAAAGTCACAATTATCGTCTGCGGCTTAAGAGGTTTGTTTTTATTCAAAAGGGCGTTTTTATCGAAGCAGTGGTTCGAAGGCTATATTTATGCTCTTTCCGAAGAGAAATATTCATATTCCGTTATCCAAAAACGATGTGAGAGTCATGGTTTTTTGATATCTAAAGCGTCGATAGGTAATATCGTCAACAAAAAAGGGAAAAACGTCAAATTTAGCATCAAGTGGGACAAAAATTCCAAACAAGTATCCAAGTAAGAAACGGACATCTTCGACTAATGCAAAGTTACATTGTTTAATGTTAAAAGAAAATCCCCCTAGTCAAAGGACAGATGCAAACTCATTAAAATGCTCGGTGTCCACTGTAAACAAAATGATAAACGTTGATTTAAATCTTAAGAAAGCGAAAATACGCAATGTGCATCGTCTTTCTCCAAAGCATATCGCTGAACGTAGAAGACGCTGCCGAATTCTATATGAGAAACACTTTTATCCAAAGAAAAATGGAAAAAAATTATCACAATAGATGAATTATGGGTGTATTTAAATGATTGCAGCAAAAAAAGAGCCATTTATTATCATAAAAGGGGAGCAAAAAATTTAAGTACATGGTTCACAGAATCGAATGAAAGTTTTTCTAAGGGATTCATGATTGTTGCTGGTTTTTCATATAATGGCAAGGTAAAAAAAAAAAAGTGGAAAAAAATGTCAAGATTTACTCCAAATACTATCAGGAACATAATTTATCGCCAATTTTTCTGAATGAAATACCATCGATTTACCCACAATGCCATCAATCTGTGGAACTCCATCAAGACAAAACTAGCAGTCACACAGCGAAATCCACTGTAAATTTCCTAAAAGAAATGGAACAAAAAACCGGTATCAAGGCCATACCCTTCACTGATATCCCTACTAAATCTCCCGATGTATCACCTATGGATTTTTTGCTTTCGGACTTTTAAAATCTGCATTATCCAAACGTCGTCCCACAACCCTTACGGGACTCTGGAAAGCTGTTCATGAGGAATGGGATAGAATACCTCTTCTGACACTTCAAAAGGCATTATTATCCTGGAATTTACGGTGTCGAAAGATAGTTCAGAATAAGGGCTATCAAATAGAACATTTAAAACACAAGAATTTTATGTAATTTAGTTTTGTGAATACAATATACATTGTCTAAAAAATGTGTGAACAGCCTCTGTATATCGCACCCCGGTAAGAAAGTGACACAAGTGAAAAAATAACAATTTTGATGTTTTGTAGTTGAAAACTGTGTATGAGGTGCCCCAGCGTTGCTATATTACTATTCTGTAGAATGTAGTAGTTACCACCGTAAATACTTACTAAAAATCTAGAAGAAGCTTACTATTTCAATATTAGTTTTATAGTATTCAAAAATTGATGTTTCTCAAAATTTGAATTTTGAGTTGTGTCACTTTTCTTGCCGGGGTGCGATATGGTGTCATCTGTTGGCCTAGTGCTGTCGTGATTTTTGGTTAGAATACAATTGTAAAGGTATTGCCTTACCTCACCACAAGAGCAAAGCAAAGGACTTAGCTTTATCACGGATTTGTAAATAGTGAATAAAAGGGACCAGGAGACAGAATAGTAACGTTGCTATTTCTGCATTATGTATATAGCCCTTTAACTAGACGTAATAAATAAAAATAAGGTGTAGGGATTTTCTTTTCAGCTGTCTTGTTCAACAACCTATATGTAACAAATCAGTAACATTTTGTCTTGCGATTGGAAGAGATGCAAAGCGTATTGACGCCGTAGACGGACTTCGGCTTGTTCTAGTCTGGAATAATAAAAATAGTTGCTTTTTACTTTTGAAATGAAAGTGACTGCATAATGAATCTGTTGAATGAGATATATGTCTAGATTTTAAATAAAGTTACCGCAGCCGCTGTCACAGGATTGAAAACTCGCTTTTTTCCCTCGATTCTTTGACGGTTTCCCGAGAAAGTACGGTCAGAAAGTTACGAAATTAACATGGTTGGTTCAAAATTGTACGGTGACCAAGAGGAAGATTTTTTTCCGATGCGGCTATTAGTTTGGGATTTATTAAGTGTTTAAGTGGGAAAAAAACGAAACTTCTAACGTGAGTCAGCAAAATACATAAAAATTTTCAGTCTTCAGCGGTGAGGTTATTTTTATAGTACCTCTAAACATGAATTTCTGCAGCTCGTTAAGTTTTTTAGAAATTTCAAATTGATTCTCCTCATAATACTTTTTGAAAATCGGGATATTTTCGTTACTTTTTTGTTAAAAGTGTCATAGCTATATTTTAATATGGGGTTGGCAAGGGAAAGTGAGCAAGGGGAGGAGTATAAAATAAAATGCAAGCATAGATAGTCTGAGGTTTACAGAAACTGAATTGTGGGTAAGGTAATTTTCCACAAGAATAGTTACGTTTTAAGGGTTTATGTCGTAAGATTCAATAATGGACAAAGTGCGCAGAAAGTTAGGCAATATCAATAACAGTATATAATACACAACAAGGGACAAAACAAATATTAAGTATATGAAAAGGGAAGGGTATAGCAGAGGTAAGGACCGATCACTATAATACCTTGAGGCTCTTATAGATGTCCGTGTTTACGCAAAGAAAATAAATCCCGGAACTATCTCGGAGTAGAGTTTTTTAAGAATAACATGTAAAACCTCTTAGGTATGTTATGAAGCAAACAAGTTCTACAGAAGAAAACAAGTTCTTCATGGTTTTGGAGATATCGATTTCGTAGTAAAGATAATGATTTTAAGTTTTTTTTATTTACCTCTGCTTTCTTGTAATAGTTTTAAATAAAACGTTGGAATTAGCATATATTTGTGTTTGTAAAACCCTTAGTTGTCCATTAAAGGTTCTTTATATGACGGCCATTTTCAATTTGTAGGATAACAACGATTAGCCACTTTTCAAACTTTTCAGGCTAGATGTTTTTTAAGTTTTAATTAATTTCAAAATTATAATGGTTTATTCATTATTCAACAGCTCGTGTTACCCAAACTTTCAGGTTTTACGCATTAATTTGAACAATCAGAAATTATTTTGATTATCTTGAATATTTAACAAAAATGTTCATTACGAAGTATGGGCTTATCACCGTGTTGTCATGTGAGTCTTTCAATTGAATAAAATTTTATTACTATATGTAGTGATATTATATTGCCATAAAAACAATTCTGAATTGTCTAATGCCATCAGGTAGAAATTATTTCTGAGAGGGTTCAATCTTTTTTCCTGGGTATCTATGCCAATCGAAATATTAATTGAACACTGCCTTTAATTGTTTTGTATGTGACTGTTTTAGGACTCTTTTATAGGCATTTTACTTGAAGGATAGACGAATTTTCTATATTTAAGCTGATTAAATTAGCTTCAGTGTGTATTTGATTGTTTTTAGCATTAAAACATTTCAGGGTGTTTTCAACTTGATGGCACTTCCATTAAATACGTCCTTTATTTATCATGCCTAGAAGGAAAGGCAAAAGTTTTTCTCGCCTTTTCCAAGACATTCCTTTACAGGAAGTCACTTAGCAAATATACAGGGTGATTCTACGGTCATGAGATAAAATTGGAGGGGTGGTACAGCTTACTAAAACATACATTTTTCGTATAGGAATGTATGGTCGGAAGTGACGCGCGGCGGTACGAACACAAAAAATGAGACATGAAGAAAAAATCATTGTTTGTTTACATCATCATTGCAAAGTACTTCTTTGCTGCAATGTTTACAATAAATGCTCAAAATTGCAACCACCAACAGCAATACAAACTCGGAAGCTATGGCAATGCTGTCGGTAGAGGGCAGTAGTGTGCCTGGCTATCCGGGATCTGATGTATCTGCGGGAAAACGTCATTTGCAACTGTTCTGTCGGCCGTGATGGGAGATTTTACAAACAGCGAAAAGTCGGACATGCATATGATATACGGCACTGTTAATGGGAACGGCAGTGTTATACAGCCCTACGGCTGTATCAGGAACGTTTTCCGAACAGGCGTATACCGAACCGCAAAATGTTTGATCTGTTGCATCTGGATCTTTGTGCAAATAGTTCATTCATCGCCAGCTCTGACGGAAGAACTGGATCAAGAACTGTACGACATCCAAGCATGGAATAAACCAGCTTGAACACTGTGGATGAAAAACCAACACAAGTACAAGAGCTATTGCACCTCGTGTACATGTGAGTCAACCCACTGTTTGGATAGTCTTAAATAAAAAACGTTAACACCCATTCCATATTCAGAGAGTCTAAGGGTTGCAGGCAAGTGATTGCCCTGTGCATGTAGAATTCTGCCAATGGTTCGTGCAGTAGTGTGCGTTGCAGGCGGATTTCCCAGCGTCTGTGCTATTCACAGAAGCTGCGACTTTTTCACAGGAAGGTGTTTGCAATGTGCACAATACTTATATGTGGGCAACAGAAAATCCACACGCTACACATCGACATGCATTCCAAAAACGCTTCTCTGTGAATGTTTGGGCGGGTGTTGTGAACGATTTCCTCATAGGCCCATATCTCCTACCAACGCGACTCCATGGCTCACATTATCGTATTTTTCTGTAAGAGGTTTTACCAGAATTGATGCAAGAAGTTCCGACTGTCGCTCGTAATCATATGTGGTATCAGCATGATGGTGCGCCAGCCCATTTCAACGTGGTTGTCCCCAATTACATGGATAATAGTTTTGCGGGGCGATGGATTGGGCGTGGTGGACCAGTCCGATGACCACCGCGATTGAGAGATTTATCTAGCATCAATTACTTCTTATGAGGGCATCTGAAGACCATCGTTTACGGGACTCCAGTTGACTCAATTGAGGACCTCGTTGCTCGACTATCCATTGCGACTGCAAGCGTGAGCGAAATGCATGGAATCTTTGGAACTGTTCGCAAACTCTTCTTCGAAGCTACCAAGCATGTATTATTGGTGGTGGTCGCAATTTTGAGCATTTATTGTAAACAGTGCTGCAAAGAAGCACTTTGCAAGGATGTTGTAAATAAACAATGTTTTTCTCTTCCTGTCTCATTTTTTGTGTTCGTCCCTCCACACGTCCCTCCACACATTCATTCCTATACGAAAAATGTATTGTTTTAGTAAGCTGCACCAACCCGTAAAGTTTGTCCCACGACCGTAGAATCACCCTGTATGTATTCTTTGCTTGCTTTAGCAGGCAATCAAATTGCTTTAATAGTAAAATAGCAACTTGTTTGCATATGCATTTTAATATTTTCAAACATGTTAACGATTTCTCTATTTATGAGTTTCAAAAAACATTTATTTAAATTAAATAGTCACATTATGAGCTCATTTTTGAGGTATCAAAAATCGCGAGGTCGGGTGTAATCTTTGATTCATGCCAAGTGAGGTATCTAATAAGAAAACACAAAACTTCGATTTAAATCGAGGATAACTTTACTGTAACATCAATAATATCGGGAAGTCCCTATTTTCACTCACATTTACTACGCACCATACAATTAATCTCTTTTAGATATATTATTACTGTTTCACCATCAACTCTTTTTAATGAATCAGTATTAGTTTATTTTCTGCAAACGAAACAAAATCTTGTCTACAAAATGTTTCGTCTGAAAGCCCAAAGACTAAATACGAGTAAAATATTAGACTCAAGAGCATCGTACCATTGCCAATTAGCGATAATTTTGGAATTATAATCCGTCGTACTTTTGCCTCTTCCCTTTCCATGGTATCCAATATGGCTGTCTATTCAAAAAGCAGTTTGGCGACATATTTTTGTTTGCCAATTTGACAAGTATATATATATATAGTTGGTACTATATTCTTGAAGTTTCTTTCATTAAATTTGTGAACCAACCTCTAACAATTAATTGAAAAATTCGCTAAGTAATTCGTAAAATTCTTTGGGAAACTATTTTTCAAATCTTCGGTTTCGTTTTAATCTGTTTCAATTTAAAACTTTAAAACTATGGCGATCGGCTTGAGTAAGTTGGACACCGCATTTACATAAAATTATATTTTAAATGATTCTACCGATTTGTTTAGGATTTATAAGTTTCTAAAAACATTTATTTAAATTACCACATATTACTTAATACCACAAATATGTGAACCAACCTCTAACAATTAATTGAAAAATTCGCTAAATAAAGTTATTTGAGAAACTACTTTTTCAAATCTTCGGTTTCGTTTAAATCTGTTTCAATTCAAAACTTTAAATGTATGGCGATCGCTAGAGTAAGCTGGACATCGCATTTACATAAAATGATATTTTAAATGATTCTAGCGATTTTCTTAGGATTTATAAATTTCAAAAAAACATTTATTTAAATTACCACAAATTATTTACTACCACAAATTTGTGAACCAACCTCTAACAATTAATTGAAAAATTCGCTAAGTAAAATTATTTGGGAAACTACTTTTCAAATCTTCGTTTTCGTTATAATCTGTTTCAATTCAAAACTTTAAATATATGGCAATCGATACAGTAAGTTGGACACCGCATTTACATAAAATGATATTTTAAAGGATTCTACCGACTTGTTCTTCTGGTGGCAGAGATGAATTAGAGTCTCCAACCAGCACCTAGCGACAGAAAAGCAAAACTCGTGTTTAAACAAAGAATATTCGGTTTTTGACCATGGTTTACCGCATTCCGTTTGCCTAACTCCAATACTTTAAGAGCCATCTCTCATCATACAAACCCCTTCAATAGCACGCAATGATCCTGGGATCACTTTAACTCCATAGAAGCAGCACCACCAAAGTTTACGCATAATTTTCCTTCACTCTGATTCTGAGAAATTTGTCGGCTAGAAAAGAAATGCATGTCAGGCAAACAATTCGGATCCTATGAAGACCACGACCGCGGGTATTTCACAGGGACTGGATTGTAATTGGTGAAACAAGGATGAAAGGAATTCGGAATTACCGGAGAAATAAATTGGATTTAAGCGGCAGGGCAATGTGAGAAACGGTACAGATTTTTTACAGGAAATATTCCTTTCATTTTGTAGCTGCCTGCTTTCGAAGTAATTTATTCAAAAAGAGTGGAACGTGAAAATTTTTTTGAGAACCAGTAAAAATTCTTCAGTTTGCTGGATCTTTCTTCTTCCACATATTGATTTTATTCACTTCATTACTGTTTTTGCTCTGACTAAAATATTTATGTCTTCCCATAGCAAAAGTGTGGTTTGTTGCTATGTGGTCATTTTTGTTATAACTATGTTACCACTGCTCTTTTAAGGCTAATTGATTTTTATCGTCAATTTGATACATCTATCATATATACCCATTGACATAGCTTATAGTAATCCAAATGTGGAAGCGTTGCTTGTTTATGTTATGTCAAGAAAATGTGTTAAGGTAACGTTTTTCTATCTACGAATACATTAAGTGTTATTATATTAATATAGGGTAATAAAGATGTCGGTATCAGCACATTTTTACTAATAATCTAAAATAACATTTAATTAAAGTTGTCACTAAATAGAGAACGCTGTTTTTCACATAGTAAAAATATTGGAAAATATTAATACATTTAATACTGAAATGTTTTATTTAAAAAGTTATAAGCGCATTTTGATAGAATATAAACACAATGTTTTGCTCGTTAGAGAACTTATGTAACCTCATATACTTCATTCACGTATACTATATTTATTTAATTTAATTTTCAAATATATTTCATCTTCAATACCAATAAATTTAATTCAACTTTGATCACATACATCAAAGAGAAGTTTGTTGAAAATAAATAGTTCTTTGATGAAATACAATTTTGTAAATTACAGTGTCATTATGCTAATTCCGTCATTAGCAAAACTTACCAGATCTTGATGGACAAGATATCTCGTTTTTTGAAGAAAGATGTCAAGATTTTGATCCCGTCATCATAAAAAAAATCTGCAATATCTTGATTGCGAGAATTCTCGTAATTAGCCTAGTTGGTTAAATCTTACTATGTAATATGTCTCTTCAAAACCACATGAAGTATTAGGAATTAAGGCTTGAAAAACTGTACTGAATGCCCACACGTAAGTTTTAAAAAGAACTTCCAGTCAGTTTCTATTTTTAAAAGTGTTCTTGTAACAAATTCAATCTTGTTTGAATAGCAGCAATTGGCAACCAGAATACAGATTCTTTGTGTTCTCTCTTCAAGTAAAATATACAAAGTTGATCTAAACAGAAATATAAATATTAAATTAAAACCATTTTGAGATATTGAGGCTTTGAGATAAACTTCAAATTTGTATCTGATATTGTATACAAAAATAGAATTTTACGAATATACTCCAAAGACATAACAATATAGATTTCTATAGTTTACATCAAGTAATATAAGCTCTTCAGCATTCAACAAATATATGAACAAAAGATATGTTACATTCTGAATACTTCTTGTCTACATGAAAGAAAAAGCTTTCTTGAAAGCAATGCTTTCAACAAAATTGAACTTTCGTTTTATTTCTATTCAGAAACACTATTACGAAGAATCTCATATCTGTCTATATGTATCATGCAGTGTTTTATATCATTCAAACAGAATAGAATCATTCAATAGAAAAATAATGTATTGCAATTTTTACTCTTTATAAGTGATACAATTTTAATATGGACTCGTAACTTGTTTACAATGTTCTAATAAAAAATACACATTTATTTTGCTTATTTAAATCCTTTTAAGTATAAAGTATAGTTGGAATATTTCCTTTGTAGCAAACAATAAAGTATTATAAGGTTTTATATGCTGAAATATATATAAACTATCATTATTTAGAACCTTGAATGTTTTATTTATCCGTTATCTTTATAACCTTATTGATGTATTCTCGCGAATGTTATGTGATTTTGGTATTCTAGGATTCGAATATTAAAGTCACACGGAAGTGTTTTCTATTCAAAGGAGAAGGTATTTTATCTTTTGGTAGAAACATTAATTCGTATATTTATTTAATTCTAACTCTGCATTGAACCAACAACGAACACGAACCTCAGACGTACACATGCGTATTCCAACGATTTACAAATTCTGCGTTATTATGCATGAGCTTATCAGTAAATATATAGTTTATCGCTAGACTTCCAAATTACTGGAATGTCTTTTTTCGCCAAACGGAAGTCACACGGAAGTGTTTTCTATTCAAAGGAGAAGGTATTTTATCTTTTGGTAGAAACATTAATTCGTATATTTATTTAATTCTAACTCTGCATTGAACCAACAACGAATACGAACCTCAGACGTACACATGCGTATTCCAACGATTTACAAATTCTGCGTTATTATGCATGAGCTTATCAGTAAATATATAGTTTATCGCTAGACTACCAATTTACTGGTATGTCTTTTTTCGCCAAAGATTTCGCTTATTCAGGAAGCCTATAATTTTGCACAAGGACACAACTTATAGGTACTCGAGTTATATATTTAAATCAAAATCAGTCTGTTCTAATTTCAACAAACTAAGACGTGTAATAAGCTATTGAACGCAAAGTGTATCGCTGCCAAATAAGACTCCGCCTTAATAATACTGGTATTTAGTTGTCGGAAGTCACATTGCTTAGGCTTGTTTGTATAGTTGTTCAACCTAAGAACAACACGGGAACACAGCTGAAAGTGAACCAACTATTTTCTCAAAGAGAAATTGATTTCTGGTTGAATAAACGAGTGTTACGGCGTACAAAGGCTAAAAGCGAAAGACTTTCTTACGAAAACGATTGTCCACACAGACACAATGGTGGGTTTCTTTATGTTCCATTGATCTGAGTATTTGAATGGGTATTCTGATAGGAAACTTTTCTCTTTAAGAAAGCTTCACATAAATGGTTCCGAAGAATAGTTGTCCGGATCTGTCGAATACCTAAAGTGATTTCTTTAGAGAAATATCCTTCCTGAAATTTGTCGTTTTAAATCAGATTGAATTTTTTAAGACTTTCTATGCTTTACATCTTGCACACAATTTGTCCGATTTTTTTATGTTGAAAGCAGTAGATTGAGATGATTGGAAAAAATGAGGGTTTGAAAGAAGGATGGAAGGAAAAGTTCAAAAACAGTAACGTTTGATTCAAAATGTAGAATGCAAAAAATTCTGTAGTGATTGTTCATTTCAAACTCACATCGATTATGATGAAAGATCTGGGAAAAACTCGATTCATCTGAAAAAATTGATTATGAATCGATTTTTTGTGTGGTGAACTCTGATGCGAACTCATGTTTTATTTAAATATATGGAATACATACCGAGGACCATTTGCAGTGTTTCCTAAACTAATGACACCACTACAAACGTAGGACTTGTACCTTTCTAATTCTTCTTTATCTATCAGCGTTAGGGCAGAAGCTTCTAAACAACAACCAGTGCAAACAAATTTTGGCATTTGTGAATATTCGTTTCTGATTTGTTTGCAATGTAACTGTCCCACATTCACGAACAATATTATCAAAGACCATTGATCATACGTTTGAATTTGGTTCTTTATTTAATGTTTATACCCTAAGAAAAAAAATGATACATTGATGAAAAGATATTGCATCTTTGTGGGCTAAGTTGACTGGTTACAATGCGAACCATATTGCATAGGATAACATATTTTTATGCAAGAAAATTGCATGGACAAACACTGTATAATGTTATATTATACGAGATGCTCAGTTTTAAAAAGACAGAAAAAATGTAAATAAGGAGTATTTGAAAAAGAAGTGGAATTTAGTGCAGTTGATGAACATACTAGCTAAGAAAGCACGAAAAAAGAGATATATAAAGACTGAAGGAAAGACATTTTTTAGCTTGAGTTGATCATTGTCAATGGGAATTCAAATTAATTAAGCTAGTCAACTTACCCCATTGAATAGGGAAGATTGGATTAGTAATTTGGTGTCTTGCTTATTTATTTAGAAATAACTTGTATTTAATATTTTTAATTGTCGTGATGATTAACTTATTCATTCTTGAATGATGGTGAATGAATAGTAGATAAAACAAATAAGACATTTAATACAATTTTTAAAAGTGATAAAAAGTAATTTGTCAAATTCCTTAGTCGTCTCTATAGATATGAGTAAGAAAAGAAAGTTAAGTATTTTTTTTTACCTTTGAATATATTTATATGTGAATGTAGGAAATGTCAATATATATGAATGAATGTATATAATTTTAGAAATTTTCAGTCCGCCTTAAAGATTCACAAAATTAAATTTATTAGTACAAAAACAATTAAACAGTAAGGTAGCACCCAATTTCTCTTTGTGCTCTAAGCCAAAGAAGCAATAAAACAGATTTAGTCCTTCGTGTTTCCAATGTGTTACCCCGCAAAGTAAGTGTGTTTGTGTGTGCTTGTGTTTTGAATACAGCACATTGAGTTACCTCGTAAAGTAATTATTTCTGTTGCCAATATAACACATTGAGAACCAGATTACCATTTACTCTGACAACAACTAGCATACTATTTAGTAAAAGTGATAGATCATCTACTTGAGAAAACAATTTGGTGAAAGAGAAATGTGGTCCTACAGGTTTCAAAGTGCAGCAGCGGATTAGGATCAAAACAGTATTTAGATTTTTAATAAACATAGTACAAATAAGTATAAACGACCTCTGCGATAGAAGTTTATAATAAAAACACGATAGAGTTTGATATATATACCCTCAAAAGAAATAATTCGAAGATCATTATTTCATTGTGTGTGAGCTAATATCAAGAAAATGATAGAATATATGTTTTTATTTGCGTACATAGTTTACTATTTAAAAGATTTAAAATTAAAGAAATTTTATTTTACTTCCCATTTTGTTTTGTTGTAAATTTGAAAACACCCTACATAAAGTTCAATACATTTTCTTCCTCGAAGACATATTTCAAAAAGGAATTTTTTTTTCTATATTGACGCTGAGTATACGAATCAAATAAGGATAAGAAAGAAAATATTGCTATCATGTTTTATTCTATACATGATAGAAAATATTGATGGCTCGGTTTTCTACATAATGTAGAAAATGTATTCCTTTACACGTAAATTTTCACATTGTGATTCTATAATGTACTTTCTCAAATGATTTCCTATTTCCTAAGTACACAGCCTCTTGTGTTATGTACTTAGTATTTTCATTTGAAATATATTCTTATTATAACGCATTATATGAATTTTGGACGAATCGAAAAATAATCAATAATCGCATAACTGCAAAAAACCTAGTAAATAGTTTTTCCTTGAAATGTATTTTTCTGAATATTTTACAATCCATAGAGATTTTTGATAAAGGGACGATATATCTCGTTCATCATGATCTAATCAATTTTCCTAATGACGATATATCTTATCATCAAGATATGATCATATATATATATATATATATATATATATATATATCTTATCATCAAAATCTGATCAATTTTGTTAATGAAGATATGTCTTATCATCAAGGTATGACCGTTTTTATTATGATAACGAGATTTAGATATGGTATGTTTTGTTCTTATGACAAATTACCTCTTATAAGTTCTGGTAAGTTTTCCTAGTGACACCATACGTCGTCGAGATAAGCACAAGGATGGTTAAACGTTTGAGAGTCACGAAGTTTCCCCACAGTGCAGAATCGCTCCTACCTTACACCCCGTTTAATGGCTAAACAACCATAACTATTGGTTGAAAGAATCCTTGGAAAGATTCTATTAGGGAGCCTTCACACGAAGGAGATTGATATCTCATACTGGTATGAGAGACTGGTATTTCATACAAAAAGTCGCCTAAGATTGTAGCCAGGAACATTTCCTGCTTCAATTCGAGCGAAGGGTAACAAAACAAACCAAATTTTTTGACGCATTGTTTTGTTCTTTTTTTTTCTAAAATCGGGATTGTTAATGATAGATTTGAATTTCAAAGAATTTGAAATCTGTGGAAAATTTTACACCAGTTGGTTATTTTACATTTGATTGTCTTTAAGTAAATAATTTTTCAGTTGTAACTTTTTTATTTTTGGCAGTACTAATATGGGCGAATTATCAATAGATAATGACGTCACGACTTTTACGTACTTTGGAATCGTTTTCGCGATTGTTTTTGGTAGGTATTTAATTAACGTCGCACCGCATCAACACAATGGGCTATTGCGATCGTTTTGGGTTAAAGCGTTATTGTTTTTTCTTTTTATGACTAGAGGGCTCCGCCCCATGCTCACTATCCCTCGTCAACCCCCGATTTAGTTCGCTTCGCGAAGTATACTTTTCAACAGTGAGGCGGAGGGGATTGCTTCACAGTGTATCCCCATTTGGATGATTGCTGAATTGATCCCGGATCCATTGCGATATTTATCGGAGCGCCCGAGTAACGGAAAGGTGCCTACTTTTTTTTGCGAGATTAGCGGTTACGTATATAAGCCAACCCCAGTACTTAAGCTTTAGAAAAGGTTACAAAAATTATCGACTCATACAAGGAAATGTAGTGTAAATGAAAACAAAATGCTTTAAAAAATGTCAAGAACAAGACATCTCATTTCCACATAAAAAATCTAATATTACGGCATAACAAATTGTTAAAATTCAGAGGAAATCTCATAATTTTATATGTTTTATCTGATCCGTGTTGTTTGTTGTAAAAGTATTTTTTAAGATTTTCATATTCGATTGTTGCTATAGAAACGGCGACCAAATTTTCCGGTTCTCCTGAAAACATTGTAAACTCAAATTTTATGAATGAATTAATTAAAAAATATAACTGTGTTTATCGTGCGTGCGTGTTCCAAATTCATTAGCCCGTTGATCCACAAGACTCGCTATCACGTGACACGCTATCTACAAATCACAAAGCGAATAAACCTGAAAAAGAACGAAAAATATTCTTTTATGATAGATAATGAAATTTGGCACACAGGTAGTCCTAATATTTTGTGAATTTTTTGTCCAATCCAAATTTTCAAATTTAATCCAGAACATTTAAAAATGAATTTATTAGGTTTTTTTTCTCTCTTGAACCAACGTTTTCGATCTTTTTGGAACTGTGCTAAGTCTGACGTCATTGTTCGCCGTTGATAATTTGACGTTAAATAGATAAGATTCATTTTGATTTCTTGGCCACATGCCGTGTCATGTCTGGTGGAAGTGGGCCTTATTCTTCAAATTAATATTTTTTCTCTCACACAGATGGGACTGTAATAGAAATAATGAGGCGACATTCCCGTGTCACATTTTTTTGCAAATTTAATGTGTCCAGCCAGATTTTTAAATTTTGATCTAAAATATTTTTTAATTAATTTATTGGCGTTTATTTATTACTAACCACTTTAAGGCCATCCCGGCATCCAATCGGCTTGAAAAGTATATAAATATTTAATTGAAAAATTACTTATTGAAAGAAAATCAAACGTATAAGATATCTATCTGGTGTAAAACTTTCCGCAGCTTTCAAAACAGTTGAAAATTTCATTCTATCTTTAACGATTGCTGAGATAGGAAAAGCACTTAAGAACGCCAGTCATAACTTTAATAATTTATTTTCCTTCACTCGAATCCGTTGCTCAGGAAATCGAAATGAATGAATCTCGAATGTAACGAAGGTCATTCTTCGCGATCTAATGTGAAATTTTCCGTAGCTTTCAAATCCGTTGAAATTTTTAATCTATGACGATCTAGAAGTTAGAAAAAAGAACTACATAACTGCAGTTAAAACTTTTAATTTTTTTTTATTCTTTGGCTGAAAGCGTTGCTCCGAAAATCAAACGGAAACACGGAAAAATAAATTTAGAACCTGTCAAAAATGTTCCAAAGCTTTCAAATCTGTTCACATTTTTACTCTATCTTTGACGATCTAGAAGTTAGAATAAAGAACTACATAACTGCAGTTAAAACTTTTTATTTGTTTTGCTGTTTAGCTGAAAACGTTGCTCCGAAAATCAAACGGAAACACGGAAAAAACAAATTTAAATCTGTCATAAATTTTCCGCAGCTTTCAAATCCGTTGAAATTTTTTCTCCATCTTTGACGATCTAGAAGTTGGAAAAAAGAACTACATAACTGCAGTTAAAACTTTTTATTTGTTTTGTTCCTTGGCTGAAAGCGTTGCTCCGAAAATCTAACGGAAACACGGGGAAAATAAATTTAGAATCTATCATATCTTTAAGGTGTTGCCATTCTATAGAAAACAATAACAATTCAATTCCATTAAATTCATTTTAAAGTATTCTACATTAAATTTTAAAATTCGGCGCGATCTAAAAAAAATTGAGTCAATTAGTCAAAAAATTAGTCACAATGATCAAATGATTAGAAATCATCCAGTGAAGGTTGCAGGTACCAGATTATACGTTTTGTATTTCAGTGCGTTAAATCAGCATTTAAAAAACAAAAACTAACTGCTATATATTGATATGAATAAGCTTTAGAAAACGCAAATACAATTAATGCTATGGATTTATATAAATGAGTTTTAGAACTACTCTCATTTGCGTACATACGTATTAATGAGGAAAACTACTGAAATCAATGAGCCTACCCTCATTTGTTTAACATCTCACTCTTCGGAATTCAAAGTACAAAACAATATTAAAACATTTCTTTTTGGCCAAGTAATGATTTCTTAGGCCCCGTTCGCATGAGGCGCGTAAAACGCGCGTTTGGCGAAGCTATCAGGGTCCCGCTATTCAAGGTCGCAAAGATAGATACTTGATAGATACATAATTAATGGCGGGACCTTGCTAGCCTCGCCACACGCGCGTTGAAACGCCTCATGTGAACGTGTCCTTAGTTGTATATTGGGTAACGTATGTTTTCTAATAGATAAAAAAGAATTGATTATTCAATGTATATGTAAATTACTATCTTAGTCTATATCGAAACTTTCAAAAACGTGCGTTGCTATTTCTAGGATAAAAGACTTTGTCTACGATAAAAATGTAAAAAAAAATATTTTGTCACTGAACTGCGATGAAGCGAATCCTATTTTCTAGGATTCTCACATCATTCCGTAATCTTCTTCCGCATTCATTACAATACAAATATTTTCCATTGAATCTGAAATAAAATTTTCAATAAAATGTATATAGGGTAGAAAAAATATGCAATTTAGTTTCGATAAAAGTTGTCCATTTATTTTATGCTTCATAGATTTGTCTACTTTATTTAGAGTTAAGTGTTTTTCCTCCAGCTTGAAGGCATTCGAAAATTCAAGGGAACACTTTTCCTATTTGCTTGCAAAAAGATAATCGAAGGGAAGAAATTAAATTAATGTGCTTAAATTTCTGTAAATTGAACCACTACTAAACCAGGAACTTGATAAAATAATTATATATACCTCCCCGAATTGATGTATTAACTCACACTACCTCTAATTATTCGCTTATATTTTAGAACAATCATCAGACAGGCGCATTAAATATGTATCATCAACCAGTTCTCAACCTTTATAAAACTGGTGGCCTATCTAAATACCGATTGGATAACCTATAGTAAACAGGTATTAAAATTTGTAATTAGGTGTGTATAATTCTTTTGTTTTGTGTTTTAAAGATTGAATTTCCAAATTCAAATCAGTTTCATTAAGTCAAACTACTTATGTCTAAAATTTTAACAATATGTGTTTTTGTCTTCATAATTTGGGTATAGAACACACTGCTTTAGTGCGTTCAGATCCAATATTCGTAAAACAACTAGAATAACTTGATGTTACGCAGTCTGAGAATAATTTGGCTGCGTTTAAATGTGATACAAATCTATGATTTTCAACAAACTTTTGAATTATTTTATTGTCTAAACTTTCACTTAGGAGCTTAGTTTGAAAGAGGTAGCTTGACAGAATTAACTATACATGACAATGTTTTTATGTAGTCTAACATTTATACGGTGTAACTAAGCCGAAGCCTCGGTCAAATTAGCTCTTGTGTAGCAAGATTTCAACAAACATATTTTACGCTATAATTCTTTACCTTATATGCAAACTTTATATAATACTTCATAAGCTTGATCAAATCATCAGACATATATCGAAACTTCGGACTTAGACATTGTACTGTCTCGAAATCGTTGAGGTTTAACCTGTTTATGACTATCTAGTTGCTATTTATTAACGGATCAAAACTCTTAGAACTTTCTATATTTGTGAAGAAAGACTATCTTCCCACATTGTTTAATCGTCTTAATCTAATAAAACGTAAGTATAATTCTGTGGAACTCGATTAAATTTTAACGCACAAATTTTATATGAGTCTCAGCACACGGCTTAATTTTACGCTAGTAAAGTCTGACTCGGCTATACATAATTTAAACAGGAGTATTATTTACTAAATATCAAGGTTCTCAAGACTTAGTGACTCTATACTTTGTGAATGTACCAGTGAATTTTCTTAGTCAAATATCCAAAATAGTCTCAGCAATGGTTTTAAGATATATAAATATAAATATATATAATATATAAATGTGATAGGAATATACTGTTTCAAATTATCTAACATTTCAACAAGTATAGAGTTCCCAACATCTAAATTAATATGCTTCAGTTTATACCTATTACGTTATTGGTGTATGTAAAGCGATACTAGTTTAAGGATAATTTGGTTTACTAATTGGACTAAATTGCATCGAAATCTGATGTATGCTTAATCCATGCTCAAAATTATTCTCGGGTACATTATAATTTCCAGATCGATTTGTAGTGAATTTATAGGATGAGCTAACGCTTTAACCCAAGAACAACGCTCTATCGCGGTATTACTAATTCATAACATCTAGTTCACCGTATTTACCTAAATAATCTCACAGCATTAAATTGATAGGAGTAATGCGTTTACTAGCGATTCATTGTGAAATACAGATTACTTATATGTGTACACAAAACTAATCTGTACAGAAATGAAAAATGGTAATACTTTAAGCAATACTTTTGAATTTTGGTACTTTAACAGGACTTTAGTAAAGAAATGCATGTGCCCCGAATTGGCTCCCGGGCCACCTGGAGCAGTAAAGACACTCTCGTCACTTCACGGGTTATCAGATTAACAATAAAATTGATTAACTCCTCAAATAATCTGAAGAGATATATCGTCTAAGATATGGTCAATTTTGCTTCTAGTCAGTTTCGCTACTGACGAAATTTCTTGTCGAAACAAAATTCCCCTATTGTTCAATGGCAGAATTGAGATCTAAATAGGACAAACAAATTGTGCCTATCCCGGAAGAGGTGACTGTTTTTGCAACAGAGACTGATTACTTCAGAGCATTTTTTAACGCAAAGATAAACCAGCAGGAGGGTTAAAAAGACGTAGATTAGCTTTTCCGTAGCACATATACGGTTGTTAGACAAATTGTGACATATATTCATATACGGACGATACAAATTAACAAAGAACAAGGATCAACTGTTTCAATTCTTCCAAATTAATTTCTTATCACATTCTATATCACGGTTAAAGTTTGATCGATCACAATTACAAAATACATGCAGGTCTTCACACGCCTCGTTCGATTTTACAGTCTCAATGGATCTGGGAAAATTCTTAGTTTCTAAAGGCTGCTGCACACTAGGCCAGTAATTTAGTCGAGTAGCGAGTGATTTAGTAGCTCTACTAAACGAGAAAACGGCAAGTGGGGGAGTGGTTGTTCGCACACGGTTTAATTGGTGTTCGAGTGTCCACTGCTAAAGATGATTTGGAGAGCGAAGCTGAATCACGATGAAAAAGATTATATGAAATAGCGTATATAGATGGATGCATCATGCATACATATTTACGTCCGAAGTAAATAAATACAAATACAATTATTGACGACCAGCTACAGGCTCAAGCCCAACCAGGCTGGTCCTTTGTTTATTAATTCCCCAATTCCCACTGACTATCCAATTGTATCTTAAATTCGTACACTCCCTTTGAATTAACTATATTTTCTGGCAACGCGTTCCACCTGTTTATTACCCTATTAAAGTAGTAGTTTTACCTTAAATCCCGATTAAAATGTGTCTTATTCAATTTATACCCATGGCCCCTTGTTCTGTTATCCCTATTGAAATTTAAGCCCTCTGTGTCCCCATGTTAAACCAACTTGAAACGCTGAATCAAATCCCCCCTCCTTCTTCTTTCCAGTGTATACATGTTAAGCTTACTTAAACGTTCATTGTAGTCGAGATTTGCTATCCCCTTTATTATTTTTGTAGCTCTGTGCTGAACCCTTTCAATTAATTCTATATCCTTTCTCATATATGGAGCCCAGAATTGTACAGCATATTCTAGATGTGGTCTTACTAAACCCTTATATAACGGCAAGATTATATTCTTATCCTTTGAAGTTACAGTCTTTTTAATATACCCCAATAACTTATTAGCCTTTTTACCCGCAGCTGAACATTGGTGACCCATTTTAAAATCCCTGTGAATTATCACCCCAAGATCCTTGAATGTTTCTCCCTCCTTTACCTTTACTCCCTGCAGACAGTACGATAAAACGTTAAAATGTTGTTTAAAATTATTTTCCGTACACTTAAAAGAAGCTAGCATTTTTTAAAGAAAGAGAAGTGATTAGTTATATCACTTTTCAATCAACATTTAATTAATTCAACCCGAGCAACGACGGGTTATTAATTCTGCTAGTTTAAAAATAAATCAAAATAATTACCTGTTTTTAATTTTGTGTTTGATTTCCTTCACGTCAAACTGGTATTCCCATCGCTTTTTCTATCTCATCGATTGCAACTGCTTTGGTTGCTTTATTTTTATACATAGGAGATTTAACATTCCACAAATACTCCTCATACACATAAGCAGGAACAAATTTCATAGTAGTAACTCCAACGAATCATGTTGCCGATACAAATGTTTTTGTAAGAAAATAAAAAAACGCTAAACATTTAAACAGAACAGATTTATTGACTAAAAAAATAATTAATTTCAATTACAGCGATGAAAACGATCCGCGAGGCAGACGATCAACTGTTACCAAAATTTAGAACTCATATGTACTATGCCAGGCCTCGAAATAGATTTTTTAATACAAGTGCACACTGTGCACCTAAGTTTTTTAATTAGGTGCACAGGTTATATGTTAGGTGCACATTAAAAAAAAACGTAATTTAATGTAACGTAAACTAATGTATTAGTTGGGTATGTTTATATCGGTTCGTAGTAGATAGTAAATAAAAAAATATTTTAACATATCGAAATTCTACGGCGCACGGCTATCGAAACAGTCGCTTTAACAGAGCCATCTGAGAAATATTTCGATCATAGGAAAGTTCTGGTGGCAGTGAAACAAGTAAACCTTCCTCCTATATGAACCCGTTACTACAAAGCAATTTTGTTTTAGGTGTTGTGTATTTAGGAATTTTAATTACGTTCCTTTAGAGCGAGAGAGGTCGATACTAATATTTTGTTCAAACATCAAAGTAACATAAAACATATCCCCCCACCCTTTTTATAACGTTAGGTGCACTGTGTGCAACTAGCGGACAAAATTAGGTGCACAATTTTATTTTCATGTGCACAGTGCAACTGTACACCCGGGTATTTCGAGCACTATATATATATATATATATATATATATATATATATATATATATATATATATATATATATATATATATATATATATATATATATATATACTATGCATATTTTAACAAAAAACACGCTCCAGAAAAAGACCTCACGCAATGAAAACTAATAACTAATGAACTCTACTAAACTCATGTGTTCACACCTGTCTAGTAGCACGATAGTGGTGAGTGGAGTGTGGTAGGGGACACTACTCGGCTGCCTACTTACCATTTGACTGGATCGAGATCACTAAATCGTTTTACTAAACTACTCGACTAAATAGTTTTGTCCCAACTCGTTTAGTTACTAAATCACTCGCTACTCGACTAAATTACTGACCTAATGTGTAGCAGCCTTAAGGGTCGTTGGACTGAAAGTTTAGGGATTGTATTGCAAGATAACTTTTGTAGTACCTATGTTGAACATAACACTCTTTCTATATAATTTAGAGTAGCCGAAATCGATAGATGCTGTCACCTGTTGATTGGTTGC
The DNA here is from genome assembly GCA_947359465.1 of Metellina segmentata. Classification (NCBI taxonomy): domain Eukaryota; kingdom Metazoa; phylum Arthropoda; class Arachnida; order Araneae; family Tetragnathidae; genus Metellina; species Metellina segmentata. The sequence goes on from OX375881.1 coordinate 58,079,861, forward strand.
CAGTTGCAGGAGATCGTGAGAGCTGTATTAAGATCGGCGGATGTACTTCCGTATACAACGTCTTGCGATGTTGCAATCGTTTGACTGCACAGTGTTGATTTTAGCAACTGATTGTGAGAACAGCCGGCAGTTTGTTGAATTGAGGCTGAATGTATACCAATAGTGAAGCAATGACAAGAGTGGATAGTGCCTGTCTCACGGAGTTTCATTTAGAATCGAAGTGTGCGTCGATTGAAGCCAACGCCATCTGGAATTTGTAAGAAGCGCCATCTGGAATTTGTAAGAAGTTTCATCTAGCTTGTTATTCAAACTGTTCACATCACGTCTACTTTTCATCAGTTGAGCAAGATTTGTTGACCAAAATGTACTTATGGTGGAGTTTTGTCACATTGTTATTTATGTTACTGGTTATATTGCTTTAGGTTTTGTAGGAATGACAAAATACACCACTGTATCTAAGAAAATTGTGTATACATTCGCTTTAAAACCCAAAACATCGATCAGCGAATTGGCATATAATAAAGAACACAGCAAAAATGTGTAGAATCTATTTTAATACTGTCCCAAATTTATTTATTTTGTGATTCATTCTCTATTTAAAACAAATTTATTAAAACTTAATCTGATAAGCATATACTTTATTAATATCGATTACGTTTTATTTGGACGAGATCTTTCTCGAAAATAAACACACTTATTACAGTTACACCTATAGTATTTTATCATGAGAGGTAATTTTGTTTTGATAATTTTTAATAAACGTCGTACTAGAGAAACACAACGGGCTATTGACGACGGTCCGGGATCAACCCCCTAAGGGAATGATTCGAGAACAACACCACGTAATTTTAAACCACGGTCAGATGACGAAGCAACACCTGAGCTGGAAAACCGATCTCCAAACTTCCACACCAACCCAACGGGAAGACTTTTGGCCACGACAGATTTAAGGTGCACCAGACGTCTCAACACCATACGCTTACAAGCATCCATGCACTGACCCGGATTCTAACTTGAAACCTTCCGATCTAGAGGCTAGCACCTTAACCTGGTGGTTAACGATCGGTTGGTCGTTTTATAATGCGAGAGTGATGGGGTTTCTGAAGTAAAATCTTAGCACTTTGTCTCGTTTGTATTGTCAACACTGAAAATCCCTCTCATAGAAAATTTTAAATGGTACAGTAAAATAAGGACCCATTGTTTGCAGTGTTCACTACAAACCCTTGATTTTTTTAAAATTAATTTATTCTGAAACCGTTAGTAGCACCATCTAATCCTTGCAAACCCGGGTTATAAGAATAGACAAAACCCAATCGAGGAAACAGACCGATTGAAAAGACGGGAAGACAAAGGATATCCTTTTCCCTTCCATCGTAATGTGTTCCACGAAAAAAGTAATGATGTCGAAAGAAAAAGAGATAAAAGATGTAAGGACAGAAATTCAATAAGTGTGGCCAGAAGAGAAACTCAAACTTCCCATTTCTTTCGATACCGTGGCGAAACAAATACATTCCTGACAGGACACCCTTAATACTCTGGGGATGTATTTCGCTATTATTACATCTCCCATCCTGGGAAGAACCTTGAAGTCCCCTGAATACAATTGTCCTCTTTTTCGGCTATCGATGCTCCTGGTAATAGGAGGTATAACATGTGTCGATGAATTAGGATGTCCTTACTAGGTTGGGAATTGTACAGTTCAAGTGAGAGGGGGTCGATTTACTCATAACCTTCATTCATATGGGGATCTATTCTGTATAGATAATGCAAACAATGCTGGTGTTATTTATCGACGTAGAAAATTTGTTTACATTCGTACATTTAACCTGCCCGAGAACGTGCAGTAAAATATTTATTTGATCAAATTGCTACAGTATTTAGAAGTTACTAATAAAAAATACTACATAGGCATCCGTGTATACTTATCAATATGCATGCACTTTGTGGGCATTGACCAGTCCACAAAATAAATGTATTAGCGACATTTTCTTTCAAGCTAAATATGAGTACTGGTAGTGTTTTTGTGGCGGAATGTAATTCTTCGCAGTAACTGAATGTGACGGCACATGGCTTGCTTTTCGAATACGATTTCAGCTTATCGTCACTAAAGCACATCATTTTTCCACACTGGATATCAATTCTTTCTAGAGCTCTAGATATCAATTATTGCTATTCAAGTGTTTATTATCTTTTGCGAAAATATCATAAATATTGTACATTGAAACCTGCATTTGATAGACTTCTTTGTTCATGACTATTTACAATACAAATACCCAAGAGCAAAAAAGAATACCTGACTGCCTTAAGGGGGTCCGGGACACATTGAAAAAAATTTTTATTTATTGATTTATAATTTTGAATTTTTTGTTCTGATTACCCATCTAACTAATAAGCGAAATCACAACACAAAATTTTTCCAACAGTTTTTTAAAAATTTTAAATTAAATTTTTTTGAAAAAAAGAGAGGTCATTTTAAATTGCTAAAACTTAAAATATTCTTGATCCATTTTCAAAATTCTTATAGTAAATTATTCACAAATTTATAAACTTTAATTTTGATTCAGCAATTTTAAAAATATTAATTTAATAAAAAATAAAAAATATTCGAATGAACATTTTTAAAAATTTTAAGGTACTTTTTTTTAAAAAAGTCATATTTTTAAAAGTAAATATTTGTTTGAAATTTGCTGAATCAAAATTAAATTATAGTGTTTGAAAAAGATATATTCCAAATTTCAACCCTTGAACTTTATCGGTTTTCAAGTTATAGCAATTTGAATACAGGAAATCTTGAAAAAATGTATCATGGAGAAAAACGCATTTAAAGTTTTAAAGACAAATGTTGTTGCCATGACAACAACTCTCAAGAGTGTTAGATTTTCAAAACAACGCACCACAAAAATTATTTTATCTCTAGTTCTAATTAAGATAAATACATGATTTAGACGTCATTTTAAGCAGAAAAACACAGAGAATTTCTTAAAATAATAAAAAAAAATTTCGAAAATTTGACGATTTTTGTGTCCCGGACCCCCTTAACTGAAGGACTGTTGTCTGTTTTGTCAATACATCGTTGATCGTGATGCGAGCATTTTTCTCGGGCTTTACGATAAAAGATTCTTTTGGAAGGATCCTAGAGGAGTCATCTGGTTGATAGTTTCGAACCGCCTTTTACTTTCAAACAATATGCTATTGACACCCATTTGCTTTTTGTGAACAATATCTTGCAAAAATTAACCGTTGGCAGTACAAATGGTATTTCTATTGATAACGCAACAGTCAACCCATTTACTTAATGATTTGCTTGCAACATTTGGTAAATGGCGTATTTTGACCACCTTTTACACTTATATTTTTGGAGAAGAAATATTTTTTTCAATAAAGCACTTTAGTTGGATGGAAAATTGAGAATTGAGAAAATTTCAACATCTAAAATATGTCTTTAATAATAATAATATTGATCTTAGTTGTTATTATTCTATGTCTTTCATCAACGTTAGCAAAGATACGGGCATTATGTGTAAATTGGCTCATGGCACCAACCGTTACAAACAAATAAAATCAACCTCTATGCTGTATTTGGTGCTCAGTTTTACTCTTCTTTCAAATGTGCCTTTTTTGAGTTTGCAACAAGAAAATATTAATCCTTTAAACGTCAGAGATTTCCGAGCAAAGTAGTATTGAATACAACCCACAACACTCATTAATACTGAGTAATCAAATCTATTGGATGAGAGAATCCATAAATTCATTAATCTTTATATATATATATATATATATATATATATATATATATATATAATTATTATTATTTTTTAAATTTTTATTTATTTTTCTTTTTAACATTTATATTGAGTAACAAAGGGTAAATTAAACAGCAGCCCAAAAAGTGTAAATTAATTGGAAGAATGAATTAAATATTCTTGGAGCAAACAAATGGAATGGAAACAAGGTGGTATTGAAGAGCATAATTGCATAAACATGAAGTATCGAAAATTTTGATGTACTTCAGTAGAAATACCAGTGAAACACGACTATAAATATACAAATCGTTTTTTCTATTTGTAAACATTTTTATTTCATTACGAATTGAATTACAAAATAAAAACGTACTTTAAAGCATTCTCAACAAACGTCTTTTTTTTCCATAGTTATATTCAGCCACTTCTTTCTTGATTCCAACTTATGTAAATATTTAGTTTTCCCTCTTGTTACGAAACCAAAAGCAAAATTTATTGTTACTCTCTAATTCACATTTATTAAATTTTCAAAGAAATTGTCTTGAAGACAAAAGTTAAATTACTTCTTTGGAAGAAACACTTCGTATTTTACCCTACAAAAACAACCAAACTAAAATTACAAATAAAAACACACACACACATCCAGACTGAATAAATCTCTCCAAACCTCCGGTCTATCTTCATCTCTCTCTTTAGCGGCTTTTATAACCATTGTCTAAAGAAAGCAATCTAGACAAGGAGATTACTATCCCATATTTTTAAACTGGGTTTGCCACTCATTAAATAGGGTTACCATGTTTGGCGACACATTATAAAAAAAGCAAATATCTTTCTCTCTCAGGAAACATTCTCTCAATAAAAACATGTAGTGAAATAAATTTTCATTACATCAATTGGAAGAAAAATGAAGTTAAAATGTCTGCATGACCTCACTTAACTATCGGTTAAGTCTTTCTGTGTCCCTATATTAGCCTTCCTGTCGGTTGTGTTGACGAAGTGTCTCATTGTTAACAAAATCATAAGCAGACTTTAATGCACGATATATATCGCCAATAGAAGAAAACTGACCATATCTCGATTTCGTCATCATAAAAAAAATTGGCGATATCTTGATGAAGAGATATCTCATCATTAGCAAAGCTGATCAGATCTTGGCACAAAAATACAAATAAGGCAAATTTTCGTTTACTTAAAAATTAAAGGCAGTTGTTGAACAGCCAAAATCAAATCAGATTGACAGTTTAGGTTTATCGTGGATTTCGAATCACTTCGACTGAATTCGACCTCAAAGCTTGATGAATCGAATACCAGAGCTTTGACAATTGGCTACCAAACCGTCATATTGAAGACGAATTTCTGTGTACTTTCATTTCCAAAAATATATTTGCAGTCCAATTCCTAAATATAATCACTGTACAACAAATTTTAACTATTTTTCTGTCCTTTATATGAAACTATTCGATTATGTATAAACAAAAGGTGTTTGATTCATATATCAAAATGAAAATGGTCCATCACGTACCGTTTTTGTAGGAGACCCACTTCTCATATTTATACAAATTGATTATAGAGAAATGTAACAGAGGCTTGATTATAGAAAACACAAACACTAAAATGATTTGTGTGGCCGTTTCCTCTTGTAGGCATTTGTTGGTGTGTCCCTTATAACAGACAAGCAATGTTCAGTTAGCATACTTACATTCTATTGTCCACTGAAACGCTTTTCAAGCATAGAGATGTCCTGGTGAAACCTTCACCATGCTCATCACTAATTTGCACAAAGGTTTTGAGGAAAGAAGTCCAGATGTGAGTCCAAAATGTGTAGTTTTAATGACATATTGCAACCTATAACACGAAAGCATTTCACCATGCCCCCAACAAGATCTTCATAGTTTTCAGCTTTCTCATTTCCAAGGAAACGTTATCACACTGATTTGAATGCCAACCAGGCTGCTTTTTCTGCTTCTGACAGTTTATTTTCAAACTCTTCATCATGAAAGACTGTTTTAATTTGTGAGCCAATAAAACCCCCTTCTTTTACCTTTGCTTCACTTAAATTTTGGAATTTGTTCCTGAGATACATGAAAGCGACTCTTTCTCTGTCCAGAGCTTTTACAAGTATTTTCATCAAACCAAGTTTAATAAGCATTGGTGGAAGAAAGACGCATTGCGGATTCATAAGTGGTTCATGTGATATGTTTTTGGTGCCAGGTATGAAGTTTTTTCTTGGAGGCCACTGTTTACGGATGTAGTGTTTTTTTCTGCCACGGCAGTCCCATCCACAGTGAAAGCAGCGGAATTTAGTGTATCCCTGTTGCATGCCTCTTAATATCCCAATGACTTTTAAATCTCCACATATGTGCCATTTGAATGTAGTGTACTCAATTAAATTCAGTATAACACTCATAATTTTCCTTCGTATTTATAGAATATGCTACAGGAACAGACGCACAAACATTGCCTATACGGAGTTTAGTCCTGCTTTGAGACTACGTTTAGACGAGTCAATAAACAGGCGCCACTCTGCTGGATTATATTCATGCCCCAATGCCTGAAATAGGCCATTCACATCACAGCAATATACGATGTCTTCTTTCTCCTTCAAAATAGTCAACAAAATGGCTTTGTCGTCTTCTAAATGAACTTATTTTTACACATTTTTCTAATAGATTCCAACCTTGAAGCCTAGAACCCAGTAATTCTGAGTCTGTTTGAGAGATTTTTATGTCCCGTACAAGATCTTTAAGCTCTGCCTGTGTGATTTCATGATGTGAACATGTCATAGATGTAGATGGTTGAAAGTCAGGGATCTTGAGAGTTTGGGTCATCGAGATCGCCAAAATGGTTGCCAAGTTGGCGACAGTCCCACTGTCGATTAGAGCGCCTTTCATCTGCCTGTAAGTTGTTTATCCAACTAAAATATGGAATTTTAAGACAACGGTGCGTGGTAAACAAAAAATAATTCCGATTTGTCATTTTCAGACAAAAATATACAAGAAACACATATTTTCATCTAAAGGGCATTTGTCATGTTGTACAGTGTAATCAGTGAAATTATTCAATTGATAAAAACTAGTAAGAGGTATTTTATGTCAAGCTAAATGTAGGTGGTGATAGTGTTTAATTAGTGTGAAAGTGTTTCATATACGTCATTTGTGTTGTTTTCCAAATGCGATTTCAGCATTACCCCAAAAAGACCAAAAAATAAATTTCGAAGACAGTTGATTGTTCAAGATAAGTCAGATTAGATGTCAAACGTCATCAAAATGGCGATGAAATGCATTTTAAGGTATCCCTCCCCAGTATGAACCATGTAAGAGTATTCGAGTAGAGGAAGTCGAATATTTGCAATCAGTTTGGTCTGTTTTATGCATTGAAGCGGTCCACCAGTTTATTTTACTATGTCTGTCTCATTCCTACTAATGCATTTGTAAATGTTATTATTTACTTGCAATGTTTATTATGCACACGTAAATTTCCTACCTAGTAGTGAAAGTAATTTTAGAAACTGTAACTATTATATGAGGCTGTCAGAGCAAAAGTAGCTTAACTCACAAAATTCTGAAAATTTTATTATTACCTTTTATTACGACCTTTTGCTTTTTTTAAATGCGCTGGTTCAAATCTTCTAAATTTACAAAATAACTTATTATTGTTCTCTGATGAACAAATTTTCAGAATCTCAAGTCATATTGTGGATAAATAAAAGAAATATTTAAAATGGGTACAAGAAAATCATGTTTTTATCCATTGAGTTTGTTCGTGGGTTTGGCCACTATGAAAGCTTCTTATGAAACGTGATAAAATTAATTTTATAGTAAGTAGTTGAACTAAAGTCCCATTGGAGCATCACATTAGGCTATTGACGACGATACGGAATCGATTTTGAAGGGAAAGATACTAGGGCAACACCTCGTAATATTGAACAGAGGTCAGATGACGATAACAACACCTGAAATAGCACTCCACGGTTGCACACCACGCTTACGTGAGGACATTAGAGGCCACGGTAGATTTAACATATACTTGCCTCTGCATGTTCGAAGGTCTTTAGTTGGATCGAATTTCGAACTCGCAATCTTCTGGTTGCTATTCCGTTTCTATTTAAACCGGGCAACCGGGCTTCCATTTACAATAGTAAGCAATAGGTATGTATAAGAAATAGATGCTCATTGCTCTTTCCAGTTTTGTATTGTCCTTAGTTTATTAATAAATCTCTAAACTTTACTAAGAAGTTTTCTACTCCATATGTACAGCTGAAAAAGTAGAGCAACCACATGCAACCAAAAGAAGATTGAAAAATCTAGGAGAGAAAGCGACTAAAGAGTGTTCGTCTCCTGTTGAATGGTAAGCCGACTCGAAAACTAGGTATCCTCGATACATGTGATAAGGTTTATATGCGATGCTAAATACAGCAGACGCTAGCGTTGCGTTAATCTTTTTCCAGACTTCGGTTTCGTCATCCGACGTTGTTCAGAATTACGAGAGGTTTACCTTGGATTTCCACTTCGGGTTTGATCCTGGACCATCGCCAATAGCCCCTTGTGTTGCTCCAGAGCGATTCAGATTCAACTATCTTCCCTAACTCCCAACATCTGGCGTAACTTGGCATGTTGCTCGAATTCAATTGTATGTCGCGACAGTTAAAAATTCACGCCACATACATCGCCGAAAAGGCGATAAATTAAATCAATTCTGAAACGGAAGTACATTTTAATCCTCTGGTAATTTGCCTTTGTTTACATAGAAAAGCGCTCTCCTATTCACCACCACAGGAATGCATTGAAATTTCCCCCGCACATTCTAAGATTGAATTTCTGCACGGAATCCACCCGCAACGGTACACCAATTCACCGTCAATCATACACCTACGTAACTCAGTGATACGTACACACATTTTCGCCATAGATCACTCACACTGCCGTATTAGTGAGATGCATTGCCCTTCGAAATTCCGCTTTCATCTCTCACCAGTTTCCATGGCAACTCAATCCTAGGGATAACAGCGGGATTACATTGGATCCCGACGTTCAATCGGAGGTTTCACTTGGGAAAGTTTAACACAGGAACCGGATGCGACGTATGGACGTTGACTGAATGTGACCGACTGTAGCAAATATTTAAGACTGCGTCTCCAAAGTTGGGGTTTTATTTCATGTGATTTCTGGTATTTGAGGTTTTCGTGATTTTATTCAAAGAATAAATGCTGCTCGTGAGAGTGACTATTATATTGTATTATATATCACTAACTGAATTACCCGATCTTACTCGGTTTCGATTAATTTAATGTAAATTAAAAAAGTGCTTTAAAAAAGTTTTTTGAAAACCCCTGCATTAATTCGCGATTCTTTTTTTAACTCCTGATCTCATATATTTGCCACAACGTAAAAGCAAAAGTAGGACAAAATTTTAAATTGCAAAACTAATCCGGAGCAAATATCCAAAAATAATAATCAAGTGATATTATTTAAAAATGGAAAAGAAATGCAAGTTTTTATGAGTTTAATCGTTTCATGCGTCGAAATTTTAAAATACCTTGAATAAATTTGTTTAGTTACCTGTCTTGGAATAAATAGTTTTTGTGCTGTATGTCTTTTTTTCCTTTCTTAAAACGGAATTCCAAAATAACATGTTACACAAAAGATCGTTGTAACCAAGGTAATTTTTCCGAAATGCACATTTGGTATTCAGAAAATTAAAGTGTTTAGCAATATTGGATAGAAGATAACTCATTTCTAACAAGTTCTAGTGCAAATTTTAATGTTTTACACTCTTTATATATCATTTGTCCTAAATACCCGGAAATTGTTTAAATTTTGCAGACAAAAATAACTTGTAAAATAACTAAAGTATTAGTTTAAATTCTGTAAAAACAACTATTTTTGGAAGTATAATTCCTACTGATATCACAATTCAAGTAACTGCAACACTTAAATTACGCTAAGAAACACTAAAAACAGTTAAATTCTTCTCCAAAACCATCACATGGAGGTAATTTTAAGCTTGGTTTAAGTTGTTTTAGCATGAAACATGTCTAAAAATATAGGTAAAAGAAATTTAAATAATTACACCCAATTTGAATAAATTTACGCTTGAATAAAATATGTAATAATGAAACCTAACATTTACTAACTTGAGCGAATCCATTGTACGAATACGTTTTGTTTTACTAAATCATTTAATTATAACTTTTTATGAAACACAATTTGTGTCGAACAAGCTGAAATAAACACTCGGCAGTAGCTTTGACACTGTCAAAGCTAGTCTTTATAAAGAAAAACATTTAACCTTTCGGGTAGTCATTCCTAATATATCATCGATACAAATTTGAGACTCTCCACAATGTTACTTGATACAAACATTTCAGGAATCGAAGCTTAATAAACATACGTTGCCAATTTTCGTAAAACAATGAGGTCTTGAAATTAGACACTTATTACTTATTTAGATCCCCATCTGATTGGTTTCAAATGTCCTCTGAGCTCATAAACTGAAAACTCCGAGTAGAAAATTATTTACCCAGATCTGTGTTCAAATGGGGTGCTGGTAAATTGGACTGCAAGGATGATCGCGTTTCAATTTCTTGCTTTAGTTCAGTTAAGGACTTCATTTCCTCCTATCATCTCAATTTATGAAGATTTATTTACTGTTGCAATGTTTACGAAACTAATTTGTATATAAACTTGAAATGAAGTGGGGTAAAAGTTGTATTTATGGATGTAATCAAAAACACAAGGCACGAGTACTCACATCTTATGTAAGTAATATTCGTAAAACACTGGATTCTCATTAAGGGCTTGTTGGGAATCGCCTAAAGTAATGAGAAGGGGAATTGTCTAATGTAATGAGAATGGTAATGGTCTGAGGAAGTTTCATGTAATCTCATCAAAAACTAATTGCTAACATTTTGCGGCACGTGAACAGAAATATAATATTTTTTGCCGATCTTACAGTAAATAAGGTATAAATTTGCTTGATATACAAAAGTTACGAACAATTACCTACACTTTTTGCTTCGATATGTGGCTTCTAAAAAGTACTCTCAAAATTATTTATATAGGTAATACTTCTTGAAATTATTTTCTAACACACGTGGTGAAAATTCAAAACTCAGCCGTTTAAACGAAATAAATCTTACACAAATTAAACCATTGCACTATCCATAAAGCACACCAGTGTACCACACCTCATCGGTTAAGAATCGCTGATCTAAGGTAATAAGAACTAGGTTACCCATACCCAATACCATTATTAGTAAAAAAACACGACTCGTCATTAAGAACCTTTTGTTTTATGTATATTGTAGCATTACACACTAATGTTTTCCTTCTCTTCTGTCCGATCGGAATGAGGAACTTTTTATCAGCTGTGCCCAAGGACAAAGGTTCTTGCTCTCTTCTGCGCATGGGCCCCGTTATAAAATGTTAGCATCTGTTTTCTGTTCAGTGTGAAAACGACAGCGTCGTTAATGTTAAGAATCGATTAGGCAATCGTTCTGCTGTTCGTTTGGATGTATGACAATGGTACAAAATTGATACTACAATTCAATTAAGTAATGGTTAGTTAGTTTGTTGGATTTTTATAGCACAAGGATAATATTTGGCAAAATCTCCCACATACAAAAGACAACATCAATAGTTAAGAAATGAAACTTGTTAAAGTTCAATGAATATTTATCGTGGTGAATTCTATGGAACTGTAAAGAAAAATTAAGGCGATTCTTTAATTTACTCTCCGCACTTGCACCTGGTATATGCAGCCTGAGCAATCAGATTTCGTATATTTTCTTTTTGAATCTCGGTGTACCAGAAGAGAGAGAGATTCGTTAAAAATTTAATTTTGTATTGTATGCAATGTAGATCCATTTAATAAAATGTCAACCTTTTTTTGGATCAAAGAAATATTTGACCCATTTAAACTTTATCGTTCAAGTAAAGAGTCATCCGCCATCTGCTTTTAAGTTTAAACTTATCTTGAAACTGTGAACTTCAGTTGACTGTCCGGTTCGATTTCAACTGGACACGCCACGTGTGCCTGCGTTTTGTTTTTAGATATAACATAGTTAAAAATATGAAATTGTTTAAACTATATAATAGTTAAATATAAAAAAAGTTAATAACCCATTAAGTAGTTAAAAATGACCCTCAAGTGGCCTGAAAGTGTGATGCTAAAATTTTGAGAACTGTATCAGAAGCATGATTGTCTTTGGAACCACCGACTGGATAAATATAAAAATAAAGGTGCAAGTGAAAATGTTTTGTGTTCTATAGTAAAAGAAATGGAAATCGCTGGTCTTACTATTGCTGACCGGAAAAGTAAAATGAAATTAATGAATGAATTTTTTTTGAATTTCAAAATGAATTTTTGTTGATGTTAAGGGGGTCCGAGACACAAAAATCGTCAAATTTCCGAATTTTTTTTTATTATTTTAAGAAATTCTCTGTGTTTTTCTGCTTAAAATGACGTCTAAATCATGTTTCTATCTAAATTAGAACTAGAGATATAATAATTTTTGTGGTGAGTTGTTTGGAAAATCTAATACGCTTGACAGTTGTTGTCATGGCAACAAGACCTGTCTTTAAAACTTTAAATGCGTTTTTCTCCATGATACATTTTTTCAAGATTTCCTGTATTCAAATTGCTATAAGTCGAAAACCGATAAAGTTTAAGGGTTGAAATTTGGAATATATCTTTTTCAAACATTATAATTTAATTTTGATTCAACAAATTTGAAACAAATATTTAATTTTAAAAATACGACTTTTTTAAAAAAAAAGTACCTTAAAATTTTCAAAGCTTTTCATTCAAATATTTTTTTATTTTTTATTAAATTAATATTTTTTAAATTGCTGAATCAAAATTAAAGTTTATAAATTTGTGAATAATTTACTGCAAGAATTTTGAAAATTGATCAAGAATATTTTAAGTTTTAGCATTTTAAAATGACCCCTCTTTTTTTCAAAAAATTTTAATTTAAAATTTTTAAAAAACTTTTGGAAAAATTTTGTGTTGTGATTTTGCTTATTAGTTAGATGGGGTAAGCAGTACAAAAAAATTCAAAATTCTAAATTAATTAATAAAAAAAAATTTCGATGTGTCCCGGACCCCCTTAAATAGAATAGTTTTTAGTTCTTTTAAGAAAACTGCTACTGTCTGTACAATTTCACGTACAACTGCTTTCGACGCCTGTTTTAAAACTGAAGCTGTTGATCCGTTTCTATTAAAGGCGCGTTCTCACGAATCAAGTTTAATTGACTGATTATAGTTGATCAACATAAGTTGAATGAAAACTATACTGTGAACCTTTGTTTCAATAGCGTTGATCAACTTTTTAGTGGATTAAGGAAAGTTCGACCCACTCAAACTTTATCGTTCAAGTGATGAGTCATCCGCCATCTGCTTTCGAGTTATTTCTACGCTGATGATCAGTCGTGGTTTATTTTATTCGAGAAACAAAACAAAAGTTCTTTTTTTTTTGTATCGTCGCGATCGTTAGAGATTCGAGTGAAAATTTCAACGGATTTGAAATCTGCGGAGATTTTTACACCAGTTCGATACTTTAAGTGTTATTTTCTATAAATAAATAAGTTTTCAATCGTGACTTTTATATTTTCGTTTATTAAACTGTTGACCAGTTTCTATTGAAATGTGTGAACAAAAACGGATTCAAGCCATATTCAACTTTTATCGATGAACTAAAATCTGTCAATTAAACTTGATTCGTGAGAACGCGCCTTAAATGTGTGAACAAAAACGGATTCAAGCCATATTCAACTTTTATCGATGAACTAAAATCTGTCAATTAAACTTGATTCGTGAGAACGCGCCTTAAATGTGTGAACAAAAACGGATTCAAGCCATATTCAACTTTTATCGATGAACAAAAATCTGTCAATTAAACTCGATTCATGAGAACGCGCGTTAAGGTCCAAATGAATTTTCAATCTTTAGAATGATAACATCTTATTAAAATGATACACAAGATATGTATGATAGATCATCTCTTCGATGCATAACCACATAGGAAACCAGAGTTGAGACTCAATTTCAAATACGATAGGATTCGCTATGATATAATAAAATTATAATTTTAAAAATGTATGTAAGGACCTCTGATGCATCGCTAAATTTATATTAAACTTGGTTTTAGATTTAACATGTGTGGAATACACTTAGTTTTAATTTCTAAACACATGAATAATGAAACAAAATTAAAAAGTTACTAACAAAAGAAATTGAGCAAATAGATTGTGTTTTTCAAATTCCCCAGGTTATGGTTGGGCATTTGTATATCTATACATGTCTAACTACTAACGCAATTGAGTCAATTAATGTATATATAATATTTTTTACACTTATATATAATAAAATCTTTTATTTAGTCCGATTGAATGCATGTAAATTGAGATGTGGTATCCAAAGTAATAAGTCTTCTTATATATTCGATACAAAACTTGATTAGACAAATTTTTATTGTATTTTGAATAAAATTCATCATAAGAAGAGGGAGGAAATGCGTTCAACGACGCCATATAAAATTTCGTATGAAAAGGCATAAATTAATATGCATAAAGATTTACTGTCTTTTCTACACCTAAGCATTTCCTAAAATAAACAGATCTGCAAAATACACTACCCTTTAATAATGAACCTGACGCCAGCGGATTTGTATAAAATCCAACTACTTGTTTGGTTTTTTTTTCGTGCTATGGCCTGGGAGACATTTACATGTTGTTTCTGGTAAGTTGAACACCGCCGCCTACATGAACATTTTTTGACAATCATGTTCTTCCTACGCTCTGGCAATATTATGGAATGGACGTCTGTTGCTTCCTGGACGTCAACGCTTCATATCATGTTTCAGCCTCTGTCAAGCTGTGGTTACAAGATATGGATGTGAAACGTCTACCCTGTCCTGCTCAGAGTCCCAACCTAAACCCCATAGAACATTTGTGGTACGAGTTAAAGCGACGCTTACGGACCAGGGAACCACGTCCGAAATCTACAGCTGAACTGGCGACATTCTTGCAGCAGGATGGATTAACACCTTATTTAAAGTATGCCCAGAAGGGCTGCTAGTGTAATTGCAGCACGTGGGAGACCATACCTCTATTAAAGCATGCATTATTTCCCTTATGCCATCACATCTTGCTGTCCGGTCCATTGTTGTAGGGTAGTGTACATTTAGGCATCAATATCATAATCATAACCCAGACTAAGACTAAGTATTAATTTAACCATTTCTCGAATTGTTTTTACACAGTGTTTTTCGCACTTGGGTATGTCATTCAATCTTAAAATCAATATTTAAAAAGTTCAGAATACGTTTCATGTGCGTAATTGAATCTCAGTTTCAAACGAGAATGAATACGTTGAAATAGTTTCTAGTTGAATCAACTATTTTTATTATATGGCAAACATGTATTTCCTGAAGGACCTAGAGTTGGTTCAGAATTTTGAAGCATAAACATGTTTTCTCGCTTAATAAGTAATGTGTTTATTGCCTTTAAGCCTTCTAAGAATTCCTCTACTTCTGGTACGTATGTTTACGAATATGAAGTTAATAAAATGGGTAGTAGAATTTCTATTTGACTAGTTAAATTTAATTGCACTTAAAGCTTTAAAACTACAAATTTGATTAAAATATCCAGCTGCGATTTGTCTTTCCCTTCATGTTTATTTACAGAAATGAAGTATATTACATTTCCTTCGTCTGTTCAACTTCTAGAGGTAATCTCATCACATACTTTCGAGATGAAATATTGCAACTAATAAAGGAATATTTCTTGATAAGAACAAGAGAGAAGAGTTGTTGTGTTTGAGAACTTTACAGAAATAGTTGAAATGCCTACTGGAAAATGAATTGTTTGTAGTGCTTGTTTGACGAATTATGAGTGTTATGAGACATTTCTATGACCCCTGTGTTACAAATGTTTACTTCAACTATATGTGTTATATTACTTAAAAAGTCATTTTATTATTAAAACACAACATACTTCTCAGAAATAGTGGCAGTTACAGTCTTTTTTGAAAACTAATTTTGAAATAAACGATGTTCAAGTACAACAGAATAATTTTTCATGGTCTAATTCGGTCCAGAATAAAAAAAGGTAAGTCAAGCTAAACCGCTATTTTCATTGGGATCTGTGGGATAACCGTTGCTCAGTGGATTTGCACACTGATCTAGCAATCTACCAATGTAGGTCGTCAGTCTCAATTGCTGTGTATTTTCCTGTATGTATTTCTCAGTTCTGCGCCAGCTAAACTTTCCTTCTGTATGGCCGTTACTTGACGCTATATGTCTACAATTTGGCGTAACTTGGTCAAATACATCCCTTCGTTAAGGTACGTACATACTAGAAGTTTATTTTTTTTTAATTTGAACTTTAAAAATCCAATTTTTTTACAGTAGGTCATTGATTTATACTTAAAACCATTTCAGTGAGAAAAAATCAGATTAAACTATGTATTAATTAGCTAATTAAGGTTTAATGAGCTAAGTAGCATGTTTTTGAACAGTGATATCTCAAATTCTAATTTGTCTAGAAAGACTATTCTAGTTGGAAATTATTTCCATTATTATTCTTCATGTGTTGACCCTCAATCAAATTGATAGAAAAAAGAGTTTCCTATAGCAATTTTTTTCGCCAAAAATGCATAACAAACGACGATTTTTTTTCTAGAAATTTAGGATTTAAAAATCCATTAAAAATTTATTTCTGAACTAATAACTCTGATTGAGACTCAAAACATCCGCTTTATTATATCGATTATAATGATACAAAACTAATTATAATCGATTAATTTATTGTTGAGTTATCACTGTTTGGACAAAGCATCCTATTGCAAAACCTTGTTTCTTCAGAAATCGAGTTTCAATTTTTGGAAACATATCTGCTCATGGCGACAGTAAACAACGAAAACTATTTAGAATATTTTCAAGATCTTGCCATCGTTTGAAAGCTAAGAAATTGAAGAATATTTTGAAGCAATAAAAAAAATTTAGACTTTTTGCTCGATTTTCAGGATTTTTAGTGTGTACATACACTTTAATCCTCATTTCTATAATTGCTATTTGAGAGCAGTATATTTCTCTGTACAAATTGACTTACAGTTTTTATACTAAATTTCTATACAGATTTGCGTGATGCAAGTGAGTGAGAGAGAGAGAGTGGTTTCCAACAATTACACAACTCTTACTGATTCATCTCTAGTTCATATTCCCTTAAATGCTCTTGGAGTACCGAGTTCTGTTTGTAAACACGCAAGTGTAACTCGCTTTTCGCGTGAAGCTGAAATAGTGTGATCGAAGCTTCTGCCAAGAAACAAATAAGCAAAAGTAGGGCGTGCTGCTTGGCACTGCACACAAATCAGCTGGTAAACTCGTTAGCGTTACCCTTTCCCGACTTCTCTATGGAAGAGTTCTACCGTCATTATTTTTCTTGATGAGTTTGGGCAACAACTATTCTCTCCTGCGTAATGCGACTTGCTTGGAAGCTCTGAGTGCCGTAGCTGCTTGCAGAATGCAAAATAAAGACGGGTGCTCGGTAATGAAGCACGCCACTGAATTTTTCTCATT
This sequence comes from Metellina segmentata, assembly GCA_947359465.1. Classification (NCBI taxonomy): domain Eukaryota; kingdom Metazoa; phylum Arthropoda; class Arachnida; order Araneae; family Tetragnathidae; genus Metellina; species Metellina segmentata. The sequence continues at coordinate 58,097,180 of OX375881.1, forward strand.
TTGTGAGTCTTGTGTGGAATTGCTGTAATAAATGCTTTGGAGTTATTTAAAACCCTTCTCATGCGGAAGTACAAAATCGTTATATCCAAATCGAAGAGAAATTTTGCATTCCTCTTTATATTGCCAATTGCCACGTCCTACGAAAGTTGTAATTTTATAAATTCTTGTGATTGCGAAAACGAATTGAAGGAACCAGGGAACATAATGATAAGCCACAGAAATGTGTTCCGCATGGAAAAAAATAAAAAATAAAAGTTTCAAGAGGATCGAAAGAATTTCTTGTAGTTTGAAAGAATATATTATTCTAGAATAATTAAGATAACAAGACCTCTTCATTGATCGATAAAAAATTATTATCTTTGAAAATTTTAAAATTGTTAACCTGAGAAATTTGAATATCACATTATCATTGTGTTGTTCCTGAAAGCCCTTCAAATTTATTTTAAAAGAGGTCTTAGCAATCATTAATCTAACTATGAAAAAGCAGTTGCATATACAAACTCTCTTTCTCTTATATATATTTTCAAAACCGAACACGTTCGTATTTTAGTTGGGAAATGCCGTTTATATCTCTGACCGTGTAATAAGGAACTTGTACCAGTGAGGAAAATGCTCATTTCTGTGTTTTATTAATAAATTAATCGTCAAAATATTAAAAAATGATATAGGATCCAATAAAATGGACTTAATTAATTAAAATTTCAAGTTTTAAATTACCGAAAAGTACGGCAAAAGCACATGACTTCAAAATGTTGCGTGACGTCATTGTGCACCACATTGTAATGTTTACGTTTGTCTAGAGCGTTGAAGTTTCATATAGCTTGCTCTTTTAATTTTTAAACAATTAATTAGAAAAAATTTTCTTGTTATTTCAACGTCGCTATAAAAGTAAACAAACCGTCATAGTGCATAGCGACGTCACAAGAAGCGGCGTAGGAAAACTAGCGTTTTTGAGATGAAGTAAATAATTAATAAGTGATGAAGTAAATTAAAAGAATTAAACATTTTTTTTACCTTTTTAAAAGTAAAAAAGAAAGATACTTTCCATCACATTTTTTCATTTTCTGTATTATAAAAATATAAACAAAAAACGTGCAAGTTGCTCATTTTCCGTTCTTCAAAAATTACAGTGTATATCATGTAGCATCTATATAGTGAACACCTGACTGCCACATGTTACAAAGAGAATACTTTACTATTTTTAAACCTTGGCAAGTTGAGGTAACTTTTTAAGCAAAATGGTCACAAAAACTGCCAATTTCCAAATTTTGCGATTTTTTTTAATTTTTACCAAAGGTCAATGCAATTGTAGTCTCTATTTCAACTAACAGCAGACGAAAAGAAATATTTAAATATTTTTCTAATAGTTCTTTAAAGTAAATTTTCCAAAAGGATGCCAATTTTAAAATTTTGGTGCCAAGCCGTAATTAAGAAAACAAAAGGGCGGATGTTAGATTGTCATTGAAACCTAAGGGATTATTTATGTTTTTAATTTGAAATTACATTTAATTAGTGAGATCTTCAACACCCTTGTCTCATACTTAATTAGCAGAGTTTGTATTTCAGGCAATTATTTTTATGTCTGGTGCAACAAACAGAGGAGAAACTTTTGTTATAATTTTTAAAAATTAATGCTACTATTTCATAAATTATTTGTCTGGGGCAGCTCTTTAAACATCTTTTTGCATCCATACAAGAATTTATTATTGCAAAAATAAGATGTTAAACTAATAACAGATCTTACTTTTCCAGTACGCCCCTTGAAATAGACTTATTTTGTGTCTTCCTCATTTACAGCGTGAGTGGGATGCTGAAAACTGCTCTGTGTGAATTTTAAGTACTTTAGGAGTGGCAGACTGGCGGTGCTATTCATTATTCATCAAAGTACCGAAAGAAAAAGTTATTTTCGCCTCCAAACTATATTTATGGAAACTATTCTAGGCCAACCTAAGATCGTCTTTTTCAGCTTCAGAAGAGAAACTCTTATTTTGGATAGAAGTTTCGCTGCTTCAACTTTTAAATCTCATGATGTCCAATCATTTTACAGTTGGGTTTTAACCATCTGATGAGTATACGCGCATATATATCACGTTCTAAAAACTACAGTCTTATATTCGTGACTTAAACCAGTTTTGACCTTCTGTACCAATAGAAACATTCATTGGATTATTTCAACCAATAAATGGGTTACAAAGTCTTTGTGAATATTGTGGGTTGGAAGAAATTCTACACTACTCAGTAATCTCGTGACGCTTAGAGAACCGGAATTAATCCTCTAAATCGTTTCGGCGAGATATCTGTGCCATCAAGATTTGACTAATATTGCTGATGACGATGACGAAATATTTCGTCATCAAGGTATTGCCGATATTTTTTGTTGCTGACGAGATCAAGATCTGGTTAGTTTTCTTCTAGTAACGAGTTGAATAGTTCATCAAGATGTGGTCTGTTTAGCTAATGACAAGGTACCTCATCACTTTCGTGACGCTTAGAACACCGGAATTAATCCTCTAAATCGTTTCGGCGAAATATCTGTTCTGTCAAGATTTGACTAATATTGTTGATGACGATGACGTAATATCTCGTTATCAAGGTATTGCCGATATTTTTTTTTTTTACGAGATCAAGATCTAGTTAGTTTTCTTCTGGTGACTAGATGTCTCGTCCATCACGATGTGGTCTATTTAGCTAATGACAAGGTACCTCATCAATTACGTGACGCTTAGAACACCGGAATTAATCCTCTAAATTGTTTCGATGAGATATCTTTTCCACCACGATTCGTCTGATATTGCTAACTAGCCACTGCGTAGTCTGCACGGCGTTGCCAGTGATAGCTTTTTTCATGGGGTCAAGTGTGACCACTGCATGCTAAAGCTCGTCATCCCAGGTGATTTCAACGCCTTCCCATTTGATTTGCTTCTCAAACCAACACCACAGGCAACGCGGTGATTCCAATAAAGTAATTTTAAAATATTTTAATTAAAATTTAAAAATCTGGCTGGACACATTAAACCTTATTGATACTGAAATCATTAAAAAGATCAAACAGTAATATTAAGAATGAGTTCCACAGATTTTTAATCCGTTGAAATTTTCATTCTATTTTTATCGATCGCGAATATGAAAAATCCTCAAGTAGTCTTTGCTCGTGACAAAGTTGAAATCGCTAGCAAGAAAATCATACTACGTAAATCAAAATGACGTCACATTCCGTAGAGAAAGACGAATGGTGAAAAAAGTAATAAATTAATTTTTAAATGCTCTAGATTAAATTTTAAAATTCGGGTTGGACATAAAAATCGCAAAAAATTTGAACTACATGTGTGCCAAATTTCATTATTGTAAGTGCCCTAGATTCGTCAGGACAATGATCACAGAGAAAGAGAGGCATATACAAACGCTTCCTTTTACAATAGTAGAGATAACGATGATGAAATATCTCATCATCAAGGTATTGACGATATTTTTTTTGTTGACGAGATCATATCTAGTGTTAGTTTTCTTCTATTGACGAGGTGTCTCGTCAATCAAGATGTGGTCACTTTTGCTAATGACAAGATAGCTCGTCAATACAATCCCCAGGAGGGCTAAATATCGGTTTTGGAGTAGGTAGGGAAATACCCTAACCGAAACTTTGTTGATTTTTAAATCATAACTTTCAAAACTTGACTTTGTGTATCTTACTTCAGAGACACGTTCTCACGACGACAGTTGCAACTAATGCCGTTAGTACGAAATAATAATGCCACCGAAAATCTAACTTGAACAACATTATTACCATGAAGTCTAAGGTTAAATTAAATCAGTCAGGAAATGTCACATCCAATAACAACGGTTATGTTTTTTTATTTATTTTATAATTTGTGTGTAAAAGGATGACTATTCCAGAATTAACAATTATTTCAGTTTTCCTTACGTGGTTTATAAATTATTTTAAAAATAAAGTATATTTTTAAATAACATATCGCATTACCAAATATTGTCTGATATTCCTGCCGGAAATTTGCAAAATATCTTGAGATCATTTTACATTAGCTCTATAAGTATTTGAATTTCTCTTTTCTTGTTTGTGAATTAACCGATATTAGTTTTATACAGAGGCTGTTCGGACAGTTTTTGAACGATTTTTAAGAGCAGTAAAAAAATCGTATTCTACTAAATAATTTTATTTCCGCTAAATAGTTAAAGTGTTACTAACTAATAGTTACTAACTCATATTTTTACATACGTTTTAAAAATGGCGCTTTTGATTGAGCAATAGATGGTAGGCTATTTTTACCCTCTTTCCGAAGAGGATTATGCCTACTCAATTATTCGAAAATACTGTAAAATTCATGGTTTTTCGATACATAAATGTACTGTAAGTAATATTATTAGTGAGAAAGGAAAAAACTTATAAGAGAAAAAAGGTTTCCAAAACAATATCCAAATCCAGTAAAAACGCATCCAAGACAGAAAAGAATTTCGGAGAATATTTATTAAATAACATCTTTAAAAGAGATTCCGCGAAGTCAAATGATATTTCAAAGTTTGACCGTTACAAAGGGAGGAAGTCAATAAGGCGTTGGTCCACCTCTGGCTTGGATGCAAGCTGTCACCCGGCGTGGCATACACTGAAAAAGTTCCCGGATGGTCTCCTGCGGTATTTCTTACCAAATTTGCTCCAACTGTCGGACTACGTCATCAACATTAACTACCGGATGCAGTCGCCTTCTCACCATATCCCAGACATGCTCGATGGGAGAGAGATCAGGAGACTTAGCAATCCAAGGAAGTGTTGGGAAAGCTGAAGACAATTTATGTCAACACGTTCCGTGTGCAGCCGGGAAATACCTTGTTGAAAATTAAGTCCGGGGTATCGCAAAAGGAACGGTAACACAACAGGTCGTAGAATGTCGTCTACGTACCACTGTTCTGTATGTGTGCCAGAAATGACTTCCAAAGGGGACCTGTTATCAAAGAAGATAACACCCCAGACCATAACGCTCTGTTGTGGGCTGTGAGGGCTGGATCCCCACGCTGCCCTTGACATCTCCAGACGCGTCTGCGGTTGTCGTCGGGACACAGTTGGAAACGGGACTCGTCATTCATACGTCCCCAATCAGCACCGTTCCTAGTTTATCGAGCCCAGACACACTGTAATTTTACACCTTCTTGGCGTGTCGATTATTTTGTTATAGGGTGTATAACCAAACAGAATTCCTGTTTCTTGAGTTCTTGAGTCTGCCAACCTTAAAGTTGCAAAAACGCTTTTCAATACTTCGCATGGAAATTCAGCGATAACGATGGCGACGAATCGTGAAAAAGAAAAATCAAGGACAGTACATTTTTCTTAAGGACTTTCCACTAGATATTATTTAATAAATCATTTTATTATAAACTTTTATAACGATTTTTATGTCAGACTGCTTAATTGGATGGGAAGAAAAGGTCGAAGTAAAATAATGGAATCCAGTGGAACAGCTTATTAACTAAGTGCAAATGGAGTTGAAAATACTTATCTCAAAAAGCAGGTAACATCCTCTCTTGGGGAGAAGAAAAAACTTCTCTGAGAAGAGGTTCGTAGAAAAAAGCTTAAAAGATAGTGTTCCTTAACCATCCTGTGAAAAAGGGATTTAATTAATGTTAATTATACTCTACGAGAGTCTTCACTTTTTGATCACAAGGTAAAAATATTCTCAGATTTCGACGTTAATGATTTTTTTTTTCTCGTGAAGGATAATTATCCACATTCTAAAGTACATCTTTTTTTCGAGTAAAAATGCATGAAAGGAATTATGCATATACATTTTGTGAACTATCTTATTAAATGAAATAATAAATTTTTTGCTTCGATGTGCTTCATTAAAAGTGAATTTATCTGAAAAGTCCATATATCACAGCAAGTTTCATGATTTTTTTTATAGTTTGAATAAATACTTAATAATATATTGTAATCAATACTTTTCTTTCTTTTTTTTTTTACTTATGAGATTTCTGTCTTAATTAACTCCAAACTCAATTTGTACTTTTTTTGAATGCGCTTTTAAAGACTATTGATTTTTAGCACCTTTATTGCGACGTTTTTTATACTTAAGACAGGTATCTTTTCACGCTGTCTTTTTTTTTTACGGCAGAAGTAAATATTAATCTGAAGAGCGTTCATAAAGAAACATTAATCTGAATAACGTGAAGAAGGAAACATTACTCTGAAGAACGTGCATAAGAAAACATTAATATTAAGAACTTATGTGAGTAAACGTTAATTTGAAGGACGTGCATAAGGAAACATTAATCTGACTAACTTATATAATAGGCATTAACCTGAAGAATTTACATAAGTAAACATTATTCCAAAGAAAGTGTATAAGTAAACATTAATCTGAAGAAACATAAACATTAATATGAAAATCTTTCAAATAAACATTCATCTGAAAATCTTTCAAATAAACATTCATCTGAAGAACCTACATAAGTAAACATTAATCTGAAGAACCTACATAAGTAAACATTAATTTGAAAAACTTACACAAGAAAGCATTAATCTTAAGAACTTACATAAGTAAACATTAATCTAAAGAAAGTGTATAAGTAAACATTAATCTGAAGAAACATAAACAATAATCTGAAGAAACATAAACAATAACCTGAAGAAACATAAACAATAACCTGAAGAAACATAAACAACAATTTGAAAACCTTACAAATAAACATTAATGTAAAGAACCTATATAAGTAAACATTAATCTGAAGAGCTTATACAAGTAAGTATTAATCTGAAAAACTTATACAAGTTTGCATTAATCTGAATATTTTACGTAAGTAAACATTAATCTGAAGAACTTATACAAGGGAGCATTAATCTGCAGAACTTACGTAAGTAAACTTAATTGAAAAACTTATACAAGTTTGTATTAATCTGAAGATTTTACGTAAGTAAACATTAATCTGAAGAACTTATACAAGGGAGCATTAATCTGAAGAACTTACGTAAGTAAACTTAATTGGAAAACTATCATAACAAACATTAACTTGAGGTACTGAAGGGGATATTTGCAGGCTTTTGTGAGAGAAATCGAAATTACTCTTATAAGTCAGGTAGTTGATTTGATGTCGCACTGGAGAAACACAACCCCATAACAAGAACAATTACTAACATCCATGTACTTGGGAACTTGGATTCTAACTAGAGACTCTCCACTAGGTGGTAAACAAATACTAAGATCTCTTTACCATGTAAGCGAAATCGGTGAGATAATTTTTGAATTTTTGAAAGAGTAGTATAATTTAGATAGAGTAGTATAGTTTAGATATTATATATAGTTTAGATAATCCACTTTCCAAATGTGCCCTTTAACCATGTCTATCTATCCTATGATTGTTGCCTCCAAACGTGCCTGAGGTAGATTAGGGTTGGCGAGCGTAGGCGAGCAGGGGGCGGAGCCCCAAGTGTAGAAAAATATAACTGTTCACACAAAATCCAATGACATATAACTGCGTAGTCGGGTTACATTAATAAGTTCACATTTAGAAACTGGTGGACGCCTTATGGGATGCAATCTATATCATTTCAATGATTTTTTACTATAGTGGTTCTTCATGCATATGCACTTAAATTTATATTGAGAACTGAAATTTCTGCTGGAAAGCTTTAGTGATTAAAAGAGAAACATTTTGACTTTATTTATGTAATTTTACAGTTAAAGAAAAGCATTTTTCTCGATATGGTAATCTAATTCTATATTCTAAACGATGGTTTCTTGAGGAAGTTAAATCAGTCTATATTTTGCGCTTTGCTTTGATGTAAGATAACTTGTAGGTAGTATCACATTTTCGAATTCGCGAATTATCTTGAAAAGCAACGGGTGTCATCAAAACAATTCAAGAGGAAATAATTGTCAATTATGATTGTTAATAATTATATAGTAAAATAATTGCTATTATCGGTAAATTTCTTATTTTAAAGATAAATTCATGCCTATCAAAATCAGAAATATCCATCTCAATTAAACTATGAAACTTAAACCTTTAAAAAAATATTAATTGCCTTAAAATATGAGTCAAAATACCAGCATTTTAAGTGACGTTCACTGGAGGAAAGCATGAAAACAATAACTACGTCGAAGAATAACGTAAACAATTTGAGTTTTCCACTCTACTGAAAATATAATTTTTGAATTGATAGTTATTTTTAATGGTAGGGATGTCTCATCCATTTTGTACCTTGACAATTTCCCGCTCTGTCAAATCATCAACGTATAAATCCTCTGATATAATCCAAATAAGCATTCTATCCTGCGTAGCTCTCAACTCAAAACGTTGACTGCTTTTTGTGAGAAAACTCATGAACACGGTACCAGTACCATCTCGAAGTTGGCAGCTGAAATGTTCATCGCCAAGCGTTTATTTGGATAGGTTTACGAAGGGTTACCATGCTCCAAACTCATTGCCGTTTGGCAGATACCATGGTTTTGAGTCTCGCCCTTTATATGCTCTCCTTGCGTATATGTCCCATTGTCGTCACCAAAACACCAAGTCTGTCTTATATTCCTTTTCATGTTAATTATATAACTTCATTAACTATAATAATTCAAGGTGATGTGATTGTAATGTGAGATTACCAATGCTCTGAAATTATATCTATTCTAACTGACTATTTTCTTCTATAGATACGGCGTCTATCATTTCGTTCCTTTCCACCCTGACACTTTCCCGCTTATGTCACATCCTCAACCTCTACAGTCCTCAGATATATTATCCAAATATTATCCCCTTGCAAGTTAGTTCTGAACTCGTTATTGCGTTATTTGTTATTTTTGCACATAATGCTTAACCTACAAGATACCTATGCCGTCAAATGAAAAAGAAGTTAGGCTCACACATACACAAGTCTATTAATTTTACGAATATCCCAAATCTAATTTCGACTGTTATTTGAATAATTCAGCGCAATGTAATTAGAATTTGGTTTCTCCTCTCTTTAAAAATTGTGTTTCTTGAATTCACAGTATTCTTCTACGGATAGGATGTTTCATTCATTTCGTTCCGTCCCCACCCTGACACTTTCCTGCTTATGTCACACCCTCAACCTCTACAGCCCACTGATATATAACCCAAATATAGTCACCTTGCCAGTTAGTTTTCAACTCTAAACCTTACCTTCGGTGTACTTTTTGCACGGTGTATTTTGCCTATAAGACACCCATGCTGTGATACAAACAAGAAGTAAACACACAAGTTATCTGATTTCCGAATATCCCAATCCTACTTGCAATATTTTTAACAATTCATCGCAATATAATTAGAATTTGGTTTCTCCTCACAGTTGAAAATTCTTTGAACTGACTATATTCTAGATAGAATATCTCATTCATTTCGTTCCGTTCCATCTTGACACTTTCCCGCTATGTCACACCTTCAACCTCTACAACCCTCTGATATATAACCCAAATATTGTCACCTTGCCAGTTAGTTCCCAGCTCAAAACCTTGCCTTAGGTGTTCTTTTTGCGCGTAGTACTTCCCCTACAAGACACCCATTCCGCCACATAAACAAGAAGTTCTCCATGCCACCATCCATTTCACACAATGACAAAAGCTTCTTTTACCTCCCCTGCTGCCCATGCCAGTTCTTTCAACTGTTATTTTATTTTCTTCCAACCCTCTTGCTGACGCTTTTTTAAGATCTTTCACGTCACTGGCTTGTTACGTATACGACAGGGAGGAAATATTTTTATCCAAAGACAATATATATCTGTTCGGCTGGGCTGAAGGGGAAGATTACATTAATATTTAGAGTGAAAGCCACCATCTATCATTCTCCATTAGGCGGAAATTTATTTATAGAGGCTAAGAAAAATCTATTAGATTTATAAGCCTCCTCGAGATTTCTAAAATACCAAACGCTAGATCTCAAAGCTGCAGCACTTAAGATTACCATGAAGATGTTTGTGCTTTGTTGCGATAATGTAATGCTCCGTACGGTTTCTTGAATTTATCAAAACTGAAAGTGCTGACGTTGAGAATACGTGGGGAATATTGATCACTTCGATTCTGGCATAAATCAAAGCAAATACACTGGGGAAAGCTATTTTTTATCGTTTCTCCTTTAAACTAGCTTCTGAGAGGAATTTTCAGATAAGTTTGTTTCCACTACCTAAATGGTCTCGCATGTTCAACATAATGAAGTATTTGCATGTGCGATGATTTTGCTTACAAATGATCTTTTCTTGTATTTCTAAGTTTAAAAATCCTTAAATACTGCGTTTAAACTTTTGAAATGATTATAAAATCAATTTTAATTTTGTTGAAAACGAAACAAAGTTACGTGATCCGAAAATATGCCGCCATTGTATGTGACGTCATTGCGCATAGCTGAGCTTTTGTTTACATCTCTCATCTATGCTCAATGTACACTCGCAATCGCTCTTGTATGAAATCAACACGTGTCTATATTGATTCGCAAATTTATTTCATAAGCAGCAGTAAATAAGATAGTTACTGTTTATAAAAAGTACTTCATGAACCAACAAATCACTAGTGCAAATACTGTTTACAAAAGAGCAATCATAAAAAATAAACAAGTGAAAGATTCAATTAATAATTTAAAATATTTTGCAGAACAGAAATATTCGAAGAGTTTTGGAAAAGGTTTTAGAAATGCATAAAGCCCTTTTACACTAAGTATTATTACTGAACTTGTCCAAATTATAAACAGTTATAACAGTCCGACGCAGTAGGTTACTATGCGCTGTGACTACACAGAGCAGCCATTAGGAAATTCCTGTTTTTCCAGCCAATACCGGAAACGAAATTTAAAAATTAATATCTCGGGGAATAGTTTTCCAATTTCAATAATATATACGTCATTTTTCATGGAATTTCATCCTCTAACATAATAAAATTGAAACAAAAAAGGTGAAAATACCTCATTGTTTTTGGTTACCTTCGAATGTAGTTCATTGCCGTTTTGAAGGCATTTGGCGGTTAATGTAATCGGAGTTGAATTATCATTTTTTCGATTCTGTATTCATTCTTTCAAATTTTATTAGCAACGTGTTGAAATTGTATTAGAAAAAAAAAATGCCGTCAAGTTCCACTGCAGAAACACTACCGCTATCTATATTTAGCTCGACAGAAATGGTTCTTGTACAGTCAATATATTTTTTGTGACAAATTATGTAATTACAACCTTTTTATTGCAGTGATAAAAGAAATTACTCTTAAATCGCTCATAAACCGTTATTATTTTAAGAGCTTCATTTCCACTAAGTTTGGCATTTTCCGCGAATTTGATACAATTGAAGGGGTCAAATTAATATGGTGATACGCGACATAAATATATGTTCCGCAACTAAAAACTAAGGAAACAAAATATTCAAGAGGACTAGAAGACTTTTTAATTATTTAAATTAGGGATTCACATTTGAAATTTTAAAATAACACGGCATTTTGTATTGCTGATAAAGTATTGTTTTTTAATTTCTTTTAAATTTCAAAATGGCTCTGAAAATTTTAAACTCTGGTTTACGATGTTGCACGAAGACCTTTCGTTTTGAATCCTGTTATGCTTTACAACTTTTTACATCCACACTGATTGGACATGGAACAACAATGAAAAAAAAATTTGTCTGAAAACTAAAGTTTCTGCTTCAATTAATGTATTACACATTCCCAAGAGTGGTGTATCAACTCAAAATCATTTACTTTATAAGTTAACAAACGGTTATATTCAGCTCAAACTAGCTATTGAAATTAAATCAGGTCATTTATTACATATTTTTAAAAACAAAGACGAAATAATTATACAATTTCAAACTAACCATTAACAAGCACTGGCCTTCAAAAGTTTAGCACGCGACAGTAAAATCAACAAAATTGCAAAATTTATGCTTTGATTGACACAAAACTGCACTTGAAAGTACCAGACGTGTTTATGCATTAATAAAAGACGAATTGTGTACAAAGAACAAACATTTAATTTTCGTAAGTTATTTGATGACATCATATTTGGGTCATTAATAAAATCATGTTTAAACCCAAACAAAACAAATTAATAAGAGATGTGACCACTTAGGCCATTTATACAAACTTTACAACGATCGATTTTTTCCATACGTTCAATGTGGTGATCAACCATTGTAGATGCGAGCAGTGGCCATTCCTCCATTAGGGCAGTTTCCAATTCTCTAAGACTGGTTGGAGGAGGTAACGTGCTAAGACAGCACGCCCGAGGACATGCCAAAGGTTTTGAATCAGAATAAGGCCGACCACTCCATACGAGAAATGCCTTCACTTTCCAAGTACTCGTCAACGATATTGCCTCGATGTAGACAGCCATTATCGTCCATATGGAGGAAATCAGCACCAACTGCTGCAGCGTAGAGTCTAACAATGGGGTCAAGGAGTTTATCCCGATACCGAACAGTCGTCACAGAACCACATTTAAAGATGTACAAATTCGGTGTGATGTGTTGAAAATCCAGTACACATTATGACGCTGCCACCACTGAATATGTGATTTTCGATAATGTTCTTGACCTGATTGCGTGTGCCACGTTCTCTTCCTTACTATCCCTTTTCTGCGCCATTGCACGAGTATCATCTGATTCCCGGGAAAATCTGTACTAGGGATGCGACATCGATGTCGATGTTTTCAAAACATCGATGTTTTGGTGTAGATGTTTTTGTAACATCGATGTTTATACCTGTCGATGTTTTTACGTTGCCGATGTTTTATTTTTAAATGAAAGAAGCACCGTTATAAAAATTTAAAAAATAACCAAGTTGCATAATTTTCATAATCAGCAAATTGAACACACTTTTAGACCAAAGTGACCAAGGATGAAGGGTCTGAAAAGTAGGGATGCGACATCGATGTCTATGTTTTCTAAACATTGATGTTTTAGAAAAAAACATGGATGTATTGTAGCCGATGTCGCATCACTAGTTGCTAAACCAGTTTTAAGAAATGGGGAATAAAAGTTTAAATACACTGAATTTTAAAACATCGATGGTTTGGGGGCGATGTATTATCAACATCGATGTTTTAATTTTGAACATCGATGTTTTGTTCTCGATGTCGTATCAATAGTTGCTAAACCCGTTTTAAGAAATGGGGAATAAAAGTTTAAATACACTGAATTTTAAAAACATCGATCGTTTTGGGGCGATGTGTTATCAACACCGATGTTTTAATTTTGAACATCGATGTTTTGCTAACGATGTCGCATCCCTAATCTGTACTCGAACGTGAACTGGATATCACACTAATCTGAGACAGTTCAATGATATGTTGACGACACCATTTAGATCTTGTCTCTCTGGCTTGGGCGGTTTGTGGTGCGCAAACACGTGGTACTCGGGCGTGCAGTCCATTGGGATGAAGTCCTAGACCCCATTGTGAGACTCTACTCTGCAGTAGTTGGTTGCGATTTACTCATGAACGATAATGCCCGTCCCCATCAAGCCAATATCGGTGACGAGTAGCTGGAAAGTGAGGGCATTTATCGTATGGAGTAGCCGGCGTATTCTCCCGACCTTAATCCATTCAAAACCTTTAGGATTACCTTGGGCGTGCTGTCTTTGAACTTTTACCTCCTCCAACCAGTGTCAGATAGAAAGAAACTGCCCTTAATGGAGGATTGGCCATTGCTCGCATCTGTGATGGTTTATCACACAATTCAAACCATCGTTTAAAGCCAAACAAACCAAATTATGAAAGTTTTATTTGATTTGTTAGGCTTTAAACGTAATTTTTTTAATGGCCCAAATGTGACGCCATCATATAACTTAAGAAAATTAAATATTATTTTCATATCTGTACATAATTCAAGTTTTCTTTAATACATAAACATATTTGTTACCTTCATGTGCAATTTTTTCTTAATCAAAGCTTTGTTTTCGCATTTTTGTTGAGTTTTGCCGTCGCGAGCTTAACTTTTGGAGGCCAGTGCATATTTGAGGACATTAAATCTTTTCTGGATCGCCTGTAAAATTAACTTTTAAGTTGTCACTTTTCTCGAGATATTAAATTGCAAGTTTACAAGTGCAAATAAAATATTCCGAAAATTATAGAAACCTTAAAATATCCGTGCACGAAAGGATAATTATTGATGTCTGAGTCCTCTAATTTACTATGATTTCAAATAAACTCTCAGAGGATCAAAAATAATCTGAGGCTTAAAATGAAACTTCAGTATTGATACATGTAAATGAAATAGCGATGCATTTACTCTAGCAGAGAAATATTACTTTACCAGTAACTAGTATCGTTAGCAAACAGGGTAACTTCAAACAGTCTGTTTCAATTGCTTTTCAGGTTGCATACATAATGGAGTTGGTTTCTAAATGCACAATACGGTTAGAATTGACTTTCGTTTATGAAAGGGATTTTCAGTGTGAAATCAAACAGACCTGATGGAAAGTGAGATTTTACTTCTGCTCATTCTATGTTCCGTCATGATGCAAATGGGAATAACCTGAAAATGTTGTTTATAGGCATTTATGGACTTCTACCATTTAATTGACGATTACTCCTCAGTTATAAAACATCAATTCGAAGGTCAATCTTTCGAATTTGTATGAACGAAGTGCTGAAAGGGTATTCGAAAAATAAGCCAATGACGTCACGTAAGGATTTCGTACAGGACACAGACGATCCACAATATAATCACAACCACTATATTCTTTTTTTTTTTGACAGCAAATGCCTCTCATTGGAAGCTAAATTTTTAACTTCTCTCTACCAATTGGGTACAGCTACACTCTACGTTTATGAGTGATGGCAACGGCTTGGCGATTTTTTTGGCGCACTTCTAGTAGCGAGTTACGATAAAGTAAGGAAACCCATCTTTCGTTGCTGTTGTTGTGGTTTTCACGGCAACCTCGGCAAACGGAAACTTTCATTTTTCATTTTGAAAATTCTAGAAAGTTCTTCCAAAATCCGTTAAAATCGTTCGATTTCATTGATTCGTTTGAAATTTTTTCTTTCCTCCCATTGGTAATTTTGTTTTTAAAATATCCTTTTATTGCATTGGTCCTTTTAAATCGTTTTCTGTGGTACCATTGGTCCCTTTATTTGTATTTTGACAGTTGTGGAATTTTTATTTTGTTATAATAGTTTTCACGACAGGATTAAGAGTTTTGTTTTTTTGACCATTTTCGTTTTCATTATTTTTTTAAGAGAGAATTCTGACGTTATCAGGTATTATTTCTTGCTTTTTTTTTTCTTTTGTAAATCTTTTTCTTTTTCAACATGCTCACTGTATTTAGCGTAGTTGATAAGTTTCAGGGTATTCTTACCATTCGTAGCTTAGTTTCTCTGCTGGTTCACAAATGTGTTTTGATATGTGATTAAGCTTACTACTTTTTGTGAAAGTTTTTTTTAAATATACTTTTTAAAACGTTCTGAAATGTGCTTAAAAAGTGTGTTGTAAAAAGAAAAAAAATTGTGACAGGAAAAGAGTTAAGAAATAATTCTTTCCTTGGCGACTTTAGAAGTGCGCCAAAAAAAATCGCCAAGCCGTTGCCATCAGTCATAAACGTAGAGTGTAGCTGTACCACAAATTGTCCAGGCGAGAAGTTTAAATTTTAACGAGGTAAACGAAAATAAAAATGAGCATATAAATACTCTGTCTAAACTGTTACATAACATAAAGATAAATATTTCCATTAAATTTGAAAATAAATAACTTATTTGCGTGCAATTAATTTTTTGGATAAAAGCCCGAAATTAATATAAAATCTTGAAATTGACGTAGACTCAAACCCCAAAATGTGAGACGTTTTTTTATTGGATAAAACGATGCATCAGATACTCAAGAAAAATGGACTAAATTTCAGAGCGAAGGAAATCGCTAACAGGTGCTTTTTAACTTTTATTTGACCTTCCAACTACATCATAATCGACTACCAACAATTTTATCATCTGTAACATCCATTGGTTTGAGTTTCCATGGAAACTTCAATTTATGCAATGTTATATATCTACCTATGGGGGTTTGCGTATATCTATCGATGATACTCCCAAACATTTTAAATGCCTTGATGGTGTAGACTCCTGGTGTTTCTATCACTTGTCGAAAGCTAAAAGGAAAAATCCAGGTCCTCATGTAAAACATGTGGGCATTGAAGGACACACATTGAAAAAAAATAGCGCTAAATTTCGTAGCATGCATATCACTATAGAAAAGTCTCTTTTACAGATAGTGCTGGTTTATTTTAAAATAGTACTGATTCTAGAAAATATTTTATTTCAGTTTATTAAACAAGAATTGTATAATTTGTCAATGGCTCATCAAAAATCAATCAGTCGTCATCAGAGGCAAAACTGGCTTAAAAAATAGGAGTTTACTGCAAAAACTCTTGTTTCTTTTATTCTTTATATATTAGAAATTACGAATAAAATTGTATTTACAAAAAGTAAATTGTTTTCATTAACCTCTAAAGTATTTTGTACTTGAAATGCAATTTTGTCCAAGTTCAAAGTACTAAGACTTTGTAATATATCCACTTAGAGTTAAACTGTTTATATTTTTTAAACGTGTATAACTGTTTAACATACACAATGAAAGCTTTTTTGCATAAGTTGTTAAAAAAATCAATAAAAATTAATAAATATACAAAATTGCAAATTTTTATAGAAATTTTACATATAATGAGTAAAATATTTTTTTTATTATCAAACCGCAGTGAAGTTAATAGAATTTAATAAATTTTAGAAATTCTGTCCCTAGGTCTTTTGCCATCGGTTTTGCCTTAAAATTCCAAAACCATCGATGTTTTTTAACATCGACGGATTTAAACTTTTTTTTTAATTTTTTAAAACTGGTTTAGTAACCTCTAACATTAATGTTAGCTTGTGGAGGAGGGAAGATTTAATTTGTCAGTTATCATGTTTATTAATTTATAACTTATAAATAATTATAACGTATAAATATGGAATACTATGCAAAATGATATTTACAACAATTTGAAATAGATACTGCTAACTGTAAGTATAAGTAGGTAGGTACATAACAATAATTATTGTCGGTTATTATTAATTATTTATCAGCTTATAGGGGGGGGGAGGACTTATTTTTTATGTCCTGCAAATAAAACATATTGGGGCCTATAATTATTAAATGCTGCAAGATTTGTTATTTACAGTTTGTAAAAAAAGAAGTTTGTTAACTTTCTCCCCATTAAGCTGACTTCTTTTTTTCACCAACTGACCCACCAGTAAGGGAAAAATCTCTTTCTGATGAGACGGATATCACCATCACTGACAAATACTTAGTTGTACGGTTATTTTTATAATTTTTACAATGATACTTTTTTCATTAAAAAATAAAAAATCGACAGCATAAAAAAAATCGACAGTGTAAGAGCATCGACAGTTTTAAAACATCGACAGTGTAAAAACATCGATCTTTAACAAACATCGCCTCCAATGCAACGATGGTAAATAAATCGAAGTTGTTTACAAAACATCAACATCGATTTCGCATCCCTACTGCGTGATGGCCCCTCCTACAATTCGTTATCACTTGATATTATATTCAGTTCCGAACACTAGATTCAAAACCACAATGAGCGTCAAAGACACAAATACCATAAGCGCTTTGTTGACGTTTTTCCATTTGTCAACCAACTAAAAAAAATTTTGTTCAAAATTACGTAATTGCTATCTGTGGTAATTATTTAACGTCACACTGGAGCAACATAAGGCGCTATTGGCGACTGACCGGATCAATCCTGGTAAAGATACAAAGACACCACCTCAAAATTACGTCATTCAAATGCCAACTCATCGAATTTGAATTCCATAAGTACTATGCAAACTGTCATACCATCTCTTCTAACGAAAACTCCTTATTAAATTTTAGAGAACTCATTTTAGAAATTTAATTACAGCATCCTCTGCTGAATTCTGAAGTCATATTTTAACCTCTGCTGAATTCTGGAGCAGCATTTCAGCCCCTTCTAAATTATGGAACAAACTATTAGCCTCTAATGAATTCTTAACCATAATTTTATCCTCTGTTAAATTTTGGACCATCCTATTAGACTTTGCTAAATTCTAGATCATAATTTTAGCCTGTATTAAATTCTGAAAGGGTTACCGTGGTGAATTTATACACCGCTACAAAAATTAACTGACAACCCTGTCGTGTATTACCATTGTATAACAGTGTAACCTATATACACCAAGAAATGCTTTTTCGTAGACGAAGTTTCTAAGACTTTCACACGCTCCGCTAAAGAATAAAACGGATAAAAACCTTTTGATTTTAGTTCGATATAATTTTAGCTCCATATCAAATTTAGTTCTATACCCCATATTTTTTTCTATACTAACATAAACATCGATTTTATTTATATGCTAACACAAACATCGAATGCTTTCAGTATTCTTTTAAAAACATCCTTAGGCATTTACTGTCTTGAATATAAAATAATTTGTAGTATGCGGTTAACTTCATTTAACATCAACTACAGTCACGTTACTTGTCATGCAAAAGCTCCGCAAGTTAAAAATAAAATGAGGAAAAGAGAATTCCTTTACTTCAGCTCCGATTCTCCACTCTTTACATCTTCAAATAAAAGGGACTTGAAAGATTCAAGTCCCTGAATTTGTTCTAGGCCCTCAAAATAAACAGTTCGTTTCATGGAAATTAGAATTTCTCATCACCGCATCGCCTTTTTAACACCAGTTTTAATGCTTGCATTCTTTTTCAAAAACTCGGCAAGCGATTGGAGCGTACACGAGAGCCCATTATCATTCAAATTTAAATACACTTAAAATTCCTCTCCTCCGAAACAAACACTTCCTATCGTGGTATCTCTTTGAATGTCTTTATAATTACGGTGGATTGTGTTTACCTTTCTCAACACCACCTTAGTCTCTATTCTTGTTCTATTTTATGCATCCTGTTCTGTTTATCACTGCCACGATTTTTCGAAATCCAATACTAAAGGAGCATTATTTTCTGAGAATAGTGCCACATCTAAACAGGAAAACATTAGCAAGTGTTGTAGAAGGTTTATAAACATTTCTCAGTTTCTAAACTTCTAATCCAAAGCTCTGTACTATCCGGTGATTTATATTCTAATTAGTTCTGGCCCGTTATAATATCCGAAATCCAATATTATGACAGCATTATTTTCTGAGAATGTCTCATAACAAGCATTTCCCAGAAATTATTAGCAACCTAAGAGGACAGTTTAAAAAATATTTCTGAGCTTTTTAATTTTTGAACTTGAATAACCCGATACCTCGTCATCAAGATCCACTAATGGTTTAGCTAATGACAAGATACCTCGTCAAGCAAGCCAACTGAAGCTTTAAACAAAAATTCCGAGTTCAAGCTGTCAACTATGGTGATTTATACCAACTACATTGCACGGATCAACAATATTCAGATTATAATTATTAATGTAGCTCCATAATAGTATCCGAAATCCAGTTTTTAAAAAGCGTTACATTCTGAGAAATTCAATCAAACAAACATTTTCCGAAAAGCCCTTGATACCGAATATGAAAGATGGGTAAAAATTCCTGAGTTTTTTAAGTTTTAAACCAAAATTGTGCACGCTCGGGTGGTTTATATTCTAATTAATGTTGGTCCGTAAGAATTTCCGAAATCCAATATTAAAACAGCGTCATTTTCTAAGAATAATGTCTCAACTAGACAAGAATTTCACGGGAAATGCTAGCCACCAAAGAGGAAGGTTGATAAACATCTCCGTTTCTTAACTTTTAAACGAGTTGTGTTCGCTCTGCTGGTTTATATACTAATTAATTTGATCCGTTACTACAGAGGAATAAGTATACGAATGTGTAATGCATATATAATGTCACTGATGTAGAAAAGTTTCTAGAAATACGGGAAAGGATCATGTTATTTGAGTTTTTAGAATGAGCATTCGACGCGGATTTCCATTCTGCTAACCAAAATTGTAATTAAGATAGTTTCATCAGAGGGATTTTTCTAGAGTACCATCTACCGTTAAATTACAGCTGGGTGCATATGCATATCTCATAACTCACTTTTTACGCTTTGTATAGAGCAGATATTCTTTTTACTGCTAACAGGAAAACATGATTAATTAATTAGAAGCTCCAAAATACCCCAAGCACTGTATTTTCATGTACAGTTTATTTTGACGGAGATAGCTTGTTTCTCTACTACTATTGCAAAAACAAACATCTATTCTATCTTGAATTGGGGTGTGATTACCAGTATGAATATATGCTGGATGTGGAGGGCTCAATTTGTTTATTCATACACTCGGACCTTAACATTAAACTAATCGCTGAAGATTTGCAGCAATTATCTTCAAAATTCTTCAACAAAATTCCTCAAGTGCCAAACGAAACACTTTGGTCTTTGACCTTTACGCTGCGGGTTTTTTTTTTCAATCTTCTACAGGAACGGCTCTTTCGCCAGCATGTCCCGTCCCCCTTACCTAATTACCTAATTTGAGCTATAGAGCCTTGAGTGGCATTTACGACTGACGCTTTCCTTTCATAGTATTGTGTGGTATTTATCACCAGAGCGGCCTTCTGCATTTCCCTCAAAGCGTTCACACATCACGGTCAACAGCGTAGGGTATTTTTGGTTAAATCAGGGAAATAGTTTTTCAAGACCACTTGCAAACTCTCCAAATGCTGTGTTATGCATTTCAGAGTATCAGCATCAATTTTAGTAGTCGAACATCTTATAAACTCATGAAGAGAGGGAAACGAGTCTACTTCTCCGTTACCAACTCTTTTTTGCCATAACTTTAGTTTTGCGATGACAGCGTTTACTTTATCTTGAACATGAAACAATGAAATTTCTTTGCCTTGTAACGTACCTTTATATGTGTAACGCATTCGGGCGCAATGTGCCTGAGAGATCAGAATGACTCTTAACAGCTGTCCACGAAGCGCGAGAATAGTATTAAAAGGTTGGGTCCAAACATCCGGTAAAGGTAAGAGACTTGGGAACGGTTGCGCCCGACGGAGGGTTAACAAAGTAAGTTGTTTCTGTGACGAAGTGTGGTATTATTTTTCCTCCGTGCCACTCCAAACCATCTCAAGCCTCACAAGACTGTCTTAACCTGACTCATGAGAACGTAGAAGTAGGCGCAGCTAAGCACAGTTCAGTGCATATCCCCACCAAACTCCGGTGCTACGCGTACCCCCACCAAACTCTTCCCGTACCCCTGGGGGTACGCGTACCACACTTTGGGAAACACTGCTCTAGAAGGTCAGTAGCTAACAGCTCGTAAATAGTGATCGATGCCAGCGGTCACTTAAAAGGGGAACAACATTCAAAGTACACAAATCTATACCATGCAGCTGGTGTAAACGAAATTGAAGTGGTAACAATTGTCTACCTGCGACAGCTTAAAGGTTAAGACCGTATGATGCTACTAGCATCAGCTCACAAAGAAGACCACGCGCTATTCTGCACAAAGCCTTTCCACAAAGGCCTAAACGCCGATAATGAGTGTTTGGTTTGGACTCTGACACGTACATCTGACTCCAAGCCATAGTTGCATTCCCCCAATTTATCTTCCCTTTCTTCTTGACTTCTATACACCAACAGCTTAGGGCATCTCAAGACTCGACTGGATCACTAATTTATCACTGTTAAAGTTAAATTTATCACTTTTAAAGTTAAATTTATCACTTTTAAATGTAAATTTATCACTATTAAAGTTGAATTTATCACTTTTAAAGTTAAATGTATCACTTTTAAGTTAAATTTATCACTTTTAAGTTAAATTTATCACTTTTAAAGTTGAATTTATCACTTTTAAGTTAAATTTATCACTTTTAAAGTTAAATTTATCATTTTTAAGTTAAATTTATCCCTTTTAAGTTAAATTTATCATTTTTAAAGTTAAAATTATCACTTTTAAAATTAAATGTATCACATATAAGTTACATTTATCACTTTTAAAGTTAAATTTATCCCTTTTAAAGTTAAATTAATCACCTTTAAAGTTAAATTTATCGCTTTTAAAAAGTTAAATTTATCATATTTAAACTGTAATTTCTTTCTTAAAATTAAATTACTTCCCCATTAAACCTTGCTAACGCTCTTCTGTGCGAGCATATACCAGCTTAGGGAATTCGTCCCCGAATCAACCATTGGACCTAAAACCTAAGCAGTCGCGGTCTGGAGTTGGGAGGGTGACCTCCTTCTCGGTTTGCGGCCTGTGAGCTTATGTTTAATTCAGCATTTAAGTTTTATTTCTGCACCCCAGATCGACATTTCTTATTTAAATTCACCCACCCTTATGTTATTAGTCTTTATTTTAATTTAATTATTTTTATGATGTGGAGATGAGCTGCTACGCAACGGATGTTCCGAAAATAATATTCCACTCCAGTCCCCATTTCTTTATCTATTGCTATTGAAAAAGATAGATTCTATCACAAATTGAGGTATGATTACCAGTATGCGTTTGTAGAGGACCTGGCTCCTAGTGCCTCTCTTGTCACCTCTTGTCCAGCATTAAGCTCTTGTTGATCGGATGGGTGGTCTGGGGGAAAAAATTGGATTCCTCTAATAAAAAAAATTTCTTTGGTAGTCGTACCCCTCTTCAGGCATTGTCTATAACCGACGATATATTGGCAAAATGTTAATGGCCTAACAGCAGGACTACCGGATTTTGTCAATAATAAATCACAGTGAAGTTTCATTTAAGACAAGAGATCTTTTCTCGTACCAGGTTTCGTATATGGGTTTTCAGATGGTGTTCATATGTATAAATCTTCACTGTGCGCATTTCGTTTCTTAAAACTATAGCAAATTTCCACTTAGCATTTCCGCAAATGCTCCATGTCTGGTGTACGATGTTTGGTGTATCATGTTTTGCCTGATCCATATCATGTCAATCGTCAAGAGTTTGTAACTAGCTTTTGTTTCATGTCTTTTGTGTATCATGTTACCCCACACGGCCATCCCTTACAAATCCTTAAACCCTTTGTAGGAGGGCTGGATTTCTTGAGTAGCAAAAAAATGTGTTTCCCAAAAGCCTTCTCTTTATTACTCGATAGATAAGAATTACTCTCTCTCTCTCTCTATGTAAGCATTATAACTCTACAAAACCTAACGAACGCTTGATTAACTTGATGCTGTACCCAGCGATAAAATTAAAACATATGCATATAGAAATATCAAGTAAACTAAAAGTGATTGCATAAACCAATTACACTCACACACAACCAAATTAGAGATTTTCAAACGATATATCGCAAAAGTGGTAATGATATGCCTTATGGGCGGTGAAACTGATTAAATTGTGTAACATTTATTTTATTTCAACGGTTTTGTTTTGAATAATATCTATACTAGTGAAAGCAATTATGAATAGTATTTTTTTATTTCAGAGTAAATAGTTGTAATAATTATTGTAAATAAATTGTTTCAAAAAGATAATTTAAAAAGTCCCTTTAGAGCAAAAATTATGAGAAATTTCTTGTTTTTTGTAAAACAATAAGGATTATACCTAATTTTTTCGTCAGATGTCGTCTTTGTTTCAAAACAATTTTTTGGAAAGTCCCTTTGGAGCAAAAAGGTTTAATAGTTAATATTCCTTTGTAAATCAATCAAAGGTATACCTATTTTTTCCGTCAGATGGGTAAAAAGTAAACTTTTTGGTGAGCCACAGAAATTTAGCAATCAGTTTATATGTGCCATGGAAGAAAATATGTCGAAAATAGCTTATCCGAAAAAATATCCTCATTTGCAAAGTAAGTGTGCAAGTGAAATCTTCGTGTACAAGAAAACGTTTTCAAAATTAGTTGGCAAGGTCTGCAAGACCTACAGAAGATTTGTCTGAGCTATGTCATCGTAAATAACCAACCTCTTGGACCTTGCAGCTTCTACATCTTGTGATTGTGTAGTCTGGCACTATTGTACAAAAAATACCAAAATTGTAAAAACTTCGATGAACTTTTCACAGGTTTTTTTAGACATTAAAATGGAAATAATATTGAAAATGGATCTTTTTTCCACTACATTTCCCCGAACTGTTTCTCTCCATTGCTAGTTCAGAAAGAAATGTCGCCAGAAATGAAATATGTTCCGGTTTTTGACAGCAGTAGTCGGTTCTGTCAACAGGATAAAATGTAAGCATCCACTTTCAAACTGAAGTAAAAAAAAAACTTCTCTTAGAATATCACATAAATCTTGCCACATCGAAATTCCAATATTTTCTAAAGAGATTTGCTTCGAGAAGTAATAGGAGTTTCTCTGGAGCATCAGTAGAGAAGGTTTACACAACACCATGCAATAAAATGTCGAATTTATCTGGCTTTTAGATTTAGTTAATCCAATATATGGATTTTCAAGCAGTACCTTACTGTCATACTGTAATTAGACCCGTGTGGAAAATTTATAAAACCTTGTCGTCTCATAATTGTATGAAAAGATAAACTGGATTCATAAAAATCAAAGCAATTACAACTAGAAAAATTGATTCACTAATATCGTACGTTTCTACTTCATATTTAAACGCTAGCCTTATTGCTTCGTTGATAAGTCTAAGACAATAAAGTATTGAAGTTAGAAGTGAAAACAATTTTGAAGGGGTGAGTGTAAGAAGAGGATATGTGACATTTGTTTACATTTTGGGATTATTGCAGTTTTGAAGTTGCCTCGGGGTGAGGTATGACTTGCGCTGACAACTAGAGCAAGAACCCCGTAGGGAAAATTCATAAAACCTTGTCGTCTCATAATTGTATGAAAAGATATACTGGATTCATAAAAATCAAAGCAATTACAGCTAGAAAAATTGGTTCACTAATATCATACGTTTCTACTTCATATTTAAACGCTAGCCTTATTGCTTTGTTGATAAGTCTAAGACAATAAAGTATTGAAGTTAGAAGTGAAAACCATTTTGAAGGGGTGAGTGGAAGAAGAGGATATGTGACATTTGTTTACATTTTGGGATTATTGCACTTTTGAAGTTGCCTCGGGGTGAGGTATGACTTGCGCTGACAACTAGAGCAAGAACCCCGTAGGGAAAATTCATAAAACCTTGTCGTCTCATAATTGTATGAAAAGATATACTGGATTCATAAAAATCAAAGCAATTACAACTAGAAAAATTGATACACTAATATCGTACGTTTCTACTTCATATTTAAACGCTAGCCTTATTGCTTCGTTGATAAGTCTAAGACAATAAAGTATTGAAGTTAGAAGTGAAAACAATTTTGAAGGGGTGAGTGTAAGAAGAGGATATGTGACATTTGTTTACATTTTGGGATTATTGCAGTTTTGAAGTTGCCTCGGGGTGAGGTATGACTTGCGCTGACAACTAGAGCAAGAACCCCGTAGGGAAAATTCATAAAACCTTGTCGTCTCATAATTGTATGAAAAGATATACTGGATTCATAAAAATCAAAGCAATTACAGCTAGAAAAATTGGTTCACTAATATCATACGTTTCTACTTCATATTTAAACGCTAGCCTTATTGCTTTGTTGATAAGTCTAAGACAATAAAGTATTGAAGTTAGAAGTGAAAACAATTTTGAAGGGGTGAGTGTAAGAAGAGGATATGTGACATTTGTTTACATTTTGGGATTATTGCAGTTTTTAAGTTGCCTCGGGGTGAGGTATGACTTGCGCTGACAACTAGAGCAAGAACCCCGTAGGGAAAATTCATAAAACCTTGTCGTCTCATAATTGTATGAAAAGATATACTGGATTCATAAAAATCAAAGCAATTACAGCTAGAAAAATTGGTTCACTAATATCATACGTTTCTACTTCATATTTAAACGCTAGCCTTATTGCTTTGTTGATAAGTCTAAGACAATAAAGTATTGAAGTTAGAAGTGAAAACAATTTTGAAGGGGTGAGTGGAAGAAGAGGATATGTGACATTTGTTTACATTTTGGGATTATTGCACTTTTGAAGTTGCCTCGGGGTGAGGTATGACTTGCGCTGACAACTAGAGCAAGAACCCCGTAGGGAAAATTAATAAAACCTTGTCGTCTCATAATTGTATGAAAAGATATACTGGATTCATAAAAATCAAAGCAATTACAGCTAGAAAAATTGGTTCACT
The DNA here is from genome assembly GCA_947359465.1 of Metellina segmentata. NCBI lineage: Eukaryota > Metazoa > Arthropoda > Arachnida > Araneae > Tetragnathidae > Metellina > Metellina segmentata. The sequence continues at coordinate 58,123,227 of OX375881.1, forward strand.
AATATCATACGTTTCTACTTCATATTTAAACGCTAGCCTTATTGCTTTGTTGATAAGTCTAAGACAATAAAGTATTGAAGTTAGAAGTGAAAACAATTTTGAAGGGGTGAGTGGAAGAAGAGGATGTGTGACATTTGTTTACATTTTGGGATTATTGCACTTTTGAAGTTGCTTCGGGGTGAGGTATGACTTGCGCTGACAACTAGAGCAAGAACCCCGTAGGGAAAATTCATAAAACCTTGTCGTCTCATAATTGTATGAAAAGATATACTGGATTCATAAAAATCAAAGCAATTACAACTAGAAAAATTGATTCACTAATATCGTACGTTTCTACTTCATATTTAAACGCTAGCCTTATTGCTTCGTTGATAAGTCTAAGACAATAAAGTATTGAAGTTAGAAGTGAAAACAATTTTGAAGGGGTGAGTGTAAGAAGAGGATATGTGACATTTGTTTACATTTTGGGATTATTGCAGTTTTGAAGTTGCCTCGGGGTGAGGTATGACTTGCGCTGACAACTAGAGCAAGAACCCCGTAGGGAAAATTCATAAAACCTTGTCGTCTCATAATTGTATGAAAAGATATACTGGATTCATAAAAATCAAAGCAATTACAGCTAGAAAAATTGGTTCACTAATATCATACGTTTCTACTTCATATTTAAACGCTAGCCTTATTGCTTTGTTGATAAGTCTAAGACAATAAAGTATTGAAGTTAGAAGTGAAAACAATTTTGAAGGGGTGAGTGTAAGAAGAGGATATGTGACATTTGTTTACATTTTGGGATTATTGCAGTTTTTAAGTTGCCTCGGGGTGAGGTATGACTTGCGCTGACAACTAGAGCAAGAACCCCGTAGGGAAAATTCATAAAACCTTGTCGTCTCATAATTGTATGAAAAGATATACTGGATTCATAAAAATCAAAGCAATTACAGCTAGAAAAATTGGTTCACTAATATCATACGTTTCTACTTCATATTTAAACGCTAGCCTTATTGCTTTGTTGATAAGTCTAAGACAATAAAGTATTGAAGTTAGAAGTGAAAACAATTTTGAAGGGGTGAGTGGAAGAAGAGGATATGTGACATTTGTTTACATTTTGGGATTATTGCACTTTTGAAGTTGCCTCGGGGTGAGGTATGACTTGCGCTGACAACTAGAGCAAGAACCCCGTAGGGAAAATTAATAAAACCTTGTCGTCTCATAATTGTATGAAAAGATATACTGGATTCATAAAAATCAAAGCAATTACAGCTAGAAAAATTGGTTCACTAATATCATACGTTTCTACTTCATATTTAAACGCTAGCCTTATTGCTTTGTTGATAAGTCTAAGACAATAAAGTATTGAAGTTAGAAGTGAAAACAATTTTGAAGGGGTGAGTGGAAGAAGAGGATGTGTGACATTTGTTTACATTTTGGGATTATTGCACTTTTGAAGTTGCTTCGGGGTGAGGTATGACTTGCGCTGACAACTAGAGCAAGAACCCCGTAGGGAAAATTCATAAAACCTTGTCGTCTCATAATTGTATGAAAAGATATACTGGATTCATAAAAATCAAAGCAATTACAGCTAGAAAAATTGGTTCACTAATATCATACGTTTCTACTTCATATTTAAACGCTAGCCTTATTGCTTCGTTGATAAGTCTAAGACAATAAAGTATTGAAGTTAGAAGTGAAAACAATTTTGAAGGGGTGAGTGTAAGAAGAGGATATGTGACATTTGTTTACATTTTGGGATTATTGCAGTTTTGAAGTTGCCTCGGGGTGAGGTATGACTTGCGCTGACAACTAGAGCAAGAACCCCGTAGGGAAAATTCATAAAACCTTGTCGTCTCATAATTGTATGAAAAGATATACTGGATTCATAAAAATCAAAGCAATTACAGCTAGAAAAATTGGTTCACTAATATCATACGTTTCTACTTCATATTTAAACGCTAGCCTTATTGCTTCGTTGATAAGTCATTTTTTAGACAGTAAATAAAGTACAAGTAATACAATAAAGTATTGAAGTTAGAAGTGAAAACATTTTTGAAGGGGTGAGTGGAAGAAGAGGATATGTGACATTTGTTTACATTTTGGGATTATTGCACTTTTGAAGTTGCCTCGGGGTGAGGTATGACTTGCGCTGACAACTAGAGCAAGAACCCCGTAGGGAAAATTCATAAAACCTTGTCGTCTCATAATTGTATGAAAAGATATACTGGATTCATAAAAATCAAAGCAATTACAGCTAGAAAAATTGGTTCACTAATATCATACGTTTCTACTTCATATTTAAACGCTAGCCTTATTGCTTCGTTGATAAGTCATTTTTTAGGCAGTAAATAAAGTCCAAGTAATACAATAAAGTATTGAAGTTAGAAGTGAAAACATTTTTGAAGGGGTGAGTGTAAGAAGAGGATATGTGACATTTGTTTACATTTTGGGATTATTGCAGTTTTGAAGTTGCCTCGGGGTGAGGTATGACTTGCGCTGACAACTAGAGCAAGAACCCCGTAGGGAAAATTCATAAAACCTTGTCGTCTCATAATTGTATGAAAAGATATACTGGATTCATAAAAATCAAAGCAATTACAGCTAGAAAAATTGGTTCACTAATATCATACGTTTCTACTTCATATTTAAACGCTAGCCTTATTGCTTCGTTGATAAGTCATTTTTTAGACAGTAAATAAAGTACAAGTAATACTATAAAGTATTGAAGTTAGAAGTGAAAACATTTTTGAAGGGGTGAGTGGAAGAAGAGGATATGTGACATTTGTTTACATTTTGGGATTATTGCACTTTTGAAGTTGCCTCGGGGTGAGGTATGACTTGCGCTGACAACTAGAGCAAGAACCCCGTAGGGAAAATTCATAAAACCTTGTCGTCTCATAATTGTATGAAAAGATATACTGGATTCATAAAAATCAAAGCAATTACAGCTAGAAAAATTGGTTCACTAATATCATACGTTTCTACTTCATATTTAAACGCTAGCCTTATTGCTTCGTTGATAAGTCATTTTTTAGACAGTAAATAAAGTACAAGTAATACAATAAAGTATTGAAGTTAGAAGTGAAAACATTTTTGAAGGGGTGAGTGGAAGAAGAGGATATGTGACATTTGTTTTCATTTTGGGATTATTGCAGTTTTGAAGTTGCCTTGGGGTGAGGTATGACTTGCGCTGACAACTAGAGCAAGAACCCCGTAGGGAAAATTCATAAAACCTTGTCGTCTCATAATTGTATAAAAAGATATACTGGATTCATAAAAATCAAAGCAATTACAGCTAGAAAAATTGGTTCACTAATATCATACGTTTCTACTTCATATTTAAACGCTAGCCTTATTGCTTCGTTGATAAGTCATTTTTTAGACAGTAAATAAAGTACAAGTAATACAATAAAGTATTGAAGTTAGAAGTGAAAACATTTTTGAAGGGGTGAGTGGAAGAAGAGGATATGTGACATTTTTTTACATTTTGAGATTATTGCAGTTTTGAATTTGCCTCGGGGTGAGGTATGACTTGTGCTGACAACTAGAGCAAGAACCCGTAGGTGAATACTTACAACACCCCACCAATTCCAAACTCTTTCTAACTCATCTAGTATAGGTACTAAAGACTTTGAGGCCAACTATCACGAAACTGCAAAAATGTTACTCAACCCCTTCTTCCATTCCCCCCTTCAATTGTATTGGGTTGATGCGAAAGTTCGTCCCATTTTGGGCGCTGGATGCCATTGCATCGCAAAATCGAAGTGTTATCTACTTCATACGTGTAAAGTTATGAGGTTGTTTGAAAGATTTCAGCGAGTACTTGGGAAAAAATTACGCCAATCGGTGTGTCTTTTAATTTTGTTAAACATTATAAAAAAACCTGAAAATAAAGAGCATTTTCGACATATTATGCTTTTTTTTGTTTAAAAAAAGGTAAGAATACTTCACAGACACAAAAGGAGATATATGTTGTGTACAATTAGGATGTCGTTGACGATTCCAAGTGCCGTAAGTGGTTCAAAAAGTTTCACCACCTGGACCAGTTTTTAAGGGGGTCCGGGACACAAAAATCGTCAAATTTTCGAAATTTTTTTTTATTATTTAAAAAAATTATCTGTGTTTTTCTGCTTAAAATGATGTCTAAATCATGTTTCTATCTTAATTAGAACTAGAGATATAATAATTTTTGTGGTGCGTTGTTTGGAAAATCTAACACTCTTGACAGTTGTTGTCATGGCAACAAGATCTGTCTTTAAAACTTTAAATGCATTTTTCTCCGTGATACATTTTTTCAAGATTTCCTGTATTCAAATTGCTATAAGTCGAAAACCGATAAAGTTTAAGGGTTGAAATTTGGAATATATCTTTTTCAAACATTATACTTTAATTTCGATTCAGCAAATTTGAAAATAATATTTACTTTTAAAAATATGACTTTAAAAAAAAAGTACCTTAACATTTTCAAAGATTTTCATTCAAATATTTTTGATTTTTTATTAAATTAATATTTTTTAAATTGCTGAATCAAAATTAAAGTTTATAAAATTGTGAATAATTTACTGCAAGAATTTTGAAAATGGATCAAGAATATTTTGAGTTTTAGCAATTTAAAATGACCCCTCTTTTTTTCAAAAAGTTTTAATTTAAAATTTTTAAAAAACTTTTGGAAAAATTTTGTGTTGTGATTTCGCTTATTAGTTAGATGGGTATATAATCAGTGCAAAAAATTTCAAAATTCTAAATTAATTAATAAAAAATTTGTTTCGAAGTGTCCCGGACCCTCTTAAGCCACCAACTTCAGAACTTCTATGAGATTGATTGTAGGAAGCTTCCGGATATATGGAGAAAGGTCGTCAAAGAGAGCAGCATATAGTATATTGATTAAATGGAATTTTTAGTATCAATAAAACCATTTTTCTTCAAGTTTTGTCAAAAGAACGGGACTAACATTTACATCAATTCAATATTTCTGAAACAATATTAGCCATTTCTGCTTTTCAAATTTATTCATTCACTATAATTCTATGTATTGCTACATGCAAGGGACCATCGAACAGCAAATTAAAAATTCACTTCGAAAAAGCCAATTCTTCTTCTGTAAAATTATCTATACGATGAACAGTCTCAGCTGAAAATAAAAGCTAAGAAATCAATAATTTACTGTTAGAGTCAGAATTTGACACCAGTTTATTGTTTCTGTCTTGTCCATTATTAGTACTATTGCTGTACGTCTCACATCATGGCCATGGACAATATGTAGGCACTGGATGACAATGAACACAAGAAGCATGATATCACTAATCATCCTTTATAATTATTCTAAATTCAAGGATATGGTGCACTTCAGGATCGCTAAAGGAAATTTAATAAACCGGGTCTCTTCTTTCAAGTGAGATGTAGGTAGTGCTAGTTTTAGTAGTAGAACAGGTGGTTTCAGTGACTATTCTGGAAGTGACGACACTTTGTTATATTTCAATACTAGCTACTGCGTGGCCAGCATGGCGTTGCCCGTGACAGTTCTTTTCATGGGGTCAAGTGTGACCACTGCTCGCTGACGCTCGCCAACCCCCGGTGATTGCTACGTGTTCCTATATGGTTTGCTTCGCCAACAAACTCTACATGTAACACCGTGATGGCCTTAAAGTGACTATTATCGCTAAAAAGAACACGCTAAAATCGACAAAACACGCTAAAATCGATAAATTTGGGATGGTTCCAAAGGCTGACGTCAGCGGTCGAAAATCGTAAAAATTCGTTCCTTCTTCATTGGCGGTACGTGTGACGTTACATTCCGGTTGGTAGAAAGAATAGTGAAAAAACTGATAAATTAATTTTTAAATGTTTTAGATTAAATTTTAAGATTCGGGCGCGATACAAATATCGCAAAATATTTGTACTACCTGTGCGCCAAATGTCACTATTGTAAGTGCCATAGATTCGGAAGGACATTGCGTAACGATAGACAGACAAACACTTCCTTTCATAATTGTTGAGATATCCGGAAGTAAAATATTAGTCTTCCAGTAGATTGAACTGGAAGACTAATATTTTAGTCTTCCTGTACAAGACTGAATATAAAATCTACCTTCTGATTTTATATTCAGTCTTCTTAAAATGAAAATAAAATCTACATTCGGGATTCATTCACCAATTTAACCACTTAGTTTAGATATGCTTGATTTGGCGTAAAATTACGCGAAAGATCTCGCCAATCTAATTAAATTATTTAGCAGTTGGATTACTGAGGACAATAAGAAATTTTGATGATAGAAATCATTATTATTACTTAAATATTCAGTCTTCTTAAACTGAAAATAAAATCTACATTCGGGATTCATTCACCAATTTAACCACTTAGTTTAGATATGCTTGATTTGGCGTAAAATTACGCGAAAGATCTCGCCAATCTAATTAAATTATTTAGCAGTTGGCTTACTGAGGTCAATAAGAAATTTTGATGATAGAAATCATTATTATTACTTAAATATTCAGTCTTCTTAAACTGAAAATAAAATCTACATTCGGGAGTCATTCACCAATCTTGGTACTTAGTTTAGATATGCTTGATTTGGCGTAAAACTACGCGAAAGATCTCGCCAATCTAATTAAATTATTTAGCAGTTGGATTACTGAGGACAATAAGAAATTTTGATGATAGAAATCAGGGCAGAAAAGAAAATGTAAGTGAACGCGAAAACTGACTTAGATATAAAAACATTACAGAATGGCCTTTGAATAAGTGAGGGTTTTACTTGAATTGGAGGGTCAGAAAGTTGTTGGGGGTAACATGACTGAGGAGAGTCGTTTGATGAGATGCTACATCACATTTTTTATCAATTATTTTCATTTGGGTATGAAATTGACAGTGTGTATATGAATGCATATTTTCATTATAAAAGTACTAAAATAAGGTAACAAGTGTAAGGCATTACTGTCAATAGATATAAACCTTAAAATCTTGATCGTGATACACGGATCTGTCAGTTTATTGTGTTTTACTAACTCTCAATAATACCTCTGATTTGAGCACTATTGCGAATTGTGCAGAAAACGAAAAAGAAAAGGTCTGATTCTACAATGGATTTGAATAGACGTTTCGGTTTATATGCATTAATCTCACCGTGAATGAGCTTTATCGCATGAATAATGAAATTCAAATGTGTGGTTTCATTTCATGGATCAAACATTATTTTATTATAACACTATTTAACCAGGCAATGCAAACATACAAAAATTATCTTCAGGTTTGTACAAGAAGTTTTATACACATACTGTGCAAAATTTTACAATGCGGTAATAAATTCAATATCGACAGTTTACGCGTATGATTCTAAGTTTCTCACGAGAGTTTTACCACTGCGCTAAGGCAGCCTGATAGTTGTAGGAGGCACAGGTTTGATTACTGTATAATAATTTTTGTTAGCAGAATTACCCCTGTAAGTTTCCTGCTTTCCTTTATTTTTCCTGGTGTATCTCTCTGTATGTAGATTTGCTTGACGATAAAAAAAATATTGCTTGGCCTCAATCTAGCCCCTTGCTTCATTAAAAAAGCGACCAACCTTATGGTTTCTCTAATTGATATAGCTAAATTTAAGTAAATTATACCAGAAATATAACTACTACATTCCACTCCTTCGTTTCCATTGCTTTTTAATCCAAGACGACAAAATAAAAGGATAAACCAGCTTCCTTCAGAAATTCTAGAAGCAAACTCAGCTTTTTCGATCTAATCTCTTCCCAAGTTACCACGAACTTTAAATCTCACTTGACAACTGGAAGTGGAAAATGTATTGTTCCAGAAGAGAGATCCTTGCCTTCTTAGCTTCCGCATCTTCTTCCTCAGGGATCTTGCTGCTCCGAACACAGCAGGGCAGAACAGTGGAAATCCGGTCCGAGCAATGATCTTTGTGTTCTTTATTCCGTTGAAAATGATATTTACTTTCTTTTTGTGCTCCTACCATCCCTCTGTGTCTTTACTTTGTGTTCTTACCTTTTGGGAATTCTTTGGATTTTAGCATTTGATGGGGTTTGGACGAAGTCATATCTTTTCTTAACTTTTAATTGAGCTAAGCTTATCGGGGATTCCTGAGAGTGCAATGTGGTTTATTTTAAACTGTCACTGAATCTTTTTGCCTCAATTTATCTTTGAATAATAGTAATACTGTTTGTTTCATTTGGGTTTCACGATAATTTTGATAAGGGACTAGGAGTACGAATGTACATCGGAGAGCAGAGTATGATATCGGTAATGAAAATTACTAATAAAATTACCAATAATAATAGTAACAATGTTTGTTTCATTTGGGTTTCACGATAATTTTGATAAGGGACTAGGAATACGAATGCACATCGGAAAGCAGAGTATGATATAGGTAATGAAAATTACTAAAAATAATAGTAATAATGTTTGCTTCATTTGAGTTTCACGAAAATTTGTATAAGGGACTAGGAGTACGAATGTACATCGAAAACCCCAGTATGATATTGGTAATGAAAATTACTAATAAATTACTAATAATAATAGTAATAATGTTTGTTTCATTTGAGTTTCACGAAAATTTTGATAATTGACTAGGAGTACGAATGTATATCGGAAAGCACAGTGTGATATAGGTAATGAAAATTACTAACTCCCCAAGTGGTTTTGATTGGAAATCTCGTCCATCGGGATCTGACCAATTTTACAGAGGACGAGATATCTCGTCATCAAGATATTTCCGACTTTTTTCAGACGAGATCAAGACTTCTGGACAGTTTTTTTCTAGTGACAAAGTATCACGTTCATCCAGATCTGGTCAGTTTTTTACTGACGAGATATCTGGTCGAAACAACCACCAAGATTACTAGTTTTACTAGTTTTATTTTACTAGTTTTATTTGGAGATTTCTATCTGGCTTCATTATTAAGATTACTCTTGTAGATATAATCCTGTGTTACTTTTATAGTAATTGGAGGAGACCTATCGCGTGTTACTGTTACTAATGTGATAGTCTCAGTTCAACTCTCGAGTTCTCTGGGGACAGGGCTGATCCGTCATCCTTTTCAAGATTCAGGAGAGAGCATTTAAGGCTCCGTGAAGTTTGTACTGAGAGTAAATAGTTTTCCACTTTGTGCAAAGTGCACGGCAGCAACGACTTTGCTTGAGAACATTTCTTTCTTCTATTGGATTTGCAAGGGAGGATTTCTTTAAATGTCTGGAGCTGGCACTCAATAAACTCAGGACTAACGTCTGATCTGGTATAGTCCAAACGATTGAAAGAAGAATACGTACGAAGATATAAAAATAAGATACACACACACTTCCAATGAATGAACTGCCGGTGACACATAAATAAGTAAAGCTGTGCAGTAAGCCAAAGATTCTTTCTTTCTCGCTGTATTTATTTCTCTATTCTATTTCCTATTTATAATGAAAATGTAATGAAAAGATTCAGTAGATTCGTGTAGTCTTATAGAAGATACTAGTAGTCTTAGAAGAAGATACTATTTTAATTTTATTTATTTTATTGATGCGATATTATGTTACATATACTCGTCATATTTTCCGATGAACAGCTGTTGGATATAAGTAAATAAATTTATGTAGAAAAATCAAATATTCTTGATTTGTCGTTGGATATAATTCCCCATTCCCTTTCCCTTTATTACCTAGTTGCTGAAAAATGTAGCAAAAAATGTTTAGTAGATTCGTCTTGGAAGAAGATATTGTTTTACTGAATTTATTTCTTTTTCTACAGTTCTCGACATATTTTCCTATGTACTGTTGTAGTGATAACTAAATAAAATTGTGTTGTAAATCAAATATTCGTTGTTTGTCACCAGGTATAATTTATCATTCTCTTCCATATTTATAAGCTATTTACTGATAATTGTAATAAACATATTCAGTAGATTCATCTTGGAAGAAGACATTATGTTTATCTTTAAATTTATTTTTATTCAGTCGGTTTTTTTTGCAATTCTATTCGAATTTAGAATTTATTAATATTTTACTGACTGCTTTGTTTCAAAGTATGAAATTGGTAAAGGAGAAAGTTTGACGTGTGCAATAATTTATGTAGTCTTTTAGGAAGAAAATTTTTATGTCATACATTTTTAGAAATTCACATTTTCGAAGACACGATCAGCATTTGTGCTAAGAACTGAATTCCTTTCTCGTGTGATGTCAAAGAAAATTCGTCGATCTATAGAATGAATGGAATAATCCGGTCCCTATCAGCTATATTTGTGCCCTGTAGAAAATTTTCTCTCTGCAATTCAAATTTTATTAAAACTTTCTTCTGTCTTATGAGTACCATTATTTTTATATGTCAAAGGATTCTGCCGTCAGCAAATATTTCGACTAAATCATTTCCATTTTCCGTCCTGCTTTCAGACTTTCCTTCGACGAAAACTTCTGGAAAGTAAAAAAATAAATAAATGGTTTTATTAAAGCCAATTTCGTTTAAGGATCCTATCTTAGCACTGGACGTTATCAAAAGACAGAGGAAGTTGAAGTTTTTTTCACTTAAACGTGGAAAGTTCTCCAGTCGATAAAAGTGGATAAGGATAAAAGAAAAATAAAACTAGGAGCGAATTAATTTTCACCAAAAGATGGGGAAAGAAGTGCCTGGTACTAATTATGAAACTTCTTTGATAGCACTCTAAACAAAACTTTTTGCTTTTAAAAGTATGGCTTAGTTAGTACTTTATATTGAGTTCTATATTTGATTTAATTACATCCTGAAACAAGAATTATATCTTTACATTTCACTGTTTCATTTTTAAATACTTTGACTCGAGGATAATGTAAGAGGAAAATAATTGGAATTTCTTAGACTTTACGAAATTTAAAATTCCTTAATGTATAATTATTTGTGTTTTACTTGCTAATTTACTATTGTTTAAACCAGGGTAAACCCTTGTAGCAAGCTCTTAGCCACCACTATAAAAATTTACTTACGGTGCAGTAGTATATATAACTGTGTAACCCAACACTAGCATGAAGTACTTTTTGGTAGATAAAGCACTGTTTCGTTACAGCTTGCTAAATTGGTGACAGAAGGATGTGATTTGAACACGCATAAATTTACTACTTCGGTGGATGGTCCACGATAGATATTTGAATCGCCAGTGCGATGCTAATCACTTTCAACAACCACCTGAGGCTCCATGATAGAAGACACTGCTCATCTACTATCACAGCTTCACTCCATTCATTGCTGCTCAGCCTTTGTAAATTGCTGCTCAGACTTCACTCACACTGGGCTGCTAAAGGCAACACAGGACTATTACAACTGTGATCTTAACACAGCTCTCATAGTCTCATACAAATGGCAATCATTCTTCTAGAGGCGTCGTCTATCGAATTTCGGCTACCGCTCCATTTTGGGGGGGGGAGGAGGCGGAGTATTGTAGCGAGCTTAGCCACCACAACAAAAATTGACTTTCGATGCAGTAGTATGTTATGTTGTATGTTACCGCTAGAGCTCGAAAGCCGTTAATGTGCATATTACGTAGCTGTTCTACAGATTAACTGATTTGCTCCGTTAACGTGCGGAATCAAGTTTTCTACATTTTCCTAGGTAATGTGCACATTAACGGTTTCCGTATCGTTGAAGTTTGAAAAGTTTGTTTTCCTCATTTGCTTTCCCTACACCTTCCCCTTCTCCCTCCACTTTTAGTTTTAGTTTGGTTTCGACAGCGTCTAGTCATCGCCGGTTGCTTTTATTTCTCATAATTTGCTTCGGCTGCCAATGCGTAGCATAGCTAATTCTGTTTCTAAATTCGTTTCTGCCTGTTAGCGCGTAAATTTGTGTCGATATTTTTTTAAAGCAGATAAATTTAACTCCTAGTATGCAAGCAAGCACCGAATTGGTGAGTAAAATCAAGATAATATTCTTAGCAAACCTCCTTAGAGAAGATTTAAAATATAATAGTGTTTCAATGACAAAACAAAAGTATGATTCCATAATTGAAGATGTAAAGCGCGAATAAAAGTTTCTTTGAAAAAAGAATTATCTCGAGATTATCGAATAATTCAAAGGTATGATGTGTTGACTGTACATTCCTGTTGTTCCAGCAAAGATCTTATTTTTAAATTAACGAGCGCTTAGTAAGTAATGTGCAGATTATCTAGGTAATTTGAGAAATGGAAAACATTTTCGGCACTTTTACGGATCACCCTAGTTAATTAGGCATTGTGACTCCCACGAAAATAATTGTCACTGGCAACGCCCTTTCGGTTTGGGAAGCAAACCAACACCACGGGCAACTCCTCTATGGCTGTTATCCAATAGGCTACGAACTCCTATTTGGTTTGCGAAGCAAACCATTAACCCCACCAAAGCAACTGGCTCATACAACGCCGGAGCCACGCAGTGGCTAGTATAGTATAATAAACTATGGGTGCTTCTTCATCGTAATCTTCGTTCAATTGAGAGCCCTGTTTGGCCATTGGCTTTCTCGATGGTTCAGCGCCATTTTGTCCTGTTACTGTCGATAGTTCTCCAGTTGTTTTGCTACTGCCAAAGTCCTTGTCTATGCAGTTGATCCTCATATAGCTTGGTCTTATTCTATGCAACTCCAATTGCCTGATCAGAAATATAGTTTTGTAAAATTAAATCGGGCATTCGGATTATTTTCCATTTTCTGTATTTTCGTATATGTAAAATTACCTCCTTGATATAGGTCGAACTCAAACTTTCTTCTCACTCTATTTTACTGTATGTCACCATATATTCTTCTTGTCGGCGCAGATTAACTGAAATATTTACTGTCGTTCAGTCTGTCACATGTATATATTTTATGGGTATCCAATAAAACATTTATGGCTGTTATTATGCATGTTAGGTAGGGGTAAGAATTTGAATTAAACCGGTTGGACTGTTACAACACACAATAGGGTATTGTCAACTGTCCGGAATCAATCCCAAAGGAATTCTACATTTTATTTATTATTTCATTAGTATTTTACATTGCGATTACAATCACAGACAATCCGTTAACACCACAATATTCATTAACTGTTTGAATACGCATTTGTTTGAATACTATTGTGGAGTACTATAAATACTCGTTTCGCAGCATGAAACATTATACAGTGAAAATTTCCTATGAATACTGTAATCTACACAAGTGCTTAGGGAGAAATATGACCATGTTGAATAATTATAACAAACATTAGACAGTATATATGCCAGGTTCATCTAGAAGAATGAACGATTGAAACATTTTATTTATGTAATGCTTCCTCCATGATATTTTCATGAGCGTTAAACAATAGAGCATCGCTTTTGAATGGAGAGAAAGTATAATTTGATCGGAGAACCAGGATTTAATGTAACAAGCGTAATGTCCGTATATCCAACTATTAAAATCATCCGACTTGTAATATAATATCCGTATTTCAATGTCCAATTTAGCTTAGGTGCTGCATAATAGAGAGGGGTGAAATTTTTCTCTATCCCAATGCCCAGTTTGGGTTGGGTACTACACAACGGAAGATGATGAGATTTAATCCCATCTTCAATAATTCCCATTACCTTGCCCAATTTGGTTTGATTCTACGTATCGGAAAGCGATGTGATTTTACGCCACCTTTCTATCCCAATCCCAATGCTTCTTTTGCTTTTTGATACCACATAACCGAAAGGGACAAAAATTTTCTTCATATTTACCTCTTCCCTATTTTGATATTGCAATTTGATTATGGTGTTACATAACGGAAAGAGATAGTATTTTACCCCACCGAAGCTGGTAGATGTTCAATCAACTATTAGGGTGACTTGCCCCCCTACGATAAGATTTATGTTTATTTTTTTTCGATCAAGCATCACAGAACAAAAAAAAATCTGCTAGACTCTAAAACTAATGTAGTGTAGCTTAAGTTAACTTTATCTATCATTCCATACTTTCTTGAGAAACTGGCATAGAATTTTTTAGTAAATCATGTAAACACCAATTCAAGTATTCAAATCGATGGAGAACCACTTGATTTTTCTATTACTTTGGGATAGACCGTTGTGCCAGTGAGACGTTAATTCAACTGTCTAACTACCTATATTACTTTGGACGCAGCCATAAGCAATCCCATCGAAAAAGATGTCAGTTCTCCATGCACAGATGTCAACGTTTTATGTGCTCTTGATGTTATGCAATTTATTTGTTAAATTGCCAACATGGAAACAAAGTTTTGCTTTTTTAAAAGGAAGGAGATATCTTTATCGCCTGTTTCCGTGGAGTTGTCAGGCAAACAACGGATTTTATCTCCTGCACTTAGTAGAGTATTCCCCCCTTTTATTTCATTCCGAAATCGACGTGGCTAAAAAAGCGTAAGATTTGGACTTGGGGAGAATTTAGATTAGATTCTCAAATGGGCTTCTCAATATAGGGAATGGAATAAACTCAATTTGTACTCAAAGCTCGCTTTGAAGATGTTCCAAGTTTCGTCCTTGTGAAACCTATTCGTATTTAGGTAGCATATGTGGAGGTAAATTTCAGTCAAATCAGTGCATCTCAAGATGTCGTGTCTCAAATATGTCCAACGGCCTCAAAGAAATTCCCTAGAAATTTTAAGAACACCATCTATCGTGTATGTATTTGCCTCGGTCATGCTTTGTTACTAATATGTCATTCAACAGTTCTGATGGTCTTCCTAATGACAGTTCGTCATTTGCAAAGCTGATCAGATCTTGATGGATGATTTATTATCTCGTCATTAGAAAAAATGCCAGATATCGTCATCATAATTGACGGTATCTTGATGACGGGATATCTTGTCAGTAGCAAAGCTGGCCAGATCTTGATGAACGACTTATCTTATCGAAACCAATTGGAAAGTGTATGATTTATTCGAAGCAGCATTGAGTGAATGGCATTTGAGAACTGTATTTCGTAAGCACACTGGTGTTGACACAGATAACTGGATTTGTAGAAAACTTCTAGTAGAGGCTAGCCGAATTAGAAAATCCCCTTATCGCGACTTTGTTTTCTGCTACTAAGCGCTGAGTACCGACCACATTTTATCATTGCTACTCAGTAAGAAGGTCATCACGAAAACATTTATGTATTTTAAGTACTATCACATACACTGGAGTGCAAAACTTAGGGAACAGAGGATTGGTAGTTGATCGGTAGTTCAATTAACGTCGTACTGGTGTAACTCAACAGGCTTATGAAGACGGTTCTGGATGAGGGGATAAATCCGAGGACAACACCTCGCAGTTTTGAATCATGATCAGATGGCGTTTGTTAGAGTAATAAGCTTCGCTAGTGGTGTTTCTGAAAGGCTATTTTAGCATAATCTCTATCTCTCTATATTAAAAAAATATTACCGACGCCGCCGACGCCGCAGGATTGAAAACTGTGTTGTTTAGCTCGATTCTTAGACGGTTTCCCAAGAAAATACTGATCGGAAAAAAAAACAAAATTAACATGGTTTGTTCTTCATCGTATTCCCTGGACAATTATTAAGATTTTTTTCCGATGCGGCTATTAGTTTAGGGTTTATTAAGTGTGAAAATTGAAGAAGCGAAATTTCTTCCGCGAGTGAGCAAAACACATACAAATTTTCAGTCTTCAGTCGTGAGTTTTTTTTAAGAGTACCTCTCAACGTAAATTTTTGCAGCTCGTCGAGTTTTTTTTTTAAATTTCAATTTGGTTCTTTTTTTGAATTTCGAAATTTTTTGAATATTTTTTTGAAATTCGGAAAAAATCCAGACATTTGTGTTACTTTTTTTTTAAACTGCCGTATCTATATCTTAGTACTATTAGTTTTTAATTTTTAAAATATCGCAGTATACCTCAGAATGTACGGTTAATAATTAAATTTGATGCGATCAAAAGTTGGTCATACAAAATTGGGAATCTTTGGATATTTTCGCTATTTCTTGTTAAAATCGTTATATCTACAGCAAAAACCATTATTTTTTAAATTTGAGAACATCACTGAATACATTACATTACACTCTTTCTTATGGTACAATTATTTTTTAAATTGGTTAATAAATAAATTCGATGCAATCAAAAGTTGGTGACACAAATTTCGTATTTTTCAGTTCGCATAGCAGATTCCGCAAACAGTAGTGGGTTGCATTTTTGACTATCGGGTTTGCCAGATATCAAATTTATCGTAGCAACAACTGCCATACAAACGATTTCTTTTTATTTGGCGAGGAAAAAGGCTCGCTTTTTTCCCTCTGTTCTCAGACAGTTTACCCAGAAAGTACAAAGTACAGATCGTAAAGTTTGGAGATAAACACGGTTTACTTAAAATTGTACAGGGAACAAGATGCAGAAGATTTTTTACTGATGCGGTTATTAGTTTGAGGTGCATTAAGTGTTAAAGCAAAAAAAAAAAAGTGAAATCACTTGTGAAAGAAGTATTTGTTTGCGAAGCAAACCAAACGTGTTGTGTAGCAATCCCAAAGGGTCGACGAGCGTAAACGAGCAGTGTGCGAAGCCCTCGCTGTGACGTCATGGACCGGAAAGTGAAATCAGGATAATATGAATTATTCAGATAGTTTCACTCTGCGAAAGGAATGTTGGTTTGCGAAGCAAACCAAATGGGATTGCGTAGCAATCCCCGGGGGTTGGCGAGCGTAAGCGAACAGGGGGCGGAGCCCCCTAGTTTTAGAAAAAGATTATGTGAGAAGGAATGTTAGGGATTGGCTATGCAAGATGAAATGTTAGGGAAAGGCTCTCTTAGATAAATTCTAGAGGAATCTTGAGGGTAAGTCCTGTTACCCCTAGAAGTCATTCCTCAAGATTTCATTCCTAACCTATTTTTGTAGTATACAAACGCGGTGGCAAAGCCATCTGCATCACTGTTCGATGTGATCACGCATTCTACTAGGTACTGACGCCTCTCTTTATATAAGTTTACAGTTGCCCTTCTGTATCATGGCACCCAATGCATTGCCACCACTTCAGTTAAAATACTTGCTTTTCTCTTCCCTTCTGTTTTAATATCGTTTTGGCTTTACTCATCGATTCAGTAACTCCCGATGTACCTGGTATTATTTTCTCGCATCCAAGTTACTTCACTTCAAAGTAGCAGTTCAAAACCTTACTTGTCTTTAAGATTTCAAGGCAGTGTATAAATATGTTTAACACATTTATTACCTTATATTTAAAGAAAGTCATATTTTTAGGTATCGATCTAATGTGAAATTTTCCGCAGATTTCAAAACTGTTGAAATTTTTATTTTATCTAGGAGATAGAAAAGATAGATTGATCTAGGAATTAGAAAATAGAACTGCATAACTCCAGTTAAACTTTTATTACTTTTTTTAATTGGCTGAAATCGTTCCTTCCCAAAATCATACGGAAACGGAAAAAAATAAATTTAGAATCTGTCATCTCTTTATGCTGTTGCCATTCTAAAGAAAACAATAATAATATTAAATGACATTAAACTAATTTTTAAATGTTCTAGATTAAATTTTTAAAATCAATCTTCGCACAAAAATCACAAAAAAATTCGAACTATTTGTGTGAAAAATCCCGTTGTTGTAAGTGCCATTGATTCGTCAGGACAGTGCATAGACACTCAGACACTTCCTTTTATAATATTAGAGATTATGGGGTAGTAACAATAGTGCATTATACGGAGATCTTGTGATCTTCACAGAGATTTAAGACATAATAATATTATGTATATTATAACACAATTGTAAAGAATTCTGACAAGAATTCTAGGTATTGATAACCATACACCATCACGTTAACGCTAAGCAGAAGTGCTCGTAAATGAAATATTTCTACTAGCAAAAATAATCAACAAAGAAAACATGCAATATGCAGAGAAATTATTTCGCAAAAATTTGTGTGACATAATTTTGTTTGATCTAACATGGCATACGCAAAGAACATAAACCGCATTTTTTCTAGCTCTTTACATTGCCCAATTAAATGAAACCATAAAACCATCTACATACTCGTAAAAAAAGTATCAAAACGAACTAGAATATATAGTAAAGCGTCATAAAATAGTCAAACATGTTAGTGTAATCAGAGTGCATGGAATTGTGACACCTCATACACTGAGAAATAAAATCAACAAGATGTGAAAGTTGTAAAGCCAGCTTTTTAAGAGAGGGCAGATGGCTATGAAACCTTTTTCGGATTTTCATCTCGCAGATGTTTGAACAGACTGAGGAAATGACCCTTTGCGTCACATGCAAAACATGATAAATCATTTTTTGTAAGGATTTATATACAAACACTAAAAATCTCTGCCTGTAATCTTTATCACAATGGCAGCTGTTTCTAGCATTCTCAGATACGGATGATTTACTAACACTTTAAGGTTACATTAGGATTTTCTGACGTCCCCTTGTTACCGAAACATAGTAGTCAGTAATGTAAAAGATCTACAAATGAATGACGAAGAAGATGAAAAAAGGACGAAACACCTGGGCTATAGCTATTTCAATAAAACAATGACATCTGGTTTTAACATTCTGGGCTACGGAAGTTTTAGTAACACTTTATGTACTACAGACATTCCGATATCAAATATCTAGTTATTTTTTTATGTATAATCAATGTCATGCTAATAAAGAATCTGAATTGTTTGCAGGTTGCCAACTTTAGGAGTTTTTTAAATGAAAAATATTTTAAATATTTAGTTGAAAATATTTAAAACAGTAAAAATATTATTTAAAGTTGTTTTTGAATAGTTATATAATAAACGAAGTTTTAATAACTTAGAACGGTATAGCAAAGAAAGGATTTTAAGTAAAAAAAATGTATGACGAATTCTGGAATTTATAGCGCGAATATAATTGCTGCAAAGATAAAAAATTGGTTTCTAGATTCCCCCCTGTTAGTTTCATTAAAAAAGTTTCAAAAACAAGCATTTAATACTAACTAGATTATATCGCTAAGTGCATGGTTGAGCTTACCACACTGAGAAAATAAAAAGCAAAATTTGTTGAAAAACATAGAAAATTGTTTCTTTTGATTTTGAATTTTGCTTTTGTTGTGGAAATTTGAAGATAAGAGGAAAGAATGAGTAATTTAACAAAGTGAAATGAATAAAAATTCTTTCACACACCATTTACGAAAGGAGAAGTGGTGGCGCCATCTATTGAACATATTTGTAGTTATTAGAAACATTTTAATGTGGCAAAAATTGTTTATTTCTATTTTAAAATTTCAGTAAGACCACAACAGACAACAATTGTTGCTGGAAACGTAAACCGTTTAAATTAAACAACAAAACTATTTTTTTTGTTACTTAAATAATTATTCCTGCTAAGAGAGTTTCATAATCTTCTAAATGTAATAATTGAAAGAGATTTTTAACATATTTTTATCTTCTTTTTGCTAATATATGTGTGTTTTCAATGTTAATGAGCTCCAACTGAATATTGTTTCAAAATAAAATCAACCGTATTTTCCTGTTTTAAATTATACAAGAGATGGAAACAATTGAGGCTCAGAAAAAAATCCACTTTCACTCTGTGAAATATAAATGTACTTTAATAATTTCTTGTTTTTGAATAGTTACATAAGCCCAGTGCGATTATTATCGCAGGCATATGTTAAATGAACCCATAACTAAAATATTTGTACTTCGAATATTTATAAAGATTTCTGAGCATGTTTTCTGTACAATATTCTAAATTATTTGTTCTATATTTTTATTCAGCATAGTATTTTAGTAATATGTAAAGTAACAAAAAAGGATAGAGAGAGAGAGAAAGAGACTACAAATGGATTTGATAGCATTCAAGGGTTCATTAGATGCATTTTTCCCAATCGATTGAAGAATCTAATCTTCAAATGCTGTTAAAGACTACTAGATGGCGCCACAACATAATATATTAATATTCCTATTACTTCCCCGTTATCCTTAAATTTAGAATATCTTTTCCTCAATTTGGAAGTGACTACCATCAACGAGAACATTTGTCAGCAGAAAAGTCAAAATAAGAACACCACTCGATATCGTGTTTTCTTGTTGTCCTCCACTTTTAATTCCCCCCAAAAACTTTTTTTTTAATGTGCACAGAACGCAATTAATGTTAGAAAACATTTTCTTAACATCGCAAACACTCATGGAAAGTGTACTAATGTGATTTACAATAGAAATGCGTCAACAAAATGCACACATTAATATAGAAATACCTAGACTTTAAAATCGTCTTCTAAGCAATATTAATTATAACTCTGAATCTGCATCAAAAGTCATTCACTGCCTAACTGCGTTATCTTACGCCTAGTTAAGAAACAAACCTTTAAATATGTGATGGAATATTTTTCGTTTTTTATAAACGCGACAACTATTGCAGTACAAAAATAAAGTGTTGGATGTGAAACGTATTTTTACACGTAGGGAGTTAATAGCCATATATGTTCCGGCAATAGTAGTTTCTTCTGAAAATATCAACTGGTTTTCCTTTTTTTCCACTGGAAGTTAGCCATATATGTTCCGGCAATAGTAGTTTCTTCTGAAAATATCAACTGGTTTTCCTTTTTTTCCACTGGAAGTTACCATTTTCTGAACAAAAGTTAACCACTCCAGGAAGAGCAAGCTATTTTCAAATTGGGAGTATAGCAATAAGTTGTATTGATTATTTTAAAAAGTGTTATATTTCCAGCTAATAGAATTTTTAACTAGACATGATCCTCATTTAGAAACTCGAAATCACAGATTGCGTTAACATTTTTGTGGAACTATCTGAAAAAACACGAAAACAGTGTCAATTTTTTATTGATATCATCCCTTAAAGTGTTTTACAAGACTCAGAAGACTACTTTAACCTCTAAAAGCTCTTTCGATTACCCAATCAAGACGAGGAAAGTAGCGAAACAAGACATTTTCTATGCAGCTATAAAGTTTTATCACTTCCAAGGCTTATGAATATTTTATGTGATAAATTTTTACGACAAGAATTAAGCGAGCGCTCCGTTCATCAGTACGTACTTTTTCTTCTAACACTACGTCCAAATAATTCTTTATCAACTATATTATTTCAACAAGTCCATGCCTTAAAACCGTGGTGATTACATTCCATCCCCCAAATGGTTCGAAATCCAATTTAAGCCGGAGGCCGGTCTACTTAGCCCTTGTGAAATAGACTAAACGAATAAAAGACTAAATAAACACCATTCCTCGGTCCCAACCCTTTTATAAAATCATAAACGGCTCTATATAGCCAGTTTTAATTTGAGACGCGCAGTTTAGAATGAGTTACTCGTATGTTATAGATCTTCAACAATGCGTCATCAACTGTCGTCTTTAGCGTGGATTCTTTCTTCACGTTTATAATGATGTTGGTAGTTCAATTTACGTTTCACTAGAGCAACACAAAGGGCTATTTGTGCCGATCCTGTATGAATACCGGAGGAAAAAATCCGATAACAATGCTTCATCTCTACAGGAAGTGTTTGTTTGTCTGTTTTTTGACGCAAAATCCTGACGATTCTATGGCACTTACAGCAATGAGATTTTGCACACAGGTAGTCCGAATCTTTTGCAATTTTCGGGTCGCGGCGAATTTTAAAATTTAATCTAGAACATTTTAAAATGAAATTTAATCATTATTGAATACTATAGCATAAAAGAGATCACAGATTCTAAATTTATTGTTTTCGTTTCCGTTTTGATTTTGCGCGGATTTTTCAGCAAGCAAAACAAGCACTCTTTTAACTGGAGTCAATTAGTTCTTTTTCTATCTCCTAGACCATTAAAGAAAGAGTAAAAATTTTAGCGCATTTGAAATCTGCGGAAAATTTTACACCAGAATAATACCTTATATCACGGTGTTGCCCGTAGTGTTGTTTTGATTCGCAAACCAACACCACAGGCATGTGCAACGCCGGGCTAGCCACTCAGTGGCAAGTCTCGAATACTATAAAAGGAAGTGTTTGTTTGTCTGTTTTCTGCACGCAAAGTCATGACGAATCTGTGGCACTTACAGTAATGGGATTTGGCACACAGGTAATCCGAATTTTGTTCAATTTTTGGATCGATTTTAAAATTCAATCTAGAACATTTTAAAATGAATTTAATAGGTTTTTTCACCGTTCTCTCTTTTTTTGGAATATGCCGTCACCCGACACTCAAATGAAGAAACACCAAACTTTAGACTTTTCTCACTCGCATCACTATTGAAGTCAACCTTTGGAGCCATTCCAAGCTTTTGTCACCTTTCGTCTCGAATTGTTGCAAACAGATTCGAATGACCTTCCTTTGATTCAAGATGAATTCATTTTGATATCCTGAGAAACGGATTCGAGTGAAGCAAAAGAGATTATTAAAGTTATCACTGTCGTTCTTCAGTGCCTTTTTTTCTATCGCAGCGATAGTTAAAGATAGAATAAAAATTTAACGGATTTGAAGTCTGCCGAAAATTTTACACTTTTTTGGATACCTTATACGTTAGATTTTCTTTTAATAAATAATTTTTCAATTCAACATTTATATTTTTTGTTTTGTGTAGCAAACCAAGACTACGCGCTATGTAACCCCTTCAAAAAGAACTGTCACATGCAACGCCCATTTGGTTTGCGTAGCAAACGAACTTCACGTGCAACGCCGTTATGGCTGTTATTCTATAGATAGAAACGAATAGGTAGGTCCAATAGGTAGGCTACGAATATCCACAAACCAATAACCGCATAAAAGTAACTGGCAAGGGCAATTCTGGGCTGGTCACGCAGTTGCTAGTAATTTATAACCACAGTGGTCAGATGGTGAGGTCGATACCTGAGGTGTCATCCTACTCTAAACTTCCAAACCACATCAATAAATTGAGACCAACGTCTCTCAGTCGCAGTGTAGACGATGCTTTTTGATTAGATCGAGTTACAAACTAGCATCCCTCCTGGAGGTAATTTATGGATTCGCAAAGGTCATGCTAGGCGTGATCCAAATAGCCATCAATTGAATTGAAAGCAAAGTGCAATCTCTCTCTCTCTAGCTATGTGTTCAAAGGTGAATGAAATGATCAATTAATGATACTGCAATGAACGTAACTCTTCCCAATAGTCACCATGAATCCTGTCTTAAACTGAATCACGTCGAGATCCAGTGATAATAGTTGTTTGAAATCAACCCTCCAATTAGTTTTGAAGAGGTATCTCGTCCATAAAGATATGACCAACTGTACTAATGACGAGATATATCGTGAATGAGATACAGACGATTTTTTTTTAGGCGAGATCAAGATCTAATCAGTCTTTTTCTAAAGACAAGGCACTTTGTCCCTCAAGATCGGGTCAGTTTCTTTCCAATAGCCTATCAAGATCTGATAAGTTTTTTTCTAATAACAAGATTCCTTGTCCATTAAGATATTGTCATTTTTTTCTAATGGCAAGGTACATTGTCCATCAAGATCTGTTAATAATTTTACTAACGGAAAGATAACTTGTCCATCAAAATCTGCTAATTCTATTGGCAAGATACCTTGTCCCTCAAGATCGGGTCAGTTTTTTTCTAATGGTATACCTTGTCCATCAAGATCTGGTTTCTTTCTAATGGCCAGATCCATTGTCTATCAAGATCTGATCAGTTTTTTCTAATAACAAGATTCCTTGTCCATCAAGATCTAGTCAGATTTTTTTTTCGAATGACAAGAACTTGTCCATCAAGATCTGGTTTATTTCTAATGACCAGATACCTTGTATGTCAAGATCTGATCAGTTTTTTTCTAATAACAAGATACCTTGTCCATCAAGATCTGGTCACACTTTTTTTCTAATGACTATCCATCAAGATGAACTTGTCCATCAAGATGATTTTGTCAGATTTTTTCTAATGGCAAGATACCTTGTTCATCAAGATCTCGTTAGCTTTTATAAATAACAAGATACCTTTTCAATCAAAATCTGGTCAGTTTTTTCGAAAGGCAAGATACCTTGTCCATCAAGATCTGTTCGTTTTTTTCGAAAGGCAAGTTACCCTTTCCACCAAGATCTGGTATCTGTTTTTCTAATGGCATGTTCTGATGAGTTTTGCCAATGATGAGATACCCTGTCAAGACAACCCCCAGGATGGTAAATCGTAGGATTCATAGGGTGCTAAAACTGCTATTCAAAATACTCTTGTCGAACTTAACCCTGAGAAGGATATTATAGAACACTGAGAAGGCAAGTGACCTTGGGTAAGTAGGTATTTCGATTAACGTCGCACTAGACCAACACTACGGCTATTGACGACGGTCCGGGATTAATCACCCAAGGGAAAAATCCGTGGACAATGCCACTTAATTTTCAACGACGACGATTTAATGTTCACCAGTTTCCTTTGTACACGATGGTCTTTGGCTGGATTCGTACTCCAACTCTCCCGTTGCTAATCCGATGGTCTTCCAACCAGGCCCAGGTGTGCCCATGATAGACTCCATTTCTAGAAAGGGTATAAGCTTGCATGGGGAAAGGGTTAGTATACACCAAACCATTTCTGGCGGCCGCCATAGGTCATTTTGTTTCGCCAACTCGACACTCACTACCTATTGCTTTCGGCTCCGAGTGATAAATGGGACCACATAAGGGTTAGTATACACCAAACCATGTCTGGCGGCCGCCATAGGTCATTTTGTTTCGCCAACTCGACACTCACTACCTATTGCTTTCGGCTCCGAGTGATAAATGGGACCACATAAGGGTTAGTATACACCAAACCATGTCTGGCGGCCGCCATAGGTCATTTTGTTTCGCCAACTCGACACTCACTACCTATTGCTTTCGGCTCCGAGTGATAAATGGGACCACATAAGGGTTAGTATACACCAAACCATGTCTGGCGGCCGCCATAGGTCATTTTGTTTCGCCAACTCGACGCTCACTACCTATTGCTTTCGGCTCCGAGTGATAAATGGGACCACATAAGGGTTAGTATACACCAAACCATGTCTGGCGGCCGCCATAGGTCATTTTGTTTCGTCAACTCGACACTCACTACCTATTGCTTTCGGCTCCGAGTGATAAATGGGACCACATAAGGGTTAGTATACACCAAACCATGTCTGGCGGCCGCCATAGGTCATTTTGTTTCGCCAACTCGACACTCACTACCTATTGCTTTCGGCTCCGAGTGATAAATGGGACCACATAAGGGTTAGTATACACCAAACCATGTCTGGCGGCCGCCATAGGTCATTTTGTTTCGCCAACTCGACACTCACTACCTATTGCTTTCGGCTCCGAGTGATAAATGGGACCACATAAGGGTTAGTATACACCAAACCATGTCTGGTGACCGCCATAGGTCATTTTGTTTCGCCAACTCGACACTCACTACCTATTGCTTTCGGCTCCGAGTGATAAATGGGACCACATAAGGGTTAGTATACACCAAACCATGTCTGGCGGCCGCCATAGGTCATTTTGTTTCGCCAACTCGACACTCACTACCTATTGCTTTCGGCTCCGAGTGATAAATTGGACCACCTAAGGGTTAGTATACACCAAACCATGTCTGGCGGCCGCCATAGGTCATTTTGTTTCGCCAACTCGACGCTCACTACCTATTGCTTTCGGCTCCGAGTGATAAATGGGACCACATAAGGGTTAGTATACACCAAACCATGTCTGGCGGCCGCCATAGGTCATTTTGTTTCGCCAACTCGACACTCACTACCTATTGCTTTCGGCTCCGAGTGATAAATGGGACCACATAAGGGTTAGTATACACCAAACCATGTCTGGCGGCCGCCATAGGTCATTTTGTTTCGCCAACTCGACACTCACTACCTATTGCTTTCGGCTCCGAGTGATAAATGGGACCACATAAGGGTTTGTATACACCAAACCATGTCTGGCGGCCGCCATAGGTCATTTTGTTTCGCCAACTCGACACTCACTACCTATTGCTTTCGGCTCCGAGTGATAAATGGGACCACATAAGGGTTAGTATACACCAAACCATGTCTGGTGACCGCCATAGGTCATTTTGTTTCGCCAACTCGACGCTCACTACCTATTGCTTTCGGCTCCGAGTGATAAATGGGACCACATAAGGGTTAGTATACACCAAACCATGTCTGGTGACCGCCATAGGTCATTTTGTTTCGCCAACTCGACGCTCACTACCTATTGCTTTCGGCTCCGAGTGATAAATGGGACCACATAAGGGTTAGTATACACCAAACCATGTCTGGCGGCCGCCATAGGTCATTTTGTTTCGCCAACTCGACACTCACTACCTATTGCTTTCGGCTCCGAGTGATAAATGGGACCACATAAGGGTTACTATACACCAAACCATGTCTGGTGACCGCCATAGGTCATTTTGTTTCGCCAACTCGACGCTCACTACCTATTGCTTTCGGCTTCGAGTGATAAATGGGACCACATAAGGGTTAGTATACACCAAACCATGTCTGGTGACCGCCATAGGTCATTTTGTTTCGCCAACTCGACACTCACTACCTATTGCTTTCGGCTCCGAGTGATAAATGGGACCACATAAGGGTTAGTATACACCAAACCATGTCTGGTGACCGCCATAGGTCATTTTGTTTCGCCAACTCGACGCTCACTACCTATTGCTTTCGGCTCCGAGTGATAAATGGGACCACATAAGGGTTAGTATACACCAAACCATGTCTGGTGACCGCCATAGGTCATTTTGTTTCGCTAACTCGACACTCACTACCTATTGCTTTCGGCTCCGAGTGATAAATGGGACCACATAAGGGTTAGTATACACCAAACCATGTCTGGTGACCGCCATAGGTCATTTTGTTTCGCCAACTCGACACTCACTACCTATTGCTTGCGGCTCCGAGTGATAAATGGGACTACATAAGGGTTAGTATACACCAAACCATGTCTGGTGACCGCCATAGGTCATTTTGTTTCGCCAACTCGACACTCACTACCTATTGCTTGCGGCTCCGAGTGATAAATGGGACCACAGAAGGGTTACTATACACCAAACCATGTCTGGCGACCGCCATTGGTCATTTTGTTTCGCCAACTCGACACTCACTACCTATTGCTTGCGGCTCCGAGTGATAAATGGGACCACAGAAGGGTTACTATACACCAAACCATGTCTGGGGACCGCCATTGGTCATTTTGTTTCGCCAACTCGACACTCACACTACCTATTGCTTGCGGCTCCGAGTGATAAATGGGACCACAGAAGGGTTACTATACACCAAACCATGTCTGGCGACCGCCATTGGTCATTTTGTTTCGCCAACTCGACACTCACTACCTATTGCTTGCGGCTCCGAGTGATAAATGGGACCACAGAAGGGTTACTATACACCAAACCATGTCTGGCGACCGCCATTGGTCATTTTGTTTCGCCAACTCGACACTCACTACCTATTGCTTGCGGCTCCGAGTAATAAATGGGACCACAGAAGGATTACTATACACCAAACCATGTCTGGCGACCGCCATAGGTCATTTTATTTCGCCAACTCGACTCTCACTACCTATTGCTTGCGGCTCCGAGTGATAAATGGGACCACCACAAAAGCTCAGTTGGAAGAGTCACGGATTTGTAAACGGAGGTATCGTTCTGAACGAACTCTGGTAACGAGTTCTGAACTCAATTCAACCATAGATACTAATATGCGAGTGAGGGGTTCTAGTATAATTTATCGTGGCTTCAAATGGCCTCTCGTTGGTATGGTGTGGAAGTTTCGAGAATGGGGTGCCAGTTTAGTTGTTGACCTCGTCTGATCGGGCATCAAAGTAACACTGTGTCGTCGTCGGAGTTCTCCTTTGGGATTGTACCAGGACTTTTCCAACGGCGGGGTGTTGTGTTGCTCCAGTGTGACGTAAAGTCAACTACCTACTGCACGATAAACTAGGAAGCAGAATCCGTGTTAAAGATACTATTTGTGGATAGCGCATTACTTAAGTTAACCTTGTACCCTAATCTAACTCTCTCTCATGACTCAAATGGGAACTCGTTAGATTTGTACTTGGTTCTATCGAGTAAAGCGTTCTTGATATTATAGAGATTGTACTGAGGAACTTAATTGCGTATACTTACAATCTTTCATCGATTTAGTTTGTCGTACTAGAGCTAATTTTTCGGGTACTTATGTCTTGAATTGAATTTGAACCTCTCTCGACATCCATGTCGACCCTAGACTTGAACCAGGAGATTGTTAAATCGCATATCAGGACAATTATTAGGCAGCTTCCATTACGACGGCAATGACTGATTTAATTTATTATATGTTTTTTGAGAATTATATACAATAGCAGCCATTACGTAGCCATCACGACGTTACCCATGGCAATTCAAAAAAGGTCGAAAACATTGGTTCAAGGGAGGAAAAAACTAATAAATATGTCTATATTAAAAACGAATTCCTAATCTATTGGACAACTGTCATCAAGACTTTGCCGGTAGGGGCAACGCCCATTGTCAAATGAGGGCAAATTCGAATTGCGAAGAGATCCAAGCAGCATGACGTCACAATCTCTTACGAAAATATAAATACATAATTTAAAAATTATTTATAAAATGAAAATCAAATGCATAAAAAACTTTGGTGTAAAATTTTCCGCAGATTTCAAATCCGTTGAAATTTTCAATCCATCTTGAACGATCCCGACTGTATAACAAAGAACTAAACAATGACAATCAATTTTTTATATTTTTTCTGATTTCCTTCGCTGAAATCGTATGAACCCAGGAAATGGAATCTGCTGATTTCTCGAAAGCAAAGTTTGGCGTGACGGCACAGTCTCTTGAGAAATTATAAAATATATTCAATTTAAAAATTATTTATTTAAAGGAAATCATATTTTTAAGTATCGATCTAATGTAAAATATTTCGCAGATTTCAAAACCGTTGCAGTTTTTGCTTGATCTTTAACGATCTAAGAGATAGAAAAAAGAACTACATAACTGCAGTTAAAACTTTATTTGTTATTTTTAGTCTGCTGACAAATCGTTCTTCCGCAAAATGAAACGGAAGCGGAAAAATAAATTTAGAATCTGTGATTTTTTATGGTGTTGCCATTCTAAGGAAAAGAATAATAATTAAATTCATTTAAAAATATTCTAGATTGAATTTTCAAATTCTGCAAATTCCAAAATTAGCAAGAAATTTAGACTATCTGTGTGCCAAATCCCATTACTGTTTGTGCCATAGATTCGTCAAGACTTTGATCACAGAAAGAAGGACTTACAGATAAACACACTTCTTTTTAAAACATTATAGATTCTTACATTTCCACTGCAGCGGAATGTTTGTATTTTCCAGTTTTTCATAGGCAAAACTACGAAAGTTGCTAGATAACCCTCCAAGTGGTTCATATTTGCGTCGAAAACCACCTTGATCGGCAAGCCTCTGATACAAAAAGCCGTTTCAAACTGTCAGCCATTCTATACAAGGGTCCAGCGCCCTAACAAAATGGCTAACAGGTCATAAAGCCTCTTAAACCAATGTCCAGTGCGCTAACCATCTGGCTATCAGACCATAAAACCTCTTAAACCGAGGTCCCAGTGCTTTAAACACCTGTCTTTATGACCATAAAGCCTCTTGAACCGAGGTTCAGAACGCTAGTCACATAGCTATTAGGCCATAAAGCCTTTTGAACAGAAGTTCGTGCTTTAACCAAATGGCTACTACGCCATAAGGCCTCTTAAAGCTAAGTCCAGTGTGCTAACCAAATGGCTTTATACCATAAAGCGTCTTAAACCAAGGTCCAGTGCGCTAATCCCATGGCTATCAGGCTATAAAACCTCTTGAACCGAGGTTCCAGTGCTCTAATTAAATGACTATCAGGCCATAAAACCTCTTGAACTGAGGTTTCAGTGCTTTAACCACATGGCTATCAGGCCATAAGGCCTCTTAAACCAAAGTCCAGTGTGCTAACCTAATGGCTTTATACAAAGCGTCTTAAACCAAGGTCCAGTGCTGTAATCCCATGGCTATTAGACTATTAAACCTCTTGAACCGAGGTTCCAGTGCGCTAATCAAATGACCATCAGGCCATAAAACTTCTTGATCCGAGGTTTCAGTGCTTTAACCACATGGCTATCAGGTCATATAGTATCTTGAACCGAGGTCCAGTACGCTAACAACATGGCTATCAGGCCGGCTAACTGCAGGTGTAGTTTCAAATTACCATCTGGCAGTCACCTCTTACACGAAATGTCACCTTTTAAATGACCCATCTGTTACTTCAGATACCACAAAGATGGAAGAGTAATTACCATACATTTGATATGTTATGCGTGATGCATCACACATAGCTACTCCTGTCAACAAAGTTCAATTTTGTTTTGACAGATAAGGTGTGGCCTCGCCGAAGTCAACTATTCACTGTCAAATGTGTATTTCAAACGTGTCAAATGCATGTGAATTTTCTATTTGAAGTGAACGTAGAGATGTTAGATATATTAAATTAAGATTCATTTTGTGACTCTTGCGAATAATGCATACTAAATCAGAAAATATCAGTTATAGTGTGGCAAAAGATGTTGACTAGAACCTTAAATCTATGATTTCATCAGAAATGAACCGATTCGTTATGTTGTTGAATACATGTAGTAATTTTATTTTTGTGGGCTAATTTTTTGTCCTTGGTTTCAAAAGTAAAAAACCATCCATCATTTTTATATGTAGTTAGATAAGTAATAGATATATATTCAAAAAAGTCCTTGTTATTTAAATATTAACCATCTATCACCTGTCAGATATTTTTTGTAATAAGAAAGTTGTTATACAAAACAGGTTTGCATGTGTTGCACTTCTTCACCACTTTATTTTTGATTTTACCGTCATTGCAATTAAATTAGTAAAGTAAGCTACATTGCAGATTCTGCTAATATTAATCCAACAAAATTTGAATTCAATTTCAGTATAAACGTAGGACATATTTTGATTCAGTGCACCTCTAAGAAGGTGACAGCAATATCAGTCTTTCTCTGAGTGCTTTCAATCTTGTGTATCAATTAAAGTTATATTTATGCGTTTTTTTTCACTATTTTTAAATTTGTGATCAGATCAATCAAGCCTCACGAGTCCGGTTATAAAAACTGTCCTCAAAACCATAAATCCTTATCCATACTGTTTCCTAAGACCACATGTGCTGACCTTTGGTTTTACCAATTGAAACTCAACGGAAGGCAGAATCTATATATATATTTCTCTTACGTGGCACGCAAAAAAGACGTTATTTGTTACCACGTTTTGGCAACATTGTGCGATTGTTTGTTTACTAGGAGCCTCGCGAGTCATTTGAATCTATAGCGTTATCGGATGAAATTTTATTGAAAAAAAAATGAATTTTAGACGAGCTGTTGCGGTTTGTAATAGAAATCTAAGAAAGCGGAGGATCTTTTCAGGGCTATTTAAAAAACGGTCCTTTTCAAGGCTAACAATTATAGTACAACAAGACGCGTGCACTACAACTTTCGACAACAAACTCAGTCAAAAAGTGTATGGGTGGCTCGAGTACTGGGGAAATGTACACACAAACAACATGCTGGGTATTCAATTTCAAAGCAGCGCTCACATTGCGAGTAAAAATTTGCTCAAAGTTTTCATCTAAATTCTGATTCCAGAGGTACTGTATATATCTTTTATGTAATACCACAAATTTAGATTTGAAAAATATTTTTTTGGAATATATTTTGTAATCAATCCCTTCTGCTAGGACACGTGTCTTCATTGATGCGAGCGAAGCGAGCATAGGTTCGCGCAGCGAACCAATGAGAACCGCGAAGCAATCCTCCGGGGGTTGGCGAGCGTTAGCGAGCAGGGGGCGGCCCCCCTAGTTATATTTTAATCACAGATTCTCATAGTGTAGGTTTACATGTTCATCACAAATATAAATCAGTGGTTGCATTAAAAAATACTACTTCATGGGGCAAAGGTGCACATATCGCGGTCCGACATCAATACCTCCGTCAATTTAGAAACAATCTGTAGAAAGACTGTATCTATTTTATCTGTATAAAGACTATGTGTTTTTTCTGTAGAAAGACTATTTGTTTTTTATGTAGAAAGACTATGTGTTTTTTCTGTAGAAAGACCATGTGCTTTTTCTGTAGTAAGACCATGTGTTTTTTCTGTAGAAAGACCATGTGCTTTTTCTGTAGAAAGATGATGTGTTTTTTCTGTAGAAAGACTATGTGTTTTTTCTGTAGAAAGACTATAGGCTTTTTCTGTAGAAAGACTATGTGTTTTTTTCTGTAGAAAGACTATCTGTTTTTTCTGTAGAAAGACTATGTGTTTTTTCTGTAGAAAGACTGTGTTTTTTCTGTAGAAAGACTATGTGTTTTTTCTGTAGAAAGACTGTGTTTTTTCTGTAGAAAGACTATAGGCTTTTTCTGTAGAAAGACTATATGTTTTTTCTGTAGAAAGACCATGTGCTTTTTCTGTAGAAAGACCATGTGTTTTTTCTGTAGAAAGACTATAGGCTTTTTTTGTAGAAAAACTATGTGTTTTTTTCTGTAGAAAGACTATGTGTTTTTTTTCTGTAGAAAGAAAAGAGCAAAAATTGATATAAAGACACCCCTTTATGCAACTTTTTAAAATTTGAAATTGTTTAGGACGTCATTTCTTATTGAATGATACCTTTGAATTTCCTCTAGTATGAATAGTACTTGAAATAAATTAGGTGGTTCGGTTATTTTTCCGCGACTATACATATCAATTAAGTTAGTCCTGAAAAATGTCAAAAATAATAGCATCTACCATCTTCACAGTTTATCTATGACAGATAACAGCTAATACAAGTCACACATACCTCAATCAGATTCACGCATCCATTTTACTTACTTTTCAAAATAAAATCTGCCGAATTCAAGGCTGTTATTTTATAATAAATATATAGATAAAAGAGCTAATACAAGTAATTCAAACCAAGCAGTTGCCATGCATGCATTTTACCTTTAACTTTCTTATATGAACACTGTCAAATTCAAAGCTTTATTTGCTAATAAATATATTTATACCATTACTAAAGATTATCTATGACAGCTGACAGTTTTAATACAACATAAAGCAATCAATTGCTATACCTACATTTGATTTCTTACTTTTCAAAATAAAATCCATCGAAATCAAAGTTGTTATTTTATGATAAATCTGTACATAACAGCTAATGAAAGTAATACAAATCAATGAACTCCCAGCCTGTAATTTACCCTTTTAACCCTCTTTTTAACTTTTAGTATAAAATCAAAGCATATATATATATATATATATATATATATATATATATATATATATATATATATATATATATATATAATTTTCAAAGGTTATCGTACACGAAGCAGCTAATACAAGGAACGCAAAAAATAACACTGTACTATCCCTACCTTTTATTTCCTACTTTCTGATATAAAATGTTCTGCTACCTCTGCGTAATCTCTTTTTTAACATAAGATCTGTCAAATTCAAAGCTGCTATTTTGTATCAAAAATAATAACCTAGAAAAGGGTCTCAACATGGTCATCTTCTTGTTATCTATCTCAAAGCAGTAAGAAACCCCCTTTGCAAACAGAATAAATGAAATATGAGAAGAGTTTCGACAACTTCATACACCGGTGTCGAATCCTCGTGTACAGGTGTGTATGGAAGCCAAATCACAAGTTAAACATTATGCTGAATAATTATGCGATGCAATAAATTCATGCCTGCGTGGTCAATGGCTTCGTAACTGGCGTAGCACATAGTATCCGCAAATTTATTGCGCTATGGAGAAATGAACGGCGTGACTCGAGTAGCATGATTTCCCCAATTTTATGATCGGATAGTTTCAGCTTGTGGTGGTGTACAAACGACCTTGCTTTCGTACGTTCACTTTATGTGTGAGTATGATAGAAAAATATTCACACACGAACACCTGCGGCACGCAGCTAAGATCTGATTATTAACTGGATAAATCTCTTTCCGAATTCCCTTCCAATATAATTCCTCAAACACCTCTTTGTATATAGGGAGGATTTGGGGGCAGATTTCTTTTTTCGAAGGAAAAAATATCGATGTTGTGTTTTTAAAATATTTCTGTTCTTAAAAAAAGCAAAATTGGTAAAATCTTGATGGTTGATCACTTATAGAGTTGAGGAATACCAACTACCAACCAAAGACAGCAGAACTTCGCGCAGTGTCATGATTGGTGAGACTTAGGCCCGGTGCACACATCCGGTTTTCCAACGTGCGGCGCCGCTGGGGTAACGTAAGTGTGGTCTGCGATACATTAGATCCAATGCAGTAGTGCACACATGCCTCAGCCGCCGCAGCGACGACGCACGTCTAACTTGCGTGCAATTTGTACCGCAGTTCCCCACGGCGCCGCAGCTCGCCGCACATGCGTCTCCATTCTGAAGTACCTTGTTTTCATAAATGAATGGAATATAAATAATAATTAATAAATGGTTGCATTAAATAACGTCTATTTTGTTTCAAAATATACTTTTTTTTACGCATGTTTTCTTCGATAGAATATTTATTGCAAATGGCGCGAAATGAGAACTTGCGTCATTTCACGGTTATGTGTGCATAGTTGGGCTTCGGTGCCGCAGCGGCGCCGCAAGTTGAAAAACCGGATGTGTGCACCGGGCCTAAGCAAGTGCGGTTCTTCATAAAAATGACCGATGTTTGTAAATACCTGAAATTTAAATAGCCCAGCCGTGTTAGCTGTTTGATTTTTTCAGTTCATTTAGCGGTGCCTTGAACAGCCCCAACGGGCTTTCTGGTAAGATATCACCAACTCTCTCTCTACTGCTTAAAATCTCACTCCCCTTAGTCTCACTTCTTACGTCTTAAACCGTTCCTATTGGTTACTTATAGTTTCAGTTCGAATTTGTATATAACGCTTCCTTTTTAGCATGCTAGTAATGTGCTTTGTGTTCTCTGTTGATGTAACGTGTATGTGCTGTGATGGCCGTAAAATAAAATTCTTCCGATTATGTCAGCCCAAACCAGAGTTTTCAAAAGAAGTCAACTCAGTTCATTTAGCAGCTATCTCACTATCAATCACCTCCGAGAAGTTCCCACCATCTAAACAAAGTTAGTAGTGCCCCGTAGCTAAAACACACAGCCGAGGGTTAGCCTGAAGCTGTCACACTCAGTCTTGGTGCGCTCCAACCACTTTTCCGCAGTGTGTCCGCAAAAAACCACTTTTACCTGTCCCATGGACGGTAAGAGGGACACCTGCGGTGTCTAATACTCTATCAATCACCTCTTCGAAAAGAGTCATACTTTATCAAAAAGCTAACATGATACTTTTGAATCATTCCAAAATTCATCTATACCACCGTGATAATAGCAGCCTGCTTTCTCTTAAAATGCATTGCGAATTTCGATTTTCTTTCCCACTGCCATCTATTTGGTCTTGACATTTTGTTTTACCTAGTTTCCGAGTCCGTCATTAATTCATTCGATAAAAATCTCAGAGTTTTTCAGAAGGTATGATGAAGTATATTATACGTTGCTTATCTGTACATTGATTGATTTTATGTTAAGGACAGTTTATCAAAGACCTCATTCAACACTTTGGAGTTTTTTCTGAGAATGTATTTTTTGTATGCGACACACACACACACACACACATCTCTTATCGCAGATCAAGGATTGAACTGATCGAATCCGACAGATTTCCTCATGTGTCACTGGTTCATTGGGAAAATGAAATGCACCATGCATATGAAATCCCAAGTAGTGGCTCGGTTTACTGCGCAATGCGACATAATTATTCAGGTATATGTCATCGTGATATCACTATATACGTGAGACGATCGCAAATTGTTGTTTTTCATGAGTGAATAGGTACAATGTATTATTTTTTATAGAAAAAAAAATGTAATTCTAAATTAAGGTGACTTTTCATTTCTCTGTTGAAATACATTCGAATTTATGCTGTTATTTGATAATTTATGCTTTCTCTAAAGGGCATGAGAGATTAATACTTAAGCAGCTACAATGTAATCTCATGACAATCTACAGACACACGCAAGCTACAGAAATACGTAATATATTCAAATGGGAAATGTTTAACGTTTAAGAGCACGTATATGATAGCTAGATGCTCAGGCTTAAAATCATCTCTTATTGTATTTAAATTATTAGATTATTTGTGGAAACGAAGTATAAATTCTCTATTTCCGCCCCAGCGCAATTTAAGTAAGTCCGACGAAGCGACACCTAACCAATCGACCTTCTACGGAAATAGACGAAGTATGTCCGAGGTTAAACGATCATTCCGTTTGAAAATCTGTCACGAGGTGGTGAGCAAAATCATTCGTTCCAAAGTGTGTCAAACTATTGATTGGCTAAAGTAACTAACCAGCTTGAATAAACCATTAGTCTGAGCTTCCATCGTCAATTCGTAAGCCCACGATCTTACCTTTCTTCTGAGATTTCACGACAGCGACTCCACTCACGTGATCTGTATATGTGTAAGCATCTTTATGTTAGGTACAGCTGCAGTCTACATTTATAGCGGTGGCAACGGCCTTGGCGATTTTTCTTGGTACACTTCTAATAGCGAGGTATGGTAGATTAAAGTAGACCCATTCTGTATTTACGGTTATTGCGGTTTATATGGCAACCTCGGCAAACGGTGAGTTTAAAATTTCATTTTGATTATTCTAGAAAGTTGTTTCAAAATCCGTTAAAATTGTTTGATTTCCTTGGTTCGTTTTAACTTTTTTATTTTATTCAATTAGTATTTTAATTTTAAAATATCCTATCACTAATTATTAAAATATATATTGATTGCATTGGTACTCTGAAATTTTTTTCTTTAATTTCATTGGTTCATTTAATGGTTTTTCACCAGTTGCGGAATTTTCTTTTATTATATTTTTTTTACGGTACAGTTCTGACGTATCAAGTTGTATTATTTCTTGCATTCTGTTAAAACTAATTACTTTGTTTTGAAAAAAAATTTCAGTTTAAGATTGTTACTTCTTGTTTACGTTTTAAATAATATATAATTTTCAAAACGTTCCCAAATGTGTTTTGGAGCTTTCACACTGTCCGTTGTAAAAAGAAAAATATTTTAAAAATAATTTTTTCCTTGGCGAATTTAGAAGTGCGCCAAAAAAAAAACTGCCAAGGCCGTTGCCACCGCTATAAACGTATACTGCATTTGTACCTTATGTTATTTCTTCTGGTCTCTCAGTTTGATCTCTCACGGCATTGTGGAAAAAAGCATGAATCTGAAATTATTGATTGGCTGAAATTATTATCCACCGTGATCACTACCCGTCTGTGCTTCGAATGTCAAGAGGCTAAGTCGATTTGTAAGCCCACTTTATTTACCTTTCGGAGATCGTACTATAGCGACTTCACCCATATGCTCTGTCTATTTCATTGGAATGCCGATGGTCGATACAAGCTTGCATAGGTCTTCTAATGAAATAAATGCAGTATGTTCACACAACTTCAAGCAATTTCTTCTGGTCGCTTGGTTTGAAAATCAATCGTGTGGTTATGGAAATCCTAAAGTGTAAAAAATTACTGATTGGTTAATGTTATCCATTCAGAGAGTGATTAAAAACATGAATATGCTCTTCAATCGTCAATTAGCTCAAGCCTTCGATAGCCTTGAATCATAAGCCCGCTGGACTTACCCTTCTGAGATCTGAAAACACCAACTCCACTCACATGCCAGCCTATTTCATTAGTAGATCGATGAACAAACCGGTTTTTTGTGCGTATAATTTTATTGATAACTAGTTGGTACAGAACTCCAATGCACACTTTTTATTGTGAATTAAATTCGGTTGTAGATTTTCGTATAAACAATAAAATAAATAAGTTTCTAGCAATTTAAAAAATTTCTTGCAAAACGTCAAACTATGTATAACACATCTAGCCTAAGCCACAACAGTTTACAGGGAAACTAGCAAATTGTTCAATTTTCAAATATCTCTCTCTCTAAGCTTACATATTTTTTTTCTTTTAATCATATCTTTCAAAAACGCAATAAATAATTTTGGAATGATAGCTTATTTATAGATAATTATTTAGAGTTTTAGCACAATGTAACAATATGCAAAGGTACAAAAAATGTATTGAACTTTATGTAAAGACTTCAAACTTGATTATATCGCAGAATTAAAATGTTGTGAGTAAACTTTCATATTTTTCGGAGTAATATAACTTAAAAGATAGCCTTTATCATAATATTTTGTTTTTTTATTGATTCTCAAGCTGCTATTTTGTCGCTTACCAATTTGAACTACAGCGAAAATGTCCACTTTTACTCTTGTAGAATGAAGCTTTTCGATCTAAAGAAAACCAGAGGAAGCATTGCTCTTCTATTTATTCTTAGCCATTTTGATACTTAAGGAAACGAGCAACCAGATAAACTTGATAAAGCTGGATGTCTTATGGTCCAACCTGATTCTCCTCTACCTCTGCAAAATATAAAAATAATTATTTACAATAAAATGAAAGCCAGTAGAATATCCTTATATGTTTATATAGCTGTGGAAAAGAAGTTGAAAATCCTGCTCAACAATAGTAATAAAATCTCTAGTTCTCAACATCTGTCTGTTGGAGTTGCTTGCTTTCATATGACAACTGGACAAGATTACCTACAAAAACATTTACAGCGGATAGGCGTCAAGGATTCAGCTTGCTGTCCTCTGTGTCACCAGGGTGATATGGATGGTGACTGTTACGATCTTCGGACGGGTGTCATGGACACATATAAGAACGGTCGTTCTTGTGGCTCCTGTTATATTCCTCTCTCAGTAAGCATTACCCCTTCCCCTTACGGAGTGTTCGGTGGTTGGCCCCGACCCCGGGGGATGAAAAGAAGGGGGTGAAAACCAGAGGGTCGTTCGCCAGGAGACGGTGGAACCAGCGGTCTTGGAGTGGACGTGTTTTTTTGTAAGCACCGGACGGTGCAGTGTACATATCGTAAACTTCATTTAATGTTATACAAATAAAACGTGTATGTCCAAATTTGGTGAGCAGTGTCCCTCCGTTCTTAGCCACAACTACACATATTGTCTTGCAAAGTAGACATCGCTCGGGCCGCTCTGACATAATTGGTGTCAGGAGTGGGGTTGTGTAGTTGTGTGATGGTATAGAACAAACGGCAAGAGGTGACGCGGCGCCATTTTGGAGGTTTAGGAAGAGCAACTGGATTGTTGCTGGATTCCATAGTCTTGCGCCATTTCGTGAAGAGCAACTGGATTGTTGCTGGACTGTATATACTTGCACCATTTCGTGAAGAGCAACTGGATTGTTGCTGGACTGTATATACTTGCACCATTTTCGGAAGAGCAACTGGACTGTTGCTGGATTCGGGATAGGGAGCTATCCTGGGAACTACACTAGCAGCTGTAGAGAATTCCTGAATTGAATTCTATCCTCAACGCGAACCTTCGACACTGGACCATTGCAGTCATCACCTGGGAAGAGGGATCCTTTTCGCAACCCGGAAAATTGTTGGGTGCTTACCAGGAGCGTTGGAGGAAGCGATCGACGTGACCGGATACCGTGTGATGGAATAGCAGCGATCCTGGACCGAGGGACGTCCACGTCGGAAGAGTGATCCTGGAGATGCGCTTGTTGTCGACTAGGGCGATGGAAGGAAAATGCTGGTTCGAGCGTTTTGCGATGGAAAAGCGGTGAGGCTGATCTGAGATGGTTAACGTCTGATGTCTAACGTTAGTGTACAACCGGAAAGATGTCTGAGGAATGTGCTATTCGCAAGCGAGGAGGGATGGAAGTGCGCCTTCTGCAGTCAACTCATACCTTGAAGGGTACTGGGGTAAGTCCCTTCTGAATTGATCCAGTGAGCCATTAAATACACAGGGGGGATTAACACATATATGTATGAGAAGCAAGGTGGGGATGATTGTTATATTTGTGCTATGATGTGTTTTTATTTTGATGGGGCTATGGATTGTAGGATTTAATGTGTAATGAACATCAGCTAAGGAATAGTTTTTAGGAATTACTGTGGGCAAATAAAAGTGTAAGATTATGCAGATGTATTTAATATAATTAGTTACTTATTGAAAGTGTTTGCATATTTAATAGAGTAACTAGGGGAATTATATGGAACATCAAAGTGCATGTTAGAAAAATCTTTGTGTATTTACTTGAGTAATTATTGAAGCTGGGTGTTATTATTAAAATTGATTGTGTTTACACGGGGATCACCATGGCATATTTTGAGGGAGCGAGGATAGAGGAGATGAGATATGTGGCAATTGAAATAGGGGAAGACGTTCCTTCAAATGCGAATAGATGTCAATTGAAAAGAATAATAGAGGATTCTAAATCATACGATGCAGAATTTGTAGAAGTGTTCGTGACATCTATTGTTAATGATAGGATTTTAAGAGAGAAAAGAGAAGCTGAAAAGGAGGCGCTAAGGGGTTGGAGAGAAGCCCAATTGGAATGGAGAGAGGCGGTAAGGGATCAGATAAATGCTGAAGGAGAGTTGGAATGTAGCCGGATAATGGCTCAAATAGAACCGAGAAAGGAATTTGGAGAAGTAGAGGGGCATGTAAAAGTAGCAAGGGCAGAGGCTAGAAGGTATTTGATATTGGCCGAAAAAAGGTATAAAGCTGCTCAGGAAAAGGCTGAAGAGAGATTGTCCGTTTATGAAATGAAATGGAGGGTGTTAGAAATGCTGGAGAAAGGTGTAGAAAGAACGGAAGGAGGAACCAGTGAAGATAAGGAAAGGAGCGATCTCTCTCAGGAGGGGAGGAAAGGGCAGGAAAATAGAACTGACCCTACCCCAACGGATGTGAAGGGGGAATCAGAAACTTCGCAGGACATGGAACGGGAAAAAGAACTCGTGGGCGAAGAGACGGAGAGAAACGCTCTCGCGGCCCAGGGGGAGGTGGCTGAAGGTCACAAAAAGACACAAGGCGAGGTAGATGACGCAACGGACTCATTGGGAAGGGAGCAAACGGACATTCCTGGTGAAGTTATTACTTCCAAGGAGGGGGAGTCACAGATGTAGTCGCGTGAATGGGAAAAGGCGAAGGTCTCGGAAAGGGGGTGGAAACCAGCACTTCTCCGTAACTCCACAGTTGTGTGAGGGAAAACACGAGAGTGAAATTTTGCCCAAGGCGTTCGGTGACAATATGGGAGTTAAGCAGCATGGGCTAGAGAAAGATAGTTTGGGTCTCGGTGAGAACGGGAAATCGGAGGTAAAGGAGTGCTTGTCTGAAACGCCAAAGTCGCACAGGGAAAAACATAAGGGTGAGATTTTATCCAAGTCGTTCTTGGACACTGGATTTAAGCGACGCGGAGCAAAGACGGATAGTCGAGAGATCGGTTTGCGGAGGAAGATTCGTCAACGAATAGTTCTCTTGAAGCGCAGTCCAGAAAGGTTAGGAGGGGCTTCGGAGATTTTGACGGATAATCAGGCGGTGATAGAGAAGACAAGAGGAAGGGTAAATTTACACGGGAGTTCAGTGCGAGCAGGGGTGGCACGAAAGACCATGAGATACCCTCAATCTAAAATGTGGGGGGGTTACTTTTTATTGGGGGAAGAGTAACAAGTTAAATCAATTGATCGGTACCCAAGAAAGGGGGTGGATTAGGCGATTATCATTCCTGTGGTGGCATTATCGCAAAAAGTCCATTTATCAGTTTTCGATTTGGATTTTAAGGAAATTGATAGGTTTGTAAAAGGTGGTCCTTAAGGGCCTGGAGAACTACGAAATAAATGAATGTTGGAAATAGGAATTATGTTGTATATAATTAGTTTTCAATGTGTTTAAGTTCCTGTATTTATGTATTTCTTCATTTTAAGTATAAAGTACATATAAGTGAGATTTCTGTAAATGAGGATCTCGTAGGAGACTGGCAATATTTATGATTTGTGAAATGAATATTGGAGTGCTTACCGCTCATGAAATTATGTTGCCAGGAAGTGTTAATATTTTTAAGTGTGTAACACTGAGGAAATTGTACTGTCGGGAAGTTGGTTAATTTCAGTAATTTTTCTTTTTTAAATATTGTTGTGATGTGCAGTATTTTTACTCTTACTTGTAGTTATTTTTGTGTACTGCATTCATATTGGTTTTGAAGCAATAAGTAATTTGGTAAGAGTGGTTATGTTGATTGTAGATTTTTTGTATATATTCCTTTCCCCTAGTTTTAATTTGTGTAGAGATTAGTGTCGATAATTAGATCATAACCTAGTTTGTAAACTCATGCATGAGAGTATTGTTGAGGCATGTTTGCCAACTAGGGACACAAACAATCTTACACAGACTCCAATTTGGCTCGTTGGTGACAACGATTTGAAGGGCACCGGTGTACCTGCTACCTTTGTGGAGAGGTGTGAGGTTATCCTGCCAACACAAGGAGGAACTGCTGTTGGGGGGAATGGGACTTCCTCTAGTGAGGTTGGCGGGGGTGTCAGTAAAGGTCACCCGGGTCAGGAGAACAGGGGAGAGTGGAAATAAAGAATTCGGCCCACGGAGACAACGGACGATGAGGGACTCTGCTGCTGTTGTCTGCTATGTTTTGTAAATATGTTTTATATGTCTTGCGTCTTATGAAATAGGCCTTAGGGCCTATTTCACGCTTAAGGAGGGAGGAATGTTACGATCTTCGGACGGGTGTCATGGACACATATAAGAACGGTCGTTCTTGTGGCTCCTGTTATATTCCTCTCTCAGTAAGCATTACCCCTTCCCCTTACGGAGTGTTCGGTGGTTGGCCCCGACCCCGGGGGATGAAAAGAAGGGGGTGAAAACCAGAGGGTCGTTCGCCAGGAGACGGTGGAACCAGCGGTCTTGGAGTGGACGTGTTTTTTTGTAAGCACCGGACGGTGCAGTGTACATATCGTAAACTTCATTTAATGTTATACAAATAAAACGTGTATGTCCAAATTTGGTGAGCAGTGTCCCTCCGTTCTTAGCCACAACTACACATATTGTCTTGCAAAGTAGACATCGCTCGGGCCGCTCTGACAGTGACCACCTCAAGAACTGCCCCACTGTCTATGAGTTTATTACAGACAACTCAATGGAGGCTAATTTTTATTCTCTATTTTTTGCTTCTTCAGCATTTCATAATTGCACTGCTCGTCGACTGATGGTAGATATGCTGCAGACTGATGTAGGATTAAAAAAATATTTTTCGGAGTTATCATCCCGAGGACCGATGGAGCTGTAACTTGAGACTCAATAGAGTTATCATCCTGATACACAATAGAGGTATCACAGTGAGATTTAGTGAAGTTATGGCTTCCATAGTCAATCATGTCTTCTGCTGCCAGCCCACCTTTCACTCTTTGTTTTTTTCTAACGGATATACAATTTTAATAAATGGGTTTGTAAGCGCCTGAAGTAGACTTTGAAATTTAACAAATTCGATCAAAAATAAGACTGTAACGTTCGGCAGGTAACAAATGAATCCATTACAATGGATCCTACTCTGCAAAGCAATAGGCTCACCCCTCTTCGAAATCTCAAAATAAAGTGACATGGGAGGGACGAGACGCTGTTGGACACTGAAAGGACCAGGCTGGACGCTATGAGTGGCACCCGTTTAACAGTACTACCATTTTCTCTCAGGTGCCAAAGAAGGGTGAGGCTTTGTTGTCCCGATATCTGGCTAAATGGCTTCCCAATAGCAATCGCTGTGTGCAGGTGTTGTACAAACGCTGACATTTTAAGACGACCATCAAAAAAGGGGGGTAAAAATCTAAACATATGGCGGACATCAAGCATTTTCTTTATTTCGTCCCACCTGCCATTTCCATAGCCCACCTGCCCAGATCGACAATGAGCCCAAACGATGTTTCTTTTGACCCCAATGGTGCCTGCAACTTCTCGACTACACCACTACAGAATAACAATGGAAAAGGACGATGGCACACTGATCTTTCACGCTATTCCCCCCCCCCCAAGAAGTTTTTCTCTAAATTACCTTTTTTTTTTGTTCCTGAGGAGGTTTAACCTTAACCCACCTGGGTTCGCCACTATCCTTCCACTGTAATATAACATCACATAATGGTGTTTATTTCTGAAATTACCGAGTGACATACTTCTTAGGACTACTACAGTATGTTTTGATATTGACAAAAGAGTCATCGTTTAATGTCAGCACGTACTCGTTCAATGTGGAAACCTGAGGGTTGAAATAGCCACATCCATTGGTTTAAAGAATCCTTAAAGGGTTCAATTGATCAAGACGTCAAAAACTGGTTAGAAATCTTGGAAAAAAGTGCAGATTGTGAATGAGGGAACAATGCGTGCATGACCTTCAGAGGGATGAAAAGGATTGATAAATAGATATCCGACAGGTAGCAAGTCATCGCTTACAATTGA
This sequence comes from Metellina segmentata, assembly GCA_947359465.1. Taxonomy (NCBI): domain Eukaryota; kingdom Metazoa; phylum Arthropoda; class Arachnida; order Araneae; family Tetragnathidae; genus Metellina; species Metellina segmentata. The sequence continues at coordinate 58,167,416 of OX375881.1, forward strand.
AATACAAACCAAAGCATGTTGTGTTTTTTTTTACAAGAGTAATAGTAAAACTGTCTTTTAGATTTGTGCTTGTCTTTTTGTTTTCTTGTCGAGCAGAAAGTTCACGGTTTAAATATGCTTGCGACGTAATATCGTGTGTGACAAATACAGCTCTTCCATTTTTGACAAGAGATGAGTACACTGTCCTGTAGCATTTCTTTTTAAATTTTGCTGCTTGTCAATCGCAAATAGATCCGTTGTATATCTTTGTTAGATTTCTTTTTTGTGGTTAGATGGGTAGAAACTGCTGTGGAGGAAGTTAAAGGTTGTACATTTAAAACACATGCAAAGATAGGGCTCGCATCCCTATTTTGTATCTATGTTGTTTTCATTTATTTCCAACCTTGGATTGAAGTAAAAACTGCATATCCTCTCCCAAGGCAAATTTGCTAAGTCTTCACTCAATTGATTGAGTTTACCTAGAGTTAAAAATTAGTTATTTTTAAAATTAGTTTAAACGAAAAGTGTTTTGCGTATTTTGTGTTGTATCGTGTGAGTATATTTCCAATCCTCTGATGGGGTTCACGCTCATAATATCCTTTCTACAACTTGCAGTTTTCCCTGCATGACTTCTGGCCTATTTTGACCTTCTTGACCAATAGAATCTTTCATTTTGTTTAATCAGTAGATGTAGTTGTTTAGTCATCTTGTGGTTGTGTTGTAGAAACAATACAATACTCGTGAATGTCATGACGTTGAAAAGGTTAAAATTATAAACAATTTTGTACGGAAATATTGGTACAAGCCTTTTGACTAGAGTTTCAAATGAGTTCAAAATTCGATAATATACAATGTATGTTGAAGCAAATATGTCGGACGAATATTTTGAATAAACATTTTTTAATGCTACTTCTACCTTGTATATGGTGCCTATAAACCTTAGATGTTATCTATAAATATCTGTGTAGTATTCCAAGCCCAGTGTTTGGACTGATAAGAAATGGGATTGTGCAATAAATATTGCAAGTACAGTGAAACTTTGCTTAACCATCAATCTTTTAGCCGTCAGTCCATTATTAAAAGTGAATTAATCATTAAAAGTTATTAGAACGTACGCACATATATACATACTGTAATCGATATACAGTAAACAGATTGCCTCGAAAAATACATCTTGTATATAAATTGAATGTGTATGTACGTCTAGGGCGTGAGTTCATGTAACAATATGTACTTTTCGGTACTTAATATAAATTATACATTGTTTGTTTCTGTAAAATAAAATACATGGATGTACAGTGCATTTCCAGTTCATAAAACGTGCATTTTTTTTAACCATTCGTTCATACGCAGTGGTTGGGGTGGGTTGTTATTTCAGGTTTTCTGTTATCCTTCTATTCGATTAACCGTCAAGGTTCTAGTCCCGACCCTGACGGTTAATTGAAGTTTCACTGTAGAATGGATGATGAACGATTAATGGAAACAATTTAATATAATTAGTTATGCGTGTTCCCAATATAAAATTAGAACTGAGCAAATAAACTGTCGCTCGAGGCAAAACTAGATTTCTATAGTTTTAGGAAGTTAGGTAGTTGAATTTTAGTTGCTCTCTCTCTCTCTCTCTGGAGAAAAAGAAAGGAATATTAGCAACCGTTCGGTACCAATTCCGACGGGAAAGAACAGAGGACACCTCGTCATTTTGAACCACGGTCAGATGACGCTGTTAAACACCTTATCTGGCACCCCACACTCGTCACTGCATCACTATGCAAACGTGCGGACATTCAAGGTACACAATAAGTTTAATTGTACAAGTACTTCATGTACATACGGGTCGAATCAAGTTTCGAACTCGCAATCCTCCTATTGCTAACCCATGTCTTACTAACTGGTGTTGCGCGGCTCAAAAAGTTTACTGGCCATACAATTTACTTTACATGTTAGCAAATAAACTGCTTACCAAAAGCAAAGTGGTAAATTGTTTGCAGGTTTTAAACTTTTTGAATATCTATAAAGCTGCCCCACATAATGTTTAGTTATTATCTGTTCTTAAAACACGTCTATTTAATATATCGCACCCCGAAAAAAAATTGACACAAGTCAAAAAATAAAATGTTGTGTCATTGAAAAGTATGTATGAGGTGCCCCAGCATATTATATTATTATTCTATAGAATATAGTAGAAGTTACCACCATAAATACTTAACTAACATTTAAAAGAATCTTATACTATTTCAATATAAGTTTTATAGCATCCTTTAAGTTGATGTTTCTCAAATTCTGCCATTTTGAGTTGTGACACTTTTCTTGCCGGGTTGCGATGCATCAAACAATTTTTTTAACTTTACACGTTTGGATAACAAGGTCTGTAATACACGATCTTAAAGTAAACCATCACGCATTTCATCTCGTAATTATAATTCCTGTTTAAATACAGTTATGGATGTTTAGTTGCGTTGTATAGTTAAAAATTATTTCTAATTATTTGGCATTTATGTAATTTTGATACTGTGAAATCCCTTATCATTTCACATAAAGATCCCCACTAAGGTACATTTAAAAAGATATAACCTTTTCTTCAAGATCAATAACCGAATTATTGATTTTTTGAACAGCGGCTACCGAAGTAAACAACCGCATGCAGATTATTAGCCACAAGTTCACCAGCCGAAGTTCAAATCTTATCAATATAATGATTGATGGTTTCCAAGCCTTGACTAAAGCTTTGCAATTAATGATGAGTAAACGGGTCTTAATTTTTCTTCTACAAATTTGAAGTGATTTTTATCTCAGGAACGCAGACTAAGCTATTTATTATGAATCAGTACCATTTATTATGAATCAGTACCATACCATCAGTACCATTAACAAACTTCATGGTCGATGGAATAAATTCATTATATTTGAGCTTGACAAAGAGTACTTGCCGTACATCCCTCTTTGCATTTAATTTACATATATATATATTTAAAACATGCTTATCCTATCACCCGGCCCATGACGATTACTTCGCTTTATAGTTATACTTAACATCATCCTCCATCAAATCTTGTCAATCGAATCACTTGGAGTAGAATTGATTGACCGTTTTATACAGTTTATGATAGCCTTTTTATGTAATGATGGAAATTAACATGTTTTTTTCTTTACTCTGTACACTTTTATCATAGCTTACATGCTATTTTGCGTTCACATGATTAACTACATCGACCTTCTGATGAAATAGACGGAGGATGTGTGAGCAGTTTCATGTCATCTTTGCAGATCTCTCATGTGATTTTGAGGAAATGCATGGATTCTAGTGTCAGGCATATTATTGATTGGTTACTATGATTATGCAGAATGATTAAAAACACTAATCTGCGCTTCGGCAGCCAATCCGCCCAAGTCGATATGTTAGCCCACGTGATTTACCATGACCACTGAGATCGTATAACAGCAACTCCGTCCACATTTTCCATCTATTTCATTATAAGGTAGGTGGTTAACTAGTCAGCTTTATTTTTAATGCTTAATTTATTTCTGAAGCAAACCTAAGCTTAACATTATTATTAATCAAATATTTATTTTTAGTAGTTAATGTCATAGCTTATCAATGCCAGACCTAGACGGATATAAGAGGTAATTTGTTTTTGTCACAACCTTGTAGATGTTTATCTAATTCATCATTTTTTTTTAGAATTAGATAAAATGTTTGCATTTTGGTCTGAAATAAAAATAAATCCTCATTAGTTCAAATTATAACGTTCTACTAGTATACGACAGGCGACTGGGGATATAGATGGTATAACGTAACGTATGTTCAGCAACCTGATATTTGACCTCCGACGAAAATTTTGTTATAGGAACGTAAACATAAGAGGTGAAGTGCCAAACTGTGAGGTAGGTAGTTTTATTAACGACACACTGGAGCGACACAAAGGGCTATTGAAGACGGTCCGGGATTGATATCGAAGGGAAAGCCTCAAAATACTTAGAATTTTTGTTTTACTTCGATTTATTACCTTATTTCCTTCAACATTAAAACGAAGCTCCATGTTTGATTTATTAATAACCATACAACATTTTTCAACATTTGAAATTCCTTTATAGTGAGTAATAGTAACGCAGGCGTACAGGGTAGTTACAAGTTATTTTTCTTAAAGTCTGGAAACTTCTTCCTATGCATACTAACTACTTGTAGGAGGTACTGCTTTTGATCTTCGTAGCATGTGTGAAGAGCATAAACTCTTCCATGAATGCAAGGAATTTTCTGCTAAATACTTCACAACTGATAATGACTTCACACACTTTTCTCCATCTATGTAATCTGCATCCTCACACCAAACATTCAGATCAATATCCAGAAACTTGGTGTTAATGTGGACGTGAAAAATTTCATTGTGTTTACTGAAATAAAGTTTTCTATACATTTATTCTAAATGTCTTTTTCAGCAACAGTTACATGTTTATAAAGAAAAACATGCTGTGCACCATTATTACGTATAGCTTTAACCATTTTCTCCTTTTTTTTGAATCAATAGTTTTGTCAAAAAATGCAGCTAGCTCTTCCCCTAGATGCGTACCAAGGATGGTAAAAAAATTTCCAAACAGCAGCATTTGCGGTTTTCAAATTAGATGTTTTGAGTTCCTTCAATCGATTGAGATCATTTGCTGGTGCTAAAGTTGGAAGACTGTATTCAAACCAAGCTTTTATATTGAAGAGAACAACAAATATTGCTACATCTCGTAATCTTGTTTCTTCTTGCATCGTAAGTGAAAACTGTCCGCTAAACATCCCAAGTTTAATAGCATAAATGGCTTTCGTCATCCATCTTGCTCTGTGAAGTCTTCCTGATGGCATTATAAATGCACCACGTAAAGGTGTTCCACCAAAAAAAATAATTGTTAACTCTAAAAGCTTTGTAATTGTGACGAGGCTGTACTTATCTTAGTTGAATCTTGGAAAATTCAATGATGTCTTCACGGAAGTTTTCCACAGCAATGGCAGTAAATGCATCAGATAAAGCAGTTTTGTACTCCAAACGATTAATTGTATGCCAATTTTGATTTAAACCATTTAAAAAGAAGTATATCAGGACTCTGGAGATGGTGTCGGAGATGTCATGAAGACTGCTTCCAAGATAAGTTCAAATACATGGTGCCTGCAAGAAACATAAAGTAGATCTTTCTCTAAATTACGTACTCTATTAGAAGGTGTTGTGACACATGCTTTTGATGTTCTGCTGCAATGGCACAAAAAATGTGTCCAGATTTTATAGCATAAATTATCTTCATTAATTTGCATTAAAATTATCTTCTTTTTCACGGAGTGAAGGATAATTTTGAACCTTCGTCTTATTATATTTTAAATTCTGCCAACCCTAAAATATTTTCTCTACAGCTTGGATCACAAATCTTTTGTGACATATAGGTAACCTTGCTCGAGCCCAGAAATCAAACACACACTACACGCGGTGAAGTTCATTCGCCAAATAATTACGCCATACCCAGTTTTTTCTCGCCAAATTTCCTATTTACTCCAATTTGGCGAGGCGGCGGCGAATGCTTCATGCGGGCGTTATATGGAGCAGTGTTAAACTTCAAACCCTTTTCGCAACCCTAAATATTAACCAATTACACTGATTGTCTTCTGGAATTTTTTGGGGGGGTACATAACCATTCACAAATTGTCACAAAGGATGTAAAACAAACAATTTTATGAAATACTCCATGTTCTCCGCGATGGATTAATGTGAAATATACCTCATGACCACTTTTATATTAACGTTACGTTTGACACTTTATAGCTCTGCGCTTCCAATGGTGATGACAGTAAGTTTTGGAAGTAAAAATCACCTAGTAGCAAAACTTATTTCTCAAATGTTCCCCATCGACGCACACAATCTTTAGAGAATTTGTTATTTTAGGTTTACCGTATAACTGTACTCTAGTACTTTACCGTTTTAGACTGTGTTTCAAAACACTTCATAATCTGCTCTCCAGATTGCGGAATATTCATTTGAAGTGATTTTTTTTAAAATTGAGATCACCGAATTATTAAAATATTCAAAGACGTTTCGAAGACAAGTTAACTAGTTAGTGTAATATTATTTTAATAGGATACTTTATAATTCAAACGAACTTGTGGTAGACGAGAATCATATATTTATTTTGCCATTTACTACGTTTGGTAGGAAGTTTACTTCAGTAAAAAGTTTTCGTTTCATTTCTCGATGTTAAATGATTTACTTTACTTGCACGACCTTGGATGTTTCACGTAAAAATGACTTGGTCAAACGAGTACCTGGTCTGTGTTTTAGTTTTACCCTCTGAACGGCCCAAAATGTCCATGCAACGTTCAGCCTTTCTAGCATAAGAAGTCTTCCAAACACATTGTTACCACTAGTTTCTATTGTGTGCCACAACTAGAAACAGGCCTCGCATTCTTTAATGAGTTGGATGTTTTCTGGCCGATTAATGGCTTTTAGCAACGATTTTAATGTAGTCTTGCTATCGTGTTTCATCTTATCTCACATAAACAACAGTTACTTATAAATGCGACATTGTGACAAAATGAAATGTAAGAATCCCTTGTAGAAATTGGGCAAAATCTTGTTTCGAAGGTAACTGACAGTCACGTACTTTCTGTCTGCAGCGTGATCTGTTGGAAGACTACCTGGTCTATATTTTCGTTTAGCCATCTGACCTTCACAACATTTCCGAGAAGTCTCAAATTTAAATATCCAAAAAAATAAAACTAGAGATGTTCCTCTATTTTCAACATAACTCTATTCTGTTTCAAAATTCCGATTGCTGGAAATAAATTAAATCTCTTGATCTTAATGTCACACGGAAATTTGGGAATTAATTCAAGTGGCAGCTTGTTTTTATCCAGATATATCATGCAATACCATTCTGAAATCAATTACTGAAGTCTGATGTTAGTTTCTATTGTATATTTCCTTTATGGGCCCATTCAATGAGAAATTTGTGAAACTCCAGGGAAATAAGAATGAAATAATCACCGTTTATTCGTTGAGACAAATGATGATTGAAACAGACTACAATCGATTTTTCACCCAGACTATTTCGACATTCCTGTCTCGGAATCTTTCTAAGAAACTGAAATACAAGAGGGCTAAAGGATAGGACGCTTATAAGAACATTTTCACTGTGTTATCTTCACTAAATTAAATTTCGATTAACTCTACTTCGATCTTTCATATATTCAGTCTAGGAAACTCTTTCAGAGTCTCTACATGCATTTCCTCTGCATACGTAGGACACAAATCGACGTTACTTGTTCATTGAAAAATGACAAGATAAAAATAATATGAAATAGACTGGATTCATTTGTTAACTTTGCCAGCTTGTTTAAATAGGGTTGATCTGTATTATGGAGCTAGAAAATGCTGCTGAAACTACATCGGTGTGCTCGCCACGCTAATGAAATTCTAAAAAATACTGATTATAAAGAAATGAGATATACGAAGGTAAGAAATCAAAGCAGATTTCGAGGCTTAGAGTCAAAAATACTATATGGGGGAGTGTTGCCTAAGGTACAGTCGTACCTAGAGACAAACTGTAAAAAATAGAAAATGAGGAGGGAATTTTGTTTGAACATTTTGGTAACACTGCACTAAGATGCAGTAAGTCACACAAGTTGTTTGAAGGTGGTGATTTCAACAGATAAGCGGATCTTTTCCTTAAGGGATTGATCCCGGAACGTCGTCAATAGCCCATTGTGTTGCTCTAAATTTCTGTTTTTGCCTACTTAAAGTAAGATTTTGAAGTCGTTTTTCTCAATTTTTCATCATTTTTCAGTGTACTTTACAGACTTACACGGTCTAGTGTCACATTTTTAGCGTTCTCTAATCTTTAAAGATACCATGGTCTAATGGATTAAAGATACCATCTCTCAATTTAATTAGCCATACTATTTGAGGGGAAGTAGACACGCCTGATTGATCATAACATTGCTTTATTTTAAGATATCAATTAATATACGTAACAATAACAGGAGTACAAATACGGAAACCAAAGCAGTACATGGTAAAGGCAGCTTACACACTGTAGGACCTCACCGCAGTAGTGGTTTTAGAAATGATAACCTTTTCTTCGTCCAAACTCTCCTCTTTGCTCTTAGAGCCCTGTGTTTTTATAAGGCCGGAAAGAATATTTCTAGGGTTCTAGAAGGTACGAACTCGTGATCTGTAATCTGATTTTGAGGTCTCATGAGGCTTTATTAACAGTCACACTCTGATCGAACCTTTAGGAGGTCAGGGTAACACCTAATGACCACATGTACAAGCTGGAATAAACAATTAAAAGGTTAATCTAATCTACGGGAGATATGCTTGCATTTTCACATGGCAGTCACGTACTCAAAGAGTGAATATACTTAGTAAAGATTTTTTTAGAATTTAGGTTTAAAATTTAACGATTCAAACTGTGACGACAGCTGCGTCACACTAGCAATCAATTCCACTGCTTTTCAAGAGTTAATTTATATATTTTTTTGATCGTTCACATAACTTCAACACTGCCATATTGGTGGTCGAATTCAAAATGGCCGTCTTTTGTACCAAGGGACTCTTTTGCCTGTCAAACCTAGCAACGCTGCTCTCTCTAAGTAAAACAACGGATCCAAGCTACTTAGAAATTTTCAGAATGTAATATGATTCATAGAAAAAATGATTTAGTATGTGCTTATGTAAAAAAGCCTTATTGATAAATTGATAAAATCCTTTAGTTTCTTGTTTCTTTTTCCAGTTTTGTGTTAGGATAAGGTTATTTTTGTGTAAGGTTTTTTCTTTTTTGGATGCACTCAGAAGTGACATGTTAAGAAAAATACTACTTCTTTCGCTGTGATTTATTGTTAATGAAGAAGTCTGTCATGATTGTGACCATAAAAAAACTGAACTGTGACTTTGTACTAAAATTTAATTCTGAAGCTTTTAAGTAAAATCCAAGCCTTTTGATATAATTTTTGCGTAAGTAGTTACTATTTTTGTAAGTAATCTTAATTTTTGGAGAGTAAAATCATTCTTCATTGTTCAAATAACATTGTTCTAAAAAATTTTAAATTGAAAAATTGTGTAAATTTTTTTTTCTTACTTTCTGGACCTGATCTTAGGTACAACACCCCCTGTTCCTAGGTATAGTGTGGGTGTTGTACCAAGGGTCAGTGGAAGAGGTTAACAATGTTCCATTTTTCATGTTGATAAAAACGGAAATAGCCACCACTGTAATAGAAAATAGGTAGCAAAATACCTCTAGTAAACATGAGTAGCAGAAAACCCCTCTAACATTGATAGAAAACATTAGAAAATTCAAAATAAAATTTCGTAGCTCTAGAACAACCTCTTCCCGTACATTTTAACAAGAAAATAAGATGAAATTATTAGGCGTTCACAATTTAATTTTGATTACACTAGGGTGCTCCTAGTGTAATCAAAATTATAATATTTTAGTATAATATTGTTCGCAATCGCTCGTCAACCCCCGATGATTGCTACGCAATCGTATTTAGTTCGCTTTGCGAACTATTCTTTTCAACAATGAGGGGTATGGGATTGCTTCACAATCCATCCCCATATGGATCGCTGCTGGATTGATCCCGTACCTCCAGTACAACATTAATTGGAGATTCCCTTCCCATTGCGATATTTATTGCATGCACCCAAGTAACGGAAAAAGTTTTTTTTTTTTTTTTTTTTTTTTTTGCGAGATAAGCGGATTTGTATATAAGCGACAGACTGATTTGTATAAGTGCGACCGACCCCAGCACTTAAGCTTTAGGAAACGATCCAAAAAATTTTGGCTCATACACAGAAATATAGTGCAAATAAAAACAAAATGTTTTAAAAAATGTCAAGAACTAAACATCTCATTTCCACATAAAAAAAGGAAATTTTTTAGCACAACATATTGTTAAAATTCATAGGAAATCTCATCATAATTTTAAATGTTTTAGCTTCTCCGTGTTGTTTAATGTAATAATTAGGGCAACTTTTTTGTTGCAGTAAAAATGGGAAAAGTTGCATTTATCATTCCCTAAAGCTGCATTTATGGAAATAAAGTTGCATATATTTTTGATACACTAAAATCTAAAGTAAATTATTCATAAAAATGAAAAAATTCAATATATATTGACAATTTTAGTCGCGTATAACAGTATTATAATACATCATTAAATACAGAAGAACGTTGAATGGCCGATCCTTGACCAGTAATTTCTTTAACATTGAAAAACTGCGCCAGCTGCAGTCATATAATGTGCTGTATCGGATAGCAGAATTGCAAAATCCTTTCGCTCAACATTCAGAGATTTTAAAACGTCATTTCCAAGGCTAACAACAAATTGATGATCCACACTCACCTCACAAACTCTACAGTCGATTACACAAGTTTCCTTAGGATTATCAAGAGTGCCAACCAATGTGTTAAGATACTTGCGATTTATTTCACTTTCGTCTGTTAGGACGAACACCTTCTTTCCATGAACTTCTTGTTTGATCTGGAATACTTCGGCATTCGCAAGATCAGACACACGTGATCGAAGTGTTGATTGAGAGTGCAAAAATTGAAATGGTAATTTCATATTAATTAATTTTAAGCTAAATTTAAAAAAAGTTGCAGGTGGTTGCATTTATGCAAAAAGTTGCATTTATGCAGAAAGTTGCATTTATGTTGCGGTTATAACTCACTTATAATACACCCCACGTAGGAGGAATTTTGATTTAGTACTTTACATGCAGCGTAGAACGTGTGAAAAAAAGTTGTATTTGTTGCAAAAAGTTGCCCTAATAATAATACTTCTTACTATTTTCATATTCGACTGTTGCTATGGAAACGGCAAATTTGCTGGTTCTTCTGAAAACAGTGCAAACTCTCTAGCACGTGCTCTCAAATTTTATGACTGAATTAATTAAAAAATATAACTGTGTTTATCGTCTGCGCGTGCTCCAAATTCATTAGCCCGTTGAACCACAAGACTCGCTATCACGTGACTCACTATTACCAATCACAAAACGAATAAACCTGAAAAAGATTGCAATTTCTTTTAGAATAGAAAGATAGATGACTGAGGTATACTTTTTTCATGAATTTAATGAATAAAAAGATTAAGACCAGTAAAAGTAAACGAAGCAGAGCTATATATTTTGAAAATTTTTATTTCATTGAGAGGTATTAAATCCATTTATTGAATTTGGATGCTGTAATTATAAATAGATTAAATTAAGATATGATATTGAGTAACTGCCCTATGCCATCAATAGATATAAGCAATTTGAGAGCATGGCACAAATGCCAATGCGTGGGTTTGCTTGTCTTACGTATATTGTTATTTATTTAGTGCATTAGTTTTTATTCTAAAGTTCAAATGAAAGGTTATGCTATCCCTAATGTTAAAGGAAGCATTTGAATGCTCGACTGTTACCTCAATTTAAGATATATTTTAAAAAGCTTATACATACCTTGATGTCTGTACCTTATAATTTGTATTTCTGTTTCTTAAACTTTTCCACTTTTGTATGAAACATTTTACAATTTTATTTCCCATTACTTTATTCCAAAAGTTTTGCTATCGAGACAGCTTCCATTATCTTTGCTAAAATTTATTCCAATCGTCCTATATCTCAACATTAGGCATACCTTTCGGCATATTACATTACAAGTCTGTGTGAATTATTATACCATAGTTTCCCAAAGTGGGCGCTGACGGAATATTGTAAAGTGAATGCTGGCTCCAATGAAAATAGATCGGTCGAGGATTAACAAAAAGATGCTAGCTTGCTTATGTGTCACCTAAAATTGTTTTTAACAAGCACTTGACCATACTGAAGAAAAAATTATATGTTGCGAAATGCAGTTACAGTCGATCTAAAAACAATACGAGTGGTCCTAACCATAGTTTAAATACAGAAATGGACTGCACACTGTCAATCTTTTAATGTACTCAGGATCACGTGATCGGAACTAGTTGTAACGTGACTTAGACTATTTTCATCTTTCAAAGAGTATTTATCATCTTATTGGTCCACGGAACAGGAGAAGACGGCCATCCATTGATTAATTATCCGGTTGGGCAGCGCGACATAATAAACTGTCTATTTCAACATTTTTGTCGCCTCTATAGAAATGCGCATTCAAGCACTGTCATACAATCTTAAATTGCCAAACGAGGCAATAAGATGCCAAATCTGACAACCAAGCCGAATTTTCACACAGCAGTCACCTGACTACTTGTCGACAATTTTTGAAGTTCTTCTCAATAGCAATTCTCAGTTTCCTTATATTTTACGTCTATGATCCCACAGAGAAGTAAAAGACAGAGGGTTTACTGCCATAGGAAACAATGGAAGGAAGCTTCTAAGGAATTGGATCTAGGCCTCGTTTCCATAACAACCAAACTAGGTTTCCATAACAACCAAACTAGGTTTCCATAACAACCGAACTAGGTTTCCATGACTTCTATCTCAGACTATTTTGTTCTAATTGAAACGCCATTTTCATTTCTGATTGAAAGCAAAATATTCTTTAAATACTTTTAGCACAAATGCTTTAAAATAGCAATTTTTTAATGTCCTTTGAACTTATAAAGAACCTTAATTTATGAATTATGAAATCTTACTAATATATGAACTTGTTTCTTTAATTTTCTTTTATTCTTTTATGGGAATGCTTCTTTTCAAAAACACGAAAATTTTCTTGAACACGCCCCTTTTCGATTTTTTTTTTGATCTTTGTTGATGTTGTTCTGAAAAACTAAGTAAACGAAATATTGCATTAAAATTTTTTTTTTATCCCTTAATCAGGTATTTAGTCTGAGATTATGTACATAAATCATTTTTGAATAAATTATACAATTTGAAAAAGGAACAGAAATGAAGTATTTATATCTGAAACTTGGGAAGGGTAGTACGGAACAAAACAATCAGGTGTATAGAGCAGTTTAAAAATATTATTTAAATGCTGCAAAGAATCCTCTGCTGGATGATTCTTCAAAAAATTTGTCGATTGTTAAATGACTACCGCCCTGAATGAAACATGTCAAACTAAACCCACAATTAGGTACAACTGACCCCCACCGAGGGCGCTATAAGTCACGCCTTCAGTGAACCCTCTGTCTTTTATGACTCTGTGTATGATCCTATAGAAGCGAGAGTGTGTTATATTTGTGCATTTGCGCGCACTTCCGACTTAAGCATGAATACATTTCATTCCTTGCGTGCAGCTGATATTGCAATTGCATTCCAATTGGATGGAAGCATCCAATTGCAAGCAATTGGATGGAAGCATTGATAAAACGATTAATTGGATCAACCTCGATCAGAAAATGTTGAGCACCACCCAGATGTATCAAGTCCTTACTTATCAAAAAAGACCTATGACTGAAGACGGGTTTCAAAGATTGTGAAAACTGATAATACTGATCAAATGAAAGAAACTTCAAGCACCAATTACTGCATTCTAATTAGAAAACGCTACACCCTAAATGTATTCCACATGGGAACGCTTTCTTTAAGATGCATTTGTAGATAGGCTGTCCAGATTTCCATCAGACAAAAACGGGACAGGGTTATGTAATATTCTTTAATCATGAAAGTAAGACGACAAATTTCTTCTGTAGATCGTTATTAACGTTCGAGTGGTTTTGACGGTTTGGTTTTTCATCAAGATTCGAGACCAATTTTGCTAATAATGAGATATCTCGTCGTCAAATTATTACCGACTTTAAGTGATAACTAGATCAAGATCTGATGAGTTTTAATCCAACAATATTGATAGGGGTTTCTTCTACTAACAAGCTATCTCATCCAAGTAGATCTGGTCAGTTTTTCTAATAGCGAGATACCTCGTTGAGACTATCACCAGGTGAGTTGTAACTTTATTTTCGCGTCTTTGATATCGCTTTGATGAGCGTTTTAAAAATAGGACTTGGTTTTTGTAGTGGATCTGAATAATTCAGTGTAGATATCGATATATAGCCGGGGTGGGCAAATGCGGCTCTTAGCTGAGTTAAGTGCGACTCCCATTGAAATTTTACTTCAGAACTTTTTCACGAATCTTGTATAAGTGACTAGGTGAAGATTTGACCAAAGTTTGTTAAATGTTATACTTTTTATAATATTTTATTTTTATTATTATAATTTTGAAATAAATATTATGTATTTTTTTCTTTTAATTATATTTTCTTATATGTATACTTTACATAGCACTTAAGATTGGGCAGAATACCGTAACCATATTAATTATATTCAATTTTAATTTGGGTATTTGATACTTGGTAACTATGGTGTGGCTCTTTATAATATATGAGAAACTGGAATGAGGATCTCATTGACTTCATGCGTGCGCACCCATGATAGATAATATCAAAAAATGTCACTTGATGGTTATACAAATTGCTGGTATTCATGAGGTGATATTTATATAAGATTATATGTAATGAATAAAAAATTACGAAATACCAATATTAAAGTGAATTATAGTTTTAATAAAAACGGTAACAAATTGACGTTTGTATAAAGACAACGGGTTGGCAAGGAAATATGAAAGAAACGATACTGTCCCGTTCAAAAAGGTGTGCATGGTTCGCCTATTTGTAGAGTATGATTTATTAATCTATCCAAACAAACGTAAGCACTTGCTAAGATAAGTCTGGTGATTAAATCCCAGTGTTTACCAGTCAAGGAGATATTTTTTGTTGCAGCGATTAAATATTTAATTGAACGTATTGATATGCGTTTTGTTTTAATATTTTTGCAGCTTCCTGTGTAAGTCTTGTTTTCTTTTATCATTTGGCATGTGGCACGTGCATGAGTTATTTTGACTCGGACGATACTTTGCGATAAAGGCCATCTCGGTCGGCAGCTCTACCTTCTACGTAATGGCCTACTTCTTGGTTTGATAAAAAAATGAAATGTAGGTCAGTGTTATATCTTTCCTTAGAGAACACCACTCCACGTTTTGACACGTTTTTAACTGCTTCGGACTGTAAAACTTTTAAAGTGACATGGCTGATAATGATTGACTGTATTTTATATCGGAGGGACGCTTCCAACAACTTTACGTTGTAGACCATTTTCTCAATATAGTTTATTAATGAAATGGAAGGCCACGCTACACTACCAAAAAATGAGCGAAGATAATTCAAGGACTTATATGAATTAAATTTGTGCATAAAAGAGAGCAATTCATCTATGCGTAGTGAATTTGCAATGAAAATGCAATTACTATTCAGTTTTACGATATTATGTCGATTTGACTAACATTATAGTATAGGGGCTATGAACATAATATTCTATGTACGATGTATTTGTACAGATGAATTACATTCGTTGTATTTATACGTAGCTATTAAAATTTTGTGAAAGACGTATTAATTATGACTTTCCCTGTGTAACAAAACAAACTGTACAAAAAAAAGTGGACTGATTACTACACATCGCACGCATAGTTTCAATTTAGACCTTACTCCTTGAACTTTTAAATCAATATATCGTCATTATTAGAAAATTGATTATTATTATCATGCAAAATCGGCTATATCTTGACGAGGTATCTCGTTATTATCAAAATTGATTTGATATTGGTGGATATCTCGTCAAAACCATGTGAGGGTTTATAAAGTTTTGAGATAAATACGTCTATTTTACTGACAGTATAGTGTCGACTACGGATTTAATATTTTGTGAAGTTATGTAGTGAATGAAGTATTAGCCTATATATTATGCATACCTTCACTGAATACAGAATACAACAAGTTAATTATTGCTTCAGAGTGTCCATTTTAAACACGCTGTCAAACTATTAATCAAAACAGTAAACGCTATTACCCTTTCAAAATTTTCTAGAATATTAAAAACTGTATTCTTAACTATTAATCATCAATCACAATTAAACGAAATCGGTTTTTTTTCGCACTTTCCTTCGCATGGATTCGAACACTTGCAGCTAATTAGCTTACATTAAAATTTTCTAGAATATTAAAAAATGTATTCCTAACTATTAATCATCAATCACAATTTAACGAAATCGGTTTTTTTTCGCACTTTCCTTCGCATGGATTCGAACACTTGCAGCTAATAAGCTTACAGATGACAAACAAAAAGCAAACGATTTCTCTTTTGCGTTAATAAAAACAAAATAAAACCGGCAGGTGAACCCTGATAAAAATTACAAAACTGATAAATTCATTCACCAGATATGAATGATATGCGTTTGACCGTCAGCTTCCAGCTCGTCATAACTCAGCCTTCGTTTCTGTTCAATGGCAGATAATCACGCAGCCGGTGGCTCATTGCTATGCGCGTCTCCTGTAAGAGCGGTCCACAAAAACACGTCACTTTCCAGGTTCCACATGTCGAGATAAGTTCGTGTGTGTGATGATGAATTAATTTATCTTGCTCAAGTGCTCTGATTAAAACCTGAATG
Organism: Metellina segmentata; assembly: GCA_947359465.1. NCBI lineage: Eukaryota > Metazoa > Arthropoda > Arachnida > Araneae > Tetragnathidae > Metellina > Metellina segmentata. The sequence continues at coordinate 58,183,820 of OX375881.1, forward strand.
CGTTTCAGAAGTTGTGCCAAACATTTGTAACAACGGATCGGTCTATGGAAGTCTGCTATTGGTGTTTCTCTGTCGCTCTTGTGACACGTACACAGATGTTAAAAGATATTATTCTCCAGAATCGAGAATATTCTCGAGACATTACCTCATTGAGTGGTTTGGACGAAATATCTCGTCCATCACGTTCTGACCAATTTTCTAATGGTGGGATATCTCGTCATTGTACTGACGCTTTTTTGACGATGACGTGATCGAGAACTGATTCATTTTCTTCTAATGACGAAATACCTCTTCCATCAAGTTTTGCTCAGCTTTCCTAGTGACGTGATATTTAATGTCCTGTTTCATCTACGTTGTTTCTGTAGGTGTTTTAGAACGCTACAAATTGTAAATTAATGACGCGTTTAGGATTTGAGATCAGACTTTTTAACCTACCAAGTGGTTCCAATGTTTTTACCAATAGTTTGATGATTACGAGATCCAGATCTTGTCAGAACTCTTCTATTGGCAAATATTCAGAATATTAAAAATCTGGTCAGTTTTACTATTGACCTTGTCAAGGTCAACCCTCCGGGTAAAATTGGAAAATATTCGAGAATTTTCTTTATTTAAACCTGATCTTTTAGAACATTACAATTTATTGATTACAAAAATGCTCCTGAAGAAGTTATGTTATGTATGATTCACAAAATATATATAAATGTTCTGAATGATGCATAACATTACATAAATAATTTCAATGCACATTGTTTTGTTTAAACTACACTACTGCTTATGAAAATTGCAACACTATGAAATAATCATCAGAAATAAAGGAAATTTGTTCCACGTATTACTTACAGTGGTTTTAATAAACGATGGAATTTACAAAGTAATAGCACACAAATTATGCCTAAAATCAATATCTTGTGCAGCCGCCACGCTCAGCGATGAGAGACTGTATACGTCGTGGTATCGAATCATACAGATTCGGAATATCATACTGAGGAATGGCATTCTAGATGATGCCAAATTTCAGCCGTACTCTCTGTCCGACGAGCGGTACGACCGAGTCGCCGACCGATGTAATCCAAGACATGCTCAATGGGCGACATATCAGTGGAATGTGCAGGCCATGGAAGAAGCGTAATCTATCGAGCACTGATGAAAGCTTAGACATTCCGAGCAACAAGAGGACGGACATTGTCTTGCTGAAATTTATAGTACCGGGAATGTGTTGCAGGAAGTGCAGGACCTCGGGCTCCACATCATCCTTGATGTAGCGCCAGCTGTTCAAGGTCCCCACAATTTGGAGTAGGCGAGTTTGCAAGTGATATCCAAAAGTGCCCCAGACCATAACGCCAAGCGTTCGTCCAGTATGCGTTGAATAAGATACGCCGTAAGAAGACGTTCACCTCTGCAGCGTCTGACGAGTATGCGTCCATCATTGGGACTCATATGAGAAATCGACTTGTTGCCAATCGGCACACCATTGGCTGTGTTGGTGAGCCCATTAATGCCGGAAGCGTCGGTAGTTCAGCATCAAGGCAATCCTGCGTAGAGGGTTCCGACTTGATAGGTTCTGCAAGATCCATCTCTTACAAACATGCATCACATCACTTTTATGCCATTATGGAAGTGGCAATTTCACGATACGGAAGTCTTCCCCTCACGGAGGTCGATCATGTGGTGCTGTTCGAACTTCGATAGTTGCTCGTATGGCACTCTTAGACGAGGCATATTGACTTCTAATCCATCATTTACAGCAGTCAAACGGCGACGCACATATTTCTAAGTACATTTACAGCGCTTTTTATTCACGGCTCACTTGGACGTTTAAAGGGTGTTTCTAGGCTCACCCATGTGTGATCGCTTTCTAATTATAATAGTTTGAATATCCTAACCTGTTTTGCATTTCCTGGAAGTTTTGCTTAATTTACATGATTTCTTTATGGTATTGTAATTTTTACAAACAGTAATGTATTTATATAATCGGTAGTTTTTATTGAAAACCAGTATACCATTTATCATGTATTATTGTTGTCAGGATGCAATCTTTAGATATGATGAGCAAATTATTCCCGTATGTCTGCATATATTTGAGGATCACTCACATTATCCTTCCAAGTGGTTTTGACGAGATATATCGATCACTGAAATAAATCGACCAATTTTGCAAATTATGAGATAGTTAGTTCTTCATCGAGGTATTGTAGATTCTCTACGAGATCAATATTAGGTCAGTTTTTTTTCTAGTGACGAGATATCTCATCAATAAAGATCTTATTAGTTTTGTTGACGACGAGATACCTTAATACGAGAACCAACAGGAAGGTTTAACTTATTGGATGGGTACATATTAAGAAGCAAACTCTGAGTGAACTCTGGAATGCCGCCCTTCACGCATATTGTCAAATTTTCAGTTTGAGCTTTTCTGGATCTGAATGTGGGTATCAAGATTGGTGAAGTCAATAAAGTTACTTGTTTTTGCATGAAAGTTACATTTTTTCTTGATGGAAACACTTACTGAGTAAAACTAAGGGAATAGATTTTTTCCGCCATTATTTTCATAGAACTTTTTTTTGACAAAGTGTTGCTCTGTTAAGTAATTGATATAAGGTATGGTGGAGATTTTCAACCGGTGATAACACGCGTACCATTAGTTGTATGTGACCACGCTCGTACACACATATCTTTAATTTTGCAGTATAAAATCAAAATCTGTTAGAAATATGATCAATTATACATTATCGATGTGCGACCGGCGTGTTAATCCTTTCAATGTCAGTTTGACGACAAGGGTCCTTCCTCGTTAAATGGTCTAGGTGTCAAAATCAAGTCAATTATTCCGTCTTATGTTTGGCTCAAGGATGGCAAATATTGTCGTTCCATCAAACCCTGCACTACCCTCTATTCAGAAATAAGTCTCACACTTACAAAGTTTTGTTTCGAATATTAATAGTTTTTCTTCAGTCTTGAAGTAAACTGTACCAACAAGAATAACGTTTATAATTGGTGCAACGCAACCTAACAATGCCACTCGATCATCTTGTTTACGTAAACAAAGAATACTGCACTATAACGAATAATGGGCAAGGTTTCAAAATCAAGTCAATTATTCTGTCTTATGTTTGGCTCAAGGATGGCAAATATTGCTGTTCCATAAAACCCTACATTTCCCTCTATTCGGAAATAAGTCTCACATTTACAAAGTTTTGTTTAGAAAATTAATAGTTTTTCTTCAGTCTTGAAGTGAACTGTACCAACAATAATAACGTTTATAATTGGTGCAACGCAACCTAACAATGCCACTCGATCATCTTGTTTACCGTAAACAAATACGATTGCACTGTAACGAATAATACTACAATGGCATCACTTTGCTACGTAAACGTATGTGTTATGGTCTCGGAGGTTACGCATCTATGGGTACTATCTTATCCCTCCTGCAGGTTTGTATTCCCGTCAAAAACTAAACTGTCCTGTAGTAGCCAGCCTCCAATGCAAAGACCTGCTTCAAAATGCCACTTTTTATAGGCGTCAAAGGAATCTTTGAGTAGTATGGCAGTTTTTTCTCGAGGATGTATCTTATTATTTAATAAACGGTGTGGCTTTTATGGCACCACAATAATACAATATATAGTGGATTCGGACTCAGCTGGTTACCTTTACACTATTTTATTACCATTATATAAGTCTCGTTTTATAATAGGAAGATTATCTACAATATTTACATTGAACAATCAATGAACAAATGTTAGTAAAGAAACAACAAGTTTTGAACTATTATATGATTTTTTTGCATCGGTCTTTAACTTCACCGTAAAGCTATCTAAGCGATAGCTCTTTCTTCAGCCACTTCCCCCAGTGGGGCTTTTTCTCGTCTCCTCGTTATCGTTTTCTCAGGGGTGTCAGCCTCCCACTTGGAATGTTGATTCTGGTGTTTTTCAATCACACCTGCAACATTAAGGGATGTAGACTCCACAGCTGTGCTTGGAATCGTTAGAAAATGACGTGTTTGACAAGCAGGAGCAAAAAGTCGGATTAACCTTTACGATGCGGCAGATAGACTTTTGTTAACACTTAAATATCGCTTACACCAGCGGCATGGTGCCAGTGGATGTTATGCCCTTTTTAAGCTACATCTGGCATCGATCACCATTTACGAGCTGTCAACGACTAATCTTCTAGAAGATCCCTTCTTTTGTTCGTTGCCCCCCCCCCCCTCCTACCCTTCCAACCGTGAGATGTGAACGCTTTGAGGAAAGCTGAAAGTCCTCAGGTGATATATCTTCACACGCCAAACGATGCTATGAAAAGAAAACGTCAGTCTTAAATGCCACTCACGGCCCTTAAGTTAGGTAATTAGGTATGGGGGCTCGGAGAATCAGAAGAAAGGCCGTTCTGTGAGACGATTGTAAAAATCCAAACGGCCGCAGCTTAAAGGTCAACAATCTGACTCTACGACAGATTTAATGACTTTCTGGCCTGAGTTCTCATCGAACTATAACACACGTGTTCTTTTTTTGGGGGTGGCTGTCTGCTCCCCTCTGATGGAAAGCCCAAGATGATCCGGGTGTTGAAATTGTCTTTTTTCCAGACGTCACAACGGGCCATATTTTCATAGATGAGGTAGCTTATCATTAGCGAAATTGACCACATCTTGGACACGATGTCGAAACCACTTCAAGGACTAACCGGTACATGTCCAAGCGTAGAATATCAATGTAAGTAGATGAGATAGGTTATCATTAGTGAAATTGACCACATCGCGAAAAAGATATCTTGTCGAAACCACTTCGAGGAGTAACCGGTACATGTCCAAGCGTAGAATATCAATGTCAGTAGATGAGATAGGTTATCATTAGTGAAATTGACCACATCGCGAAAAAGATATCTTGTCGAAACCACTTCGAGGAGTAACCGGTACATGTCCAAGCGTAGAATATCAATGTCAGTAGATGAGATAGGTTATCATTAGTGAAATTGACCACATCGCGAAAAAGATATCTTGTCGAAACCACTTCGAGGAGTAACCGGTACATGTCCAAGCGTAGAATATCAATGTCAGTAGATGAGATAGGTTATCATTAGTGAAATTGACCACATCGCGAAAAAGATATCTTGTCGAAACCACTTCGAGGAGTAACCGGTACATGTCCAAGCGTAGAATATCAATGTCAGTAGATGAGATAAGTTATCATTAGTGAAATTGACCACATCGCGAAAAAGATATCTTGTCGAAACCACTTCGAGGAGTAACCAGTACATGTCCAAGCGTAGAATATAAATGTCAGTAGATGAGATAGATTATCATTAGTGAAATTGACCACATCGCGAAAAAGATATCTTGTCGAAACCACTTCGAGGAGTAACCGGTACATGTCCAAGCGTAGAATATCAATGTCAGTAGATGAGATAAGTTATCATTAGTGAAATTGACCACATCGCGAAAAAGATATCTTGTCGAAACCACTTCGAGGAGTAACCAGTACATGTCCAAGCGTAGAATATAAATGTCAGTAGATGAGATAGATTATCATTAGTGAAATTGACCACATCGCGAAAAAGATATCTTGTCGAAACCACTTCGAGGAGTAACCAGTACATGTCCAAGCGTAGAATATAAATGTCAGTAGATGAGATAGATTATCATTAGTGAAATTGACCACATCGCGAAAAAGATATCTTGTCGAAACCACTTCGAGGAGTAACCGGTATATGTGTAAGCGTGGAATATCAATGCGGATAAACACTATTGAAATACATCTTATTTTTCGACATCATATATTCGAAAGATAAAAAATGCTCATCTCCGGGACAATCATTGAGGGATATTTTATTAATATAGTTACAGTTGAATCTGTATGTATTAAGCTAACAAATGAAACTCGTCTGTATCGTAACTAGACGAGTTTAACCGTAGAGAACAAATGGAGGTGAACCAATTTTGTTGTTTTCATTACGTGGCGGATCTTAACTGGCAATTACATGTATATCAATCACGTTCCTAACTGCATGCTGTCACAATGGGAATTATACTATGCAATCGCAATCCGTTAGCAACAAAATCTGGGCATTATGAATATCCACGTTCTGATAGATAGTGGCCGTGGCCTGTTGGACTACCAGAAAAAATCTCATTGACTTTTGTATACCATAACCTTTGGCATCATTCTGTATCAGCTAAGTATAATCTAAAAACTCCCTGTCTAAAGTTCATGAACGTGAACATTTCAAAACCCTTGTAATATTAGCGCTAAGGAGTCAAGGAGGATTTCCTGGAATATCAGAAACCTAAGACCTCTGATACGATCAGTCATGTTCATGATAATAGGTTTGATGGATAACAGCTATTTAAGGATATCGGATGAAAATATTTTCAAGTCATAAATGCGTCTAAGAACGCGAAACTTTCAACGAAGAAAATTTCTTAATCCTGGCATAGATTTTAACGTTATACAATTATTAATGAATTCAGTAAGAATTTCATTTGTCCAAGTGGGAGATATAAAATAAAAACACGTTCGATAGTTTTTCAATTTTTTTATTAATGAAATTGCATTTAAATAAGTGAATTATATGTTAGATATGGGAGAAATTACTGAGGAATCGATCTTAGTTGCCCTTGATAGTTTGACCTTTCTGTAATTTTGTATCATACATTAAAAATATTGACATGGATATAGAAAAAGGTCCTAGGCTAATAAGAAACAACGTACTAAACTATCGATTCCATAAACACTCCAAAGCGAGAACACAGATGAAAGTTAAGTAAAAGTTTATATTTCAAATAATGCAACTAACATTACTACATGGCGTGAGTATTATGATATTAATACGCGCACTGAAGAACACATGAACAAAACAGGTATGTCGGTTGGTAGTTCCATGTACAGTCACGGGAAAAACACCCAAACACCTTCTTCATTTCAAGCACTATGCATACTAGAAAAAATTCAAAAGTATTTTTTAATAAGGAATAACGTCTTCTACAAATTCAAACATAGAAAAAGGAAATTGCGTGTGGTCGTCTTCGTATGAAATTTTTCACAACAAAGTTTTTAATGAAAACACCATGTTTTGCTGTCATAATCAGATTATGCTTCGTTAATGTAGTCTAAATATGAAATTTCATGATTTTGTCATCTTTATATCCCGAGATATTCAATCCTAAAGTTTGTGTCAATTTCAGGTATTATCTCGACATAGAAAGTCCCTATTTGTACAGAGGCTGTTCACACATTTTTTAGACAGATATTGTATTCACAAAACTAAATTACATAAAATTCTTGTGTTTTAAATGTTCTATTTGATAGCCCTTATTCTGAACTATCTTTCGACACCGTAATTTCCAGGATAATTATGCATTTTGAAGTGTCAGAAGAGTTATTCTATCCAATTTCTCCTGAACAGCTTTCCAGAGTCATGTAAGGGTTGTGGGACTACGCATGGATAATGCAGATTTTAAAAGTCCGAAAGCACAAAAATCCATAGGCGATACATCGGGAGATTTAGTAGGGATATCAGTGAAGGATATGGCCTTGATACTGTTTTTTTTTCCATTTCTTTTACGAAATTTACAGTGGATTTTGATGTGTGGCTGCTAGCTTTGTCTTGATGGAGTTCCACAGATTGATGGCACTGTGGGTAAATCGATGGTATTTCATTCAGAAAAATTGGCGATAAAATATGTTACTGATGGTATTTGGAGTTAATCTTGACATTTTTTTCCACTCTCTTTATTTTTAACTTGTCATTGTATAAAAAACCAGCAACAATCATGAATCCATTAGAAAAACTTTCTTTCGATTCTGTGAACCATGTACTTAAATTTTTTACTCCCCTTTTATGATAATAAATGGCTCTTTTTTTGCTACAATCATTTAAATCCACCCATGATTCATCTATTGTGACAATTTTTTTCGATTTTTCTTTGGATAAGTGTTTCTCATATAGAATTCGGCAGCGTGTCCTACGTTCAGGGATATGCTTTGGAAAAAGACGATGCACATTGCGTTTTTTCGCTTTCTTAAGATTTAAATCAACGTTTTTCATTTTGTTTACAGTGGACATCGAGCATTTTAACGATTTTACAGCTGTCCTTTGACAAGGGGCATTTTCTTTTAACATTAAACAACGTACCTTTGCAATAGTCGAAGATGTCCGTTTTTTCCTTGGATACTTGTTTGGAATTTTTGTTCCACTTGAGGCTCCAATTTGACGTTGTTTTCATTTCTTGTTGACGATATTACCTATCGACGCTTTAGATATCACGAAACCATGACTCTCACATCGTTTTTGGGTAACGGAATATAAATATTTCTCTTCGGAAAGAGCATAAATATAGCCTTCGAACCACTGCTTCGTTAAAAACGCCATTTTAAATAAAAACAAGCCTCTCAAGCCGCAGACGATAATTTTGACTTTTAAAAACATAGTACAACTGCAATTATTTCTTTTGCTGCAAACGATTTTTTATTACCGCTAACCAAAATCGTCTACAAAATGTGCGAACAGCCTCTGTAGATTGACATTAATTGTAGTTGGTACCAGAATTTCAAATTTTAACAAATAGTCTTCAGCGATCCGAGAAATATTATATTTCTTATGCAACTGCAAAGGATTTGAGAATTGCATTATTATAATTACTATGCAAGTGCATACGATCCAAGAATTATCATGAGGTTTGTCTGATGTTCTCAAACTTTTGGTTGATCTAATAAAATTACAATAATGAGAAAAATTTAATGTAGCTCAAAAACTAACCATCGGAATGAGTTGAAATTTTGTATGGTCACATATAATAGAAGTTCTGAATCGATTCCCATCAAAATATAATGAGGTTCTATTTCATACATGTTACAAACTTTAATTTAATAATTATTACTGCATACTAAAAACTATTTTTTAATTAAAACATTAAGTGGATATTTTTGGTTGTTTAATGTTAACAAAGTGTACAATATCAGAGCAATAGAAATATTATTTAAGAAGATGTGCGTACGTGTCAGAAACTGATTTACATTAGCAGCTCCAATCTTTCTGTACTCATAAATTCGAAATGGTAAGACCTAATGACATGAAATTTAGCATCTGAATTTTAATTTTGATATAAATTTGAAATTGTGTGTGGAAATAGGGATTTCCCATTAGAAATTATACAGTTGGAGCTCAATTGAATATGAAGACGGCCACTTAATCAAATTTTATGCATTTGAATTTATAGAAGACGTTAGTTACTGTCAAACGCCATCTTTGAATATTATATACTGTTAAAATTGCTCGAATGAAGGAGGTGGTTTGTTTTTTCCGCGACAGTACGTCGCCACAGGAGGAACACAGCTGGTAAATTGGTGACGGTCCGGTATCAAATAAAAACCCGAGGAGAACACCTCGTGATCTTGAACCACAGTCCGATGATCCCAGGTGCAAAATTATACAGTGTTCTGCAACACAACTCCAAGCAATTACAATTGTTCTGCAGGCATTTTGTCAGAATTTTGAAATGTGAAGTAAAATTAAAAACAGACGTAAAACACAATTATCGGCTAAATATGTATTACATATTTAAAATAAAACATAAAATTAATTTCCTTACTTTATTTAAAACCAAGGCATAATTTTAGAATTTCCAATTCTATCGATAACATTTGAAGTGAAGTATTTTGTCATTGACATAGATGTGTTATTTATAAAGTGCTTGCGGTAATTTGAGCGGTGTAGGGAGGTTGTTCCGCTACCAAATTGTGTATTCGCAATTGCTAGTTCGAAACTCGATCCAAACAAAGAGTGAGGCTGGTTAAATAAATCATGTCCTCAAATATTCTCACTTTGGCATGGTGTGGAAGCCCTTTTTCAAGCCCTTCAAGAGTTCAAGATCAGGTACAAATACTCGTAAATTCAATCATTAGAAGGACCGCTACCGAATTGTGTATTCGCAATTGCTAGTTCGAAACTCGATCCAAACAAAGAGTGAGGCTGGTTAAATATATCATGTCCTCAATTATTCTCACTTTGGCATGGTGTGGAAGCTCTTTTTCAAGCCCTTCAAGAGTTCAAGATCAGGTACAAATACTCGTAAATTCAATCATTAGAAGGACCGCTACCAAATTGTGTATTCGCAATTGCTAGTTCGAAACTCGATCCAAACAAAGAGTGAGGCTGGTTAAATATATCATGTCCTCAAATGTTCTCACTTTGGCATGGTGTGGAAGCCCTTTTTCAAGCCCTTCAAGAGTTCAAGATCAGGTACAAGTACTCGTAAATTAAATTATTAGAAGGACCGCTACCGAACTGTGTATTCGCAATTGCTAGTTCGAAACTCGATCCAAACAAAGAGTGAGGATGGTTAAATAAATCATGTCCTCAAATATTCTCACTTTGGCATGGTGTGGAAGCCCTTTTTCAAGCCCTTCAAGAGTTCAAGATCAGGTACAAATACTCGTAAATTCAATCATTAGAAGGACCGCTACCGAATTGTGTATTCGCAATTGCTAGTTCGAAACTCGATCCAAACAAAGAGTGAGGCTGGTTAAATATATCATGTCCTCAATTATTCTCACTTTGGCATGGTGTGGAAGCTCTTTTTCAAGCCCTTCAAGAGTTCAAGATCAGGTACAAATACTCGTAAATTCAATCATTAGAAGGACCGCTACCAAATTGTGTATTCGCAATTGCTAGTTCGAAACTCGATCCAAACAAAGAGTGAGGCTGGTTAAATATATCATGTCCTCAAATGTTCTCACTTTGGCATGGTGTGGAAGCCCTTTTTCAAGCCCTTCAAGAGTTCAAGATCAGGTACAAGTACTCGTAAATTAAATTATTAGAAGGACCGCTACCGAACTGTGTATTCGCAATTGCTAGTTCGAAACTCAATCCAAACAAAGAGTGAGGCTGGTTAAATAAATCATGTCCTCAAATATTCTCACTTTGGCATGGTGTGGAAGTATGGAGAGAGAGAGAGAGAGAGAGAGTGAGAGAGAGATAGATGCCAGATGAGATGTGATTTCGCATCTGTCCTCGAAACCTTCCTTTTGTGATTGATCTCGGACCATCACCAATAGATCATGGTGTTACTCCAATACGACGTTTGTTTAGAAATTAAAACTACCTACCAAATAAAATTTGCGAAAAACGACCTAATACCGGCAAATTGTATCATATAATGTTGTCAAAAATGTGAATAGTTGAGTCTTTTTTTTAAGTGTGTTTCTTTCAGACCATTTTAATTTGGAAGTACTTTAAGTAAGTCCGAGAGCTTAAAGTTGTCGCTCGTATGACGCCTGTTGATTTAAGGGCTTGGTTGGGATTTCGTATCTCGTATGAACCAGGTTGACTGCTTGAAGATTTATGGTTTCTTCATGACGATACATTATTGCAAGCCAGCTACCTCAAGTCGTCCAAAAATACATGTCTTTCTCCAGTGTATCAGAGTAAGGGTTACACTGCAATTGTGTTTGTGCCTAGTTCTCTCCAAAGAAATGCATGAGTGTGTTTGAAGGTCTATATATCCACACAAAAGTTGGCATAGGAAAACAAAATGTTTTTTGAAAATATTACTCATCTATATCCTTCTCAGGAACCTGAGAACCTGTTGTTGTTGTTTCTTATGCCTACACTGGCCAACCAAAGGAGTGCCAGGCCCGTCGAAGACGGCAAGAGGCGAGGGGGGTGCGCCTTACCATGCAAGTGAGCCCCATTGGGAGGAAGTCCGACTTAGCTGGAATTTTTAGCCAACAGATGGCAGCACATCGACACGTTTCGTTTTAACGGAGAGGTCACATTTTCACGACATTCAATCATACTCAGGCTCACGGTTGTGATTTTGGTCCAAACCGGAGACCAACTAATCCCTGGTTCGGCACCCCCAGAGGTATTGATTTATTATGGGAACATGGGGGACTTTGTGCCCACGACAGATTTTTCGTGCACCAGTCACCTTTAGCCTACACGGGAATTTTCGGTCAGCTGGGCTCGAACTCATGATCAATCAGTCACGAGCTCGATGCCCTACCGACCAGGCCACCTGAGAACATAATAGGGTTACTGTGGAGTATAATTTAAATTTTGCAAATATTGTATGTTGTAAAAGCTTGAATAAAGAATTCCTATAAAAGCTATCAATGCGTATAATCGTTTTTTTTAAAGAAAACACTTGGAGCATTTCTTTTACAAAAACCGAAAAAATACCGAGTTCCCTTAAATACAGGTTTTAAATATATTTTTATTTTAGGAAAAGCTTTCTTCAAAAGTGTCTTTCTTCGGGAAAATGTAACTGAACACTTTGCTTTCCGGTGACATACGCATCTATCACTTTTTCCGAGATCTGGTATCTTCCGGTGACTTACTCATTCGTCATATTTTTCCGGACGTGCTTTTCAAATGACGCACTTGGACGTCACATATTCTCAATATAATTCCAAAACAAATATGACGTATGAAGATCAAATAAAACAAATGTTTGTAAGACATTCTTAACCTACTGCCCCTACTTTGACAGGAGCGTGAAACCGTCTTAAGAGTTAACCCTTAGTCTTAGCTGTCATAAGTCTTAACCCTTCAGGATCCCCTAAGAATTCTGCGACATTCTGGGAAGTAAGGATATTAATTAACACAGTGACTAATAAACTCAGTGTGGCTCATTAATAATTTGTAATTCCAATGTGATTTTTCAAATTTCATGTCCAGCTTTTCCTAACACTTATCCTGGTTGTTGTTGTTGTCGTGCGGGCCATATATGGCCCAATTGGGGGTGCCATTACCCCGGAGGGTTGGACTTCTTCATACATGACACATCCGTTTTACAGGAAAATCCCTTTCACACATCCATTCACTCACACATATAGTAATTTAGATCCCAATCAGAGTCCAATAACCCCCTCATCAGGTACCCCCAGAGGTATTGATTTGGTATGGGAACATGGGAGACTTTGTGACCACGACCTATTTAACGTGCTCCAGCCTCCATTAGCGAACACGACGGTGTTTAGCCAGGTCAAAGCGCCGATCTCGCAACCATCAGAATTGCAGGCTCCGCCGAGGACATAACCCACAACCCTTTCGATGCGAGCCCGACGCTCTACTGACTGAGCTACCGCGACTCACTTCTCCTGGTAGAGCAGATAATATACCTTCTATTTATTCTTATTATACCCTCGTTACGAATAAATTGATTTGGTTTAAGTTTTAAAAACACTAATGTTGAGGACCTCCGTCTTCCACAATGCATTTGAACATCTTTTAAAATGTTTCAGATTACATAAAACCGCACTTCTAAGTTGTACTATTTAGTTTGTTTTTATTTTAATATCTGGAGTCTCTAACTTTGAAGGTCGCCATGATGCGTGGGTTGAGAATTCTGATCAATATTGCTTCTTCACTTATGATCTCAAACTCAAGTGTTTCGAAAACTAAAAGTGGTTAGGTCATAAAAGGATATCATGCAAATCCTACTCTAAAAAGAGTTTCTCGTACAGGGTCTGATAGCATGAAAGAGTCAGTAAAAAAGGAAATTATATTCGTATTTCGTAACTCGTAATGTATAACACATTTTGTTAAGTTAAAAATTCGATATTTTAATTTTCTTTATGATAAGAATAATCTGCGAGCTGGATTGGAATAAATCAATAATTAGCCATTCATTAAGGTAGTGAAAGTATTCAAAGTAGACAAAATTTCATGAAAATTTATCCAACCGCTTGAATATAGTATGTGCACACAAACAGACACAAAATGCACAAACCACAAATATTGCTTTTAAACGGCACAAACCGGACAAATAAATTGAAATGGGAATTAAATATTCAGTGCTCCAGAAAACAAAATACTTTATGCATACAGTTAACGAAACAGTAAATATGTGCAGAAAAATAGCAAAGTAATGTAATTGGGCAAGTTAATTACTGAACACATATTTGTTGATTTATGAGGTTTCTATTGACCAATCTGGTACTGAAACATTGAGTGCATATGTTGCAGCCTAGCAACAGACTATACCAATTGTTGTCTTAATCAAGTAATTCAATAGGTTCTAAAGGATCATACTGGAGTCCTGATTCCGTATTAAAGAATAGAAAACACCTTTATCTGCATCGTAAAAAGAAAGGTACGGTACAAGCACGTTTACTTTTCATTGCAATCTTCAATTTTTATTCTTCAGGTAATGGTAGAATATTTCCACAAATGTTCAACAATGAGCAGTCACAAAAACAGATAAGTGAAACTGAAAAAATATCAATAGCAATCCACGTTGATCTCTGCATATCATGTTTAGTCCACAAAGACTCGATAAGTTGTACTTTTATCATGGCAAAGTCTAATAGAAACTGAGATAATCTCTACAACTCGTCAGCGACCTTTATCAGCTCTCACGGAAGAAACAAAATATTGTGAACTGATATGTTTTGAAGTACTTTGCCCTTTCGGGAAACCGACATGCTATCATCTCACTAGGTTTTCATAAAGAGACAATTACAAAGGGGATAAAGGGAAACGTTAGGGAGTACGTATCTTGACGAAACACAGAAGTTGCGTCATATGTTTGCAGAGCTGGCAGGTGTGGCTGGTAGGAAAGACGCTCTCATTGGTCTAAAAGTGGTCGTGAATCCGGAGTAAACAAAGAAAGTATGATCTCATAGTACCTTTCACCATTGAAATGTTAGAGTTGAAGAACTTTTTCATTCTTACTTTGTCTCTGTCTCAAGGAAAGAGGTAGGGGAAGTAAGCAAATAACCGCGGATGCGATAAATTGTGAATATCACTGAGGTCAACGTGAAGGATGCTCTGCAGGCGCCGGTTGTGAAAGATTGTCTCGTGTCGCAGAAATGACCGCAGAGTGAATGTAACCAAACCAATGGAAGAGTCTAATCTACTACTCTGACTCTTCATAGGTGCTTTATCGTTGTTACAGGGTGTTCTGTTTAGGACTACAATAAAATAAAGTATCATATTTTCCTTACTTACCATGATTTATTTCAAAAATGTCTTACGTATATACATAGAGACAGCATGTTTTGCAAGTCTAGAACACTTCAACATACACTTATCGTCAAGCGAATTAGTTGCATCAATATTACATATTTTTCTTTTATTATAGTTCTTATCAGAACACTCTGTTTGTAAGTGTGAAAAATCAATTGAGAGCAAAGCAAGCTCCATCAGCCAAAAAACACAGAGAAAAATTTTTTAATTAAATACATTTTGTCAGGAAGCGGTCGCCAAGTGGAGAGATTTTCGAGTGCCAACTGGAGCGGTTGGCGAGTGACAAGCGCGTCAACCCAGAGAAGGGTTGCCGAGATTGGGGGGGGGAGAGTTGAGAAAGACGAGCGGGAGGAGACCGATTGTTTTTTCTTCCCGATTAAGTTAATATGTGCTACCGTCTTTATTTAGCAGCCAATGATTTCTGGTTACGTTTTTAAAATGTTTTGTATCGTGTCCCTTTTCATGTAATAAATTATATTGGGACTAAAAACTGTTGGCTTGACTGTTTTGATTTTGGAAGCAACAGAAAGAACCCAAAAAACAAATTCGATGTATCTATGTACATTTAGAATGTTTGCAGATTGAAACTGAAAATTTTGAGTTTACATCAGCTTCCAAATATTACATTACACCGAACACATCGGCCATTAAAATCCCGTTTGGGTATCACCCTTCTCAGGAATCGTATTTAGGAAAGTGTAAACAACATCCTATTCCAACATGTATCTTTCCCCATGCAGTCTGCAACACATGGTAAGTACTTATCGGGTGACTTATGCGGTTTTTACGTACCTCAGAAATCGTAAACATTGAAGAGCAAACAACCCTTTATTTTTTCATGTGGGGAGGGACAGTCGATAATGGCCACCACGTAAGAGCGACCTGTTCCCCAAGCAGTCTGCAATACTACATGGCATGTTCCACACCAGTTTCCCAAATATTTTTAGTTCAACGACCCCTTTTCAAAGACAATTGTTTATGGCTCACCTTTGTGAGTACTCGATCTTAACTAAGTTTAAATTGTGCCGTTGTGCTGATTAATTTTTGAATTTTACCAAAATATGTATGTAATTGTGTGTCGAATTTCAGGATTTCAAAAAAGTAGTTTGGAAATAAGGCAACTGGGAATTGAAATTATAAAGCTAACATTGGTAATAATTTATTTGTGGGCTATGTTGAATAACACAATATTTAAAATATCCGTTTTACTGTCTACATTTCTTTGGTTCCGCCATGGGTTTATCTGTAAAAAACAGTATTGTTTAAACGTATTCATATAGTTATTTATATATTTAAATAGCAGACCAGCACGAACAAGCCCGCGACAGTTCTTTTCGGGATCTTGTAATACTGAAAATATGTGTGTGTGAGGAAAGACAATGAAACAATAATTTTAAGAATGAGTTCCACCTCAACCTGGACATGACATGGGTTACAATTGAAAAATAATTTATTTAAAGAAATTCACATTTAAGGTATCAATCTGGTGTAACATTTTTCGCAGATTTCAAAACCGTTGAAATTTTTACTCCATCTGTAACGATAGCGAAGATAGAAAACCTCAAATAGTTCTTGCCCGTGACAATATTAAAATTGCTAGGAAGAAAGTTATGCTAATGAAAACGTAAATAAAAACGCGTTTTCTTCAATTGAAAAGCTGTGACGTCAGCTTTCTGAGTGACGTTTTAACGTGGCACAGTTCCAAAGGACTTAAAACGCAAAATCCTTTGCTTTCTTCAATCGAGGAGCTGTGACGTCAGCTCAGTTTTTAAAGAAACGATAGGGGAAAAAATGATAAAAAAATTAAATATTGTATATTAAATTTTAAAATTTGAGCTTCGAGGTGCATTCAGTCACCTTTAGGACTACATGTGTGCCAAATTTCAGGACTGTAAGTGGCATAGATTAGTCTTAAGACACTTGACCAAACACATACACAGACACACAAACGTTTCCTTTTATAATAGCAGATATAAAATATCTCCTCTGATTCATCAAGGTAGTAACTAAACATCAAGCGCTTCAACATACCAAGAACTGAAGCTTTAAAACTACATTCTTGACAAAATTACTCTCTCTCTCTCTCGCATGCTATTCACAAAATTATCCGCATTTGATTTCGTAGCCTGAAGGTTAAAATACGTCTTTATAATTTTAATAATTACATTTTATATTTGCATTTTAATAAACATAAACAATGTGTTCTCATCATTGGTCTCTTAGTGAATGTAAAGGTGTCGCATTTGTAACAAGTTGGCGAAACTAATATCCATCCATAGCTATTGTTATCCTGATTATGCGTACGATAGTTCTTTCTTCTGTAGGGCTTAAGGCCCTTACTACCTTCGAGAGATGGACTTTCCCAAGGTCACCTGCCTTCTCACCCTGTAGCAGCACATTAGTTTGCTCAAGAGAGTTACGGTTCTGTTAACTAGAATTTTCTACATAAAATCCCAATGTTTTATTACCAAAAATACAATAATATTTCAACGCTGACTTCATGCCCTTCGCCATTTTGCCTGATTAAACCATTTATATGCCCTCGCCTTCTTTTATATAATACCAAACAGTGAAGCCGTAATGCAAATTATATCATTTTTTCTTACCTTTAAATTTTTTTCTTAGATAGAAGGAAAAGAAGACTCTCATGATTATTTTACACACCCATCTCGCAATCCGTTTAACTGTATAACATATTTCAAATTATATATATTTTTTATCTCGGCGGAAATAAAAAAGTCTTTGAAGGAAGCTAAGGAATCTGAATTGCGAAATGAGCATTCGGATTCCCCACCATACCTCTCACTTGAGCGAAGAAAAATTGGTAGAACGAAGAGTCAGAACGTGCGCAAGCAGAAACCGGATCATGTTGGATATTTAAATTAGTACGACTTGACGGGAATCCATCAGAATGCATTATTTATTTCCTACACTTTGAGATGAAAATCAAAGTGAGCTTGTATTTCATATCAGGTGTCTAATTAGTTATGGTAACTTCATTGAAATATGCATTGCGGATGCTCGTCATCTGTTCATCGCATTACAATTCGATACGGTGCAGGATGGAACTCATGAGCCGTTATGAAATACTTAAAGAGATGGTTTTTGAATTTCTAATATCATGCGGGCCATTACTTAATATTTAAAATGACTGGTTTTGAGAGTCGAATCTGATAATGTATGCCACTGCACTTGTTTGTGATTTCATCCCTATATCGCATTAGCCTTAAATACCATAGAGGTGAAATGGCTCAATACCCTGGGCTATTATTTAATGTTAATAAGCTTTTTCTTTTAACTATTATTTCCCGTTATGTATTTACTTGATACTCCGCAGCCCGTAATAAATATCGATGCCAGGCGTGGACTGGCTCTCAAAATTTACTATGGAAAATTATTGATTCGTCCATTTTTAAGTTTTACATAAACGCGAAATTAAGATCTAATTCTTCACATAATTAATTATTTTAGTGACATATTTTATAAAAATATTTATAGTTTAAAATTTAACTACAAATAATGGCTGGGGAACAGTCATTGTTCTAGTGATTTGGAACACACTACAGTTTGTAACATTTTGTGTTTATTGGTCTGCATACATACACCTGCAAAGTTTCTTAACTTTAAGCAATTTTTTTTTTAATTTAATGATGGGGTCAGTGTCTTGTCAAATGGAAATTGAATGCTAAACCCTGTATTTTCGAGATGTCTTTATTTACTGTACAAACAATAATTTTTCGAAAATGGATTTTGCCTAGAATTTGTGGTATGTAGGTAAGTGAGGTTAGTACATCCACCCACGTAGTGCACCAGGATAAAACCAAGCGATTCACAAATCCGCTCTTGTAATACCATAATGACTAAACGTTCAATCGGCTGATTATTGGAAAAAATTAATTTAACAAAATTTTATCCTTTGAAAGCACATATATCTGTTCTGTCATATTGACTTGTAACCAGTTTTTACCGTCTTGAAGAATTAAATCTTCCAGAAGAGTCTTTCGAACAAGACGTGGTTATCTAGTAGTTATATGTGTATTGCGTTAAACTACTCTCAAATCACGCTATGCCTCTCACAGGGAGTAAAAATCTATATTTATTATTATTTTCTTCATCTGCAAATTCTTAAGTTCGTTACTCTAGGGTGCAGTCTACTCAGACAATTCAGAAATGCCCCTATGATTTCAATCTAATTCTAGTAAGTTTAACAATAGATTTTTCAGACTTTTCATCCTATTTACCGGAAGCAGAAGTTATGTTTACAACAGACTAAACTCTGGTCTCATTGAACCTTGAACTTCTCTAATCTTCCTTTGATGAATGAATGCATTGAATCGACTCGGGTCCAGTTTTCATCTTCTGGGAATCATCATTTGTCAACATATCTCGCATGTCGATAGAGTTGATTACAAGCTGATTGTATGTAAAATTCCACTGCGAATCAATTTCGGTTGCGATCTCGTGATCTTCCTCCGTGTTTAAAAGACATGTGTGACCTTATAACACTAAACACTATCTTTATGAAGTTTGAAAACATATTTTTACATGTTCGACGTTATGAAACTGTCGTATTAATGATGTAAAGTGAATCTGTGTATGCAACAGTTTTATTTGCATTGACCTTGCAATTAAATATACTGAACCGTGTGGATGGAGTGAGTTTTCTGTGCCTTAAGATCCGGAAGTGTTGGTCACGTGGGATAGGAAATAGACTTGGCTACCGAAGCTTAAACTTGTGTTTTCAATCACGCTTGATAATTAATAGTAGTTAGTAATTCGATATTATTAGTCCTACATTATGAATCGGGCTTTCTCCCGATATACCTCGTGAGAGATAGATCTTAAAACCGAGCAGTCGGAAGAAATATCATGAAACTGCCTGCTGTTAGCAGTTCGATCTTTATTTGCGATGAAAATAAAAAGTAAGTTCTTGCAAGAAATATTGATTTGGATTATTTTATTAATATTTAAAAGGCTTCACACGCAACAAACATAATTGCATAAATGTTGATTTTCATATCATAAATACGTTGTATTACTAGTATGTTTTCTAAATACCACTGATAAGAAGATGTAACTTTGTCAATTGAAAATAAATGTTTTGGCCTTAATTCGTCATTGGTGAAAGAAGTTTTTATTTTGTCGTTTAAAATTTGTATAAACTGATTGTACAAGTTGAATATTCTCAGACGAACTTTTGCCTAATTTACAATCAATGCGATCTGTTATTCGTACCATTCCACATACCATTGTTGCATAAGAGACTGTTTTAGAACCCCAAAACATAACAAATATCGCATTTTAATTGCTTTAGTGAAAGTGGCTCCTCAAAATACAGACTGGACCTTCCACAAAACCTAGTTTGATATTTTATCCTTAACATAGAAGTTCAAAATCACGAGGTTTTGCGAAAATTCCTTAATATAGCTTTGAACCAGGACCCCTTATACTTCTTGATAGTGAGGTACGTTACCTAACTTGTACCTTAATATGGCTCTGTACTGGATCCCTCATATGCCTTGGTATTGGGATCCTTAATATAACTTTGTTTATCTTGATAGTGGTCCTCTATCCAACTTGGTCCCTTAATATAGCTCTGTACTGGATCCCTCATTTGCCTTGGTATTGGGATCCTTAATATCACTTTGTTCATCTTGATAGTGGTCCGCTATCCAACTTGGTTCCTTAATATAGCTCTGTACTGGATCCCTCATTTGCCTTGATATTGGGATCCTTAATATAACTTTGTTCATCTTGATAGTGGTCCGCTATCCAACTTGGTCCCTTAATATAATATTTGGAACCTTCATCTACCTTAGTATTGGATCCTAATATGACTATATACTGGGACGCTTCACCTTTCTTGATAGTGGAGTTCGTTATCTTACTTGGTAGTGGGGCTAGTCATCTATCTTAACACCGACCCCATAATCGCACATGGTATTGGGGGCCCATTTAATATGGTACTAAGGTCCGCTACTTAGCTTGGTAGTGTGGTTCGGAATGCAGATGTGGGGTGGGGACTGCATTCGGTTTGCAAATCAAGGCGGTTGGAAACCCAGCAAAAGTGACTAGAAAAATGAGTCGGCCGGAAACATTCCCTTAGGAGCGGAAGAGAAAGCATTTACCATCCACCACCCGATCGGAAATGCCCGCGGAAGGAAATGTCATAACGAGTCACCGCACTTCCATCCTTTGCTTGCTGTTTTTTTATTTCATGAATGAAACTTGGAAAGCAGATTCAGCCCAAAATTGCTTTGAAATTGTGTTTCGCTAAGCGGTTTTGTACTACTGGTTTTCAAAAGTTGCCATACCTTTCCGATTCTTAACAAGAGCCATATTCGTTCTATTGACTTTTAGCTCATCCATAAGGAAGTGACGGGTTGTAAGAGGGAACCAAACTGTGAGACAAAATAACTAGTTTTACACATCAGTTTACATGTTTTGTGCACATTATGTGTGAAATAATACTTCTGATGAGGATTTATTTTCTTCATTTATAGAAAATAATAACCATGACCTATCACGATCTCTCTTTACCCCTAGTATTTATGATCGTTTCTGGGAGACGAGAGACTGTATAGGTTCATAAACTTTCTTTTAAGAGTCTTATAGTCTTGTATGTGTTTAGTATTCTTTGCATTTTCTACGATATCGTCCCAATGTTTGGTTTAATTGCTATTGGCTGCGTGTGCACCATTTTCTTTTTGACTGTTTGTTATATTGTAACCCACTAAGTGGAAATTAAAAAATAATAATCTCGTTTTTCCCAAAGTAAGTCATACAGATAAGGCATGCACATGCAAGAAGTCACCGGCACCCAAACAAAAGATGCTGCAAAAAAAAACATTTTTTTTCGCACTGCAGTAACAGCATGGTTTCTGAGTTTAAAAATTTATAAACATTTTACTTTCATTAAATTTTGCAAAAATTGTGCATGCGTCAAAAAAAATAGACCCCCCCCCAAGAATTTAGGAAACATATTTTGTACTAAGTGTGGGATCATCACCTGAACTGGCAGTGGTGTCCGTTTTTTCTTCTGGTACGGGATTCAGAGAAACAATGTGGCCGCCCAGTATTAACTTTTTTTCCCACAAAATAAATTCTACATTGCATCCCATTGCCACGTGTGCTGTCCCAAAATGAATCTTCATCGAGAAGGCCAATCGGTCTATTGATCAAGGTTTGCCTTCTAGACCGAAATATTCACGATTGAAATCGAAGGTAATACCTGGATGTTTGTTTGGATTGAATGTATGGATTCTCTATAAACGGGTTGTATGTATGTGAGGTGTACCGTGAACTCACCCCCGTGGTGCGCCAGGATATTTCCAAGTGGTTCACGATTCTGTCCTTGTACTGTTGTGATAAGTAATGTTGATTTGGCTGGGCATTTGGAAAACAAAATTTAAATTTTTATAAATAAGGCATATTTGTTTTTTTCTTTCATCTCTTTTTAATTTCTAGGAAATTTTGTAACGAAAAATTAATTTTAGCAGTCAACCCGCTGTGCAAAAGGGACTGCAATGCCAGAGTGGTAAATTTTTGCTTTTTAATAAAGTATCCAGGACTGCCCGTTTAATTTATAAGTCCTTCAAAAGTGCAGATTCGTGGGTACATCTAGTGGTTATTTGGTTACCGTAAAGTTCTTACAATAACATCTTTAGCATCGTACTCTGGTATCATGAAGTAAAATGACTATATGATAACATACCAAACCCTGAAATCATTACTTTCCTTTACCCAAAAAACTAAAAAAAACCTTCCAACAAGCAAATAACACTAAACTTGTCAACTTAATAACACCATAATTCTTCTACTCTAACATCAAACCTCCACTTGATCACCCAAACACTTCTGACACCACCCAATCGGCACCATAGTATAAATGAAATCCACTGTCCCCAATGCTTACACCACAACATCGCGACGAAGGCTACGAAATCAGCACCCTTCATTGAGAACCTCACTGGCTACAGCAGGAGAATGAAGGGCGAAGAGATAGGGTGGACATTCTTCCGTAAAGACACTTTGGACACAAGAGGTCCTCCTCATTTGAAGAGGTAACGAAGATGGCAGGAGAGGGTCAAGTGGGTGGAATAAGGGTGGAATCACGTAGACGCCATCCTCTGGATCTTGTCTCTACTGGAGCTGGATGGTGAGGAAGGTTACAAAACTGGGTCAGTGGCTTATTATTGAGAATGCGGGTTGGGTGGATGGATCAGGGGGCGGAACTCGCGCTGCGTCTCCTTATGCCAGTGGGTGGTACATCCCCCCAACAGGTATGATAATCTTACTACACATAAAACAGGTGTTTATTTCCTGAAATTATTTTAATGTTAATTTGTAAATAATTATAGGTTATAAGTACTTATGATTGAAATGAGCTAAACTTTAGTAGCTTAAATGAACTTTTGGAATTGATAGGACATATACTAACTGTCCAGTGTTATATTATACCCTGGCCTATTTCCCCCTTGGTTGCCTCTCAAAGAAATATCTCGTCATAAGAAAAACTAACAAAATCTTTATGGACGATATATCTTGTCATTGGAAAAAGTGATCATGTCTTGATTTCTTGAGAACATAGTTTTTTTCACCTCTCCTTGTAGTTTCCTGAACGAGGTATCTCATCATTAAAAAAAATAATGAGACCTTTATGGACGAGATATCTCGTCATTGAAAAAACTGAAAAGATCTTGATCAAGTCGTACTGAAATATTGGTGGTAACTTGATGACGATATATCTTGCATTAGAAAATACATAAAATCTTGATGGAGGAGATATCTCTTTGAAACTACTTAGAGGGTTAAATATTAGTTGCTGAACAGAGAGCTAATTTTGATGGACGAGATATCTCTTTGAAACTACTTAGAGCGTTAAATAGTAGTTGCTGAACAGAGAGCTAATTTTGATGGACGAGATATCTCTTTGAAACTACTTAGAGGGTTAAATATTAGTCGTTGAACAGAGAGCTAATTTTGATGGACGAGATATCTCTTTGAAACTACTTAGAGCGTTAAATAGTAGTTGCTGAACAGAGAGCTAATTTTGATGGACGAGATATCTCTTTTAAACTACTTAGAGGGTTAAATATTAGTTGCTGAACAGAGAGAGCTAATTTTAAAGTCACCATCAGGTACCTTTTGTATGCATATTTCTATTTGCAAAGTTAAAAGTTGTTGAATTTACTAGTGCATAGATTTTTTAATGGCAGGTTTCTTTGTTATATTGCATAAAAGTACATATAACCTCGAATAGTTTCAACCCTTTCGTCAATAGTCCCATATTCTCCAACGGTATACTTATGCAATTCGTGTTGAAACTCTGAAAGAAATTTTGAATTACTGCTATTTTGTTACTTTGGTGTCTTTTCGACGTAGTATCAAATATTATACATCTTAAAAAGAATAAAACTCCATTCTGATTAAAAAAATATCCAGTTCAATTTCAGTTAAACTGTCAAATAATTGTGATATTAGAGGGATGGAGACGAATATTTTGGAACGCAAAGCCTTACTCGGGGTGTCTGATCAATCACTGGTCATAAACCTGTCCTCACAAATAAATTAAGTCAAATGATTCCAACCATTTAGTTATCAAGACGGCATTCCTAAATTCATCCTCCGATACGATAATATTAGTATCGTGAAATAAATTTCTTGACTAATCCATTTGAGATTCATAGGGTGAGTATCTTTCTAAATCGTAGTTAGAATTCTGTGTTTCTGGATGGGTTCAATTTAAAATAAAGTTCTATGCCAAATTAGCATGTGTACAAAATCCCATTTTAATGCTGGTACTTTTATAATATATTTGATTTTTAAGCTATGAATTTTTAAATATTACTTTTTGCACTTAAAGTGTAACGATATATGTTAATAGGAGTACAAAAATGACAAAATAATGACGGTCTCCGAAATGTTTGTAACTATAATGAATAGTTTAAAGCAGGCCTCGAAATAGATTTTTCAATACAGGTGCACAAGGTGCACCTAAGTTTTTAAATTAGGTGCACAGGTTATATTTTAGGTGTACATTAAAAAAAACATAATGTAAGATCATTTATATAATGTAAACTACTTTATTAGTTGGGTAAGTTTAGATAGGTTAGTAGTGGTAATAAATAAAAAATTTTAAACATCTAAATTCTTCGCACGGTTGTCGCGACAGTCGCTTCAACAGAGCCATTTGGAAAATGTTTCGATCATCGGAAAGTTCTGGTGGCAGTGACACCAAGTAAACCTTCCTCCTGTGCAAACCCGTTAAAGCCCAGCGATTTTGTTTTCGCATAGTGTGTATTTAGGAATTATAATTGCGTTCCTTTAGAGCGAAAGAGGTCGATACTAATAGTTTGTTCAAGCATCAAAATAACATAAAACGCTCCCTCCCCTTTTTTAACGTTGGGTGCACGGCATGCATCAGCGGGGAAAAATTAGATGCACAATTTTATTTTAATGTGCACAGTGCACCTGTGCACCCGGGTATTTCGAGCCCTGGTTTAAAGAAAGTATTAAAAAATCAAAAGACTCGAAATTAAATTATCTCTATCGCGTCACTGTTGAGAAATTACTTTAATTAGAAGAAATCTGAGAAGAATGTTGTGCAAAAACAAAAATGCAAATTCCTTAATTATTGTCTACTGCTTGTTGCATACTTTTATACACAGTCCAGTCACATTAATGTGACCACCTGTCAAAAGTCAGAATAACCACCTTTGGCAGAGCGGACCGTTGCGAGACGTGCAAGAAGAGAAGCAATTAGGTTTCTGATGATGAGTGCACCCAGTGAATGTCAGGAAAACATTCCCGAAACCATAATGCTCCCTCCTCCAGCCTGGATCCTTCCGGCAATTGTTGCAGGGTGTTTACTTTCAGACGTTTCACGCCGTATACACCAACGTCCATCTGTCCAATGGAGCATAAAAGTGATTCATCGGAAAAAGCCACCTGTCGCCACTCTGTGGACGTCCAGTTGCGGTACTGGCGTGCAAATTCCTCCGTTCGTCGCCGATAAACAGCAGTCAGCATAGGTGCATTACCCAGGCGTCTGCTGCGGATGCCCATACGCAGCAACGTTCGTTGAACCGTTGTTGAGAATACACTCTTGGTAGCCCATTGGCTCATCTGGGCGGTCAGTTGCTCAACAGTTGCACGTCTATTCGCCCGAACGCATCTCCGTAGCCTTCGTTCGCCTCTGTCATCTATAGCCCGTGGAGCACCACATGTGCCACGCCGCTGATTTTGGATACTGCCATTTTGCCATGCACGGTATACTTTTACCACGGCGGCACGCGAACAGTTCACAAAATTAGCCGTTTCCGAAATTCTTCCACCCTTGGCCCGAAAGCCAATAATCATGCCCTTTTGGACGTCGGATAAATTGCTATGTTTCTGCATTACGCCAACGATTGAATTGCTTTCCGATGCCCTAGGACATCCTTTATATACACTCCACTGCAATGCGCTGCCACCTGCCTTTTGTGATTGGTTATTTCACGTTGAAGTCGAAAGTAGGTGGTGGTCACATTAATGTGATTGGACTGTGTATTTTGTAACGAATTTATATTTATTTTGAAACATGAAACATGAAACTCTCTCTCTCTCTCTATCTCTTTACTGAAAGAACAAGAAAAGTATGTCTTGATTTGTCGAAAAATTTACTGAACACCATTTCTCATTTCAATTATTTGCAGTCATCTGCTGTTTATTATTTTTCTAAAAGTAATTTTTTTTATTAATTATTCGAATTCCGAACGCAAGGTTAATATCTAATAGTAGCACGGAAGTGATTTTTCTGCTGGTACTCACACGACAATGCAATTCGAAACTCGTCACGCTGAATGTGAACGTCATTCGTAAGATCATTAACGTCATGAAGAAGCGTAATAAAGATGATTCGTCAGATGCATGGAATGCATAGTTGTCAATCAATTCATAATGCTGGTGTGAGCTCATCGAATTACGTGTTTATATTCGTTACATATTACATGTGACGTAGCACCTGCATCTTGCTCTGAAGTAGTAAATTACTTCAAATTCAGCTTTACAGTTCCCATTTAATAAGAGGTCTTCTTGCAAAAATGTGCCTTCAGTTAGTCTTTTGCTGTTAGAAGGTTTTAAAGAACAATTCACCTGGATTGAATAGAAAAATAAGGTATAAAATAAACTATAGTACAAAAATTTAGTTTAGGTTTCTTTCAGTTTTGTAAACTTCAAATACCCTGTGTTAGGATATTTTTATTGGAATGTGAAATTAAAAGATCAAAGATGGAAGAAATTAAAAGATCAAAGATGGAAGAAATTAAAAGATCAAAGATGGAAGAAATTAAAAGATCAAAGATAGAAGAAATTAAAAGATCAAAGATGGAAGAAATCAAAAGATCAAAGATGGAAGAAATTAAAAGAAGAAGATGGAACAAATTAAAAGATCAAAGATAGAAGAAATTAAAAGATCAAAGATGGAAGAAATTAAAAGCTCAAAGATGGAAGAAATTAAAAGATTAAATATTTAAATGTGAAGGATCATATATGTTAAGATATTTGATCTTTCAAGTAATTTTAAATGGTAGGATATTACTGCGATTTTAATGCCTTTTAACTTCTGCTATTCTCTGCCTTCAGTTTAGAGAATATTTTGTAGAACATTTCTTATTGTTTTCCTACAATTTGGAAAACGCATTATAGAATTAGACTTTACACCAATAATGAAGAACTTGCCCGCCAAAATTATGATGTGAAGCAAAACTACCAGGAAGCTTATATCTTGGGAAAGGGTAAAGATAACAGCATTTGAGCCATACGACCTTAATATTTCCTCAATGCAACCTATGTGAACAAACAAGCACCATATTCTCCAAAGAGTGCTCTTACGTTTTACCGACTGTACAAATACAGATTGTTTTCATCTGCTCTCCTTGCTCATTGGAATGTATTCTCAATACCAGCTGTATGGAAACAACTCCGAAAACACGAGATAGATTCGAACACAAAAAACATGCGGTACTCTCAATGACGGGTGATAACAAATCTATAAATTTTAGTACTTAGGCCAAGGTATTCAAATGAGTACATTGTTCACACATCGTATAGCTGGTACGATGTTATATTGCATTTCAACGACAAACAAGTGTCCGTATCAAAATTTTATTGGTTATGGATTGAATAAAATTCCTCATATATGTATTATTCGTTTATAAAATTTTCCAAGAACTGTCTAAGATAACGTATTTCAGTCTTGTATTTGCCCAAATATAAAGAGTTTCATTTACGAGGAGGGTGTAGAGAGTATGTAAGGTTAAATACAAGTTGAAAATACTAAACTGAAATATCAGTCTTTTAAAGTAAGTTATAAAGCAATCATTAACGTACTTCTGGTGATACTATTTTGTGTCCACATGCAAAAGATTTTGAACCAGTATTTGGGTTATCAACAGCAAATTTCAGACAGAAAATTATTTATTTTGCTATTATATTTTTTTAGCCATTTTTGTAAACCATAAGCCACTAAAATAAGTCTAATGGTTTATTTTGTTCATAATTTACTAAACAAATTGCATTATTTACTGTAAAATTAAGTTTCCTTATAAATGTTGCTCGAAAATTAAACATCTCACTTAGTTAAATAATTGGTGAGTGGAAACCTCATAATCTTGATTTTACCTTAAAAAACAACTCTCTGGAGCTTTTGTTGCATCTATGCGTTCTGCAACTTACAGTCTTTCCTGTTATGACTTGTTACAAGTTTTGACCAGCTACACGAATAGAAAATGCTACCTAAGATTCCCTTTCAATTAATAGATGTTTTTTTTTTTTTTGTCATAATGTGTTTTACTAAGAGAAAAGCAATATCACAAGACTCAAAAATCTCGTGACATTCAGAGGCTCCTATGTATAGTTAGATCGCAAGTGGCAAAGAGTTGAAGTAGAGGAACTAGCCTATTTAACCTTTTGACTACAGTTATATCTATAACAGGCGCGATTCTTATAACTTTCAAGATACAACTGCTGTAACGGCCGGAGTCTAAATTCTTTCTAGTTCGTTTTTTATAACTTTCAAGATACAATTGGTTTTTCCGGCCGTCTAAATTATTTTTCTGCGTAATTCTTATAACTTTCCAAGTACAACTACTGCACTGGCTTTAGTTTAAATTCTCTCTTGGCGCAATCAAGGAACAAGTGCCGAACCGGCCCGAGTCTAAATTCTTTTTGGCACGTTTTTTATAACTTTCAAGTTACAGTTGCTTTTTCCGGCCATATTCTAAATTCTTTTTTTTGGCGTGATTCTTATTACTTTTGAAGTACAACTACTGCCCTGGCTTTAGTATAAATTCTCTCTTGGCGCAATCAAATAACAACTGCTGTACTGGCCGTAGTCTAAATGTTAAGCCAAAACTTCTTTTTCATTATTCCCCCCTCCATTTTTCAATTCCTATATTGAACTTAACATCATAAATTATTTTTCCATGTATGTACAGATAATTTAATTGCGTGCAATATGAGAGAGATATTATTTATAAAATATCTAAGAGAATATTCATTAATCAACTTCTGTCAGCGTGATTGCACACTACATTATATTATTCATATTTTTTAAACATTTGAAAATATAAGATACTGAAATTAACAACCCAGAAGCAGCTGTGTGTTTTTATGTTCAGCAGGATTGGATGAAATAATGTTCTCCAGGCAAGATTTAGGCTGATGGATTGCATTGTCTGCATAACAAGTTCATAGTGTTGTGATTCAGTCAGACCCAAATCGATGATATACGTAAGGAAATGGAATGCTAAGGTTTTGAAAGATATTGGAATGTTTAAATTTAATGTAAAGTTATTAAGAAAATATGCACTCTTGAATTTAAGCGATGTTATCTTTTTGCTGATAAAGAAAGATTGGGTTTCTATGATCAGTCGGAGAAGGTGGAACAAAAATGAATATACCATTGATAAGCAGAGGATAACGATAATTTTGATGCATCGCTTCCTAATTTGTTTATTTTAGCAAGGAATATGTAACAAATGCATCGTTGATAATTGATGGTCAATTTTTTTTCATGAAGTTCAAAGTTCATTCTTTGGTATTTCATAAACGTCGTATATTACTGACGCAGCTCATCGTCCTAAACCATTTTGTAACGCTCAATGACGGAACCTTTTAAGGTTACATTTGTTTTCAGGGTTATCAAGTGGCTTTGAATTTATTGTTTGAAACGAAAAGAAAATGTGATATCACCCTAGGCGAAAGCAAGTTTTCAATTTAGTTCGTAATTTTAACTTTGTATGCCGTTGACATATTTGTGCGTCACCTAGAAGATGCCTTTCGTTTGATGCGAAATTTGTGGGAGAAGATAAAGTAAACGCACTTTACTGCCAGCTGCAGTAACACAGCTAAATGGATAACTGCTTGTTTAGTGGATGCATTTTTAAAGTAAGTTACTTTTAAAAAATCTGAAAATATTTTAATTCTGATGTTAGGAGGTTGGTTGGATTCTATGGCACAAGGATCGTGTTTGGCAGAGTTGAGCCAAACACATTTCAGAAAACGTCAAGTAAAATATATACTCATAGGATGTTTTCTTGACAGAGACGAGAGGAGAAATCTAAGATGTTGCAAAAAGGATATATGCGTGTCTATTTCTAAGACGGTTAAACCTCGGCTTAGAGTAGGAAGAAATATTTTAAAGAAAGTGCGTTTTCCTACAATTAACGCTTATTGTTATGATGATGAAAAACACATTGTGGTGTTATAATACGTTTGGTCAAAAATATAACGCTACAATACTATCGTATTTTCTTTACTTAAAAACTAATAGTTTGTCTTCATAATTATGAGAGTCACGATATTTTTTGGTAGCTTGGCACTGATTTTATCCCACAGCACAGCTAATAACTACGTCTATTATCTGAAAGAATCGATCGCCTTTTTTCAACATTAGGAATATTCTCTTGGTCATTTCTTTAGAATAGAAACCTTCAAAAAATTATATTGGTTATTTCGTTAGAACAGAATCCCTGGAGAGATTCTATTACTTCTTTATTTTGAATATAATCCTTTAAAAATACTATATTAGTCCTTTCCTTGGAAAAAAAATCGTTTTGAAATATTTTACTGTTTCTTTCTTTGGAATTGAATCCTTTGGAATAATTATAGTGGTTTTGTTCATTGAAATAGAATCTTTTTTAAATAGGATATTGGTAAAGAAGGTCAAAATTTGTTCGAAGTCATGACAGGGAAGACAGCATGCTTCAAGGTGGTATTAAGAGTGAACCCGTTTTGAACAACTGAACTATAAATTTGGTTTTTTGTTGTGTTGGTATTTTCGTTCAAACAGATTCCCTTGGAAAAATTCTACTGCTTCTTTATTTTGAATATAATCCTTTGTAAAATATTCTATTAGTCCTTTCGTTGGAATATAATCCTTTTGAAAGATTTTATAGTTTGTTTCTTTGGAATAGAGTCCTTTGGAAAAATTGTAGTGATCTTTTTCATTGAAATAGAATAACTTTATAAGATTATGTTGGTCAAGAAGGTCAAAATTTGTTAGAAGTCATGGCAGGGAAGACAGCATGCTTCAAGGTGGTATTAAGAGTGAACCTGTACTGTAAATTTGGTTTTTGTCAGTTACAGGGTTTCTTTTCTAAACCTACGATAACGGCCACATCCTTCGTTGTAAGGAATGAATAAAATGATATATTAGTTCACGATGTATTTAATTAAGGTAAATATGGGTTTCTTCAACATGTGACGTTTTTTCTCGTTTCATTTCAGGACCCCCGCTTCAACAAAGACATCGACACTCGCACAGGTTACCGCACGGTGAGCGTTATGTGCCAGCCCATTCTGAACTTCCAAGGAGACGTGATCGGCGTTGCCCAATGCATCAACAAGGTCACGGGAGACCATCAATTCACCGATCAAGATCAAGAGGTGAGTACAGCCAATAGCCACTCTCTTGTTCTTCAACGGGGCCCTTTGTTCCTTGCCCAGTTTCTTGACTCCTTGCCTCCTGCGCTACGTGATGCCAGAGCATGTCGCTGTGTGGAGGTAACGCGCAATGACCTAGTTTCGTAGAACCTTCCGGTTTCGTTTCAGGTTATGATTACTTCACTAGCGATCATCTTTTTCATTTGTGTACTGACTGATGGTTTATCGACAATCCGTCTAGATTTCGAGGGCCGCGGCAGAGCGGTTAGAAGATTAACGGATTAGCAACCGGAGGACGGATCTAAAAATGACCTTGTGTACAAGGGGGTCTAGTGCACTTTTGAACTATTGTGCCACCAAATGTCCTCACGTTGGTATGGTAGTTTGGAGAATGAGGTGCCAGCTCACGTGTCAGCTCACCGTTTTTCAAAATTACGTGGTGTTGCTCTCGTATTTTTCCTTTCGGTCCCCGGACCGTCACCAATGACCCGTTATGTTACTTCACCTACTTACCGCCTTGATTTCGAAGTGAATGATCAAACGAGTGAGGATTTTGCAAAGGTTTTGTAGGAATCGTATTTGGTGAATTGATTTTTTGATGAATTAAATGTACCAAGGTGAGATTCATCCCACTTATAGAACATATTTCTCATAAATGAAGTTACTTCACATTGGACCTTCTTTTTAATTTCTCTTTTAGATGAGGTTTTCGTGAAATTTCTTGATTTGTCGCCAGTAGCAATTGCTCCAGTTCGACGTAAATTTAACTGTTTACCTGCCAGCATGCATAACCACCGAACCACCGATGCCTCCGTTTGATTGAAAAGGAATTTTTGGTTATCTAATTTGACGCATTCGCTTTTGAGGAATCCAGCCTGTATATGTTAGATACCGATTCAACCG
This sequence comes from Metellina segmentata, assembly GCA_947359465.1. Taxonomy (NCBI): domain Eukaryota; kingdom Metazoa; phylum Arthropoda; class Arachnida; order Araneae; family Tetragnathidae; genus Metellina; species Metellina segmentata. The sequence goes on from OX375881.1 coordinate 58,216,610, forward strand.
ATTGAGGGCCTGGTTCAATGAGTAACGAATTAGCAGCCGAGTTTGCGAGTTCGAATCTCTATCCAACCAAAGACCTTCTTGTACATGGGAGCTAGTGCAGTTAAATCTTTTGTCACCTCAAATGTTCTCACGCTGACGTGGTATGAAAAGTTTGCAAAGTTGTGCCAGCTGAGGTATGGTCTCGTCATCTGACCGTGGTTACAAAACTATGAGGTGTTGTAGAACCGTCGTCAATAGCCCGTTATAGTCCGACGTCAATTAAGCTACTTACCGCAGCCTATTGAACTTATGTCTAAAATTTTAATTTGTTCACTTTCAGTCATCTGTTTTATGTGTAGACTGGGTGATAAGTTTCGGGACATGCCACGTGATTTAGAAGCTCGTATGATTTGATTGAAGGACTTTACATAAGTTTGGGGATTCACATTGGACGAATTCAATTTGAATGAACGAGCATGATCCTCTCCGATTGAACGAACATCTATAACTTATCCAGAACAGTTATTAGAAGGATTTAAAACACATAGATGTTATCTTTGCATAAAACCTTAAGTCTGAACATTGGGGGATCCTCGAAAGGGGTAATTTATGTACCATAAAAAAACTTAATTTGTATACTATAAAAGAGAAAGCTGCTCGGTAACTTATAGTCGGTTAACATTTTCATCTCGTCTTCTAAGGTCAGTAATTGCTGGTTTCGAAAGAAGTTTGGTACTGAATTTTTGTTTTAAATAGTAGCTAAATTGGCGCTTCAAAGATAATCATCTATAGTAACCACCAAGCCCTAGGATCACTATCTTGAGGTAATGAAACTTGATGGATTTTTATCGACTCGGACAGGGTAGGGTTTAAAGAGTGAATATTCGAGTTAACATAAATTTGCAGTAATTTTACCTGTTATTGATGAAGTTAGATTGAAGTTATTAACTAACGGGTTCGCACCCTTATATTCACCCTACAACCTATAGTCTTATATGTGTGACTTCTAACCTATTTGGATCTTTCTGGCCGGTATACTATTGCCTATGTTTTTTTAACGAATGGATGCGATTATTCAGTCATTACGGGTGCCGTGGGGAAAAGACAATACTACACTACTCAGAAACCTCGAGATGTTAGTTCGATTACGTAGTCTACATCACATGATTACTGATTACTAGGGAAACTTTTTTGTTGCAGTAAAAATGGGAAAAGTTGCATTAATGAAAATAAAGTTGCATTTATTTTTGATGCACTAAATTCTAAAATAAATTATTCGTAAAAAAATTAAAAAAAAAAAATTCAAAATATATTGACAATTTAAGTCGTGTACAACTTGAATACTGAAATACAGAAGAACGTTGAATGGCTGATCTTTGGCCAGTCATTTCTTTAACATTGAAAACCTGCGCCAGCCGCAGTCATAATATGCTGTATCGGATAGTAGAAGAGCAAAATCCTTTCGCTCAACATTCAGAGATTTTAAAACGTCATCTACAAGGCGAACAACATATTGATGATCAACACTCTCCTCTCAAACTCTGCAGTCGATTACGAAAGTTTCCTTTGGATTATTAAGAGTACCATCCAATGTGTTAAAGTACTTCTTGCCATTTATTACACTTTCGTCTTATGACGAACACCTTCTTACCATGAACTTGTTTGATCCGCAGTACTTCTGCGTTCGCAAGATCAGACACAGGTGATCGAAGGGTTGATTCAGAGAGCAAAAAATGAAATAGTAATTTGATATTAATTTATTTTAAGCTATATTTTTAAAAAGTTGCAGGTGGTTGCATTTATACACAAGTTGCATTTATGCAGAAAGTTGCATTTATGTTGCGGTTATAACTCACTTACTATACACCCCATGAAGGAGAAAGTTTGGTTTTGGTATTTTACATGCAGTGTAGAAAGCGTGAAAAAAAGTTGCATTGGTTGCAAAAAGTTGCCCTACTGATTACCCAGTCTACGAACACTGCAAGGATTTCAAAATTGTACCTCTTAATTTTTAATCCCATCTCTCTCTCTCTCTTGAAAGTAGCTATCGCGATAACTCAAGAATTTTTAGACAGTTATATCCTTTTAGGATAAATGGCCCGTCATACGACGAGTGCATAACACAATTTATTTGTTTTTAGTCAAACCATTTCTATAGATTTTAAGACCTTACGGTACGTGATCACCGGTCGTGTATAAACCTGTTTTCGCCAGTATCATCTGCCAACTATTTTTGATGACTGGCTATCTATAAACCTTTTCCCACCACTATCTGTCAACTCACCTTGCTTTCGCATGGTGGTCAGCAATACAGGTAAAACGATATTATTGAAAAACTTAATTTTTGATCAACACTGGTAAAGCAATATGAACTGCGTATCACAATCGCTTTATACTCATTGTTATTTCCCTGGCGAATTCGAATGTAGTGATTTTTGATATTTCGTATCTCAATTCGCATCGACCTTAAAATGAAATAGACGGATCATGTGGGCGGAGTCGCTGTCGTAAGATCTCTGAAGGGTAAATCACAAATCGACTTATCCGATTGGCTATGGAAGCGCAGACTAGTGTTTCTAATAACTGTGGATAGTCACGGTAACCAATTAATAGTTTAGAATTCATGCTTTTACCCACAACCACGTGACACATCTTCAAACCGAGCAACTGCACCAAATAACTTGAAACAGCGGTCGCATGCTCCGTCTATATCATTTTAAGGTCGATGTCAATTCGTTTGTGACGTCACTCAACTAATCAAAACTATAACAGTCACAAAAACACAGCCGAATCTAGCATTTTACATAATAAGATTAAACTAAGTAACAGTCACCTTCGAAACCTCAAGTAATGCGAAACACAATGAAGAAATAATTTAGCTATACTTCTCCTCTCAAATGAATGGAGAGTGGAGTGCCAGTATAGATGTGACCTCTTCCTCTGACCACGCCTCAAAATTACCTCGTTCTGTCCTAGAATCCCTTGGTGTTTGACCACGGACCGTCGCCAATAGCCCGTTGTGTTTCCAATATGTGATGGTAATTAAATACCTATCTCTCAAACGAAACCAATCATCCTTCAGAAAAGACAAATGTATATACAGACAGAGAAATATTAACCTTTTGACTACGGCCGGTACAGCTGATGTACCATGATCGCGCCAAGAAAGAATTTAGACAACAGCTAGCACATGAGTTGTACCTTGATAGTGATAAGAATCGCGCCAAGAAATACGTTAGGCTACGGCAGTTACAGCAGTTGTAACCTGAAAATAATATCAATTGCGCCAAAAAAGGGGATTGTGCTTGTTATATCTATAACCGTATTCAAGAGGTTAAGTTCCCTCCCCAGTTTCCAAAAACTCCACATTACTACAATTTTCCCCCTCTGTGGGACAATTCACCATCTACGAATCTTCTTATCCAAAACCATGGACTCATTAATTGCACAATAAAGGTAAGCTAGTTACTTTTAACAATTGATTTAACTATACATCTTCATTTTCGACATCAGGCCGTGATTCAAAATTACGAGATGCTGTCGTCTGATCCTTCAGGTTTGATTCCGGATTGTCGTCAGTAGCTCATTATGACGCTTCAGTGCGACGCTAATTTAACTCCCTACCGGCCTCTACGTCACCTGAGTTAACATTGAAAGGATTTTTAAGTTGCTACTCTCAATTTGCTAATCCCAATTCTTGAAACTAGCTATCGAGTCCTTATCTCGATTACTCAAGAGTTTAGACAGTTATCTCCCATTAAACTAAGTAATAGTCACTTTCGAAAACCTCAAGTACTGCGGAACACAATGAGGCGATAACTTAGCTATACTTCAGCCTCCTCTCAAATGAAACCAATCGTACCCAAGAAGACAAATCTCTTACACGCGACGGAGAAATATTAAGTTTCCCTACCGCCTCCAAAAACTCCACATTCTTACAATTTTCTCCCTCTATGGGACAGCTCGACCTCTTCCGACTCGAATTACCCAAACCATGAGCAAACTCCTCATTAATTGCAACAAGCACCGGGCCTGTTCGACGAGACAAAGGCATTCGTTCTGACGAGTGCATTCTTCGCCAAGTAGACAGAGCACTTAGAGGTGGCTTTTTCCTCATATTTTCGGTAGGTGGGTAGTCCGATCTGCCGTGATAACGGTTGAGGTGGCCTTTTTCTGATGTTTTCGTTTTCCTTCCTTCTTTCCCTGCCCCTCGCCTTCTTATCTTCGGCTTGTGCGGAGTAGAAGGGCAGGGTAAGGGTGGAGTCGACTCGTGGCAGAGATCTAGTGAACCTTGTTCGGAGAAATGGATGAGGGCTCTTGTGATTCAAAGAGGGAAAAAAATCGGGTTATGATGAGTCCTGGGCATTGTTGCCTTTGTTCGGGCATGGGTTCCACCAGGATTAGTGATCTGAGAAATATTGTGCGTATTGCTTACGTAGCGATTGAATAATGCTCGCCATTATGCTCGCGTATGGGGGTTTTGCAAGTCTTTTATCCATATGGTATGATGCGGAAAGGTTTGCAATGGCAAAATAAGAGAGGATTTTGTTTGGTTGGTTTTTATGACTCAAGGGCTGTATTTAACCAGCTTCACAAAAACAGAAGACATCCAAGGTGGACTCTCTTAGTGGTTGTCTCGATAAGGTCATTAGCCAAACTAAAAAGATATTGATATCAGAATAAAACTGACCAGGTCTTCAACTCGTTATAAGAAATCGATATATTGTTACATAAAATTATAAGATCTGCTGTGCTTCCGTTGCTATTAAAGTTTTGATTGGTTGAGTGGCGTCACGAGTAGGTGGTGTTTCAAATTGTTTTGATTGGTTGTGCGATGCCACGAGCGAGACAAGATATCAATTATATAAAAAATCATTGCATTCGAAATCGTCTTTGAAATAACGTTGAGTATAAAACGATGGACGTACGCACCACATTGTTTTGCCAGTATTCCTTAAAACACACCATGCGAAAGCGAGGTAAGTGGACAGATAGTGGTGTGAAAAGGTTTATATATAGCCAATGATCAACAAAGGTTGACCTATGGTGGTGATAAAAGGTTTATACTTAGCCAGTGATCACGAACCGTCAGGTTTTAAGAAATATATAAATGAAGTTTGACCAAAAAAAAAAAAAAAAAAAATATATATATATATATATATATATATATATATATATATATTGCTATGTGCACCCTTAGTATGACGGGCTATTTATCCTAGTTATCTTTATAAAGAGGTATCGCAAAATATCTCGTCCGAGATCTGGTCAATTTTACTAAGGGGGTATCATATACATCTAGATGTAGTCAGTTAGGTGGTGAGAAGTTAGAACTGGTGAGAATTTAGAACAGGTTTTTGTTTCAGATCTGGTCACTTCTGGGAAGTTTTCAACGAGAAGGTTTCTGCTGTTGTTTTTTAATTGTTCAGTTTCGAAAGTATACATTCATTCAAAGCCATTTAATCTTCAAAATGTAATCCCAATTTCATTAGTTCTCATTAATACACCATTTGGCAATCAGAAATGCAACACCATGAAGGACAAGAGATCAAAGTCAATTTTATCACTCAAATAAGATAAGGCGCAAGTGTGACATGATTGAAGTTATAGTTCCGTTTGTCAATCGGAACATAAGGATATCAATATTTTGTGTAAATGTCATGATAGGCAATATTTTTGTTACTATAAGTTTCGACATTGCTAGAAAGAGGCTTTGGATGTGTGTTTGGGTTATGCCAGTCCAATCGCTTCCAAATGCTATCAAAGATCTACCTACTTATCATCTGGCGCAGGCGGGGTTGTCTGTGGTGTGCTAGACGATAATGATTATCGACCATACGTGCTTGAGGGGTGACAGATCTTGTAAACGGACGGACCATGGAATAAGCGAAACCTGGTGGACATTGAAGTAATGTTGTACCACGTGAGGTCACACAGTGTCCTTGTGAAAACGAACCGCTTGCAAGTTCTGAAGATAAGGGAGGGCGACAGGCTCCAAAATGTCACAGATGTAGTGGTAGCTGTTGAGGGTACAGGCAGTGAGTACTAGATTAGAGCGGAGGTACAATCCCCGTGATGTTCAATACCATTACGCCAGGTGACCCGTTATGTTGGTGCTTAATGCAAGAGGTCATGCAGTTTGTCGCCACGGCGCTTCAAAACTTAGATGCAACCATACTGGTGGTATAGACAGAACTCAGATTCATCTGAAAAGACGATCATGATTCTTTAGACGAAAAGACGAAGAATGTCATGTCATTCATTTCTGCAAAAACTGAGTACTGACCACCATTGCAGCCTCAGACGCTTGTAGTGTAGTCAAAGGTAATTGCAGCAAAGGACGTCTTAAAAACTTAAAAGCTGCTGCAGACGTACTTGCACAGGTTATTGTGAAACACATCTCTATTCAAGAGCTATAGTTCTTGATGTTAGTGTAGGATCCGTAATAGTCATACAGACAAGGTGTATGTCTTCTCCTTCGGTGATGTGACGAGGCTTCTGCAATCTTTCAATATGGTCAGTATTCCCCTTCTTTTCCAACCGATTCCATATTTGCATCACTGTGGTATGATTTCATCCCCTGTTCTTTTAGGGGAGGTTAATGACGCATATTATTTGCATAGTGCTAATGATATATATCGTTCCATCCATGTAAATTTGAAGGTTATTGAATGCTTACTTCATGGTGTTGCATTTGCGATAGTCCCACAAGCAGTGCATTTTACTTAAAGCCTCTTTTATCTTTTCATGAAAAGTGGAAATAACATTGTGGATCATTCGATTGAGTTGAAATTTAAAGTTTAAGGATTCTTTTAAACACAGATCAAAACTTTTTGTCATGAAAACACTTAATTCTTTCAAGTCATATTTTTGGAATTTGATCCTCGAAATATATTTTTTTGATTATTCCAAATTTACTGTTTAATTCCGTTATCGTTGACGAAAAATTATGAAGATGAAATAAAATCATAGTTTTTCATGTAAGAATGATATTTATAGTCACTATAGACACCATGAATGACCACGCCTTAAACTGCAAACTCCTTACCACACGCAGACTCAGAATCTCAGTTTACCATTTAAGTCTCTTCCCTTACAAATACGTGCTAAATTTAGATGCTTCTCATTAAAATGATGTTATATTGATCCAAAGTTTATTATAAACATCTTTTATGAGCACGTTAATTTTAGCATTATATATCGTTTACTTCCGTGTACGAATGAATTAAACGAAAAAAGAAAGAACAAAATACTAGAGTAAAACATCTTTATGCTCATTGAATATTGTATAAAGTGTGACTGTGCTTTTATTAGTATTTTAATTCTTTGCTGACGTTCGAAGGATGATAACGGAACGGGTTGCAGCATATCTGTCCACAAGACAATTTTTACTTTGCACAATGGTCCGTGTGTACTACTCCCTAAGTAAATAACATTCATTCATCCTGGCGCCAGTCAGTTGGCGACATAGGTACAAAACTGTTCATTGTGTAACGTTAAGTAACGGATGCTTAACGGGCAACTTGGCGAAGTATGTCCAAATTGCCATGAACGAGACCTTACGAATGTAACATTCAATAATTATTACTTCTGTCTAGGCATATTGTTTTTTGCAGTAATTCTCTCACCCACGCGAAGGAAAATAACTATTGAAACCTTTTTGAATCGGTAGATGTGGATTATTACATGTTTACTATGTCCATATGCTACTACATTTCAAAGAATTAAAACTTATAGTCCATTGTTTTAAAAATTAAATTATATAAATTAAACGTTATCATTTTTATGAAAAAAAAGCTAGATTAACGGACATTGTAGTACTGTAAAGCTAATTGATATTTTTTTAGACTCCGAATTTTAGTGTTCCTTTGGACAATGGTTAATTATGGACATATAGGAGAAAGTTCAAATCGATTAATAAATTTATGTTTGTGTAAAACGGTTTATGCAACATAGCATCTAAAACGAAACTTAAGCATGATCTCTGCCCAAACGGTACTTGGAATTTCTACATATTTTTAAATATGTTGTATGATGGTTCGTACACCCGCAGCTGTTCCTAAGGTGTGAGCTGTTCACGTGCAAACTTCAGCCAACCACCAGGTGAAGTCTCTCTCAGTATATCTTCCCAAAAGCATTTCATTTTCTATTTTATTTCCTTCCAAGAACTTATCCAGAAAATAATTTCTATTGCCCAGTCTTTTCCTCCTGATTCCCTAAATACCACAATATTTCGTGAGCATTCTGTTTAAATATTTGTTTCGACTATTTTCAGCTTTGTCTGTTTGATTATTGACGACACTAGACGGAAGTTTTACTTGTAAGGAACGAAACGCATATTTACACTAGCAAAATTAACTCCATCTTCTGTTTTTGAAGTTTTGATTAATTTCACTTGCTTAACTTCACCAAAATAATTTCCGGAAGAATTCTATCCCCATGGTCTTTCCTACTCAAAACATCCCTTGATGAGTGCTTTTGAATTAGCAAATGTCAAATAAGAATAAACTATGCAGATTCAAAAGTATCTATGTTCACAACCTCAAAAAGAACCTACAAAGACCGAATAAATATAAAATTAATAGTATTGGAAAATTCATCGATGTTTTGTTTGTTTTAAGTTGGAGGCATATACTTCGCCTTCGGTCGCCACTATTGTTGAATGTTCTATAACGAGATAAGAGTTCGCGCAGTACACTACACTGGAACGGCCAAATCTCACATGATTTTGCTTGTTTATTTTATGATTTTATTTAAACAAGTTTTACAAACTATTAAACCACTGATGGTCTGCGAATGGTTAACTAGTAATAGCACACGTACTTAATTATAAACATAGTATAATTAAGTACTATGTTTATAAGTAAGTACATAGTATAAGTAAGAGGGTTTTTTTTCGTACAAATTATAGGGCATATTCATCAATTATTTCTCCTGTATTAGTAAAACATAATTATGAGCAAATGAATATTTGATATGCAAGTTTAATTTTGACATTTGTAGCCAGCGCTACCTAAAGCCAGCCATTCTCAAATTGGAAAGACTCATCCATACAATAATGTAATCCTCTAAAACACTTATCACTAAAATAAATCGCTAACCCAACAGCTTCTATTCTTTATTTAGTCAGTTAAGAGTTTCAAAACTAAAATTGGAGAGTAAATGATTGATAAAATTCAGTTCCATAAAAATAAATTAACAAAATGACGTCCAATCTACATTTGATTGGTGAACAAAATAGAAGTCTATATGAATCTATTTTATCGCGATCATTATGACTAGTTTTATCTAAAAACCATTTGAATTCAAATTCTACTGACAAAATCGAATCATGATTTGTTTTAAATGCACTATCGACAATTTTCGAAAACTACTTTTATTTGTGATTACCACCCATTTCTCAAAAACAACTTGAAACATTTTAAGATTTCAGACCTATACAATTTTTTGCCCACTTTAATCGATGAATTATTTTGAACAAGCAGACTCACATATAGATGTTTCAGCTAAATTTTCGTAATTGGTTGCATGTGTTGATGGAAAAGTTTTTTATTTAGATTTGGTATCTTATTTTAATCTATTCACATTATGAATGTAACACCAATATTCACATAAATGGATTTCATACCTCCAAATGAAATAAATTTACACAAAAATATATAGCAGCATTTCAGTTATTTATACTGGTGTGAATACTTATTTATAATCAAATGCATAACGAAATGAACATCTCAGTCATGCTACTACAATTGTAATTGGAATATCTACTTCAATTTTATCCAATTCTTTTGTTCAAAGGTGATTCGACATTTCTTGAAGCAAAAACTTTTCGAGCTCTAGCTCATTTTTTTTTCGTACTGATTTCTGTCTCCCAAATTTATCATTACCTCCCTTAATCAGACTGCCGAAAAAATTCATTAGAGCAGTTATCTAAATGCTATGAAAGAATAATTTGTCTAGCTTAATCATTTAAAAGGTATGAAAAGGCTAGAAAGTTCAGCTTTCATAAAAACATGTCTTCAGAAATCTAGGTTTCTAAATCATTACGTGGTGCCAGTAACTTTATCCTTAAGTTGAATATAAATTTAAATTTCTTTATAAGTGTGCAGAAATATCTTTATTTACTTTAATTGGTCTGGCGTTTGAAAGAAAATATTTTCATCTTGGTCCGTTGCTAATAAGATCTAAGCCAAAACCAATTTCTCATTCTAAAGTAAATAGCTCATCTGTTTAAGAATTAAATCACAGTGAATTAAGTGCGTTGAACTTAATTTAACAAATTAGCTTGTGAAATGCATGTTTTTCTACATATCTGTCTTCCAAAAAAATTAAAGGTAATGAGCGTATTTTTTTAATATGGATGCATTTATTGTAATTAGTTTTCTTAATGTGTATGTCTTTAATATCGTATCTCTCTAAATATTTATATATTTAGCATCTAAATAATTACACATCTTCAATGTTTTGTAGTTGTTTGATTCAAGTATAAAATAAAACTTTTTCAAGTACATCTCACAATGTTAATTTAACAATTTATAGTATCTTATAAATCTTGAAATACTTTAGATAAATAAAATAAAAATACTGTCAGCTTGTAGATTTAATATTGGTTTTCGATAGATGTTATTTGTTTAATTTAGCTTCGTCAATTATTGTTACAAGTAGAGACCGGTTGAAAGAGTATCGGATTAACAACATGAGAGTTGTAAGTTCAATATTCGATCCAACCAAATACCGTCGTATATATGTGGGCTGGTGCCTGTCAAATCTGTCATGGCCTCAAATACCCTCAGGTTTGCGTTTTGTGGAAGTTTGGAGAGTGCGATGCCAGTTCAGTTGTTAAACTCGTCATGTGACCCTCGAATCTTTCACTTCTGGGGTTTGATCTCGGACGGTTGCCAATAGCCCGTTGTGTTGATACAGTGTGATGTTAATTCAACTACCAACCCAATTGTTACTACACTCTCTAGTTCGGACCTCAGTGACCAATACTAAGCTCTAGAGGACAGCTAGTTATTTCTTTTTCTTAATTTATTTTTCTCTTTTTAACTTATTTTCTTTAGTAGAAAAGCGTGTTTGTGCTTACTTTTGTTACTATAAATTGAATGTTTCCTGCCTACATTAGAAAATTAAAAATAATTAGAACATTTTAATGTATATTTTAATTTATTATTATAATGTATGTGTCGTTTAAAAAAATCTCGATTTCCGTCTTTTTTCTACAATTAGCTAGAATTAATTAAAAAATATGAATTTGCATGAAATGGAGCTAAATGAAAGGAATGTGCAACTAAAAATTTAAGTAATAAGAAATGCTCATTTGCTATAGATTCTACACGTTATTGATAATATTTTACGCACAACTTCCAACTGTGAGTGAACATTTTAAAACCACAACATAAATTTCAATACATCTATTGAACTGTAAAAAGTATTGCTCCACATAATATGTATCAAGCAACGAACATAATAAGTTATTCAAAGAGATGTGTATATTTGGATTGAGTGCTCGCTCTATGGTCCCTTTTACTAACAGGAATTCAAAGTATGTACTTCAAATGACATCTGTTCTTTGTATAAAGAAGCGACGGTTTTATCTTTCTTCAATTGGCTTTTGTTAGGATGTTTTATATGAAGTCGCCATTTGTCTTGAAATAATTTTTAAATCCAACAATGCTCTGTTAATGACAGTCAGCATTTCGAAGTAAAGTTATTATTGAACCATTTCCTTGAAGATTCCAATGAAAATGCGCTTACTGTCAATCGTAAACAATGTTACTATTGTATATATCTTCCTACCTGAAATTGATCGACAAGGCTTACAGTGATATTTAGATGGGGATGTTTAGATTGAACGTCATGTCATACAGCTTGCGAAAGATGCAAATTCTAAAGGATGCATTTCCTGACGAATAATGAAATATACTGTTGATTTGTTAACAGCTCAGTTCAATATCATGAGATGAGAAATTTGCCCAATCGTTCTCTTGATTTTGGTGAGCCATTATTGTTTCTATGGGGCTACAGAAATCAACGAGATGAGGCTAACAAACCTACAATAATTTAACAGCTTAACAAGCATTTCGAAAAACATAAAACGAATCATCCATAAAATATATACAGACGTAAAGGATAATGTGGTTGAAAGGTCCCTTGTTTGCAGCATGGATAGAAATGGTCGTTTGACTGATGTTACATTCTATAAATAATGCATTAATTCAGTAAGCAATATGTAAAGAAATTAGCTTACAAATGTTTAATTTAAGAGCTTTTCGAAAACTAAATGGTAACCTTACATAAAAAACATACAGCAGAAATACATAAGAGGCATTTGATAGGAATTATAACAGACCAAAATAATAAATTAAAAGGAATTGCGCAATCCTTCCTAGAATATTGTGGTAAGTTGACACATTTTTGAAAAACCACGTATTAAGTACACAACAATAAAATACAACGTAAGTATACAATTAAGTACACAACAATAAAATACAACGTAAGTATACAATTAAGTACACAACAATAAAATACAACGTAAGTATACAATTAAGTACACAACAATAAAATACAACGTAAGTATACAATTAAGTACACAACAATAAAATACAACGTAAGTATACAATTAAGTACACAACAATAAAATATAACGTAAGTATACAATTAAGTACACAACAATAAAATACAACGTAAGTATACAATTAAGTACACAACAATAAAATATAAAGTAAAACAACGTACAAGTAACACAAATTCAAACAAATTCAATGTCAGAACGTAAAGTTTTAGCTTGTTAACCGTCTTTTACTCATGTTTGTGCACTTATAATAAAGGGCGTAATTTTCATGCAGTCGTGTCATACACGCACTCGTAATTTTGAACCGATTTTGAACCGTAAGTATACAACGTAAGTATACAATTAAGTACACAACAATAAAATATAACGTAAGTATACAATTAAGTACACAACAATAAAATACAACGTAAGTATACAATTAAGTACACAACAATAAAATATAAAGTAAAACAACGTACAAGTAACACAAATTCAAACAAATTCAATGTCAGAACGTAAAGTTTTAGCTTGTTAACCGTCTTTTACTCATGTTTGTGCACTTATAATAAAGGGCGTAATTTTCATGCAGTCGTGTCATACACGCACTCGTAATTTTGAACCGATTTTCGAACAAATGCTCGAGTAACATTCGAACTTCTGCGTTCTCCCTCCCACTCCGCCATCTCTCCCGTACTTACCTCTATGTTTAGCAAGTACATAAAAATTTTATTTCTCTTAAGTAACGAAAATATTGGGAGAAATTATCTTATGACCTCAATCGAAAATAGCATTAATGCGCTCACATTCGATTTGCTGAAGATTTGGGTATTAATTCGTTGATCTCGGAATAAATTGTGATAACATTGAAAGAAGACAGCAAAACTTCAATTAGGAAATTGTTTGAGGATATACGATAGCGTCTTAATGTTTCATATCTATTAGCGGGGAATATATGGCTTTATAACTAGGGGACAGCTATGATTCTTTTAACTATGGTAACGAATTCTAATATTTCACAGACCCCTAATAACATATTTTCAATCATAAATCTTTATTTTAGGGTTACTTTTGAGAATTTTTACTTGTTACTGATAATCAGGAAATTAAACTAAAACAGGAATGAAATGTGTCTTCATGTACACGATTCATAATCACATCGTTTTTGTGGATAATATTGTTCCAGATTGAGAAAGTCAATGAATATAAAATTGCGACTTTTATGTTCATTTTATGAATCTATTTAACTATGTAGTTTGTGAATCAGTTCATATATCGTAATGGTTAAAACCTCATCAGACTAACCATTATTTACACAGTAGATTTCTTCTATAACGAATTCTGAAAGCTATAAAATATTTTGATTTAAAAAAGTTATTACATCCAATTGTTGTGGATATATTGCTACGTAAGATATTAAATAAAAATAGCAATATAAAGCATTTACAATACCAAATACTTATGATTTGATATAACAATAGTCAAATAATAAACTTAAAATAAATTGGCAAAATTCGATTATTATTATTTTATGTTTAAATAATTGTAAATCCGAAATCGTATCGAAATTTACATTTAAATTAATTTTGATCAATGGTAAATTTTTATGCATAGTCAATAGTAGTCTTAAATGTATACATATTGAAATCGTAATAACGGATTTTCCATTATATTGGTTTTGATTCTAAGGAATAATCTTTATGGCATAATGTTATCGTTTAAGATGCTACGCCATTTATTTTAAAAATTGTCTCCTCATTCCGATCACAATACCCACATAGTTGTATGAAACTTCATCACTTTTTACAATCTTACTAAGCATATCCAAAAGGAACCAGAGCTTTGTAAATTTGGTTGTCGCCATGGTTTAGTGAGTTTGTACACTGCTCTAGCGACCTTCGAGTTGTAGATTGTGCAGGTTTGATTTCTGTAACTTACTACGGAGTATTTCTCGCTTCTGTGTCTGTGAAACTTTTCTTATAGGTGTGTATGTCCACGTAATTGATGTCTTTCCTATTGTGAGGGGCGCAGCTTGATCAAATATGGACCTTAGGCCATAAAAATAGGAGCAAACTAACACATTTCTCAATCATACTAACTACAGAAAAATGATCCAGAAATTTATTGATTAGATCGTATTTCTCCATGGGAATTTACATGTAAGCCTTAAAACTCAGATTTTAGACGCCTTTCATGCGTACCTGATGTCATTATATCAGGGTCTATTCCTTAACAGAAATGTGCCGACATTATCCGCATGACAGTGTTAAGAGTAGCATGTGTTTTAGTTGCGGAATATAACCATGTGGCTGGATGTTATGCTATTTTACGTCTCGTTATCATCCAAAAAACTTCCATGTAAACATTCTTGACCATGTCCATTTACTTAGTGTTTTCTGTCTTGTGTTTCTCGCAGCTAAGTAAAATAAGCCTCTTGAGACATAAAAAACTGCCCAACCAACCATTTACTTGATACTGTCTGTCTTGTGTTTGGTGCAGCGTGGCCAAATTGGCCCTTGCGCCATAAAAAACATCCGAGCATTTACTTGATGCTGTCTGTCTTGTGTTTGACGCAGCTTGACCAAATATGACTATTGCACCAAAAACCTGAATCAACTAACCATTTATTTGACGCTGTCTGTCTTGTGTTTGGTGCAGCTTTGCTAAATTTGGTTCTTGCGCCATGAAATACAACCTACCATGTACTTTATACTGGCTGTCTTGTGTTTGACGTAGCTTGACTAATTATGACCCTTGCACCGTAAAGCTGAACTGAACCAACTATTTACTTGTCGCTGTCTGTTGTGTTTGATGCCGCTTGACCAAATTTAGCCCTTCCGCCATGAAATTCTACCAACCATTTACTTTACGTTGTCTGTCTTATATTTGGCATAGCTTGAAAAAATAGGCCCATTCCATCATAAAACGCCACCTTTCCAACCATTTTATTGACGATGTCTGTCTTGTTGTAAATAAGGCCTCATCCCCATAAAACCCAACTCAATTTTTTCGCAACCTTACTGAGTGTTACAAAACGAGCCATGACCTTAGAGATATGATCATATTTTTCCATGCGAATTAAAATGGAAGAGTATAGCTCAAACTTTCGTTACCTATCATGACTGCCTGATGGCATTATATCAGGACCCTTTCCTGGGCAACAGTGTGCCGGCACTATCTGCCTGACAGTGCCGAGAGTGGCATAAATATTAATCGCGGCCTCTCACTATGTGGCTGGAAGTTATGCCATCTCGCTTCTCTCACGTCTCGTTATAATCTAAAAACCTTGAGATAGTGCGACGCCGAGAGCGGCGTTAATTGGCCAGAAACGGATGGCACTCCGCTGCGTGGAGCGTACGCTCCTCAGAGCCTTAATGAAGTTACGGCTGCGTCTGATTCATTACCCACACATATCTCTGCATTTCCTACTCGTCCTCTGCAGGAGGATGACGGAGTGCGTCTGGGCCAGACCCCTTCCTTGGGATTCCTGAATGAACATTTTTTTTTTCAAATGGGATGTGAAATAAATTATTAAGTTGAGTAATATGGTGGCAAAGTGATTATCTGTGTGATGAACGAGCATGGGTTATGGAATAGGTAGTCTTTTTCATTACCATACTGCCGTGCGACGGATGACAGTTCAAAACCGAACCGCGTTGGGCTTACTCTATCCATTTCATCACTGTGGTTTCAAATAATTTAATCCCTCGTGTCTCTTAAATTCTTTTATCTGCCACTCAATGCTCAAAGATATTCACAAATTGCATGATGCGTAAGTGCCATTTATCTAATGAAAGCGTAAATTTGTCAAATGCATAGTATTTGATTCTCCATAATAATTTCCGCTACGAGTGTTGCATAGCCAGTCAATGAGAATATAAGCTAATATTCTAACAGTGTGATGTGTGAGGGGCATTCATCTTATTAGTCTTATGAGCTCATAGATATGTAACTAAAAATTATTCTCTTTGTTATTTTTTAATAACCAACCCGTCTTCGTCACTGTAAGTGGTAACCCTCGAAATACTTCGTCTAGACAGCTATCAGGAGGGTTAACTAACAACTATTCGTGAGCTTTCGTTACTCCCTAACTAGGACAATCACCAATACCTATAATCTTACAATACGAGATTCAAAACCGTTGGCAGGCAAACATAATTAAATATGTAAAGTGTTACACACATTTATTGAGAATATTTTGTGAATTAGATGTTTGTGTGATATCAAACACTGAGAATCGAAGTTTCAGGAAACCGTTTTATAAAAGTGCGACCTTGCTAGTCCCGTCACATCATCGGTACGTTTCAATAGAGTAGTAGGGTCAATAGCTGAGGGTGAAGTTCTTCTGAGAAATGATATAGCCCTGGTGATCGCTCTTCTAATTAGCTGTGTACTAATATTGCGACCTTGCTGGTCCCATCACATCATTAGTTGGTCTCAGTGGGTAGTGGGGTCAATAGCTCAGTGTGAAGGGCTTCTATTAAGAAATGCTAAAGCCCTGGTGATCGCTCTTCTGCTTAGCTGTACTCTAACAGTATGACCTTGCTGGTCCCATCACATCATCAGTTGGTCTCAGTGGGTAGTGGGGTCAATAGCTGAGTGAGAAGAGTTTCTATCTAGAAATTCAATAGCCGTGATGATCTCTTGTCTGCTCAGACATTTGCAAAACTTTAAGGCCTTATCAGCACACAAGATTCATTGATTTAAATATAACTAGTACTTGATATTTGCATGAACCCTGAAATTATTCGAGTCTGCGATTTATTTAGTTTTAGTTAAGAAATTGTATTGTACCTCGGTGAGATTTTAACAGATTCATTTACTCCAGTAAAATGCAGTCCAGCAGTTTTAAGAGATACCTTTTCTCTCAAGCTATATCTAAGTGGGGGTAGTGTGTCTGAGGTAGAATTTGATTCTGATACGCATTCTAAGGAGTATTGCAGGTGCCATTATGTATCCTGGAAAGTATGACATGTGGCTTGTTTCTAATGCGGTATTAGCGCATCGCTTACAGAGATTACAAGTAGTAGTATAGTTATTAGTCTCAACGCCAATTATATTAAATTACATAACGTCACCACAACAACGACAAATTATATTTTAAGCCAACCCCTATATCTATCATGCCAGAGAATTTCAGTAAAGGGAAGTAAAATCTCCTTTTTACGCTTGGTGTTTTCACACTTAACTCCCCCCTCCTCGTACAAATATGAATAAGCACACAAAAGAATATGAGAATACACAAATAATAATGCATTAAGGCTCACTTCCCTTTAAACTGCTGATTCATATTTAGTGAAGTATCATTAATGGTTAAAATCCATTCAGTCAAGATGAGGTGAGACTTAACAAGATCCTTAACTACCTTGCTTTGTACGGGCTATTACTAAAAGTCACGAACTGCATAAATTTAAGTCCCCGGTAACTCTCAACAGTAAAGCGTAATTTTTCATTGCTCTGTTCACAAATTTGTTTTCTTTCATGCACCAGAACGATTTCTGTGCAACGCATTCGCCCTAAAACTAAAAGGTAATAGAGATATGAAGACTGGCATCTCTAGACTGTCCAGTGAACATTTGAGATCAATTTCGTTTTATCACGGTTTCAAAATTATCCCGACTTACCGAAACTGCAACATGGAAAAGACCTTTCCTGATTCCCACCTTACTTGTCTGGGCTGGTCAGATATTTTACTCATTTACTCATTTGGACTTTCTGACGGTGTATGAACTCAAGGACTTGATCTAGCTTGTCTTGACGGAGTGGGATAAGAAACACCTTTTGTTTCAGATCTCATAATAGGAGATTTTTGTCCTTCAATATGGGGGATGCTATACCTCTGTGTTATGTGTTAAATTTTCAGATTCCTAAAAAACTTGATTTCAGAAAAATCTTTGTTATGAAATGTAGTTAGATGCTTTTGAACTATTATGTTGTTGTTGTTTCTCATGCCTACACTGGCAGACCACAGGAGTGCCAAGCCCGTCGAAGATGGCAAGAGGCGATGGGGGTGCGCCTTCCATGTAATTGACCCCCATTGGGAGGAAGTCCGACTTTGCTCGACATACATGACACATCCGTTTTACAGGAAGGTCCCTTTCATACATCCATTCACTCACACGTATCGTAATTTAGATCCCAATCAGAGGCCGATAACCCCCTGATCAGGTACCCCCAGAGGTATTTATTTGGTATGGGAACATGGGGGACTTTGTGACCACGACCTATTTAACGTGCCCCAGTCACCATTAGTGAACACGACGGTTTTTAGGCAGGTCGTAGCGCCGATCTCGCAATCATCAGAATTGCAGGCTCCGCCAAGGACAGAACCCACAAACCTTCTGATGCGAGCCCGACGCTCTACTGACTGAGCTACCGCGGCTCTTGAACTATTACTAATTACGCATTCAAATTTGTCAACCAATGATAGAAATTATGTTGATTTATCTCTTGGAAAAACATTCTAATATTGGACAAATTGTCTTTTTTCTCAAGATTGACCCGGGGGAATCTTTTTTTTTAATTTGTCACATCCAAGAGGTTTTTTTTCATTCTTTCACAAAGTGCTCATCTTCATAATTATAGGACTTGGTTCGAGACCGCTATTATTTGGGACGATTGTTGATGTGATTCATTAGATTGCATGACTCCCATAAGTCTCAGATGGCCTAAATAGTTATTTAACCCTCCAGCTTCTTACAACCAAACCTGCTGATCAGAATATTACTTGCCTGCCAAAACGTTGATCGATTTTAATAACAGTTATCTATCCGTATGTTTAAATTTATACAACTAGCTGTGAAGATGCCACGTGATTGGGTCGTTAAGAACAAACAGTAATGTAGCGGTAATAAAACGCTGCCGCTAATTATCCGAGCACTTGCTGCATAGCAACAGTCCGCAAATTACAGCCTTTCGCTTTGATATTTATTGGCTCGACCTTTCGAGGCTATCTTAATGAAGGGTGAAAGCAAAACTTTCTAACCCAGCATCTTTAATCACTTCAGACATTAAATGCGCTAAATCAAATCGACACGGTTAAGTAACTGACCAGCTTTATGTAAGCGTACTATTCAAACAAGGAAATCAGATTTCGTTTTCACTGATTTCCTTATATTTTTGCTCCGAATTGAAGTGACAAGTGTGTTAATTTTGAATGAGAAGATTAACGATATGTATGTGAAACATCTTGAAACGTATCTAAATGTTCTGTATAAGACCATTTCCCTTCGTAACCTTTTTCTTGTAAGGTTTAAATAACTGTGGTATACTGGTATTAGAACAAGTAATACAAATGAAAAAGTCCAGTATGTATCTACTGCACAACTAAACCTGATCCTTATGAGGGTAAAGTTGTTGTAATATACTGGAACAAGCAATACAAAAGGAAAAATGCAGTATGTATCCATTGCGATTCTAAATATACCTGGTTCTTATTTGGTATCTATCGTCAATATATATTGGCAATTATTTGGAAGAGAGAGAAGCATTATACTAGAACAAATAATCTATATATATAAAACACTAACGTACGTGGACCCGAAATCGACGTTATTTGTGTATCGTCGAATGGCAACAATCAAAGTAAATAAAATAACCCTTTTATTTTGAATTCTTGCTGTATTCAAATAGCTGAGGTCAATTTCTATGCATAATAAGGAATTAAATTGTAATATTTATGTTTGAACTTACTTTTTATTTCTTCCTTTGATGTAAAAGTAATTTAAACTTAATTTTGCTACCTGGTTTCTGGCCACGTCAGAATTAATGTTTACGTTTTTAAATTGATTTAGAATTCCGTGTTTGGGTATTTGAGTTGACTGCGAGATGTTGCGGACTTATTTGAGGATTCCCAAGTATTATAAATATGTGTTCTTTTGTTAATAAATCATTATCGTCTTTGTAAATATAGTTGAAAAGTCTCTTGTCGCATTATTCTTTTTCACAATATATTCAGGAAGTCGAAATTCAATACGTTTGAATAGATAAGTACGTAAGTTTTTTTTTCAGAATTTTGCATTTTTTCTAGGATTGGAATTTTATTTTTGTTTCCATTATGTGTTCCGGTATATTACCTATTGCAGAAATATTATTTAGGAGTTAGATTTTAATGATATGTCTATTTCCTGCAAAATATCACAAGACATGGGTAATTTTGTGGCGGTATATGTATATTTCGACCAACTTTCCTCAAATATTTGATTGAATACTCAATGATTTAAAGAATTGTTCCATAAATATAAATAAAATATACAAATCAAAACATTTTTAATTACGGTGTGTAAAAAAGTTTAAAAAAAGCACTATTACACACCGCCGAGCGCTAGTATAAGGAAAAAGTACAAAGTCTATCCATTTTGAATTTCTAAACTTTTTATGTGTTTTAAAATATTGTAACATACTGTGTTAGAACAAGTGGTACTATAAGTACGTATATAGTATCTGCCCGTTACAATTCTCAATACGTTCTTTATATGGCTTAAATAATTGAGACTTGCTTTGTAAGTGCATGTAATGCTAAAATACAGTATATATCCCTTGTACTAGTCAATATAGTCCTTATAAAGCTTAAATTATCGGGACATGCTACATTAGAACAAGTAATATTATAGGAAAAATAATATGTTTAAACAATAGAGGTGAAATAGAATATTGGAATTTTATGGTCTTCAAATGAACTGTTGCATCGGCCTTTGTTTTCACAGCGATTAAAAAATTTTTTTAAGAATTCCAGTGAAAATCAAGATGCTTTTACTTCTTATAATAGATAACTAATCTTCTAATACCCTAAGAACTTAAATTGCTTCCATGGAAAACAATGATTTTCTATATACTGTATTTATACGTTAAAATGAGCACGAAAGATTATTTTCATGGAAATACAATTGTTATTTCAAACAAGATACAGAATAAAATAATTCATGTTTATAATAAATACGTATGCTTTCAGAAAAAACATTTCCTTGTAATATATTATATTTCGTTGTGAAATGTGGTTTAGCGAAGGGCGTCTGATTTGCATCTTGCTAGAACGTGATCAGGACCTGATATTTGTTGATAGAAGCCTGATATGAGCACGTGCAGGAAGCTTCAATGTGCGCTACTTCGTTATTCTTTCCATTTCAATACCGCATTCGAGTCTTCGATTTTGTATTGACAAACATGGAAGTGTGAAGGTACTGTTGACATTTCGATTTTCCTCTTTGGTTAGTTCGTAACTTGGAAATTCATTGAAGTAATAGAAATCTTGTATATATTAAAGAACATTCATTTGGAGAGTAAGGGAAAACGATGGTTTGATTCGTTATTGTTTATAATATGAAACTCTTTTGAGGTTTTTTCATTTGAAGAACTCTGAATTAGTAACTTTAACAGTTGCTGTAGTTAAGTGAGAATAACTGAGGAAAGAAGTGAAGTTTTGCATTATTCTATAAGATAAGTTCTGATTCGGTTTCCTTCATAATATGTGAAGGAAACTATCCATTATTTTCTAAAAATGCGGCAAAATCGAAAGTAAAATAGGTAAGTTTTCAGCTAGTTAACATCGCACTGGATCAACGCAACGAGCTATTGTCGACAGTTCAGTGTCAATCCCGAAGGGAAAGATATGAGAAAAACGTCTTGTAATTTTGAACCGTGGTCAGATTACGTGGTCAACACCTGAGCTGGAACCTCACTCGTCAAATCTCCACACTAAGCCAACGTTAGGATATTTAGGCCACGACATATTTAACGTGCTTCATTCCCCACGTGCACGATGTTCTTTGACTGGACCCAGTTGCGTAATCCTTACTCTCCGGTTTGTTAATCCATTGCTCTTCCAATAAGCAGTCGTGTCCCCAAAAGTAAATTAGAAAATTTTGCTTGTTTCTTCAATAAGAGAAATCTATCAAGTTATACAAAAGAGCAAAAATTGAATTAAATACTTTCTTCTACCGAATTATTATTTTTATTTAATAATTTTAATGTATTCTTAACCCTCTGGGCAAGATCGTATTGCATTTATCTCCTCAATACACGTAATGCATAACTAACCACTTGTATTTGTTGAAGGACACCTAGGAAAGATTCTATTCGTCAAGGTCAAAACCGGCTAGAACATATCAAGGAGAGACTGTAGGTTTCAGAGTGGCGCGTGAATCCCTCAGAGGGCCAATGAAAATTGTTATGAAAATGACATAGTTTATCTACAAATAAATTTCTTACAGAAAATCTGGAGCGCTTAAATATACGAATTGTTTAATTCACGGGGAAAAAATGCCATTGAAAGCAATTTCGCACTTAAAAGAAGTTATTTTGTGCGAGATAATCTGAATCCTTTGTGGTTTTATCTGTTCAACATCGTTATACTATAATCGGTCACATCATGATTAACGGTCATGCTAGTATTTCTGTTGACACAATACTTTGTCGATGCGTAAGACTGGCTGACACGATTTCAAACGCAATGCGCTTTTCGTCTGTGGTTTGAAGGACTATTTCTTCCTTAATGTCCCAGATATTATAGGTTTCCCTCGTCGAGATGTCCTTTATATGTGTAGCGTAAGGGGAAACCCGTAAAAATTCCCAGGAAGCCGACACGATAAAGACGATTGACTAGTTTGGCACCATCTGATGCCCTTGTTTAGCACCCACTATGTCATCATTCGTTATCGTAGTGCAAAGTCTCCTTGAGTGATTCGCTATAGTTGTTGGTCTTTTCTGGCTTTTCCACTGTTATGTTTTGTAATTTGCACTCTTTATTTAAGCAATAGTAGAACTGGATCTTATCATGACGATTTTCTAATGGTGTAGCGTACAGGAAACAATTAAAGCATTTCTTTTCTAGGTTTCAATTTTGGTGGCACAAGAAGAATAACAAAAAAAGAATGAAATGTTACGAGGTTTGGTCAAATTTTACATTAAAATGTCTGTTCTCTATTTGGATAATTGCATAAATGTTTAATAACGTCATTGCGACAGTGGGAGACTCTTTTACGAAGTTAAATGCAGGTTACGGTGGTGCTTTTATGGATTCACATGCCACCTGTATGTATTCCAGACATGAGGACGATTTTTTTTTCACATACGATTTCAGCATGTTGCCCACAAAAATTCCAAACAATGCCATTACTGATGATTTAAACGCTAAATATCGCCGAAAACGCGATAAATTAGGTTTTAAGGTAACCCAATATATATCATGCGAGAATTGTAAGGTAAAGAAAGTAAAATACCCGCCTTCAATCTGATTTGTCTACGCTGAAAATTCCTCTCATACGATTAACTAGTTTAGTAACGACCATCAAAGTAGATTTATGCATTAGCAAAGTATTCATTGGATACTAGAGTAGTTCAAAAAAGAAATTAAACGTTCTTGTCCACAGTTATGAGCAGATAACAAATCGTAAAGAATAATTGATCGATAAACGGAAGATAAGAGAAGACACGTTTGAAAACGGAACTGTGCCCCTTTTATGAAGTTAATTACGCTTTCAAAAAGAGCATAAAATAATTCGCTAAGAATTTCCTTGGCGGTATTCCAAATATCTATATTTTTGCAACATTCCACTAACGTACTTTGCACAGAAATATACTTTAACTGTCGAATTACAATAACGAATATCAAAAATGTAATATCTACCACTATGGGGTTCATTCGTTAATTTTACCATTTTGTTTAAATATGCATGATTTGAGCAATCGAGCAGCATAATATTACTAAGTGCTCACCACTTCGATGAAATTTCTCAGAAGTCTGATTACAGATAGCAGTGAGAGAAGTCTGGGAGACAGAAATAAGCACGGTTAAGTAAATAAGTGTGAAGTAAATATAAAGTTTAGAAGTTAATTGCAGTAAAATGACTGACGTGTAAACATTTGTGCGAACAAGGGTTTTAATAGAAATAAGAATTAACACCAGAGGAAAGCAGTACACAGAACGCTGTTCTATGTTTTTGGAAAATTTTATTTTATTTGTATGTATCAAATGGGAATATGTGTGATTCTCATCGCAATAACTACATTTATGTAAGACACAAAATATGAGTAAGGACACTTGCCATCAGTAGATATAAGCAAATAATCCTCCAACTGGTTTTGACGAGATGTCACGTTCATCAAGATCTGGCCAATTTTTCTCAAGGCTAGACATCTCATCATCCAGATGTTGTCATGTTTGAGTGAAGAGATCAATATCTAGTTAGTTTTCTCTTAATCATGAGATACCTTGTCAAGACAATCACCATAAGAGTTAAGAAAGCTTAAAGCAGGTGCTATGTTAATACAGTAAAATTGTCATTAAGTAATAACACGTATTTAAAGAGTAAATAATGTGACTGCAGTTTAAAAACTGTTGAGTACTGTATCTGTATAGACCAGGGCTCGAAATACCCGGGTGCACAGGTGCACTGTGCACCTGAAAATAAAATTGTGCACCTAATTTATTCCCTCTAGGTGCACGCAGTAATTTAAATTCCTAAATACGCACTATGCAAAAACTTTAATCCAGAAAATGCTATGTTGCAATGAAGGAAAAATACAAAAAGAAGGATGGACACTAAATCTTATGGGTAAAGATCTGCCATAAACATAAACGTTTCAGATTGCCCACCAATGTCTGATGATGACTCAATATTTGTAAGTAATAATTTCGGAGGTAAAAAAATAGTTTTTAATTTTTTTTATTTCTTATCTACTAGTAACATATCCAAACATACCCAACTAATAAAGTAGTTTACATTACATTAATGCTCTTATATAACGTTTTTTTTAATGTGCACCAAAAATATAATCTGTGCACCTAATTTAAAAACTTAGGTGCACTTGTGCACCTGTATTAAAAAATCTATTTCGAGGCCTGGTATAGACACAATAAGATGCATTCAAACTCTCATTTACAGGGGAATTCAAAATACTCTGACCAAATTTGGCAAAAGATGGAGTCCATCAAAAAACGAATTTTTTTTTGCTTCAAAATGTTTGTTAACAACTGCTGCATTTAGGAGCTATAGAACGCCTGTTACATTCGTTTCCGATTCGTTTTTAACTTCGACATTCGCACATGATGGAACATTGTACGAATTCCAATGTTGATGTCATGCATTCTGAGCATGAGACTGGCAATGGAAACGAAATAGCTTCTCAAAGGTTGTACCAAGAACGCTTCGCCAACGTGCCTTGTCACTTTTCTGGAGTGTTAGAATGTTTCGGCCAACCCGCATGGTACCTATTGAAGTGAAATGTTCCAGATTCATACTGCTTACGATACTAAGCCTTAAATGTTTCATGATTTGGCACACGCGAATAGAGAAGCATTCACTGTACAATCTATGAGCTGCTTTTCGACTGGCAACATGATGTTTCTATCAAATGCTAAATCCACGTAGCGAAGGATAAAGTTGACAATCCTAGTGGTTCGACCATATATCTCATACATCACGCTAATGACATGATATTTCGTCTTAAATATAGTGCCGATATTCTTATGATTACGAGTATAAGATATGATATGTTCCAATCACGATGCATCTCGTCTATAACGATTTGGTTACGTTTGATAATGACGAGGTAACCCCCGGGAGGGTTAGTAAATAAGAACGATTTACAGATGCGTCGAACAGCACTCTCTTGCACCTCAACGCAACAGTTCCGGACATTTTTTTTTAAATATTTATTTTGGTGCATCTTATCACCGCCATTTAACTCTTCTGAAAATTTTCTCTACGAGATACCTCGAGATTAGCAAAACTATCAGATGTTGATGAACGACATGTCACATCATTTGCAAAATGTTTCAGATCTTAATGGACGATATACACTCTATAACAAAAAAATAGGAGCACCAAGAAGATGCAGATATACAGGTGCCGGGCTCGATCAAGTAACGGCATTGACTGGTGACGTATAGTCTTCAGTGACGATTCCCGTTTGCAACTGTGTCCTGACAACAACCACAGATTCGTCTGGACACACGTCCAGTGCAGCGTGGGGATCCTTCCCTTACTATCAAACTCCACACATGTCCAGAACAGGATTTTATGGTCTGGGGTGCCATCTTTGATAGCCGGTCCCCTTTGGTTGTCATTTCTAGCACACTTACAGCACAGCGGTATGTAGACGACATTCTATGACCAGTTGTGTTACTGCTCCTTTCGCGACAATCCGGATGTACCTTTCAACAAGATATTGCTCGGTCGCACGTGTTGCTATGAATTGTTATCAATCTTTCCCAACACTTTCTTGGCCAGCTAGGTCTCCTGATCGCTCTCCCATAGAGCAAATTTTGTAAGTTATGGGAAGGCGATTGCAACCGTCTCGGAATGTTGACCATTTAGTCCGACAGTTGGAGACAATTTGGCAAGAAATTCCGCAGGAGACCATCCGTGAACTTTTTCAGTGTATGCCACGCCGTGTGAGAGCTTGCATCCAGGCCAGAGGTGAAACAACGCCTTATTGACTTCCTTCCTTTGTAACGGTCACACTCTGAAATAAATCATTCCATTGTTCTGAAATTTTAATCGTTTGTTTGTTTATGTATGTTCTTCACATCCACCTATTTTTATCGCAATCGGTCAATTCCTTCTCGGTGCGTCGTTTTTTTTGTGTTATAGATTGTATTTCGTCAAAACCACTTGGAAGGTTAAATTTCAGTCAAAAAATTTTGAATCATCGCGTAGAGGTAGTTATTTCAAAACTATTTGTCTTCCATGAATAACAATATTGTACAGCTTTAAATAATTATAACAGATTGTTCTAAAAATTCATTTGTTCTAATTTTCTAATATACTAACGAACAGTGGAGAGAACGGAAGGTATAAATTTAAGCGTCATGGAAGATGTAAATATGTTATGGGTGTGCCCATTCTTCCCATATCATCATATGATTGCTTTCATTGGGTGTCTCTCATGCCTTAAGAAACCGTTGAAATGGGTTGTAAAATTGTGTATAGCTGTTGAGAATTTTCTGGAAACTTACGAGGGCTGTTCAATAAAGAATGATCATAAATTTAAAACAAATAATTTCCTGTACTAATCCTCCAAATTTTTATGATCTTTCTCAAAATACTCCCCATTACATGCAATGCACTTATCCCACCTCTTTTCCAGTCTTCAAACACATACTGGAAGCCATTTTTTGACGGGTCCTTCAAAATAGCCTACGCAACTTTTACCACAGCCTGTGATGATAAAAACCGCTTTTCCCGGAGGTGTTTTTTCAAATTCGTGGAAAGAAAAAAATCACATGGTGCAACATCAGGACTATATGGATGATGGGGAACCCACATGACATTGGTTTTTAAAAGATTCGGCGATCTGAAGATTTTTTAAGGCGAAAACAAAATTTCAATGCAGTGTATTGCACATCGCGTGTCACATCCATTTTTGCCGTAGGCGAATGTAAAACTAGGCGTTCATGGCCGGCTGATAAGGCCTCAGCAATTACGTCATGACCGTAAAACTTGCGCTATCTACTCTCCACTTATCCTCTACACATTAAATATGTATTTTATTTTTCTTGATTTTTTTAATCACCTTTAAAAAAATATTTTGATTATTCTTTATTAAACAGCCCTCGAAAATGCAGTTGATTGTAAATAAGATGTAACGTTTCAGGAATGCGAGATTCTCGGCCTTAAGATGTCAAACTTACGTTGTTAATCCATACTTTTAAATCTCAGTTTGCATTAAAGTTGTTGTTAGCCTTGTAAGGTGCTTAGGCTGACTTTATGTAAAACATCTTACTCCTACAATGCATGCCAATGACGCATTATTTATGCATTGCGTTGTCCATTTCCTTTTATAGTTGGGCTTCGTCTAAGAGCTCAATTTTTTTTAAGATCTTTCTTTTTCTTTTTTAGATTACAGTGAAATTGTTTTCCTTCGTTTTTTGAATTATTTGGATAAACAGAATTTAAAATTATATGCAATGATTTTATATTCAATTAAGGTATCCGAACACGTTAGAGACCCTTTTTTTAAAACGAAGTATAAAAACATTTTAATTATATTTCTATGTTTAGTGTTTTGAAGAATAGCATCGGGCTATATTTTAAAAATATATTAATAATTTTGTAAAAATGATAATTATTTATGAAATTTTAAGAAAATTTGTCAAAAACTTCAAATGTGCTACATGAAAATCTATTTAACCCATTTGAAAAATAATGCTACCACAATAAACTACATGCCTTTTTCTAGAGAATGAACTAGAATCAAAAGGATATTTAAGTAAACAAAAATTTTACAAGCGATCGAAAATTGAATATAGAAGCATTTTGATAGTTTTACAGTCCTATTTCTTAAGTAAATGGCCATAGTTTAAAAACTTTTCAACTCGGCATAATTATTCTAGTTCATTCCTTAGACAATATAGTAAAGAATAAGCTCTCGAAATTTTAATAGAATCCATCAATAACATTTTGTGTTATAAGTGAGTCATTTGAATTGATTCTTTTGTCATATGAAGTGAGGAAATAGTGCATAAATATTAATTTAGTGTAAAAATAGTTTGAAGTGTATCGCTTGCTCTCTCTTGCTTCTACTGTTTGTGTAAATAATTTTGTTCTTCACTTCTTTTTAAAAATGCTCACAATGTTTCCAGTCCAATAAATACTCTATCAAATCAAATGAAAACTTTTTTGTAATTTTGGTAATTTTTGGATTTTTAACATGTTTGGATACATTAAATTTTATAATTATAATAATGTCCATTAACCTTCCTAGAGGTGCCTCGTTATTGTCAAAACTGTTCGGCTCTTGATGAACAAGATGCTTTATCATTATAATAAAACTAATCAAATTTTGATCTCTTTATCTTATAAACATCGGCAATATTTTGGTAACGAGATATCTCGTCATTTACTAAATTTTTCAGATCTTGAAAAAGGAGGTATATTGTCAAAACCACTCTCTCTTGTAGGTTTAAATAAAATATAACGAATCAAGAGGTAAAATTAAAATAAAACTCAAACAATAAATCACTTGAATAAAAGTTATTAGTGCGAATTTACAGCATTTTATAAACATGTATTTTATTTATTTATGGGTAAAAATATACAATTTTAGAGAACAAAAATTTAATGAAACTTTTCCCAAATAAACGTCTAAAGGTTTCTTACGTTAATACGAAAGTAATCTATTAAATATTTGAAAAAATTCGGCTGGATGCATAAAATGTAATTAACACAATTATAATTCTAAGTAATCGGCTTCAACGAAGTGCTGTGTTTTTTCTTATCTAACTCTATTTCCGCATGTTTTTTTCTGTTGAATCTTTGTATCATATATAATCCAAAATACTTCATTTGAAAAGATTGGTTATTGAATAATCCTATGGGAGAAGTATAATTTTGTTTATCATGTTTTATTCACATAGTCCAACTTATTCTTAATATTTTATTAGATTTTGATCTAATTATATAAAAAATTAAGGCGTTTACATTTAAAAAAAATTCATTTTTGACATTTTTCTCTGAATATATATTAAGTAATTTTGTTCCCAATTAAAAAAAATTCTCATAATCTATAGAATAATTGAACGAAAAACTGAATACTTTTTTGTTCATCAGTGAAATAATATTTTGATCTTAAGCCAAGAATTCTTTCAATTCGCATTGTATTCAACTAACACTTTTTCTCAAGTGAGACAGAATTCAACGATTTATACTACACGTCAGCATACAAAGAATAAAACTCACGAAAAAAAAATGATCTGAACAGGCTTTTTACTTCTCTGAAAAATACAGTAGAAGACAATAATAAAAGCTCAAAAAATGCAATATGGAATATTTTTTCGCGCATTGTATTTGATCCCCATTCAATCTAATCATTCCAAGATACCAATGTTCATTATGGTTTGACCGAAAGCTCTTTCGAAAATCGCAGCCGCATCCCCCTCCCGTGCCCCCTCCTCCTTCCGGACGTACGGCTCCAAACAGGTCACGTGACTCAAGTGACGTCAACAAACCCTAGATACGTTCTCATCGCCGTAGCTACTACCTCTCAACTCCAAAAATTCCATCTCTAGTTCTCGTATTCTCCATGTTGTGCGGCGCGGATACGGTCGCTCGATTTTTCGCATTTGTAGACGATCCGCATTTGATATTTTAAATATTTTCTGAATTCTTTCCGTTATGCAAACGATGTTCAGAATTGCGTTTTCGTGCAATGTGTGCAAATAAGATGGTTTTGCATTTGAAATAACGAGGAAGAATTGCATTTGAAATAAGTAAAAAACGAAAATTGTAAGTGGAATGACAGTGCATGGAATAAGTGTTTTGCTCAACTGTCAAACAGCCATTTGGAAGAAACTGCATGCAATGTTTCTTTAAGAAACATTTAGCTGAAGTTCGTGTGGCAGCTGCATTCAACGATCGTTTGCATCATCTACAAAATCTGTGGAATTAACGCTACGAATTTTCCGTGGACTTTGTGCTTGTATATACAAAGGACTTGCAAAGAACTATTTGGAACTTTATATTACTAATCTAGGTGGGCAAGCCTGAAAAAAAAACTATCCATTGCTCTTTTCTAGAGACTGAAACATGTTTCACAGCGCGAGTAAAAGTCGAAGTGGAAGTCCTAATAAATCTCCCCAAAGTCATTCCAGGCGCCTAAAGCTAAGAATTGAAAAGGTAAGCGAACTTTACTTTTCTCCATATCTTGGTGATTCGAAATTTGAAAGGAATGTGTGTTTCCTTTAGAAAGGTATCTACGAGTTTAAACAAATTAGAATATATATAGCATGCATTTAATTTTTAACAAATTGTTTTAAAATGTATTCTTGAAAACTGAATTTCCACTGAACGTATTACATTTTTTATGCATAGACGTTTAAAGAAACTAAGTTATACAAATTATTGCAAATTATACTTTTAATAGTGTATGTGCTGCAAATATTGAATAGATTGAAAAACAAAAAGAAATTGTAGGAAAAAAAAAAATCAGACTAAAAGTAGATACCACAAAGTTATATTAACATAATAATATAACATAATATAACAATTTTAATATTAACATTGTTCAATAATTACGTGTTAGAACTAATAGTTAAAGCAATTTAGTTATCAACAAAAGTATACCAAGCTACCCACAATTTTGCAAAAAAAAATTATGGTATTGAAATTTGTTATTATTGAAATTTTAATTTTAATTTTTCATATATCATTTTAAGTGTATCTGCACAGGTTCTCTCACAGTGGTTAAGAGAAGACCGAACAATTCTTGACTTCCAATTGTAGGTCCTCTTTTAAAATATTGAAAAATAAAGTAAAAATTGAAACCAATCAAATTAATTATTGACATCAATAATATAGATTTGAAGCCCCCTGAAATTATAAATATCATGACGAAATACCCCTGTTGTTTTTCATCTCCTCAGAAAACTTGTATAAATACCTTAAAACTATTTAAAAATTTCATTTTTAAAGATCTAGTTTTCAAAAGTGTAAAAAATTTAAGATAGATTTAAAAAATAGAAAATAAAAAATACCAATATTGAAAAATTAATTTTTATTTAAGTACTCATTGTGAGTTTTGGACAGTGAAAACAGAAACTTTGTTGAGAATGACAAATTTGTCTGGAAATATTCCTAAATTTTTGAGTTTCAACGATATTTTAAAAAGCATATAAGGTCCCTATCACCTTTTTAAACTTTGAAAATTGAAAAAATGTCTTTAAAATCTTCGAAACAAATTTTCAATATGTACTAATCACACAATTCATCTCCATTTGAATACATATTTTCAAAAATGTAATTTCGCGTGCCGAGGTGTCCGAAGAGCTCATTCTGTCTCGCTTAACTAAATCAATAAATAAAGTTAGATCAAACTCGAGTCATCGTTCGTACTGTATGCTAACTGTACATTTTCTTACAATAAAGGAATTAATTAACAGATATAGGTTTCTTATAGTTTCCCCTCCACCTAAGAGATATTTTTGTCGATTCTCATAGTTTCTAGAGTATACTTTGACCTCAAAAAATAGTTTTAAAATTTCACATAGATATCATGAATAAACCTTGAAAATAAGTTTCTTGCTGTATAGTCTCCTGTTTTGCAACTAGGTATTTTCGTAATGATCTACGTTTGACATAATCACATTTTTACTTGAAGTATTTCTGTGATTATGGGGGATGTTCCTCGACATTACTCGATAAGTTGAAAGGCACGAACAATTCGATGATAGCAATGAAACTGGCACATAAAATGAACTAAAACTTTCTTGATGTTTAGAGAGTTTAATATTCTGATATGCTGATTGTTGACTAACTGATGTTAATGTATGTTCCTGTATAAATAAAATGGCGAAGAACATCAATAATTATTTGGACACGTGTTCGAAATGTAATGGTTTACCTTTCGTGACCTATAAGAGGAGTCTGATTTCTGAGGAGTCACAAAAATCGAAACGTGCTCAGGGAATTCCTTTCGTTCCGCGTTTTCTTTAAGAAGAAGACAGCAAACAAGATTTATAACTCTCAGAGATAAATTAAACTAAATATTTGTTATGCACATATAAAGGAAATAGTGAGCACATGTCCAAAAACTAAGGCTAACGCAATCCGAGATAAGACCCGTGCCAAGTACCTGCACTGAAGTACCTCATATTAGAAATGAATATTCCTCAAGCTATGTGGAATAAAATAAGGACTTGAACTTGTTTCGTGGTGCTAGTGGGAACTAAAGAAATGAAAAAAAAAATGCTTAGTTGAACACATTGTAAGTTTTAGCTACTACGAATCATCCATTCTCACACTAGGGCTCGTCTTTGCTCTGGTGCGGTTCTTGGTGGTTCTCAGCAGACAGCGGTGCGATGTCCGTGAGCATCCCAAGCATGCTCGATTAGATTGAGATTAGAATGCGAAATAAGTATTATCTTATTATCCTTAAATTTTGGATATTCAGAATCACAAAAACATTGACATTTCAGTGGTAGTATTAAAAGAATTAATATAATATTATAATATAATATTATATTATAATTAATATAATATTATAATATTATAATATAATATTATATTATAATATAAGAATTAATATAATATTATAGTATTAAAAGAATATTAAATACATCAAAGGAAGGGCGCAAGTGGTAGCCTCACTATTTGTTTTCACATTCAGTCAGACCATTATATAAATATTTTTTCATAATTTAAGTCTTAAATAATTTGTGTTCTGATTCAGCTTTGTATTGAGAGCGAATAGCAAACTATTACGCTATAGTTTGTAATTACGATTGGTTATAACCTTAAGGCTGATAATCCCATTATGCACGTGATTGATAAAAATTAAACTTCCGAATGATACCATTAGGATAATCGTTGCACAAAGCTTATAGAAATAGTATGCACATGTTTTCTTATTTGTGGATTACGTATTGCAATAACTTAATTTTTTTAATTTTAATGTTTTTTAACTCCTAGGTGATTTCTGAATTCTTAATGTGTACAGCTAAAATAATAAATTCTAAATATAAATCATAAATTTAGAATATATTATTTTTATCGTCCATTTCTTTTCTATGTACGATTTTACTTTCCTAATTAGGCTAATAATGTTGTCCATCACTTTATAACTATTTTTTTTTTGTATTGTATAATTTTTTTTATGACGGTTCAGCTACGTTTTTAATAAAATGAATCAAAACTGAATTTAGATAACATTTTGCCTGTTTATGAACCTGTAAAGGTAAACGCAAAAGTGTCGTTCGAACTTGGGATTTTTATCATTTTATTATTAAAATTACAGCACATTCTGTAAAAGTTTCTCGCAATACATTATCTATGTTCAACTTTCAGAACAATCTCAATGTTCGGTTTTTTTTAATTTATGAAACATTAATAAAAACGATTATGGTAAATTGTTTAGTATTACAAATAGCTTAACAGTATGCAAACCTGTCAAAATATACTTACATTGACATTAAAGTTTTATTCTGCTCATTTTTGTGTGAGAGGAATTTGTGTAGCTATTTTTAAGAATTTATGATCTTTACTTGGTTTTGCCAATTTCCCGATGTCAATACTTATTTTTGTGACTAAGTGTATCATTTTGTTCTTTTTTGGAAAAATTTAAATATTGTTCTCCCAGGCTAAATAGATCCTAGACTATGTTAATACTTTAAAGTTACAGAATTAAATAAATGTATACTTTACAGTTGAAAGTTATCATGATGAACATAATTAAGAATACCAATGAGCGAGATTGTACAATTTTAATTTAATTAAACGGAATTTAAATTTTATTTAAAGACATTTTAATTTTACTTGAGAAAATTTAATTTCATTTAAGAAAATTTAAATTTTATTTGAGAAAATTTAAATTTTATTTGAGAAAATTTAATTTTTATTAAAGGAAATTTTAATTTTAAATAAATTTTTATATTATACTATTTTTTTTATATTATTTTATATTTATTATTATTTTTATATTTTTATTTTATATTATATTATATTTAATTTTTATTTTATATATAAATAAAATTAAAAAGGTCATTAAGACCTTTTTAATTTTTATTAAAGAAAATTTTAATTTTAAAGAAATTTTAATTTTAAAGAAATTTTAATTTAATTTAAAGATAAAATTGATACAAATATATTATAGACCTGGAATTGTAAACGAAAATGATGCTTTTCATTTATGTGACAAAAATTTATGTGATTTAGTTTCAAATTTTCAATTGATAAAACATTTAATTTGCGAAATTTATAATGCCATAGATTTACAAAGAGCAGAAAAAAAAACTTAATATTTCATATTGTAAGTAAATTTTTCAGACGATAGCAATCCTTCAACTGTGGCTTTACAAAGAATCTTGATGTATTGTTTTCATGAATTTTTTCTTTACTTAACGATTTGGCGTACGAACTGTGATAAAAATACGTACTGAGCTTTGTGATCTTTCCAACACGTTTTCTTATAGCATGTAAATGGACAACCTTAGAACTTATGAAATCTCATTTGATGCAACCTACATTTGCTGTCTTTCCTGTATTTAATATTGCATCATTGTCTGAAAGCAGACTGGTTTTACGATTGGGGTAATATTTGGTGTTTTTCGCTTTTCTTGCGAGATAGTCTATTCAATAATCCTTATTTATTCATATGACTTCTTCTGTCCTTCGTAACAACTAATTATTAAACAAGATTATCTATTACTGAGAGAAAGTAAAAAATACAGGTTTTGAGTTGATAGTGCTGAATTTAAAAAGCGCTAGTTATTTTATAAGTGAATGCAAATTTTATCATGAAAAGCTTGATCCATGAAAAATATTTTAGTAACCTACGTTTCCCAGAAATCAATATTTTTCAGGTATTGTAAATTGTAACGAAATAATGTAAACAATATAAAATCCTCTGAAACGGAAATTTTTTGCCAATTCTACCGCTTTGTTGAAATATGCTTAATTTGAGAAATGGATCTGCATAATGTTTCTAAAATACATAGAAGAGTTCAACAATCTGATTGAATTCTTCAGCAATTTGATTGTAGATGACAAGGAGAAATCTGGAAGATAGAAACCATTCTATAAGAGAGAATTAGCAAAATCTTAAATATGTATAGACTTCAGACAATGCCGAACCACTTTCCACAAGTAAATGGGCTGCAATTGAGTTGTTTGTTCAGAAATTAAATGTGGTAACATAACTGACTTTTTGCCAAACATTTTATTTGAAATACGAATTAACGCTGTAACGATGCACTACACACTGCTTTGATTTTTATAATAATTATATTTAATTTGAAGGTATGAATTCTGGAAAAATTGATGCAAACATTCCTTTTAAAACGATTTCGATTGAGAGAGACTCAAGAACATGGCACCATTACCAATTGGCAATAATTGTGTAAGAAAGTAACCCGTTGTACGTTTCCTACATGTATTCAACTAATATGGCAGCCTATCCAAATAGCCATTTTGCGAATAAAATGTTTCCCGCCGCTTTGTAGAGGGCCGTTACTGTGTTTTTGAGTTTCACTTCGATTTGAATATGGCATGAAATGTGAGTAACAACGCTTCTATCAGTGGATATAAGAAATTAAATCACTTCGATGCAATGTCTGCTATTTTATTTTAACCATCTTCGTGATTCCTTTGACGAAATAGATAGTCATTAGCAAAACTGACCAGATCTTGATAGACGAGGTATTGCGTCAATTGAAAGATTGATCAAATCTTAATGGTAGATGTAACTCCTCCTCATAAGAGATAGAATGAACGAGACATATCCTTTGAACCTAAAATGATTTTGACGAGATATCTCGTTTATCAACATCTGACCAATTTGCTACTGACGAGACAGCTTTTGCTGACTAATTTTGCTAATAGCGAGACATCTTGCCATCAAGATATTTTAAATTTTTCGATGATGACGAGATCAAGATATAGTCAGTTTTCTTCGAATGAAGATGAAGATATACCGCGTCCATCAAGATCTAGGTTGTTTAACTAATGATAGCATATCTCGCCGAGAAAACCATCAAGAGAATTATACAAAATGTGCCAGATCTTGATGAACTTGGAAGGTTAATACACAAACATATCGTCTTCTACGTTCGCTAAAATGTTAAAAAGAAGCGAGGTGATATTCAAAAACTCTTACTTGCTTGTAAAACAAGCGAGATGAATATGCACTACATAAAGAGCACGATATCTTTCGTGCACGATATTCAGATGAACCCGCCGGACCATGAACTTTGCACAACACTCCCGCGGGACACTAGTCGCTCTCTTTCCGCTATCTACAATTTCCTCTTAGACCACCAAACACATTTTCCCCCTTCATCCTCTCAGAAAAAAAACTACTTTCCTCGTCTCTTCCATCAGTTTATTTTTCAATAGCTAACCAACTGATATTCAGCACTGAGCATGTTTTTGTGACGTTATCCATTAGCCTCGCCTTGGATCGATACATCCCGCAAACAAAAAGGTAATCAACCGTAAATGGGAAGAGCGACAGGTCGGCGACTGAAGATAAAAGAATTACGGCTCATGTCCAAAGACCTCTAATTGGGTCGACGGTCAGAGGGATTTATTATTCAATACACACATACAGGGAGATGTACTACTTGATTTGCGAGGCATCCAGTCCTCTGGAATAGAGTATGGATTGGACCTTCTGAAGATAGTTGATGAAGAGAGAGGATGTGTTTTTATCATGAATCAGATCGTAGTATATCCCTTCTGCAACTTGTAGTCTTACCAGCATGACGTCTACCAGTTTTGACCTTTTAGGATAACGGGATCTTTCCTAGGATTCATGTGGTTTTATTTAATCAATGTGTGTTATGGGGTAAATGCAATACTACACTGCTCGGAAATCGTGTGACGCTCAGAGTCAAGCGTTCTGCACGCTAATGACATTTTAGAATACTCCTAGGATTCGTGTGGTTATTTTTGTGCTCAATTATTTTCGTGACAGCAATTTTGAGATTCAAGATTCAAAATCTTCTGAAGATAGTTGATGAAGAGATAGGATATGTTTTTATCATGAATCAGATCGTAGTATATCCCTTCTGCAACTTGTAGTCTTACCAGCATGACGTCTACTAGTTTTGACCTTTTAGGATAACGGAATCTTTCCTAGGATTCATGTGGTTATTTAATCAATGTGTGTTATGGGGTAAATGCAATACTACGCTGCTCGGAAATCGTGTGACGCTCAGAGTCAAGCGTTCTGTGTGCACGCTAATGTCATTTTAGAATAGTCCTAGGATTCGTGTGGTTAGTTTTGTGCTCAATTATTTTCGTGACAGCAATTTTGAGATTCAAGATTCAAAATCTTTTGAAGATAGTTGATGAAGAGATAGGATATGTTTTTATCATGAATCAGATCGTAGTATATCCCTTCTGCAACTTGTAGTCTTACCAGCATGACGTCTACTAGTTTTGACCTTTTAGGATAACGGAATCTTTCCTAGGATTCATGTGGTTATTTAATCAATGTGTGTTATGGGGTAAATGCAATACTACGCTGCTCGGAAATCGTGTGACGCTCAGAGTCAAGCGTTCTGTGTGCACGCTAATGACATTTTAGAATAGTCCTAGGATTCGTGTGGTTAGTTTTGTGCTCAATTATTTTCGTGACAGCAATTTTGAGATTCAAGATTCAAAATCTTCTGAAGATAGTTGATGAAGAGATAGGATATGTTTTTATCATGAATCAGATCGTAGTATATCCCTTCTGCAACTTGTAGTCTTACCAGCATGACGTCTACTAGTTTTGACCTTTTAGGATAACGGAATCTTTCCTAGGATTCATGTGGTTATTTAATCAATGTGTGTTATGGGGTAAATGCAATACTACGCTGCTCGGAAATCGTGTGACGCTCAGAGTCAAGCGTTCTGTGTGCACGCTAATGACATTTTAGAATAGTCCTAGGATTCGTGTGGTTAGTTTTGTGCTCAATTATTTTCGTGACAGCAATTTTGAGATTCAAGATTCAAAATCTTCTGAAGATAGTTGATGAAGAGATAGGATATGTTTTTATCATGAATCAGATCGTAGTATATCCCTTCTGCAACTTGTAGTCTTACCAGCATGACGTCTACTAGTTTTGACCTTTTAGGATAACGGAATCTTTCCTAGGATTCATGTGGTTATTTAATCAATGTGTGTTATGGGGTAAATGCAATACTACGCTGCTCGGAAATCGTGTGACGCTCAGAGTCAAGCGTTCTGTGTGCACGCTAATGACATTTTAGAATAGTCCTAGGATTCGTGTGGTTAGTTTTGTGCTCAATTATTTTCGTGACAGCAATTTTGAGATTCAAGATTCAAAATCTTCTGAAGATAGTTGATGAAGAGATAGGATATGTTTTTATCATGAATCAGATCGTAGTATATCCCTTCTGCAACTTGTGGTCTTACCAGCATGACGTCTACTAGTTTTGACCTTTTAGGATAACGGAATCTTTCCTAGGATTCATGTGGTTATTTAATCAATGTGTGTTATGGGGTAAATGCAATACTACGCTGCTCGGAAATCGTGTGACGCTCAGAGTCAAGCGTTCTGTGTGCACGCTAATGACATTTTAGAATAGTCCTAGGATTCGTGTGGTTAGTTTTGTGCTCAATTATTTTCGTGACAGCAATTTTGAGATTCAAGATTCAAAATCTTCTGAAGATAGTTGATGAAGAGATAGGATATGTTTTTATCATGAATCAGATCGTAGTATATCCCTTCTGCAACTTGTAGTCTTACCAGCATGACGTCTACTAGTTTTGACCTTTTAGGATAACGGAATCTTTCCTAGGATTCATGTGGTTATTTAATCAATGTGTGTTATGGGGTAAATGCAATACTACGCTGCTCGGAAATCGTGTGACGCTCAGAGTCAAGCGTTCTGTGTGCACGCTAATGACATTTTAGAATAGTCCTAGGATTTGTGTGGTTAGTTTTGTGCTCAATTATTTTCGTGACAGCAATTTTGAGATTCAAGATTCAAAATCTTCTGAAGATAGTTGATGAAGAGATAGGATATGTTTTTATCATGAATCAGATCGTAGTATATCCCTTCTGCAACTTGTGGTCTTACCAGCATGACGTCTACTAGTTTTGACCTTTTAGGATAACGGAATCTTTCCTAGGATTCATGTGGTTATTTAATCAATGTGTGTTATGGGGTAAATGCAATACTACGCTGCTCGGAAATCGTGTGACGCTCAGAGTCAAGCGTTCTGTGTGCACGCTAATGACATTTTAGAATAGTCCTAGGATTCGTGTGGTTATTTTTGTGCTCAATTATTTTCGTGACAGCAATTTTGAGATTCAAGATTCAAAATCTTCTGAAGATAGTTGATGAAGAGATAGGATATGTTTTTATCATGAATCAGATCGTAGTATATCCCTTCTGCAACTTGTGGTCTTACCAGCATGACGTCTACTAGTTTTGACCTTTTAGGATAACGGAATCTTTCCTAGGATTCATGTGGTTATTTAATCAATGTGTGTTATGGGGTAAATGCAATACTACGCTGCTCGGAAATCGTGTGACGCTGAGAGTCAAGCGTTCTGTGTGCACGCTAATGACATTTTAGAATAGTCCTAGGATTCGTGTGGTTAGTTTTGTGCTCAATTATTTTCGTGACAGCAATTTTGAGATTCAAGATTCAAAATCTTCTGAAGATAGTTGATGAAGAGATAGGATATGTTTTTATCATGAATCAGATCGTAGTATATCCCTTCTGCAACTTGTGGTCTTACCAGCATGACGTCTACTAGTTTTGACCTTTTAGGATAACGGAATCTTTCCTAGGATTCATGTGGTTATTTAATCAATGTGTGTTATGGGGTAAATGCAATACTACGCTGCTCGGAAATCGTGTGACGCTGAGAGTCAAGCGTTCTGTGTGCACGCTAATGACATTTTAGAATAGTCCTAGGATTCGTGTGGTTAGTTTTGTGCTCAATTATTTTCGTGACAGCAATTTTGAGATTCAAGATTCAAAATGTGGTTCTGTGGTTTTTGATTTATTAGAATTTTATCACCTTTGTTTTCTCATAAACTGAAAGAAAAAGACTAACGACATTTTGCCACCTTCTAAACATTAACAAACCGGACTCCGAGATGGGACTTACTCAATTTTTTGGGAAAAGTGACTTATAACATTTTGCCATCGGAGCACAGATTTAATCAACGTGCGTTATGGGATTAAGACAATACTACACCGCTTGGAAGTCTTGGTATGCTCAGTGTTACGCATTCTGCACACTAATGATATTATTGAAAAGTCAGCACTTATAATAATAAAATTCGTATAAATTTAGAAAAATAACTTAATACCGATTTCGAACCTGTTTCACTTTTCAAATTGCTACCTTCACCCCCAACCAACTGTCTTCCATAAGTCAATCCCCTTAAATGCTTTAATAATTAATGCTGAACAAATGCAATTTAATGTTACTTATTGAATTTCATTTTTATATGTCGCTTCCTCCTCTCAACAACGTCCTATCTCAAGTAACGTGATTTATAAGGAGAGTGATTTTAAAGTTTAAAAGTAGAATACCAATGCATTAAAAATAAATACTACTTCAGCTCTCAAGCGGCTAAACACTGAGCGGTGAGATATGACAATCTTGCAGGGATATACTACTCTTTCAGAGCATTCTGAAAACAGACATAGCTAAAAATCTTCAATTTTTAAGATATGACGTTGCTGAAAGGAGTGAGCGGTGTACTGTGTCTTTTTCTTCTCTTGGCATAAGTATAATTACACCAATATATTAGCCTGTGTGACTCAAAGCCTTCAATTACCAGCTCAGAGTGGTGAATTCTAGTCAGAAGCACAACTGTAACAGTAGATGGTAGTTTTCTATGTAAACTTTCAAACTACTGAGTGTTATAGTAATAAAATCAACGAGTAAACTCTCAATACCTGCTAAGTGCTATTACGTAAAATAAATGCTAAAATCTTTACAAAAATATTCAAACTCCAACTTTTCCCCTGTGTGACCTTTGAGACATGACAGGAACCCTCGTCAATCGTTACCCTGACCGTAATGACGTAACAATGAATACTA
The DNA here is from genome assembly GCA_947359465.1 of Metellina segmentata. Taxonomy (NCBI): domain Eukaryota; kingdom Metazoa; phylum Arthropoda; class Arachnida; order Araneae; family Tetragnathidae; genus Metellina; species Metellina segmentata. The sequence continues at coordinate 58,258,648 of OX375881.1, forward strand.
CGGATATAGTTACATGTATAATTTATGTTTCTAATCTATATATGGCTGTCTGAGAAAGACTTATGGTAAAAAGACTATAAGGTTTGGCGTAGGATAAAAGGGAGTCAAAGTTAGGTTTATTTTATGTTTTTCAAAGAGTGGTGTGCCTTTTATTTTCCTCCATCGATCTAGAGAACTTCTAGGTATACAACATCAAATAAGATGATATTGATCAGAGATAATGTGAGATATTATTATTTTTCTATACTATTTTAAAATAATATTGCTTGTATCCATTGGCAAAGTTTTCATCTTTGGGGTAGTATATAAATATATTTTAGATCAACGTAGGAAGGGAAAATATATCTTTCATGATACAGTCGTCCAAGTGCACACAAATAATACATATAACTCTTGAAAATAACATAAAATATTACAGTGTAGTGTCAAGAATGACTACTAATACTTCCAACCATCCATTCTATTGAAAGTAAAAGAACCTATTTTCCAAACTGCTTTCACGTTTTGTAGTATGTATCTTCTATATATCTTTCTGTAATATTATTCGGAATCGACTTGTATACTTTAAAGGCGAGTGTGAATCTCGATATAAATAAATTAATGACACTATGGATTGCTGAAAATCAACTACTTTCATGTACATTTAAAAAAAATCTCATCGCATGCTATATGAATTGTTAATCTATATTGACTTGATAACACGCTTTACCATTCCTTATTACTAATGTTGATACCTCAAACTCTTTTTACTCAGTTCCAATACTCAAACTCTAAAACAAGTAAAAATCAGAAAAACGTAGTTTTAAAAGTAAATGCCACGATCTCAATTTGAGTTTTTTGTATGAGGTTGGTGTATTCAATTTACATATTATTGTTTACCTATACTTCATACGAGGAAAAAATATATTGGAATTAGCACTTACTGTAGAAATATTTCTCAATAGCAAAACACAACTGCAACAACCGTTTGGAATGGCGATTAAGATCTTTTTTAGTGATCTCGTTAGAATGTAAAATACTAAACTTTCGTGCGTTTAATTACCTTATAGAAAACTGTGACATAGTGTTTCTATAATTACACACATCACCCTATCTTCTTACTTTTGAGGAACATATTTAATTGTAGCTCAATTTGAATTTCAAAGAGTTATCGTTGATATGGATATTAACAATTCTGTAGCTTAAATGATAGAAATGCTACATGGAACTACTGAGTGAAGCTAGGCAAAAGTTTCACAATTTAAAGGTAGAATAAACGTTTAAATACGGAACGTGTTTTAAGGAAAAAACTTGTTCATTAAAACACTTTGGGCATTTGTTTACATGTATTATATTAAAAAGTTAAATGGAATGAAATCAAATGTAATTTTCAAACATGAAATCGAATATTTGAACTGATATGCATATTTCGGTGACCTGAAATTCACACTCCAACTCTAAACCTTACACGTTAGAATCCTTTATATTTTAAAATCTTCTCAAAACTCCATTAATATCCTTAAAACTCTCTAAATATCCTTATAGACATCCATAAAACTCTAAATTCCAATCCGTCAATTTAGAGGATCATCGTGTAAATTAATATAGTTCGCATTTTTCTACTTTTCTTCTCCACAAATTTCGCTTCATACACTGTAATCTGTAAATATATTGCTGCAACTATGTTTTTAAGCAGATGATGATTTAAGACATTTGATGATTAAGAAACCTGTAGAAACTAGTGTGAGTGGCATAATATTTTCTTGATTTAATGCTATCTATTTCAAACCTGACTATCGTTATAAAACATAAGCAATGACCATCCATATCTTCTTCGTACTCAAACCACGCTTTGGTGTCCTAGATAGTATCTGAAATTGTTACGATCGTGTTCATGCTGTTATTCAGTGAGCATTGTTGGCGTTATCAATGTTCGGCGCAGCTTAAAGCTCAGACAGATACAAATCTCCTTGATTTAATCTGCTGGCATAATCTTCGCTCATATAATCTGATGAAAATCGCATCGTAAAAATTAGACGTGACTGTTTTAAGAGATCAAAAATCATTTTCATGTGTTTCTGTACATTGTCGGTTGCGTCTTTGAGAGAGCTGTCTCTGTTTATATGCATTCCGAGTATAATAGATTGGAAAAAATTATTTGCTTGACTAGAACCATAAAATGTAATCAGCACTGTGTCTTACTGATTTGAATTCATACGTGATTGAAAAGTAGTTCCTATTTTTCAAAATCTGTTTTTGTGTTACGATTTCTGACGCAACCACTTTTTGTTATCTAGAAGTCAGTTTCTTAGAAATTCGTGGTGATACAGCAATTTATCACCAGAAAACAACCCGAAATCCTTGAATCCCAATGCCTTCAAAACGTCCTATGCGAATTCTAACATGCTAAATGAGTATATTTCTTTAAACTAATAAAAGCAAACTAAAATGTTTTATAGAGTTACTAGAGGTTTCCTTTCCTACACTGGTACTACACACAAGACTTGGGGCCAGGTTTTACAGCGTAGCCTCCGACAGGAGTTATCTGAATCCGAGAAAATTGTACTTTGTGTATTCTCGTGTGATACTCAAAAGAGGAAGTAGCCAACATAATCATAAAATCGATACAAAAGGATACATAACTTTATTTCAGAAATCTTGCATAGTACTGTTTACCGCGATACAAATAGAAGAGGTCTCTTGGAACAGAAAGTGACTACTAATGGCAATGATTACTTTATACCTTTTGTTCCAGCTTAGAACGCATTTGTTGGTCTGTTTACACCCAAACTGCTTCATTCATCACGTCTGCCCTTGTCTGTTGCCATAGAAACACACGTTACCTTATATTTCATAGGAAGATGCTTGGAGCTATTTTTTCGAGTTGTCACATTAGCTCACTTGAAGATCTACATCGTATAATGGCATCGCAGAAGTATCGATGATGATGGCATACCGAGAAGATCTGTACTATTAAACTACTTCTGTTTTCTTGCCCAATCTCTCTCAAGATTGGAATGCCATGATCATCGATTTATACCTACAATGATGCAATAGTGCAATTTATTTCATTCTATTCCGTGAGAATTTTATGAGTTGTATTGTGTCTATGAGTTTCCGAGTGTTTTATTTATGATACTATGTCATATACCTGACAATATTTTTATGATTTTCCGCTCGTATTCCATAAAAACTACTTGGTTTTCTGATAAACCTCAGAAAAGTTATTTTCCGGAATTTTTAAAGGAGGTAATTTTTTAAATGACGCGAACTTCAAAGTTTTTACGCCAGGCCAGTAAGAAATCATGATAGAAAAACATCGATATTAGTGATTGCTAGACTGTAAAAACTTTTTTTGGAACAAAATTTCCGAAAACCGACCAACATTCCTCTAAACCACTCAAGATAAGGATTACTTGCTTATTTTTTAGTGTTAAATATCGCGAAATCGGTTTCAAACTGCCTGTTAGGATATAACAGTAGTAAATGGTTAAGGTTACTTTTTCTCTTAAATGGCTTTCATAAAACCTTATTAGACACAATTGTCGACAGTGACTCTTAACAATTTGAAGCTTTTTCATTTCGGACCGTTGGTATTTATGTTGAAAAAATCATCCAGTTTTTTTTTTATTGGAGTATGCTACTAAAGTAAAGGTGCTTAATTTGAACATTGAAAACTTTATACAAATATTCAAACACTTAATGACTTAACAATTTCTATCATATAATAAAAACGCTTGTTCTATATAACTCACTTGAATAAATAAACTACATCAAGTCGATCATCCCGTGAAACTAAATTAAAATGTTTTATGGTAAAAAGCAAAGAGGAAGTAGATTCTGTAAGTCTGGAAACGAGAGGGACATCTAAAAGAAGTCTGACTTGTCTATGGTTCCTTGCTGTATTAGAGTATAATGAGTATTTATATTATATATTATAGGTTAATAACAGTGTTTGAAGCTGTTGATTTCTTAAATTTGTTTCAAGTAGAACACTGAAAATATAATTTTTAAAACCTAGCATTCTTATGTTTCCTCATAGATTGAAATATTAAATCTGTCCTGGCATTGAAAATTTCTAACGAAAACATAAAGCTACCTCTACACCATATAAACATGAGCTGAATATTTATGTGTATCACGTCGTTTTTATATTAAAGCTTATCATGGATGTAAAAACACTTTTTCAAATAGAATAATATAGCTGTCCTTGAAAAATGTTTAAAAGTTTTGTAACTGATTTTACCGTTTCGTTTCCTCCTTGTAAGATTAACGAACTTCCTGTAATATGGGGTGGACAAATATCAAAATGCAGTAAAAAATATCGATCGTAAATTTCCAGTTGTTGTTTCCAGCTCAAAATGTTCCCCTTTTTTAGATTTGAAAGATAAAGTTTGGTTTTATATTACAATATTCGGCATTTAGAAATTAAATCCGCACATTTAATAACGCTTGTTATTCTTTATCTCTGTATGAAGTACAGACAATATAAGAAAATAATAGGATCAACAAGAATTTAGAAACTCATTAAAAAAAATCTGTGTGACTTTGTGGGATTTTTTTTACAACATTTATGTGACTGTGGCCAGGTAAAGTCTTTTCTTCATAAGACTAGAGCGTGGTCCCAACAAATTAACTCGTGTAAAAATACTTTTCCTATTTTTCTGCTTTCATACATTCAAATTACATCAGTATTTATTATAGCGTAATCATAAAAAGTAATTGTGCATTTATGTGTATGATAGGGTATGTTGACAAGTATAAACTTACACTTCAATTAGTTATCCATCACTGGGTTATTGAAATCTTTTAAAGTGTTGTAGTTTCCTCAGGACAACATCATTACATTTATGTATGCTAATTTTAATTAACATACCTCATTCCTGATCAGTAAAACTTTATATTTGTTGTATCGCAAACACTATTTCTTAGTACCAAAACAGTATATCGTACCTTATTGATAGAAAAATTTTAATTATACCTGTTGCTTTAAAAAAAAACACACGTCAATCCATCTAACGTAGGAATAAACAGTATTCATAAAAAAAAAGATTTAAGAATCGAGCACATAGGGAGGGTACTAACTTCATCTTGCATATCAGTGGAAAGTATAATTCCTTACCTTATTGATTGGTAATTGTCATTTTGCTGCACTGATGGAGTTCAGGCGTTCAAGGTTTGAGCCTTTCGACACATTCGAATATTATTTATTTTATTATATTTCAACTGCAATATCTATGACGAACTCCAGAAGAGCCTCTCACGATCCTGTATTATTGCTACCACAGCCTATTGTTTGCGAAACATCGATCTATATTATCCATCTAAATTATTTGCAGAACATTTTTCTTGGGTATTGTTGGTACTTAATATACAACACACTTGGGATTATAATGTTCAAATCTCATATTTTGTGTTCTTCAAAATCTGTTCTTGAGTTTGTTTCGTATTTTCACGATACCATTAGTAATATAATTATGCAATTTTAATTTCAATAAATTACTCAATCCATGCTATTTTTAGAAGTTTTTTATGACACATGTGTTACTGTTAGCTTATTATTGTTATAATACAGAAAAGAGTTTACTCCTTTTACTAATAACTGTGCCATTGAAATTTATCTTTTAAATCGAGCTAGTGTGATAAATATACGAGTTCCTTTTGAACCGTGTTTTGCTGATGCCCAGGTGCAGAATTATACTCAGTGTTCTGCAACGCAACTCCAAGCAATTGCAATTGTTCTGCATGCATTTTGTCCGAATTTTAAAAACTGCAGTAGCATCAAAAACAGACGTAAGACACAATTATCGGTAAAATATGTGTTACGTAATATAATAAAACATCACAATTAATAATTTACTTTATTTGAAACTAAGGCAACTGTCAGAATTAGCAATTCTGTCGATAATTTTTTTAATTAAATATTTAAATATTTTGTTATTGACATAGAAGATTAGCGGTGTAGGAAGGTTGTTCTGCAGCGATAAAAGAAAAAAAAAAGGTGTTGCATGGAGCGCTCTTTGTACTGCAGAACATCGTAAGTTATGACTAAAAAAAAAGTCGGACAAAATTTTGATAAAATTTAAGGGAAAATTGTTCTGCAAATACTTTGTTCTGCAACGTACGTCGCAGTTTTAAGCACTTACTGCTCCCACGCAACATCCCATCCCAAACATCAACAGCTGATGTAAGATGCATTTATGTAATTGTTGTTTCTAAATCAACTAAAGTTCATTTCGTCAATTGTAATCGATTGGTTAACGCTCTGTTTACTGATGCAACGGAATGGCGCAATCGGTTTACCAACTGCACTAGCTACTAGCGAGCTGCAGGCGGCGCAATGTCAATTGCTTTGATTTACCACGAGTGCGTTTCTTCCTTCCCGTGTCAATAACCTTTACTTCTGTGTGTGTTCATAACTTGTTGTTTGGCACAAATTTGCCAAATTTTGCTCTTTCATCATAATATCCTACCAACCAGCCTCGGTTCAACAGTATTGAGCTCGGATTAAGATCTATGAATTCATTGTAGTTTTGAGTTCAATTTTTAAGTCGTATGTCCTGGTCTTGTTGAGCTCTCATGTAGAATTAAATGGACGTAGATAAACGTAACAAAGCATTACATTTATTAAAATACTGGCAAAAAACCTGACCTTACTCGGTTTGAATTGGTTTACTCTAGATTTAAGAGATGATCAAAATATGTAATGACTTACGTTTTTCGTAGAATAAAATAATAGTTTAACACTTTTCGTCATCTTTATAATTTCTACAACTTACTTTGGACACAAATCCTACAAATGCAGATCCATTCATGTAATACATTTCACATATGCTGCATGACAAAGCTACAAAATGACGAAAGGTTACACTAAGATTACTACAACAAAAGACAATTTTGAGAGAGATTTAGAATTCCCTTTCTTAAGTTCTTTTTATGTTCAACTCAATTGATAAAAATGACGGATTTACGGTGAATGCTCTCGCACACATAGTCAACAAAATAATATTTATTTTACTTGTGGCACTCTTGCATCCGGCATGTGACCTTGTGGAATTTCGCAATCTTCTACTGTCATTATAACAAATAATTTTTTAATATTTGACAAGTTCTAGTTTGGATTTTTTAACCTCATGATTCTTTCAATAATGGCATAAATACACTTACAATTTGCTTTATTCTGACTTACTTGTCACTTTAAGTCAAATACTTTGTGGTGGTGTTACGTGTGATAAAAAATAAAAACATAATTTATTAAAGTAATAAATATTTAAAACAGAAAACAAAAGAATGAATTATGATAATAAATAAATGAATTAAGAATGAATTATGCTAATAAATAAATGAATTAAGAATGAATTATGATAATAAATAAATGAATTAAGAATGAATTATGATAATAAGTAAATGAATTAAGAATGAATTATGATTTTAATATGTTTAATGTAGAAATGTAGAATGTAATAATATGTAGAAATGTTTAATATTGCGTTCACTAAACTAATAGATAATGTATAAAATAAAATACAATGCAATCAAATATCGGGAATACACTTCATGTGATGTCTACACAAACACAAAATCGAACATAGAACAGAAAGACGGACCAACAGACTTTCGCAACGAATTTCACTCACTAAATGAAGATAAGTACTCACTGTATGCAAATTTCCATGAAAATATATTAAACCATGTGGATGTGTATAGGACACATACAATACAGACATACATACAGGCCTACAGACAGACAGACACAAATCGCTTAAAGAGACAGATTTGACATCAGAAGGGTTCAAAGCGGAAAGAAAACTTGAAATGGGTCGAAAATATTCAATGTACAAACAAACACAAAATTCTTATTTCTATAGATAGTTAAGTGGTGTCCGATGACTTGAAATTAAACTGTATAGATATTTTCATTTGAAATGTAGGAATTAAATAATATTATACAGATCATTTTTCGTTGGAAAATAACATTTATACCTCAGACGAATCGTCTCATGAATGTATGCTCGTATGGATTTTAAATTTGTATTTCTTTAATTTCTTGGTAAAACTGGTTTATTTATTCATTTATGCTATTCATTTATTCAGTTTCACAGAATGGTTGGAATGTTAATTCTGTTACATTTTTTTCTCTAATGGCGTGAGTTTAATTTTATTTCATTCACAGGTCTTCAGAAAATATTTGACTTTCTGTGGTATCGGTGTTCAGAATGCACAATTATTCGAAATGTCTGTTCGAGAATTCAAGAGGAATCAGGTAAGATTTCTTTTTAATTTTGTTTCCATTTGCTCTTGCAGAAAGACTCTTGGATTTACTAAAAGCATTGAGTAAAATGTATGTTGTATTGGGTTTTTATAAATTTTACCATTATTAGAGCTATTGAAGACGAATAACGCATTATTAATAAATCCTATTGTTCAACTTCAAATGTTAAAACAATTTCTACTTTACGTCAGACTTAATTCAAATTTGATAGGGATAAATTCCCACTTCGAAGTGATAATTTTACACAGGAAAGAATCTAATTTTGGATTGATGAAATCATGAAGATGATTTCCTTATTTATTTTCCCCCTTTAACACGTTCGCTGATGATCTCGCGTCAGTGCGTGATGTGGCATCAATGCTAAAAACCAATCACGCGACAGCGCGTGGAGTGGAGTGATGCCTCAGTAGCCAGTCACGCGTTCGCGCGGGATGAGCTGTGCCTCAACATTTATTTTTCGCTTCAATTGGCATTATATGTTAGGTGTTGGCGTAGAGTAAAGGTTAGAAGCTTGTTGTAATGGTATGTGGATTCGAAGTTTTAGCTTTATTCGTTATTAAAAAAACCTATTGTACTAGGAGTTGTAGAGACTATAGATTTGTAGGGCTTAACGCCCTCAAAAAGAAAAATGTAATCTAATAAGCCTCTGAAAGATCATTAAATTGCAGATTTGTTGGCTGAGCTTACGCCACTCTATTCTGGTATTGCCGCACTTTTCAATGATACTTGTTATAAAAAGTAAGTCGGCTTATGAGAAAAAGCAATTTCTACGCGTGCGGCGAGTCACTAACCATTAACACATCCTAACGTGTCCGACAGCGAATGTGTTAAGCATCACGAAACCTCTGAGTAGTAGTGTAGCATTACTATTACCCCAAAACCCACATAATTACTAAATAACCACATATACTGTTTGAAAGAATCTTGCCCTATATTGTACTGGTTAAAAATCTTGCAAGGGACTAGAAGTAACAGAAAAAAAAATGAGTGTGAACCACTGAAAGGGCTAGGTTTTTGCCTGGCAACTATTAATAGTTCATAAGTAAAAGGTAAGTAACACACATCAAATAATGATGTTGTCAATTCATTTTCTGTTTGCGATTGTCAGAAATGCTATAAATAACATAAATACAGAGCTTTTCGACTGACACGAAGCAAGGTATTTCAAAATTTTTTCGTTATTTGACAATGTTATTCGTTCAATGGCATTCAATCCTTATAACCCTCTGAGCGATAATATATTTCCTAATAATATAGTATTGCTTCGACCTTACATAACCCTCCATTGACCAGACGATCTCATCTATTCTCGTTGAAAGAATCCTGTTAATAATTACAATGGTCAAGAAGGTCGAAACTGATAAGAAATTATACAAGGAAGACGGTAGGTTGCAGAATTTAAGTATGCGTGTGAATAATCGTAGGTTAATATGTCTCTTGGTAAAATTAGATTGTTATAAACATGTTTACATTTTAGGATATTTTTCTCGTTTCTTAATGTTACGTGGCTGTACTGTATTTTCTGTTTCTTAATGTTTCGTTCTGAACTGAACAGACAATGAATAACTAACTGAAAGAAACTAAAAAGGTCTAAGGTTCAAAAATGCCATTACAATTTAATAGCGGACAATTATTTTCTTAACTACTTTTTCATTCAAATTCAACCATTTTATTTGTATATTTGGTTGTGCCATCATCGTAGAACTTTCTAAAACTTTTTTGTAGTACACCCCGGAACATTAAAAGATGTTTGTAATTTTATATAACTTTGATTATTATTTATTTATCATTCCCTTGTACGTGCTTTGGCGAGCTTCTTCTTTCTCCAAAGAAACCTTTTAATTTTCTTATCTCGGACTTTTAATTATTTCTATGCGGCAGTATAAATCCATCCTTTTTTCACATTGCTTTAAAAAAAAAACTCTTAAAACTAATCAATCATTGCCACCGGATAATCATTCTCAATCTGTTAATATCGTATGTGATAACAGAGATTGCGCAGAAGTTTGTAAGAACCACTGCTTTGTGGGCTCAGTTTGTTGCTATTGAATCAGATAAAATGTTAGGTAATTCTTTTATTTATGTTTATTCTCCTATGTGTCCTTCTTCCAAATGGCTTTCAACATATGTTCCACAGAAAGTAAGGACGCAGTTTTACGAGGGCAATTTCTTGACATGAGATTTAAAGATTCCGAGTCTGGATTTTTATCTGTAAATGGAAAGGTACTTTGCAATACTTTAAAAAACGATGCTTTAAAATTTAAATTTGTAATAAATCTTAATGGAGAATGATTTTTCGTCGTTGGATCTCTGAGGATCACGAGATTTTAGAGTACGATTTGTAGCTTTTCAATTGATATCGCTTAAGTATCTCGAAACTTACCATACGATAATGAACGAGATATTTCGTCGAAGAAAAGCGACCAGATATTTATCTTGTCATCATAAAATCGGTAATATTTTGCTGACAAGAAACCTCGTCAGTAGCAAAATTGGTAAGATCTTGATGGAGTCGATATCTCGACATTATAAGAATACTGACCATATCTTGATCTCGTCATCATAAAAGAGAAAGACAATATCTGAATGACGATGAATTCCGTCATTAGAAGAAAACTGTCCAAATCTTGACAAAGATATATCATTATAAGGAGAAAACTGACGCGATCTAGCCGTAATAAAAAAAATCGACACTATCTCGCTTACAAAATATCTCGTTGAAACCATTTGGAAAGACAATGATTAAATAACCGTCTATTGGGGATTGAAAGAATCCCAGGAAGTATTCTATTGATCAAAACATCTAGAACTAGTTAAACATTACACAGGGAAATAGAAAGTCCAGGGCAGCGTGGGGATTCTACAAGGGATTGCAATCCAATCCAGAATCATTTGGCATCCTGCCGGATCCTATAGACACGAATTTTTAAAACTAAATAATTGATTGTTCAAACCAAACTTTAAAGTCGCAAAATCGTTTATTAAGCTATCTATTGTGAATTAATCAATTTTATATTTTTCAATCATCAGTTTGGAGAATTCTAGCAAAAATAATAAATTAAATTATCAATGAAATTTTTTTTAATAAAGAGGTATTAGTAAAGCAACTTCTGCAAGAAAATGAAGAGTATTGCAACAAGACAAACTTTGGAAAAGAAATAGATTTTGAGAAAATACTGAAGAAAGATATGACTTCATATGAAATGGAGTAAAAGGAAAATATTTGTTTCTTGCGTACGACTACTTAATAACGGTTAAGGGGGTCCGGGACACATTGAAATTTTTTTTTTTATTAATTAATTTAGAACTTAGAATTTTTTTGTACTGATTACCCATCTAACTAATAAGCAAAATCACACCACAAATTTTTTCCAAAAGTTCTTTAAAAATTTTAAATTAAATTTTTTTGAAAAAAAGAGGGGTGTTTTCAAATTGCAAAACTCAAAATATTCTTGGTCAATTTTCTAAATTCTTGCAGTAACTTATTCACAAATTTATAAACTTTAATTCTGATTCAGCAAATTTAAAAATATTAATTCAATAAAAAATGAAAAATATTTGAATAAAAACTTCTAAAAATTTTAAGTTTTTTTTGTTTTTTTTTAAAGTTATATTTTTTAAAGTAAATATTTTTTTTCAATTTGCTGAATCAAAATTAAAGTATAATGTTTGAAAAAGATGTATTCCAAATTTTAACCCTTAAACTTTATCGGTTTTCGACTGATAGCAATTTGAATACAGGAAATCTTGAAAAAAAATATCATGGAGAAAAACGCATTTAAAATTTTAAAGACAGATGTTGTTGCCATGACAACAACTGTCAAGAGTGTTAGATTCTCAAAATACTCACGCACGACAAAAATTATTATATCTCTAGTTCTAATTAAGATAGAAACATGATTTAGACGTCATTTTAAGCAGAAAAACACAGAGAAATTCTTAAAATAATAAAAAAAAAATTTGAAAATTTGATGATTTTTGTGTGTCCCGGACCCCCTTAACCGACTAATTTAGATTATTAAGAGGTCGTCTTTACTACTTTTAAGCAAAGCTAAAATTCAGTTTCGCTGAAGTAAAAAAAAAATTAATGAGGTATTTTGCAAATAAAAGCTTTTTACGAATTTGAAAGATGCTGAGAAAACTGTAATTACGAACTTACCGAATGAGCTTATATTATGTATTCTTGACATTAAATTCATGCTACTCCATTCATACGAATCACAGATTCGCAAAATCTATTTAAAACTGTACCAGTTATATCGAGTTTAGTTGTGGAAGTGGCATTAGATTATTTTCCATGAAAGGACAAGTTACTTGGGTATTCGAGACGTAATTGATGAGACAGATAAGTTGTACTGTAAAGTGAACATGGAAAAGCTTTCAAATTTCCTTTATGTTGAATTTTAATTATATTTAATTATGTTAATAATTGCATTGAATATTTTTCGGAACTACTATAGATCTTGGATGTTATCCAATCACCTTCTCCCAACACAACATATTTTCTTCTTTATTTTTCCTATTTACTTTTTAAGCAAGAAGAGATTTTCACAGGAATCTTTCACAGCAGCCATGTAGGGAAAACTACAGGTTCCATAGTGGAATTATACGTGCATGGTTCTCAGAGAGAAATTTTAAATTCCATACTATATACATGAGCTACGAATGATTGTGTACATGTAGAGGTACCCTACAAAAATGGATAGGACGCCAGCGGATTTGCATAGTTTTTCGTGGTATGACCTGGGACTTTTGCATAGTGTTTCTGGTAAATTGAACGCCGACGACTATATGAACATTTTGGACAATCAGGTTCATCCTACGCTCAGGCAATTTTACGGAATGGAGAAGTGTTACTTCCAGGACGACAACGCTCCATGTCATGTTGCAGCCTCTGTTAAGCAGTTGTATCAAGATGTACACGTAAAACGTCTTCCCTGGCCTGCCCAGAGTCCCAACATAAACCCCGTAGAACATTTGTGGGACGAGTTAGAGCGTCGCTTACGGACCAGGGAACCCCGTCCGAAATCTACAGCTGAGCTGTCAACATTCTTGCAGCAAAAATGGACACAAATACCCATAGCTGTGTATCCAAACCTTGTTGAAAGTATACCCAGAAGGGTTGCTAGTGTAATTGCAGCACGTGGGAGACCCCCAACCCCCTATTAAAGCATGTATTTTTTCCCTTAAACCATCACATCTTGCTGTCCGGTCCATTATTATAGGGTATTGTTTATGCCAAGGTTTTCCCTTTTCTCTCTCTCTCATTCTAGTTTTTGCCTCTAACTTGCTCTCATAGCGGTATAGTTTCTTGTAGCCGTTTAACCGATCAAGATTGTTGTGAAGATTATGTATGAAACACTTGATGAGTGTAGCCGAAGATCGATTTTTGTTGGGTGTTTTCGTAGAGACTGAAGTAGAGAAATATCTATTAAAGTATTGACGTGAAGTTAAAACAGGAGTATCGATTTTTATCAGAATGTTTACGATTATTATTGTTGCGTGCTACTTTTCTGTTACTTTCAAAAAACAATTTTCTGGATGAAGCCCTATTTATTGGCTACTACTGATCTTGGTTTTAGAACAGTGGTTATAAAATGTTCTTAGGTGTTCGATCTTTATCTGGAGTGTTTTGCACATGAATTGAAAGTTTGATTATTCTTTAAGTAAGTTTTTCCAAATACAGTTTAGAATAAAGATGCATAATTGATATTGAATTCAATAGGATGAATCTAAATTCAAAAATAATTTGCGCGATATTCTAAATTTCATTGTTTATTGGTAGTTTGTCGTTTTTTTATTAACATATAATTGATTCCTGTTAATTGTTTATAATGTTATGCACAAAATAAATGTTAGATCTTGAACAATTCCTTTCTAATGGATAAGATTAAGCGTTAAGCACAAGACACCCAGTGTATCAGTGACTTCATTTAACAATCGTATGAGAGTACCGCATTAAACTGAAAGGGAATAACAGGAGATGCCAATTAAATTAATGTCATCCGGTTTCATTTTTAAATGGTTGTGAGTTAATTTAAAATAATCATGTGACCTTGATGAAAGTTTAAAAAAATTCAAACAAGTGTACGCTTTCTTCTCATTAAATTTTAATGGCTCTCTATTTTCAGTAAAAAAGTGGTTTCTTACGTGCTCCTTTTTAATATCAAGTATTGATATTAAAGATTAATGTAGTATGTTTTACGAACATTGTTGTTAAAAATATTTCATGCGAGAAGAGACTCTATTTTCATTTTCATCGTTTAACAGTACTGGTAATCAATTGGAGATATAGTTTTCTATTTAACTGAATTAAGATTGATTAACCTAATCTCTAGTCTATGATATCAAAATAAAATTTTTAGATGCAATTTTCAGTTAAGCTAGTCTTAACCGAATTGAAACCAGATCTAAAATTGTATTGTTAATCTTTCATTGTTTGAAAAAAAAAATTTATATCCACTCATTTGCTAAGAACTTTCTTTATCTTTTTAACTGACTTTGATAAAATTCCGAATACAATCATCTAGCAAAATAATATAACAACGAAGATAAGTGTGTCCCACCTAAAATGTATTAAATCACCTTAAAATACATTAAATAATATTTTATAAACCTGTTTGATGTTACGCATTTGACTGCTCGAATCATTCCCTCCGTCGTTTGAACGAAAAATTAATTTTAATTCTCCAAGTGGCTTCCACGAGGCACTTCGTTCTGACTAATTTTGCTAATGACGAGGTCTCGTAATCAAGATATTGATGTTTTTTGATGATGACGAGATCGTTTCAGTTTCTGATTATGATGAGATCGAAGTTCATTTTTTCTTCCAATTTCGAGATATCTCGTCCATTTAGATGTGGCTGTTTTGCTAGTACATGGTACCTCGTAGAGAGCCCCAAGAGGGTTAGCAACGAACTGCAGAATTGTATTTAAGTACAAATTCATTTAATATAACTTATTTTTGAAACATTATTCGACAAAGTCAGGGTATTTGATGATTTGTGTGATAGAATAGTGTAGCCACTCTAAATTATATGATGAATAAATACATAAACGAGTAAATAAAGAGAACAGAGTGAAATTAATAGGTATTTTATAATCATTCTTATAACCAAAAGTGCGTTGTATTACATTCCACTTCACCGAATATTCCTAAAACTCACAAGAAAATATTACTTTCAGAGAGAGAAAAACAAAATATCAGTCACTAAGTAGCAATTACAATTGAAGCTGCTTTGGGACTTACACAGAATGCATAGCTTTGTGACTTTTACGTAATCTTTCAATCGACCTTATATAATCCCATACATATTTATGTGTTGGTTATAATTATCGAAAGGCACAGTTTTCTTATTTTAATATTGATTAAATTCCTAATTGATTGTAATGATAGATGTCGATTTGTATCAGTTTCATCAATTACGAGGAAGCAATTACAATTGAAGTTGCAGTATTTGGGACTTAACACAGAAGGCATAGCTTTGAATTTTATATAATCTTGTAATTACCTCACATAGTCCCATACATATTTATGTGAATAGGATATAATTATCGAAAGCCCAGTTTTTTTTATATTTAATATACATTAAATCCCTAATTGATTGTAATAATCGATGTCAAATTGCATGAGTTTCTTATTTATCTTCAAACCTTGCTATGGAACTAAAAATGTGCAAATTGATGATTTGTGCTTACAACTTGTTTTATGTACAAGTCAACATAAACACTTTTTATAAATTAATATTGATAAATGGTTTGGTTTCCACCCAATTGAGCAAGTTTAGAATTATAAGTGTTTCAGATACATGAAACGAATGCCCTTCAGATATGATTGATTACCAATACTTGTTGTTGACAGCCTCCTATTGAGACGCAGTTTGCTTTTTCCGAACCATGTTGTGATTATATTTCATCAAAAATGCATATTCTTCCCATGCTTGCAAGATACAATAATTTGCAACTGCTTGTCAACCGTTGAAGATTCGCACAGACATTTTTTTCGAAGTTGGGAATGTTTTGTGGCATTTTGTGCCATTGCTTATTAGAACGTCTATGAGTGATCATCCTTGCTTGTTGATTCAAAAACAATTATTTAAATGAGTTTGTAAGAAAACAGAACGCTTGAAGGAATCCAGCAAGCTCCTTAAATGAGCCTACACAAAGTTATTAATGAAGCCACAATGATAAATGATTTAGAAACCACCCCATTCATTAAGAATAGGAATAGAAATGATTTCCGATTCGTTCGAATGCCCTTCAGATGTGATTAATTAGTGGTCTCTAAGCCTCTACTCGACTTCATATAGGGACACGTGTTTAGTCTTACAAAAAACGATTCCACTTGATTCCTTCGGGTGCGCATATATGCAATAATCAGTCACTGTGTTTGCTTCTTCCATCGATGAATCGCCCCCCAAATCGCGATAAATCGCACGACGAAGCGTCTCCAGAAACTTCGGTCATTTCCTGACGTCATTGCAACGGTTGATGAATGATTGCCTTTGAGTTGGACTTTTTTGCTGTTTCATAACCGTTGTTCTGAATGGGCGTGGAAAAGCTGGAGAGGAAAACACAATGCTTAACTTTCCGATGTTAACAACGGGGTGCAAGTTACGTTAAAAATCATATTACGTTTAAGTGGGCCAGGAGTGAATGAGTTTGATTATTTTGTGCCACTGGTGGTGGATTTCTCTGTTTTAGCTAAGGCATCTTAGAATGCAATTAAAAAACAAATGATTGCTGTTTTTGGAGTTCATGGACAAGGTCGTCGTAGGAAGTAGAATATTTTCCCATGTTATACCTTCCTCAAGGTCGATGTTTTATGTAGACTCTTTTGGACGATGCATCTAATATTGACATGTATATGGACAATACGGTTTTTTAAATTTATTGACAAATTTTCACTCTGTAATCCATCTATTTATATATCGTACTGGAAAACGAAGCCACCTGCATTTAGCTGGGCAAAAACTGTTTATCAGTATGAACGTTAAACATTAAAATCATAGGGAGAATACTAAAGTAAATTTTAAACGTGTAATTTTATTTCAACTACATGTTATATAAAAACTGTAACCATGTCATTAAATCTTAAAATGTAGGACATGTTTTATTGCATTCGTTAAATGTTAGATAATACTTATTCGATAACCTTGGTAGAGGTCACGTATCCTTAATAAATGCCAAAGATGACTAGAATATAACAAATTCGTGATTCTTGTTCTGACAGGTGAAGGACAGCTTCCGTATGTGTCTCATCAAAGTGATACAGATTATTGCTGAGAACAAAAACTGAATGGGAACGTCTTTCATATCATTCATTGTGGAGTTAATTGATAGATACTACATCTTACCTCTTTATGTACGATGTTAATAACTTAAGGAATATTACATAAATATATGTGGCGTACCTGTGGCTAAACTTAAATGAAAATTTTCCCTTTGAAAAGTTATACAAATCACACTTCTTATACAAGAAACATGAAAGTAAGTCCTACACACTTTGATGCGGTGTGACTATAATTTTTTTTAAATGGCAGATAGGAAAATTAGTTTTTATGCAAGTAAATTTTAAATGTAGTCATTTTCATCAATATCTCGTCTGTTATGTATACCAATGAACTTACAAATTATGCTTCACATTTCGAATACTGCTTGGTTGAGTCGAAATGTTTTCTTGAACAAGAAGGGAACCATATTAGATACAGTAATATAAGAGCTTTACTTCATTATGCAATTCAGTATTCTTCAAAAATTTACAATTTATTACATGCTAAGTTTATCAGTGATCATGTTTGAGAAGCACAAGTAACAAATTTAGAAATCGGATTCTCAAATTTTATGACCTGAAGTTATACATCTCACATTGCGCATAGAAAATATTAAAATTTTATGGAAGCTCTAAGATTGTTCGTGCTGCCATCTACTGAAATCATATATAAACATATCTATAAAATCCACAGTTCACGAGGTTTTCAACGTTTGAATTAAATATTTTATCTAAAATTACCAACCAGCTTCCAAACAAAATCTTTAAACAGCTTCATTACAACATTTATTCCAACAACGAAAACTAAAATAAACCTTTTGGAAACAATTGTATTTGTTAAATAATGGTTTCGCAGTTGATAGAAATTAAAAAATAAATGTTTTAAAATTTACGCAATTTTATTCAAGGTTAAGAACAATCGTTTTTTGATACAACTTTATTTTTTTAATCTTCATATTGACAGAAAAATAATTGAAATTTTAAGTGAAGCTAGTTTCTTGTTACACGCAAGACTGATAATTGAAGAATTCGTTGAGGTCAAGCGTCCAGACTTCTCCTCCCCCCTCCACACACACTTTGTATTTGTACAACAAAGCACAGAACACAAAATACCGCTGAATTTTAAATTTTGCATGAATAAATTCTTTGACATTTTAGCCTCCTTTTATTTCTTCAAAGGTAAAATAGCACACCCCGGAATTTGAATATCATGTAACCACTCTTGAACGTAGTGTGATTTTGACCCTCAATAGAAAAAAAAATACAATAAGTTCTAATATGAAAAATTCTTTATGAAAAATAATTGTAGCTTTTTGTTTATTTTATTTCACCAGTTTCATTTGGTCATTATATGTTTCAATCTAGATAAAAATTCTTTTATTTGGTATTTCATTTATAATTCTTGTAGATAGTTCATTAGGGTGAGGACCTGAAACTGAGAAATGGACATCAGTTTTTTTGGAGTAAAAATATTCTCATTGTATGTGTGAGGACGCTGCACCTTTGGAATAATGTTTATTATCAAATTATATTATGCTTTAACCTACGCTCTCTTGAATAAGGCCATGAAATAACTATCTGGTGAATAATAAGGCTTTTTTAGCGAAGTATTACGATATAATTTTGCTTTTCTTTTCGAATGGAAATTACCTGTTAATTAAACCCTTATGAAACTTCCAGATTAATTGAGCATCCTACGCAATAAAGTTTGCAAGTAAAAATAATTTTTAAACAGAACAGATTAACTTACACTCTCTTGAATAAGGCCATGAAAAAACTATCTGGTGAATAATAAGGCTTTTTAGCAAATTATTATGATATAATTTTGCTTTTCTTTTCGAACGGAAATTACCTTTTAGTTAAACCCTTATGCAACTTCCAAACTAATTGAGCATCCTGCGCAATACAGTTCACAAATCAAAATAATTTTTAAACAGATTTCATGAGACATTATTTCAAAAGAGAACTTTCATTCCCTTGAGGGAAAAGGTTAAAACTTGAGTTCCTGAAGTTCTCACACTTTCCAAATATCTGTTCTTTTTGTACTATGAGTAAACATTCTATATCAAAAGCATTGTTAATCCTTAAAAGCGTTCTCCATTTTGGTATCCGTGTTCGTGAGTATTGATTTTGCGAGCTCCTATTTATGACCTGAGATTTTATTAATTTGAAGAGTTCAGCGTATCAGGAAATCATTTGTTATTAGATAAATAATTTTACTTTACCGACTTATATGAACATTAGACTATGCAAATTAAGCTACTGCAATCAAAACAACATTTGATTTTCTCATATCGAATAGTTTATGAAAACGGCTCTTTTCTAATGGAAATTATGCTCTTTTAATATCACTCCTCTATGTGACATCCTGTGCATTAAAGTTCGCATTTCCGCATACGTAGCTAGGTTAATTTATCTTTATTTCGACGCTAATCGAAAAATTATCTCTTGAAATCTTACACTACATCCGCATACCTCATTAAGACATCTATTGATGTGATATATCCATCGAAACATGGTGCATCACGATTTGAGACCAGTTAACAAATTGTTTTCGGCAAATTAGGTGTTTCATGAGTTGGCATTTTTATTATTTCTTAAATACGTGTAGTAGTTGTGAAGAATTTGAAATCTCACAGTGGCATTCTTTGGACCCTGTTTTAGGTAGACCATGAACCTCCTAACATAATCCAAGTGTTCAATTTGTTCGCACACAAAAGTATAAAAATGTATCTCCTTTTCAATACATATGTGAGGTTTCCGTGGCTATGTGGGTTTACCCACTGTGCTAGCATCTTGCGAGTTTCAGGCTATGCAGGTTTGATTCCTCTCTGGGTGTATATCTCTATTCTGTGTCATTAACACTTTCCTTGTGTGTGTATGTCTTATTCCTTAACATTGTCTTGTGTTCAGTCCTTTACGTCATAAAAATAAAACTAACCAACCTTTGCCAATTATAACTTAATTATAAAATATATTAACTACCAAAAAAATTCATATATATATATATATATATATATATATATATATATATATATATATATATATATATATATATATATATATATATATATATATATATATACATGCAAATGACGATATCTACAGTCATGATATACGTCACGCCCTCCGCCGTTAAATATCGTGAAGGAAACAACATTGGCATCTGTCGCATGTTAGATGCCACGTAGTGCAGAGTTACCTGATTTCGAGAAAGGTGTAATCGTCGGGTATCACAGAATGGCCGATCCTTAAGGGACATATCTAGCGAGCTGAATTACGCAAAATCGACAGTGGCCTATGTGATTCAGTTGTGGAAAGTAAGCGGTGATTGTGAGAATGTGCCCCGAGTCGACAGACCCACGAAACTGGGAGATAGAGACCGACGAATGCTGTGCAGAGAAATTGGGAAGAACCGCACCCAACCGATGTCCCACATACTCCAGGAGTTTTAACAGGCATCCGAGAGTGTTGTCTCGATTGATACCATCCGTAAAGAAACACATCTGCTTGGTTTCCATGGTCGTGCTGCCGCCCATAACCCTTTGATCACAAAGTCCAACCGCGCTGCTCGGTTAATGTAGTGCTCGGTTAACGTCGGAAATGGACCGTAGATCAGTAGAAATGGGATCTCTGGAGCGATGAATCAAGGTTCACCCTCTACCTTTCGGATGGAGGGATCTGGGTCTGGCTTCTGCCTGGAGTACCCATCTTGCTGCTCGGTTAATGTAGTGCTCGGTTAACGTCGGAAATGGACCGTAGATCAGTAGAAATGGGATCTCTGGAGCGATGAATCAAGGTTCACCCTCTACCTTTCGGATGGAGGGATCTGGGTCTGGCTTCTGCCTGGAGTACCCATCTTGCCAGAATGTATTGTGCGCAATGTAAAGTTCGACGGAGGTGGAATTTTGCTCTGGGGGTGTTTCTCCTGGTATGGACTGGGACCCTAGGTCTAAATTAATGGTAAGCTCAACGCAGAGGCCTACTGCACTATTTTGGGGGACAGTGTGCTTCCTTCGTTGTGGCAGTTTTACGGATTGGACCCATGTTATTTCCAGGACGACAACGCTAGCTGTCATGTTGCGAGGTCCACCATGGATTGGTATGATGACAATGGGATTAACCGAATGGACTGACCTGCCCAAAGTCCAGACCTCAGAACTGAACCCTATCGAGAACCTCTAGGACGAGTTGGATCGCCGAATTAAGGGGTGCAACAGCCGTATCGGTGAAGGAACTTAAATGTATTCTCCAAGCCAAGTGGAAGAAAATACTGGTGGAAAGCATGCCCCGGAGGGTAGAGGCTGTAATTGCCTCTCGTGGAGATTCTACCAACTATTGAATATGAATAAATTTTGTTTTTCTTTTCTATCACAGGTGTTCAAATACTTATTGGTTGATAGTGCATAAAAATTATATACATATATATAATAAACGCATATTTAAAAGGTAACGAGAAGCAATCAGCATAAATATGGAAAGGACATGGGGGAAGGATAACGTATAAGTTCATTGAACAACTTGATTCGCTTTACGGAGTTTGCAAAAATAATGTTGTCCTGTGTATCATAAAAAAGATTATAACAGTATTTAAATATGTAGTTTCTAACATAACAATTTCTGTTTATATTCTACAAGTATCCAATTCTAATTTGTTGTATTTTACTTTGAATATTAATGTAAACAAATTTCCAGCTTCTTCTGAGCCTCGCAAAGTCCATATTTGAAGAGACTTCATCCCTAGACCGCCTCATCAACAAAATCATGGTCAAAGCTGAAGAGTTGTTGCAGTGCGAAAAGTGTAGGGTCTATCTTGTTGATACGGAACAGGAAGATCTGGTAAGAACACTTGTAATTTCTTTTACTTCATTAGGAAAATGTTGAAGTAGATGTGTATAAGAATGTAAATGACTCGAAGATTACTATTTGCAATTTCAAAAACTCGAGTAATAAAACGGTTTCAACACTTGCAATTTTTTAAGTAATGACGAAAGAAATGGCACTTGAAGTGTCACATGATCCACCTTTTGAAATTATTGTTTACGTAGCACAGTCATTAGTTTCTGAATATCAATGTCTATGTAGCCCTATTAATATTAGACAAATTGGACTTTATGTTTTTTTACGAAATTAGACCATATACTTGGCATTTAAAATTTAAAAATTGGTATAGTGAAAAATTAAAAATTAAATTGTAACGAAAAATTTTCCTTTTACAATTGACTAATTCTATATTTTTGCAGAAATTTTATTCTTAAAAATAGGGAAAGGGGAAATTACATGAAGAATTGATCAATTTAAATTGACTTTTATGGAGTCAGTTTGAAAAATGGTTTCCGTCACACGAATTATTATAACTCGTGACTCCTATACATTAACAGCGGAGTTACGAGTTTTTGCTTATTAGCATGACGTTTTATTTTTATCCACATAAATCGATATTGATATTACAACGCGTTCTTCAATTGAAGCGATCATATCTGCTGTAGGTTAAATATATTTATTTTTATGTTTAAGGGGACCAAAGCACAAAAATCTTTAAAAAATTTTATTTATTTTTTAATTAAATAAATGTTTATACAATTATGTTTAAAATGCTGTACTATTTATGCCAATATGTTAAGTAGAAGTATTTTAAATAACTTTTGAAAAAATATTTACGTACTGAAGTAAGGTGAATTTTGTACTTTAAACTTCATTGTCTCAAAATGTGTATTTTTTCCATGAAAGGAACATTTTTTGACTGTCGATTCAAACAAATACAAAAAAAAGATGGTTTACTAGTATAACATACCCTATAACATATTTTAACACAGGTAGTATTCTCTATCTGCTTAGAAAATTTCATTTTTACTGTTAAAAAGGATTATAATTGATAATTTTCCAAAAAAATATGAGTTAAAGAAAACCTCAAAACTTCAAATTTTAAGTTTAAAAAAATTCCTATGGAAAAGTATTTGAAAGTGGCCTTATAACCTGCATAAAAAATTTAAATCAAATAACATAAAAGATTCTGAGAAAATGTTCCTTAAAATTGGACCATTTTAACAAAACGGAAATAAGACTGCACTAATCCCCTTAATATCTTCAATTTTTTTTATTAAAAATAAAAATAAATTATATTTTTAGAAAAATAGCATTTTTTATATAAAAAAAACCCATAACTTCCATTGCCTCGAGGTATAAGGACTAATTATATGTGGTCAAGATTCTGAAAAGTGAAGAAAATCCATTAACTCCATCAATTTTAGCGTGAAAGCTTTTTGATAGGCAACATTCATATTTTTTAATGTAAAGAGATATTCAAAATGTAGGCCGTAAGTCGTTGACACAACTCCCGGATGGATGAATTAAAATGTACGGAGGAAGTCCTTTTAACGATGCTCCCAACCACTTCATCTTCAATGAATGAAATTGCTCAGCAAAATCCCGGCTAACTGGATTGGCGAAACACTTTTATTAGTTCCAGTGTAAAACTTTTTAGAAGTTTTTCACCAATCCAGTTAGATTAAGTAAAGTGCACCATACAGATGTGAGAAATGGATCAAGGGCGTGGACTTTAATGATATGTAACATTTCACGACTCCTCATTGGTCAGGATTTGATGAAATGCGACGCCATTTTTGCGGTTACACGTCAAATGACAAGAATTTTCTACCGAATGTTTGTTTATGTATGCAAGAAAATTGTCACTAAACTTAATCTTTATTAAAATTATCTTTACTTTATAGAGTAAAATACGTCGTTTTACTAAACTTGACTTTATTTTTTACTAAATAGTACTTCTCATTTTAAGTTTTCATTAAAAGCATGCAAAGTATTGCTACAATTAAATGACATCATCTTAATATGTTTGTGATAAAATAGTTTCCGTGGAATTAAATATGCAACAATGATTGCTTACATTTTATTTGCATTACTTTTGGTTCCTATTTCTAGATAATTTTTACCTTGTACCCAATCATTCAAAAATAATATTTTAAATTCAAAGTTGTTAGACAAATCCACATTCCATGAGTAAAATTAATCCAAATTTCTTAAATTTCTTATGGATTTCACTTTCAGAACATATGACGTTAAAACGACGAAATGCTGTTGCAGGTCAATAATTCGAAGCTTTTCTGGTGTATACATTTTTACATCCTAGAATAATTGTTCAAATAAAAGATTATTAAATATGTGTTTATGATATTTTTTTCCTATATTTTTCCCGTAAATATGAAAATAAGTATTTTCACTTGCGATCAGGATGCTGATCTTGATCTTTTAACCTGATTTCTCAAGTTTATTTTTATACTTTGCTATTAAATATTTGTTTTGAAATTTTATTTTAACGAATAGTTATTATGTTTCATGTATTTTTACTTTGATAATTATTATTCATATTTAGTTACAATTTCGTCTCCATTCTTGTTTTTTCTGTATTTAAACATATTGAAAGCTATACATTTTCTTACGAATGCAAACTCAAATTGTACCTTTCTTAAAAAATAGGCATTTCAAAGACTTGACAACATTGAAGATAAGACAAATAGCTTGCCTCCTATCTTCAAACCGAAGAAATTCTCTCGGCCTCAGGTATTACTTTTTATGTATTCATGAAAAAGCCTATCCAATAAGCACACCCACATATTTAGGATGCGTTGGCGGTAATATATAGGTGTCATATAGGTACGCGAATAAAACACTCTGATATTCAAATGGCAAACAAACTTTTTCAGTCATATTTACGTTGTTCTCATTGCGAATGGGACGAGTAGATTAATTAATGAACGTTAATTAATTTAAAATGTTAAATATTAATTAATAAACGTTATTTAATTAACGTTAACTAGTGAACCACCGAGAAGTCGTTGTATTTTTTTAATAATAACTGTCGTTGGTTGCTATTTTAATAGTTTGGCCTTTAGATAGAAATATAAACGATGTATTTAATGGTGTTGTGTTCAGACCTTTTCTGCGTATGGTGTAATATATGTGATAAATTCATGATTGTTGATACATTTTTGTTATCACGGTATGTATAAGAGAGTTGCTACTTTTTATGACGAAAAACCACACCACTTGTGCTAATTGGGTAGGATTATGAAATTTTGTAATACATATTCCACTGTTTCATTCAACCTATTAAATGATTTATAAGTCGAATGTTTTGATAAATGTGCTATTTTAACAGTTTTGTAAACGAAACCCATTGTATATTATGTAGTTTAGTAGAATTACAAGTAGCATTATTTACTATATACAAGTTATTACATTTTGAGTTAACTTTGAAAGCTTTCTTTCTAACTTTGAAAGGTGTGCACCTTACAACGTTAGAAAGTTAGGTGGTTTGACATGGAATGACTCATATGAATTAAAACCAGTGCATTTAATAGCATGCATAATTAAATCACGTATTTTAACTATTTTAGGATGTCATTTTCACTACCATTTTTGAGCTGCGAAAAGATGAACAAGAAATCAGGAGGCCAAGGTATGTTTTATGTAGTAAAGAAACGTTCTTTCTGCCTTTTCATAAAAGTAGAGAAATACTAACATTGAGTATATTAGTTACAATGCAGACATACTTATTATAAATGTTCTTAAATATTTAGTATATTTTCTATGAATTTTTTTGTAGTTTGAAAGATTTGTCAAGTACAGAGGCTGCTCATGTTCATTTTGCCCGTCATGTTGTTGCGACTGAACAAGTAAGACAATTATTATATGCCTCCTCACATGAATATTATCAAATCTTTCATGATTGCATATTCATATTTTACTTCCTTACAGACATTTAATTGGTCTGGGACGGATGATGAAATAAAAGATGTCAGAAGGACAAATATTGCTGCAGTCCCATCTGATGTAGGTATTAAGCATAATAAACTAAGAATGCATTCAAATGTTTTGTATCTTTTAAAATTACTGTATTACAGAGACAAAGAAACGATTAATTTATTTTTATCTTTATCCTGTATATCACAGTAATGAAATATATTATATCTAGTTAACTGTTCTCTAATATGCACTCTTCTTACACTTAAATTTTAGTTCCCTACAGAGAAGCTAAAATGTCGCATTTTGTCCATTCCTAT
This sequence comes from Metellina segmentata, assembly GCA_947359465.1. Classification (NCBI taxonomy): domain Eukaryota; kingdom Metazoa; phylum Arthropoda; class Arachnida; order Araneae; family Tetragnathidae; genus Metellina; species Metellina segmentata. The sequence continues at coordinate 58,285,250 of OX375881.1, forward strand.
ATTCAACAGTGATAGTAAAGTCATTGGTGTTGCACAGTTAGTTAACAAATGTAAAGGCCAAGTTTTTACAGATTGTGATATAAGTACTTTAGAAGTAAGTACTGCGTATTTTTGACTTCAATTCAAATGTAAAATTCTATAAATAGTAGATTGCCTGTGAATAGTAATAATAATATAGATGTATTCTACATATATTTCAAATATTTACTTTGATATAAAATATATTTATTGTTTTATGACATAATTTTTCGGAATATATTAATTTTTAGTCAGAAATTTCAGTCATTTGTGTTAAAAATCTGTTTTTGTATTAAAATACCAGGTTCAAGTCCAACTCTTTCGTGTCAAAAATGATTTAACCTCATAATTATTAACAACATATGTAAATTTTTTTTATTGTAGCTATTAATGAAATTCAAAGTACTATGGTTGATCTGTTAATTCATTTCACCTATGAGGAGCATTGAAAAAGTGTCAGCTAAGACAATTAACGCAAGACAATTCAGAACATGAGTTTAAAATTTTTTCTATAAATGTATGATGAACATCCATTTTTGCAGGCCTTTTCAATATTCTGTGGTCTTGGCATATACAATACACAGATGTATGAAAATGCTAGCAAGCTGATGGCAAAGCAGAAAGTAGCATTGGAAGTATTATCATATCATGCATCCTCTTCACTTGATGAAACAAAACGATTAATGGTAACTAACAGAGTTTAATATTTTTTACTAGTACAATTTGTTATAGTGAAATAAATGTTTTTTCTGCTAACTTTTCAAGATTCTCACTTTAACTTTTAACATATTCTAATTATTATACACATCCTATCTATACCATAATGCTTTTAAGACCTATTTCACAATCAGATTACATACAAAATCAAATTGTTTTTTTATAGACTATCACGTAATTTTAATTAACTGCACAAATGTATCGTAATTGGCATTTATTGGTCACTACCAATTCCACTTTACAAAAAATAAAAATTAATTTTTCATTTGTAAGAATCAGCTTGTTATACCTATCTTTAAAAATAGTTCTTAAGGAAATCCTACTATATTGCTAGCATGTTAGTTTTAGACTGAATTTAAAATTTTTATCACATTTTGGAGCTAGCGATAAGATTTTTTAAAGGTAATTTATTTTTTAAACTACTTTTATTCGCATTAAAAATATTTCAATGATCAATGCAACTTGCATGCTTTTATATCTTTATAACAGATTATTTAATTTTTGTTCTGGAATTTATGTTTTCATTTCGTTTCTTAGTTCTAATAATGTGTTTCAGACATGTTCTATACCATGTGGTGAAAATTTTGAACTGTACAGCTACCACTTCAGTGATTTTCAATTAAATGATGACGAAACCTGCCAGGCTGCACTTCGCATGTTTTTAGACATGGATCTCATTCATAAATTTCACATTCCATATCAGGTGTGTTATGATTTTTATCTATGGTTGCTGTGATCTTTATATATACGTATGCTATATATAAAAATTCTATCTAGGTCTTGAGTTAAAGATTGAAATTCATCAAATCACTTCAGAGTCATACAAAGTTAAAATTAAAAAAATAAATATCATTAAATTGTATTCAGGAATCAATATTCCAAAAATTAAATAAACATAAATTCATTTTCCCATTTACAAAATTATTGCACTTCCATTTTCTTGAATAAAATGTTTGTAATTGAAAAGTGGGGACGAAATGCACTGTAAGTAAATTTTGCAGAAATTGCTAATCTATATTTTAGCAAATTAAATGTTACATTAATTTTGCAAATACTTTTAGGAAGTTAAGCAAAGTTGTTTAAAATACTTTTTAAATTGTCATAATCACAGAATGTTTATTTCTCATTTTAATTAATAATATATTAGTTAAAATATAGTATAGTAATAAAGATTTCCTTTTTTCAATTATATATTTCAATATTTCTAAATGTTTAAATCACCTGAAAATTGCGATATTTTGCAATTTTTTTATGAAAATCTTAGTTTTTGTTTATGATTCCGATAGATTATGTTGCGAGTCAAAAGAACATTATGAATGAGTATTACAAGTAATTTCTGCTAAATTTTTGTATATAGATTTCAATTTAAAATAATGCCCAAAAGCAGTTTCTTAGTAAATTAGTAATTAAATATGTAATGAGATTCTTGACTTATATTAATATACTTATCTAGATTATGTGCAGATGGATTCTAAGCGTAAAGAAAAATTATCGTCCAGTCATTTATCACAACTGGAGACATGCTTTGAATGTGACACAGACAGTATTTGCTATGTTAAAGGTAAAATATTTTGAAATCCTTGATTAATCTATCACAAAACTTCATACTTGTAAAATATTCTCTGTATATCTTCATGATGCAAATATTTATTAAATTTTATGCTTAAAACTTTTTAAAGTTTTGTTCAAGTTACTTCTTAGTGCAAATTAATAACAAATAGGTTCCTAAACTATTTTTTAGTTACCATCTCAATATCTAATTTATTTAGAAGCATATCATGTAACTTGACTACTTTCCAAGAATATTTTATGTACTTAAATAGTTTCGTTTCCTTAAGAAATGCATTCTTCTTTAATGTATTTTTAAAATCTGAAGCTTTTCATAAAAATTTATTTGTTAAAAATATGAGAGACAAGGTTGTTAGAAAATTTAAAAGTCATGTGCGATTTGTAAATTATATTTTCACTTCTTGGTAGTTGTTTAGTTATATTGTCTACCCCTAAAATTACTTAGCATAAATTACAATCTTCTCTTGTAGAAGATGGTCAGTTTTACAAATCATTGATATGCTTTTGTGCACTTTTCAGACTGGGCATATGAATAAAATATTTTCGGACATTGAAATTATGGGCTTAATGGTTGCATGTTTATGCCATGACTTGGACCATAGGGGAACTAACAACTCTTTTCAGACAAAGTAAGTAATTAAATTTATTTATATTTATAGTTATATGTATGGCATTATTGCTTAGTTAATTGTAAAAGTAAAATACTATCTTTATTTCGGTATGAGTGCAGTTAAAAAAAAATTTGTGTTCCAACTTTTGTCTTTAGAGCATGTAAATAGGAAACATATTTGCATGCGCTATATTTTACAATACAAAAAATCATCAATCAGAATCGACTATCTGTAAATGGATTATTTTGTATTTGGATTGTGAGGGGAAAATGGTAATTATTGACATGCTCAATGATTCCCGTTCTCGTCGCTTATTGGTCCGAGAGATCCAAATGTGGGTGAGGATCAATGTACAAGTATAAATGAGGCTTTATGACGATGTATTTGAGCTTTTTCTTATTTTTCTCGGGAATGCAATTAGATAATTTATCAAATTTTTTAAATAAAATAATTTAAAGTGATATTTATTTATGAATGGAAAAATAGGTTACAATACTACTAATTTGAATGGGCTAATTAAGGCTTTTCCTGGATATGTATTATTTAACATTAAAAAATGTAATTGTAAAAGAAGATCCTTGAATCTAACTAACATATTTTCAAACCTTTGACAGGTCAAAAATTCAATATTCTTAGCAACTTAGAAAACCTTTAAACTTATGTAAAGCTGTTTTTAATATTATAACTCATGTGTAAGGTATATGTTTTACCTTATTGCTAGTTATGTGTATCATAATTTAACACAAATCACTTGTATTTAAACATAAATGATTGTTTATTCCCAGAATTGAATCTCCATTAGCAGTACTGTATTCTACATCCACCATGGAACATCATCATTTTGATCAATGTGTTATGATACTGAATAGTGAGGTAAGAGAGTCTCAACATATTTTTTCATTTTATTAATGTGATTGTCTACGAACAAAGAAGTATGACATTTTTTCAATTCATAAAGATCTTTGAATTCGCTTAGTGCAGTCTAAAATATATTTTATTTGCATTTAAATCTTTACTATACTAGTTTTATACTATATTGAACTTAAAATTTCCTATTTTAGGTTAAATTTGCATTTTCTGAATTTATGTTTTGATAGGGTAACAATATCTTCCAATCCTTATCACCAGACGAATACAGAAATATCATATCCGTTGTGGAGTCTGCTATCTTATCAACAGATTTGGCTCTTTATTTCAAGTAATAATACACTCTTTTTATTAACTATATTTTATGTTATGCTTATGTTTCAGATAATAAATAAATCATATTTATATGTCATTAAAAACAACAGTATATCACTTTAGAAATGAGCGAAAATTTTCTGTTTGTTGTCTTTTTTTCAAGATGCAGTTTTATGTGCTTGCATAGCTTTATTTGTTTTTAGTTTTTATTTAAATGGAGTGCATACAAGCACATATTTTTGAAGTAACTGTAGTGCCTATGATGTATAGTATTTTAAACTTTCTAACAACAAAATATTTTATTTTGTTTAGAAAAAAAGATTCATTCCTGAATCTAGTCAAATCTGGTGAGCCAGACTGGAGAAATCCTCGAAATCGAGATTTGTTGAGGTAAGACTTTTCACTTTATGTATGCATGTTTTCTTAGAAATTCTTTATATTTGGGTCATAAAAGTTTCATATTCATATTGCAATCTGGAATTGATTTATAAGTTCTTTATCCATCTCTAGTTTTTAACCTATCATTTTTATCAATAAACAACATATGATTTTATTTGTGTTATGCAAAGACCTAATGCACTATGCAGGACAATAGCAAACCATGTTTTATTTTGGTGCAATACATCATCAATGAATTTGTTTATATTTACTTAAGATAAGCTTGTTTCAAAGATATATCCTTAATTTAACTTTAAAAAGGCTTTTTATTTTTTGCCTCCATTTTTTATCTTACTTTCCTTCATAAATTGTAGAAATGTTCTTTGTGTAAACTAAATTCAAGCATACTTGAAGGCACTTTAAATATTTAAGAGAAACACATAATATTAAAAATAAGCAACACAAATATATTTATGTAATGTTCTATGATATATTTAAGTGAAATCCTTAAATATTTTCCCATTCTTGTATCCTATTGCTCTCTTGACTTGAAGCTTGATATTTATCAATTTTAAAATTAATTTTCCTATTTGTTTTAGGGGAATGATGATGACAGCTTGTGATGTATCAGCTATTTGCAAGCCATGGGAAGTGCAAAGAAAAGTAGCTGAACTTGTAGCAGGGGAGTTTTTCCAACAAGGAGACTTGGAAAAGGAAAGACTGCATGAGCAACCTGTTGTAAGTAATTTTATTCAAATCAGTGTAAAATTTCATTATTCTGAAGATAAAATGTTTGAAATTGTGATAACATTTTTATGTGATCATAGGAAGTCTTTTTCGAATCAATAGCATTATTATTCACTTCAATGCAGAATTTTGTTTGCTTCCATTTCCAATAGACATGTTTTTCATTTCTAAGAATATGCATTACAATATATGCACTGATAATGTCCACACACTTCTATTGATAACCAGTTGTTTTGACAGGGCTCCACATGTTGTGTATGTAACTTCGAAAACGTTTAAATTTCCCTGATTTGAATTCTATTTGTGTCTCTCTAAATACAAATTTTAAGAACAAAATTACCAATCAAGGAGACAAAAATGACACGAAAGAGAGAATTGCGTTTTTATCGCTTACATGAAATACACAATTTGCTAAAATGCTAAATTCGACAGTTGAAGGGAAAACATGGCAGTGGCATTGTCAGTATAGAAAAATCGTATTTTGGAAACTAAGAATTATGTTTGACTGTGAAATGAAACTTATTTTTGATAAGTAATCAAACCTATATTTTATTAAAATAAGAGTTTAGACTTGTAACGTTTTTATTACACTTTTATAAGTATTTTTATGCAAAATATGCTTTTTAAAGATGTGTAACATTTTCAAATATTTTTCTCTACAGGCTATGATGGATAGAGAAAAGAAAGATGAATTACCAGCTATGCAAGTTGGATTCATTGATTGCATTTGTCTCCCTGTATATGAAGTATGTTTATAAACTGATCAATAACATATATATAGTACTATCCACTGCGTAGTTAGCACGGCTTTGCCGACAGTTGTTTTCATGGGGTCAGGTGTCGTCACTGCTATCTAACCCCCTGTGAATACTTCGTAAACCAAATGGGAATTCGTAGCCTATTTTATAACAGACATCATGGCGTTGCTCGTGGTGTTCGTTTGCTTCGGAAACCAAATAGAAATTCACAGCCTATTACAATGAATTTCATTTCGAATTCCAATGAACTATGGTTTGCTTCCCAAACCAACACCACGGGCAACACCGTAATAGCCTCGTCATTGTCAAATTCCAATTGCAAAGAGACCCAATTGGCGTGACGTCACAATCTCTTGTGAAAACATAAATATTTAATTGAAAAATTATTTATTAAAAAAAATTCAAATGTATCTCTTCGGTGTCAAATTTTCCGTAGATGTCAAATCCGTTCTATCTTTAACGATAACGATTTTACAAAACAGAACAAAACAATGCCAGTCAAAATGTTTTTTATTTGTTTTGCTGAGCGCAGGAAACAATATCTGTGATTTCTCGAATCAAACGAATGTCATTCTGCGCAGAGGCGTTCGTATTGGAAAAATATAAAAATTTCAAAATTATTTATTTAGAGAAAATTATATTTTTAGGTATTGTTCTAATGTGAAATTTTCCGTAAATTTCAAATCCGTTCAAATTTTTACTCTATCTTTAACGGTCTAGGACAGGGATGGGCAAACTTTTTCGGTCGCGGGCCAAAAATAGAAAAGAAAAAGTTTGGCGGGCCAAGATAAATTTTTCTAAAATTTTAAAAACAATATACAAGTATTACAATTTAAATATGCTAATGAGATGAATGAAATTGCGATTTCATTTTTAAAAGTTCCTTATATTGAGGTTCAAAGTGAGATGTACTGATTCTAAGGTACGAGGCTAAATGCTCATCTGTCAGTCTACTTCTGAAATAATTCTTTCTAAGGTTCATAGTTGAAAACACTTGTTCACAGATATAAGATGAAGCAAACATAGCACTGATTTTCTGGGCGTGAGATATTAAATTTGGGAAACTTACTTTCGATAATGATTTGTAAAACACTAACTTTGGCATATTTAGAAACAACTGCTTGAGATGATTGTTAGATTGCAACTCAATTAATTCAAGCTGCAAATCTGACCTCACTGCTTCACAATTTACGTTGAAAGGCATGGTAAAAATATCCAATTATGTTTGAATGGCACTGAAATCTTGAAATCTGCGTTCGAACTCAAAATGCAGCTTTTTCAAGCCATCTTCATAATTCTTAAGCTTCTCTTCATTTACTGAGGGTATCCGCTTGTATTACAATGCGCAGTCTGCCACATGTGAGGTCTAATTCACCTAAATTGGATTCCCATATGTCTGCTCCCCGAGAAAGAGATAACGCTTGTTGACGCCAGTCTACAGCTATAACTGACAAAGAACATCCACTTTTAACACTTTACCGATTGAAAGCTGTCTGTGCTTGCTATTTCCGTCGATTTATGTTTTGTAGAACAAAATAGGGAAAGTAAAAAGATCAGTCCTTTGAAAAAAAGGAAGAAAAAAAATAATATTTAAACAAAGTAGAAAAGGAGATGGATATATAATATATAAATCATATTTTCTTTTAATTTCCGTCGGACCGACAAATTGAAATTCTATCCGCGGGCCGGATAAAACCTCCCGGCGGGCCGGAGTTGGCTCGCGGGCCGTAGTTTGCCCATCCCTGGTCTAGGAGATAGAAAAAATAATGAAATAACTCCAGTTAAAAGCTTGTTTTTTTATCGTCTGCTGGAAAATCATTCATCCGCGCAAAATGAAAACGGAAAAAATAAATTTGGAATCTGTTCTTTTATTCTGTTGCCATTCCAAAGAAAATAATAATAATTAAATTTCCATTAAATTCATATTAAAAGGTTCGAGATTGAATTTTAAAATTCGGACTATATGTGTGCCAAATCTCATTACTGTAAGTGGCATAGATTTGTCATGACTTTGATAACGAAAAACAGACACACAGACAAACACTTCCTTTTATAACAGTAGAGATAAAACATAACATCATATTAACCCTCTGAGCGAGTTTGGCGAATAGTGTAGTGTTCTTTTTAACTCATAACCCATTTAATGACTAAATAACCACATCTTTCTTGAGAATTTTATGGATTCCTTCAACCTTTCGAAAGTTATTATTAGTTCTCTACTTATAATAGAATTTTGTGGAAAGAGTCAATAAAAAAGAGTCAATCAATAAAATCAAAATTTGTTGGAAGTCATACAGGATTACAAGTTGCAATGTGGAACGATGCATACAAACCTCTCAGAGTGAAGTTCGTACATATAAGCGTATATCGGTATTTTGGAATCGATAAAAGAGCAAATTTTCAATTTATTTTTAATTCTTTTTGCCAGTTAATGTTTTTTGTGTCTGATATGTGAAAATTAACATGCGTGAATAACATTGCAATTGGAATAGTAATTCATGACGATGTTCAAACTTAGGCGTAAACACGCGAATTAGACTCGACTATTTCCGCCTTTCAAAGGAATGCTAATATATTCGAGGTCAAATTTACGAATAAAAAGAAGAATTAAACGAAGAGCTTAGAAATCTGCTTGATTGCTCTTCTATCGTTATTGTTTGCTGATTTATCGCTTTTATATTGCGAAATAATCTTTGCATTGCGAAAGGACACTAAGAGATCTTTGCGGTAAATTTAGCTGTAGAATATTTTGAAATAGAATTACACACAGAATAATTATGATCTATGCTTATCAAGTATCAAGCCAAAATTATTAAAAGATACAAGAAATTGTCAAAATTAGGCATAAGCTCACTCTGGTGTCAAATTACTCGATCAGCCGTTTTAGTATTAAATGTCAGCTTGTATTAGTTTGAATATGTTATTGATTATATTATTTTGACTTAATAGGCCTTAACAGAAGTCCAGCCAGCTCTAAATCCTTTGCTAGAAGGGTGTTTGGAGAACAGAAAAAATTGGCAAGCTCTTGCCAATGATAAGGACCAAAAAGAGACAGAATTATTCACATTTAGAAATGGTAATTGATTTAATGTTAGTATTTACTGAATAATGGCATTTTCTCCCCTTTGAAGTTCCGAAAAAAAAAGCATCAATATTATACTGACAGTACTACTTCTTCCCATCAGAATTAGACCTTTTTTAGGTTTAGCGTATAGCTCATTGTCAGGCTTTGTTACATTTGTGATCCTCAGTTTTTAATATACATTTTGTATTATATTGTATATGATATAAATTAGAAACTTACATCTTTAATTCACATAGATCAAGAGATGTATTCACAAAAAGTTTTTCTACTCAATCATATCACAAGCTGTTAAGAATGGAATATAATGATTTCTTCAAATTTAGGAAAGCAAAGTTTAATATTAAATGAGAAAAAAAAAATTTGATTAAAGTTATTTAATGTAAGTTTTCTTTTCAAGTAAAGCTTTACAAAAATAAATTATGTGGGATGTTTTATTGATTTTCTGATATTCTTAAAATGTTAAAACAAATATCGGAATAAATATATTTATTCACTTTCAACTTTATATGAATAGAGTTTGGATCTCAATTTTGAAAGAAAATGTATATTTAATAGTTTTTTTCTACAGGTACAAATAAAAAGTTGGAGGCATGCCGTAAGATGAACGGAATCAACTGCCTACCTCAGGTATTTGTGCTATTTCACCTGTTAATTGCATTAATTCCTTCAGTCGAATTCTCCTTTCGTACCTCCTTCAAATGTGCTCGGAAGAGCATGCCTTGGCCATTTTGTATAATTTTGGAGGAATCATTTAATACAAGTTCAATTAAAACAGGAACGGAGCAATTAAGTTAAAATTAAGGTTTATTTACAAGTTAGTTATAAATGTTACAAAAAAGAGTTTCAAGATAACTGGATTGTTTAAACTTAAAATATTAATTTACAGAAGAACTATTGGTGTCCGGGCTAAACGCCTACGTAAGGCTTCCCTCTATTCTGTCCACACCTTCCTGTTTCTCCAAAACCACCACGTTGATTCTTCACAACACCCCTCCAAAAGGTCGTAACGAAGTTGCCAGCTGTTAATGTCGTAAGGGTGCTTGGGACAGGACGGTACACCTTCATAATGAAATTTTTTAATCTTCTATTGATTTTAATTGTGTATAATGCGTTAAAAAATATTTAAATTAAAAATTCATACAATGTTTGGAGTTCGTCGTCAATAGCCCGTTGTGTTGCTCTTGTACGACGTTAATTAAAAAAATGATCAAATTATCCAAATTTATTCCGATGGCGCTGTAATAAATGGTTTGATGAGATGCAATCTGTGCAGTAGATATTCTTAGAGACATTCTGGGATTTGCAATTAAATTTCAAATGCCCAGCAGGTGTCCTCTTTGGCATTCAACGCTACAAGGCCGGAATTGACTGCTATGTATGAAGGATTATGAAATGCGTAAGCCGCTTTTATTCCTAACAGAGATAATCAACAACATCCATGCGCTCACAAATAGGGATTCGATTCCGTGACCTACCTGGTGGCAGATAATTGATACGAATAATATACCAGTTAGGCGGTTATATCTATTATATCTCCAAGAAATGTTTAACAGAAAATAACGCTTTAAACGCCTTAAAACGTTACTGTTTATATGCATTAGGTTTTATTGATTATAATCATATTGACATGAACGATTCCTTCCTGTAATATTTTTATAAACTACTATTTTTGTTGAATCTCTTTTCAATTTTTTGTTTAGACTATGTGTTATATTCCAGACTACAACAGATGGTCCCAAAGTGGAGGACAAACTGTATGGGGAGGTGAAGAGGAAGAAATGCTTTACAGATCATGCTCGCCTGAAGCGTACAAACAAAGAGCGCCATTCAGCGAATCTGTGCACCGTCCTGTAGCGGTCTAGATAGAAGCCTTCATTCACTTCACCCATTTATTTATTTCAATTACTGTTACTTAATTTTCTGGAAGGAGAGACATTTGAAAGGCCACCAAATTTTGAAACTTCCGCACAAATCAAAAAGCCGTGCCATGTTACAAAAGACTTATGTTGATGGCAGGCCCATCCTTTGTTTTGTTTCTTTGTTTTGTAAGCTATATTAGTGTAACATACATGCTGTTCAATTATGCTTCTGTTGTACATTAGCTATTCTAAACTTTGGATCCGCAGACCCGGTGGAGCCAGAAAGCCTTGTTGGTAGAGTCTCGAATTGGCAACTTGGAGGTTTGCGAGTTCGAAATTCGATGCAACCAAGGACCATACGAGATGGCACTATAAATCTGCCGTAGACTCAAATGTCCTCATGTTGCCATGGTGTGGAAGTTGGGAGAGTGGAGTGCCAGTGAGGTGTTGACCTCGTCATCTGTTGTGGTTCAGATGAGTTGTTGACCTCGTCATCTGACGGGGTTCAGAATTACGAGTTGCTGTCCTTGTGTCTTTCCCAATAGCCCTATCATGCAGTGTGACGTAAACTCAATTACCTATCTTCCTACTTTGCAGAACCAATGACGGACTGGATCAGATGATCGGCCCGACAGATAATAAACCCATATTCAGGGCTCAGGGATTGAGAAGAGATTGAAAGTCAACTATATAATTTTAAATAGAGAGGCAAAATTCTTGGTTTTTCACATCACTCTATACTCCTTATTCTGTACCGAGGCTTCATGCGCACCATGGCTACTTAATTCAGTAACAATAACAGGATTGCTATCGGTTACAATACATAATCTGCTCTTGATTGTTATGATGTTATATATTTTGTTAATTTTTTGAACATTTTATTGTTTTCTAATTGAAAAAGCTTCTAAATTGTTGCATAAAATAAATATTCCTGTCCAAATGCAATTTGTTTTAAATATATATGAAGTACAGGCCCCTAAATGCACTCACTCCCGGAAATTTCCGAATTATCTAGGGTTCTGTCCGTCACTGCGCAAACCCATAATTTACAGTGCTTATTCGAAACGCATAATTATTCTGAACAGGAATATCACAATTCATAAAATCTACAATAAAATTTCTCCCTCAATCAATCAACCGATATCAATATTTATTTTTAATTACTATCAGTTTACACTGCATCTCATTGTTCCTATATATAGACAGATTTATATAAAAAGTTGTGTTTTTTTTTTTACCAAAACTAAGTATGTAATTTTAAGGTTTTAGTATTGAATTTACGTCTTACTAGACCAATTACTTCTTGGACCATTGATGATTTTAAGGTAGGCTGACCATATTTAAAAAAAAAAAAAACGGACATTACGAGTGTTAAAATTGCGATGGGTGCATGTAATATTCTGAACTCATGTAAAAATAAGGTGATAAATTCTTCTGGAGATCATTATTAAAACAACAGTTTCGCATCTTTGTCGTTGCACAAATATATTTAAAGGCCAAACTCTAAGATTTAAAACTTCAATACCAATACGGAAACATACAGCATCTGCAATTTTAACCACTGGCATTGAATTATAAAGCAATCTGTCAGCTTACAGAAAAACAAAAACTAGTGCTACAGAAGAACATGCTGTGTCTGAGACATGCAAGTGTTTTCAACAAGTAATTTTGTATTTTCTCTAAATTATCACTCCAATACATTGTATGGAGTAATGGGATTACATGGCTACTGGTTACAAATTACTGGTATCCTATAGAGATATTATGTACGATTATAGGTTATTAGCAACTTAAGACCGACCAATATTATAACATTTTATTAAAAACTGGAAAAAAATTGACATTTTTACTAAAATGACGGAATAGCCTCGAAATATGACAAAAAGAACGTATGATCAGCCTATTTTAAGAACAAGAGAAGACGAATTTAATAAGCGAAAATTAAAATAAAGGTAAAAAAAATACAAGAATGGTATTTTCATGGTTATTAGTATTTTGTCTGCTAATTTACTATTATTAGATTAGCCACTGTGCCATATTATCTTAGATATGAGATGTGGTCCTTTTATTCTTTCTCACTCTTAAGGGTCTGCACAAATCCAAAGGAGAAGAATGTCTGTTGCAGATATTTTTCCATTATTTCCATTTTTATTATTGCTTAAGTTATACCTTACTGTCTGTTTGCATCCTTATGAAGATAATCCATACAAGTTAAAAATAAAGTTTGTGTATGGATGCTTCAAAGCGAGATAAATGCATTTACAGCTTTACTTTATTTTTTGTATACATGTACTGTACCGTTTCGGATGTGTTTTTCTAAGTCATTCCATAAATGCATTTATTTGTGTTGTCGTACCGTACATGTCCTTTATATTTTAGATGCTGTTTTTCTATTGTGATGAACTATCTACTAAATTTTGTCAAATTTGCATTTTGTTAGTACTTAGTTTCCACATCATTGGCTATTGGAATTCACTCCTTTGTTCTTACATTACTTATGTATGCCGGTGGATGTTGTAAATATGTGTTTAGTATCACGTGAATGGTATTCACGCTTTTTTACCATCATTGTTTTGTATTTTTAAGTTACTCCGTGTACTGGTTAGAGAACTGTTGTACTAGTCATATCTTTCAATCGTTTGGTTCATTCACCGCCTGATTATGTATTAATGTAAATATACTTTACATCATGTGCTTCAATTGTATATTTGTATATTAAAGAAGGAAAAATAAATATTTATACCAACTGTAATTTGTTTATTTTCATACCGTTTTTAAACAGTTGATACATAGAGTGAAACATTTTCTATTAAATATTTTTCCTGTATATTTAGTTTACTTTTTGAAAGACACACATTATGCTTGCTTTTATTTTTGCAAGTTTTTACCAGAATGTTTCAAATTTATAGTTTTAATGGGAGACAAGAAATAAAACGAGTATTTGTAATTACTGATGTTCCCTTGAAAACTAATACTATTTAAGGATTCTGAAATTGGGTTGAAAATGGAAATAAGAATGGACAATGATGCGCGTTCCCAATTAACATTTAAAATACTTTGGTCAAACTATAAGCTCAAGTCAAGTGTAGCAAATCCTGGAATTATACTGGTTTGCATTAGGACGTTTTTTTTATTCCAACATAGTCGAAATGACCTTGTACATTTCAGATGGAACCTTTTCGCATTGTATTTGCTGAAAGCCGTGGCTATAATGAAAGGTAAACACTGCAACATGTGGTTACTAAATTTACACAAAAGTCTGATTAAGAAAATACAAATCTTATCAATTTTAAATTGTTTGGCGAGATCTTCAAAGTCTGTGTTTCATACTTATACCCATTTTGTGTTTTATCCTAATCATTTTTATCTGAGGAACTTTAATTGATATTCTATGCGGCCTTAAAAATATTTTTTTTTGTCATAAGTTTAAACAATTTATGCTACTATCTATATATATATAATTCTCTTACGTGGCACGCAAAAAAGACGTTATTTGTAATCGCGTTTTGGCAACACTGTACGATTGTTTGTTTATCGCGAAGTCTCGCGCATCGATTGAATTTATAGCGTTATCGGATGAAATTTTATTGAAAAAAAAAAAAAAAAAAGGAAATTTTAATGAGCTGTTGCAGTTAGTTTATAATAGAAATCAAAGAAAGCGGAGGATCTTTTCAGGGCCATTTAAAAAACGGTCCTTTTCAGGGCCAACAATTATAGTTCAACAAGACACTTGCACTACAACTTTCGGCAACAAACTCAATGAAAAAGTGTGGGTCGTTTGAGTGCTGGGAAAATGTACACACAAACAACATGCTGGGTATTCAATTTCCAAAGCAACGCTCACATTTTGAGTCAAAATTTGCACAAAGTTTTCATTTGAATTCTGATTTTAGAGATACTGTATATATTTTTTCTGTAATACAGCAAATTTAGATTTGAAAAACATTTTTTTGGTAACATATTTTGTAAACAATCCCTTCTGCTAGGACACATGTCTTCATTGAGGCGAGCGAAGCGAGCATAGGTTCGCGCAGCGAACCAATGAGGATTGCGAAGCAATCCTCCGGGGGTTGGCGAGCGTTAGCGAGCAGGGGGCAGGCCCCCTAGTTACTTATATTTCACAAGTGCTTCAGATGTGGCAGCTTTGGTTTCTGGCATGAGCAATGCCGATGGAGGCAACAGCTGTTGTGAAGATACGTGGGCAGGATTTCTTGTTCGAATATATGCCAAACGTTGCATCGAAGTTTAACATTATTTATTTTTCTTCCTTGGGACACAGAAGAACCGTATAAAAGTTGCGCCCATTGACTACATGGCAAGCTTCAGCGATGTAGCTCAACTGAATCAATGCTTTAGTGCTGTTAAATGCTCGTCTTATCTTAACCTTTTTAACAAAAATATTCCCACTTATGGTCTTATATTTTATTTATCACATCCACTTTAATCTCCTCCATCTGAAATCATTAGACAATAACCCTCTGAAAGAGTACTACGTGCATTATGTCACCACGCAATCTATTGTTATTCCTTCATGACTTCTACCTAATTTATAATTCTAAACCACCCGCAGAATTTCAGAGGGACCTAGGAAATATTCAATATTACCCACAAGGAATTTCCGCATCCGTCCACAAAACAACTTTCAAATACAAAATAAAATATTTCTTTAATTTTTCCGATTCTTTTATCTTTTCAAAAATGTTGTTTTGTTCTAAAAAGGATTGAAAGAAGAGTGTATTTCCCAGCGTCAGACTATCGAGAAATATTTTCCTCAGTTCCTTAATGTGAAATTTAAAATTTTATAATCTAATTAACTGCATCAACATATTTTACTCCCTATTTTAATGTGTAAAATTACGATCAGTGTGATTTTTATACAGGTCTACACATCCCAGGTAGCACAAAAACATTGGCCAACATTCTACCAATATTGGCCAATGTTTTGAATGTCTGTGAATGTCGAATGTCGGAATTACGATATCTGTCGATATTGGCAGATATCGTTTAGTTTTATAAAACGAGGAAGACTGTAAATAACGCTTTTAATAACCTTATAATCATGTAGTAATACTGTAAATAATGACACCATGTTGTTTTACCCATATTTTTTATAATTTAAACATTACGCAATTTTTCCCAATATTGTACCGATATTTGGCGACATTGTGAAAACAATATCCAAAAACCTATGTTAAGCTGATGTTGGCCGATATTTAAATTTTGAGCTGAAGCTATGCTTGGTCACGTGTTCGTTGTTTGGGTTAGACCGCAGCGATTTTTCGCCGAATCTAGCAGTGAATACGAGCAGTCATCCCTAAAAGTGCAAGTCCTATAAGGTAAGGATATTTCTGTACATTATTTTGTAATGTTAATAATATTTAAATACGAACAATTAAACATATTTACTTGTTTCATTGATGAAGTTTTAGCCCGTGTTTGTAGTTTGTTACATTGTCAGTATACTATTTTTTAATGTGTAAATATTCATCGTTTACTGTATCAAATTCTCAAGTTACATTCGATTTTGTGGAATGCTATTTCCATCTTTTATTGTTATAGATTATTTTGTTTTGGAAAGTAAGTTATTAGTATGTCAGCAGAGTTCTGTTTGCATTAATTATTAATATTAGTGGGACATTTTCAAAGTAGGTTTAAATATATTGTTCAAGCATAACATTTAAAAATTTAACTGATTTTTGTTTTATATAAAGACTATACCAAATGTTTCCAACATAAAAAAAAATCAATAAAGAAATTTGAGATGTGAAGCTTTAAAATTGTGACCATGGGTAAAACTGCTTGTTCTTTTCAAGTTTTGTATGATTTGATTAATTTCATTAAAAAAAAACTAACTTCAAAAGGTGAAGTGTTGTGAATATTATTCATTCTAAAAAATTAGTTTACACCAAATTTTTCTTCTAAAAATTAATAAATCATAAATTTGAGTGTACCAAATGTATGCTTTTTGTCCTAACTTTTTATCATTTAAGATTTATAACTATACAAAAAATTTGCAGCTTATATTCAGTGATAAAACAAAACTATACATAATTTTACTAGCTATTTCTTTCTTTTTAAAGAACATCAGTATGGCATCACTACGACTGTTTTTTGTCATTATTCTCCATATGGAAATGAAGATCTATGCACTAGATGTTAAGAATGTTTTGAATGGTGAACTCGATGAAATCTTATTTAGGGTACAACCCATGGGCTACAACAACAACAATAATCGTGTTTGCAAATTTTTAAAAAGTCTTTAAAAACTGAAACAGGCACAGTGACAGTGGTACACAGGGGTTGACGAGCAGGGGCGGAGCCCCCTAGTAGTGCTGTATGTTGATGACCTACTGATTGCTGGTTCCTATGAATCAGTGGTCATGGTGGTGATACAACTAAGTGATGAGTTCGAAATGTCCAGGCTTAAGTTGTGAAAGATTTTCTGGGCATATGTATTAAGTTTTCTCAGCAACAACTTTGCTTAGAGGAAAAGGCCTATGTTGAGAAAATTTTAAATAAATTCAAAATGACTCGGTGTAAACCAGCCGACACTCCTCTAGTGCCTAAAGCGACACCATCGTGTTTCGTGCAAGATGAAACTTTCCATGGACCCAATCAGGAATTTGTAGGTGCATTATTGTACCTATCTATGACAACACATCCAGATATTTTATATTCTGTGATAATTTATATTACTGTCTGAGCCAAATTCAAGAGCAGCCAATAGAAGCTGCCTGGAGGAAGAAATTTTGGCTTTGGCTAAAGCTATGCAGGATGTATTTGTGCTACACAACATTAATTAAGCACATATTTAAAGCAATAGGTAATCAATAAAAAAAATTGTTTTTATTTGCAATTCAATCTGTCATTTTTCAATATTTTTGGTGAAATAAATTTTTACAATATTGGTTATAGTATATGCAAAAGACCTAGGGATAGATTTTTAAAATTTTATTTACGAGTTTTCATTAAAAAAAATATTTTACTCGATATGTGTTAAATTTCTATAAAAATGTCACATTTTTTGTTTATTAATTTTTATAAATTTTTCTGAGCTATTCATACAAAAAGTTCTCTTTGTGTCTATCAAATAGTTATTCAAGACCTAAAAAATGTAAACAGTTTAACTCTAAGTTTATTTATCAAAAAGCCTTAGTACTTTGAACTTTGGCAAAATTGCAAAAAACTGATTTTGAGATAATTGCATTTTAAGTACAAAATACAACAAAAGTTAACTTATTTTTTGCCAGTGTTATTTTATTTTAGTAATTTCTATTACATTAAGACATTTATCAAAACAAGAGTTTTTACAGTAAGCTGATATATATATTTTTTAAAGCCAGTTTTAACTCTGATGACAACTGAGTGATTTGTGATAATTCACTGAAAATTATTAATTTCTTGTCAAATGACCTGAAAAAGAATATTTTATTGGATCAGTACTATTTTAAAATAAACCACCACTGAAAAACTGCACCTTCTCTTTTTCTACAGCTATTTTTGTTTTGTAAACAAGCCTTTTTTTGTATTGATACACATGCGACAAAATTTTGTGCTTCAGTCAGTCATTAAGGCCATATTAAATGAAAATAATTGTTCCAGATTAAAACACTTCAATATTAAATTGAAGTATGCTCATGATATTGTAAAATTATTAAACATTTATATTGTACTGAATACCAAATTGCTGATTTGCTTACAAAATCTTAACATAAACCTAGACTGAACTAAGACAAAAATGTATGTTAATGTTATTAAGGGAGGGTGTTGAGAATAATTACTAACTGTAACTCATCTTTGCTTAGCAATCGGGTAACACTTGTTCTAATTGTCTACTTCTGTTGTGTCACAGGTTGCTGTTTGTGTTCTTATTCATGATTTGCTATGACTTTATCTGTCATAGTTGTTTGGAAAAGCATTCGCTGGTGCGGCAGTTTGAGATGGCAAAAGAATTCACCCATCGGATAATCTGACTTGTTGAAGGGGTGACTCCGAAGAATGTACCTGATTGGAATGTTTGACAGTTCCCAGGGTTTAATCTGTCTTAAGAATAAAAAAAATTATTTTATTGTGATTTGTGATTTTTTTAAAACTTATGGAAAATTCTATTTAAATGAAATTTGTAAGAACTATTCATTTTTCTGCCAATATGCAATGTGCCCTTTTTTTTTCTTATTTAACATTTCTAACAATATTGATTTTTTAACAGAAGTTTCGGGAAGTATTCCATTTTGAGATTAAATCAAAATTATATAAATCTGAATCAGTTCTTAGAATTACATACCATGCAACTGTTTATCAAGTTGTATTGTAATACAAGCATCAGCTTGATGTTTGTATTTATTTTACTGGTTTGAGATATAGTTTATACAATTGGCAATAATGAGTTTTAATAGCCTTAGATTTCTACAAAAGAAATGGAACAATAATTTAAAATATGCACTTAATAAAATAAATTAAAATATTAGCTGCTATATCAGCAGCTTAGCTAACATTTTTGACTGGAATATTTTTCTAAAACAATTTTCTGAATTGAAATCACAAAAATGGTACCTGTACGTGTTTTATGTTTGAAATTTTTTTTCAAGCTACCAAGGAGTAAATTTAAAGGGGAAAATGGATTTTAGAATGTTTGATTTGATAATGGATGCCTGTTTAGGTTTTAAAAGGCCAAGTTGCCCACAATTTTCTTTCATGTACTATACAATACAACAGTTACACAAATTGTAATAAAAACATATTTTTAACAATTTAATATTGTATGTTCTCTTTAATGTTCTAAAATATTGTATTATATAAATATTTTTTTAATGATTAATATTTTTTAAATTTTACAAAATTTAAGATGGTTTTAATCTTGTGTACCCTCTAAAAAAACAATCACATGCCATAAGAAGAAAATTTAATTAAAATATCCCAATATTATGTAGCAGATATTGAATAATGTTGTAAAAAAAACATCGAAAAGTATCTTAAAAGCTAATACTGAGCAATGATAAAAAACGAACATTGAATGTCAAGAAAACAATATCTATCAATGTCGTAAAACGACATTGGGGCGCTGTCGCCAGAGGGGGTCATTTTTACGTTGGCCAATGTCGGAAAACAATATCTATCAATGTCGGAAAACGATATTGAGCAATGTCGGAAAACAATATCTATCAATGTCGGAAAACGATATTGAGCAATGTCGGAAAACGACATTGGGGCGATGGCATTTTTACGTTGACCATTGTCGTAAAACGATATTGGGGCGACGTCGCCAGGGGGGGTACATTTTTACGTTGGCCAATATCGACGGCAATATTGGCCAATATTTTTTCTCGATATTGGCCGACATATATGTGCTACCTGGGATGCCGTATTAAATTTTTAAAATCTTGGGTTCGTGGATATTTTAATTTCTAAGGGGCTTTGAGGACTGAAAGTTTTGGGAACCACTGTTTCAGAACAAAATATTTCTTCCTAGGATTCTTTCAACCGAAGAGTGTTTAGATGTAAAATGAATTACTGCTGGGACATAATGTGGCGCTCTTTGAGTTTGATGTGAAAAGCTTATCTTGTTCTCCATTTTTTTTTCCAACTCTATTCACCTTAGATACAAGGGTCATCACCAATTAAAAAAGGGAAAAAATTACCCTAAATTACAATAATCTAAAGGATAAAATATGAGATCACTGATTTCCTTTTCAATCACTATATGTTACTAAAGTCGATGTTTTTCATTCCATGTTTACTATAATTTAGTGCTGTTAAATAATTTTTTTAAACTATCAAATAGTTAAAGAATTTGAGGCCACTTTTTTTTTGCAATTTTAATACTAATGTTAAACATATTTAATCCAAAAATAAATAAATCTGACAGTTCCATTCTGTAAATTAGTAGGATCAACTAGATTTCCTTAAAAGGTCGACTCGTGTCGCCATCTATGATATGTAAATCTAAATAAAATGTTAGCTACCTCCGTGTCTTATCACACGCTCACTCAAATCCTCATAACTTAAACTATATAAGTGTCGTTTAGGAAGCATTAACTAGGAAACAATGTGTTTACTTGAAATCAAAATATTTAAGCCTGATACTTTCATGACCAAACAACAAATAATATACTAAAATATTTACATATGCTCAGATAGTATTATTTGCCCGATGGATACTTGCGTACTTTTCAAGAAACAGACTCCTTGTAATAAAAGGAAAATCGGCAATTAAAAGTTCAATTAATGCAATTTCATACTAACCGTCACACTAAAATTTATGGACATTTTGGTGATGGCATCAACAAATGAATGACGAGCAGAGTAAACTACATGTTTCCATATCTTTTTGATACCTCTTCGCCATTTTTTGTAGTTTGCTTGAATGTCATGACATTTTGATATTCCCGTTTAGTAATAACATTCTGCATAATTGACGGAAGATGCTGTAATTTGGCAACAATCATACGCACATGTGAAATACCTTAACGGCATCTTATAAGAACTCAATGGAAGTGCGTTTCCTTAGTAATTTACATTGATTTTTTGTTCCAAAGATCCCCTAAAAACAAGGTTCTTATGACCAGTTAGTACAAATCATTTTATCAGAAATTAAGTTTTCCCTTTACCAATCAGATGTCTGGGCCATTTTTTAACGTCGTGTATGACAGGTTAAAACTTATCAAACCTCTTGACAGTTGTGTTACGAGGTATATCGTCCTTTTCAAAAGTGACTAGACCTTGATGGACGATTTATCTCGCCGATAGCAATTGGAATGTTGAAATGAGACTTCAGATGCCTTCGCCTTCAACCGATATTGGGTTCACTGCTTTAACCCTCCATTCGTCCATCGAGATCTGATCAAATTTGCTATTGACCACATATCTCGTCATCAGGATATTATTGATTTTTTGAGGATGGCATCAAGTTCTGATCAATTTTGCTACTGACCATACATATCTCGTCATCAGGATATTATTGATTTTTTGAGGATGAGATCAAGACCTGATCATTTTTCTCAAATAACGAAATATATCGTCTATCAAGTTCAAGTCATTCTTTTCTAATGATGATCTATCTCGTTTATCAAGTTCCGGTCAGCTTTGCTAGTGACGAGATACCTCGTGTGTGACATTCCACCCGGTCTAACTGGCTGCTAGACCAGGTCTAAGAGACCAAAAATCACGATGATGTCAAAAACAAGCAAAGGGTTGCTATAGATGTATAGATAGCTTCCTCGCCAAACCCCAGTTAATTTAAAAGATAGACAGCAGGATAGACTTCCTACGAATTGCATTTGGATCAGATTGATATGATTTTTGTCCCTGGATAAAAGTAATACACTTTAAGTGCCCACTAGCAAGTCTGCGAATGGTAGTCTACATCCCTCTGTCGCCTTTCACAGTAAGGACACCACTAGTAGATTTTTTGTCGTACCAGGCATGTGACGGAGGGGTCTTCCATGAATGCTGGTTCAAGATTTTTCTTCTTGAGTAGTTTTCAAGGTAGGTGAAAGTATCGCGTGAAGTAAGAAGAAGAGAGGGTACTTCCTTAGCCAGAACATCAACGGTCTTATTTCTAGAAAGTCCTATATGGGACGGCATCCGTTGAAAGTAAACCTCATGGTGCTGAGAAAGATCTTTGAGGATCTCCAATATCGAAAGGGAAGTTCTATCAACGATTTTTGTCCAGTTGCTCAGGTGTTGAATGGCACTGCTGCTGTCTGTCAAGATCCAAACATCATGGTACGAGGTTTCAGTTTTAATAGTTTTTAATCGCTCTTCGATAGCATTAAGTTCAGAAGTCAGGATTTCTAATATTGAATTGATTTGAGAAAGTAGGGGCTTCGATGAAGACACCACTACCGCAGGCGTCAAGTTCATCTTTGCTGCCGTCGGTATAAATCTGATTAGCAGTAGTATGAGAGATTTGATTAATGATTTCAAGCGCAGGTTCATGCAGGTATTCTGGCGAATCAAATTTCTTGTTTGTGTAAGACGTGAGTTCGGTTTGGAAATTGACTCTAGGAAAACCTTACAGAGGGCTTACAATTGGCTTCAAGGAGTGCCTCTCAACATTTTGGTCCAAAAAGCACATCAAGTCCATCTGAGAAAAAGGGCTATTCCTCTTTAATCTTTGGCTGTTTGACCAACCTCTAAGGGATGTAGATGTTCGGTTCTGACCATCATAACTGTAAAGTTTGTTGAAGTATTTAACAAGTCTCATGCTTCTTCTTAAACTCAAAGGCTGCAGATCGCTCTCATAAAGAACCCATTCAGCAGGACAACTATTTCGCATGCAAGTGACCACCATCCCCAAGTCTTGCTGATAGCCTCAACGTTGGGTGGTGTCCCTGGGCAGATTGGGTGAATTACGTCGGGAGTTTTTCTCCTGGTGGAGACATCCTAGGCGTGAAAGGCATTTCGTTTTGCCCAGCTAATATCAGCAGGCACAAGGAGCTATATCAGTCTTCTGCGTTTGGGTGATCAGTGTCTCGATCATCAAAAGGTGTCCCCCTTTCCTTCCCCATAAGTGAGATACTTCGTTGAGACAACCATCAGTGGTTTAAGCTTCCCAGTTTCTTGAATTGGACATGTAAATTCGGACCAATTGCTTACAATTTCTCCAGGATGGCAATTAATCCCTAGAGATTTAGAAAACGATTAACTTCGATTGGAATTAGGGTCCATAATATGTGTTGGTGCTGGTCATTAATATTCCACAGTTCTTAGGTGTTTAATATTGCATTCAAATATTACATTCAAAACCAGATTTCTCATCTTAGCTATTTTCGTAATGATGCTAATCGCCATGATTTATTACTTTACAAAATATTTAGTTTTTATGAATGACTATTCTATAGGTATATATGGTAATTGTATCTGGTCTGTGAGTCGAGTGAACCTGTTTGTGGTGAAACTACACTCACCACATGTTCCTTTGACCTTATATATGACACATTGAAGCAGGTATCTCAGTAGTTTACCTTTGCATTTTGAGATAATCCCCATCCCATCTAAGTTGGGTGAGATAAGGTCCAATTACCCTATTCGCTAATGAGGGTTCCCCTTTTTTCTCCCGTCACAAACGGAATGCTTGGACTTGGAACGAGAGTCAAAAAGAAGAGGACGACTGCCTTTTGACAGTGCACGAGGTTTCATACGCGAGTCTTTCAAATGAAATATTTATTTCATAGTATCTTTCTTTTCTTGTTGACGTGAAAACGTCTATTCGCTCGTTACAGTGGTGGCCGATCGAACTTTCTTGTGAGACAAAATACCATCAGATTTGAATCGATAATACTTACTAGACTAATAATGCGTGATAGTCCTGGCGCCCACGTACCATTTTGGAAAGTCATTTCAATAAGGCTCATTTTTGTGTCAGTTATTATCTTCACATCCCTCAACTGGAAACCGGACGTCAGCTGGCACGCCCTCGATGGGGGTGGTTGTGTGAGGGTTCGAATGTTGATGAAAATAAATTTTAGAAGAGTGATTTAAACAAGGCTGAAACCTTTTCTATAGTTAGTTAGCATGATAAAATGACAAAAAGAAACAGTCAGCTGCATGGTAGAGGGTGGAAATATTTTTCATAAAGCTAGCAGACCAGCTCCAGCCCTCTGGGAAAGTTTAATGGGCCCGAAGTCCAAACATGGCCTTTTGAACAAGCTTTCTTGTTTCCCATTCCAGATCTGGACCACCGGACAGGTTTATCCGATTTTCAGGCCAGATACGGCCCACCAAATTCTTATATTAGACCCGCCGGTCAGAAACAGCCTTAAAAAGTTTTAACCTAAAAGTTTTAATGGAATCCAGATATGCTTTTCCGGGCCTAAACTAAGACACGGCCCCGAATAGGTTTAACCCGCTCACGGACATGATACGGCCCTGTAATTACTTTATCAGATAGGTGGATCAGATACCGTCCTCCAAACATTTTGATCAGGAACGCAGAACAGACACGGCCCTCTGGATAGGGTTTTACCGATTCGCAATCCAGATACGATTAACCCATTCGATGACCAAATACTACCCTCTGAATAGTGTATGATGATTATTTACTGTCTGTTATGGATGCGGATTGCAATGTGATAATATGGTGGTTTACCATTGATCAGCAGAAACGTTGGATCAAATATATCATTAAACATTACTAAATAAATTTATATTTTGTTCAAAATCTTAAGAGGGATTTTTAAAGGGGAATTCCGAATGTAAAAAATAGAGTAAGCGCAATTCGGGTCCGTGCCATAGATTTTCTGGAAAACGTCGTGATGAAATCATAATAACCAGTGTTTGGTATTAATATGTAATTTAACTATCAATCTCCTTAACACAATGGTTACACAGAAGCGTATAATGGTTACAGTGTAGATAAAACATTACAAGTCTATCGCATGCAGTAAGGGCCTGTGGTATGTAAAGTATCACAAGTACACCTCACGCAGTATCGTATCTAAGCGTCTAGTGAACGTCCTGTCGATGTTGGTTTTGCCTAGTGTTGTAGAGGCAGAAATCGCCACTGGCATCATGCCGAACTGCGCGTGCATGAAGTCCTGCAACACAGCCTTATTGCGTTTGAGCGTTAAAATTAAAATCGCCTTCCAAAGACTTCAGCACATAATCTGTAAGCGATTGGGATCATGCCTCTGTACGCCCGATGGACCAGCTACGTCCTTGCCTTGCGCCGTTTTCTTGTTCTTTTTCTAACACATATGGAAAATAGTGTAACAACAAATTATTTATCTTGTTGTGTTTTCTGCAAATTTTTCTATTTTAGGCTTTTGAAAGTGGTACTTCTGTATGGATATTAAAGGTAATTTTAAGAAGCGCTTAGTGAAATTTAGCCGGGATTAAAATTTAAAAACGATATATTTTTTTAATTCTAAAGTTGAACTGTTGAACAATATATCTATCTATCGATCTAAACATATATATAAATAAATAAATAAATAAAAATGGTTTGTGAGAAGATTGCTTCGAGGTTGGCTGGCCCCTTCGAGTATTTTTTCACGTGCCTTTTACAGTTTCGCAGCCCATTGCATCAGAAATAATTAATTTTTGCAAGCTAAGCTCTAAATTCATCTTACGTAAGAGAATTACATCATTACTGTAAGATATCCCATCAAATGATACCAAATAAGGCAATGAAGTCTATATGAGTATTGCCATTGCTGATCAAGGAAAAATTAATTTGTTGATACACAACGTGTACACACACACACACACACATATATATATATATATATACATATATTTGCTGTGACTGAGGAAAATTATGCAGACGTCCTCTCCGCACTGAAACAACGCTACGGTAATACAAATTGGACCGTAGGACTTATAGTAAGAAAAATTTTTGACATACGTCCTCTACCACCCACGCATAACAACAGGGACCTAAACTCGCTGATCACCGAAATTGTAATCGTGCTACGCAATCGTCGGAGTTGATGTGGACAGCTGTAGTCCAGTATTGACAACACACATAAAAACATTTATCCCGTCGGACCTCCTGCTCTTGTATGAGAGGCAAAGGATCCCGGAACACGAAGAGACCACTACAGGACTAATCCAGTTCCTGGAAAAAGAAATGAACCATCGGGAATGTCTACAGCCCCACATCACGCTGAATCCAAGATCCTCAGAGTTCAAGTTCCGCAGCTGAACAACCTCACCTTTGAGTCGACCGACCACTGCCTTCCCACCAAGGGCTGGATTACAACAACCGTGGAGTAGGAGACCACAACAGTATCAGGGTCCATCATCC
Source organism: Metellina segmentata (assembly GCA_947359465.1). NCBI lineage: Eukaryota > Metazoa > Arthropoda > Arachnida > Araneae > Tetragnathidae > Metellina > Metellina segmentata. The sequence continues at coordinate 58,311,922 of OX375881.1, forward strand.
GGACCATGGAGATCACCAAATGTGTCTCGACTAAATTGGAGACCTAGACATATCGAAACCCAAGGAGTGCCAACTCCACCACAAGATAGACCCACAGCGACCTGCTACAAGTGTGGCCTACAGGGCCACTTTGCCCGAGAATGCAGAAAGAGATTTTGTTGACCCCCCCCCCACTAGTATGCACTGTACCGGAAACGTATTTCTTGTGACCGAGAGGAGTTTTCCAGATGCTGGACAAGACTTACTCGGACTCATTGACACTGGCAGCAATGTGACTGTAATAAGTGAAGCTTTTTTTCAGGTCTTTAAAATAAAGAGAAATGTGGGGTGAACAGTTGCAGGTGATGCGGCAAACCAGTGGACTAGTAGATGTAATCAAAATCATAGAGGTAAGTGTCAAAATAGGAGAAATGAAGAAAACGTCATAATGTATGTTATTGACTCTGATTTATCTTATTTGTTAATTTTATTGAAACATGTGGCACTATTTAATTTACATCTCGATATAAAAATTGGAAACATTTTTCAAAAGGGTAAAGATATCACGTATTGTAATAGGAAAGGTAAAGCGGAGTCAATGACTACATATCATTTGAGAGAAATTTATGAACAACATAAAAATTATGTAAAATTTAGCAAAACTCATAATGATGTTACAGATAGTGAGAATTATGATGCGATAGAAACGAGATATTTTGATAATAAGAATTATAATAAACATTATAGTAAAATTATTAAGTGTATTGATAATGTTTTTGTGTCAGAGGGAAGTGCTGGAGATGTTGAGCTTCTTCAACAATTACAGCAAGTGGAGATTACACCCCCACCCTGACGGAAAATTTTAAAAGTCATTTCGCTATGCAGGAAATTTTACCTGGATTTGCAGAAATGGACCAAAACACAGAACTGGCATCTCCGGATACTCTCCTTCCGGCACATATTTTTCAAAAGCGAATTTGATATTGGACGAATTAGAATGGAACTTTGGCAGCATAAAGTCTTTGATGAATTTTAAATTTTTTTTTTTTTTGCATGAAATATAAGATATTGAAGGAGAGTTGTTTTACTCTTTCTTATATAGGTTTCATATTTCTCTATAAACAGCTTAAGCATACAATTATTATCTCGAGAAAACATTACTCTGATAAATTAATTGGAATTAAGTAATGATATATTCATCCGGATTAATGCACCAAGAAAAATTTATAAGATTTTGCTTACAAATTTTAGTATTTTGTGTTTCTCTCGCAAGTATCCTAAGATGGAGCTGTAGAAATAAAGGCATGATCAAGCAGGATAATTAATTGTTCAGTTGTATTTTGTATTTGTAAGTTGAAAAGTGAATGAAGAATATAAGGATGAGTAGATTTGTTTATTTGTACTTTATACCTGAAGGAAGTGAATTGTATATTAGAAATAAATAGACGCAGAGAGTCGCAGATAATATTCAGGGTTATTTACTATGTAGAAATAATTGAGAGGAATGTATGAATTTTTTTTTGTAATTTGTTTACTATGAGGAAATGGAACTAAGAAGGTCTTTGAGAATTATTTGGATGCATCCTAAGTCCTGGATTATAGCAGCGCTACTTACTAATTGCTTGCATATAATTAAATTACAGTGACGTTCATTTAATGATTTACAAGTAATGTTGTTCTTTCATGTTGGGTTTTTGAACTTGTTAACGACAGTAGCTAAATGAAGAGATTAGGGTAAGCCCCTGGTTCCCTGATATTCTGAAGTTCGTACTGGTCGCACAAGTTTATGTATTATAGTTTGTACAGTATTTGATTTGGTATGATTGTGTGAACTAATGTGGTATTGATGCTCATTGATAATTCTATTATGTTTACCATTTATTGTGTTTTATTTTATTTTTTTGGATCCTATATTCTAATTGTTTATTGCGTTTGTACTCTTTACCATGGTTGATATATAGAGTCATTAATGTTAAAAGGGTTTTTATGTTAGTTTGTATGTCACAACAGATGGATAGCAATTGGGTAGATAGAAGTTTTGGGTTATAGGGTTGCTAGTTTATTCCACATTTTAGGTTTTCATTAACAGCTTCTTCTTAGATGTCCTACATCCTATGGACGCATAGGATGTAGTTTTCTTGGGAAGGGGGATGTAACATTAAAAAATGATTTGTGAGAAGATCGCTTCGAGGTTGGCCGGCGCCTCCGAGAATTTTTTCACGTGCCTTTCACAGTTTCGCAGCCCATTGCATCATAAATAATTAATTTTTGCAAGCTAAGAATCTTCCTTCAACTGGATCAAAAGCTAAGTCATCTCTTTCATATTTTCCGTTTAAATTACAAATTTGCTTTATTCTTGCCTTTTGACCGAACTGATACAGATCAATCTGTGTGGATTCGACTTCCCTTGGGTTATCATTTAAAGCGAGACTCTTTAATCGTCTACACTATCGTACACAACTCAAAATTCATTATACTGTATCCAAACAATGGACTTAAACTATCTAAAGGTTAAAAGAAATGAATTGCTTTCTCGAAAATTGAAACGTTCATCGCCATTTTGAACCGCTAAAATCGCAGGGAAGCGTCCTTTTTAACCACGGCAGAAGACGAAAAGTGACTAACCAATCAGAGAAGGGTCATAAACTTGAGACTTGGTGTTCCCTTTCTCACCCACAAGAGGAGACTTTACCCCCAGCTGAAAACAAACAAACGAAGAAAAAAACCAACAACTCCCTTTTGCGACAGTTTGAAGGGGATTTTTACTCGCCAGACGACTCTCCTCCAAGCATCGAAAAACGTCTCCCCGTCTTACACTCAAAAATTAACAACTCTCCTACGTCGGCTGACGTTTTACTGTGATCGCTTTTCCTCCGATTAACATGCTTTTTAATTCCACAAGATTTCTAGATCCTCTTTTTGGAAGATTTAAAATTCTTTCCTTTTTAATTGCGGTATTTTTGCATTTGTTTCCAAAAAATACCAACGGCTTGTAGTTCGTTTTTTGTATTGGTGTCAAAGATATGGAAGATACCTCCTGCAATACGTTAGCTCAAATTCGTTCGATAGAGGCTGAATTTAATGAAATCCTGGTTAAACACAAGATTGCTCTTAAATCTAAAGAAAAATTACTTAACTTGTTTCAAGACGTTTTACAGATCGCGGTCACACAGGAATCCGATCTTAAAGGTCTCAAAGGTGCCTTGGAAGAGGGCAAGCTGTGGAGAGAAGAGTTTTCTAAAATTATCCTCAATCCATCTACTGCCAACGGTCCCATTTCTTACGCGAACAAGTTTAAAGCCGGGGTTGTTGGGATACAAAAAGACGTACCAAAGGTGACAGAACACGTTCTTATCTTAAAAGATAAGAGCGGCAATAGAGGTGGAGATCAAATTCGTTCTCAATTGAGAAAATCTCTACTTCAGTTTAAAAAAGAGATCCCTGTCAAAAGCATTTTCTTGTCCAAGAAACAAGAACTTATAATTAAAGCCCACAAAGAAATCCAAATTTCTCAACTGAAAACTCACATTAATGAATCTGAAGAGTTGAGGGAAACTATAAGCTATCGTGAACCATCCAAAAGAAAAGGAAAGGCAATTATTTTTGGAGTCCCGAATTCCATTCGAGAAGATCAAGTCATTAATGCCATTAGACAACTGGCCTACATCCCACCACAGGAACCTGTGAAGTTGAGAAAATTGAAAGGACTTGAAGAAAATTCAAACATTGTAGTAGATTCCACTGTGGAGTGCATACAAACACTTCTAAAAAATCGCAACATCGTCATTGATTTCCATTCCCTAAGCATCAGAAGGTATTTCAGTGTGATAAGGTGTTATAACTGCCAGGAAATTGGTCACCTTAGTTATAACTGCCAGAATAAACAAACTTGCCATAGGTGCGGAGAACATCACATAGAAAAAGACTGCGAAGCAGAAAAGAATTGTATTAACTGCATAATTTCTAACCAAAGAGGAGACAAAACCTTACACACAGGACACTGTAGTAACGTGAGTCAATGTCCGACTTATCAAAGTGCTCTGAAACATTTAAAACTTAACAATTCCCTAGGAACATGGCTAGAGAAAAGAAATTCGACTTTACGAACCATAGAAACACAGGAGACAAACTATGCAAGAGTCAACGCTTAGAGTCACTTCACTTTGCACAACACAACCTTCGAAAAAGCAGCATTGCGACCGCCGCAGAAAGCGTTGACCTTATAGAACTAAAAACTGATATCGCTCTCCTTCAAGAAGCTTACGTAAAATCAAATAACCTCCCAGGATTTTCTAACCATTGGAATATTTTAAATTCCACTTCCAACTTGGCTACACTTGCTATAAATACGAAGACTATTAAACCAATAGTCACCACAATTGGCACTAATTTCGTCATAATTAAAACTCAATGGAATAACACTTGCTTGTATATTGGATCCGTTTACGCTCCTCCATCGCAAGATATCGAAGAAACTCAAACGGAAATTTCAGCATCAGGTGTTTTGGAGGCAGAATATATTGTTCTGGCAGGTGACTGGAACGCTCACAGCCCAGTTTGGGGTTATCGAACCGAAGACCTAAGAGGAAGGACACTCATTGATTTTGCAGCAGCCAACCATCTTTTCCCATGCAACAGCGAAGGCTGCGAACCAACCTTCGAGGCAGACCAGGGAGTGGGCTGGCCAGACATTACCTTTTCCACTGCGGGAATGCTGAATTACATAAATAACTGGGAAGTAAACAAACGAGAATCTATCAGTGATCACAAGCTAATCACGTTTGAAGTCGAAAATAGCCATGCCACGCTACACAAGACAACACCTAGATTTAAAACTAAATTTGGTGGTCATCATCATTTATTCAAGTTAATTAAGGATAGGAAGAAAACTTTTTGGGAAAATTTAAAGACAGTTAGCAACACTGAAGAGTTAGACCTATTTTCTAACGACTTTTTGGAAACCATAACCTCAGCCTGTAGAGAGATACTTATAAAATCTTAAGAACTCCACCCCTAAATGGGGGAACCTTAATTTACTAGTGATGAAGAAAAAAGTCAGAGCACTTCGAAGACGTAGTCAAAAAGAAACTGGAGAGGAAAGAGAGAAATGGAAACAAGTTTATAAGAAATAAAAAGCTCTTTACAAAAGACAAATTAGAGAAACTAAGGAAACCACGTGGAAAAAGTTCTGCACGGAAACCAACCAAACATTTGGTAAAACTTTTAAATTAGCCACCCAAAAAATCTTTAAACCTGCCATTCTCTACGACACATCATCAGACCCCTACAGTACCATTACAGATGATATCTTACATAAACTCGAAGATATTTTCCCAAATGATGATACTTCCACAGATGAAACGCACCATATCTTCATGAGACAAAATGCTGATAATATCAAGACGAACCCATGTTTTAATCAAGAAAATAGAGATGAATCTCCTTTCACCCTGGAAGAATTGGAAGAAGCTATTAAGAGAACACCCCATAACAAAGCTCCTGGTCTTGACGGTATTGGTGGAAAAATTCAAGATATTGTCTACCATGCTATCCCCAATATCATCTTGGAACTCTACAATACCTGTCTTCGACTCAAACATTTCCCAAAGTGCTTCAAAAAGGGTGAGGTCATTTTAATCAACAAACCTGGACGAGACCCTAAAAATCTAAGATCCTTTAGACCCATTTGCCTTCTACCTGTCTTGGGAAAGACATTGGAAAGATTACTGCAATCAAGAATAAATTATCACTTGAAAACAAAGAATGTGATGAACGCAAATCAATACGGCTTTCAAGAAGGTAAATCAACAGAGCATGCCCTAAGCAATCTTATGAAAATCATTGGAAAAAATTTTAAGTCTAAAAAGTACACCGCTGTCATCTCCATTGATATATAAGGCGCATTTGATAACGTATGGTGGCCCTCTCTTATTAACGAGCTTTTTAAAAAACAATTTCCACGTAACATCCTCCAGATCCTGTGCAGCTATCTTCAAGACAGAGAAATAGTCTTCAGGTACGGAGGTATTCAAGTCACGAAGGAACTACAAAAAGGTAGTCCTCAAGGTTCTTGCCTGAGCCCTATTTTATGGAACATAATTGCCGACAAGATCTTGAGTATGGATTGGGGTTCACATATTCAAACTCAGGCATTTTCAGACGATTTTATTCTTATTATTACCGGCTCTACACGCAGGGAACTTGAAACCTTAGCTCAAGATGCTCTCAACAAGTTTAGCATCAAGATATCTGATGAAAAACTTAACATCTCCTCAGGAAAAACTAAGGCTATTGTCTTCTCTAAGCCAAAACTCAAAAGAAAACCTATATTTAAATTTCAAAACACTAATGTTCCGATTGTTAAACAATTAAAATATCTGGGAGTCATTATTGATGAACAACTAACATGGATTCCACATGTTAAGTACCTGCGATCAAACGCACTTCTTAAAACTAGGAACATGATGAGATTCACAGCTAAAACTTGGGGTGTGCGTCCTTCAATTCTAAAGACTTGGTACACTACAGTAATTGAGAGGGCAGCTTGCTATGCAGCCAGTATATGGGGTTTGAATCCTACTGTAGCGATGATAAACCATCTAAATAGTCTCCAAAGGAGCTTCGCTCTTCTGATCACTCGAGCTTACAGAACGACTTCAACGGCATCTCTTCAGATACTGGCTGGTATTGTGCCCCTGCACCTAGTCGTACAAAAGGAAGCTGTCATTTCAAAAATAATGAAACTTCAAGAAAACGTTAAACTATATGGTCAATGGTTTATCTGCACTGATTATGAACAAAAATATTTTTCTTCAACCCACCCAATCCATTCAAGTCTTCAATCCATTATTGGACCACCCTCTCCCAGCATCACAACATCTATCTATACAGACGGCTCGAAAACTCCCAAAGGTGTTGGCAGCGCATATGTTCTTTTTGAGGACTCCAAAATCTGTCATAGTTGGGCTAGTACCCTACATCCTTGCAACTCTGTATACCAAGCTGAACTTCTTGCTCTTAAGGAAGCAGTATACTATTGTGTTTCAGAGGGAATAGCAGCCAACATCAGGTCTGACAGTGCATCAAGTATTGCTGCTCTTGGTAATCTCTTCTCCCACAACCAGATCGTTAATGAGGTTAAGGAAAAACTGCTGGAAGCCACTGAAATACCCCAAATTAACATCGCACACGCTGGCATCGAGGGAAATGAACAAGCAGACCTACATGCGAAATCTGCAGCAAATGGGATCTCTCACCAAACAACCAGTCTAAAGTGGCCTAGGTGCAAATTATCAAGTTCTATTGATGCACTGATCTCGAATCAATGGCAATCAGAATGGGATACTTCTACCAAAGGAAGATACACCTATCAATTCTTCCCTAAGATCTCAACACACCTAAAATACCAGAACCCAAAGCTGGTACAATTCTTCGCAGGCCATGGACCATTTCCGGCATATCTAGAGCGTTTTCATCTTCGATCTAGTGCGCTGTGTATATGCGGCCGAGAAGGTGATCCCATCCACTACCTTTTTGATTTTGATCTCACAAGTGAGTGGCATTTGTTGAAACCTTCTCTTCAACACTACTCTCATTGGTGCCAAAATACTGCCAAGAACATACACTGCCACCACAAAATCATTAAAGTGATGGAATTTCTCAGCTCCAACATTGATTATATCTGTGAGAGCTGAGAAGTTTAAGTCGAAAGTTCTCAAAATAACTTTGCTTTCCTTTCGAAACTTTTATAGGTCATTTCGGCTGTCTGACATCTGTATTTAACGTTCTGACTTTTGTATATTTCAATATTGTTATTATTATTTTTTCCCCCTTCTGGAATTTTTTTTTCTTTGTTTGTTTGTTTATGTTTTTGCCTGTCTTTTTTTTGTTGTTGTTCTTTTCTCATTTTGTTCTGTGTTAATTTTTCAAACTTTGTCATCTTCTTCTTTTGTCATTTTGTATTTTTGTGCCTTCATGTTTTACCCTTCAATTGACTTTCCCCTTCTGTGTACTTAAATGTGTATGTATATATTGTGGATTGCTTAGCTCTCCCTTATCCCAGAATCTCCTCCGTAAGGCGGACTATACAGCTGAAAGCCGCACAGGTGAAACAGTGTCCGCCTACGGCGTCCAATCCAATCCAAATTCATCTTCCCACGCCGTGATCCATATGTTCCCATATATTTACTGTAAGATGTCCCATCAAATGATACCATATAAGGCAATGAAATATATCTGAGTATTGCTGATCAAGGAATAATTAATTTGTTGATACGCAACTTGTAACTTGCTGCGTCATCTCTTGCAGCATTCGAATCATGACAGTGGTCTAATAAAGACGTCTTTTTCATTGCTCTCTGTCCTGCTCGTATTTTATGAGTATATAAGTAGTGAGACTTGTAAGAAAGTCGTCACACACACATATATATACATATATATATATGTACATATATATATATATGTATATATATATCTACATCTATATATATATGTAGAAGTGAAACTACTAACCTCCCCAGTCCTCACCAACAGCGCCCTCTACCTCCTATGGGCTGCGCGAGCAGCGAGCGAGGAGAAGGAAGTCAAACATTAAAGAGGAAGGTTATTCCTCGGATGGGTTCTGAAAGGACTTTAATGAGCAAGACGTGCTCACCGATGTTTGTGGTTTGTGCCAGACGGGCATAAAGTATATTTTTCTGTAACTATTCATCTGTAACTATTCATCAGCTTCACCTCAATCATTGATAAATATTAATTTACCGGAACTGTGTGTGAACTCAATTATATATATGATGTCATGGGGCATACTTGGAGGGTGGTACAGCTTACTAAATCATACATTTTTCGTATAGGAATGTATGCTCGGAAGTGACACGTGGGGACACGAACACACAATATGAGGGATGATCAGAAAAACATTGTTTACTTACAACAGTATTTCAAAGTGCTTCTTTGCAGCAATGTTTACAATAAATGCTTAAAATTGCAACTACCAACAGTAATGCAAACTGGGCAGTTGTAATTGGCTGCCAATACTGTGGGTAGATACCAGTAGTGTGCCTGGCCAACCATGAGCTGATGCTTCTGCGGGAAAACATCATTCGCAACTGTGCCGTCTTCCGTGATGGGAGATTTTACAAATAGTGAAAAGGCGGACATGCATATGATGTACGTTGCAACAGATGGGCACGGCAGAGCAGCGCTATGGCTGTATCAAGAACGTTTTCCGAACAGTCACATGCCAAAACACGAAACGTTTGCAGGGAAGCGATTACCCGCTGCGAGTAGAATGCTACCAATGGTTCTTGCAGCAGTGTGCATTTGACCCGGATTTTGCATATTCTGTGCTATTCACAGTTGATGCAACTTTTACACAGGAAGGTGTTTTAAATGTGCACAATACTCATGTGTGGTCAACAGACATTCCACATGCTACACATCCACATGCATAACAAAGACGTGCTTCTCTGTGATTCCTCATAGGTCCATATCTCATACCAACGGGACTCAATATCTCGTATTATTGTATTTTTTTCTGGAAGAGGTTTTACCAGAAATGCTACAAGATATTCCGACTGTCATTCATTATCCCATGTGGTTTCAATATGATGTCGCTCCTGCCCATTTCAACGTGATTGTCCGCAATTACCAGGATGCCAGTTTTACGTGGCGATGGATTGGGCGGGGACCAGTCCGATGACCACTCGATCCCCTGATTTATCGAGCATCGATTGCTTTTTATGAGGACATCACAAGAACATCGTTTACGGCACTCCAGTTGACCCAATTGAGGACCTCGTTGTTCGACTATCCATTGTGGCTGCAAGCGTGCTCGAAATACCTGGTATCTTTGGTTCACAATTCACTCTTTCGACGTTACTAAGCATGTATTGATGATGGTGGTCACAAATTTGAGCATTTAGTGCAAACATTGCTGCAAAGAAGCACTTTGCAAGGATGTTGTAAATAAACAATGCTTTTTTGTTCATGTCTCATTTTTTTGTGTTCATAATAAACAAAATAGTTTTGCATTTTTTCAATGTTTTTACTTTGATAGATATAACTAATCGCGGACTAACAAATATGAAAATCAGCAAATACGAAAATAGACGGCGAACATTACAAATCAGAAAAATGCTTTCATAATCTAATTTGTGACAAGATATAATCTAATTTGTGATAATATGTAAAACTTTTTGCTAGATAATTATTGTAATCGGGAATTAATATCTAAGAAGGTTTAGCACTTTTTTGTTTATTTTTAGTAAACTAGGGGGCTCCGCACCCTGCTCGCTTACGCTCGCCGACTCCCGGGTATTGCTAAGCATTTCCCGTTTGGTTTGCTTCGCAAACAAATACCTCTTACGCAAGTGATTTCACTCTTTTTTACTTTAACACTTAATGTACCCTAAACTAATAGCCGCATGAGTAAAAAATCTTCTGCATCTTGTTCCCTGTACAATTTTAAGTAAACCCTGTTAATCTCCAAACTTTACGATGTGCACTTTGTACTTTATCGGTAAACCGTCTGAGAACAGAGGGAAAAAAAAGCGAGCCTTTTTCCTCGCCAAATAAAAATAAATCGTTTTTATGGCAATTGTTGCTACGATAAATTTGATATCTAGCAAACCCGATAGTCAAAAATACAACCCTCCGCGAATACAATGCTCCGCGAATTTGCTCCGCGACCTGAAAAATACGAAATTTGTGTCACCAACATTTGATTGCATCGAATTTATTTATAAACCAATTTTAAAAATAATGGTACCGTAAGAAAGAGTATAGTCTGAGGTATACTGAGCTATTTTGAAATTAAAAACTAATAGTATTTCGATATAGATATGACAGTTTTAGTTAACGGTTGTAACAAAAAGTAGCGAAAATATCCAAAGATTCCGAATTTTGTATGACCAACTTTTGATCGCATCCAATTCAATTATTAACCGATTTAAAAAATAATAGTACCGTAAGAAAGAGTACATACTGAGGTATACTGCGATATTTTAAAAATTAAAAACTAATAGTAATAAGATATAGATACGGCAGTTTTAAAAAAAAAGTAACAAAAATGTCCCGATTTTCAAAAAAATATTTTCAAGAACCAAATTGAAATTTAAAAAGAAACTTGACGAGCTGCAAAAATTTACGTAAAAAAATCATGACTCAAAACTGAAAATTTGTATGGGTTTTGCTCACTGGCGGAAGAAATTTCGCTTCTTCAATTTTGACACTGAATAAACCCTAAACAAATAGCCGCATCGGAAAAAAATCTTAATAAATGTCCAGGGAATACGATGAAGAACAAACCATGTTAATTTTGTTTTTTTTCCGATCAGTACTTTCTCGGGAAACCGTCTAAGAATCGAGCTAAACAACAAAGTTTTCAATCCTGCGGCGTCGGCGGCGGTAACATTTTTTTAATATAGAGAGATAAGGATATATTAAATGTGAAAAAGGTGGTTATATTCATTACCAATGGATTTCAATAAACCATCCGATGTGAGCAATTGACATAAGAAGAAAGTACCGCAAAAGATATGGGACTTGTCTACGAGTTAATAATAACTGAAAAGCACAACTCATGATCGTACAACTGTGCTAAACTTGAACTTTTTTTTAATACAGTACTAATATAAATCCAATTATACCGACTCCAGTTATCCAGATCGCCAATTATCGGAATCGCTTTGAGAAAAAAAGAAATCTGCAAAATTCACGCTTTTAAAGTTTCTTATTGGTGAATGATAAAAACGTTGAGGATGAAATGTCAGTTGAGCACTTAAGTAACATTACTGTGGAAATTCCTGGATGTTCCGAGTACAGTGCAGAGGATGTAGGCGAGTGGCAAGTGGGTCATTCTTCAGACCCTGGATTATCTTTCTCTCTTCAAATTCTCAGTGCAAATGAACTCAGTCAAAGTGAGAGAGAAGAATTTATTTATGTCCCGGAAGATGACGACGACATATTCATCAACCAGACGCGGAACCGAAAGCGCTATTTAAGACGTTTGAGTGCCTTGACACAGAGCTAAAATGGATGGAGCGCCAACCTGAGTGAGACAATCTACAGTTACTCATCGTCAAGCGCATGCAAGACCTGGCTACACGGAAACGATTAAAGACAGCGAAACAACGGATTTTGACTAATATGTTCAAGCAATGATTCTTGGAGCAGTTTGTCCTTCTTTGGACCTTACGTCATAAAACCCAACTATCAATCAAACAATGATTCCTTTTAATATAGTATATAAATAAAAAACTGTTTTCATAGTCATTAGATTACAATACATACTAAAACAAAATTCGTTTTTTACTTAAATTTTTTTTTCCCGTTAATTATACAATGATCCGGATATGTGATTATCCGAATGGGGGGGTCTGGTCCCAATTGAAGCGCATAACGGGAGTTCTACTGTACCATCAATTTAACCTAATCACAGCAGAGATAATATAAAGGAATCGTGATAGGAACTAACCATACAATTGAGACCCATGGACCTTAGGTAAACATCAAATTCTTAAATCAGTATACAGAAACTTTAAATGAGATTAGCAAATACTTCAATCTATTTAAAGTAGTGATACAACAATGGGAATATTATATGAGACATCTACGTAATTGATACTCATGGAGCTTAGGTATAGATCAAATTGCCAAATCAGTTTACAGAAACATTAAGATTTAAATTAGCAAACAACATGATGTAAGTTAAAAGAGTTCCAAACGCCACTAGCATAAAACCTTTCGTCAACTGCAGATTTCCCCATTCGTCAACTGCAGAACACCCATTGCATCATATGGGCTGTCAACTGTCATTCAAAGCCCATTGCATAAGCTATTCTGATAATCAATATTAAATACGATTACTTTTTTACATAGATACCGCCTTCAAGTCTCAAATATACCAATTCGCAGAAAACACAACAGGTGGAATAATTAGATTAATCACTATTTTCTATACGTGTTTCTGTTTTGTGGCTTCTTAAAAATTCAGAAAAAAAATTGCAGAAATAAGTAACAGGTAAACATTTTTCGCACTATATTAATTAATGTACATTTAATTTTCTATTTATTGTTTTATTATTTATTGCAGCCCATCGCATCTGAAATAATTAATTTTTGCAAGCTAAGCTAAATTCATCTTCCCACGCCGTGATCCATCTGTTCCCATATATTTACTGTAAGATGTCCCATCAAATGATACCAACTAAGGCAATGAAATATGTCGGAGTATTGCTGTTCAAGGAATAATTATTTTGTTGATACGCAACTTGTAACTTGCTGCGCCATCTCTTGTAGCACTCGAATCAGGACTACTGTCTAATAAAAACGTCTTTTTCATTGTTCTCTATCCTGCTCGTATTTATGAGAACTAAGTAGTGAGACTTGTAAGAAAGTCGTCACAAGTCGACAGGATTTAATTCTTGTCGCGAAACCCAACGGCGCGATGCTAATTTGAAGTATTTAAAAAGAATTAAGCACGATGAAAGTGACCAACAATGGCGGTAGTTTGACTTTTTCTACCGCGACGAAGGCATGAGAAGAGTGAATGCGTGGGTGCATACATAAAAATACATACGCAAGTGCATACATACGCAAAATAGCTGACGGAGTTGAAAGTTCGCCTCGCCTAACGGAATGGAAGCAAAGGTCGCCAGTGGAGGGTACCGTTGTCCAGAGGACTGAGATAGCTCTTTGGAAGAACTTAGGGAAGGAGACCATGGAGAATCATGGAACAAGCAAAGAAACAAAAGACGATTTTTCGAAGACAAGCGTCGAAAATTCTGGGCAAATAAATGGATGTAGATGATGTGCTCATGCTACGTGTTAGAAGAGAAAAATTACTCGGGAAACAATACCTTCTATTAGAGTTGGACAAGGTGTACCTGCTACAGACGGATGACAGTGATGAAAAGCTATCAAAAGAAGCGGATTTGACTGAAGACTATCAAGAGAAGCTTATCGAGGCCATTCAAGTAATTGAGCTACGTCTGATGGAAAAAGATTCGACAAAGGAAGGAAACAACGCCGTTTCATCAGCCAACGAAGGAAGGAAGCAGCGCCGTTTCATCAGCCAACGAAGGAAGGAAGAAACCAACTGCCCGATTATCAAAGATTGATTTACCTGTGTTAAACGATGGCATTAGTACGTGGAATTCCTTCATCCAGATTTTTGAAGCGAACATTAACCGACGTGATGATATTTCTACTGTTGAGAAGATGTCCTATCTGGTTTCTCTCTTGCGGGAGGAACCAGCAAGACTAGTGGCCAGTTTTGCTGTGACTGAGGAAAATTATGCAGAAGTCCTCACCACATTGAAACAATACTATGGTAATACGAATCGGACCGTAGGACTTATAGTAAGAAAAATTTTGGACAAGCGCCCTCTACCACCATCGCATAACAACAGGGACCTAAACTCGCTGATCACCGAAATTGCAATCCTGCTACGTAATCTTGCGAACGTCGGAGTTGATGTGGACAGCTGTAGTCCAGTATTGACTACACACATAAAAACGTTAATCCCGTCGCACCTCCTGCTCTTGTATGAGAGGCAAAGGATCCCAGAACACGAAGAAACCACTACAGGACTAATCCAGTTCCTGGAAAAAGAAATGAACCATCGGGAATGTCTATAGCCCCACACCAAGCTGAATCCGAGAGCCCCGGAGTTCAAGTGCCGCAGTGAAACAACTTGGAGACGACCGACCACTGCCTTCCCACCTATTGCTGGATTACAGCAACCATGGAGTAGGCGACCACAACAGTGTCAGGGACCATCATCCAGAACATGGAGATCATCATATCTGCCACGACAACCTTGGAGACCTATCCAAATCCAAGGAGTGCCAACCCCTCCACGAGATAGACCCACAGCGTCCTGCTACAAGTGTGGCCTGCAGGGCCACTTTGGACGAGACTGCATAAACTGATTTCGTGTAGGGCCCCCCACCAGTATGCACTGTACTGGAAACGTATTTCTTGTGACCGAGATGTGTTTTCCGGATACTGGAAAAGACTTACTGGGACTCATTGACACTGGCAGCAATGTGACTGTAATAAGCGAAGCTTTTTTGTCAGGTCTTTAAAATAAAGAAGTGTTAAAATAGGAGAAATTAATAAAAAAAAAGTTATAATGATGTTACATATAGAGAGAATTATAATGTGATAGAAACTATATATTTTTATAAGAATTTTAATAAACATTATAGTAAAATTATTAAGTATTGATAAGGTTTATGTGTGATAGGGAAGTGCTGGAGATGTTGAGCTTCTGCAACAATTACAGAAAGTGGGGATTCCACCCTCATTGACTGAAAGTTTTAAAAGTGATTTTGCTATACAAGAAAATTTACCTGGATGTGCAAAAATTGACCAAAACTCAGAACTGGCATAATTGTTAGTCCTTCCGGCACATATTTTCCAAAAACAAATTTGATATTGGACGAATTAGAATGGAACTTTGGCAGCAAGAAGTCTGTGATGAATTTTAAACTTGTTTATTTTTTTTATGAAATAAGATATTGAAGGAGAGTTGTTTTACACTCTTTCACATATATGTTTCATATTTTTTATTTACAGCTTAAACATAGAATTATTATCACGAGAATACATTACTCTGATAAATTAATTGGAATTAAGTAAAGATATATTCATCCGCGGATTCATGCACCAAGATAAATGAGATTTTGTTGAAAAGTTATTGTATTTTGTGTTTTTTATCTCGTAAGTATCCTGAGATGGAGCTATAGTAATAAAGGTGTGATCACGCAGGAGAAGAAATCGTATTTTGTATTTGTAAGTTGAAAAGTGAATGAAGAATATAAGGATGAGTAAATTTGTTTATTTGTACTTTATACTTGAAGGAAATTGAAATGTATATAAGAAATAAATAGACGCAGAGAGTCGCAGATAAAATTCAGGGTTATTTACTAAGTAGAAATAATTGAAAGGAAATTGTGCTTATTGAAAGGAAATTGTGAAATGTTTTGTTTATTATGAGAAAATGGAACTAAGAAGGTCTTTGAGAATTTTTTGGATTATAGCAGAGCTACTTACTTATGACTTGTATAGAATTAAATTACAGTGACGTTCAATTTATGATTTACAAGAAATGTTGTACTTTCATGTTGGGTTTTTGAACTTTTTCGCAACATTAGCTAAATGAAGAGATTAGGGTAAGCCACTGGGTCCACGATATTCTGAAGTCCGTACTGGGCACACAAGTTAATGTATTATAGTTGGAAATATTTTTATTATTATTGGTTTTTATTATAAGATTATTATAATATGCTGTTTATAGTATTATTGGTTTTTATTATAAGATTATTATAATATGCTGTTTATAGTATTATTGGTTTTTATTACTTCAATTTCATTAAGTTGGTTTTTCAGAACACAATTCTCTGGAAACTGGTTGAATTATTTTGTACAGTATTTGATTTGGTATGATTGTGAACTAGTGTGGTATTGATGTTCATTTATAATTCTATTATGATTACAATTTATTGTGTTTTATTTTATTTTAATTTTATCCTCTATTCTAATTGTTTATTGCGTTTATACTCTTTACCATGACTGAGATAAAGAGTCATTAATGTTAAATGTGTTTATATGTTTTTGTATGTTAGATTCTATGTCAATAGATGGAAAGCAAGTGGGTAGATAGAAGTTTTGGTTATAAGTTTGCTAGTTTATTCCAAATGTTGGGATTTTTTTTATTAACAGCTTCTTCCTAGATGTCCTACACCATATGGACGCATAGGATGTAGTCTTCTTGGGAAGGGGGATGTAACATTCAAAAATGATTCGTTTGAAAATTGCTTCGACATTGGCTGCAGCCTCAGAGTATTTTTTCACGTGCCCTTTACAGTTTCGCAGCCCATCGCATCAGAAATAATTAATTTTTGCAAGCTAAGCTAAATTCGTCTTCCCACGCCGTGATCCATCTGTTCCCATCTATTTACTATAAGATGTCCCATCAAATGATACCAAATAAGGCAATGAAATCTGTCCGAGTATTGAGTAAGGATTAATTTATTTGTTGATACGCAACTTGTAACTTGCTGCGCCATCTCTTGTAGCACTCGAATCAGGACTATGGTCCAATAAAGACGTATTTTTCATTGTTCTCTATCCTACCCGTATTTCCCGTATTTTATGAGAACTAAGTAGTGAGACTTGTAAGACGCTACGCAGGTCACTCGTTGTCGGGGCACTGTTCTGTGAATCAAGTCAGAGCTAACAGACTTCGAACGTGGCGAAATTGTTGGAGCTTGTCTCGTAGGTGCTTACGTAAGCAATGTAGCCGAAGCGTTTAGTGTTTCAAGAGGTACTGTATCTAAGATTTATTCCGCATATTTGAAAACATCATCCGCTAAACCACAGCACGAAAGAAGTTGTGTGTTGATTGATCGTGACAGAGATCATTAAGGATGATTGTGACTAAAAATAAGAAGACCACAGCTGCAAAAGTTACTGCTGAAATGAATGTCGTGTCACAAACCATGTGAGTACCAAAACAATAAGAAGGAAGTTCCATAAGGAGGTTGTTTCTGGCCGAGCTGCAATTCAAAAGCCAATCATCAGTGATGATAATGCCTGTAACGGGAAAAAGTGGTGTTGAAGTCACAAAGCCTGAATTATGGAGCAATAGAAGACAGTAATTTGGTCGAATGATTCTTGTTACACACTGTTCCCCACTTCAAGCCGAGTTTACGTGTATCGAATAAAATCCCAAGCCAATCCCAATACAGACTGCTTGTTGCCATGAATGAAACATGGTGGGAGCTCTGTGATGGTTTAGGTAGCCATATCGGGATTTTCTTTGGGCCTCATGATTACTCTGGAAGGTCACATTAAGGCCAATGAGTATGTGGACATTTTGGCCGATCAAGTCCATCCCATGGTACAAACTTTGTTCCCCAATGGTGATGGTGTTTTCCTACACGACAAAGACCCTGTTCACACAGCTCACATGGTCCAGGACTGATTTTCTGAGCACGAGTAGGATTTGTCACATCTACCGTGGCCACGACAGTCACCAGACCTCAATATTATTGAATCTTTGTGGTCTACATTGGAGAGGAAAGTGCGTGATAGCTAACCACCGCCATCATCGTTATCTGCACTTGTTACCGTTTTGCAAGAAGAGTGGCACAAGATTTCCTTGGCATGTATACATGAACAGTATTTATCCATTCCGAGAAGACTGAAATCTGTTTTGAATGTCAACGGTTTTAGGCAAGGTTACATGTTTTTTTAATTATTTCAATATTGTTTCCATGTATAAATAAAGCATCCGAAGTAAGTTTCATTGTACCTTCATCAGACATAAACAGAAACTATAGAAAATGATATGGGACGTCTATGAGTAAATGATAAATGAAAACTTCAACTCCCGCACGTACAACTGAGCTATACTTGCTCTTTTTCCTAATGCAGTAGAACTTCAATTCTCCGTACTCCACTTATCGGGATCGTTAATTATCCGTATCGCTTTAAGAAAAAAAGAAATTAGCATACCCCACACTTTAAAAATTTCCTATCGCTGAATCTTAAAGATGAAGAGGACGAAGTGTCAATTGAGGACATAAAAAACATCGCAGTGAAAATTCCTTTATATTCCGATAACAGTGCAGAGGACGTAAGCGAGTGACTGGTGTGTGATTCTTCAGACCCTGGATTCTCTCTATCTTTCTAAATTCTCAGTGATGATGAACTCATTCAAAGTATGAGAAATCAATTCATTAATGAACCGGAAGATGACGACCACATATTACTCAACGACACGCGGAACCATCAGATAGTAAGGCGTTTGAGTATCTATATCCAGCGGCTACTATAAATGGAGCTGTAACCTGAGTGCGACCATCAACAGCTACTCACTGTCAAACTCATGTGAGACTTGGATGCACGGAAACGATTAAAAATAGTGAAACAACGGATTTTGACCAATATGTTCACGCAATGATACATTTTAATTTCGAATTTAAATGAAAAATGTAAACGAAATTGTTTTCATATACATTAAATTACATTACATACTAAAGTAAAATTCGTTCTATACTTAGAAATAACCATTTTTTCGTGAATTATCCAATTATCTGGATATTCGATTATCCGGTTGGGGATCTTGTCCCAATTGATGCACATAAATAGAATTCTAGTGTAAATTCATTTTAATTTATTGAAAGTAGTGATACAATAATGGGAAAATTATATCAGACAACTATGATTACAACAATATTATATGACCACTCGATCGCCAGGTTTATCGAGCATCTATTGTTTTTTATGAGGGCATCACAAGAACATCGTTTACGGCAATCCAGTTGACTCAATAGAGGACCTCGTTGTTCGACTATCCATGGTGGCTGCAAGCGTGCTCGAAATACCTGGTGTCTTTGGTTCACAGTTCACTCTTTCGACATTACCAAGCATGTATTGATGATGGTGGACGCAAATTTGAGCATTTAGTACAAACATTGCTGCAAAGAAGAACTTTGTAAGGATGTTGTAAATAAACAATGCTTTTTTGTTCATGTCTCATTTTTGTGTTCATAATAAACAAAATTGTTTTGCATTTTTTCAATGTTTTTAGCTTTGATAGATATAAATCATAGCGGACTATAAAATATAAAAGTCAGCAAATATGAAAATAGACATCAAACATTCCAAATCAGAAAAATGCTTTCATAATCTAATTTGTGACAATATATAATCTAATTTGTGATAATCTGAACGTTTTGAGCTATTGTTACTATAATCGTAAATTAACATCTAAGAAGGTTTAGTACTTTTTTGTTTATTTTTAGTAAATATGGAGATATTAAATGTGTAAATGATAGTTATATTCATTACCAATGGATTTAAATAAACCATCCGATATGAGCAATTGACATAAGAAGAAAGTATCGCAAAAGATATGGGACTCGTCTACGAGTTAATAAAAACTGTAAAGTACAACTCATGCTCGTACAAATGTGCTAAACTTGCACTTTTTTTTAATACAGTACTAATATAAATCCAATTATACCGACTCCAGTTATCCAGATCTCCAATTATCGGAATCGCGCTTTGAGAAAAAAAGAAATCTGCAAAATCCACACTTTTAAAGTTTCTTATTTGGGAATGCTAAAAACGATGAGGATGAAGTGTCAGTTGAGCACTTAAGTAACATTACGGTGAAAATTCCTGGATGTTCCGAGTACATTGCAGAGGATGTAGGCGAGTAGCAAGTGGGTCATTCTTCAGACCCTGGATTCTCTTTCTCTCTTCAAATTCTCAGTGCAGATGAACTCAGTCAAAGTGAGCGAGAAGAATTCATTTATGTCCCGGAAGATGACGACGACATATTATTCAACCAGTCGAAAGCTATTTAGACGTTTGAGTGCCTTGACACAGAGCTAAAATGGATGGAGCGCCAACCTGAGTGAGACAATCTACTGTTACTCATCGTCAAGCGCATGAGAGACCTGGCTACACGGAAACGATTAAAGACAGCGAAACAACGGATTTTGACTATTATGTTCAAGCAATGATTCTAGGCGCAGCTTGTCCTACTTTGGACCTTGCGCCATAAAACGCAACTAACAATCAACAATCAATTTTTCCCCCCGTTAATTATCCAATGATCCGGATATTTGATTATCCGGATGGGGGGGGGGTTTGGTCCCAATTGATACGCATAACGAGAGATCTTCTGTACCTTTAATTTAACCTAGTCACAGCAGAGATAATATAAAGGGATCATTATATGAAATAACCATACAATTGAGACAGATGGACCTTAGGTAAACATCAAATTCTTAAAACAGTGTACAGAAATTTTAAATGAGATTAGCAAATATTTCACTCTATTTAAAGTAGTGATACAACAATGGGAACATTAAATGAGACAACTATGTAATTGAGACCCATGGAGCTTAGGTATAGATCAAACTGTCAAATCAGTTTACCGAAACATTAAGATTTAAATTAGCAAACAACATGCTGTAAGTTAAAAGAGCTCCAAACGCCACTAGCATAAAACCTTTCGTCAACCTCAGATTTCCCCATGTCGTAAACACAAAAACATCTTCATGAGTCATGGACTTCAGGACAATCGCAGTCTTTGACGAAGAATTCTCGAGAATTTCTCTCTGGTACAATTTCTGTTTCGTGGATTTATTTTCGTAGCATATTTCGTGGATGGTTCCGGCAAAATAAATTGTACTTGCAGCCGGAAGGAAAGAATTTTGGAAAATCCACGCGAAGTTCTCTCCAGTTCTTGCGTTCATACTCCGTGTTAGCATTAAGACACAAATGTAGTTGAACATCGAGCAAAAGTAAACAATAAGTAAAATGAAGATGATGCCCGAGAAAATACTATTGAATGTCTTCAAATTGCTTTGTATGTTATTGTAGAGGGTTAGGATGGACCTTTTACTCTTTATCCGTTTTGTTTTCATTGCTTCGTCAAAGACTCTTACGACATGTGCAACATAATCACATAGTGCACAGAAGATTAGTGTTTGCCAGTTCGGAATGGTGTAAAGTACGAGAAAGTGGACAACGTTACCACATGCAAAAAGGAATTGGTACATTGTAGAGTCCTTGTATTCCAGGCCTAATAGTACAAAACGGGCATAAATTTGTGCAGATGGGTCTAAGACATAGTCGTACAACCAAAAAGATATAATGCCTCTGACTATGGGAGCCAGTAGCAGAACACAGGTTGAAATCTTGAAGATTAAACGAAATTCGAAAGTTGGAGCTACCATTTCTCGTTTAAGAAGTTGAAACTGTTCAATATTTCCTCTCAGGGTTAATGCATGATATCTCAGCAAGTGCAAAGACCCTAAGGGTAGGCACGATAAGAAGAAAGTTGACATAGCCATAAATGCATGGATTTCCAACTGCACCCAGCATGTTCTGAATGCATAGGCAAGTACTAATATGTGGTACGTTACTGCAATCAGAAATTTCCACCAGTCTTTCAACTGAAGTCGGGTCTTGTTCCAGGTAATCAAAATAAAACAAAGGAGTATTCGAAATATTTTTATTTCGGAATTTCTTCGAAATGGCTTGTTTGTCATGGTTGCAATCAGATTCTGTCGAGGATACCGATTTACAGAGTGCATTTCAAGAGATCAGCCTTCTCAGCATCAAGAAATATTTGAGAAGTGTACTGTGGCTTTGATTCAACATAACTCATAATGGGTAAATAACCTCATCTATTGGTTGAAAAAAAATGAGGAAATATTCTAATAGCTGAAAAGGTCTAAACTAATTAGAAGTTAAACTGTGAACACGGATTATAAACGGATACACCTCTGTGGGTTACGAAAGATAAAGAATGTATTAACTCTTTGAGCGTAATGAGGTTTCCGAGTCTGTTAGGTTTCTGTTAGTCAAGAAGGTAAAATAAGGGTACAACTCATGACAGAGAAGACTGTAAAACAGATACTTGTGTGTACACCTCTCAGAGAGTTAAAAAAGCACTACACAGCTGAGCAGAGATTGAAAAACCAATGAACACGTCGAGGGAAAGTAATATCGATTAAAACGCATACACTTTTACTTGAGTATCATATTTCTACACTGCCTTCGAAAGTATTCTCTCTATTAGATAACGAAATTTTGAAGAACTTTTGCATTTATATGGTTGCCATAACAGTTTCGAACATATTCGATAACAGAACAGATTAAATTATTGAAACGATAACCGGCTTTCATATTTTGACACGAATTATTCCGTTTTCAATTCACACAATAACCATTCAATCTAATGTTCTTTGATACGAAAACTGTACTATTCATTGTTAAGAACTCATTCACTCACAAATCACCCTAATTTATTCATTACATAATAAAATCATCTATATAATTTACTAAACTAGAATACTGTACTCAGTGTATTTATCTTTCTAAACATTCTGAATCTCATTAAATACTATTATTCCTCTGATAGCCATTAAATGTTCGAATAGTGTTTTGGGTTGGCAAATCCTTTCGGCTTTTTTGAGCTGTATAAAATACAATTTATCCAACACAAAAAAAACTTACTTAGCAATTATGTACTGCCCATTCATTTCTATGACTTATTGCTACACTCTACCAACTTCATAATGTCACATTTTGAAAAAACGCATGAGGTTTATGGGCAAAAACTGATTCATATGCTTTTTAACAGCCTCATCGTTAGCCAACTTTATTCCGTTCACAGAATTCTGTAGCGATCGGCATAGGTGATAATTCGAGGGCGCAAGGTACAGAGAATGGGCAGGTTGAGGCAAAACCTCACAGTCGTTTTTCCAATACCTTCAGTAACCTTAAAGAAGTATGGCATATGGTACTATCATGGTGAAAAACGTCTCCTTTATGATTTGTCAATTCTGGATGCTTTGAACGTACAGCTTCATCCGATTTTCGTAACTGGATTTATTTTACGTCTGAGGTGATTGTCTTGCATCATGGCAACAGCTCATAATAAATGATAGCCTTATAATCCTACCACACTTGGAGCATAATTTTCTTCTGGTGCGATCCGGTCTTCAAGGTTGATTGTGGTGGCTCGCTACTCTATCCCCATGATGTTTTACGAACGAATACGTTTCAAAGACAATCCTCTTTTCATCACCCATAAACAGCTATCTTTTAATTATCTATCGAGAACCGGATAAGTACTGTCATTCGAAAACTGAAAAGCTACCCTAAAATCATAGACTTTTAATCAGTAAAATTGTTTTTCAATTATCTATAGAGGACTGGATAAGTGGTGCAGTCGAAAGCTAAAAAGCCACGATTCAATCATCGATATTTATTCAGTAAAATTATCTTTCAATTATTTATAGAAGACGGGAAAAGTGGTGTCAGTCGAAAGCTAAAAATCTACTCTATGATCACAGACTTTTAATCATTAAAATTATATTTTAATTATCTATAGAGGACTGGATAAGTGATGTCATTCGAAAGCTAAAAAGCTGGACTATAATCTCATAGACTTTTAATCAGTAAAATTATCTTTGAATATTAATATCAAACTGCAATTATATTATTCAAAACGTAAATTAAATTTTGAATATTTACAATAAACCCTCATTAGTATAATGTAATGTTTATTTTATAAGAGAGAAGGCTAGTTGTTGGGATGGAATAAAATTAAAAATTTAGAAATATTGAAATGGTGTTTAGTACATTAAGCAAATTGCGCGTATTGGTCGGAGGTTGAATCTCGATTTACTAATTATAGGAAGGGGACCTGCGTGCAATAAACCAAAAATCTCCCATTATTAAGGAGTTGTTTCTTGTCAAAAAATGACTGATATCAAAAGTACGACCTGTAAAGCCAAGATGTAGACTGTATTGTCTCTATAAATTGGAAGGAAAATGTTGATTTTCAGGGGAAAATTCATTCCACATCTGGGTTGTTACCCACCACCGCCGAGTGCTGTACTTAATAGGAACGAACAACTGGCAAGTGGGAAGCGGAATCGACGGCCACTTCCATAGAATGTGGTCATTAATTTAATCACGCACTATTTGATCAGAATGACATTTCAAGACTTAGATGTATAGTTGATTGCTATTAAAGATTAATTTAAGTTCACGGGAACAGGAACATCTCACTTCCACATCTGAACTCGGCCACCGTTTTCACGAAAGGAGTTAGATATTTCCAATTCAAGCTGTGTGTATCGGTATAGAAAGTAAGCACCGATCACCTATCTAGAGTTCGGTTAGAAGCTTCACGATTATACAGTAGACCTATAAATGATAATAGGATTTCCTTCGAGATTGGAACGATATGGCAGATAGACCAAGACCAACTGCAAAACAATGAGGATTATTGATGAGGAAGTTCAGCGACGATTATGGCAGATAGACAGAGACCAACTGCAAAAAGATGGATCATTGACGAGTCACGAACAAGATAGATCAATTGAATTTCTCTTTATTTTTGCATCAAATGAAAAAGGGATCCGTCGTATAAAAAAAAAAAAGAGTAGCTTCACAATCACTGACACAAGAAAAAGGGGTATTAAGGATGACGTCCATCAAAGCATATTGTTGCACGTCAAAATAGATGTAATTCAAGCTGATCAGTCTTCCACAACGAAGAAATTATTATGAGTTATAGATGATATTGAGATATGAACTTATAGATGATATAAACTTAATAGGGATTATTTTGACTTAAGGATTTTATAGATGAGGCGAAATATAGCAGGACGACCGCAGAATCGTGTAGTTGAAGCGCGAACCTTCAATGCAATAATATCAAATCTACTGGTCTTCTATGATTAGTTATGCATTAGTTAATAGTAAAACCCTCTTTGGTGAATATATAATCCAATAGATTGTTTGTCAGTGAGTCAAAACAATTACTTTGGCTATTCGGTGGCAAATTTTGACAAGCATCCTGCAACTGCTGCTCCAAGGTCCTTGTGTTCCTGGCGCGGAAAAGTTGGTGGCATAGCAAATCATAGACCTGCTCAATGGGAGAATGATCTGGGGAATTTGTAGACCCCAGCAAGACTAAAGGGATTCAATATCACGGAAACACTTCTGGCAGAGGCAATTCGTGTGTGATAGTGCGTTATCGTGCAGGTAAATAACTCAAAATGCCTCTGTTCACGTGCCGTCCCAATAACTTCAGTTTGGCTTTAAATGCAGCTACTTTGTCTGCCAACTTGAAAACAGTTGTCACATTTGTCAAAATTGGAAAATAGAGACATACAGAATTCAGAAATCATAATTGAAGCTCTAGTAACAGAACAAATTTCAAGTTCTGATTTACCGCCTCCTAATTTTAGTGGTCATTTGATAGATAACAACCGCACAAACCCGAGAGAAATACATCATAAATAAAATGGAAATAATTTAAAAAATAAATAAAATGGAAATAATTTTAAAAATAAATAAAATAGAAATAATTTTAAAAATAAATAAAATGGAAATAATTTAATGTTTCTTCGGCAGCCCGGTACCATTTCATATACGACCGGTACCGGTCCGCGGCCCGGGGGTTGGGTATCACTGACATAGACGACCAGTGATAGTGGACTGTATCAATTTTATTGTTGAATCATGAATCCAATCACCAATGGACACATCTTCCCTGTAAAAAATATAACATAAAAGAGTATTGTGACCCAAGGCAAAATCCCTCATGGATTGCGGAGAACGCTTCTGTCTCCCTACACACTCAGAATACGAATACAGAAAGAACGAAGTTGGCACTTAAAAATTAAGATATTACCTGACCTTGTTCTGAATGTAAAAAAGAACATAGTTAAGCTACTGTTTCTCGCTTATGCATATTGTGATCCATCTAGGACATTTAACCTAGAATATTCCTTGCAGAACATTCCAAGCAAAATTGAAACATGTGAAAAATAAACAGGCTACAAAAGGCGAAGATATTGGGATGAAGACTTCCGAATTACTTTTCAAATTATTATTATTAAACATTCTCCCACCCTTGAAACCCTCTTGATTGTTTTAAAGAATCTAAAATTGACAGAATGTGTGAAGAGGCTGCATAATAATATGAAAAGTATACAAATTTCACAGCAATAAAAAATAAACAGAAATGAAAAAAATATCAAAAACACAAATAAACACGCAATATAAATTTAGAATAAATGTTCACAAATTGGCAATTAGTGCAATGGTAATCTACAAATTTTAGTTATTGGACGTTGTAATATACGAGTGTCAGTTTTTAATGTCACTACTTTGAACCTTTGATCATTTCCTGGGTGCACTTCGAGCACACGGGCAAGTTTCCATTTTAATGGAGGTAATAATTCAGTTTTTAAGAGAACCAATTCTCCAACTGCGATGTTGGCTTTTGGCAACACAAAGCACTGGAGCAACACAAAGATTTATTGGCAACTTTTTCTGGTAATAATTGGTAATTTTTTAGTTAACGTCGTAATAGAGCAACACAACGGGCTATTGACGACGGTCCGGGATCAGTCCCTTAAGGGAAAGATTCGAGGACTTCACCTCGTAATTTTGAATCAACGTCAGATGACGAAGCAACACCTGACCTGGCACCCCACTCTCCAAACTTCCACGCCAACCCAACGTGAAGACTTTCGGCCACGACAGATTTAAGGTGCACCAGCCGCCTCTACACCATACATTTACAAACATCCATGCCCGGGACCGGATTCGAACCAGGAACCTTCCGATCTACAGGCTAACACCTTAACCACTATACCGTTTGGTCGGCACAACAACTTTTTCTGGAGAAGAGACATATAGTGAAGTTTGCTTTTCTCATAATAATATAACCTCAATAGTTAATTTTTACACTATATATTATCTTAGTTTGGTTAGCACTAGTTTATCAGTAGGAGAACGTTACCACGTTGCATGTTGTATACAATTTCAAAATTACGTTTGGTTTACAATAATGCAATTTATATATATGGCTTATAAAACGTATAATATTAATATACAAG
This sequence comes from Metellina segmentata, assembly GCA_947359465.1. NCBI lineage: Eukaryota > Metazoa > Arthropoda > Arachnida > Araneae > Tetragnathidae > Metellina > Metellina segmentata. The sequence goes on from OX375881.1 coordinate 58,339,360, forward strand.
CGGTGTTTAAATGAAAAGTTACGAAACTTCGTAACAACGTAACCGTTAACATATCTGCCTATGCCGCTATGGGAGAACGTAGCGAGCCATCTAGTGATGCGATTGGAATCTCCGGCGTGGATGGGAGCATGCCCGGGCGCCCGTATGCGCAGGAGAGAGCAGATGCTCTTATGAAGAGCTCCGTCCAATTGACGCGGCAGTGCGTGTGGGGATAGGATGGCGTTCACATCGCAAAATTCGACGATTGAGGAGCAGCGAGGCTTTATCCGATTTCTGACAGCGGAAGTTGTTAAACCGGCCGTTATTCATCGCCGGATGGTGACCGTAAACTGGGATCACTGTGTGTCTGACAAGTCAGTGAGATAATGGAGTGACCGTTTTCGTGCAGGCCGTGAGAGTTTGGCTGATGACCCGAGACCAGGCCAGGCACACACAGTCATCACGGCCGATCTCATCGACAAGGTGGACGACCTCGTGAGAAGTGATCGGCGTGTCACATTGCGAATGTTGATGGTGGAAGTGGAAGTCAGCGTTGGAAGAGTGTGGACAATTGTTCACGACATGTTGTGTTATCGGAAGGTGTGCGCGCAGTGGATTCCGAAGCTGATCACCGACCAGCAAAAGGAACTGCGTATGGGGTTCTAACAAGTTCAAATCCGTGGCGTCAGCAGGGAAGGTGTTGCTCACCATCTTTTTCGACGTCCAATTTCTCGAATATAGAAGAACCATTAACACCGATGTGTAATGTGAGACACTTCGAAGCCTACGCAGGTCCATCAAGAACAAAAGACCGGGGCTGCTCATGAAGGGTGTGGTTCTGCTCCATGGTAACGCGCGTCCACACGTTTCCAAGGTCACACATGCGGAACCGGCCAAGTTCAAGTGGGAGCAGCTTGGCAATCCACCCTACAGTCCGGACATGTTTCACTGCGATTTCCATGTCGTTGGCCCCCTGAAAAAACATCTGAAAGGGAAGAGCTTCTACTCGGACAACGAACTAAAGGACGCTGTGAAGGACTGGGTCTCGTAACGGCCACAGGAATTCTGGAAACAAGGAATCCATCGGCTTGTTAATCAATGGGATCGTTGTTCTCAGGCCTATGGTGTAAACTTTGAATAAATTTTTATTTATACCCACAGTGTCGTTTCGTACCTTTTGATTTGAACAACCCTTGTAAAAATAGTTTCCCCTTCGACCCCAGGATGCCAACGTGAGCTTTCCATACTTTATCGTATCCTTCCACTTTCCTCTTCTTTTAGCAATTACTTGACAGGTAGTCTCGTGTTTGGGGAAGATTGGCCAAATATGACCCATAAAAGTCAAAGCCAAAAAACCAAGAACGTTTCCCTGTGTATCATCGGAACATATTTAAAAGTTCAAAGAGTATCTGTTGCAATAGTAATATACATTGTTCACAATTGTGTGTTACTTACAATCAACTACTCAATGCACATAGCTAAAACTCTATGCATATAACAACTAAAACTACTGTAGTAGTTTTGTTAACAATAAAATGTTAATTTTTCTATTCCATTTTTAGAGTGTTTTAACTACTTCGCAGGTAATTATATTTTTTCTATAAAACGTTTATAGATTATTTTCCTGCATGAGCAATATGCTGAATCGTATGAACAGTATAATACTTGCGTTAGAGCCCTAATTAGTTTTGGAATAACTTTTAAGGTGTATGTACACACTAAAAATCCTGAAAATTCAACAGAAGGTCTAACTTTTTTTTAATGCTTCAAAATATTCTTCAATTCCTTAGCTTTCAAACGATGCCAAGATCTTGAAAATATTCGAAATAGTTTTCTAGTTACAAGGGTTTTCAAAGGTACTGTCACCATAAACAGACGTGTTTCCAAAACTTTAAACTCAATTTCTTAAGAAACAAGTTTTTGCAATATGATGCTTTGTTCAAACAGTGATAACTCAACAATAAATTAATCTATTATAAATATTTTTGTATCATTATAATCTACATAATACAGCGGATGTTTTGACCCTCAATCAGAGTTATTAGTTAAGAAATAAATTTTTAATGGATTTTTAAATCCTCAATTTCCAGAAAAAAATCATGATTTTTTATGCATTCTTGTCGAAAAAAGTTGTAACAGAAAACCTTTTCTCTCAATAAACTTGATGGAGGGTCAAAACATGAAGAATAATATTGGAAATGATTTCCAACTAGAATTGTCTTTATAGGGAAATTAGAATTTGAGATATCACTGTTCAAAAAACATACTAATTAGCTCATTATATCTTAATTAGTTAATTAATAATTAGTTTAATATGATTTTTTTGCACTGAAATAGTTTTAAGCATAAACCAATGACCTACTGTGAAAAAACTGGATTTTTAAAGTTAAAATTAAAAAAATAAACTTCTAGTGTGTACGTACACCTTAAATTAAACATTTTTATATAATTTTTTACATATTCCTTCCTCAATTAATGACATAACCTATACAAGCGACCGTATTCGTATACCTGTCAAATGATCACATCTAGCCACCCTGCAAATACAAATAGTTTTGACGACATTTTCCTTTATGTTTGAGTATATTGCTGGAACCCTTTGTTCAATTCGACCACGAATGCTTCGCTTAAGCTGTTGCATCGCCATCAACTAGCTCGCATACACTTGTTCCTTTAATCTCTAGAGAATAGGTAGCGGTACAGTTAGATCAGAAGAACGAGGAGACCAATCGACACTATCGAATTTGACTTTATTCTACCTATAACTTAACTACTATAACTAATAATTCTACCAATAATTAAATTAGTCTTTTACAATTCGAATTATTCACAACATGTATGACATGTTCTATTAATTGTTTCCATTTTATCGACTCCATGTTATTGAATTAAAGCGTCGTTGATCAATTTCAGTCAGAAATAAATTTTGAAACACGCACATTTCTCAGTGTAAACAGTAACTACATATTAATTAGCATCCTCGGCAAAAATGGTCCAATAATGCTTCCATTACAAATTCTCAAATATCAATTGAATAAACAATGTGCAAAAAAGTGTAAAATGTTTTGTTTACAAATTTTTCCAAAAATAAATGGTGCTCTTATATTAAAACACCAGTTTCTTTTCAGAAAGCTACTTTTGTTTTGAAAGTAGAAATCAGTCAAATCAATCACCTAAATCTGACACGTTTAGCAAAAATCAGATTTTTTTAAGGTAATCTGAGAACACCTAGAAATTTTTTCGCTCAAAAAACACCTATCACTTAATAATTAAAATTTTACTATCAGTCCAACTCCACAAATGTCGTGGCGTCGTATTTCCTTAAAAAGAATGAATGTGAAAATAATTTATTTTATCAGAGGTAGAAAATCTAAGAAATTATATTACGCATTAGAAATAAGAAATCAATTTTTACAACTGTCAAAAACAATAAATAGAAAAATGTTTACGTGTTACTTATTTCTGCAATTTTTTTCTGAATTTTTAAGAAGCCACAAAACAGAAACACATATAGAAAATAGTGATTAATCTAATTATTTCACCTGTTGTGTTTTTTGCGAATTGGTATATTTGAGACTTGAAGGCGGTATCTATGTAAAAAAGTAATAGTATTTAATATTGATTTTAAGAATAGAATAGCTTATTAATGTTTAGAAATTACCAGTATTGATACATTATATATATATATTTTCTTAAACAGGAGGAAATTTACAAAATAAAAATCAAACGGAATTTATTGAAAACGAAAGTGTTGGTGGATCAGGTCGTCATCAGTGAGGAGCCTGATCCATACAACACAAAATGGTGTTTTCAACGAATATGAGCCGCGAAATGCTAAGAAATTGCTCATATACCCCCCTGATGACGCCCTGATCCACCTACACTTTCGTTTACAATAAATTCCGTTTGGTTTTTATTTTGTGAATTTCGTCTTGTTTAAGAAAAATATATTCCTTGCCATGCTATGTCTGCAGCTTTCAGCGCGCTTGCATGGTTGGTTTTAACTTTTCTTCTAACTTTCGTGTTCACTTTCGTTTTCTGGTTTAATATATATGATTATTATTATTTTTTATCTTTCATTAAATTACGTATTTGAATGATATAAGTATATATATATATATATATATATATATATATATATATATATATATATATATATATAAATACTGGTAATTTCTAAACATTACTAAGCTATTCTGATAATCAATATTAAATACGATTACTTTTTTACATAGATACCGCCTTCAAGTCTCAAATATACCAATTCGCAGAAAACACAACAGGTGGAATAATTAGATTAATCACTATTTTCTATACGTGTTTCTGTTTTGTGGCTTCTTACAAATTCAGAAAAAAAATTGCAGAAATAAGTAACAGGTAAACATTTTTCGCACTATATTAATTAATGTACATTTAATTTTCTATTTATTGTTTTATTATTTATTGCAGCCCATCGCATCTGAAATAATTAATTTTTGCAAGCTAAGCTCAATTTATCTTCCAACGCCGTGATCCATCTGTTCCCATCTATTTTCTATAAGATGTCGCATCAAATGATACCATATAAGGCAGTGAAATCTGTCTGAGTATTGTTGATCAAGGAATAATTAATTTGTATATACGCAACTTGTAAATTGCTGCGCCATCTCTTGTAGCACCCGAATCAGGACTATGGTCTAATAAAGACGTCTTTTTCATTGTTCTCTATCCTGCTCGTATTTTATGAGAACTAAGTAGTGAGACTTGTAAGAAAGTCGTCACAAATCGACAGGATTTAATTCCTGTCGCGAAACCCGACGGCACTATGCTAATTTGAAGTATTCAAAAAGAATTAAGCACGATGAAAATGACCAACAATGGTGGTAGTTTGACTTTTTCGACCGCGACGAAGGCTTGAGAAGAGTGAGTGCGTGGGTGCATACGCAAAATAGCTGACGGAGTAGAAAGTTCGCCTCGCCTAACGGAATGGAAGCAAAGGTCGCCAGCGGAGGGTACCGTTGTCCGGAGGAGTGAGATACCAACGTGCGGATCTCGTTGGAAGAACTTAGGGAAGGAGACCATAGAAGAATCATGGTACAAGCAAAGAAACAAAAGACGATTCTTCGAAGACAAGCGACGAAAATTCTCGGCAAGGAAATTGATGTAGATGATGTGCTCATGCCACGTGTTAGAAGAGAAAAATTACTTGGGAAACAACACTGTCTATTAGAGTTAGACAAGGAGTACCTGCTACAGACGGATGACAGTGATGAAAAGCTAATCCACTACTAGACTAATCCAGTTCCTGGAAAAAGAAATGAACCATCCGGAATGTCTATAGCCCCACACCACGCTGAATCCGAGAGCCCCGGAGTTCAAGTCCCGCATTGAAACAACCTCATCTTGAAGACGGACGACCACTGCCTTCCTACCAAGGGCTGGATTACAGCAACCATGGAGTAGGCGACCACAACAGTGTCAGGGACCATCGTCCAGACCATGGAGATCACCATATCTGCCACGACAACCTTGGAGACCTATCCAAATCCAAGGAGTGCCAACCCCTCCACGAGATAGACCCACAGCGTCCTGCTACAAGTGTGACCCGCATGGCCAATTTGCACGAGACTGCATAAATTGATTTCGTGTAGGGCCCCCCACCAGTATGCACTGTACTAGAAACTTATTTCTTGTGACCGAGATGTGTTTTCCAGATACTGGACAAGACTTACTGGGACTCATTGACACTGGCAGCAATGTGACTGTAATAAGCGAAGCTTTTTGTCACGTCTTTAAAATAAAGAGAAATGTGGGGTGAACAGTTGCAGGTGATGCGGCAAACCAGTGGACTAGTAGATGTAATCAAAATCATAGAAGTAAGTATCAAAATAGGAGAAATTAAGAAAATAAAAAAAAAGTTATAATGATGTTACATATAGAGAGAATTATGATGTGATAGAAAAGAGATATTTTTATAAGAATTTTAATAAACATTATAGTAAAATTATTAAGTATTGAAAATGTTTATGTGTCAGAGGGAAGTGCTGGAGATGTTGAGCTACTACAACAATTACAGAAAGTGGGCATTCCACCCTCATTGACTGAAAGTTTTAAAAGTGATTTCGCTATACAGGAAAATTTACCTGGATTTGCAGAAATTGACCAAAACTCAGAACTGGCATAATTGTTACTGTCCTTCCGGCACATATTTTCCCAAAACAAATTTGATATTGGACGAATTAGAATGGAACTTTGGCAGCATGAAGTCTGTGATGAATTTTAAACTTGTTTATTATTATTTTTGTATGAAATAAGATATTGAAGGAGAGTTGTTTTACTCTTTCACATATATGTTTCATATTTTATATTTACAGCTTAAACATACAATTATTATCACGAGAATACATTACTCTGATAAATTAATTGGAATTAAGTAAATATATATTCATCCGGATTCATGCACCAAGATAAATGAGATTTTGTTGAAAAGTTATTGTATTTTGTGTTTTTTATCTCGTAAGTATCCTGAGATGGAGCTATAGTAATAAAGGTGTGATCACGCAGGAGAATAAATTACATTTTGTATTTGTAAATTGAAAAGTGAATGAAGAATATAAGTATGAGTAGATTTGTTTATTTGTACTTTATACTTGAAGGAAGTGAAATGTATATAAGAAATAAATAGACGCAGATAATATTCAGGGTTATTTACTATGTAGAAATAATTGAAAAGAAATTGTGCTTATTGAAAGGAAATTGTGAAATATTTTGTTTATTATGAGGAAATGGAACTAAGAAGGTCTTTGATTATTTTTTGGATTATAGCAGCGCTACTTACTTATGACTTGTATATAATTAAATTACAGTGACGTTCATTTTATGATTTACAAGAAATGTTGTACTTCATGTTGGGTTTTTGAACTTTTTCGCAACAGTAGCTAAATGAAGAGATTAGGGTAAGCCACTGGGTCCCTGATATTCTGAAGTCCGTAATGGTCACACAAGTTAATGTATTATAGTTGGAAATATTTTTATTATCATTGGTTTTTATAATACGATTATTATAATATGCTGTTTATAGTATTATTGGTTTTTATTACTTCACATTCATTAGGTTTGTTTTCAGAACACAATTCTCTGGAAACTGGTTGAATTATTTTGTACAGTACTTGATTTGGTATGATTGTGAACTAGTGTGGTATTGATGTTCATTTATAATTCTATTATGATTACAATTTATTGTGTTTTATTTTATTTAAATTTTATCCTCTATTCTAATTGTTTATTGCGTTTATACTCTTTACCATGACTGAGATAAAGAGTCATTAATGTTAAATGTGTTTATATAATTTTGTATGTTAGATTCTATGTCAATAGATGGAAAGCAAGTGGGCAGATAGAAGTTTTGGTTATAAGTTTGCAAGTTTATTCCAAATTTTGGGTTTTCATTAACAGCTTCTTCCTAGATGTCCTACACCATATGGACGCATGGGATGTAGTCTTCTTGGGAAGGGGGATGTAACATTCAAAAATGATTGGTTTGAAAATTGCTTCGACATTGGCTGCCGCCTCAGAGTATTTTTTCACGTGCCCTTTACAGTTTCGCAGCCCATCGCATCAGAAATAATTAATTTTTGCAAGCTAAGTTAATTCGTCTTCCCACGACGTGATCCATCTGTTCCCATCTATTTACTATAAGATGTCCCATCAAATGATACCAAATAAGGCAATGAAATCTGTTCTAGTATTGAGTAAGGAATAATTTATTTGTTGATACGTAACTTGTAACTTGCTGCGCCATCTCTTGTAGCACTCGAATCAGGACTGTGGTCCAATAAAGACGTATTTTTCATTGTTCTCTATCCTACCCGTATTTCCCGTATTTTATGAGAACTAAGTAGTGAGACTTGTAAGACGCTACGCAGGTCACTCGTTGTCGGGGCACTGTTCTGTGAATCAAATCAGAGCTAACAGACTTCGAACGCGGCCAAATTGTTGGAGCTCGTCTCGTAGGTGCTTACGTAAGCAATGTAGCCGAAGCGTTTATTGTTTCAAGAGGTACTGTATCTAAGATTTATTCCGCATATTTGAAAACATCATCCGCTAAACCACAGCACGAACGAAGGTGTGTGTTGATTGATCGTGACAGAGATCATTAAGGAGGATTGTGACTAAAAATAAGAAGTCCACAGCTGCAAAAGTTACTGCTGAAATGAATGTCGTGTCACAAACCATGTGACTACCAAAACAATAAGAAGGGAGTTCCATAAGGAGGTTGTTTCTGGCCGAGCTGCAATTCAAAAGCCAATCATCAGTGATGCTAATGCCTGTAACGGGAAAAAGTGGTATTAAAGTCATAAAGCCTGAATTATGGAGCAATGGAAGACAGTAATTTGGTCGAATTATTCTTGTTACACACTGTTCCCCACTTCAAGCCGAGTTTACGTGTATCGAATAAAATCCCAATACTGACTGCTTGTTGCCAGGAATGAAACATGGTGGGAGCTCTGTGATGGTTTAGGTAGCCATATCGGGATTTTCTTTGGGTTTCATGATTACTCTGGAAGGTCACATTAAGGCCAATGAGTATGTGGACATTTTGGCCGATCAAGTCCATCCCATGGTACAAACTTTGTTCCCCAATGGTGATGGTGTCTTCCAACACGACAAAGACCCTGTTCACACAGCTCACATGGTCCAGGACTGATTTTCTGAGCACGAGTAGGATTTGTCACATCTACCGTGGCCACGATAGTCACCAGACCTCAATATTATTGAATCTTTGTGGTCTACATTGGAGAGGAAAGTGCGTGATAGCTAACCACCGCCATCATCGTTATCTGCACTTGCTACCGTTTTGCAAGAAGAATGGCACAAGATTTCCTTGGCATGTATACAGGAACAGTATTTATCCATTCCGAGAAGACTGCAATCTGTTTTGAATGTCAACGGTTTTAGGCAAGGTTACATGTTTTTTTAATTATTTCAATATTGTTTCCATGTATAAATAAAGCATCCGAAGTAAGTTTCATTGTACCTTCATCAGACATAAACAGAAACTATAGAAAAGGATATGGGACGTCTATGAGTAAATGATAAATGAAAACTTCAACTCCCGCACGTACAACTGAGCTATACTTGCTCTTTTTCCTAATGCAGTAGAACTTCAATTATCCGTACTCCACTTATCGGGATCGTTAATTATCCGTGTCGCTTTAAGAAAAAAAGAAATCAGCATACACCACACTTTAAAAATTTCTTATCGCTGAATCTTAAAGATGAAGAGGACGAAGTGTCAATTGAGGACATAAGAAACATCGCAGTGATAATTCCTTGATGTTCCGATAACAGTGCAGAGGACGTTAGCGAGTGACTGGTGTGTGATTCTTCAGACCCTGGATTCTCTCTATCTTTCTAAATCTCAGTGAAGATGAACTCATTTAAAGCATGAGAAAAGAATTCATTAATGAACCGGAAGATGACGACCACATATTACTCAACGACACACGGAACCATCAGATAGTAAGGCGTTTGAGTGTCTATACCCAGCGGCTACAATAAATGGAACTGTAACCTGAGTGCGACCATCAACAGCTACTCACTGTCAAACGCACGTGAGACTTGGATGCACGGAAACGATTAAAAATAGTGAAACAACGATATTTGACCAATATGTTCACGCAATGATACATTTTAATATCGTATTTAAGTGAAAAATGTAAACGAAATTGTTTTTATAGTCATTAAATTACATTACATACCAAAGTAAAATTCATTCTATACGTAGAAATAACCATTTTTTCGTGAATTATCCAATTATCTGGATATTCGATTATCCGGTTGGGGGTCTGGTCCCAATTGATGCACATAAATAGAATTCTAGTGTAACTTCATTTTAATTTATTCAAAGTAGTGATACAATAATGGGAAAATTATATGAGACAACTATGATTACAACAACATTATATGACCACTCGATCCCCAGGTTTATCGAGCATCGATTTGTTTTCATGAGGGCATCACAAGAACATCGTTTACGGCAATCCAGTTGACTCAATAGAGGACCTCGTTGTTCGACTATCCATTGTGGCTGCAAGCGTGCTCGAAATACCTGGAGTCTTTGGTTCACAATTCACTCTTTCGACATTACCAAGCATGTATTGATGATGGTGGACACAAATTTGAGCATTTAGTACAAACATTGCTGCAAAGAAGCACTTTGCAAGGATGTTGTAAATAAACAATGCTTTTTTGTTCATGTCTCATTTTTTGTGTTCATAATAAACAAAATAGTTTTGCATTTTTTCAATGTTTTTAGCTTTGATAGATATAAATCATAGCGGACTATAAAATATAAATGTCAGCAAATATGAAAATAGACATCAAACATTCCAAATCGGAAAAATGCTTTCATAATCTAATTTGTGACAATATATAATCTAATTTGTGATAATCTCTGTACGCTTTGAGCTATAGTTACTATAATCGTAAATTAACATCTAAGAAGGTTTAGTCCTTTTTTGTTTAGTTTTAGTAAATAAGGAGGTATTAAATGTGCAAATGATAGTTATATTCATTACCAATGGATTTAAATAAACCATCCGATATGAGCAATTGACATAAGAAGAAAGTACCGCAAAAGATATATGACTCGTCTATGAGTTAATAATAATTGTAAAGTACAACTCATGCTCGTACAAATGTCCTAAACATGCACTTTTTTTTAATACACAGTACTAATATAAATCCAATTATACCGACTTCAGTTATCCAGATCTCCAATTATCGGAATAGAGCTTTGAGAAAAAAAAGAAATCCGCAAAATCCACACTTTTAAAGTTTCTTATTGGTGAATGATAAAAACGATGAGGATGAAGTGTCAGTTGAGCACTTAAGTAACATTACGGTGAAAATTCCTGGATGTTCCGAGTACATTACAGAGGATGTAGGCGAGTGGCAAGTGGGTCATTCTTCAGAAGCTGGATTCTCTTTCTCTCTTCAAATTCTCAGTGCAGATGAACTCAGTCAAAGTGAGCGAGAAGAATTCATTTATGTCCCGGAAGATGACGACGACATATTACTCAACCAGTCGAAAGCTATTTAGGCGTTTGAGTGCCTTGACACTGAGCTAAAATGGATGGAGCGCCAACCTGAGTGAGACAATCTACTGTTACTCATCGTCAAGCGCATGCGAGACCTGGCTACACGGAAACGATTAAAGACAGCGAAACAACGGATTTTGACTATTATGTTCAAGCAATGATTCTTGGCGCAGCTTGTCCTACTTTGGACATTGCTCCATAAAACCCAACTATCAATCAATAAATCAAGCAAGCAATGATTAGATTTTAAAATAGTATATAAGTACAAAACTGTTTTCATAGTCATTAGATTACAATAAATACTAAACCAAAATTCGTTTTTTACTTAGAATTTTTTTTTCCCCGTTAATTATCCAATGATCCGGATATTTGATTATCCGGATGGGGGGGGGGTCTGGTCCCAATTGATACGCATAACGAGAGTTCTTCTGTACCTTCAATTTAACCTAGTCACAGCAGAGATAATATAAAGGGATCATTATATGAAATAACCATACAATTGAGACAGATGGACCTTAGGTAAACATCAAATTCTTAAATCAGTGTACAGAAATTTTAAATGAGATTAGCAAATATTTCACTCTATTTAAAGTAGTGATACAACAATGGGAACATTATATGAGACAACTATGTAATTGAGACCCATGGAGCTTAGGTATAGATCAAACTGTCAAATCAGTTTACAGAAACATTAAGATTTAAATTAGCAAACAACATGCTGTAAGTTAAAAGAGCTCCAAACGCCACTAGCATAAAACCTTTCGTCAACCTCAGATTTCCCCATGTCGTAAACACAAAAACATCTTCATGAGCCATGGACTTCATGACAATCGCAGTCTTTGACGAAGAATTCTCGAGAATTTCTCTCTGGTACAATTTCTGTTTCGTGGATTTATTTTCGTAGCATATTTCGTGGATGGTTCCGGCAAAATAAATTGTACTTGCAGCAGGAAGGAAAGAGTTTTGGAAAATCCACACGAAGTCCTCTCCAATTCTTGCGTTCATACTCCGTGTTAGCATTAAGACACAAATGTAGTTGAACATCGAGCAAAAGTAAACGATAAGTAAAATGAAGATGATGCCCGAGAAGATACTATTGAATGTCTTCAAATTGCTTTGTATGTTATTGTAGAGGGTTAGGATGGAACTTTTACTCTTTATCCGTTCAGTTTTCATTGCTTCGTCAAAGACTCTTACGACATGTGCAACATAATCACATAGTGCACAGAAGATTAGTGTTTGCCAGTTCGGAATGGTGAAAAGTACGAGAAAGTGGACAACGTTACCACATGCAAAAAGGAATTGGTACATTGTAGAGTCCTTGTATTCCAGGCCTAATAGTACAAAACGGGCATAAATTTGTGCAGATGGTTCTAAGACATAGTCGTACAACCAAAAAGATATAATGCCTCTGACTATGGGAGCCAATATCAGAACACAGGTTGAAATCTTGAAGATTAAACGAAATTGGAAAGTTGGAGCTACCATTTCTCGTTTAAGAAGTTGAAACTGTTCAATATTTACTCTCAGGGTTAATGCATAATATCTCAGCAAGTGCAAAGACCCTAAGGGTAGGCACGATAAGAAGAAAGTTGACATAGCCATAAAGGCATGGATTTCCAACTGCACCCAGCATGTTCTGAATGCATAGGCAAGTACTAATATGTGGTACGTTACTGCAATCAGAAATTTCCACCAGTCTTTCAACTGAAGTCGGGTCTTGTTCCAGGTAATCAAAATAAAACAAAGGAGTATTCGAAATATTTTTATTTCGGAATTTCTTCGAAACGGCTTGTTTGTCATGGTTGCAATCAGATTCTGTCAAGGATACCGATTTACAGAGTGCATTTCAAGAGATCAGCCTTCTCAGCATCAAGAAATATTTGAGAAGTGTACTGTGGCTTTGATTCAACATAACTCATAATGGGTAAATAACCTCATCTATTGGTTGAAAAAAAATGAGGAAATATTCTAATAGCTGAAAAGGTCTAAACTAATTAGAAGTCAAACTGTGAACACGGATTATAAACGGATACACCTCTGTGGGTTACGAAAGATAAAGAATGTATTAACTCTTTGAGCGTAATGAGGTTTTCTAGTCTGTTAGGTTTCTGTTAGTCAAGAAGGTAAAATAAGGGTACAACTCATGACAGAGAAGACTGTAAAACAGATACTTGTGTGTACACCTCTCAGAGAGTTAAAAAAGCACTACACAGCTGAGCAGAGATTCAAAAACCAATGAACACGTCGAGGGAAAGTAGTATCGATTAAAACGCAGACACTTTTACTTGAGTATCATATTTCTACACTGCCTTCGAAAGTATTCTCTCTATTAGATAACGAAATTTTGAAGAACTTTTGCATTTATATGGTTGCCATAACAGTTTCCAACATATTCGATACCAGAAGAGATTAAATTATTGAAACGATAACCGGCTTTCATATTTTGATTTGAATTATTCCATTTTCAATTCACTCAATAACCATTCAATCTAATGTTCTTTGATACGAAAACTGTACTATTCATTGTTAAGAACTCATTCACTCACAAATCACCCTAATTTATTCATTACATAATAAAATCATCTATATAATTTACTAAACTAGAATACTGTACTCAGTGTATTTATCTTTCTAAACATTCTGAATCTCATTAAATACTATTATTCCTCTGATAGCCATTAAATGTTCGAATAGTGTTTTGGGTTGGCAAATCCTTTCGGCTTTTTTGAGCTGTATAAAATACAATTTATCCAACACAAAAAAAACTTACTTAGCAATTATGTACTGCCCATTCATTTCTATGACTTATTGCTACACTCTGCCAACTTCATAATGTCACATTTTGAAAAAACGCATGAGGTTTATGGGCAAAAAAGTGATTCATATGCTTTTTAACAGCCCCATCGTTAGCCAACTTTATTCCGTTCACAGAATTCTGTAGCGATCGGCATAGGTGAAAATTCGATGGCGCAAGTTACAGAGAATGGGCAGGTTGAGGCAAAACGTCATAGCCGTTTTTCCAATACCTTCAGTAACCTTAAAGAAGTATAGCATCTGGTTCTATCATGGTGAAAAACGTCTCCTTTATGATTTGTCAATTCTGGATGCTTTGAACGTAGAGCTTCATCTAAATTGTTTTTCAATTATCTATAGAGGACTGGATAAGTGTTGCAGTCGAAAGCTAAAAAGCCACGATTCAATCATCGATATTTATTCAGTAAAATTATCTTTAAATTATTTATAGAAGACGGGAAAAGTGGTGTCAGTCGAAAGCTAAAAATCTACTCTATGATCACAGACTTTTAATCATTAAAATTATATTTTAATTATCTATAGAGGACTGGATAAGTGATGTCATTCGAAAGCTAAAAAGCTGGACTATAATCTCATAGACTTTTAATCAGTAAAATTATCTTTGAATATTAATATCAAACTGCAATTATATTATTCAAAACGTAAATTAAATTTTGAATATTTACAATAAACCCTCATTAGTATAATGTAATGTTTATTTTATAAGAGAGAAGGCTAGTTGTTGGGATGGAATAAAATTAAAAATTTAGAAATATTGAAATGGTGTTTAGTACATTAAGCAAATTGCGCGTATTGGTCGGAGGTTGAATCTCGATTTACTAATTATAGGAAGGGGACCTGCTTACAATAAACCAAAAATCACCAATTATTAAGGAGTTATTTCTTGTCTAAAAAAAATGACTGATATCAAAAGTACGACCTGTAAAGCCAAGATGTAGACGGTATTGTCTCTAGAAATTGGAAGGAAAATGTTGATCTTTAGGGGAAAATTCATTCCACATCTGGGTTGTTACACACATCCGCCGAGTACTGGACAATAGGAACGAACAACTGGCAAGAGGGAAGCGGAATCGCCGGCACTTCCATAGAATGTGGTCATTAATTTAATCACGCACTATTTGATCAGAATGACATTTCAAGACTTAGATGTATAGTTGATTGCTATTAAAGATTAATTTAAGTTCACGGGAACTGGAACATCTCACTTCCACATCTGAACTCGGCCACCGTTTTCACGAAAGGAGTTAGATATTTCCAATTCAAGCTGTGTGTATCGGAATAGGAAGTAAGCACCGATCACCGATCTAGAGTTCGGATAGAAGCATCACGATCATATAGCAGATCAGTAAATGATAATATGATTTCTTTTGAGATTGGAAAAGTATGGCAGATAGACCGAGACCAACTGGTAAACGATGAGGATTATTGATGAGGAAGTCGGAAGTTCCTCGACGATTATGACAGATAGACAGAGACTAACTGCAAAAAGACGGATCATTGACGATTCACGAACAAGATAGATCAATTGAATTTTTCTTTATTTTTGCATCAAATGAAAATGGGATACGTCGCATGAAAAAAAAGTGTAGCTTCACAATCACTGACACAAGTCCATTCGATAAAAAGGGGTATTATTAAGGATGACGTCCATCAAAGCAAATTATAGCATGTCAAAATAGATGTAATCCAAGCTGATCAGTCTAACAGAACGAATAAATAATATTATAGATGAGGCGAAATATGACAGGACGACAGCAGAATCGTGAAGTTAAAGCGCGAACCTTTAAGACAATAATACCAAATCTACAGGACTTCTATGATTAGTTAACAGTACCAGATTATCTGGTGGATATATAATACAATAGATGGCTTGGCAGTGAGTCAAAACAATTACTGTGACTATTCGGTGGCAAATTTTGAAAGGCATCCTACAACTGCTGCTCCAAGGTCCTTGTGTTCCTGGTGTGGAAGAATTGGTGACATAGCAAATCATAGACCTGTTTAATGGCAGACTTTGTAGCCCAAAGCAAGACTAAAGGGATTCAATATCACGGAAACACTTCTGACAGAGGCAATTCGTGTGTGATAGTAAGTTATCGTGCAGGTAAATAAACTCTTTGAAATAGCATTAAATTTAAAACAAAATGAAATATGATCTGCTGGACGTATCACTGCGCTGTAGAACTAACTCTTAGCAGAGGTGATATACTGTGGTAAGTGATGACTCTTCACACCACTACACTGTGCTTTATAACAGTGCGCCACATGACTATACAATTAGAATGGCAATCAAACATCGTCGTGTGCGTTTGGAGTGGGCCGTACCCGAGATTTATAGGCAGACATAAAATGGCACACAACTTGCCAAGTTCAGTCACGAATCCTGTTATCGTCTTGTAGCAGATGATGACCATGTTCACATATGGCGGACATCCGCCCAATGTGTGAACCTAGTGTAAATGTGTTGGAGCCATTATTTACTGGGGTTGTCGTAGCTTATTGGTTTTCCCAATGCTCTAGGAATCTACTTGTTGTATGCGGTTCGTGTTCAATTCGTGTCAGGTGCATTCCTACGTGGGTGTCTTTCTCTTTTTTGTGTCAGAAAGACCTCTGTGGTGTCTATTATTTGATATTGCATGCTTTGTGCCAGCCGCAGCATTATCAAATATGGCCGTTGCCTCATTAAAACCCCTACAAACCAATCATAATTTTGTAGAATTCTCGTAGAAGCTCATTTGGTAGTAAGTTAATTCACATACACGACCAGTGATAGTGGACTGTATAAATTTTATTGTTGAATCATGAATCCAATCACCAATGGACAATTCTTCCCTGTAAAGAATATAACATAAAAGAGTATTGTGACCCAGGCAAAATCCCTCATGGATTGCGGAGAACGCTTCTGTCTCCCCACACACTCAGAATACGAATACAGAAAGAACGAAGTTGGCGCTTAAAAACTAAGATATTACCTGACCTTGTTCTGAATTTAAAAAAGAACATAGTTCACCTACTGTTTCTCGCTTATGCATATTTCTGTGTGATCCATCTAGGACATTTAACCTAGCATATTACTTGCAGAACATTCCAAGCAAAGATGAAACATGTGAAAAATAAACAGGCTACAAAAGGCGAAGAGATTGGGATGAAGACTTCCGAATTACTTTTTAAGGTATACGTATACGTTCGGAGACAAATTTTCAAAATAATTATATTTTCCCAATTTTTTGTGTGTTTTTCATTTCATTATAAGTTATAACAACAGTGTAACACAACAGAAGACAAAATTTTTCTTAATATTTTGAATTAATGGCATAAAACTGTCAAAAAAAACTCAAAAAGTGATAGTCACGCTTAACGTGAAATTACAAAAACAAAATACTATTTTCCAAAAAATGACACTTAAAAACACTTGAAGGACAGTATTGCTAGACTTGGAAGATTATCTAAGCATTATCTTTAAATTTGGTGAAGATATGTGCCTACGTGTTTCATATAATTCCCACAATTGTTCAAAAAATTTAAAAAAACTGTCAATTTCATACTTTAAAATCCCAGAAAATCTTAAATTACCAATCTAATTTCATAATAATAGTTCAACACTTACATTTGTTAGTTACGAACATACACAGAAAGTTTCTAAGCAATTGAATGTAAACTTTTGGATATATTGTGTAAAATGGAAAGTAACATATTTGAAAATAGTGGTTTTGAGAAAAAGCCAAAAATGTAATATAATCACAGAATTCCTTTAAAAAAAGGATTAATACCCAGTTAAAATCCACCTGATTGGTAAGAGACACCTTCTGTCTTTTCAGATTGTGTAGATTTTTTCTTTCTGGTAGCTTTCAGAATTTTTCTTCGCCGTTTTGCCATAGGGGTAGAGTGTCGTACAGATTCGTTCACGCGGAGTTTGTCTAAGTAATTGTAACGTTCCTCAGTGTATCGTCCCAAACTTTCAAACCCAAGTTGTTCTAGCACTTTGAGGCAACCACGATACCCATCATTAAATTGGATTACTGCGTCAAATGCACCCAAACGTACTGTTTTCAACACCGCAAACACATTTTTAGATACCCTCTGCCATATGGAAGCGTTAAAACATTCATTGGCGTTTTGTGTCTTTCCATGAAGACATTTGCTGAGCAATTCACGAGAACAAAGCTTCATGTATACAGGTTTCACAGCAGCTAATATGTATTTGGGGAGGCCTGTGTACTTTTGCTCTGGAGTTTTACCTTGAGCAATAGCTCTTTGATGAAAACACCAGCTTTTTTCCCCAGTCGGACACTGTCCATGCATAGGATTCGCTGTAGTTGATGCACAGTGAAAGAGTACAGCAATAACACTTTGTTGCATCTTATCTATGTTCCCCACATTGTCACGAACAGCTATGCCGTAGTAATTCTGAAGACGGTCGATAAAAGTATTGGTCAGTTTTCCCTTTCCAGAAAGTCCTTTAGTTTTCTTTTTCAGTTGTCGAAGGTGTGTGCCCACTCTTTTTTGTATGTGACCAATGCATTCAAGTTTGGTGACACTGTCCTTGCCATACGTGTCTTTGACTTCAGTGAAACCTTTCGAATCCCCATCACCATAATAGTGTATATATTTAAGGCCTCGTGAAATTTCTGACCTTTTGAATATTTGCGATGCACCGACAGTCTCCATGTGATGTGCAGATCCTACATAATTACACTGGCAAACATGATCTGCCTTTTTTTGTTCATATTCTTCCTTTTTGGGGAGTTTTTGAAGTTTTTTGCAAGTTGGACAATATGCAGACAGCACTGCAACATCTAAAACTTTCCCGGTGTCGATGCTTATTGCCGAAACGCAACCATTCAGCGAAGAATAGCCCCTGCGCTGCCAAGTGCCGTCAACAGATACACCGCATTCCTGTGTTTGATGAGAAGCATTCCCTTTTAACAACTTCACTTCTTCTGCGGCATTTATCATCGAGGCTTGGGAGACTTCTTGAACTGCATCTAAAAGCTTCTTTTCGTGAGCCGTATAAGAGTTTCTGCTTGGTGGAGGTGGCAGATTTAACGTAGAACAAAGTTTTTCAGCGCCATTCATACCTTTTCCAAGTTGTCGCAACGCGTAAACCAAACGAGTATTAATTTCTGGCAAGTGTCCTATTTTTTTAGAAGAAGAAAACCCTTTTACAAATGCACAATTTTGACATTGAAGGGAAAAATGTGAGCACAAACCAAATCTGCTATCTTCCTTCAACAACAGTCCAGCATTCAAACAAGAAGGGCAACAAACTGTAGAAAAAACGTCCGCCAATATCTCAGAATCACATATCCTGTTTCCTGATAGTTCTGCACAGGCTTTTACAGATGCATTTGGAAACAATTCAAGTTTCTTTTCACTTGCCGTGGGCAACTGAGTCGCTTTCGAAAAGCGATTTCCATGAAAGTGTCTCTTGCGTTTACGAGCTGGAGTTTTCCCCATAGTTTGTAAATAAGCTGACAAACTACCAAAGTTGATTAAAAAGTAGGTAGAATAAAATAAGAATCTGTTTTAAATGCAAGATTTCAAGAACGAAAAGCATACGCGCAAAACAAAATTCAAATGTAAATACACAACATGAAGCCAATTTTGGCTTACTTAAAACACAAATAAAATCATTGCCAGACGCTTTAATTTAAAAATATTAATTTTAAAATATCTCAAAATGCTAAAATAAATGTTTTGGCATATTTTGAAGCATTAAAAAAATATTTATAGGTGTTTTTTTGACAAGTTTCGAAATCGAGAAAGAATTTCCGGTATGCAGAAGGCAACTTCCGGTTTAAAATATAGCTGACATGCATTTCTAAAAACGTCATAACTGGCGTTCTAATTGACCTAGAGACAAAATACAAAGTGATTTAGAAAGCTAAAAGTTCAAACTATATTTCTGCATCAAAATAAAAAAATCAGTTATTTGACTGAAAATCGATAAATAAACGTATACGTATACCTTAAATTATTATGATTAAACATTCTCCCACCCTTAAAACCCTCTTGGGGGTTTTAAAGAATCTAAAATTGACATAATGTGTGAAGAGGCTGCATAATAATATGAAAAGTATACAAATTTCACACCAATAAAAAAAATACACATAAATGAAAAAATATCAAAAACATAAATAAACACACAATACAAATTTAGAATAAATGTTCACAAATTGGCAATTAGTGCAATGGTAATCTACAAATTTCAGTTATTGGACGTTTTAATATACGAGTGTCAGTTTTTAATATCATTACTTTGAACCTTTCATCATTTCCTGGGTGCACTTCGACTCACACGGGCAAGTTTCCATTTTAATGGAGGTAATAATTCAGTTTTTAAGAGAACCAATTCTCCAACTGCGATGTTGGCTTTTGGCAACACAAAGCACTGGAGCAACACAAAGATTTATTGGTAACTTTTTCTGAAGAAGAGACATATTGTGAAGTTTGCTTTTCTCATAATAATTTAACCTCAATAGTTAATTTTTACGCTATTTATAATCTTAGTTTGGTTAGCACTAGTTTAACATTACGAGAACGTTAGCACGTTGTATATTGTATACAATTTCAATATTACATTTGGTTTACAATAATAATGCAATTTATATATATGGCTTATAAAACGTATAATATTAATATACAATGCTCCTGCGCGATTAATATAATATTAATATGCGCAGGAGAGAGCAGATGCTCTTATAAAGAGCTCCGTCCAATTGACGCGGTAGTGGGTGTGAGGACAGGATGCAAAATTCGATGATTGAGGAGCAGCGAGGCGTTATCCGATTTCTGACAGCGGAAGTTGTCAAAAAGGCTGTTATTCATCGCCGGATGGTGACCGTATACGGGGAGCACTGTGTTGTCTGACAAGTCAGTGAGAAAAGGGAGTGACCGTTTTCGTGCAGGCCGTGAGAGTTTGGCTGATGACCCGAGACCAGGCCAGGCAAACACAGTCATCACGGCCGATCTCATCGACAAGGTGGACGACCTCGTGAGAAGTGATCGGCTTGTCACATTGCGAATGTTGATGGTGGAAGTGGATGTCAGCGTTGGAACAGTGTGGAGGCTGTGTTATCAGAAGGTATGCACGGAGTGGATTTTGAAGCTGTTGTCCGACCAGCAAAAGGAACTGCGTATTGGGCTAACACTTCAACATCTGTTTCGGTATCATGAAACCCCGTTTTCCTTCTGCGGATCGTCACAGGTGATGAGAGCTGGTGCCATCATTACGAGCCAGAGACAAAGCAGGACAGCATGCGTCGTCACCTCCCCCTAACAAGTTCAAATCCATGGCGTCAGCAGGGAAGGTGTTGCTCACCGTCTTTTTCGACGTCCAAGGTCCGCTACTTGTTGTATTTCTCGAGTATAGAAGAACCATTATCTCCGATGTGTACTGTGAGAAACTCCGAAGCCTACGCAGGTCCATCGAGAACAAAAGACCGGAGCTGCTCATGGAGGGCGTAGTTCTTGCTCCATGGCAACGCGCGTCCACACGTTTCCAGGGTCAAACATGCGGAACTGGCCAAGTTCAAGTGGGAGCAGCTTGGCAATCCGCCCTACAGCCCGGACATGTTTCTCTGCGATTTCCATGTGTTTGGCCCCCTGAAAAAACATCTGATTGGGAAGAGTGTCTACTCGGACGACAAACTCAAGGACGTTGTGAAGGACTGGGTCTCGTAACGGCCACAGGAATTCTGGAAACAAGGAATCCATCGGCTTGTTAATCAATGGATCTTGTGCTCAGGCCTATGGTGTAAACTTTGAATAAATTTTTCATTTATACCCACAGTGTCGTTTCGTACCTTTTCATTTGAACAACCCTTGTAAAAATAGTTTCCCCTTCGACCCCATGATGCCAAAGTGAGCTCTCCATACTTTATCGTATCCTTCCACTTTCCTCTTCTTTTAGCAATTACTTGACTGGGTGTCTCGTGTTTGGCGAAGATTGGCCAAATATGACCCATAAAAGTCAAAGCCAAACAACCAAGAACGTTTCCCTGTGTATCATCGAAACATATTTAAAAGTTCAAAGAGTATATGTTGCAATAGTAATATACATTGTTCACAATTGTGTGTTACTTTCAATCAACTACTCAATGCACATAGCTAAAACTCTATGCATGTAACAACTAAAACTACTGTAGTAGTTTTGTTAACAATAAAATGATAATTTTTCTGCTCCATTTTTAGAGTGTTTTAACTACTTCGCAGGTAATTATATTTTTTCTATAAAACGTTTATAGATTATTTTCCTGCATGAACAATATGTTGAATCCTATGAACAGTATAATACTTGCGTTAGAGCCCTAATTAGTTTTGGAATAACTTTTAAATTAAACATTTTTATATTATTTTTTACATATTCCTTCCTCAATTAATGACATAACCTATGCCAGTGACCGTATTCGTATACCTGTCAAATGATCACATCTAGCCTCCCTGCAAATACAAATAGCTTTTACGACATTTTCCTTCACGTTTGAGTATATTGCTGGAACCCTTTGTTCAATTCGACCACGAATGCTTCGCTTAAGCTGTTGCATCGCCATCAACTAGCTCGCATACACTTGTTCCTTTAATCTCTAGAGAATAGGTAGCGGTACAGTTAGATCAGAAGAACGTGGAGGCCAATCGACACTATCGAATTTGACTTTATTCTACCTATAACTTAACTACTACAACTAATTATTCTACCAATTATTAAATTAGTCTTTTACAATTCGAATTCTTCACAACATGTATGACAAGTTCTATTAATTGTTTCCATTTTATCGACTCCATGTTATTGAATTAAAGCGTCGTTGATCAATATCAGTCAGAAATAAATTTTGAAACACGCACATTTCTCAGTGTAAACAGTAACTACATATTAATTAGCATCCTCGGCAAAAATGGTACAATAATGCTTCCATTACAAATTCTCAAATATCAATTGAATAAACAATGTGCAAAAAAGTGTAAAATGTTTTGTTTACAAATTTTTCCAAAATAAAATGGTGCTCTTATATTAAAACACCAGTTTCTTTTCAGAAAGCTACTTTTGTTTTGAAAGTAGAAATCAGTCAAATCAATCACCTAAATCTGACACGTTTAGCAAAAATCAGATTTTTTTAAGGTAATCTGAGAACACCTAGAAATTTTTTCGCTCAAAAAACACCTATCACTTAATAATTAAAATTTTACTATCAGTCCAACTCCACAAATGTCGTGGCGTCGTATTTCCTTAAAAAGAATGAATGTGAAAATAATTTATTTTATCAGAGGTAGAAAATCTAAGAAATTATATTACGCATTAGAAATGAGAAATCAATTTTTACAACTGTCAAAAACAATAAATAGAAAAATGTTTACGTGTTACTTATTTCTGCAATTTTTTTCTGAATTTTTAAGAAGCCACAAAACAGAAACACATATAGTAAATAGTGATTAATCTAATTATTTCACCTGTTGTGTCTTCTGCGAATTGGTATATTTGAGACTTGAAGGCGGTATCTGTGTAAAAAAGTTGTAGTATTTAATATTGATTTTCAGAATAGAATAGCTTATTAATGTTTAGAAATTACCGGTATTGATACATTTTATATATATATATATATTTTTTTTTTCCTTAAACAAGAGGAAATTCACCAAATAAAAATCAAACGGAATTTATTGAAAACGAAAGTGTTGGTGGAACAGGGCGTCATCAGGGAGGAGCCTGATCCATACAACACAAAATGGTGTTTTCAACGAATATGAGCCTCGAAATGCTAAGAAATTGCTCATATACCCCCCTGATGACGCCCTGATCCACCAACACTTTCGTTTTCAATAAATTCCGTTTGGTTTTAATTTTGTGAATTTCCTCTTGTTTAAGAAAAATACATTCCTTGCCATGCTATGTCTGCAGCTTTCAGCGCTCTCGCATGGTTGGTTTTAACTTTTCTTCTAACTTTCGTTTTCACTTTCGTTTTCTGGTTTAATACATATGATATTTATTTTTATTTTGATCTTTCATTAAATTACGTATTTGAATGATATAAGTATATATATATATATATATATATATATATAAGTATATATATATATATATATATATATATATATATATATATATATATATATATATATATATATATATATATAAATACTGGTAATTTCTAAACATTACTAAGCTATTCTGATAATCAATATTAAATACGATTACTTTTTTATATAGATACCACCTTCAAGTCTCAAATATACCAATTCGCAGAAAACACAACAGGTGAAATAATTAGATTACTCACTATTTTCTATACGTGTTTCTGTTTTGTGGCTTCTTAAAAATTCAGAAAAAAAATTGCAGAAATAAGTAACAGGTAAACATTTTTCGCACTATATTAATTAATGTACATTTAATTTTCTATTTATTGTTTTATTATTTATTGCAGCCCATCTAATCTGAAATAATTAATTTTTGCAAGCTAAGCTCAATTTATCTTCCCACGCCGTGATCCATCTGTTCCCATCTATTTACTATAAGATGTCCCATCAAATGATACCATATAAGGCAGTGAAATCTGTCTGAGTATTGTTGATCAAGGAATAATTAATTTGTTGCTACGCAACTTGTAAATTGCTGCGCCATCTCTTGTAGCACCCGAATCAGGACTATGGTCTAATAAAGACTTCTTTTTCATTGTTCTCTATCCTGCTCGTATTTTATGAGAACTAAGTAGTGAGACTTGTAAGAAAGTCGTCACAAATCGACAGAATTTAACTCATGTCGCGAAACACGACGGCACGATGCTAATTTGAAATATTTAAAAAGAATTAAGCACGATGAAAGTGACCAACAATGGTGGTAGTTTGACTTTTTCGACCGCGACGAAGGCTTGAGAAGAGTGAGTGCGTGGGTGCATACGCAAAATAGCTGACGGAGTTGAAAGTTCGCCTCGCCTAACGAAATGGAAGCAAAGGTCGCCAGCGGAGGGTCCTGTTGTCCGGAGGACTGAGATACCAACGTGCGGATCTCGTTGGAAGAACTTAGGGAAGGAGACCATAGAAGAATCATGGAATTTATAGACGCAGAGAGTCGCAGATAAAATTCAGGGTTATTTACTATGTAGAAATAATTGAAAGGAAATTGTGCTTATTGAAAGGAAATTGTGAAATTTTTTGTTTATTATGAGAAAATGGAACTAAGAAGGTCTTTGAGAATTTTTTTGATTATAGCAGAGCTACTTACTTATGACTTGTATAGAATTAAATTACAGTGACGTTCATTTTATGATTTACAAGAAATGTTGTACTTTCATATTGGGTTTTTGAACTCTTTCGCAACAGTAGCTAAATGAAGAGATTAGGGTAAGCCACAGGGTGCCTGATATTCTGAAGTCCGTACTGGCCACACAAGTTAATGTATTATAGTTGGAAATATTTTTATTATTATTGGTTTTTATTATACGATTATTATAATATGCTGTTTATAGTATTATTGGTTTTTATTACTTCAATTTCATTAGGTTTGTTTTTCAGAACACAATTCTCTGGAAACTGGTTGAATTATTTTGTACAGTATTTGATTTGGTATGATTGTGAACTAGTGTGGTATTGATGTTCATTTATATTTTTATTATGATTACAATTTATTGTGTTTTATTTTATTTTAATTTTATCCTCTATTCTAATTGTTTATTGCGTTTATACTCTTTACCATGACTGAGATAAAGAGACATTAATGTTAAATGTGTTTTTTTAATTTTGTATGTTAGATTCTATGTCAATAGATGGAAAGCAAGTGGGTAGATAGAAGTTTTCGTTATAAGTTTGCAAGTTTATTCCAAATTTTGTGTTTTTATTAACAGCTTCTTCCTAGATGTCCTACACCATATGGACGCATAGGATGTAGTCTTCTTGGGAAGGTTGATGTAACATTCAAAAATGATTCGTTTGAAAATTGCTTCGACATTGGCTGCCGCCTCAGAGTATTTTTTCACGTCCCCTTTACAGTTTCGCAGCCCATCGCATCAGAAATAATTAATTTTTGCAAGCTAAGCTAAATTCGTCTTCCCACGACGTGATCCATCTGTTCCCATCTATTTACTATAAGATGTCCCATCAAATGATACCAAATAAGGCAATGAAATCTGTCCTAGTATTGAGTAAGGAATAATTTATTTGTTGATACGTAACTTGTAACTTGCTGCGCCATCTCTTGTAGCACTCGTATCAGGACTGTGGTCCAATAAAGACGTATTTTTCATTGTTCTCTATCCTACCCGTATTTCCCGTATTTTATGAGAACTAAGTAGTGAGACTTGTAAGACGCTACGCAGGTCACTCGTTGTGGGGGCACTGTTCTGTGAATCAAATCAGAGCTAACAGACTTCGAACGCGGCCAAATTGTTGGAGCTCGTCTCGTAGGTGCTTACGTAAGCAATGTAGCCGAAGCGTTTAGTGTTTCAAGAGGTACTGTATCTAAGATTTATTCAGCATATTTGAAAACATCATCCGCTAAACCACAGCACGAACGAAGGTGTGTGTTGATTGATCGTGACAGAGATCATAAAGGAGGATTGTGACTAAAAATAAGAAGTCCACAGCTGCAAAAGTTACTGCTGAAATGAATGTCGTGTCACAAACCATGTGAGTACCAAAACAATAAGAAGGGAGTTCCATAAGGAGGTTGTTTCTGGCCGAGCTGCAATTCAAAAGCCAATCATCAGTGATGCTAATGCCTGTAACGGGAAAAAGTGGTATTAAAGTCATAAAGCCTGAATTATGGAGCAATGGAAGACAGTAATTTGGTCGAATGATTCTTGTTACACACTGTTCCCCACTTCAAGCCGAGTTTACGTGTATCGAATAAAATCCCAATACTGACTGCTTGTTGCCAGGAATGAAACATGGTGGGAGCTCTGTGATGGTTTAGGTAGCCATATCGGGATTTTCTTTGGGTTTCATGATTACTCTGGAAGGTCACATTAAGGCCAATGTGTATGTGGACATTTTGGCCGATCAAGTCCATCCCATGGTACAAACTTTGTTCCCCAATGGTGATGGTGTCTTCCAACACGACAAAGACCCTGTTCACACAGCTCACATGGTCCAGGACTGATTTTCTGAGCACGAGTAGTATTTGTCACATCTAAAGTGGCCACGACAGTCACCAGACTTCAATATTATTGAATCTTTGTGGTCTACATTGGAGAGGAAAGTGCGTGATAGCTAACCACCAACATCATCGTTATCTGCACTTGCTACCGTTTTGCAAGAAGAATGGCACAAGATTTCCTTGGCATGTATACAGGAACAGTATTTATCCATTCCGAGAAGACTACAAGCTGTTTTGAATGTCAATGGTTTTAGGCAAGGTTACATGTTTTTTTAATTATTTCAATATTGTTTCCATGTATAAATAAAGCATCCGAAGTAAGTTTCACTGTACCTTCATCAGACATAAACAGAAACTATAGAAAATGATATGGGACGTCTATGAGTAAATGATAAATGAAAACTTCAACTCCCGCACGTACAATTGAGCTATACTTGCTCTTTTTCCTAATGCAGTAGAACTTCAATTATCCGTACTCCACTTATCGGGATCGTTAATTATCCGTATCGCTTTAAAGAAAAAAAGAAATCAGCGTACACCACACTTTAAAAATTTCTTATCGCTGAATCTTAAAGATGAAGAGGACGAAGTGTCAATTGAGGACATAAGAAACATCGCAGTGATAATTCCTTGATGTTCCGATAACAGTGCAGAGGACGTAAGCGAGTGACTGGTGTGTGATTCTTCAGACCCTGGATTCTCTCTATCTTTCTAAATCTTAGTGAAGATGAACTCATTTAAAGCATGAGAAAAGAATTCATTAATGAACCGGAAGATGACGACCACATATTACTCAACGACACACGGAACCATCAGATAGTAAGGCGTTTGATTGTCTATACCCAGCGGCTACAATAAATGGAGCTGTAACCTGAGTGCGACCATCAACAGCTACTCACTGTCAAACGCACGTGAGACTTGGAAGCACGGAAACAATTAAAAATAGTGAAACAACGGATTTTTACCAATATGTTCACGCAATGATACATTTTAATATCGTATTTAAGTGAAAAATGTAAACGAAATTGTTTTTATAGTCATTAAATTACATTACATACCAAAGTAAAATTCGTTCTATACGTAGAAATAACCATTTTTTCATGAATTATCCAATTATCTGGATATTTGATTATCCAGTTGGGGGTCTGGTCCCAATTGATGCACATAAATAGAATTCTAGTGTAACTTCATTTTAATTTATTCAAAGTAGTGATACAATAATGGGAAAATTATATGAGACAACTATGATTACAACAACATTATATGACCACTCGATCCCCAGGTTTATCGAGCATCGATTTGTTTTCATGAGGGCATCACAAGAACATCGTTTACGGCAATCCAGTTGACTCAATAGAGGACCTCGTTGTTCGACTATCCATTGTGGCTGCAACCGTGCTCGAAATACCTGTAGTCTTTGGTTCACAATTCACTCTTTCGACATTACCAAGCATGTATTGATGATGGTGGACGCAAATTTGAGCATTTAGTACAAATATTGCTGCAAAGAAGCACTTTGCAAGGATGTTGTAAATAAACAACGCTTTTTTGTTCATGTCTCATATTTTGTGTTCATAATAAACAAAATAATTTTGCATTTTTTCAATGTTTTTAGCTTTGATAGATATAAATCATAGCGGACTATAAAATATAAATGTCAGCAAATATGAAAATAGACATCAAACATTCCAAATCAGAAAAATGCTTTCATAATCTAATTTGTGACAATATATAATCTAATTTGTGATAATCTGTACACTTTGAGCTATATAGTTACTATAATCGTAAATTAACATCTAAGAAGGTTTAGTCCTTTTTTGTTTATTTTTAGTAAATAAGGAGATATTAAATGTGCAAATGATAGTTATATTCATTACCAATGGATTTAAATAAACCATCCGATATGAGCAATTGACATAAGAAGAAAGAATCGCAAAAGATATATGACTCGTCTACGAGTTAATAATAACTGTAAAGTACAACTCATGCTCGTACAAATGTGCTAAACATGCACTTTTTTTTAATACACAGTACTAATATAAATCCAATTATACCGACTTCAGTTATCCAGATCTCCAATTATCGGAATAGCTTTGAGAAAAAAAAGAAATCTGCAAAATCCACACTTTTAAAGTTTCTTATTGGTGAATGATAAAAACGATGAGGATGAATTGTCAGTTGAGCACTTAAGTAACATTACGGTGAAAATTCCTGGATGTTCCGAGTGCATTGTAGAGGATGTAGGCGAGTGGCAAGTGGGTCATTCTTCAGAAGCTGGATTCTCTTTCTCTCTTCAAATTCTCAGTGCAGATGAACTCAGTCAAAGTGAGCGAGAAGAATTCATTTATGTCCCGGAAGATGACGACGACATATTACTCAACCAGTCGAAAGCTATTTAGGCGTTTCAGTGCCTTTGCACAGAGCTAAAATGGATGGAGCGCCAACCTGAGTGAGACAATCTACTGTTACTCATCGTCAAGCGCATGAGAGACCTGGCTACACGGAAACGATTAAAGACAGCGAAACAACGGATTTTGACTATTATGTTCAAGCAATGATTCTTGGCGCAGCTTGTCCTACTTTGGACATTGCTCCATAAAACCCAACTATCAATCAATAAATCAAGCAAGCAATGATTAGATTTTAAAATAGTATATAAGTACAAAACTGTTTTCATAGTCATTAGATTACAATATATACTAAAGCAAAATTCGTTTTTTACTTAGAATTTTTTTTTCCCGTTCATTATCCAATGATCCGGATATTTGATTATCCGGATGGGGGGGGGGGTCTGGTCCCAATTGATACGCATAACGAGAGTTCTTCTGTACCTTCAATTTAACCTAGTCACAGCAGAGATAATATAAAGGGATCATTATATGAAATAACCATACAATTGAGACAGATGGACCTTAGGTAAACATCAAATTCTTAAATCAGTGTACAGAAATTTTAAATGAGATTAGCAAATATTTCACTCTATTTAAAGTAGTGATACAACAATGGGAACATTATATGAGACAACTATGTAATTGAGACCCATGGAGCTTAGGTATAGATCAAACTGTCAAATCAGTTAACAGAAACATTAAGATTAAAATTAGCAAACAACATGCTGTAAGTTAAAAGAGCTCCAAACGCCACTAGCATAAAACCTTTCGTCAACCTCAGATTTCCCCATGTCGTAAACACAAAAACATCTTCATGAGTCATGGACTTCAGGACAATCGCAGTCTTTGACGAAGAATTCTCGAGAATTTCTCTCTGGTACAGTTTCTGTTTCGTGGATTTATTTTCGTAGCATATTTCGTGGATGGGGTTGCGGCAAAATAAATTGTACTTGCAGCCGGAAGGAAAGAATTTTGGAAAATCCACGCGAAGTTCTCTCCAATTCTTGCGTTCATACTCCGTGTTAGCATTAAGACACAAATGTAGTTGAACATCGAGCAAAAGTAAACAATAAGTAAAATGAAGATGATGCCCGAGAAGATACTGTTGAATGTCTTCAAATTGCTTTGTATGTTATTGTAGAGGGTTAGGATGGACCTTTTACTCTTTATCCGTTCAGTTTTCATTGCTTCGTCAAAGACTCTTACGACATGTGCAACATAATCACATAGTGCACAGAAGATTAGTGTTTGCCAGTTCGGAATGGTGAAAAGTACGAGAAAGTAGACAACGTTACCACATGCAAAAAGGAATTGGTACATTGTAGAGTCCTTGTATTCCAGGCCTAATAGTACAAAACGGGCATAAATTTGTGCAGATGGTTCTAAGACATAGTCGTACAACCAAAAAGATATAATGCCTCTGACTATGGGAGACAATAGCAGAACACAGGTTGAAATCTTGAAGATTAAACGAAATTCGAAAGTTGGAGCTACCATTTCTCGTTTAAGAAGTTCAAACTGTTCAATATTTACTCTCAGTGTTAATGCATAATATCTCAGCAAGTGCAAAGACCCTAAGGGTAGGCACGATAAGAAGAAAGTTGACATAGCCATAAAGGCATGGATTTCCAACTGCACCCAGCATGTTCTGAATGCATAGGCAAGTACTAATATGTGGTAAGTTACTGCAATCAGAAATTTCCACCAGTCTTTCAACTGAAGTCGGGTCTTGTTCCAGGTAATCAAAATAAAACAAAGGAGTATTCGAAATATTTTTATTTCAGAATTTCTTCGAAACGGCTTGTTTGTCATGGTTGCAATCTGATTCTGTCGAGGATACCGATTTACAGAGTGCATTTCAAGAGATCAGCCATCTCAGCATCAAGAAATATTTGAGAAGTGTACTGTGGCTTTGATTCAACATAACTCATAATGGGTAAATAAACAGAAAATCCTCTTCGTATTTGAATAAAAGAAGTGTTTCCTCTCTCAATCATCTACTTTTGATTATGTGTCTTCAACATCACCAGCCAAATCCTATTACTTCTCCTTGTAACTAAAGTTGGGAAGTGGCCGTCGTTTCCACTATCCCCATTGCATTTCCAATTACACTTCAAGGGATATATCCTCAATTGTCTTCAAGTTCGAATCCGGTTTCCTCATCAGAAAAAGACTCTCCTCAATACTGGAAACAATTTCAGATAATATCATCTTGAGAACCACAGGTCGTATCAAAAATATTATTTTATCTCTTGTTCTTTTGTTAAAGAAGTCACCTTAATCATTTTATGGGAAACCTAGGGTTATTGCTATTGAAGTCCTCTTGCTAATACTTTAGTAAGTAAGGAACTACTTCAACTCAACCCACCACAACTCACATCCACTACTACCACTATCCACCTCACATTTTAAAAATTAAAAAGATGTAACGTTAATTGAAAACGTTACATTCATAATCATCACCGCACCTACATCACCGCACCCTAATTGAAAAAAAAGGTGGGAGGTAACTGCAGGATCAATATTGAGAATTATTGAAGGAAGGAAAGCATTGAACAATTTGATCCGGATCAGCCAGGAAGATTAGATGGTTGAAAGGGATGTTCCACAGGAGATGATTCCGGTCCCTCGTTCAAAAACACTTCCCTTCGATTCTCCGATCCTCGTAGTCACCCCGAACAATCCAAGCAGTCGAGATTTTTACGTCTTTTGACGTTGGTGAAAAGTGAGAGTCTGAGGAAAATCACGCCAACACCTGTATTTATGGGATGAATGAAAACTGCGATTTCGTCGCCAATTATGTTGCCAAAATTCCATTTATGATGGTTTATCTCCATCCGAAATCCAGCCAGAAACCGCCAAGTGGCAACCCTACTTTGCGTCCTTCCTGGGTCTGAATGAATGAAATTGAATAAAGAGGATTATAAAATCAATCCTTCATCATATCGACTAGAAACAACTATCAAAATGACCATAAGGTCTTAAAGCACATTTTGACAGATGTTCAGAAGCCGTACGATCAAAATTGATGAAGTTAATTACCCTTTTGATAATTGAATCTATGAATGAAAGTTGGCAAGGGGTTGACCTCTAAATTTGCCCACTTTTTCTCGGAATCGGCCGTCTCTTCGACCGTTGTGGGAAGAAGGAATGCAAGGGAATTCCAGCCTGTAGCACTGTACTTTTCCGTTGGGAGAATGAGTGAGTTTCAGAAAGCGTTCTTTTCGGTGAGTTCAGGGGGTGAATCCATGAAAACTGGTGTTGTCAGTGTAATTTTTAGGTTCGTTGTAGGTGCGGTGATGATTATGAATGTAACGTTTTCAATTAACGTTACATCTTTTTAATTTTTAAAATGTGAGGTGGATAGTGGTAGTAGTGGATGTGAGTTGTGGTGGGTTGATTTGAAGTAGTTCCTTACTTACTAAAGTATTAGCAAGAGGACTTCAATAGCAATAACCCTAGGTTTCCCATAAAATGATTAAGGTGACTTCTTTAACAAAAGAACAAGAGATAAAATAATATTTTTGATACGACCTGTGGTTCTCAAGATGATATTATCTGAAATTGTTTCCAGTATTGAGGAGAGTCTTTTTCTGATGAGGAAACCGGACTCGAACTTGAAGACAATTGAGGATATCTCCCTTGAAGTGTAATTGGAAATGCAATGGGGATAGTGGAAACGACGGCCACTTCCCAACTTTAGTTACAAGGAGAAGTAATAGGATTTGGCTGGTGATGTTGAAGACACATAAACAAAAGTAGATGATTGAGAGAGGAAACACTTCTTTTATTCAATTACGAAGAGGATTTTCTGTTACTTCTGCTTCACATCAGCGTGGGTCCATGCGTCCCTCTGTTGTTGTGGTTTGAAGGGGTAGGTGCATTGCCCAAACAAGACAATTTCTTGCATAGAGATTCCTGTCGGAGTAGGGTCTCGAAGGAGGGGATACACGGATAATTGAAGAAGAAACTGCACCGGAACAGGGTGTCCTGGGAGACACCACTCCAACCAGAAATTGAAAAAAAAGGTGGGAGGTAACTGCAGGATCAATATTGAGAATTATTGAAGGAAGGAAAGCATTGAACAATTTGATCCGGATCAGCCAGGAAGATTAGATGGTTGAAAGGGATGTTCCACAGGAGATGATTCCGGTCCCTCGTTCAAAAACACTTCCCTTCGATTCTCCGATCCTCGTAGTCACCCCGAACAATCCAAGCAGTCGAGATTTTTACGTCTTTTGACGTTGGTGAAAAGTGAGAGTCTGAGGAAAATCACGCCAACACCTGTATTTATGGGATGAATGAAAACTGCGATTTCGTCGCCAATTATATTGCCAAAATTCCATTTATGATGGTTTATCTCCATCCGAAATCCAGCCAGAAACCGCCAAGTGGCAACCCTACTTTGCGTCCTTCCTGGGTCTGAATGAATGAAATTGAATAAAGAGGATTATAAAATCAATCCTTCATCATATCGACTAGAAACAACTATCAAAATGACCATAAGGTCTTAGAGCACATTTTGACAGATGTTCAGAAGCCGTACGATCAAAATTGATGAAGTTAATTACCCTTTTGATAATTGAATCTATGAATGAAAGTTGGCAAGGGGTTGACCCCTAAATTTGCCCACTTTTTCTCGGAATCGGCCGTCTCTTCGACCGTTGTGGGAAGAAGGAATGCAAGGGAATTCCAGCCTGTAGCACTGTACTTTTCCGTTGGGAGAATGAGTGAGTTTCAGAAAGCGTTCTTTTCGGTGAGTTCAGGGGGTGAATCCATGAAAACTGGTGTTGTCAGTGTAATTTTTAGGTTCGTTGTAGGTGCGGTGATGATTATGAATGTAACGTTTTCAATTAACGTTACATCTTTTTAATTTTTAAAATGTGAGGTGGATAGTGGTAGTAGTGGATGTGAGTTGTGGTGGGTTGAGTTGAAGTAGTTCCTTACTTACTAAAGTATTAGCAAGAGGACTTCAATAGCAATAACCCTAGGTTTCCCATAAAATGATTAAGGTGACTTCTTTAACAAAAGAACAAGAGATAAAATAATATTTTTGATACGACCTGTGGTTCTCAAGATGATATTATCTGAAATTGTTTCCAGTATTGAGGAGAGTCTTTTTCTGATGAGGAAACCGGATTCGAACTTGAAGACAATTGAGGATATCTCCCTTGAAGTGTAATTGGAAATGCAATGGGGATAGTGGAAACGACGGCCACTTCCCAACTTTAGTTACAAGGAGAAGTAATAGGATTTGGCTGGTGATGTTGAAGACACATAAACAAAAGTAGATGATTGAGAGAGGAAACACTTCTTTTATTCAATTACGAAGAGGATTTTCTGTTACTTCTGCTTCACATCAGCGTGGGTCCATGCGTCCCTCTGTTGTTGTGGTTTGAAGGGGTAGGTGCATTGCCCAAACAAGACAATTTCTTGCATAGAGATTCCTGTCGGAGTAGGGTCTCGAAGGAGGGGATACACGGATAATTGAAGAAGAAACTGCACCGGAACAGGGTGTCCTGGGAGACACCACTCCAACCAGAAATTGAAAAAAAAAGGTGGGAGGTAACTGCAGGATCAATATTGAGAATTATTGAAGGAAGGAAAGCATTGAACAATTTGATCCGGATCAGCCAGGAAGATTAGATGGTTGAAAGGGATGTTCCACAGGAGATGATTCCGGTCCCTCGTTCAAAAACACTTCCCTTCGATTCTCCGATCCTCGTAGTCACCCCGAACAATCCAAGCAGTCGAGATTTTTACGTCTTTTGACGTTGGTGAAAAGTGAGAGTCTGAGGAAAATCACGCCAACACCTGTATTTATGGGATGAATGAAAACTGCGATTTCGTCGCCAATTATATTGCCAAAATTCCATTTATGATGGTTTATCTCCATCCGAAATCCAGCCAGAAACCGCCAAGTGGCAACCCTACTTTGCGTCCTTCCTGGGTCTGAATGAATGAAATTGAATAAAGAGGATTATAAAATCAATCCTTCATCATATCGACTAGAAACAACTATCAAAATGACCATAAGGTCTTAGAGCACATTTTGACAGATGTTCAGAAGCCGTACGATCAAAATTGATGAAGTTAATTACCCTTTTGATAATTGAATCTATGAATGAAAGTTGGCAAGGGGTTGACCCCTAAATTTGCCCACTTTTTCTCGGAATCGGCCGTCTCTTCGACCGTTGTGGGAAGAAGGAATGCAAGGGAATTCCAGCCTGTAGCACTGTACTTTTCCGTTGGGAGAATGAGTGAGTTTCAGAAAGTGTTCTTTTCGGTGAGTTCAGGGGGTGAATCCATGAAAACTGGTGTTGTCAGTGTAATTTTTAGGTTCGTTGTAGGTGCGGTGATGATTATGAATGTAACGTTTTCAATTAACGTTACATCTTTTTAATTTTTAAAATGTGAGGTGGATAGTGGTAGTAGTGGATGTGAGTTGTGGTGGGTTGAGTTGAAGTAGTTCCTTACTTACTAAAGTATTAGCAAGAGGACTTCAATAGCAATAACCCTAGGTTTCCCATAAAATGATTAAGGTGACTTCTTTAACAAAAGAACAAGAGATAAAATAATATTTTTGATACGACCTGTGGTTCTCAAGATGATATTATCTGAAATTGTTTCCAGTATTGAGGAGAGTCTTTTTCTGATGAGGAAACCGGATTCGAACTTGAAGACAATTGAGGATATCTCCCTTGAAGTGTAATTGGAAATGCAATGGGGATAGTGGAAACGACGGCCACTTCCCAACTTTAGTTACAAGGAGAAGTAATAGGATTTGGCTGGTGATGTTGAAGACACATAAACAAAAGTAGATGATTGAGAGAGGAAACACTTCTTTTATTCAATTACGAAGAGGATTTTCTGTTACTTCTGCTTCACATCAGCGTGGGTCCATGCGTCCCTCTGTTGTTGTGGTTTGAAGGGGTAGGTGCATTGCCCAAACAAGACAATTTCTTGCATAGAGATTCCTGTCGGAGTAGGGTCTCGAAGGAGGGGATACACGGATAATTGAAGAAGAAACTGCACCGGAACAGGGTGTCCTGGGAGACACCACTCCAACCAGAAATTGAAAAAAAAGGTGGGAGGTAACTGCAGGATCAATATTGAGAATTATTGAAGGAAGGAAAGCATTGAACAATTTGATCCGGATCAGCCAGGAAGATTAGATGGTTGAAAGGGATGTTCCACAGGAGATGATTCCGGTCCCTCGTTCAAAAACACTTCCCTTCGATTCTCCGATCCTCGTAGTCACCCCGAACAATCCAAGCAGTCGAGATTTTTACGTCTTTTGACGTTGGTGAAAAGTGAGAGTCTGAGGAAAATCACGCCAACACCTGTATTTATGGGATGAATGAAAACTGCGATTTCGTCGCCAATTATATTGCCAAAATTCCATTTATGATGGTTTATCTCCATCCGAAATCCAGCCAGAAACCGCCAAGTGGCAACCCTACTTTGCGTCCTTCCTGGGTCTGAATGAATGAAATTGAATAAAGAGGATTATAAAATCAATCCTTCATCATATCGACTAGAAACAACTATCAAAATGACCATAAGGTCTTAGAGCACATTTTGACAGATGTTCAGAAGCCGTACGATCAAAATTGATGAAGTTAATTACCCTTTTGATAATTGAATCTATGAATGAAAGTTGGCAAGGGGTTGACCCCTAAATTTGCCCACTTTTTCTCGGAATCGGCCGTCTCTTCGACCGTTGTGGGAAGAAGGAATGCAAGGGAATTCCAGCCTGTAGCACTGTACTTTTCCGTTGGGAGAATGAGTGAGTTTCAGAAAGCGTTCTTTTCGGTGAGTTCAGGGGGTGAATCCATGAAAATTGGTGTTGTCTGTGTAATTTTTAGGTTCGTTGTAGGTGCGGTGATGATTATGAATGTAACGTTTTCAATTAACGTTACAGGTAAATAACCTCATCTATTGGTTGAAAAAAAATGAGGAAAGATTCTAATAGCTGAAAAGGTCTAAACTAATTAGAAGTCAAATTGTGAACACGGATTATAAACGGATACACCTCTGTGGGTTACGAAAGATAAATAATGTATTAACTCTTTGAGCGTAATGAGGTTTCCTAGTCTGTTAGGTTTCTGTTAGTCAAGAAGGTAAAATAAGGGTACAACTCATGACAGAGAAGACTGTAAAACAGATACTTGTGTGTACACTCTCTCAGAGAGTTAAAAAAGCACTACACAGTTGAGCAGAGATTCAAAAACCAATGAACACGTCGAGGGAAAGTAATATCGATTAAAACGCAGACACTTTTACTTGAGTATCATATTTCTACACTGCCTTCGAAAGTATTCTCTCTATTAGATAACGAAATTTTGAAGAACTTTTGCATTTATATGGTTGCCATAACAGTTTCGAACATATTCGATAAAAGAACAGATTAAATTATTGAAACGATAACCGGCTTTCATATTTTGACACGAATTATTCCGTTTTCAATTCACGCAATAACCATTCAATCTAATGTTCTTTGATACAAAAACTGTACTATTCATTGTTAAGAACTCTTTCCCTCACAAATCACCCTAATTTATTCATTACATAATAAAAGCATCCATATAATTTACTTAACTAGAATACTGTACTCAGTGTATTTATCTTTCTAAACATTCTGAATCTCATTAAATACTATTATTCCTCTGATAGCCATTAAATGTTCGAATAGTGTTTTGGGTTGGCAAATCCTTTCGGCTTTTTTGAGCTGTATAAAATACAATTTATCCAACACAAAAAAAACTTACTTAGCAATTTTGTACTGCCCATTCATTTCTATGACTTATTGCTACACTCTGCCAACTTCATAATGTCACATTTTGAAAAAACGCATGAGGTTTATGGGCAAAAAACTGATTCATATGCTTTTTAACAGCCTCATCATTAGCCAACTTTATTCCGTTCACAGAATTCTGTAGCGATCGGCATAGGTGAAAATTCGAGGGCGCAAGGTACAGAGAATGGGCAGGTTGATGCAAAACCTCACAGCTGTTTTTCCAATACCTACAGTAACCTTAAAGAAGTATGCCATCTGGTACTATCATGGTGAAAAACGTCTCCTTTATGATTTGTCAATTCTGGATGCTTTGAACGTAGAGCTTCATCTAAATTGTTTTTCAATTATCTATAGAGGACTGGATAAGTGGAGCAGTCGAAAGCTA
Organism: Metellina segmentata; assembly: GCA_947359465.1. NCBI lineage: Eukaryota > Metazoa > Arthropoda > Arachnida > Araneae > Tetragnathidae > Metellina > Metellina segmentata. Next base: position 58,377,893 of record OX375881.1, read on the forward strand.
AAAAGCCACGATTGAATCATCGATATTTATTCAGTAAAATTATCTTTAAATTATTTATAGAAGACGGGAAAAGTGGTGTCAGTCGAAAGCTAAAAATCTACTCTATGATCACAGACTTTTAATCATTAAAATTATATTTTTATTATCTATAGAGGACTGGATAAGTGATTTCATTCGAAAGCTAAAAAGCTGGACTATAATCTCATAGACTTTTAATCAGTAAAATTATCTTTGAATATTAATATCAAACTGAAATTCTATTATTCAAAACGTAAATTAAATTTTGAATATTTACAATAAACCCTCATTAGTATAATGTAATGTTTATTTTATAAGAGAGAAGGCTAGTTGTCGGGATGGAATTAAATTAAAAATTTAGAAATATTGAAATGGTGTTTAGTACATTAAGCAAATTGCGCGTATTGGTCGGAGGTTGAATCTCGATTTACTAATTATAGGAAGGGGACCTGCGTGCAATAAACCAAAAATCTCCCATTATTAAGGAGTTGTTTCTTGTCAAAAAATGACTGATATCAAAAGTACGACCTGTAAAGCCAAGATGTAGGCTGTATTGTCTCTATAAATTGGAAGGAAAATGTTGATTTTCAGGGGAAAATTCATTCCACATCTGGGTTGTTACAAACCACCGCCGAGTGCTGTACTTAATAGGAACGAACAACTGGCAAGTGGGAAGCGGAATCGACGGCCACTTCCATAGAATGTGGTCATTAATTTAATCACGCACTATTTGATCAGGATGACATTTCAAGACTTAGATGTATAGTTGATTGCTATTGAAGATGAATTTAACTTCACGGGAACTGGAACACCTCATTTCCACATCTGAACTTGGCCACAGATTTCACGAAGGGAATGATATATTTTCAATTCAAGCTGTGTGTATCGGTATAGAAAGTAAGCACCGATCACCTATCTAGAGTTCGGTTAGAAGCTTCACGATTATATAGTAGACCAATAAATGATAATAGGATTTCCTTCGAGATTGGAACGATATGGCAGATAGACCAAGACCAACTGCAAAAAAATGAGGATTATTGATGAGGAAGTCGGAAGTTCCGCGACGATTATGGCAGATAGACAGATACCAACTGCAAAAAGATGGATCATTGACGAGTCACGAATAAGATAGATCAATTGAATTTCTCTTTATTTTTGCATCAAATGAAAAAGGGATCCGTCGTATAAAAAAAAAGAGTCGCTTCACAATCACGGACACAAGAAAAAGGGGTATTAAGGATGACATCCATCAAAGCATATTGTTGCACGTCAAAATAGATGTAATTCAAGCTGATCAGTCTCCCACAACGAAGAAATTATTATGAGTTATAGATGATATTGAGTTATGAACTTATAGATGATATAAACTTAATAGGGATTATTTTGACTTAAGGATTTTATAGATGAGGCGAAATATAGCAGGACGACCGCAGAATCGTGTAGTTGAAGCGCGAACCTTCAATGCAATAATATCAAATCTACTGGTCTTCTATGATTAGTTATGCATTAGTTAACAGTAAAACCCTCTCTGGTGAATATACAATCCAATAGATTGCTTGGCAGTGAGTCAAAACAATTACTTTGGCTATTCGGTGGCAAATTTTGACAAGCATCCTGCAACTGCTGCTCCAAGGACCTTGTGTTTCTGGCGCGGTAAAGTTGGTGGCATAGCAAATCATAGACCTGCTCAATGGGAGAATGATCTGGGGAATTTGTAGACCCCAGCAAGACTAAAGGGATTCAATATCACGGAAACACTTCTGGCAGAGGCAATTCGTGTGTGATAGTGCGTTATCGTGCAGGTAAATAACTCAAAATGCCTCTGTTCACGTGCAGTCCCAATAACTTCAGTTTGGCTTTAAATGCAGCTACTTTGTCTGCCAACTTGAAAACAGTTGTCACATTTGTCAAAATTGGAAAATTGAGACATACAGAATTCAGAAATCATAATTGAAGCTCTAGTAACAGACCAAATTTCAAGTTCTGATTTACCGCCTCCTAATTTTAGTGGTTATTTCATAGATAACAACCGCACAAACCCGAGAGAAATACATCATAAATAAAATGGAAATAAATTAAAAAATAAATAAAATGGAAATATTTTAATGTTCCTTCGGCGGCCCGGTACCATTTGATCCACGACCGGTACCGGTCCGCGGCCCGGGGGTTGGGTATCACTGACATACACGACCAGTGATAGTGGACAGTATCAATTTTATTGTTGAATCATGAATCCAATCACCAATGGACAATTCTTCCCTGTAAAGAATATAAACCAAAAGAGTATTGTTACCCAAGGCAAAATCCCTCATGGATTGCGGAGAACGCCTGTGTCTCCCCACACACTCAGCATACGAATACAGAAAGAACGAAGTTGGCGCTTAAAAATTAAGATATTACCTGACCTTGTTCTGAATGTAAAAAAGAACATAGTTAAGCTACTGTTTCTCGCTTATGCATATTGTGATCCACCTAGGACATTTAACCTAGAATATTCCTCGCAGTACATTCCATGCAAAATTGAAACATGTGAAAAATAAACAGGCTACAAAAGGCGAAGAGATTGGGATGAAGACTTCCGAATTACTTTTCAAATTATTATTATTAAACATTGTCCCACCCTTGAAACCCTCTTGAGTGTTTTAAAGAATCTAAAATTGACAGAATGTGTGAAGAGGCTGCATAATAATATGAAAAGTATACAAATTTCACACCAGTAAAAAAATACACAGAAATGAAAAAAATATCAAAAACACAAATAAACACGCTATATAAATTTAGAATAAATGTTCACAAATTGGCAATTAGTGCAATGGTAATCTACAAATTTTAGTTATTGGACGTTGTAATATACGAGTGTCAGTTTTTAATGTCACTACTTTGAACCTTTGATCATTTCCTGGGTGCACTTCGAGCACACTTGCAAATTTCCATTTTAATGGAGGTAATAATTCAGTATTTAAGAGAACCAATTCTCCAACTGCGATGTTGCCTTTTGGCAACACAAAGCACTGGAGCAACACAAAGATTTATTGGTAACTTTTTCTGGTAATAATTGGTAATTTTTTAGTTAACGTCGTAATAGAGCAACACAACGGGCTATTGACGACGGTCCGGGATCAGTCCCTTAAGGGAAAGATTCGAGGACAACACCGTAATTTTGAACCAACGTCAGATGACGAAGCAACACCTGACCTGGCACCCCACTCTCCAAACTTCCACGCCAACCCAACGTGATGACTGACGCCACGACAGATTTAAGGTGCACCAGCCGCCTCTACACCATACATTTACAAACATCCATGCCCGGGCCCGGATTCGAACCAGGAACCTTCCGATCTACAGGCTAACACCTTAACCACTATACCGGTTGGTCGGCACACAAACTTTTTCTGGAGAACAGACATATAGTGAAGTTTGCTTTTCTCATAATAATGTATCCTCAATAGTTAATTTTTACACTATATATTATCTTAGTTTGGTTAGCACTAGTTTATCAGTAGGAGAACGTTAGCACGTTGTGTGTTGTATACAATTTCAAAATTACGTTTGGTTTACAATAATAATGCAATTTATATATATGGCTTATAAAACGTATAATGTTAATATACAAACGGTGTTGAAATGAAAAGTTACGAAACTTCCTAACAACGTAACCGTTAACATATCTGCCTATGTCGCTATGGGAGAACGTAACGATTGGAATCTCCGGCATGGATGGGAGCATGCGCGGGCGCCCGTATGCGCAGGAGAGAGCAGATGCTCTTATAAAGAGCACCGTCCAATTGACGCGGCAGTGTGTGTGGGGACAGGATGGCGTTCACATTGCAAAATTCGACGATTGAGGAGCAGCGAGGCGTTATCCGATTTCTGACAGCGGAAGTTGTTAAACCGGCCGTTATTCATCACCGGATGGTGATCGTATACGGAGAGCACTGTGTGTCTGACAAGTCAGTGAGAAAATGGAGTGACCGTTTTTGTGCAGGCCGTGAGAGTTTGGCTGATGACCCGAGACCAGGCCTGGCAAACACAGTCATCACGGCCGATCTCATCGACAAGGTGGACGACTTCGTGAGAAGTGATCGGCTTGTCACATTGCGAATGTTGATGGTGGAAGTGGAAGTCAGCGTTGGAACAGTGTGGACAATTGTTCACGACATGTTGTGTTATCGGAAGGTGTACGCGCAGTGGATTCCGAAGCTAATCACCAACCAGCAAAAGGAACTGCGTATGGGGCTAACACTTCAACATCTGTTTCGGTATCATGAAGACCCCGCTTTCCTTCAGTGGATCGTCACAGGTGACGAGAGCTGGTGCCATCACTACGAGCCAGAGACAAAGCAGGACAGCATGCGTCGTCACCTCCCCCTAAAAAGTTCAAATCCGTGGCGTCAGCAGGGAAAGTGTTGCTCACCGTCTTTTTCGACGTCCAAGGTCCGCTACTTGTTGTATTTCTCGATCACAGAAGAACCATTAACTACGATGTTTACTGTGAGACACTCCGAAGCTTACTCAGGTCCATCAAGAACAAAGACCGGGGCTGCTCATGGAGGGTGTGGTTCTGCTCCATGGTAACGCGCGTCCACACGTTTCCAGGGTCAAACATGCGGAACTGGCCAAGTTCAAGTGGGAGCAGCTTGGCAATCCGCCCTACAGCCCGGACATGTTTCTCTGCGATTTCCATGTGTTTGGCCCCCTGAAAAAACATCTGATTGGGAAGAGTTTCTACTAGGACGACAAACTCAAGGACGTTGTGAAGGACTGGGTCTCGTAACGGCCACAGGAATTCTGGAAACAAGGAATCCATCGGCTTGTTAATCAATGGATCTTGTTCTCAGGCCTATGGTGTATACTTTGAATAAATTTTTATTTATACCTACAGTGTCGTTTCGTACCTTTTCATTTGAACAACCCTTGTAAAAATAGTTTCCCCTTCGACCCCATGATGCCAAAGTGAGCTCTCCATACTTTATCGTATTCTTCCACTTTTCCCTTCTTTTAGCAATTACTTGACAGGGTCTGTCTCGTGTTTGGCGAAGATTGGCCAAATATGACCCATAAAAGTCAAAGCCAAAAAACCAAGAACGTTTCCCTGTGTATCATCGACACATATTTAAAAGTTCAAACAGTATCTGTTGCAATAATAATATACAGTGTTCACATTTGTGTTTTACTTACAATGAAATACTCAATGCACATAGCTAAAACTCAATGCATATAACAACTAAAACTACTGTAGTAGTTTTGTTAACAATAAAATGTTAATTTTTTTACTCCATTTTTAGAGTGTTTTATCTACTTCATAGGTAATAATATTTTTTCTATAAAACGTTTATCGATTAATTTCCTGCATGATCAATATGTTTAATCGTATGAACAGTATAATACTTGCGTTAGAGCCCTAATTAGTTTTGGAATAACTTTTAAATTAAACACTTTTATATAATTTTTTACATATTCCTTCCTCAATTAACGACATAACCTATGCCAGTGACCGTATTCGTATACCTGTCAAATGATCACATCTAGCCTCCCTGCAAATACAAATAGTTTTGACGACATTTTCCTTTACGTTTGAGTATATTGCTGGAACCCTTTGTTCAATTCGACCACGAATGCTTCGCTTAAGCTGTTGCATCGCCATCATCTAGCTCGCATACACTTGTTCCTTTAATCTCTAGAGAATAGGTAGAGGCACAGTTAGATCAGAAGAACGAGGAGGCCAACCGACACTATCGAATTTGACTTTATTCTACCTATAACTTAACTACTATAACTAATAATTCTACCAATAATTAAATTAGTCTTTTACAATTCGAATTCTTCACAACATGTATGACAAGTTCTATTAATTGTTTCCATTTTATCGACTCCATGTTATTGAATTAAAGCGTCGTTGATCAATTTCAGTCAGGAAGAAAATTTGAAACACGCACATTTCTCAGTGTAAACAGTAACTACATATTAATTAGCATTCTCGACAAAAATGGTCCAATAATGCTTCCCTAACGGAATGGATTCATCTTCCCACGCCCTGATCCATCTGTTTCCATCTATTTACGATAAGATGCCCCATCAAATGATACCACATAAGGCAATGAAATCTGTCCGAGTATTTCTGATCAAGGAATAATTAATTTGTTGGTACACAACTTGTAACTTGCTGCGCCATCTCTTGTAGCACTCGAATCTTTACTATGGTCTAATAAAGACGTCTTTTTCATTGTTCTTTACCCTTCTCGTATTTTATGAGAACTAAGTAGTGAGACTTGTAAGAAAGTCGTCACACAAGTTGACAGGATTTAATTCCTGTCGCGAAACCCAACTGCACGATGCTAATTTGAAGTATTTAAAAAGAACTGCCCGATTACCAAATATTGATTTACCTGTGTTCAACGATGACATTAGTACGTGGAATTCCTTCATCCAGATTTTTGAAGCGAACATTAACCGACCTGATGATATTTCTAATATTGAGAAGATGTCCTATCTGGTTTCTCTCTTGCGGGAGGAACCAGCAAGACTAGTGGTCAGTTTTGCTGTGACTGAGGAAATTTATGTAGAAGTCCTCATCACATTGAAACAACACTATGGTAATACGAATCGGACCGTAGGACTTATAGTAAGAAAAATTTTGGACCTACGCCGTCTACCACCCTCGCATAACAACAGGGACCTTAACTCGCTGATCACCGAAATTGCAATCCTGCTACGCAATCTTGCGAACGTCGGAGTTGATGTGGACAGCTGTAGTCCAGTATTGACAACACACATAAAAACATTAATCCCGTCGGACCTCCTGCTCTTGTATGAGAGGCAAAGGATCCCGGAACACAAAGAGACCACTACAGGACTAATCCAGTTCCTGGAAAAAGAAATGAACCATCGGGAATGTCTACAGTCCCACACCACGCTGAATCCGAGAGCCCCGTAGTTCAAGTCCCGCAGCGGAACAACCTCATCTTGGAGACGACCGACCACTGCCTTCCCACCAAGAGCTGGATTACAGCAACCATGGAGTAGGCGACCACAACAGTGTCAGGGACCATCGTCCAGACCACGGAGATCACCATATCTGCCACGACAACCTTGGAGACCTATCCAAATCCAAGGAGTGCCAACCCCTCCACGAGATAGACCCACAGCGTCCTGCTACAAGTGTGACCCGCATGGCCAATTTGCACGAGACTGCATAAAGTGATTTCGTGTAGGGCCCCCCACCAGTATGCACTGTACTGGAAACTTATTTCTTGTGACCGAGATGTGTTTTCCAGATACTGGACAAGACTTACTGGGACTCATTGACACTGGCAGCAATGTGACTGTAATAAGCGAAGCTTTTTGTCAGGTCTTTAAAATAAAGAGAAATGTGGGGTGAACAGTTGCAGGTGATGCGGCAAACTAGTGGACTAGTAGATGTAATCAAAATCATAGAAGTAAGTATCAAAATAGGAGAAATTAAGAAAATAAAAATAAAGTTATAATGATGTTACATATAGAGAGAATTATGATGTGATAGAAAAGAGATATTTTTATAAGAATTTTAATAAACATTATAGTAAAATTATTAAGTATTGATAATGTTCATGTGTCAGAGGGAAGTGCTGGAGATGTTGATCTTCTACAACAGTTACAGAAAGTGGGCATTCCACCCTCATTGACTGAAAGTTTTAAAAGTGATTTCGCTATACAGGAAAATTTACCTGGATTTGCAGAAATTGACCAAAACTCAGAACTGGCATCTTTGTTACTCTCCTTCCGGCATATATTTTCCAAAAACAAATTTGATATTGGACGAATTAGAATGGAACTTTGGCAGCATGAAGTCTGTGATGAATTTTAAACTTGTTTATTTTTTTTTGTATGAAATAAGATATTGAAGGAGAGTTGTTTTACTCTTTCACATATATGTTTCATATTTTATATTTACAGCTTAAACATACAATTATTATCACGAGAATACATTACTCTGATACAATACTCTGATAAATTAATTGGAATTAAGTAAATTCATCCGTATTCATGCACCAAGATAAATGAGATTTTGTTGAAAAGTTATTGTATTTTGTGTTTTTATCTCGTAAGTATCCTGAGATGGAGCTATAGTAATAAAGGTGTGATCACGCAGGAGAATAAATTGTATTTTGTATTTGTAAATTGAAAAGTGAATGAAGAATATAAGTATGAGTAGATTTGTTTATTTGTACTTTATACTTTAAGGAAATGAAATGTATATAAGAAATAAATAGACGCAGAGAGTCGCAGATAATATTCAGGGTTATTTACTATGTAGAAATAATTGAAAGGAAATTGTGCTTATTGAAAGGAAATTGTGAAATGTTTTGTTTATTATGAGGAAATGGAACTAAGAAGGTCTTTGAGAATTTTTTGGATTATAGCAGCGCTACTTACTTATGACTTGCATAGAATTAAATTACAGTGACGTTCATTTTATGATTTACAAGAAATGTTGTACTTTCATGTTGGGTTTTTGAACTTTTTCGCAACAGTAGCTAAATGAAGAGATTAGGGTAAGCCACTGGGTCCCTGATATTCTTAAGTCCGTAATGGTCACACAAGTTAATGTATTATAGTTGGAAATATTTTTATTACTAGGGGGCCTGCCCCCTGCTCGTTAACGCTCGCCAACCCCCGGAGGATTGCTTCGCAATCCTCATTGGTTCGCTGCGCGAACCTATGCTCGCTTCGCTCGCCTCAATGAAGACATGTGTCCTAGCAGAAGGGATTGTTTACAAAATGTTACCAAAAAAATGTTTTTCAAATCTAAATTTGCTGTATTACAGAAAAAATATATACAGTATCTCTAAAATCAGAATTCAAATGAAAACTTTGTGCAAATTTTGACTTGAAATGTGAGCGTTGCTTTGGAAATTGAATACCCAGCATGTTGTTTGTGTGTACATTTTCCCAGCACTCAAACGACCCACACTTTATCATTGAGTTTGTTGCCGTGCAAGCGTCTTGTAGTGCAAGCGTCTTGTTGAACTATAATTGTTGGCCCTGAAAAGGACCGTTTTTTAAATGGCCCTGAAAAGATCCTCCGCTTTCTTTGATTTCTATTATAAACTAACTGCAACAGCTCATTAAAATTTCCTTTTTTTTTTTCAATAAAATTTCATCCGATAACGCTATAAATTCAATCGATGCGCGAGACTTCGCGATAAACAAACAATCGTACAGTGTTGCCAAAAAGCGATTACAAATAACGTCTTTTTTGCGTGCCACGTAAGAGAATTATATATATAGATTATTGGTTTTTATTATACGTTTATTATAATATGCTGTTTATAGTATTATTGGTTTTTATTACTTCAATTTCATTAGGTTTGTTTTTCAGAACACAATTCTCTGGAAACTGGTTGCATTATTTTGTACAGTATTTGATTTGGTATGATTGTGAACTAGTGTGGCATTGATGTTCATTTATATTTTTATTATGATTACAATTTATTGTGTTTTATTTTATTTTAATTTTATCCTCTATTCTAATTGTTTATTGCGTTTATACTCTTTACCATGACTGAGATAAAGAGTCATTAATGTTAAAAGTGTTTTTATGTTTTTGTATGTTAGATTCTATGTCAATTCTATGTCATTAACAGCTTCTTCCTAGATGTCCTACACCATATGGACGCATAGGATGTAGTCTTCTTGGGAAGAGGGATGTAACATTAAAAAAGGATTCGTTTGAAAATTGCTTCGACATTGGCTGTCTCCTCCGAGTATTTTTTCACGTGCCCTTTACAGTTTCGCAGCTCATCGCATCAGAAATAATTAATTTTTGCAAGCTAAGCTAAATTCATCTTCCCACGCCGTGTTCCATCCGTTCCCACCTATTTACTATAAGATGTCCCATCAAATGATACCAAATAGGCAATGAAATCTGTCCGAGTATTGCTGATCAAGGAATAATTAATTTGTTGATACGCAACTTGTAACTTGCTGCGCCATCTCTTGTAGCACTCGAATCAGGACTGTGGTCTAATAAAGACGTAATTTTCATTGTTCTCTATCCAACTCGTATTTTAAGAGAACTGAGTAGTGAGACTTGTAAGAAAGCCGTCATATGTATATATATATATATATATATATATATATACAAGGGTTAGACAAATATTATGGAATCTTATCGTGAAATGCATGCCCGAAAAGAAATGTTTATTCTTATGGCATGTGGCGCTGGTGTTTTCGCCTACTGACGCAACCTATACAACATCTTAAATACGCTACGCAGGTCAGTCGTTGTCGGGGCACTGTTCTGTCAAGTTCTAATTGCAGAGGACCTCTTGTACTTCCGAGGAGAGCAGACGTGTTTCGTCCGAGCTCCATCTTCCCATAGAGTTAACCTTTCTACCGGATCGAAATGCCGCGTGTGTCGGCTTCCCCGCTCCTCCGCGACCGGCGAAGAATAACAGCAGTGCCATATAGAACACTTGACCCAAGAAAACGATAATACAGCGCAATATTTAACAGTACAGTGACTTTAAAGTACTTCATCAGTGACACCAAAAATCCAAGGATTACACCCGTATGCGCCCAATCAAAATCGGAAAAATGTGCTATTTACTGCAACTAATTTAATAGAGAACTAAGCGAAAAACAGTAATCGACGAGAGAAACCGCAGCTCTGCCAACACACGTCTGGAAAAGGATTCTGGATTTCTAACAGTGTATAACAGTGATTTAAAAACTCTTTACTGGCGTTCACAACCTTGCAAAGATTACGTGCATATGCAAAAAATTTAAATTGGAGACTATCGCGAACTTCTATAAACAATCGAACAGAGAACTTCAAAAAAAAAACCTTGCAACGGAACTATAGTGCAAAAGAAACTATCTCCATCACCGATCCGCGTAAAATGATGGGCTAAAGCCAACCCTGGTGAGTCCGTTCCATTAAACAATGAGTGCCTATTTTTATTTAAAATGTCTAAGTATTTTTATTTAAAATGTCTGAGTATTTTTATTTAAAATGTCTAAGTATTTTTATTTAAAATGTCTAAGTATTTTTATTTAAAATGTCTAAGTATTTTTATTTAAAATGTCTAAGTATTTTTATTTAAAATGTCTAAGTACTTTATTTTACTTATTCGACCGCGCAGCAAAGATCCCTTCAGGAGTGAAGTGGGTCGGATTGCGTAAGAGATCGTTTTATTTTAATTTCATGTTGTAAATAGTCTTATTAAGAGCACACGCTGTCTTGAGTCTCGCGCCAACAATGTTTTTACTTATCTAAGTTTTTATTTCATGTTGCTATCTTTATTTTAACTGTGTTATAATAGTAATTTGTGATACACTTCACCGCCATGCAGACTGAGACACTTGGAACTGTAATAACCAAGCGCCATGCGTACTAACCTCAGGCTAATTTTTAAACATTTGTGTTTCAGTGTTTTATTTCGATCATTACCGTAGAACAATTTGCCCTAAACTGAGCAAAAGGCCTTACAAAAAATAATAATAAGTAAATAACGTTAAGCTGCTACTGCAAATTAACGAGTTCTTGGCTTACAACCCAATTTAGTCTCAGCTACTGCAACGCGGTCTTGTTAATTTCACTGATTATGTTATAGTTCTGCTCATTTAAGCGTTGCCTAAGGTCTAGGAATGAATCTAGGCTGGACAACATTGGCAGAAGGAGCGCAGAAAATGCACGAGACACCCTTATACTTATCCATGGACACCGGATTTAATTTAGATAGCTTGTTATATTGCTTTGCTCAACCTGTAATGACACTCTAATTACGAGCAAACCAACACCAGCAGACCCAAAATCGGACCAAAGTTAAAGTGCATTGTGCTCAAAACATCTAACTTCTCCCGGAAATTTTACAGATTAATTCCCGGACTTGTAGACAGCACTCATTGCTGTCTACAGGTCCTTTTTCTTACTTATTCAAATGTTACATAATCCTTTTACACGATTGCGATTTTAATAGCCCAAATTGTTAGATCTGAGCTTAAAAGTTTTGATACCAGCAGCTCTTTAATGGTACAACATTTGAGTGAGTTTTTGGACGAAATAAACTGGACATGTAATTTCTAAATTCTCCCGATTCGTTCGACGAATTCCTAAAAGGGCTCCGATTTCTTTGCTCGAGCAATGACCCTTCGAAACCCCTGGTACCGAGTGGCACCGATCGCTCGCGCGGGGTCACGTGACTGCCATTCCCACGATTCCGAAACGCACTCTCGCTTTTCCCTACTAAAGACAGGAGTTACTCGACTCGAAAACTTTGATCTCGGCTCCAACGGATTTCTAAATAACAATTTGATTTGCTTTTTTGATGTTTTGTTTTTGTTCCAATGTTTCGTGCCAACTTTGACAACGGATTTTTTTTTTCCTTGACTACCACTAACACAAAATTTTAATTTTAATTATGTTGTTTTCACGATGCTGTAGCGGTTTTGAATCCGCCTGAGAGTTATGGTGCCTGTTTTACTAGAAATTACAAGAGATATTTAACTAACCTACATAGATGATTGGGACTCTTGCCCGATTGGAACGACACCAAACTAAATCTAAGGGGTTAGCAGACCAAAATATTAACTTTGTTTAATATTTTAACATGAGCTAACTTCTCGGACTTTAGAATGCAATAGAGATGGCGTCTTCTCCACGATCATTTGACGCCAGAAGGATTTTCGAAGGACTGATTCTGTTCTGGCTTTAGAATTTTAAATTCCAAATGGGGAATTGCGGGGACAGGAAGAGGTGGCTCAGTGGGGCCATCAACAGACAGCGGGTGCTCTCATCTGCCATTCAATGTGTATATATTGTTTTCTGTGTTTCTTGTGTCTTTTCTCCAATTAGTTCCCGCTTGAGAACACAAAATGTTTACTAATTTTTTTTAATTTTTTTTTACTTTCTTAATTTTACTTTTACGTTATTTAAACAGGATTCTTAGTTAGGGTAAGGCACTCATTGTATTTATGTTTACGGCTGACAAGCCGGGGTCGGCTCACTATTTATGAGAATTTACAAACCCGCCTTTTAAACATTCACAGTCAACAAAGAAATAACTTTTAAAACAACTAAACATTATTTTCGTTTTTGAAATTTTCTCACAATACCAACCAGAACGCAAACTCGCCTCTTTAAAGAGAAATCGTTCAAAAACTCTCATTTATAAGCAAAAATGAATACAACACCTCAACCAAGCACCCCAAGGGGAAGCAGAACTCTCACTCTAAACTCAAAAAATCCAGTTTCTACCATGACGGAGGCACTATTCCTCCAAACGAGAGTGACAGAAATACTAGTAAAAGACAAAAACTGTCTAGTAGCAACCAAAACTAAAGTTATAAACGAAATCAAAGTAACAGAAAAGTACTGGAGCTCCAGTTTAGAGAAAATAGCTAGCCTGGAAGCCAGCCTAAAGGCTAGCCAAGAAGAAAATAAAAACAATATAAACTTAAAAAAAGATTTAAAAGACCTCCAACAGGTTATTGCTAAAGAGAGGGATAACCACAAGGAGGAAATAGACCATATAAAAGAACTTATTAAGTTGCAAAAAGAATTATTCGTTACTAAGAAAGAGCTAAAAGAACATCAAAAAACTATAATTCACAAAATGGAGGAAGATGCCCAAACCACATCGGCGGGATTAACAGATTTTCTAACTAAGGAAGTTCGCAAAGTCTTAGAAGAAAACAATAGACACAACAGAGAAATGATAGCGAACCAAATACAGAAAGAAATGGATGAGACCAACAAATTGAGCGCCAAGCTAGGTCAAAACATTGAAAACCTCAAAGACAACATTCAAGATAAAAATCATAACAAAGACCTGTCAATTGAAGTACAAGAGATAAAAACATTGTTAAAAAACCCGCCAAGCTATGCACGAGCAGTCAGCAACCACCAGACGACAAAATCAATAATCATCTCAAAAGCACCAGCTACCACACACACATTAATCGTAACTTCCAAAAACTTTAGCCAGTCAGGAGAACAGGTCCTGGAAGAATTTAAGAAAACAATGGGCGGAAACGCCCAGAAATGGAAAGTTAATGGGCTATATGTAGGTAAAAATAAAAACATACTAGTCAAAACAAAGAACAAGGACGACATACAAGCAATCGTTGACTGGATCAACGCAAAAGGAACGGGAAATCCTAACCTACAAACAAGAATCCCGCAACCGATCACTAAACCGATCATCATCCACGGCCTTCCAACACAACCAAACATAGAACTACTACGAAAAGCCCTGGGAGAAAGGGCCAACACTGAAATTGAGGTTGATACACGTGACAGATTATTCATAGACAAGAAAGGAGGCACTCATGCCGTCCTTTACCTCCTCCCACACGTCTCAAACCAACTACTGAATGCCGGCTCGATATGGTTCGCATTTGAACGATGCTCAATCAAGCAATACAAAAACAGTAATACTTCCTTCAACCGGTGCTTTAACTGCCAAGGCCATGGACACATCGCTCCAAATTGCAGAGAAGAGGCACACTGCGGCAGGTGTGCTGAAAAACACGCGACCAAAGACTGCAAGAAAATGTATTAACTGCACACTAATTAACATCCAAGTGGGATCAGAACACCCCACCGACCATCCGGCCTGGCATGCAACCTGCCCAGCAAACAACTCAAATCGGGACAAAAAGAAAGAAGACGATGAGCCAGCGCTCAAAATTCCAACGCAAGAGGACGTTGTTATCCTACCAATCGAATAAGCAAAAGACAACAACCACCAATTAAAAGCTACAACAGCTTTTATTTCATACACCGACAACTAGTTGAGCCAATCTCCTAAACCTACACAAACACTCAAGTCAAGCACAAGTTATTCCCCTCCCTCTTTAAAGATGGCAACAACACAACCAACAATATCTTTCATACAACTAAATCTCAACAACTGCAGGGCAGCTACAATACAAGCATCAAAAATCATGGAAGACATGAACATTGACATAGCGTTATACCAGGAAATTTACACCTACAATGAAAGACCCCCAGGCTTTCCACTAAGATGGAAGACAATCTTATCAACCTCTAAAAAAGCGGCTATAATAATCCGAAATCAACACATAAGCCCAACCATAATACAACAGCAAAATAACTCAACAACCATTAGCTTCAACTCTTGGAACAATGAAGACGTCTTTATAACTTCTACCTACGCCCCACCAAATGATGACATAGCAGAAACCTTCTTAGAGCTGGACAATATAAACAACCACAAACCAAACAACCACGTCATCGGCGGAGACTTTAACGCCCATAGCCCATTTTGGCGTTATGAGCATGAGAACTGCAGAGGAAGCGACCTAATAGAATTTATAGCAAGTAATAACCTTTTAATATGTAATACCTCCAATGCGTCCCCAACATTCTCAAGAGGAAACTCAAAGGGATGGCCGGATATAACATTCATCAAGGGCAATATCGCAGGGAAAATAGAAAACTGGAAGGTCGAAGCCCTAGGGATCCAGACGGACCACAACGCCATATTATTTTCACTAACAACTAAGGTTATAATACCAATCAGAAATAGATTTAAAACCAAGTACGGTAACCACACAGAATTTGTTAAACAGCTACAACAGAGCTTTCGCCATATCAAATTCACCGATATTACCACAACGCAAGAACTGGACAGAAAAACAAGTGAAATCACGGAAATAGCAACCAAAACGATGCAGGCAAACTTTAAAAGGAAAACCAATGTTTTTAAATTCAATATAACCTGGTGGAACAATCATCTACTTATCCTCCAAAAACAGATAAAAGCCACACGCAGAAGAATGCAGAAGGATCAAGACGCAGCAACCAGAGAACAGTTTAAAATAAAGCTCCGAAAACTGAAAGCTAACTATAAAAAGGAAATAAACAAGGCCAAAGGCACTGCATGGAGATCATTCTGCACAAGGGCTAACAACGCATTCGGAACAACATTCAAGATAGTCACTAACAGACAACAGCCCAGCAACATAATCCACGCTACAACAGGATTAACTCCCTTTAAAACCAAAGCAAACCTAATTAATTTACTCAACAACATTTACAGACCAGACTCGCCATCTCAAGACACATACGAAGACACACTCACAAGAAACAAGACCTTCCCACCAAGTACTACCCCCACCACGCCACCCTTCACGAGCAGAGAACTCAAACATATAATCCTCAACGCACCAAAAGACAAGGCCCCAGGACCAGACGGCATTGACGCCACTACACAGCGACTCATCTTAGAAGCAGATGCCACCAAACTACTTAACTGCATGAATACCTGCAAGAACCTACGCTTTTTCCCAACGGCCTTCAAGACAGGAGAGGTGGTCCTGTTTCCAAAACCCGGAAAAGACCCATCACTCACCGACTCCTACCGTCCAATCAACCTACTGCCCATTATGGGCAAAACGCTGGAAAAACTACTACTTTTAAGATTCCATAAATTCATATCTAATTACAATATACTCAGCAATAAACAATACGGCTTTAGAACCGGACGTTCCACAGAACACGCATTAAAGGCTATCATTGACAAAATAGACCACAATAAGACAAACCGGAATCACACTTGCATTATTTCACTAGACATCAAAGGTGCGTTCGATTCCATGTGGTGGCCCTCTCTATTTGATAAGCTACACAAGCATAAATTCCCACCCGACTTAATAGATATAACAAAAAGCTATCTTCACAACCGCAATGTCACCCTTCATCATGGCAATACTTCAATAACCCACAAGCTCCAAAGAGGATGCCCGCAAGGCTCATGTCTCGGACCATTCCTATGGCTACTAGTGGTAAACGATCTACTACTACAAACATGGCCAACAAACTGCGAAATCCAAGCGTACGCAGATGATATCACCATAGTCATATCGGGCAACAACAGAAGAATTATCGAGACAACAGCCAGCGAAGCCCTTCAAAGGATACAAACTTGGTGCCGACAGGAACAACTGACACTGTCCGAGAGCAAGACAACGGCCATGATAATAGGAGCACAAAAACCACTCAAAAGAAACCCAATACTCCAAAGCGGCACCATAAGAGTCAAAATAGTCAAGCACATCAGACTACTGGGCGTGATACTAGACAATAAGCTATCCTTCCTCCAACACATCGCTCACCTAAAAACAAAATGCCTCCAACTCAGCAATAACATGGCACACACGGTGGGAAGAACGTGGGGCACAAAGCCAAGGTTCCTCAACATATGGTATAAGGCAGTCGCTGAGAGACAAATATGTTACGCAGCAAGCATATGGGCCCAACAACTAACCCAACGCAATATCCAAAAGTTGCAAAGCCTCCAGCGCCTTTTCACTGTCCGTATACTTAGAGCCTACCGCACCTCCCCAACAAATGCTTTACAAATACTGGCAGGAACCGAACCACTGCACCTAGTGGTACATAGAGAGGCAGCGATTACAAAACTAATTAGACTCCAGCAAGACATACATTTCCTAGGAGTCCCCTACTACACAAATGACTACGAACACGACGCGGACATCCTTAAAGAAGATACTTGGACAACTGATTTTGACACAGTAGGCACACAAAAACAAATAGAGACCGATTTAACAATTTACACAGATGGATCCAAGACGCCACACGGAGTGGGAGCGGCCTTTGTGGCATATAGGGAAGGAAGAGAAATATACACCAGGAAAATAGAGCTTGATAAAAATAATACAGTGCCGCAAGCGGAGAAACTTGCAATCCTTTTCGCTCTTGCTTGGGCACAGCACCAAAGCTACGATAAATGCAATATTCTCACAGACAGCCTCTCCACAGTCAAAACCCTACAACAATTTCAAACCAAAAATTCCATTGCCCAAAAAATAAGAGCACTACTACAGGATAATATCCACAACACGTTCATTAACTGGGTCAAAGCACATATTGGCATAATTGGAAATGAAAGGGCTGACCAGCTAGCCAAGGAAGCAGCAATGGGCGAAACGGATTTCAAGGTCTCCACCAAACTACCAAAATGTCACGTGAAGAGCTCAATGAAAAAGGCAGCCATGCAAAGATGGCAGGAGGAATGGGAAACAGGAACAACAGGAAGGAGAACCTTCACTATTTTCCCAAAAGTCAACCCCAGAAAAGAGCCGTATGGTCCCTACCTCACGTCATATTTCACAGGCCATGGACCCTTCCCCAGCTACTTGAGCCGATTCAATGTGGCAAATTCTAGCAACTGCACCTGTGGACAAACAGGAACGCCCAATTATTACATCTTCAAATGCCCTCTAACGTGTTCTCATCATCTCACGCAGCCATCAGATGTTAATTATGCGGCATGGGCAAAAAACACAGCCAGCAACGATCAAGCCCAGCAAAGATAATATCAGTCATGAGTTTCCTTTCAGACAACATAGACTACCTCATCCAATAAACTGTTCAGGTGCCTCTACATATCCGGATCCAAGAGTATCTTGACCACGACTAGACTAATTTGTCTTTTTTTGTATGTAACTTTGTATTATTACAGTATACATAATGTAGTGCATAACGGGAAACCTCATTATGAGAAGTTCTGACCATGAAACCATAGAAAGAGTGCCTTCACGGTTTAAACCAAACCACTTTTCCGCAGCGTGTCCACAAAAAACCACTTTTACCTGTCCTATGGATGGGGGGTAAGGGGGACACCTGCGGTGTCCAAGTCCAAGTTCTAATTGCATCAAGTCAGAGCTAACAGACTTCGAACGTGGGCAAATTGTTGGAAGTGCTTACGTAAGCAAGGTAGCCGAAGCGTTTAGTGTTTCAAGAGGTACTGTATCTAAGATTTATTCCGCATATTTGAAAACATCATCCGCTAAACCACAGCACGAACGAAGGTGTGTGTTGATTGATCGTGACAAAGATTATTAAGGAGGATTGTGACTAAAAATAAGAAGACCACAGCTGTAAAAGTTACTGCTGATAGGAATGTCGTGTCACAAACCATGTGAGTACCAAAACAATAAGAAGGGAGTTCCATAAGGAGGTTGTTTCTGGCCGAGCTGCAATTCAAAAGCCAATCATCAGTGATGCTAATTCCTGTAACGGGAAAAAGTGGTGTTGAAGTCATAAAGCCTGAATTATGGAGCAATGAAAGACAGTAATTTGGTCGAATGATTCTTGTTACACACTGTTCCCCACTTCAAGCCGAGTTTACGTGTATCGAATAAAATCCCAATACTGACTGCTTGTTGCCAGGAATGAAACATGGCGGGAGATCTGTGATGGTTTATGTAGCCATATCGGGATTTTCTTTGGGCCTCATGATTACTCTGCAAGGTCACATTAAGGCCAATGACTATGTGAACATTTTGGCCGATCAAGTCCATCCCATGGTACAAACTTTGTTCCCCAATGGTGATGGTGTCTTCCAACACGACAAAGACCCTGTTCACATAGCTCACATGGTCCAGGACTGATTTTCTGAGCACGAGTAGGATTTGTCACATCTACCGTGGCCACGACAGTCACAAGACCGCAATATTATTGAATCTTTGTGGTCTACATTGGAGAGGAAAGTGCGTGATAGCTAACCACCGCCATCATCGTTATCTGCACTTGCTACCGTTTTGCAAGAAGAGTGGCACAAGATTTCCTTGGCATGTATACAAGAACAGTATTTATCCATTCCGAGAAGACTGCAAGCTGTTTTGAATGTCAACGGTTTTAGGCAAGGTTACATGTTTTTTTAATTATTTCAATATTGTTTCCATGTATAAATAAAGCATCCGAAGTAAGTTTCATTGTACCTTCATCAGACATAAGCAGAAACTAAAGCAAATGATATGGGACGTCTATGAGCAAATGATAAATGAAAACTACAACTCCTGCACGTACAACTGAGCTCTACTTGCTCTTTTTCCTAATACAGTAGAACTTCAATTATCCGTACTCAAGTTATCCGGATAGCTAATTATCCATATCGCTTTTAGAAAAAAAGAAATCATCATACTCCACACTTTAAAAGTTTCTTATAGCTGAATCTTAAAAATGAAGAGGACAAAGTGTTAATTGAGGACATAAGAAACATCGCAGCGAAAATTCCTTGATGTTCCGATAACAGTGCAGAGGACGTAAGCGAGTGGGTGGTGTGTGATTCTTCAGACCCTGGATTCTCTCTATCTTTCTAAATTCTCAGTGAAGATGAACTCATTCGAAGTATGAGAAAAGAATTCATTAATGAACCGAAGATGACGACCACATATTACTCAACGACACGCGGAACCATCAGATAGTAAGGCGTTTGAGTGTATACACCGCGGCTACAATAAATGGAGCTGTAACCTGAGTGCGACCATCAACAGCTACTCACTGTCAAACGCATGTGAGACTTGGATGCACGGAAACGATTAAAAATAGTGAAACAACGGATTTTGACCAATATGTTCACGGAATGATGCATTTTAATATCGTATTTAAGTGAAAAATGTAAACGAAATTGTTTTCATAGTCATTAAATTACATTACATACCAAAGTAAAATTCGTTCTATACTTAGAATTAACCATTTTTTCGTGAATTATCCAATTATCTGGATATTCGATTATGCGGTTGGGGGTCTGGTCCCAATTGATGCACATAAATAGAATTCGAGTGTAACTTCATTTTAATCTATTCAAAGTAGTGATACAATAATGGGAACATAATATGAGACAGCTATGATTACAACAACATTATATGACACTCGATCCCCAGATTTATCGAGCATCGATTTCTTTTTATGAGGGCATCACAAGAACATCGTTTACGGCAATCCAGTTGACTCAATAGATTGTTCGACTATCCATTGTGGCTGCAAGCGTGCTCGAAATACCTGGAGTCTTTGGTTCACAATTCACTCTTTCGACATTACCAAGCATGTATTGATGATGGTGGTCGCAAATTTGAGCATAAAGTACAAACATTGGTGCAAAAAAGCACTTTACAAGGATGTTGTAAATAAGCAATGCTTTTTTGTTCAAGTCTCATTTTTTGTGTTCACCATAAAGAAAATAGTTTTCCATTTTTTCAATGTTTCTTATTGGTGAATGATAAAAACGATGAGTATGAAGTGTCAGTTGAGCACTTAAGTAACATTACTGTAAAAATTCCTGGATGTTCGGAGTACATTGCAGAGGATGTAGGCGAGTGGCAAGTGGGTCATTCTTCAGACCCTGTATTCTCTTTCTCTCTTTAAATTCTCAGTGCAGATGAACTCAGTCAAAAAAAGCGAGAACAATTCATTTATGTCCCGGAAGATGACGACGACATATTCATCAACCAGACGCGGAACCGAAAGCGCTATTTAAGACGTTTGAGTGCCTTGACACAGAGCTAAAATGGATGGAGCGCCGACCTGAGTGAGACAATCTACAGTTACTCATCGTCAAGCGCATGCAAGACCTGGCTACACGGAAACGATTAAAGACAGCAAACAACGGATTTTGACTATTATGTTCAAGTAATGATTCTTGGCTCAGCTTGTCCTTCTTTGGACCTTGCGCCATAAAACCCAACTATCAATCAGCAAATCAAGCAAGCAATGATTAGATTTTAAAATAGTATATAAGTACAAAACTGTTTTCATAGTCATTAGATTGCAATACATACTAAAGCAAAATTCGTTTTTTACTTAGAATTTTTTCCCCGATAATTATCCAATGATCCGGATATTCGATTATCCGGATGGGGGGAGGTCTGGTCCCAATTGATGTGCATAACGGGAGTTCTACTGTACCTTCAATTTAACCTAATCACAGCAGAGATAATATAAAATGATCGTTATATGAAATAACCATACAATTGAAACTCATGGACTTTAGGAAAACATCTAATTCTTAAATCAGTGTACAGAAACTTTAAATGAGATTAGCAAATATTTCAATCTATCTAAAGTAGTGCTACAACAATGGGAACATTAAATGAGACAACTATGTAATTGAGACCCATGGAGCTTAGGTATAGATCAAACTGTCAAATCAGTTTACAGAAACATTAAGATTTAAATTAGCAAACAACATGCTGTAAGTTAAAAGAGCTCCAAACGCCACTAGCATAAAACCCTTCGTCAACCTCAGATTTCCACATGTCGTAAACACAAAAACATCTTCATCAGTCATGGACTTCAGGACAATCGCAGTCTTTGACGAAGAATTCTCGAGTATTTCTCTCTGGTACAATTTCTGTTTCGTGGATTTATTTTCGTAGCATATTTCGTGGATAGTTCCGGCAAAATAAATTGTACTTGCAGCAGGAAGGAAAGAGTTTTGGAAAATCCACGCGAAGTTCTCTCCAATGCTTGCGTTCATACTCCGTGTTAGCATTAAGACACAAATGAAGTTGAACATCGAGCAAAAGTAAACGATAAGTAAAATGAAGATGATGCCCGAGAAGATACTATTGAATGTCTTCAAATTGCTTTGTATGTTATTGTAGAGGGTGAGGATGGACATTTTACTCTTTATCCGTTCAGTTTTCATTGCTTCATCAAAGACTCTTACGACATGTGCAAAATAATCACATAGCGCACAGAAGATTAGTGTTTGCCAGTTCGGAATGGTGAAAAGTACGAGAAAGTGGACAACGTTACCACATGCAAAAAGGAATTGGTACATTGTGGAGTCCTTGTATTCCAGGCCTAATAGTACAAAACGGGCATAAATTTGTGCAGATGGGTCTAAGACATAGTCGTAAAACCAAAAAGATATAATGCCTCTGACTATGGGAGCCAATATCAGAACACAGGTTGAAATCTTGAAGATTAACCGAAATTCGAAAGTTGGAGCTACCATTTCTCGTTTAAGAAGTTGAAACTGTTCAATATTTCCTCTCAGGGTTAGTGCATGATATCTCAGCAAGTGCAAAGACCCTAAGGGTAGGCACGATAAGAAGAAAGTTGACATAGCCATAAAGGCATGGATTTCCAAATGCACCCAGAATGCTCTGAATGCATAGGCAAGTACTAATATGTGGTACGACACTGCAATCAGAAATTTCCACCAGTCTTTCAACTGAAGTCGGTTCTTGTTCCAGGTAATCAAAATAAAACAAAGGAGTATTCGAAATATTTTTACTTCAGAATTTCTTCGAAACGGCTTGTTTTTCATGGTTGCAATCATATTCTGTCGAGGATACCTATTTACAGAGTGAATTTCAAGTGATCAGCCTTCTCAGCATCAAGAAATATTTGAGAAGTGTACTATGGCTTTGATTCAACACAATTCATAGTGGGTAAATAACCTCATCTATTGGTTGAAAAAAAATGAGGAAAGATTCTAATAGATGAAAAGGTCTAAACTAATTAGAAGTCAAACTGTGAACACGGATTATAAACGGATACACCTCTGTGGGTTACGAAAGATAAAGAATGTATTAACTCTTTGAGCGTAACGAAGTTTCCGAGTCTGTTAGGTTTCTGTTAGTCAAGAAGGTAAAATAAGGGTACAACTCATGACAGAGAAGACTGTAAAACAGATACTTGCGTGTACACCCCTCAGAGAGTTAAAAAAGCAGTACACAGCTGAGCAGAGATTCAAAAACCAAAGAACACGTAGAGGGAAAGTAATATCGATTAAAACTCAGACACTTTTACTTGAGTATCATATTTCTACACTGCCTTCGAAAGTATTCTCTCTATTAGATATCGAAATTTTGAAGAACTTTTGCATTTATATGGTTGCCATAACAGTTTCGAACATATTCTATAATAGAACAGATTAAATTATTAAAACGATAACCGGCTTTCATATTTTGACATGAATTATTCCGTTTTCAATTCACGCAATAACCATTCAATTTAATGTTCTTTGATACGAAAACTTTACTATTCATTGTTAAGAACTCATTCACTCACAAATCACAGTAATTTATTCATTACATAATAAAATCATCTATATAATTTACTAAACTAGAATACTGTACTCAGTGTATTTATCTTTCTAAACATTCTGAATCTCATTAAATACTATTATTCCTCTGATAGCCATTAAATGTTCGAATAGTAACGTTTGCAATTGGGGAGTAAAACGTTTTGTGTTGGAAAATCCTTTCGGCTTTTTTGAGCTGTATAAAATACAATTTATCCAACACAAAAAATACTTACTTAGCAATTATGTACTGTCCATACATTTCTATGACTTATTGCTACACTCTACCAACTTCATAATGTCACTTTCATAAAACGCATGAGGTTTGTGGGCAACAAACTGATTCATATGCTTTTTAACAGCCTCATCGTTAGCCAACTTTATTCCGTTCACAGAATTCTGTAGCGATCGGCATAGGTGATAATTCAAGGGCGCAAGGTACAGAGAATGGACAGGTTGATGCAAAACCTCACAGCTGTTTTTCCAATACCTTCAGTAACCTTAAAGAAGTATGGCATCTGGTACTATCATGGTGAAAAACGTCTCCTTTATGATTTGTCAATTCTGGATGCTTTGAACGTACAGCTTCATCTGATTTTCTTAACTGGAAGTAGTTTACGTCTGAGGTGATTTGTCTTGCATCATGGCAAAAGCTCATAATAAATGATAGCTTTATAACGCTACCACACTGATAGCATAGTTTTCTTCTGGTGCGATCCGGTCTTCAAGGTTGATTGTGGTGACTCGCTACTCTATCCCCATGATGTTTTGCGAACGACGTTGCAAAGACAATCCACTTTTCATCACCCGTAACCAGCTATTTCAAAAGTGGATATTTTCCCTGGCGTTTAGGAGCGTGTCGCAGTGGTACAAATGGTCCTCTATACTTGTGTGGTATATATTACGTTCCGTAGAAATATCCCGTACAGTCTGATTGAATTTTTAACCGACGGCAGCATTTATTACGTCTGGATCAATATGCGTTGGGCGACTGGACAGGGCACGTCGCTGACTTTAAATTCACAGGAACGGAACTTAGTGAATCTCTTTTGACAAGATATCTGTTAAGGCATCATTTCAATACACATTTAAAATCTTTTTATGCATTTCTGTAGCTTTTTTTACCTTTTTCGAAATAAATTCGATTTCCTAAGTATAGGAAGGGGACCTCCGTGCAATAAACCAAAAATCTCCCATTATTAAGGAGTTATTTCTTGTCAAAAAAAATGACTGATATCAAAAGTACGACCTGTAAAGCCAAGATTTAGACGGTATTGTCTCTATCAATTGGAAGGAAAATGTTGATCTTCAGGGGAAAATTCATTCCACATCTGGGTTGTTACCCACATCCGCCGAGTGCTGGACTTAATAGGAACGAACAACTGGCAAGAGGGAAGGGGAATCGACGGCCACTTCCATAGAATGTGGTCATTAATTTAATCACGCACTATTTGATCAGGATGACATTTCAAGACTTAGATGTATAGTTGCTATTGAAGACGAATTTAACTTCACGGGAACTGGAACACCTCACTTCCACATCTGAACTTGGCCACAGATTTCACGAAGGGAATGATATATTTTTAATTCAAGCTGTGTGTATCGGTATAGGAAGTAAGCACCGATCACCTATCTAGAGTTCGACGATTATGGCAGATAGACAGAGACCAACTGCAAAAAGATGGATCATTAACGAGTCACGAACAAGATAGATCAATTGAATTTTTCTTTATTTTTGCATCAAATGAAAAAGGGATACGTCGTAGTTAAAAAAAAGAGTAGCTTCACAATCACTGACACAAGTCCGTTCGAAAAAAAGGGGTATTAAGGATGACGTCCATCAAAGCAAATTAAATCATGTCAAAATAGATGTAATCCAAGCTGATCAGTCTCCCACAACGAATAAATAATGTTATAGATGAGGCGAAATATGACAGGACGACCGCAGAATCGTGTAGTTGAAGCGCGAACCTTTAAGACAATAATATCAATTCTACATTACTTCTATGATTAGTTAAAAGTAAAACCCTATCTGGAGGATATATAATACAATAGATGGCTTGGCAGTGAGTCGAAACAATTACTTTGGCTATTCGGTGGCAAATTTTGAAAGGCATCCTACAACTGCTGCTCCAAGGTCCTTGTGTTCCTGGTTCGGAAGAATTGGTGACATAGCAAATCATAGACCTGCTTAATGGCAGACTTTGTAGCCCTAAGCAAGACTAAAGGGATTCAATATCACGGAAACACTTCTGGCAGAGGCAATTCGTGTGTGATAGTGCGTTATCGTGCAGGTAGATAACCTCTTTGAAATAGCATTACATTTAAACCAAAATGAGATATATATGATCTGCTGGACGTATCACTGCGCTGTAGAACTAGCTCTTAGCAGAGGGGATATACTGTGGTAAGTGATGACTCTTCACACCACTACACTGTGCGTTACAACAGTGTGCCACATGACTATACACTTAGAATGGCAATCAAACATTAACGTGTGCATTTGGAGTGGGCCGTACCCGAGATTTATAGGCAGACATAAAATGGCACACAGCTTGCCAAGTTCAGTCACGAATCCTGTTATCGTCTTGTGGCAGATGATGACCATGTTCACATATGGCGGACATCCGCCCAATGTGTGAACCTAGTGTAAATGTGTTGGAGTCATTATTTACTGGGGTTGTCGTAGCTTATTGGGTTTCCCACTGCTCTAGGAATCTACTTGTTGTATGCG
This sequence comes from Metellina segmentata, assembly GCA_947359465.1. Lineage (NCBI taxonomy): Eukaryota > Metazoa > Arthropoda > Arachnida > Araneae > Tetragnathidae > Metellina > Metellina segmentata. The sequence continues at coordinate 58,404,491 of OX375881.1, forward strand.
GTACGTGTTCAATTCATGTCAGGTACATTCCTACGTGGGTGTCTTTCTCTTTTTTGTGTAAGAAAGACCTTTGTGGTGTCTATTACGTGATATTTCATGCCTTGTGCCAGCCGCAGCATGGTCAAATATGGCCGTTGCCTCATTAAAACCCCTACAAACCAATCATAATTTTGTAGAATTCTAGTCGAAGCTCATTTGGTAGAAAGTTAATTCACACACACGACCAGTGATAGTGGACTGTATAAATTTTATTGTTGAATCATGAATCCAATCACCAATAGACAATTCTTCCCTGTAAAGAATATAACATAATAAAGAATTGTGACCCAAGGCAAAATCCCTCATGGATTGCGGAGAACGCTTCTGTCTCCCCACACACTCAGAATACGAATACAGAAAGAACAAAGTTGGCGCTTAAAAACTAAGATATTACCTGACCTTGTTCTGAATTTAAAAAAGAACATAGTTCAGCTACTGTTTCTCGCTTATGCATATTGTGATCCATCTATGACATTTAACCTAGAATATTCCTTGCAGAACATTCCATGCAAAATTGAAACATGTGAAAAATAAACAGGCTACAAAAGGCAAAGAGATTGGGATGAAGACTTCCGAATTACTTTTCAAATTATTATGATTAAACATTCTCCCACACTTGAAACCCTCCTGGGGGTTTAAACGAATCTATGTAAGTGACCGTATTCGTATACCTGTCAAATCATCACATCTAGCCTCCCTGCAAATACAAATAGTTTTGACGACATTTTCCTTTACGTTTGAGTATATTGCTGGAACCCTTTGTCCAATTCGACCACGAATTCTTCGCTTAAGCTGTTGCATCGCCATCAACCATCTCGTATACACTTGTTCCTTTAATCTCTAGAGAATAGGTAGCGGTACAGTTAGATCAGAAGAACGAGGAGGCCAATCGACACTATCGAATTTGACTTTATTCTACCTATAATTTAACTACTATAACTAATAATTCTACCAATAATTATATTAGTCTTTTACAATTCGAATTCTTCACAACATGTATGACAAGTTCTATTAATTGTTTCCATTTTATCGACTCCATGTTATTGAATTAAAGCGTCGTTGATCAATTTCAGTCATAAATAAATTTTGAAACACGCACATTTCTCAGTGTAAACAGTAACTACATATTAATTAGCATCCTCGACAAAAATGGTCCAATGATGCTTCCACTACAAATTCTCAAATATCAATTGAATAAACGATGTGCAAAAAAAGTGTAAAATGTTTTGTTTAGAAATTATTCCAAAATAAAATGGTGCTCTTATATTAAAACACCAGTTTCGTTTCAGGAAGCTACTTTTGTTTTGAAAGTAGTAATCAGTCAAATCAATCACCTAAATCTGACACGTTTAGCAAAATTCAGATTTTTTTTAAGGTAATCTGAGAACACTTAGAAATTATTTCGCTCAAAAAACACTTACCACTTAATAATTAAATTTTTATTATCGGTCCCACTCGACAAATGTCGTGACGTCTTATTTCCTTAAAAAGAATGAATGTGAAAATAATTTCTTTTATCAGTGGCAGAAATTCTAAGAAATTATACTACGGATTAGATTTAAGAAATCAATTTTAACAACTGTCAAATCAATTAATGGAAATTAAATGTACATTAATTAATTTAGTGCGAAAAATGTTTACCTGATACTTATTTCTGCAATTTTTTTTTTGAATTTTTGATAAGCCACAAAACAGAAACACATATAGAAAATAGTGATTAATCTAATTATTTCACCTGTTGTGTTTTCTGCGAATAGGTGTATTTGAGACTTGAAGGCGGCATCTATGTAAAAAAAGTAATAGTACTTAATATTGATTTTCAGAATAGCTTAGTAAACTTTAGTAATTGCCAGTATTGATATATATATATATATATATATATATATATATATATATATATATATATATATATATATATATATATATATACACTAGCCACTGCGTGGCTAGCACGGCGTTGCCCGTGTTGCACTTTGTGGGATTATGTGTGTCTATTGGGAACGTTTGTAAACCACCGGTGTTTGCTACACATTCCCATTTGGTTTGCTCCGCAAACCAACACCACGGACAACGGTGTGATAGCCTCGTTACTGTGAATTTGGAATTACGAAGAGAGTGAATAGGTGTGACGTCACAATTACTTGGAGGGTGGGTTGCCAGCTGAGGTGTTATGTTATCATATGACCGTGGTTGTCCACGTATATTTCCCTTATTGGATTTAACTACGACCCTAGTTAATAGGTAGTTGTAGTGCTTGAGAACGTTAATTAAAAATTACCCAATTTTCTCGGATACTTTCCTTAGGCGATTGATCCCGGACCGTAGTTAAAAGCCCGTTGAGTTGTTATTATAAGACGTTAGTTAAAAATTGCCTTGGATCTTTTACTTAGGGATTGATACCGGACCGTTGTAAATAGCACGTTGAGTTGCTATAGTAAGACGATAATTCAAAATTACCTCGAATGTCTCAATTAGGGAATTGATACCAGACCCTCGTTAATAGCCAATTGTGTTGCTTTTGTGTGATTTTAATAAAAAATTACAAATTTCTTCAAATTTAAAATTGGTTGAAATTTGTTATAAAAACTTGCACAATTTGTGTTTATTGTTGTATTATTTTTAAAATAGATCTTATACACATGCATATATTACTACAATGCCAAAAATTGTATTTTCTAAGAATTAGAGATTTAAGTTTTTGAAAAAGGCAGTTGAGAAAATTGAATGGTGAAAGGAGTGAGAAACATGCTTTTTTTTACTGAAAACCGAAAAAAGGAGTATCTTATTTTTTAAATTTTACAACTGAAATGTGTATCTTATATTGAACACAACAATGAAATGTGTTGATTTGGGCAACATAGTATATTTTAACCCCAAATTACTTAAATAATAGGAAGACCGAAAAATTAGAAATATTTTTGTAAGTTGAGGTAATTTTGAGAAAAATAGATTAATAGACCAAAATAAAAGGTATTTTATTTTTAATGTGTTGAGTACAAAGTGAATAATTTTTTTGCTTACCTGAATTTTTAAAATTAGCAACGTTTGTAGATGTGAAATGTAATTTTAGAAACAATTAAATGAAATGAAATAAGTCTGCGCCATGTGCGAAAGAAAAACAAATTTAAAAAATGTGAATTTTTTACTTGATTATTTTTCCCCGAGAGAGTATACATGTACACTTATTAAAATAACCATATGTGGCAAGAAATTTAAGTGATATCTCTTTATAAAAAGTAAAAAGGTATGAAATAATATCAAACACATGACCGTGTGAGAAACACAGTTTAATGAGACTGAGTTGTATGACTTTAAATGATTGTGCCTTGTTGATGCTGACAGTGAATCTTAAACGAACTGGGAACTGAAGTTTTTTAAATTGGATTGTGGGGGGATATCAGAAGTGATGATTGGTATTTAAGGAATAAATACTTTTAACTTGCAGCATGTCGAGTCACGATAGTGGCTTCATTAATATTTCGCATGAGAAGCATAATCGGTGCTCCAATATGTGCGAGAGTAGTTCAGATGGTTTCACTATGTTAAAAAACTGTGTCGTGTGTTTTCAGGCCTCATTTGTGTGGCGCGTAATGTGTATAGATTTGTAAATTGAAAAACTACGGGGCAATTCTTGCAAGAGTTGCTTTTGATGGCATTGACATGTTTATTTAATTGGGAAAGATTTGCCCTTTGGCACAGACCTGTATGATGAGTGGTTTGCTACAACAGCAATATATCGATGAACCACAAGGGTTGTAACCTTTTGGTAGGGGGGCACAGGTGTTTGCACAACTGTTTGGCTTGTTTGCATAATCATAAAATCACGATGGTGGCTTCAATAATATTTGTGAGAAGCATAATCGGTGCTCCAATATGTGCGAGAGTAGTCCACATGGTTCCAATATGTTAAAAAACTGTGTCGTGTGTTTTAAGGCCTCATTTGTGTCACGCGTAATGTGTATGGATATGTAAATTGAAAAACTACGGGGCAATTCTTGCAAGAGTTGCTTTTGATGGCATTGACATGTTTATTTAATTGGGAAAGATTTGCCCTCTGGCACAGCACTGTATGATGAGTGGTTTGCTACAACAGCAATATATCGATGAACCACAGGGGTTGTAACCTTTTGGCAGGGGGGGCACGGGTGTTTGCACAACTGTTTGGCTTGTTTGTATAATTATAAAATGACGGAATGAACGGAAAAGAAAAGAGCAATATGAGTGATTGATTGCCCAACTTGAAGGCATCCCACAGAACGGCAACGCTCACTATTTGCTATTTGTGTTGTGGAAGTGACAGAAACACGTCCGTCTTGAAAACTAATCCTACAATAGTTGCAAACACTTTTTATAGCACCTACATACAACTCCTCTAATCCTTGACAGTGCTGGCTTCTTATACGACTGCCTTTTTATATTTGTCGGAACGAAACTGTGATTGGCTGTTACATAACACATTTGCATAGTTCCATCTAACTCTGCAGCAAATTGCAAATTTAGATTAGCTTACAGAAATTAACATATTCCACAATATCCTTAACTTTTGGCAGCGAGTCTAGACAATTATAAAATGAAGTACTACGTGTGTTGTATGTTCGGCATGTCCTGACGAATGTATAGTACTTCCAATAATGAAATTTGGCACATAAGTAGTGTGAATATTTTAAAATTTTATAGTCCACCACGAATTTTAAAATTTAATCCAGAACATTTTAAAAGTAATGTAATGAGATATTTAATTATTATTGTGTTCCTCCGAATAGCAAGTCTTCAATTGGCATTGACTAAATATGTATTTACTGTGCGTATGTAGCTGGCCGATTACTGGATATCCCTTATAAAAATTTATTGCATTTTTAAAAGCATATTAACTATTAGTTTGGATTATCATAATGTATAACATAAGCATATATATTTTTGTGTTTCCTCCATTTTTGGAACTGGATCACAGTTGTGCAATACGTTGTTTGTTATTGTTTCTGTTTGAGAGTACGATAGTTTGTAGTATAATTTTAAAAGCATATTAACTTTTCGTTTGGATTATTTGGATATCTTTTTCAAAAGCAGAGACCTGTTTCATCAATTTATTGTCGCTATGTATTCCGAGATTGAATCGGAGAAGGTGTGGTACATACCACTGAATCAGATTACTCAGAGTGGAACAGTATGCACATTTGAGGATTGGATTGGATTTGGTTTTGTGGCATTGAGTCCTCTTGGGACATATTATGCCAAACTCAAGATAAAAAATAAAATATATAATATAGCAAGAAAGGGAGGTGAGTCAAAATGTAATGAATGAATACTACATAAAATTATATGTGATGGATAAAACCAATGTCATGTAAAAAGTTAAAAATATTTGGATGAGGATTCTCTCCAATCATGTCTTCTAAAGTCAAGTTATAAGAATTAAAATGTAACAGTCGTTGCCTATTAAAATGAGAACATTCAATTAAAATGTGTTTTACTGTTAGTGGGCAAATGCAGTAATTACAAATGGGATGATCTTCTCCGAGGAGGAGGTGTCTATGGGTGATCCTAGTGTGTCCAATACGGAGACGTGTTAGTATTACCTGCTGCCGTCTTTGATCATGTGACTGCCATTGCGTTATATTTGGTTTAATAAAGTGAAGTTTGTTCTCGGTTTGTTCGTTCCAATCGTTCTGCCATTTTTCTTTTGAAAATTTATAAATTAATGATTTTAAGTCGCGATAAGGAATGGTATGGTCAATGTTATTTACGGCCGATTTGGCGGCTCTGTCGACAGTCTCGTTTCCTGCTATCCCAACATGAGATGGAATCCAACAAAATATTATATTAAAATTTTTGGATGAGAGATGATAAATTCTTTTTAATGACTCTAAAACAATGGGATGACTGTCATGATCAGGATGTTTCAATGACTGTAAAACGCTTAATGAATCAGTGAAAATGATACAGTTTTTATGACAATGATCAGATATGTATTCCAATGCTTTATATATGGCCATGATTTCAGAAGTAAAAACAGAACATGAAGAATGAAGTTTAAAACTGTGAACAGAGTGATTAATAGTGAACGCAGCTCCAACATAGTTTGCCCTTTTAGACCCGTCCGTATAAATATGTATAAAATTAGAGTATTTTTCTAAATGCTTTAGAAAGAGTTGCTTGTAAATAATATCAGAGGTATCTGCTTTATAAAAATCTTGGAAAGGGTTTTGAAATTCAAAATCATGATTAAACCAAGGAGAGAAATAATACAGTTTTTTCTGGGTGACGTCAAGTGAAGAAATTTCGGATCCGTCCATTAAATCCAGCATTCTTAAATGAAATGTAGGGATGAAGGATGTTTTTGCTTGATAAAGGCGTTTTTTTTTCAAATATGGACTGTGAGGAATGGTATGCAATGGGTGATGAGGTAGTGAGGAAATTCTAAAATAATATTCTAAGGACAACAACTGTCGCCTTAGGTCCAGAGAAGGTTCAAAGGTGTCCACATATAAGCTGCTTACTGGTGATGTTCTAAATGCGCCAGTACATAAACGTAAAGCTGTGTGGTGGATAGTATTCAGAGTTTGAAGGATCGATTTTCTTGCTGAGCCATATACCGCGCAGCCGTAATCTAATTTGGATCGTATTAAAGCTCTATATATTTTTAAAAGACACGATCGATCAGATCCCCATGATAATTTTGATAAAACTCTTAATATGGTGAGAGCCATTTCGCAACTCTTGCGTAAATTTAAAATATGCGGTTGAAAAGTCAACTTCTTGTCAAAAATGATACCTAAAAATTTAAAATTGTCCACAACATTAATTAAAATATCTTTGAAAAATATTTCAGGGTCAAGATGAAGATTTCGCTTTCTGCAAAAATGAACACAAGCGGTTTTAGAAGGTGAGAAACTGAAACCATTTTCATTAGTCCAATGAGTGATTTTGTTAACTGCCTGTTGAAGTTGTCTCTCTATTAAACGAATGTCTTTAGCTGCGCATGAAATTTGCAGATCGTCAACGTAAATAAGACCCTTAACTGATGGAGGCAATTGAGAAACAATGTTGTTAATTTTTAAAATAAATAGAGTCACACTTAAAACACTGCCTTGTGGTACTCCCTCCTCTTGAGTAAAAACATCTGAAAAAATCGATCCAATCCGTACTTTAAAATATCGTTTCTCTAAAAAATTTTGAATAAAAATAGGCAGATTTCCTCTTATGTCATAGTTAAAAATGTCTTTTAAAATTCCATGTCTCCACGTTCGATCGTACGCTTTTTCAATATCAAAAAATATCGAGACGAGATGCTTATTTTGAACGAAAGCATTTCTAATTTCAGTCTCGAAAGCGACTAGATTGTCAGTGGTAGAACGATTTTTTCTAAAGCCACTTTGAAGTGGAGAGAGACATTTATCTTTTTCTAAAACATACATTAAACGAGCGTTGACCATCTTTTCTAAAATTTTGCATAGGCAGCTTGTCAGGGCTATTGGACGGTAGTTCGAAGGATTCTTGGGGTCTTTATTTGGTTTCAGTATGGGAATTACATTAGCATACCTCCATGGCTGCGGAAAAGTATGTTCGGTCCAAATTCTATTGTAAAATTTGAGGAGATGATTTAGAGAACTATTTGAAAGATGTTTGAGCATGATGTAACTGATATTATCCGGGCCAGGGGTTGATTTGTGGACTAAGGATAAAGCCTTTGTCAATTCATAAAAAGTAAAATCACAATTATAAGATAATGTACGGTTTGAAGTAAAATTAACTTTAGTCCTTTCAGATGCAACTTTAATTTTTTTTAAACTTTCAGTGTAGTTGTTGGAGCTGGATATTTCGGAAAGACATGATGCAATTGTGTTTGCTATGTCTTTGGGTGCCGATAATATTTGATTATTATGTTCTATAATAGGAATTTGTCTATTGGGGTAAACACCGGAAATCCTTTTAACCCTGTTCCATAGTTGTTTACTTGTGGTCTTGCTATTTATACTGTTTACATAATTCACCCAAGAATCCCTCTTACTACGTCGTTGAATTTTTCGAAATATCGCTTTTGTTTTTTTATAAATAATAAAATTTTCTCTTGTTGGATATCTATTAAATATATTCCAGGCTTTCCTTTGCTTCCGATACGCATCGCTACATTCCTCATTCCACCAAGGTTTTTTTTGTTTTTTAGGCACATTTCTGACTTTTTTAATTGAGGCGTCAGCACTAGCTATAATTATGTCTGTTATTTTTTCAGTGACTTCATCGATGTTATCATTTTCTACCAGGTTAGAAATGTCTGCAAGGGTAGTAAAAAGTGGCCAGTTGGCAGTTTCAAAAATATAGTTGGACTGGCTGTCAGTGTGGGGTTGATATTGGCCTGCATATTTTAGTTTTATAGGATAATGGTCGCTATTGTAGAGGTAAGGATCCACAGAAAAAGTCCAAAATGGTAAAATTGGAGGATTGCAAATTGCCAGATCTATTGAATGGTAAGTAAGTGAAGGTGAGTGAAAGTAAGTAGGTTGGCCGTTATTCATGATGCATAAATCATTGTCTGTTATTAATTTTTCGATCTGTTTGCCTCTACGATTAATGTCTGAACTGCCCCAGAGGATATGAGGGCCATTTAGGTCACCAAGTATGATGAATGGTTGCGGAAGTTGATCTATTAAATTATTTAAGTCAGAAGTGGCGATATGGGTGTTAGGAGGCAAGTATAAATTACATATTGTGATTAGAATATTTACATGAAGTCTTACAGCAACAGCTTGGAGATGTGTTGTAAGGTTAATTTGGGTGACTGGAACGTCATGGGAGGTAAGCAATGCAACACCTCCACATGCTCTTTGGCCATCGTCGTAATCCTTTCTAAACAAAGTGAAATGACGAATGTTGGTGGTATCGGCGTTTTTTAGATACGTCTCCTGGAGGGCGATTGCAGCTGGCTTATGGTTGTTTATGATGTCTTTTACGTCATCAATTTTTTGACGAAAACCCCGGCAGTTCCAGGAAAGAAAGGAAGCCATAAAAAATAAAGGATAAAAGAAAAGAAAAACTACTTGTGTTTTCTCGTCCTAGGACGAGATCTGTCTTGCCGAAGATCCTTCTTGGACTTGGGTGGCGAAGTCTCCAAGCCATCACTCTCTACAGAGGAAATATCACTTTCGGTGTTGTAAAGATTAATAAGGTCACTCGTAGAAGGATTACTTAATATATTTATGGATGAAACGTCAGGTTGAAGAGAGGTTTGAGAAGTACTTTTAGCTATTTTAATATTGTTTTGTTCAGATGATATGGCTCTTTTTAAAGAAGTATTTAAGGATCGATTTGGTTGATTTATGTGTTTTGTATTTGTTGAGGTTGTAGCTGATGCTTTAGAAAAAAGAGGCGTTATAGGTTGGTACATTGAAGTTTTATGTTGGGCAGATGGCTTAAAAATAGTTACATCGGTTTGAGTACCGATAGTTGTGAAGGTTTTTTTTACTATTGAAGAGTATGATATTCCAGGTTTTGGGGTGCGATCATTAACAATTTTTCGTGCTTCGGGAAATGAAATGTTTTGTTGGACTTTTATTGTTTGAATTTCCTTTTCTGTTTGAAATTTAGGGCAAGACCTGGCAAAAGCTGGATGTTCACCTTTGCAGTTGACACAGCAAAGGGATGATGTAGTACAGACATCGGTCTTATGTTCTGTACTACAGCATTTCGCACAGGTTTCTTTGCCACGGCAAGCAAGAAAAGAGTGGCCGAATCTCTGACATTTAAAACAACGGACTGGGTTAGGAATGAAAGGTCGTACTGGGCAATTCATATAGGCTATTTTAACATGCTTTGGTAGACTTGGTGTATTGAATGTTAGTATTATGTGTTTGGTGGTTAATCTTTGGCCATTTCTTGATATTGTTATTCTTTTGACATTGGTTACGTATTGTTGGGACAGGGTTTCAAGGATGTCTTCTTCGGTGTCATGAACTAGGTCGGATTCAGAAATTACTCCCCGCGATGAATTTAATGTTTTGTGTGGTGTTACAGTTACAGCTATTGGACCGACAGATTTTATTTTTTGGATGTTTATAGCCTGTGTTTTATTTGTTATTTCTATAAGAACATCTCCTGCTAGGGTTTTTTTAATATTTTTTGTTTCTCCAACCATTCCTAATATCGTTTTATGAAGTAATATTGCTGATATGTTTTTAAGATTGCCCTCATTACTTTTCATTATAAAAAATTTCTGTTCCGATTTGTGTTCACTATTTTTATTATAAAGGTGCTCCACTGAAGGAGAAGTAGATTTTTGATTTTCCATGTTTGAAAATGATGTTTTCAGTCCCCGGCGGCACCACCCACCATGGAGTCCAACGAGGGGATACAGGTTCCTGTACCGGTGCTAACCAGGGACTATACGGACCCAACTCACCTCTATGACTGCCTTAAGGAGCTAGTTGGTGAGCAGGTCCTTAGTACTAGCAGGATATACCCACCAGCCGATCAATGTACTGGGACCAAAGTACACCTCCTGTTTATTCGAAGCAGGAGCCGAAGCAATGTATTGGGGCGTTATGTTGTCCCTCAATCACCAGGATCACCCTTTCCGAAGACACAGGTCTCCACGCACGGCAAACACGTGGGTGATATAATCCCCAAGAGGAGCTCAAAGCACAGACTGGCGAAAAGCTTCTCAAGGGGAGCCCTCACCTCCGAAAAGGCAACCACAACGAGGGAGGAAGAAAAAGCAAATAGCAGAAGGGTAGAGGAGGAGAAGAACGAAAGTGAGGGAAGATCACTCAGGTACCCCGGGGTTGTGAAGCCCGTACAAACCTAAAGAAGGAATGCCCCTGGGGGCTATGCACATTTGAGAGATGCGTTGATAAACGGTGGAAATGGTGCGATAAAAAAATTGAAGTACACAGAAATGACTAAACTTCCAAAAAGATATAAAAACCAAAAGTAAAAGTTTATGCTTTTGTAAAATTAAAAGTTGCATAAATTATCAAAATAAAGTATTGGTATGCGTTTCAAAAGACACCCAAACGCAGAAAAAAAATAGCATAAAAGATAAACAAAATAACAGCATTTCGCAATAACATGTTTTTTTTTTATTTTTTTTTTATTTACAGTCCCCAGTATGCAAAAAAGGCAGTGGGATTATTAGGATATATTTTTCAAAAGCAGAGACCTGTTTTATCAATTTATTGTAGCTATGTATTCCAAGATTGAATCGGAGAATGTGTTGTACATACGACTGAATGAGACCACTCAGAGTGGAACAGTATGCACATTTGAGAGATGCGTTGATGAACGGTGGAAATGCTGCGATAAAAAAACAGAAGTACACAGATATCAATAAACTTCCAAAAAGATATAAAAACCAAAAGTGAAAGTTTATGCTTTTGTAAATTTATATGTTGCATAAATTATTAAAATTAAGTATTGCTATGCTTTGCAAAAGACACCCAAACACAGAAACAAACAAAAAATAGCATTAAAGATAAACAAAATAACAGCATTTCCCAATAACAATTTTTTTTTTAATTTACAGCCCCCAATATGCAAAAAAGGCAGTCATATAAGAAGCCAGCATTGGCAAAATGATGTTTAAATCCAAGACTACCTTTTTTTGCATATTTGTAAAAACGAAACCGTGATTGGCTGTTACCTAACACATTTGAATACTTCCATCTTCCTGTGCAGCAAATTGTAGTCTCTGAAATGAAGATTGGCTTCTGGAAATTAAACAGAAACATAAAAACAGCGTTTTTTTTGGCCATATTACGAAATATTGTGGGCCGTAAATAAAAAAAAGACAGTTATAGAGAAATGCCATAGTTTTGTTGCTCTTTTAGGCAGTTTTTTGTTTGTTTCTGTGTTTGGGTGACTTTTGGAAAACATAGCAACATTTAATTATGATAATTTATGCAACATAAATTTACAAAAGTAGAAACTTTTGTTTTGAATATCGTTGAATCAGAGGGACTCTGAGAGTGGAACATTATGCAAATTTGAGAGATGCTTTAATGAACGGTGGAAACGTTGCTATACGTAAACTCCACAAAAATTGCTTAACTTCCAAAAAGATGTAAAAACCAAAAGTTAAAGTATATGCTTTTGTAAATTAATACGAAACATAAATTAACAGAATTAAATATTGCTATGCTTTCCAAAAGACACCCAAACACAGAAACAAACAAAAATAGCATAAAAAAGATGAACAAAATAACATCCTTTTGTAATAACATAATTTTTTTAATTTACATCCCCCAATATGCAAAAAAGGCAGTGATATAAGAAGCCAGCATTGTGAAGGGTCAGAGCATTGGTGTCATTAATAAAATAATGTTTAAATCCAAGACTGCATTTGTAGCATATTTCTAAAATCAAAACCGTGATTGGCCGTTACGTAATACATTTTAATACTTCCTTATTTCTGTAGAGTGTATTGTAAGACGAATATGAAAAAGTTACTTATGTTTAACTACACCTATTAGTCTGAACCGACTTCAGTTCGTATCGTAGCGTGTAAAAGTAGCCTCGCGATAGGATTTTAAGTTGTGACGTGGGCTTTGTATGAAGTCGATGTTGGTCTAAGTACACTATAGCGACAACGCATTAAAATTATGACAATGTTATGCAAACATTACTGATATTTTCGTGAGGCAAAATGTAGCAGTGTAATGTAAAGGGAGAAGCTGATACTAAACAAAAGCATAAAAACAGCATTTGTTTTGGTCGTATAACAAAACATTGTGGGGCGTAAATTAAAAGAGGCCGTTTTAGCGAAATGCCATAATTTAGTTATTATTTTATGCAATTTTTTGTTTGTTTCTGTGTTTGAGTGTGTTTTGGAAAGAATAGGAATAATTAAGAATAGCAATACTTAATTTTGATAATTTATGCAACACATAAATGTACTAAAGTATCACCTTTAACTTTTGGTTTTGATATCTTTTTGGATGTTTAGCAATTTCTGTGTGTTTTTGTTTTGCAACATTTCCATCCTTCATCAACGCATCTCTCAAATGTGCATAGTGTTCCATTGTGAATGATCTGATTCAGTCGTATCTACAACACCTTCTCCGATTGAATCTCGGAATACATGGCGACGATAAATTGATGGAACATGTGTTTGCTTCTCAGTAAAATGTTGAAATTTGAAGAGCACATCATCATCCTGTGAGCGTAGAGCTACATAGAAGAAATGTTCTTAGTTTGCATAAATGATAGAAATCCAAGATTGGCGTGAGTGCAGTAAAGACCCTTTCAATACTGTGGACATTTTTAGGAAGCCAAATAAAACAAAAATATAATAATAAATTAATTTTTAAATGTTGTACATTAAATATCGCTTTTCTTTCCATAAGACATCAAAACAAAAATGATACAAATTGACTATATAAAAACCGAAGTACTATACAGAAACAAACAAAAGATTGCATAAATGAAACAAACCATAAATTGCACAAAAGATTAAAAAAAATATCGCTAGACTTTGAAAAAAATATCCAAATAATCCAAACTAAAAGTGAATATGCTTAAAAAATCAAAATCCAAAGTATCCTAGTCTAAAAAAGAAACAATAACAAACGTATTGCACAACCGTTATGCAGTTCGAAAAATGAAGTAAGCACAATAAAAAAATAGAAACATAAAAGATTAAAAGTTAACGCTAACTAAAAGTTAATATGCTTTAAAAAAGGAAATAAATTGAAAAAAGGATATTCTGTAATACTAAAAGTGAATATGCTTAAAAAATCAAATTCCAAACAACGGTAGTCTAAAAATGAAACAACTAAAAACGTATTGCACAACCGTTATCCAGTTGCAAAAATTAAGTAAGCACAATAAAAAAATTCAACTATAACAGTTGACGCTCACTAAAAGTTAATATGCTTTTAAATAAATTTCATAAAGGATATCCAGGAATAGGGCGGCTACACACGCGCAGAAAATACGGATTCATTCAATAACGATCATGACTGTTGCCATTCGGAGGAAAGGGAATAATAATTAAACATCGCATTAAATTAATTTTAAAATTTTCAAGATTAAATTTTAAAAATCGGGCTAGTCTATAAAATTGCTAAAAAATTCGTACTACATGTGTGCCAAATTTCATTAGTGTGAATGCTATAAATTCGTCAGGGCACCATTTCCCGAACATACACACACACACACACAAAAACTTTACTTTATAATAGTATATATATATATATATATATATATATATATATATATATATATATATATATATATATATATATATATATCAGGCCTCGAAATATATTTTTTAATACAGGTGCACCTTATGCACCTAATTTATTCGAGCCCTGATACCTTATTTGGAGCATTGCAACCCGTTCCGAGTTGCATGGAAACATGTTCGTACAAGTTGCGTAGCAGGTGCCGCGCTTATGCAGTACTTCCTCTGTCAGTTGATGCGAATTTTCCTAGCCTACTGGTTCCTGAGCAGTCAAATGCGTTAAACGCCACGTACTACCACCATAATTTAGTTCAAATAACTGATCACGTGACTGACTGTTAGAGTTGATAAACTTCTTAGGAAAACAGAAACACGCAGCGTTGCTATAAGTTGTGAATTCCTGTTGGAGCGGTAATTGATAATTGGTAATTACCGTCGTACTAGAACAATACAAAGGGCTATTGGCGACGGTCCGGGATCAATCCCTTAACGGAAAGATCCGAGGATAACATCTTGTAATTTTGAACCACGGTCAGATGACGAAGCAACACCTGAGCTGGCACTCCACTCTCCAAACTTCCACACCAACCCAATGTGAGGACTTTCGGCCACGACAGATTTAAGGTGCACCAGCCGTCTCTACACCATACGCTTACAAACATGCATGCCCGGACCCGGATTCGAACCAGGAACCTTCCTATCTAGAGGCTAACACCTTAACCACTATACCGGTAGAGGAATTCGAGACGTTGGACTTGAATCTCTCCGTGCGGCGCTTCTACCCTGACTCTTGATAAACCGGACTTTACTCTCGGCTTGTCGGGTAACTCACGCGCATTGTTTGATATTTAGAAGATGTCAATGGAACTGAGAAGCAGTAAACAAAGCATTTTCTTGGTTGGTGAGGTGAGTCATTGAGAAAGGTTAGAGCGGAATCCATAAAATCCGATTTTCAGAAAACGTGCCCGAAGTAGTAACCGTAACAGGATTGGAAGCGACTTACAAATAACGTAAGCTGCTGTTTGACAAGATAAAGAGTGCTGCTCGTGGTATAAGTAAGAGTCAGAAGTAGTATGTGCAAGAGTGCGGATCTAAGCGCATTTGTTCTTGGTCAAACAGTTGGTGCCTGATGAATGGGTCCCTCCATCTCGGAGGTAGCGCGGAAACTCGAATTTTCACTCACCCATGGACAATTCAGCTGTGGTAAAATGTTGCCTGGAGTGATTAGTCCATAATCACTTTGGCACATGCCGATGGCGGAGTAAGTTTACGGTACAAACCACGTGAAGTGATGGATCCTTCTTACCAGAAAGGACTCCTCAAGATGGTGGAGGTGGTATTCTTGTTTGGGGACTGTTTGCATGGTCTGAAATGAGACCCATGGTACGTGTGCCATCTCTCACAGGTGAACGTTATGGGTATATCCTTGACAATAATTTGCTACCATTGTTCGTTTTCGATAACCCAATAGAGAGATTATGTTTCAACAAGACAATGCACCGTGCCATCGCTTCTGAACTGTATTCAAATGGTTGGATGAACATTTCCCATACCTGCACGTGCTATCCTGGCCATCAAGGTCACATGACCTTCATCCAATCGATCAAATCTGGGATGCAATTGACAGAGATGTCTAAGCCTCAAACCACCTTCCATCTAGTATTTATGAATTGTAGGAGATTATTCAAAAGTTGTGGATATGTATGGCTTCCCATCGCTTCCAGTAGTGTCTTGTCGAGTCCATGGCAAGATAATTCGCCGTCATCATCAAGGCGAAAATTGGTGTCAAGCGCTACTAGACAGGTATACTTAATTCAATTGCTATTCAGTGCAATTACTATATGGTTACCACGGTCGTAAAAACCTATTGAGTTTATACCCCTGAGAGCTGAATCCTGTTTGCAGGCTGTAGCTTAAAGATCCTTGTTATAAGTAATCGAAACCCATTACTTAAAATTAGAAATACTATTTTATGTATGATATAAATACTGGCTTAACCAAACTTAAGTGCAGTTATTTGAGGATTGCATTATGGTTTTAGGGCTATAGTTTAGAGATCCTTGTACTAAGTAACCCAAACCCATTACTTAAATTAGAAATACTTTTTATGCATGTCATAAATACTCTCTTTACCTGACTTAAGTGCAGTAAGTTTGGGAGCTGTATCCTGTTTGTGGGCTCTAGTTTACAGATCGTTGTTCTAAGTAACCCAAACCCATTACTTAGATTATAAATAATTTTTATGCATGTCATAAATACTCTCTTTACCTGACTTAAGTGCAGTAAGTTTGGGAGCTGTATCCTGTTTGTAGGCTGTAGTTTACAGATCGTTGTTCTAAGTAACACAAACCCATTACTTAAATTAGAAATACTTTTTATGCATGTCATAAATACTCTCTTTACCTGACTTAAGCGCAGTAAGTTTGGGAGGTGTATCCTGTTTGCGGGCTGTAGTTTACAGATCGTTGTTCTAAGTAACACAAACCCATTACTTAAATTAGAAATACTTTTCATGTATGCCATAAAAACTCTATTTACCTGATTTAAGTACTGTAAACAACTATAAAGTAAATGAACAGACAGGTTTAATATGAAGAACAGATCTATGTGAGATGAATCAATTCCAACCTAAGCACAAAAAGTAAATCCACACTGAAGCAATTTGAGGGGCTCAGTCAGCGTCTTCACGGACGAGTGGTTATCAATTTTGTTTTGGCTGCTTCTGTCAAAAGGGGTCAAAGGTCACATTAAACCTGTAGGAATCCCCGAAGGAAAATGGTTGTATATGGTGGTGAATTGCGTGCTTGATCCCCAGAGGGCATTACCAGATTACTTATTTAACTATTTTCTACAAAGCATGGAAATACACCTACGAGTAAAATTGAGGGAACAACCATAAAAAGGTGCTTTATGTTATTTCTATTAAGAGAACTTCAATGAAAGGTGATTGATTGGTAACTCAAGGTCAACGTTATCAGTTTGTTCTATGGGCCCGTTCTTTCGGCACGTGTGAAAAGGAGTGCAAGTGGGTGATTTGAAATCTAACTTCAAGGATTGTACGAGCAGTTGGATAAAATTTCCGCTTGTAGTAGGTGGAATATGTCGGCCAGAAAACATTTGATGTATTGTGAGAAATGTCGCGCGATATAGAGAATGGAAGCAGGACAGATACTGACAGGGGTCTACTAAGGTTCTGTAATGACTTTAAAACAGTCAAAAGCTCCATGTCAAGAATCTGGAAACGGCTTAGAGACACTGGTCATGTGCACAGATAACCAGGTCAAGGTCGAAAAGTGCCACAACAGACTTTCAGGACCATTATTTGGCAACGATAGCTAAAAGAAACAGGCACCTGACATCAGTTCAGATTGCAAGGGAGTTTACTGCAGCAACAGGAACTCGATTATCCAGATTTTCTAAGAGTGAAAGGCTGCATAAAATAGGGTTGTATGCAAGGTAACCCATGATTTGTATTCCCCTAAATCGGACATTTAAATGCGCCCGTTTAAAGAAGTGCAGTGATCATCGTGATTGGAGAACCACGAACTGGAGCTGAGTTCTCTTTACCGATGAATCCCGATTTTGTTTGGAGAGTGATTTCAGACGTGTTACAGTATGGAGGAAGAAAAACACACGCAATAAGCCTAAAAACATCAGTGAAAGGCATCGATACAAAGGTGGTGGAATCATGGTATGGGCGAGCATCATTTTCAATGACCGCATTAACCTACACATTTTTACCAGTACAACTGTGAATGCTGAAATATACAGAGATGATGTTCTTGATCCTCATGTCAAGTTGTTTAGGGGTGCAATTGGTAATAACTTTCTCCAAAGGCATGATAATGCGAGTCCTCTTCGTCCTGCGCTAGTGACTGATTTTCTGGAAGGCGGAGGAATCCAGCAAATGGAGCGCATATTCACCAGATTTAAATCCGATAGAACATTTGTGAGATGCACTAAGACGCCTACTTGCATTTGGGCAATCCCCATCTAGAACTCTCCAGGAGCTTCAAGGCGCTATTCATCTTGAATACACTTTGTTACCGCAAGCACTTCTGGATAATCTAATTCACAGAATCGAAAATAGCTGTAAAGCTTGCATTTCGGTCTGGAATAACCACCTACCTTATTAATTTTCTTGTGTGTCTCTAAAATGTTGTAACAGTAAAAATTTCATTATCCCACCTTACATCACATATTCCTATGTTTTAATTCCATTTATTTTTTGCAGAAATAGGCAGTCCTGCATCTTGAATATATGTCAGACATGACAAAATAAATATATTGTGCAAGTTTCATGTTCGTATCTGCAAAATTATTCAAGTTAGATGAGTTTTTTTTGGTTGTTCCTTTAATTTTTATCGCCAGCGTAATAAGCAACGATTCAAAAGGAGTGGAAGGACTAAAAGCTTTCATAATTTGAGTACCGTTAAATGTTATTTATTATCATCATAAACAATTGGCGAACACACCATTGAAATGATGTTTCGGAATTTGGATCTGCCGAAACACGATTCTTTTAAATCTATACTTTACTTTACAGAAAATATGACCATAAAGACAGCCCAACTCTTTCTAAAACAAAATGAATTCTTAACTTCAAATGATGAAATACGGAATTGTTAACTTTCGGCCTTTTCTGAATGTTATCCTGGCTTGAATAATTACTCAGCAAACAGTACCATTCCTTTCGATTCTGGATTTGAATTAACTATATCTCTCTCTGTATATATATATATATATATATATATATATATATATATATATATATATATATATATATATATCCACTAAGAACCACTGAGATATCTAATGAACATAGTATTTGCTCAGGTGATGACATGATCTTATACATGGGATACATTGAGAAACATTGATGTCAGACGTAAACCGTGTCCACTGTGTGGTTTCTCTCCAAATGACCGGGGAGGTCCGCTTTGGTGAAATAGAGACTACTGTTCGCCTGGCAGACGGCGTACCCTGACACGACTATCGACCTGATGAATGAGAAATCGGGATTCATCTGACCAGGCATCTCTCTTCCACTCATCCATGTTCCAGTCTCGATGTTCCCGGGCCACTGTAGACGTAGTTGACTATGACGCTTGGTCTACAGAGACACGAGTGAGACGTCTGCTGCACAGTCTCATATCCAACAGTGTCCGCTGAACTTTGTGTTCCCAAACACTTGCGCTGGGACCTGTATTGTAAAGGGCTGTAAGCTGAGCCATTGTCTCGCGCCGATTTTGTTTTACCAAACGACAGTATCCGACGTCTTTTTTCATTGATGACGCGTGGACGACCAACACCTTGTCGTCTACTGCTGGTGTCACCGTCATTTATCCTCTTTCCATGAGTATTAACAACGGCAGATCGTGAACAACCTAGTCGTGCAGTTTCGGTGATACTTGTTCCGAGTCTTCGGGCCATTACGATCTGCCATCTATCAAATTTGCTTAGATCAGCAGCCTTTGCCATCACTCACAAAAGTAAGTGCAATAATGATTACTTGCCTTCTCCAGCAGCAGTTAAATACCATTCTCACTTGATCACGTGCCCTGCACGTCATCCAGACGACTTCATTGAAAAATGAGGTGGTAGTGCTTGCTGTATCAGTGTGTCGATAATTATGTTTCTTGGGCATAAAGCATCATTCCTTGATGAATATGAAGCTCGCAGTTGGATCTGGCGTACGTGACTTTGAACTGAAATAGACGCCCCCTCAACCCCACTCAATTTTTATGAATTCTCTCTGTAAGTATTTATCTTGGACCCTCTAGTACTATTTACAAATTAGCCATATGGCCATAACAATCTTTAAGATCTTGTATAGACCCCTCAGAGGGAATGCCAAGAGTTTTCTTTCACTTTGATCTGAACTCCACTGCAAACAAACGAACTCATATTGACGACCATCTTAGGCAGGTGGCCCTGAAGATTATTAGTTGCATTCCTAAAGATGAAGATCAGGTCTATACTGATGGTAGTCGTACAGAAGATCGCACTGGCAGCGGTATTTATATTAGAACAACTCCTCATCTTGAGACTTCACTAAAACAACGTAACCCTGACACTTGTTCTGTCTTCAGGAGCTAGTTAATTGCGATCAATGTAGGGCTTGACGCTATCATATCTTATGATTATAATTTTGGTGAACTTTGGATATTATCGGATAGCCGCAGTGCTCTTCAACATCTTAGTGGCTGGTTCTCTGCAGACGATGAAACCAGCATATCTATTCTGCTTAAACTGAAGAAGATTTCTCAAAACCACGACGTCCATCTCCAATGGATTCCATCACATGTAAACATTAGTGGTAATGAGGTAGCGGATAGATTGGCTAAAGAGGGCAGCGAAGACAAAACGGCCACTGGCTCTTCGCTTACTTACCAAGAATTGTACATTACGATGGAAAATTGTTATCAGGCCTGGAGGTGAGAAGTTCTAAAGAAGAATGCCTGCCGATTCTTATTTCATTTGGAGAGAAGGAGCAACTTCTTGCAGTACCAGAACTGGACAGCTCTTCCGGTAAAGATGAAACTAAAGCAGTTCAAACGCACTTAAAGAATGGAACCTCAAGAATAAAGTACAAATAATGTGCTATGATACGACAGCATCTAATACAGACCGCTTGAATGGAGCATGTGTGTGTGTGTGAGCTTTTAGAACAAAATCTAGAAAGATAATTCTTACTTTTTGCTTGCCGTCATCATGTTTATGAACTGGTTCTGAAAAGTGTATTTGAAACAAACATCCACCAAGTCGCAAGCAGTCCCGATATTCCACTGATCAAAAAGTTCAGAGACAACTGGAAAAACATTAATCCTAATGCTATCAAAATATGCACTGATTTTGCCAAACAGCATCTTTTTGACGCGACCATTAACGGATTGGTGACTTTTTTAACCACGAACTGCAAAAATCCATTATATGTGATGATTATCGGGAACAGATCGAACTATCTGTTATTTTCTTGAGAGGAGATAGCGAGAATAAAATTAAAATCAGACCTCCTGGCGCAATGCATCCAGCACGATGGATGGCAAAAGCTATTTACTCTTTGAAAATATATTTGCTGCAGTCTCAGTTCAAAATGGATGAGGACAAACGAGCGTTGCAAGATGTTTGTTTATCCATTTTGGCAGTTTATGTGATGCCCTGGCTTGGATGCAGTTTGGCGGTGAAGGCGCCGAATCAAGATTTGCGTTTTTAAAGACGTTAAAAGAGTATGAAACAGTTGACAAATTGATTTCCAAAGCGGCCCTGAGCAGGTTCAGTCAACAGCAGTGGTATTTATCAGAGGAAATAGCCGTATTATCACTCTTTGTTGCTATTGTTTATAAATAAATAAAGGCGAATATTGTAGCGAACTTACTAAGAGAAAGTTAATATGCTTTTGGGAAGATATATGTTCCATCGAAGGAAGAGATGTCTGTATTTTTATACGATGAGAGTTTTGTTTGATCTGCTATTTTAAATTCTGTAAATTTTCTTGTGATACTAATTTTTCTTATTGTTTTAGGGAAATCATTGAGTGATTTCCTGTCCATCAAGAGCAAAAATTTGTTTTCGTAATTAAAAGTTGACAGCAGCTTCCTACAAGAAAACGTATCTTAGTGGGAAGAAAATGCAGCCTATGTGGAAGCTAAATATAAGAATTTTAGCTTAAAAGCAGTAAATGACACAGCTGAAAGAGTTGTTAAAATAATACAAGACTTCCATGGTTCAATTACCACAGAAGAAGAACAAAAACAGTTCTTATTACGCTGTGTGCAAGAACATATTAAGATGTATCCAGACTGTAAAAAAGAGACCTTAAAATGAAAGTATCAATAATAATTATGTGTAACTTTATTTTTAAGAATTAAAGGCATTGCTTAAATTTGTATTTTAATCAATATTTACCTAAGATATGCATAGTTGCGATGACCTAGTTACATATTAAAATCTGTTCAAAAACGTCTATTTCCATAAACTTTGGGGCCCTGTCGGCACGGATTAACATTAACGTAGGAAGTTAAAATTTTATATTTAAGTAAGGCTTAGTATATTAAAAAGAATTAGAGGGTATGCGTTTTGATAACTGCAAAAAAAATATTTTCGCACATATAAGAACACTCTACTATATATATATATATATATATATATATATATATATATATATATATATATATATATATATATATATATATATATATATATATATATATATATATATATATATATATATATATATATATATATATATGCACCCTAATATAATATATATATGTAGGAATACTAGACAATGGTAGTTGTCTACTAGTCTGGAAAGAACTCATTATAAGAGCAACGAGACTGGTAGGAGTCAGTTGCATTGCAGTAGGAATGCAAGGCAAGACTGTCAAGAGCCATTCACATTCCGGTATTCAGTTACGAGAAAATTAATAGAACAGACACTTTTTCCCCTGGACGCCATTGAGAGCTGACGTATTTTTTCCGAGCAGAGACGACTGCTGCAGATAATGACGGAACTGTTTTAAAATATAACTCAACTGTACATAATAACTGTGGATATTAATTCATTAAATGTCAATTTGCTGTAAGATAAGAAGTCTTTAATATAGACCTTACCAAACAGAACAACACGAATCTTACATACATATATATATATATATATATATATATATATATATATATATATATATATATATATATATATATATATATATATATATATATATTAGGGTGTCCCTTATATGGGCGAAAATATTTATACGTACTCCGTACCAGTGGGTGACATCCCGAAGGATCATATCAGCATCGGAGATCTTTCTTTTGGTAGGGAACGTTTTAAGAGACGCTGTCCCTTTTGTACCTATCCTGAGTGACTCGCTGCGTCTAGTCCAATAGGGATCAACAAGGGTGGGGGCGTTTTACGTTCCTAGGGATTAGGGAACAACTCTTCCCCTAAGGAGGGAGTTTGAATCTCTTGAGCGGGGCTTTTTCTGCGGTGTCGGACGAACAGGCAAGACGTTCTTTCGCCTTCGTCCTGGTGACTCTGTTCTGACGCGACCATGTCGCCATTTTGCCACTGTCTTGCATTTTCATCTGAGTACTGCCTGTGTGCCTTTTATGAATAAAGCAATTGATCCGAAACAGTTTCCTCACCCGACCACAACTGCTTTACAAGCCGACAGGACAAAATACTCGATGAAGCCGATGTCAAAAAGAAATTACCTCCAACTTGCTGTTCAAAGCAGAGTTTCCCAGAGAGCAGCCGGACCCGAATCCTGAACTAGAGCCCAAGTCTGGACCTGAGCGCAATACTGGACGAGAGCAGCCGGAGCCCACTCCTGAACCGGATCCCAAGCCTGGACCGGAGCGTAATCTTGAACGAAAGCAGCCTGATCCTAATACGGAACGAGGTCTCAAGCCTGGACCGCAGCACAATTCTGGATGAGAGCAGCTGGAACCCACTCCTGGACTAAGAGCCCGAACTCTTCTTTGGGACCACCAAGACCGGACATTTTGTGTCAAAAGACGAGAGAGGAACTCATACGATTTGTTCCTAGATGCAAAGGTAGACCACGACATTGGGGTAAGCGCCGAACTTTTTTTTTTCTCGCACCATTTTGCGGATGTTCAAGACTAGGGAATAGACAATGCTATTGTGATAAACTAATGAATAATATTTTGTTACCCATTGTAACAGATTTATACACTGCTATTTTGATTAACTAGTGAATAATATTTCTTTCCACATTGTAACAAATCTGAGTAGCGAGTTAAATTTTTGTCGCGTATTTGTAGCATTTAATAGAATGCTGCTCTGTAATTGTTGAAATTGTTAAAATTGAGAATGACTAATATTCGGATAATCGGGTTCCTCGGGTAAATTCATGTCATTAAGGAGTCGAAAATATTATCAGAAAATCATGGATAATTCTACATGTGTCCAAAACGGTGTGGCCTTGAATAGTATAGAAATAACCCGACCCACTGATCAAGTTGGGGAAGAGTCAAACCAAAACGGTAGCACAAATGGCAACATTCCAAATTCAAAAGTTGACCTGATAAGTTTTGATCCAACGTTAAATATGAATTGGGATTCCTGGTTAAAATTATACAAACTCACATGTGAAAGACTAAATTTAGATGAGGGTTGGAGGTTGTTGAATTTCTCTAACTACTTAAAAGGATCGGCTTTGACACTTTATGTCAACAATTGCCTTGCATGTACTACTTTTCCTGAAATTGTACAGATCTTTCAGGAACACTACTTCACACCGAGTAATAATTTTGGCGACTTGCAAAAATTAACATACAGTGGAAATCCCAGAGACCTCAACACATATTTCACTAAAAAAGTGGAGATAGGAAGAAATATAGGACTCAGTACCACCCACATAGTGGAGGGTTTATCAGTGGGTTTTACGTCCCACATAAAGGCTCTTATTCTCATTAAAGAACCCAAAACCCCTAACCAATGGCTCGAATTCGTATCAAAAATAATTTATACGCAGCAACCCGAACAAAGTAAGGGCGCAAATAGAGAATTTGCACCAAATTATCAACACCTAGCGCAACTTAGACAGAGACAACCCTTTTTTGCTTACAATGGGAGGCAAAACGGACAAGGGAATTTCAGACAAAACAATCAGGTTATGGGTCAAAGAACCCCTCAATTTCACCGAGCGACAACACCAAGGGTACCTAGATGGCCACAAAGTCATTTCGCAGAACAATTACCACCTAGGCCTTGTCATTTTTGTGCAAATAGGGGAATTATAAATGCACTTCACTGGGGAAGTTCGTGTCCAAATAACCCTAAAAACTAACAAATTCAACAAACAACGTCTAACCAAATACCTGAAGATAATCATGGTTTATATTGACAACTCATAGTGCCCGGGTACTTCCAAGAAAACGCACAAAGTAAAAGGGGCACTGAAAACAAGGGGAGTTATCAAACAGTAGAAAGGTATATAATGGTAAATATTGACACGGGTTCTACTGTCAATATTATACCCCCAAAACCTAGTTGAAAAATTTAATCTCTCAAAAAGTAAAGACAAGAATTTGACGATAAAACAAGGAGTGTTGTAGTGTCTTTCTCAAAATTGGTAGTATCAGTAGAGTTGTGGAATTTCATGTCTTGAACACAACTTTAGAATATGCTATATTGGGATTAAAAAGTTGTGGAGATTTTCAGTTGATGATCAACTGCGAAACACACACACACACACAAACAATTGTACAAAATAATTACACAGTGGCCACTGTTTTTCTTCATCTACAGATTGTTTGTTAGGACATTTGATTTCAACTCCAGGTCAAGCACAACTCACACAACTAACCTCTTTCCAATTACATTTAAGTCCAGATGTTAGAGAAAGGGATAAACAATAAAAACAACACGATAGGGAGCAAAAAGACAATCTTTCAGCGGATAAAAATAAAAGAGATGGTTGTGAGTTAGATAATGAGATAGGCCCAAACAATTCAAACGTTAAAAGTGAAAATTGTGTAAAAACGTCCAAATTGAGAACAACACCTAAACCAACCTCTGATAATGTGATACATTACCTGACCAGAGTTGAGGAAAATTCTGAATTACAGATGTTGTTAAAGCAATATGATAGTATTTTTGCAAAAAATAAATATGATGTGGGTATTTTTAGAATTGAACCGCAAAGAGTAAGATTAAATTCAGATTTACCAGTATCCTTGAGAGCTTATAAAACATTTCCTACACAAAAAGAGGAAATTGACACTCAAATAAACGAACTGTTAACCGCAGGTATCATAAAGGAAAGCTCTTCACCTTATTCGGCTCCCGTAACATTGACATAGAAAAAGGATGAGGGAAAGAAAAGTAGACTGTATTGATTTTAGAAAACTAAATCAAATTACAACTGCGGATGCAGAACCATTACCACTTATTGAAACCTTGATTGATAAACTAACTAATAGTAAATACATTTCTAAGCTAGATATGGCCTCAGGTTATTGGCATATCCCTATACACCCTAAAGATACAGAAAAATTAGCTTTTACTACAAACACTGGTTTGTATGAGTGTTTGCTGTCACATTTTGGATGGCGTAATGCTGCTAGTATTTTTCAAAGAACAATCAGGAGAATCCTTACCAAACATAAAGTTACATATGCCTCTAATTATTTGGACGATATTGTCATCTTTTCTAAAACTTATGAAGAGCACATACAACACCTTAAAAATATCTTTGAAGTATGTCAAATAGAAAATGTAAAACTGAAAGCCTCGAAATGACATTTTTTGCAAAACAGAATAGAATTTTTGGGCTATGAAATTTCTGATGGTCAGGTTACTCCTGTGTGATAATACCAATATTCAGATAATCAATAAACTACAACCACCAAAAAATGTAAAGGGCTTACAAAGGTTTTTAGGATCTATTAATGTATATCATAAATTCATAGACAATTACGCTAAACTTAGAGCACCTTTAAACAGTTTATTGAAAAAAGGGGTTAAGTTTTTATGGACTGAAAAATGCCAGAAGGCATTTGAACAATTGAAAAATGCCCTTAGTTCCAAACCAATACTTTCGATCTATAAACCGGAGGTGATTTGTCACATATGTGTTGATGCCAGCCAAAGTGGCATTGGTGCGGTTTTAAAACAACCTGATGCATCAGGGCCCTTACATCCTATTGCGTTCCATTCTAGATGTCTAAGAGACTATGAACGTAACTATGCCATCACTGAACTAGAATGTCTTGCTATAGTTGATACGTTAGACAAATTCCATCATTACCTGTTTGGGACAAAATTTGTGATACATACTGACCACGCGGCACTAGTTTGGTTAAAAAATGTTAAAAACTTGAAAGGTAGATTGTTTCGCTGGTCACTAAAACTAAGTATGTATGACTACGAGTTAAAATATATTAAAGGCACTGCAAACATAGAGGCGGATATGTTATCTAGAGATAGTTTTCCTACATTAGAACCAACGATTAACCAAAACGAGTCAAAATGTGTATCACACTTGTTGCAATTGGTTGAATTGGAAGAGGCTCAAAAATCAGATAACTGAAGTGGAAATTTCATTGAAATTGACAATATTCTATGCATAAAAAAGAAAGGGTTCACAAAAATTGTAGTCAGACTATACTAAAATTTCACTCAGTCTAAACTTGTTGAAACTAGCACAAGACAAATTTGGTCATCCAGGAATGCAGGAAATGATAAATTTTATAACTCCCATCTACTATTGGGAAAATATAAATTTAGATATTGCTAATTATAATAGACATTGTCATGTGTGACAAGTCAACAAAAAACCTAGGCAGAAACGTTATAGATTGCTTCAATCCATGCCTCTAGTCAAAAAACCATTTGAGCTAATTGCAATTGATAGTGTTGGCGGTTTTAATTATTACAACTCAACAAAAAAAAATCTACATTTAATTGTGGACCACCATACTAGATATATGTGGTCTTTTGCTTCGAAAAGTGTGACAGCACAAACTTATACAAATTGTATTAAACAACTTTTCAATGTGCAGCAACCAAAACAAGTTTTAAGTGATGGAAACCCAGCGTTTACATCCTCACATTTCAAAACATTCCTTAAACATCATAATATTAAACAATTGCTCACAACTGCCCACAGACCAGAATCCAATGGGAAAGTCGAAAGATTAAATCAAACCATAGTGACTAGGTTAAGATATAAAATGAATGAATCAGATGATAAAATTCCACGGCCTAAATTATTAGAGCAGGTGACTAATGAATATAATTTAACACCCCATTCTGTCACTAAATTCCCACCAGCATACCTCATGTTTGGAGACATACCTTAGCCCAGTCCTTTAGATCAAAATCCAATTTACCCTCCAGTAGAAGAAGCTAGGATATTACTCATGGAAAGAACAAAGCAATATCATGAAGGAAATAAAATTCATTATGATGCAAGGTTTATTGATACTGAATTTCAACCGGGAGAAATAGTAATATATGAGGAATTTGACTATCCTAATACACGTAAATTGACATCGCCTTTTTCTGGACCCTATACCATAATTAACAAGCATTCTGATGTTAATTATGAAATAAGTAAGACAAATAATCATACCAAACAAAAATCGGAAATTGTTCATATTTCAAAATTGAAGAAGTATAACCTACCGGAGAAACTGAAATTAAGCCACGAATAAGACGATGTCAATACTTAATATATGTCTTGAACTTTCAACAAAACATGCCCCGCCTTTGTATACAGAACTGCTATTATGAATGGAAGCTTTATTGTGCATATGTTATAAATACCTTGTATTCGTTTATTAGTGCTAACAAAAGTACTGTTAGTCAAAAAATTTTATATCGACATGAATGTTTCAGAACAAGTTTAACTTTTTGTGTCTTTCTATCGTTATAATCATGCTTTAGATCAATCTTATAGTGTTGTGCATAGTGTTAAACTCATCCTATTTTGCTTTTATGTCACGTATGTCTCCAAGTTTACAGTTTGTGTGTGTTTACATTTAAAAACCAGGTGTTTTTCAGTATTAGGAAATATTATCTCCTCATCATACACATGCACTAGTTTGTATCATAATGTTCAGTGTTGTAGACTTCGTTCAAGAGATCTTAAACTCTTTTCCGTTTAATTAAGTTCAACTAAAAAATTGGGGAGGGGGATGTAACATTATTCTACAAAGACTAGGAAATTAACCCCCTTATCAATTACAGCAATATGGATACGTACCCCGTACCAGTGAGTGACATCCCGAAGGATCATATCAGCATCGGAGATCTTTCTTTTGGTAGGGAACGTTTTAAGAGACGCTGTCCCTTTTGTACCTATCCTGAGTGACTCGCTGCGTCTAGTCCAATAGGGATCAACAAGGGTGGGGGCGTTTTACGTTCCTAGGGATTAGGGAACAACTCTTCCCCTAAGGAGGGAGTTTGAATCTCTTGAGCGGGGCTTTTTCTGCGGTGTCGGACGAACAGGCAAGACGTTCTTTCGCCTTCGTCCTGGTGACTCTGTTCTGACGTGACCATGTCGCCATTTTGCCACTGTCTTGCATTTTCATCTGAGTACTGCCTGTGTGCCTTTTATGAATAAAGCAATTGATAAGAAACAGTTTCCTCACCCGACCACAACTGCTTTACAAGCCGACAGGACAAAATACTCGATGAAGCCGATGTCAAAAAGAAATTACCTCCAACTTGCTGTTCAAAGCAGAGTTTCCCAGAGAGCAGCCGGACCCGAATCCTGAACTAGAGCCCAAGTCTGGACCGGAGCGCAATACTGGACGAGAGCAGCCGGAGCCCACTCCTGAACCGGATCCCAAGCCTGGACCGGAGCGTAATCTTGAACGAAAGCAGCCTGATCCTAATACGGAACGAGGTCTCAAGCCTGGACCGCAGCACAATTCAGGATGAGAGCAGCTGGAACCCACTCCTGGACTAAGAGTCCGAACTCTTCTTTGGGACCGCCAAGACCGGACATTTTGTGTCAAAAGACTCTGTTCTGACGCGACCATGTCGCCATTTTGCCACTGTCTTGCATTTTCATCTGCTTGTGTGCCTTTTATGAATAAAGCAATTGATCCGAAACAGTTTCCTCACTCGACCAAATTTTATAATATACTCATATATTAAAAAACTAAATAACACTAAACCAAATATTAAAAAACTCAAATATTATGGACACATATATTGGACAAATATTATGGAATCTCCTCGTGAAATGCATTCCTGAAAAGAAATGTTTATTCTTGTGACATATGGCGCTGGTGTTTTCGCCTACAGCCTCAACCTTTACAACATCGTAAATACGCTACGAAGATCAGTCGTTGTCGGGGCACTGTTCTGTGAATCAAGTCAGAGCTAACAGTCTTCGAACGTGGCCAAATCGTTGGAGCTCGTCTCGTAAGTGCTTACGTAAGCAAGGTAGCCGAAGCGTTTAGTGTTTCAAGAGGTACTGTATCTAAGATTTATTCCGCATATTTGAAAACATCATCCGCTAAATCACAGCGCGAACGAAGGTGTGTGTTGATTGATCGTGATAGACGATCATTAAGGAGGATTGTGACTAAAAATAAGAAGATGACAGCTGCAAAAGTTACTGCTGAAATGAATGTCGTGTCACAAACCATGTGAGTACCAAAACAATAAGAAGTGAGTTAATAGCCTTCTAGGATAATAGAGGGAGCCATAAGCAGGTTATTTCTGGCCGAGCTGCAATTCAAAAGCAACTCATCAGTGATGCTAATGCCTGTAAAAGTAAAAAGTGGTGTTAAAGTCATAAAGCCTGAATTATGGAGCAATGGAAGACAGTAATTTGGTCAAATGAGTCGTGTTTCACACTGTTCCCCACTTCAATCCGAGGTTACGTGTATCGAATGATATCCTAAGCCAATCCCAATACATATTGCTTGTTGCCAGGAATGAAACATGGCGGGAGCTATGTGATGGTTTAGGTAGCCATATCGGGATTTTCTTTGGGCCTCATGATTACTCTGGAAGGTCACATTAAGGCCAATGAGTATGTGGACATTTTGGCCGTACAAGTCCATCTCATGGTACAAACTTTGTTCCCCAATGGTGATGGTGTTTTCCTACACGACAAAGACCCTGTTCACACAGCTCACATGGTCCAGGACTGATTTTCTGAGCACGAGTAGGATTTGTCACATCTACCGTGGCCACGACAGTCACCAGACCTCAATATTATTGAATCTTTGTGGTCTACATTGGAGAGGAAAGTGCGTGATAGCTAACCACCGCCATCATCGTTATCTGCACTTGTTACCGTTTTGCAAGAAGAGTGGCACAAGATTTCCTTGGCATGTATACAGGAACATTATTTATCCATTCCGAGAAGACTGCAAGCTGTTTTGAATGTCAACGGTTTTAGGCAAGGTTACATGTTTTTTTAATTATTTCAATATTGTTTCCATGTAAAAATAAATCATCCGAAGTAAGTTTCACTGTACCTTCATCAGACATAAACAGAAACTATAGCAAATGATATGGGACGTCTATGAGTAAATTATAAATGAAAACTACAACTCCCGCACTTACAACTGAACTATACTTGCTATTTTTCCTAATGCAGTAGAACTTCAATTATCGGTATTCCAGTTATCTGGATCGCTAATTATCCGTATCGCTTTAAGAAAAAAAAAAGATCCTTGATGTTCCGATAACAGTGCAGAGGACGTAAGCGAGTGGCTGGTGTGTGATTCTTCAGACCCTGGATTCTCTCTATCTTTCTAAATTCTCAGTGAAGATGAACTCATTCGAAGTGTAAGAAAATAATTCATTTATAAACCGGAAAATGACGACCACATATTACTCAACCACACGCGGAACTATCATATAGTAAGGCGTTTGAGTGTCTATACATTGCGGCTACAATAAATGGAGCTGTAGCCTGAGTGCGACCATCAACAGCAACTCACTGTCAAACGCATGTGAGACTTTAATGCACGGAAACGATTAAAAACAGTGAAACAACGGATTTTGACCAATATGTTCACGCAATGATTTATTTTAATATCGTATTTAAGTGAAAAATGTAAACGAAATTGTTTTCATAGTCATTAAATTACATTACATACCAAATTAAAATTCGTTCTGTACTTAGAAATAACCATTTTTTCGTGAATTATCCAATTATCTGGATATTTAATTATCCGGTTGGGAGTCTGGTCCCAATTGATGCACATAAATAGAATTCTAGTGTAACTTCATTTTAATTTATTCAAAGTAGTGATACAATAATGAGAACATTATATGAGACAACTATGATTACAACACCATTATATGACACTCGATCCCCAGATTTATCGAGCATCGATTCCTTTTAATGAGGGCATCACAAGAACATCGTTTACGGCAATCCAGTTGACTCAATAGAGGACCTCGTTGTTCGACTATCCATTGTGGCTGCAAGCGTGCTCGAAATACCTGGAGTCTTTGGTTCACAATTCACTCTTTCGACATTACCAAGCATGTATTTATGATGGTGGTCGCAAATTTGAGCATTTAGTACAAACATTGCTGCAAAGAAGCACTTTGCAAGGATGTTGTTAATAAACAATGCTTTTTTGTTCATGTCTAATTTTTTGTGTTCATAATAAACAAAATAGTTTTACACTTTTTCAATGTTTTTAGCTTTGATAGATATAAATCATAGCGGACTAAAAAATATAAAAGTCAGCAAATATGAAAATAGACATCAAACATTCCAAATCAGAAAAATGCTTTCATAATCTAATTTGTGACAGTATATAATCTAATTTGTGATAATCTGTACACTTTTAGCAATGTAGTTATTATAATCGTGAATTAACATCTAAGAAGGTTTAGTACTTTTTTGTTTATTTTTTGTAAAAAAGGAGATAATAAATATGAAAAAGATAGTTCTATTCATTACCAATGGATTTAAATAAACCATCCGATATGAGCATTTGACATAAGAAGAAAGTACCACAAAAGATATGGAACTTGTCTACGAGTTAATAATAACTGAAAAGTTCAACTCATGCTCGTACAAATATGCTAAACAGTACTGCTTTTTAATACAGTACTCGTATAAATCCAACTATCGCGACTCCAGTTATCCAGATCGGAATAGCTTTGAGAAAAAAAGAAATCTGCAAAATCCACATTTTTAAAGTTTCTTATTGGTGAATGATAAAAACGATGAGGATGAAGTGTCAGTTGAGCACTTAAGTAACATTACTGTAAAAATTCCTGGATGTTCCGAGTACATTGCAGAGGATGTAGGCGAGTGGCAAGTGGGTCATTCTTCAAACCCTGGATTCTCTTTCTCTCTTTAAATTCTCAGTGCAGATTAACTCAATCAAAAAGAGCGAGAAGAATTCATTTATGTCCCGGAAGATGACGACGACATTATACTCAACCGGACGAAAGCTATTTAAGGCGTTTGAGTGCCTTGCTACAGAGTTAAAATGGATGGAGCGCCATCCTGAGTGAGACAATCTACAGTTCCTCATCGTCAAGCGCATGCGAGACCTGGCTACACGGAAACGATTAAAGACAGCGAAACAACGGATTTTGACTATTATGTTCAAGTAATGATTCTTGGCGCAGCTTGTCCTACTTTGGACCTTGCGCCATAAAACCCAACTATCAATCAATAAATCAAGCAAGCAATGATTAGATTTTAAAATAGTATATAAGTACAAAACTGTTTTCGTAGTCATTACATTGCAATACATACTAAAGCAAAATTCGTTTTTTACTTAGAATTTTTTTCCCCGTTAATTATGCACTGATCCGGATATTCGATTATGCGGATGGGGGGGGGATCTGTTCCCAATTGTTGCGCATAGCGAGAGTTCTACTGTACCTTCAATTTAACCTAATCACAGCAGAGATAATATAAAGGGATCATTATATGAAATAACCATACAATTGAGACTCATGGACCTTAGGGAAACATCAAATTCTTAAATCAGTATACAGAAACTTTAAATGAGATTAGCAAATATTTCAATCTATTTAAAGTAGTGATACAACAATGGAAACATTATATGAGACAACTATGTAATTGAGACCCATGGAGCTTAGGTATAGATCAAACTGTCAAATCAGTTTACCGAAACATTAAGATTTAAATTAGCAAACAACATGCTGTAATTTAAAAGAGCTCCAAACGCCACTAGCATAAAACCTTTCGTCAACTGCAGATTTCCCCATGTCGTAAACACAAAAACATCTTCATCAGTCATGGACTTCAGGACAATCGCAGTCTTTGACGAAGAATTCTCGAGAATTTCTCTCTGGTACAATTTCTGTTTCGTGGATTTATTTTCGTAGCATATTTCGTGGATGGTTCCGGCAAAATAAATTGTACTTGCAGCAGGAAGGAAAGAGTTTTGGAAAATCCACGCGAAGTCCTCTCCAATGGTTGCGTTCATACTCCGTGTTAGCATTAACTCACAAATGTAGTTGAACATCGAGCAAAAGTAAACGATAAGTAAAATGGAGATGATGCCCGAGAAGATACTATTGAAAGTCTTCAAATTGCTTTGTATGTTATTGTAGAGGGTTAGGATGGACATTTTACTCTTTATCCTTTCAGTTTTCATTGCTTCGTCAAAGACTCTTACGACATGTGCAACATAATCACATAGTGCACAGAAGATTAGTGTTTGCCAGTTCGGAATGGTAAAAACTACGAGAAAGTTTACAACGTTACCACATGCGAAAAGGAATTGGTACATTGTGGAGTCCTTGTATTCTAGGCCTAATAGTAAAAAACGGGCATAACTTTTAGCAGATGGGTCTAAGACATAGTCGTACAACCAAAAAGATATAATGCCTCGGACTATGGGAGCCAGTAGCAGAACACAGGTTGAAATCTTGAAGATTAACCGAAATTCGAAAGTTGGAGCTACCATATCTCGTTTAAGAAATTGAAACTGTTCAATATTTCCTCTCAGGGTTAATGCATGATATCTCAACAAATGCAAAGACCCTAAGGGTAGGCAAGCCATGAAGAAAGTTGACACAGCCATAAAGACATGGATTTCCAAATCCAACCAGAATGCTCTGAATGCATAGGCAAGTACTAATATGTGGTACGACACTGCAATCAGAAATTTCCACCAGTCTTTCAACTGAAGTCGGGTCTTGTTCCAGGTAATCAAAATAAAACAAAGGAGTATTCGAAATATTTTTATTTCAGAATTTCTTTGAAACGGCTTGTTTTTCATGGTTGCAATCAGATTCTGTCGAGGGTAACGATTTACAGATTGCATTTCAAGAGATCAGCCTTCTCAGCATCAAGAAATACTTAAGAAGAGTACTATGGCTTTGATTCAACACAATTCATAGTGGGTAAATAACCTCATCTATTGGTTAAAAAAAATGAGGAAAGATTTTATAGCTGAAAAGGTCTAAACTAATTAGAAGTCAAACTGTGAACACGGATTGTAAACGGATACACCTCTGTGGGTTACGAAAGATAAAGAATGTATTAACTCTTTGAGCGTAATGAGGTTTCCGAGTCTGTTAGGTTTCTGTTAGTCAAGAAGGTAAAATCTGGGTAGAACTTATGACAGAGAAGACTGTAAAACAGATACTTGCGTGTACACCTCTCAGAGAGTTAAAAAAGCAGTACACAGCTGAGCAGTGAATCAAAAACCAATGAACACGTAGAGGGAAAGTAATATCGATTAAAACTCAGACACTTTCACTTGAGTATCATTATTCTACACTACCATTGAAAGTATTCTCTCTATTAGATATCGAAATTTTAGAGAACTTTTGCATTTATATGGTTGCCATAACAGTTTCGAACATATTCGATAACACAACAGATTAAATTATTGAAACGAAATCCAGCTTTCATATTTTGACACGAATTATTCCGTTTTCAATTCACGCAATAACCATTCAATCTAATGTTCTTTGATACGAAACTTGTACTATTCATTGTTAAGAACTCATTCAGTCACAAATCACCCTAATTTATTCATTACATAATAAAAGCATCTGTATAATTTACTAAACTAGAATACTGTACTCAGTGTATTTATCTTTCAAAACATTATGAATCTCATTAAATACTATTATTCCTCTGATAGCCATTAAATGTTCGAATAGTGTTTTGTGTTGGAAAATCCTTTCAGCTTTTTTGAGCTGTATAAAATACAATTTATCCAACACAAAAAATACTTACTTAGCAATTATGTACTGTCCATTCATATCTATGACTTATTGCTACACTCTACCAACTTCATAATGTCACTTTCATAAAACGCATGAGGTTTAAGGGCAAAAAACTGATTCACATGCTTTTTAACAGCCTCATCGTTAGCCAACTTTTTTCCGTTCACAGAATTCTGTAGCGAAGGCATAGGTTATAATTCGAGGGCGCAAGGTACAGAGAATGGGCAGGTTGAGGCAAAACGTCACAGCCGTTTTTCCAATACCTTCAATAACCTTAAAGAAGTATGGCATCTGGTACTATCATGGTGAAAAACGTCTACTTTATGATTTGTCAATTCTGGATGCTTTGAGCGTACAGCTTCATCCGATTTTCTTAACTGGAAGTAGTTTACGTCTGATGTGATTGACTTGCATCATGGCAAAAGCTCATAATAAATGATAGCCTTATAACGCTACCACACTGAGAGTATAGTTTGCTTCTAGTGCGATCCGGTCTTCAAGGTTGATTGTGGTGGCTCGCTACTCTATACCCATGATGTTTTACGAACGACGTTGCATAGACAAACCACTTTTCATCACCCATAACCAGCTACTTCAAAAGTGGATATTTTCCCTGGCGTTTAGG
This sequence comes from Metellina segmentata, assembly GCA_947359465.1. NCBI lineage: Eukaryota > Metazoa > Arthropoda > Arachnida > Araneae > Tetragnathidae > Metellina > Metellina segmentata. The sequence goes on from OX375881.1 coordinate 58,441,019, forward strand.
AGCGTGTCGCAGTGGTGCAAATGGTCCTCTACACTTTTGTGGGATATATTACGTTCCGTAGCAATATCGCGTACAGTCTGAGATGAATTTTTAAACGACGGTAGCATTTATTACGTCTGGGTCAATATGCGTTGGGCGACTGGACAGGGCACGTCGCTGACTTTAAATTCACAGGAACGGAACTTAGTGAATCACTTTTGACAAGATATCTGTTAAGGCATCATTTCAATACACATTTAAAATCTTTTTATGCATTTCTGCAGCTTTTTTTTATCTTTTTCGAAATAAATTCGATTTCCTAAGTATAGGAAGGGGACCTCCGTACAATAAACCAAAAATCCATTATTAAGGAGTTATTTCTTGTCAAAAAAAATGACTGATATCAAAAGTACGACCTGTAAAGCCAAGATTTATTGGGTATTGTCTCTATCAATTGGAAGGAAAATGTTGATCTTCAGGGGAAAATTCATTCCACATCTGGATTGTTACACACATCCACCGAGTGCTGGACTTAATAGGAACGAACAACTGGCAAGAGGGAAGCGGAATCGACGGCCACTTCCATAGAATGTGGTCATTAATTTAATCACGCACTATTTGATCAGGATGACATTTCATGACATAGATGTATAGTTGAATGCTATTAAAGATGAATTTAACTTCACGGGAACTGGATCATCGCACTTCCACATCTGAACTCGGCCACAGTTTTCACGAAAGGAGTGAGATATTTTCAATTCAAGCTGTGTGTATCGGTATAGGAAGTAAGCACCGATCACCGATCTAGAGTTCGGTTAGAAGCTTCACGATCATATAGCAGACCAATAAATGATAATAGGATTTCCTTCGAGATTGGTACGATATGGCAGATAGACCAAGAGCAACTTCAAAACGATGAGGATTATTGATGAGGAAGTCGGAAGTTCCCTGACGGTTATGACAGATAGACAGAGACTAACTGCAAAAAGATGGATCATTGACGAGTCATGAACAAGATAGATCAATTGAATTTTTCTTTATTTTTGCATCAAATGAAAAAGGGATACATCGTAGGAAAAAAAAAAGAGTCGCTTCACAATCATTGACACAAGTTCGTTCGATAAAAAGGGGTATCAAGGATGACGTCCATCAAAGCATATTGTAGCACGTCAAAATAGATGTAATTCAAGCTGATCAGTCTCCCACAACGAAGAAATTATTATGACTTATAGATTATATTGAGATATGAACTTATAGATGATATAAACTTATAGATGATATAAACTTATAGATTATTATGACTTAATGATTTTATAGATGAGGCGAAATATAACAGGACGATCGCAGAATCGTGTAGTTGAACCGCGAACCTTCAATGTAATAATATCAAATCTACTGGATTTCTATGATTAGTTATGCATTAGTTAACAGTAAAACCCTCTCCGGTGAATATATAATCCAATAGATGGCTTGACAGTGAGTCAAAACAATTACTTTGGCTATTCGGTTTCAAATTTTGACAAGCATCCTGCAATTGCTGGTCCAAGGTACTTGTGTTCCTAGCGAGGTAGAATTAGTGGCATAGCAAATCATAGACCTGTTCAATGGGAGAATGATCTGGGGAATTTTGTAGCCCAAAGCAAGACTAAAGGGATTCAATATCACGGAAACACTTCTGGCTGAGGCAATTCGTGTGTGATAGTGCGTTATCGTGCAGGTAAATAACCTCTTTAAAATAGTATTAAATTTAAAACAAAAGAATATATAATCTGCTGGACGTACCACTGCGCTGTACAACTAGCTCTTAGCAGAGGGGACATACTGTGGTAAGTGCTGACTCATCACACCCCTACACTGAGCGTTACAACAGTGCGCCACTTGACTATACACTTATAATGGCAATCAAACATCACTGGATGCGTTTGGAGTCGGCCGTACCCGAGATTTATAGGCAGAGATAGAATGGCACACAGCTTGCCAAGTTTAGTCCTGAATACTGTTATCGTCTTGTCGCAGATAATGGCCATATTCACATATGGTAGATATCCGCCCAATGTGTGAACCTAGTATAAAAGTGTTGGAGCGATTATTTACTGTGGTTGTCGTAGCTCATTGGGTTTCCCACTGCTCTAGCAATCTACTTGTTGTATGCGGTACGTGTTCAATTCATGTCAGGTGCATTCCTACGTGGGTGTCTTTCTCTTTTTTGTGTCAGAAAGACCTTTGTTGTGTCTATTACTTGATACTGCATGCCTTGTGCCAACCGCGGCATGGTGAAATATGGCCGTTGCGTCATAAAAACCCCTACAAACCAATCATAATTTTGTAGAATTCTCATCGAAGCTCATTTGGTAGTAAGTTAATTCACACATACGACCAGTGATAGTGGACTGTATAAATGTTATTGCTGAATCATGAATTCAATCACCAATGGACAATTCTTCCCTGTAAAGAATATAACACAAAAGGGTATTGTGACCCAAGGCAAAATCCCTCATGGATTACGAAGCACGCTGCGTCTCCCCACACACTCAGAATACGAATACAAAAAGAACGAAGTCGGCTCTTGACCCTTCTTTGCATAGTGGTGGAAATTTCCATCATAACATTGAATGCCCAAAAATTATATAAAAGAACAAGTTCACTTTAAGTTGATCGTGTCTGGATACCTTTTTAATGTCCATTGCATAAAAAAAAACATAGCTGTCAAAAATAAGCAAGTGTCACTATCTGCAAAACGAGCTTGAAGTTGTCATTCCGCTGTTTGTTGTAGTTGCAATAAACGTATGATTCGTTTTTAATTTTGTTTTATTATATTTGAGTTTATATTGCTAAAAAAGTGAAAATGAGTGGAAGAAAGGTTTGTAACATGTGTTTCTGTTATTTTTAGAGCAATTTCTGAAAAAGTTTGCGTTTAATTTTAAAAATACCACGTGATACCATCATATTGTTTTTGCTAAATTTATACTATAAATATATAGTAAGATTTTTTAAACCATTTTTACTTTAATTTTGAACATGAATTATATCAATTTGATTTATTTCACCAATAAAGAAAAAATATTGCAAAGAAGGGTTAAAAAACTAAGATATTAACTAACCTTGTTCTGAACGTAAAAAAGAACATAGTTCAGCTACTGTTTCTCGCTCTTTGAGACGACAACTGTACACTTCATTGTTAAAAGCTCATTCAATCACAAATCATCCTAAATTATTCATTACATAAAAATAAAACATCGATATAACTTACGAAACTACAGTACTGTAATTGCTTTATCTATTTTCTAGTCATTCTTAATCTCATTAAATACTATTATTCCTCGGAGAGCCATTAAATATCCGAACAGTGTAATGGGTTGGCAAATAAATCCTTTCGTATTTTTTAGCTATATAAAATAATATTTCTCACACACCGAAAATACTTACTCAGCAATTATGCATCGTCCAATTATGCATTCAATCACAAGTCACCCTAAATTGTTCATTACATAAAAAAAAAGCATCGATATAACTTACGAAAGTACAGTACTGTAATCGCTTTATCTATTTTCTAGACATTCTTATTCTAATTAAATACTATTATTCCTCTGAGAGCCATTAAATATCCGAACAGTGTAATGGATTGGCAAATAAATCCTTTCGTATTTTTAATTATATAAAATAATATTTCTCAAACACCGAAAATACTTACTCAGCAATTATGCATCGTCCATTCTTTTCTATGACTTCTTGCTATCTCTCTGCCATCTTCATAATGCCACATTTATAAAACGCATGAGGTTTACGTGCGAAAAACTGATTCATATGCTTTTTAACAACCCATCGTTAGCCAACTTATACCGTTCACAGAATTCTCTAGCGATCTGCATAGATGATAATCCGAGGGCGCAAGGTTCAGAGAATTGGCAAGGTGAGGCAAAACGTCGCAGACGTTTCTCCAATTCCAGCCGTGTCCTCATTGAGGTATGGTGTATGTCACTATCATGGTGAAAAACGACACCATTACGATTTGCCTATTCTGGATGATTTGAACGTATAACTTGATCCCATTTTCTTAACTGGGAGCAGTATAGGTCTGAGTTGATTGTCTTACCTTTTGGCAACAGCTCATAATAAATGATACTCTTGTAATCCCACCACACTGAAAGCATAATTTTCCTCTGGTGCAATCCCGTCTTCGAGGTTGTTTGTGGTGGCACGCTACTCTTTCCCCATGTTGTTTTATAAACGACATTGCAGAGACAGTCCACTTTTCATCACATATATCTAGCTGCTTCAAAAATTGACATTTTCCCTTGCGTTTAGGAGAGTGTTGCAGATGGAAATACGAGCAGTTAAATTGTGTTCGGTCAAGTCGTTTTATAATAAAACGTTGAGGCGAGAAACGTATCCCAACTGGTGCAAATGGTCCTCTACATTTGTGTGGGATATACTAAGTTCCGTAACAATCTCGCGTACTTTTTGAGTTGAATTTGTAACCGACGATAGCCTTATTACGGATGGATCAATGGGGGAGGACTGGACGGGGCAAGTGGCTGAACTTTAAAATTACAGGAACGGAACTTGGTGAACCACATGTGACAAGACATCTGTTAAGACATCGTTTCCATACACAGTTCAAACTTTTTTGCACTTCTGCAAGTTTTTTATCTTTTTTTTAAATAAAATACTAAAATGTGGAGAAAATAGACGATCCTTTCTTCCATGTTTACAAGCACGGAAATCACACAATAATCTAAGTTACTCGGCGTGTATATGCAAATTGCATGCTACTGACGACGACTGTCACGTTATCTAGTTTGTTGTGCGTTTGCGCTGTGCAATAAAGATTATGGATAGAAGATATTGTGCTCCACAGAAAAATCGAATGATGTTTTTTTCCAACTCAATATTCCAACTTTTTGGCGTGGAATACGCGCCCTAACCTTAGTGGAGGCATGCATTAAGAGTCGAGTGTTACATAAAAAGGTTAAGACTGTTTTGACTTATGATTTAATAACTAGATAAAAATAAAAGAGATACATAAAATCTTAAAGACAAAGGATGTCCGTACCTGACATGACCTTTCAGACCGAGTACGCAGGCGAGGTCATAATGTGTCAAAGTTCTATGGTGCTTGGCGAGTTTGGGTCAGTGTAACTTTGGATTACGTGAATAGAGAACTGGTTAAGTGGAGCCATTCGAAAGCTAAAGAGCTGCTCTTCAATCATAGACTCTTTTAAACAAAGAAATTATCTGTTAATCATGTATAGATGTATGTGACCATGTCATGTATGAGTATGTGTGTGTATCATGTATGTGACCACCTGTCAAAAGCCAGAATAACCACCTTTGGCAGAGCGGACCGATGCGAGACGTGCAGGAAGAGAGTCAATTAAGTTTCTGAAGGTGTTCACTGATATGTTGAGCCATGCCGACTACAGTGCCGTGACCAGCTGCGTTAGATTACCTTCTCCTCCAGCCTGGATCCGTCCGGCAATTGTTGCAGGGTGTTTGCTTTCAGACGTTTCATGCCGTATACGTCAACATCCAGTCTGATGGAGCATAAAACGTGATTCATCGGAAAAAGCCACCTGTCGCCACTCTGTGGACATCCAGTTGCGGTACTTGGGTGCAAATTCCAGCATTCGTCGCCGATGAACCACAGTCAGCATAAGTGCTTTAACCAGGCGTCTGCTGCGAACGGCCCATGCGCAGCAATGTTCGCTGAACCGTTGTTGAGAATACACTCTTGGAAGCCCCTTGGTTCATCTGGGCGGTCAGTTGCTCAACAGTTGCACGTCTATTAGCACGAACACATCCCCGTAGCCTTCGTTCGCCTCTGTCATCTATAGTCCGTGGTGCACCACATGTGCCACGCAGCTGATTTTGGATAGTGCCATTTTGCCATGCAATGTATACTTTTACCACGGCGGCACACGAACAGTTCACAAAATTAGCAGTTTCCGAAATGCTTCCATCCTTGGCCCGAAAGCCAATAATCATGCCCTTTTGGACGTCGGATAAATCGCTACGTTTCTGCATTAAGCCAACGATTAAATTGCTTTCCGATGTCCTATTACATCCTTTCTATACACTCCACTGCAATGTGCAGCCACCTGAATTTTGTGATTGGTTATTTTACGTTGACGTCGAAAGTAGGTGGTGGTCACATTAATGTGACTGGACTGCGTATCTTTCAATATTATTATCAAACTGCAATTTAATCATTGAAACCGTAAATTAATTGTTGAATATTCACTATAAATTATCATTAATACTTACTATGTCTGCTAAATTATTTTCTTAGTGCCCAACATCTGACTCAATTCCTCACGTAAAAACAACGATTTGTGTCTCCGATGTAACCTACCAATTTCCTACAATCTACAACCAAAATAAACTAAGAAACATCATTAATAGGTTGAAATAATCATAGGTGTATTATTGCTTTTTGACAAGGAATAGGCGTCTAAAACCGCAAGTACTAAGGCATGCATATAAAGTCGAGTGTAACAAAAAAGGATAAAACTGTTTTGTCTTATGATTTCATAACTATATAAAAAAGAAAAGAAGATATACATAGCATCTTGAAGACAAAATATGTCCACACCTGATATGATCTTCAGACTGTGAGCGCAGGCTAGGTAGAAACCTGTCAAAGTTCTATGGTGTTAGGGTCATTGTAACTTCAGAGTGCGTGAATACAGACTGTGTAAGTGGTGTCATTTGAAAGCTAAAAATCTTCGCTACAGTCATTGACTTTTAATCAATGAAATTATGTGTCAATTAGCTATAGAGGACTGGATAAATGGTGACATAACTAAGATCAAAAGCTTCGCTACAATCATTGACTTTTAATCAATAAAACTATCTTTGACAATATTAATATCAAACTGCAATTTAAATGTTCAAACAGTAAATTAATTGTAGCATATTTACGACAAACCATCATTAAAACAAACTATGTCTGCTTCATTCATTCCACAATGCAACATCAAACCCAATTATTAATGTCAAAACAACGGTTTTTGTCTTCAACGCAACCTACCAATTTCTACCTAATTCAACCCAACTAAGTAACATCGTAAATTAGTTGAAACAATCATAGGACAAAATATATTGGTTAAGATAATCAAAATGATTAGAAGTAATGCAGAGAAGACTACAGATTGCAAAACGGAAATGTGCATGTAGAAATCTCGGAGGACCTAAATGGTGGTTAATGTCTAATGCAATTTCATTCCTTAGTTTTCTAGTTCATATTTTAGATATCTAAAGTCAGATTGTGGGCTTTCGTAGTAAAATTCTTATTAGAATTATAAGTTATCCTCTAAAACGTTTCTGTCAGTTATGGGAAGGTTATAGAAATGATAAAATTTAACCAAATCGTATGAAACATTTTTTTATATCTGCAATTTTCGAAACCCCGTGCCAGAAATATCGAAACTCCCTGACACCATCTTTCGATCAAAATGAAACTTCATGTGACACAAGGAAATTATCACAATATCAAATCTACAGGACTTCTGTGACTAGTTATGCATTAGTTAACAGTAAAAACCCCTCTGGTAGAGATATATTGCAATATATGGCTTGGCATTGAGTCAAACAAATTTCATTCGCTATTCTTCGGCAAATTTTGACAAGCATCCTGCAACAGTTGATTAAGAGCCCTTGTGTTCTTGGTGTGGAGGAATTGGTGGCATAGCTTATACCAGACTTGATCAATGGGAGACTGATCTGGGGAATTTTGAAGTCCCTAGGAAGAGTGAAGGGATTAAACATCACGGAAACACCTGTGAAAGAGGCACGTAGTGTGTGATAGGGTGTTATCATGTAAAGTAACCTCTTTGATACGAAGCATAAAATTCAAAACTAAATTAAATAGTATATACTGGACGTACCACTGCGCTGTAGAACTAGCTCTAAGCGCCACTAGAGGAGACAGGCTGTGGTAAGTGATGACTTCCCACATCGCTACACTGAGCGTTACAACAGTGCGCCTCTTGACTATTTACTTAGAATGGTAATCAAACAACTTCGGTTGCGTTGTGAGTGGACCTTATTCGAGATACTTAGGTGGACAAAATGGCAGCTTGTCCAGTTCAGTCACGAATCACGTTATTGTCTTGTGGCAGATGATTACAATATTCACATGTGGCGGACATACGGCCAATGTGTGATCCTAGCGTAAAGGTGTTGGAGCCATTATTTACTGGGGTTGTCGCAGTTCAGTGGGTTATCCACTGCACTAGCAACGTACTTGTATGCGTTACAGCTTTAATTCATACCAGGTGTATTCCTATCTGAATGTATTTCGCTCTTTTGTTTCAGTGAAACCTGCGTTGTGTATGAATGTCTATTACTTGATATTGCATGCCTTGTGCCTGGAGCAGCATAGTCAAATATAGCCACTACTCCATAAAAACCCTACAAACCAATCATTATTTAAGACAACCAGTAACTTCCTGTAGTGATCTGACATCACAACTACACTTCCAGCAGATCTTTAAACATGATGCTTTGTCTCTTAAATCAAGAGTAGACGAGCTATTTACCAGCATATTAATGCCATACCCTACTCTTCTCAGGTCTTTTGTGTCATCCGTGATGTTGAAATCCTTTCTCTGCCAGAGAGATCCCAGATCAGTCTCCCATTGAAGATATCTGTGATATGATTAGTCTTCAATCGAACCTGTTTATAAGGGGTTTAACAGCCGTATGATGCTTGGAAAATTTAAGACGTGGAAGTAAAAGGACTTTGATAGATTCTATGCCACAGCACATTTTGGTATGTATCCCCACCAGAAAGGATCTTACAAATTACTAATTTATGCTTTTTAATTCAATGCCATGATAATAAAGAATCTTCTAGATTTCATATTGCGGTAATATTTCCATCATCACATATCGTATATTTGATTCAGGTCGAACTTTTGTTAGGGACTCGGTGTTTTGTGGGTAGGTAGTTGTATTTAAGTTTCACTGGAGAAAAACAAAAAGCTACTGGTCACTTTTTTCAGGAGGGGAGTGGAGGCATAGAGTTTAGTTTTCTTTTCTCGCAATCGTGGAATCTCAATAGTTAATTTTTACACTATTTATTATAATAGTTTTGTTAGCACAAGTTAAACAGCACAATATTCTAGCTTCCACACCAAATTGCCAATTATCAATTGAATAATCAATGTGTAAAAAAGTTAAAATGTTTTATTAACAAGTTATTCCGAATTAAAATTGTGCTCTTGTATATGTTAAGAATGCTATATTTGTTTTGAAAGTAATCATCCAAACCAATCACCTCAATCTCATAAGTTTGATAAAAACACAGAATTTTTTATTTAATCTAAGAATAGCAAAAAAATTTTCGTTCGAAATAATTAAAATTTTATTATCAGACACATTCGACAAATTTAATGACGTCAGAGAAAGTAATTAAATAAGATCGAATGCGTTCTTTCGTTACATTCTTCACAGCAGTTAAGAAAAAGCACCGCTTGATTAGAAATGAGATAGTTTTTTATAAGAATTTAAATTAATGTATTGTTCTGTAAAACACATATCAGCGGATGATTCCAATTAAAAGAAAATCATTTTGTGGAAACATTTTTTTATTTATGAACATGTTAAAAAATATTGCTGAATCTTAAAATCTCATTTGAATGTCGCTCATTCTTGGATTAAAGCTTTTTTACTGTTTCTTTTAAACAAATGAATGTGAGAATAATTTTTTTATTATCAGAAGTAGGAATTCTAAGAAATTGTATTACGTATTTGCAAGGAGAAATCAATTTTTAAAACTATCAAAAACAATTACTAGAGAATTAAATATACTTTAATTAATTTAGTGCGAAAAATGTTTACCTATTACTTATCAGATAAGTAACTGAACTCTCTTAATGAAGCATAATTTTTTTTTATGTTATGCATTGTAAGATTTTTTAAATTCTTATTTAAAAAAATACAATATGCGTATCAAGTCCTTTTTCATAAGTTTTTAGTAAAAATTAAATGGTATATGTGATATGCCACAACGCTATTAAGCGACTTAGGAAATTAAATTTTGTATTGGACATAAAATACATAGAATAAAATATACATGTAATAATAAATTACATAAAATAATAGAATTCATTAAAATAAATTTGCTTTTTTAGATTAGATTATTACATTAATATTTTATGATTATTGACCAATTATAGTGGCTCAATGGGTTCGTAAATAGTGGAAATGAAAATGTAAGGTGAGAATGAAAAACCTTTAATGTACCCACAATCACGTGACCCATTCTAGTAGTAACGTGACCCTTTGATTACTTTCATCTGTCCGGTGGAAACGAAACTTCATAATCTGATTGGTTCACGGGATGGGAGAAGACGCCCACCCATTGATTAATCATGTGATAGGGCAGATGTAGTTTGAGATTTCATTATTTTTGTCGCCATTTTACAGAAATACGCAGTCAAGCATCTAACTTGTCATAAAAAGTTCCACGAAGTACTTTCCGAGATGTAAAATCTACAAACTAGGTCAATTTTTTACAGAGCAGTACGTGAATCGCCAAGTTGGTCATACTTTTTGAAACTCCTCTCAATATCAATGCTTTGTCTTATGTTTTCCATCTGTTTGTTTTCCCACTGCCCTATCAAACTGCAAGTTGTAGGCTGCACAAGTTTGAATTCTGAAACCTTGAGAGTATTACTCTCTTCAGTGCCAATGAAACATTGTGTGCGTTTGTCCATTACTTTGGGTACAGCTTCAGTCTACGTTTATAGCGGTAGCAACGGCCTTGGCGCTTTTTTTGCTCACACTTTTCGACCAAAAAACCCATTTTTCAGTTTTTATATTTTTGAAAAATATGAACTTTTGTGCTTCTAATGGTGTTGAAATTATTTCTCTAGCTATAACAGAAGTATTTTTAAATATTTTTTAAAAATTGTTTACGATCTGCCATATGCTAAGTGCCACGCCCACTCAAACCAAAACAAACATCTTGCTGCTTTCAAAGCCTCTCTATTTCTTTTTTAAACACTTATTTTTAAATTGCATGAGTGACAACGTCTAGCAGAAGAAATGAAGTGAATTAACTCTTGTGTTTTTATTTTGAACCACGCTGTTTTCATTTCATGCTAGTTTCAAGGATTTGCTTCTAACTTTGAATTTATTTCTGCGATTGTTGTTTGGATATCCTTTTAGTTTCGCTTATTCTGTTATTTTTTGCTTAATACGTTCTATTTTAAGTAAGTAAACAATGCCACGTTTTAGTAATCATGTTTTTAAAAGACGAAAGTGTAGCGGTATACTTCGAGATTCCGTTAACAGGATTGAATGCAATGACGACTTGAATGTTTCTGCTTCTGATAAGAAATTGAAACCCCATCGTATGGAGTACAGTGACTATCTTGATGATAATAATAGTGCTTTTAATGAAATTATAAATATAAAATTATTGTCAGAAAGCATTAAAATGTCTGTTCTTTGCAAAGAGTGCAAAACAGATAACATCACGATCAAGTTTGGAAGAAAGGTTCAAGGTTTGGCTACAGAACTTTCAATTTCTTGTGGTTTTTGTGGTTTTAACCAACCCTTTCTAAATACCAATTATACTGTAACTTCTTGCAATGGCAAGAATACTAACATATATGAGGTTAATTCCAGAATAACATATGCAATGAGGTGCATTGGAAAGGGCCAAGCTTCTGCAAATGTTTTATGCGGTGTGATGAATTTGCCTGCTCCACCGAAAAGGTACAATGAAAATGTTTCTGGTTTGAACTCAGCAATAGAGACTGTTGCTACACTTAGCATGAAAGTGGCTGCTGAAGAAGCGAAGAACATATCTGGAAATTCTGACATACCCGTTGCTATCGATGGTACTTGGCAAAAACGCGGTCATGCATCATTGAACGGCGCTGTTGTAGCTACAAGTGTCGACACTGGCAAAGTGTTGGATGCAGAAATTTTGTCCAGATTCTGCAAATGCCCCAACAAGAGACACAAAGAAAATTGTAGTGCCAACTATTTTGGAAACAGTGGCAGTATGGAAGTTTCTGGTGCGATCAACATCTTTCAACGCTCACAAATTTTGCATGGTCTGCGGTACTCCAAATTTTTAGGTGACGGGGATTCTAGGGCCTACAAAGCTGTAAAGGAACTGAAGCTGTACGGAGATATGGAAGTTGAAAAGCTGGAATGTGTTGGGCATGTTGAAAAGAGAATGGGAACGCGACTCAGAAATTTAAAACTGAAAATGAAAGGGAAAAAATTATGTGATAAAAAGTCGTTGGGTGGACGTGGAAGATTAACGGATGCCGAAATTGACAAATTGCAGCGGTATTATGGCTTAGCCATACGAAACAATACCGGTAGCATAAAATCTATGAAACAAGCTGTATGGGCTACTTTCTTTCACAAGGCATCAACAGATGAAAACCCACAGCATGGTCTTTGCCCAACAAAGGAAGACACTTGGTGCGGTTATAATCGAGCAACCGCATTAGGTGAAAATTATAAACATAAAAATGCATTACCAGCAGAAGTCATAAACTGCATAAAAGATATTTATAGAGACTTGGCATATCCTGATCTGCTTGCCAAATGCTTACACGGTAAAACTCAGAACTGCAATGAAAGTGTAAATAGTATTATCTGGTCCCGAATACCGAAAAATGTGTTTGTACAGTTGGAAACATTAAAAAGTGGTGTAATGGAAGCTATTGCCTCATATAACCAGGGGAACATTACAAAATGCAATGTTCTTTCAACATTAGGTATTTCTCCTGGATTCTACACAGCTCGGGCAATGAAGGCAGCAGATCAGAATAGATTACGCAAAGCAGAACATGACATTTTAAAAAACACTAAAGAAGCAAGGGTAAAAAAGAGGCAACAAAATTGTAGGTTGGAAGATAGCCTACAAGAGGAAACAACAAATCCCAGCTATGGTGCTGGTATGCATTAACTACAAGTAAGTGTTTCTTTTAAAACTCGTTTTCTCAAAACCATGTTTTTCGCCATATAAGGAACATTTTCTCTAAACCCACTACACTCAGCAACTTAAAACTTGGCATACTTAATAATGACACTATGCTACACACTTTAACCAAGGGGATTTTGGAAAAATTAATTCAAAAAGAATTTATAAGATTAAATATGTTGAAATTTCAGTGTTTTTGAGAAAATACATACATAGTTCCAGATAAAAAATTTTTTAAAAATAATGGGACATTAAAATTATAAAAGCCATGGTTAAAGTATGAATTATAGTCCAGGCAATACACAATAAAAAATTTAGAGACATATAATCAATAGAAATTTTTTAAATGTTCCTTAAAAATGTAAGTTTTTAACATTACTGAGATAGGGATTCTGGTTCGTGAGCCTACCCCCTTAAGCCGCAATAGAAAGAATTATTTCAAATGAACCAATGCAATCAAATGAAAGTTTAAAGGATTTTTAATGAACTTTCTAGAATATTCAAAATGAAAATTTAAACTTTCTGCTATCCGAGGTTGCCATAAAATCCGCAATAACCGTAATACAGATGGGTTGCCTTAACTGTTATTAATCGCTACTAGAAGTGCGCCATAAAAGCGCCAAGGCCGTTGTTACAGCTATAAACGTAGACTGAAGCTGTACTTTACTTTGTCTTATCTTGTGTGTTTGGCCCAACTAGGCCAAATAGGGCCTTTGTTCTTCGTCCCAAACAGCCGAAAACATTAACCAATATACTTAACTTTAAAACCAATAACGCACTGAGTATTATTTAAGTATTTGTAATTTTTATTTAATTATTTAATAATTTTTCATATGCGATATATGAGCAGAAAGTGCATATAGTATATTTTTAAATTGTATTATGGGATGTTTTACTTCAAGGTTATTACAAGGTTGTTTTTCAAAATCTTGACTGTTGTTGATACTGTCAGGGTAGATGTATCATTGTCACATTAGAACAGAACAACGGGCTGTTGATGGTGGTTTCGGTATCAATCCAAAATAGAAGGTTTCGAGGACAACACCTCGTAATTTTTAACTACGGCCAGATGAAGAGTGTGATTCCTGTGTTAGCACCCGACTCTGAAAGCTAGTGTCACGATTAAGTAATCGAAGGATAGGGACATCTAAACTTGATCTAACCAAAGTGAGTGCATGTTAAACCTGTCGTGATCACAAATTTTTTCACGGCGTTGTGTAAAAGTTTGGAGAGTCGGTTGCCAGCTCAGGTGTTAACCTCGTCATCTGACCGTGGTTCAAAATCACGAGGTGTTGTTGGATTTATACAATACAATCACCGCTGTCGATTTGTGTTGTTTAAGTGCGACGAAAACTCAACTTATTGAATCTTTCTAAAGTAAAGATCTCTCAAGTAGCAATAACTATAATTTCCTTTTCAAATATATTTCAGGATTGATGTCGGACCGTAACCAATAGCCCGGTGTGTAGCTCCAGTGGGATAACAAATTAATTTCCAACCTATTTACTTATTAGAATAATTTAATGGGACACACACTCTAAAATTGATAAAAATTAAATTATTTTTATTTTTGTTCATTTTATATACAATTTTAAATATATGTGTGCAAAATTTTATAGCTGTGGCTGCATTATTTAGCGAGGTATTCAAGTTTTTCTATCTAATATAAGGACAGAAACCGAATGCCTTTTAAACTTCAAAGTTATTTTTCTCGGCTTTTTATTTTTCATGACTACAGTGTGTTTAAAATGCTAAGGCTTTTATTGTAATTGATGTAGAGATTTGAAACCTTTTTTTGTTGTTTATTATATTATATTTGATATCTTTGTGCATGAACTAAAGATTCGGTATGATAGTTATTTTTTAAAAAATTGCTGAAATCAACTGGTTGTTTTTTTGCTGTTTTTCACAGTATTTGTTACAAAAATATTTATAAAAAATAAATAACCGTGGTTCATGTAATTCCATGCATAAAATTGTGAGAAGTACTTCATAGAAGGTAATTACAAAGATATACAGGGTGACCATAAAATAATGTCCCAGTTTCAATGGTAAATTAAAACATATTAATTTAGACTACATTAATTAATATTTCAAATTGAAAGTAAACTCACATAGTTTTTCTCACAAATGTTCAATATGTACATCTTAAGTTATGCGGTTCACATCCAACCTTAAGTCCAATTATTACTTTAACAGGGGTGGCTTATCTGGATATGTTGAAAGAATAGCTCTTTCCCCAATCAGTAGAGTGAACCTGTAAACTTTATTTGGCAACAGGATGGTGCCCCTCCCCATTGGAATCTCTTTGTACGAGAGTGGTTGAACGTCGAAGTCTCTGACCGTTGGATGGGTCGTAATGGTCTAGACGACAGAGCTCTTTTTCGCAGGCCTCCGCGTTCACCTGACATAACGCCGTGCGATTTTTCCCATTGGGGATTTATAAAAGATCTATGTGTCTACGTTCCGCCACTACCTAATGATTAGCCTGAGTTGTGACACAGAATTGAAGATGCTATTGCTCCGGACATGTTAACCAAAGTGTGGGAAGAATTGGACTTTAGGTGGGATGAGTGCCGTATAACTTAAGATGCACATATTGAACATTTGTAAGAAAAACTACGTGTTTAACTTCAATTTAATATATGACTTGCCGTACATAGTCTAAATTAAACTGTTATAATATATCATTGAAACTGGGACATTCTTTTATGGATTTGGAATTTTTTTTAAATTTGCAGATGTGGTTGAAATTTGAAAATATTAAAATATTACAATAAAAATTGAATTAATTAATTATTGGGATGAAAATATTGTTGTTTTCTTTCGTAACATATATTTAAAGTATATTGGAATAAGATACGTTAAAGCCTTTTATTGTAAGTATGAAAACAAAAAAAAATTGTTCAAAGGCTATCGTGTCCCAGTAACTGGAAATGGTAATTTTAGTTAACGTCGTACTTGAGCAACACAACGGGCTATGACGTGGGCTTGACGACGGTCCGCGATAAGTCCCTTAAGGGAAAGTTCCGAGGAAAACACCACGTAATTTTGAACGATCAGATGACGTAGCAACACCTGAGCTGGCACCCCACTCTCCAAACTTCCACACAAACCCAACGTGACCCCAGTAACTGGAGATTAAAGCATTGTGAATATCCGGATTCAAAATGTTGATGTCGTCAAGTAAAGTTTTCTCATGAAACCGAGAATGGTTTAATTTTTCCTTGACAGTTAATCGCATTGTTTCCAATGAGAAAGATTTTCAGTTTAAAACAAGGAGAGCAAGCGGAAAATGGGGATTTTTATTCCTATTTCCCAAACGTTGTATCATGATTTTTATCTGGATTAACTATCACTGTAGTTGTGAAGCTTATTGCCGTTTCGGTGAAGTTCGGTGTTTAGTCTTATTAGATTGACCAATTAACTACAATACACTAATTCGAAGAATTCATTATTTTGAATTTCTATCGGTGATGTGCTGGAATTGTATTCAAAAAGCAAGTCAAGGCACATCACATCCGCAGTACTTGCAGGAAGCACATTTGACCACTAAATATTCCGCCATATACATTTAGCTTTACGGGTAAAGTCTCCCATTTCAGAAATTAAAGGTAAATTAAAAAGGTAAATTAAAAATTATCAGAATAGCGATAAACTACATTTTGTGGTAATCTCGGAATCTGTCAAGAAAGAGCATTTGTGTAGCCAAACCAAAATCTTCGCTTACCGTCTGGTTTTTTTGTCAGTACTGAAAATCCATCTCACTGTAAATTACCAAAAAATGCATAAATTAAAGTAATTAATTCCTAGGAGAAAATATCTTTCTTTGGCATTTTGCTGTTGTTTACACTGTAATATTCTTTTTTTCAGCAATTATAACTTATATTGACATTACTGTTGATATTTATTATTTTTATTTATAAAATCCTCATTAATTAGAACAGATAAATTAGGTATCAATTATATTTACAATCATAAAAACTGTACTTTTTAGGACTGCCGCATGCTCTAAAAGGAAGGGTTGCTAACAAAAATTAAAATTTCCTTCATTGGCGCCATATCATTACATGTACCTGACTCTGTTTCATCACCCTTGAATTTAAATGGGAATTTAAATTTATACGCTTTCGTTACAAGTTTTGACAAAGAAAGTAAAATATTATTCCGAGACTTGTGAAATGTTACTTATGATTAATGAAGAATTAGACTTTCGTTAAGAGTGCGAGGGAACTATTCTTTGTTGTTTTGCGTGTCTGCCAATCACATGCATCAGTGCAGTCACGCATGTTAGATTAGTTATAAGTTTGCTATTGTAATGTTGTGGGCAAAACTGATTTTCCTCTTTTCACGAAAGTTTGGAACAGTTTGTAAGTTCCCTGCTATTATTAACAATACGTATCCAATGAAACATGTCCCCTAGAACTGAAGAATTTAATTACTTAAGAATGTCCATTAATAAGATTCAAAAACGTCGTGTGTTTATTATTTACAGATTGGCAGGGATCTTGTTTCTTTCCAGGAGCATTCAATCCGTCTGTATTTCTGTGTTCTAAGATATTCAGATTCATTCTTATTTGACTAACTGTTCGCATAGCAGAACAAAAGTTATGGTGTTGTTAAGTTTGAATTGGTGAAACAATTTGCATTTAGTCGGATTTTATTGATACTTAAGTCAGGTTAAAGCAGTTGCGAACATGCAGGATTTTAATTTTTTCATAAGCACGCAACCAGAGCATCAGAAAAATGTTTATCGAATGTTGAAGACAACAAATGAGTGAAATAGAATTGATTAATGAAAGACTGATAAGATTAACAGAAAAAAAAATATATATCTCGCTTTGTATGATTAGATATTTATATTACTGATGATTTAAAAGTTCATATTCAATACGATTCACGTATGTTGAAAAATAGGGAATGCAAGTAAACACACAAATACTAATTGTGAGCATTTTAGTCTGTCGTACAGTGCATTTTGTTAAGCATATACGTATATTCTCACCACTTAACCCTTTTGGTGGTAAGTATATACGTATATTGTTACCACTTTACCCTTTTGGTGGTAAGTATATACGTATATTCTTACCACTTAACCCTTTTGGTGGTTATATACGTATATTCTTACCACTTTACCCTTTTGGTGGTTGTTTTGAAGAAGTATCTCGTCATTAGTTGAAATCTGGCCAGATCTCGGCATCATGAAAAGTCGACAGTAAATTGATGGACAATTGGTCAGATCCCAATGGGAGAGATATCTCGCTAAGGCACTTGGTTAAGAATATATATGTTAACACGTAGTATTATACACAGAAGAACAATTGAAATAGAGATAGCTGGTGTTATGCAAAGATGAAGCTGTTCGCAGGAGTGGAAGCGACTGACAAGTAACGTAAGCAGCTGTTTGACAAGATAAAGAGTGCTGCTCGTGGTATAAGTAAGATTCAGAAGTAGTATGTGTAAGAGTACGGATCTAAGCGCATTTGTTCTTGGGCAAACAGTCGGAGACCGACGAATGGGTCCCTCCATCTCGGAGGTAGCGCGGAAACTCGGATTTTCACGCACCCATGGACAATTGAGCTGTGGTAAAATGTTGCCTGGAGTGATGAGTCGAGATTCACTTTGGCACATGCCGATGGCAGAGTAAGTTTACGGTACAAACCACGTGAAGTGATGGATCCTTCCTACCACAGCAAGGGACTCCTCAATATGGTGGAGGTGGCATTCTTGTTTGGGGACTGTTTGCATGGTCTGAAATGAGACCCATGGTACGTGTGCCATCTCTCACAGGTGAACGTTATGGGTATATCCTTGACAATAAACTGCTACCATTGTTCGTTTTCGATAACCCAATAGAGAGATTATGTTTCAACAAGACAATGCACCGTGCCATCGTTCCTGAACTGTATTCAAATGGTTGGATGAACATTTCACATACCTGCACGTGCTATCCTGGCCATCAAGGTCACATGACCTTCATCCAATCGATCAAATCTGGGATGCAATTGAGAGAGATGTCTAAGCCTCAAACCACCTTCCATCTAGTATTTATGAATTGTAGGAGATTATTCAAAAGTTGTGGATATGTATGGCTTCCCATCGCTTCCAGTGTCTTGTCGAGTCCATGGCAAGATAATTCGCCGTCATCATCAAGGCGAAAAGTGGTGTCAAGCGCTACTAGACAGGTATACTTAATTCAATTGTTATTCAGTGTAATTACTATATGGTTACCAGGGTCGTAAAAACCTATTGAGTATATACCCCTGAGAGCTGAATCCTGTTTGCAGGCTGTAGCTTAAAGATCCTTGTTATAAGTAATCGAAACCCATTACTTAAAATTAGAAATACTATTTCATGTATGATATAAATACTGGCTTAACCAAACGTAAGTGCAGTTATTTGAGGATTGCATTATGGTTTTAGGGCTATAGTTTAGAGATCCTTGTACTAAGTAACCCAAACCCATTACTTAAATTAGAAATACTTTTTATGCATGTCATAAATACTCTCTTTACCTGACTTAAGTGCAGTAAGTTTGGGAGCTGTATCCTGTTTGTGGGCTCTAGTTTACAGATCTTTGTTCTAAGTAACCCAAACCCATTACTTAGATTAGAAATAATTTTTATGCATGTCATAAATACTCTCTTTACCTGACTTAAGTGCAGTAAGTTTGGGAGCTGTATCCTGTTTGTAGGCTGTAGTTTACAGATCGTTGTTCTAAGTAACACAAACCCATTACTTAAATTAGAAATACTTTTTATGCATGTCATAAATACTCTCTTTACCTGACTTAAGCGCAGTAAGTTTGGGAGGTGTATCCTGTTTGTGGGCTGTAGTTTACAGATCGTTGTTCTAAGTAACACAAACCCATTACTTAAATTAGAAATACTTTTCATGTATGCCATAAAAACTCTATTTACCTGATTTAAGTACTGTAAACAACTATAAAGTAAATGAACAGACAGGTTTAATATGAAGAACAGATCTATGTGAGATGAATCAATTCCAACCTAAGCACAAAAAGTAAATCCACACTGAAGCAATTTGAGGGGCTCAGTCAGCGTCTTCACGGACGAGTGGTTATCCATTTTGTTTTGGCTGCTTCTGTCAAAAGGGGTTTCTTGTAAGGGAACAAAAAGTGGTCGAATCTTACTTTTAAGGACAACACATTTATTTAAAACACATTAAACCTGTAGGAATCCCCGAAGGAAAAGGGTTGTATATGGTGGTGAATTGCGTGCTTGATCCCCAGAGGGCATTACCAGATTACTTATTTAACTATTTTCTACAAAGCATGGAAATACACCTACGAGTAAAATTGAGGGAACAACCATAAAAAGGTGCTTTATGTTATTTCTATTAAGAGAACTTCAATGAAAGGTGATTGATTGGTAACTCAAGGTCAACGTTATCAGTTTGTTCTATGGGCCCGTTCTTTCGGCACGTGTGAAAAGGAGTGCAAGTGGGTGATTTGAAATCTAACTTCAAGGATTGTACGAGCAGTTGGATAAAATTTCCGCTTGTAGTAGGTGGAATATGTCGGCCAGAAAACATTTGATGTATTGTGAGAAATGTCGCGCGATATAGAGAATGGAAGCAGGACAGATACTGACAGGGGTCTACTAAGGTTCTGTAATGACTTTAAAACAGTCAAAAGCTCCATGTCAAGAATCTGGAAACGGCTTAGAGACACTGGTCATGTGCACAGATAACCAGGTCAAGGTCGAAAAGTGCCACAACAGACTTTCAGGACCATTATTTGGCAACGATAGCTAAAAGAAACAGGCACCTGACATCAGTTCAGATTGCAAGGGAGTTTACTGCAGCAACAGGAACTCGATTATCCAGATTTTCTAAGAGTGAAAGGCTGCATAAAATAGGGTTGTATGCAAGGTAACCCATGATTTGTATTCCCCTAAATCGGACATTTAAATGCGCCCGTTTAAAGAAGTGCAGTGATCATCGTGATTGGAGAACCACGAACTGGAGCTGAGTTCTCTTTACCGATGAATCCCGATTTTGTTTGGAGAGTGATTTCAGACGTGTTACAGTATGGAGGAAGAAAAACACACGCAATAAGCCTAAAAACATCAGTGAAAGGCATCGATACAAAGGTGGTGGAATCATGGTATGGGCGGGCATCATTTTCAATGACCGCATTAACCTACACATTTTTACCAGTACAACTGTGAATGCTGAAATATACAGAGATGATGTTCTTGATCCTCATGTCAAGTTGTTTAGGGGTGCAATTGGTAATAACTTTCTCCAAAGGCATGATAATGCGAGTCCTCTTCGTCCTGCGCTAGTGACTGATTTTCTGGAAGGCGGAGGAATCCAGCAAATGGAGCGCATATTCACCAGATTTAAATCCGATAGAACATTTGTGAGATGCACTAAGACGCCTACTTGCATTTGGGCAATCCCCATCTAGAACTCTCCAGGAGCTTCAAGGCGCTATTCATCTTGAATACACTTTGTTACCGCAAGCACTTCTGGATAATCTAATTCACAGAATCGAAAATAGCTGTAAAGCTTGCATTTCGGTCTGGAATAACCACCTACCTTATTAATTTTCTTGTGTGTCTCTAAAATGTTGTAACAGTAAAAATTTCATTATCCCACCTTACATCACATATTCCTATGTTTTAATTCCATTTATTTTTTGCAGAAATAGGCAGTCCTGCATCTTGAATATATGTCAGACATGACAAAATAAATATATTGTGCAAGTTTCATGTTCGTATCTGCAAAATTATTCAAGTTAGATGAGTTTTTTTTGGTTGTTCCTTTAATTTTTATCGCCAGCGTAATAAGCAACGATTCAAAAGGAGTGGAAGGACTAAAAGCTTTCATAATTTGAGTACCGTTAAATGTTATTTATTATCATCATAAACAATTGGCGAACACACCATTGAAATGATGTTTCGGAATTTGGATCTGCCGAAACACGATTCTTTTAAATCTATACTTTACTTTACAGAAAATATGACCATAAAGACAGCCCAACTCTTTCTAAAACAAAATGAATTCTTAACTTCAAATGATGAAATACGGAATTGTTAACTTCCGGCCTTTTCTGAATGTTATCCTGGCTTGAATAATTACTCAGTAAACAGTACCATTCCTTTCGATTCTGGATTTGAATTAACTATATCTCTCTCTGCATACAGGGTGGTCCCGAATTCATGGTACAAACTTTAATGGTAGGTACAGGACATTGTAACAATGATTTATTGTATAGGAATGTATAGTCGCAAGTGACGCGGTGAGGCGAAAACAGGGGAAATAACGGCCGAAAGGAAAAACAAAGATTTTATTGAAAGCGTTGTTGACAAGTGTCATGTTTACAGTAATTGTTCAAAATTGCGTCCACCAGTATCGATACATGCTTGACAGCGTCGGTGGAGCGATTGGCGTACACGTTCAAAGATGCCTGGTATTTCACGCACACCTGCAGCAGCTACAGATAAGCGAGCGACGAGATCCTCATCTGAGTCAACTGGAGTCTCATAAACAAGATGCTTTAGATGTCCCCATAAAAAGTAATCGAGGCTCGATAAATCGGGAGATCGGGGTGGCCAAGGGACTGGTCCACCACGCCCAATCCATCGAGTACCAAACGTGGCATTCAGGTAATTCCGTACATCAATGCTGAAGTGTGCTGGCGCCCCATCGTGCTGAAACCACATGCGGTTACGAATGGCGATCGGAACATCATGCAGCAGTTGTGGTAACACTTCTTTCAGAAAAATAAGATAGCTTCCGCCAGTGAGCCGCGTGGGTAGTAAGTATGGGCCAATCAAAAAGTCGTTCACAATACCAGCCCACACATTAATACTGAAACGTTGTTGAAACGCATGTCGACGCGTTGCATGTGGATTATCGGTTGCCCACACATGGGAATTGTGCGCATTGAAGACACCCTCGCGTGAAAATGTCGCTTCATCTGTAAATAGCACATAATCTACGAAATCCGGCTGCAACGCACATTGCTGCATCACGCACAGGCAGAAGTTCACGCGGCGAGGATAATCTGCCGGATTCAATGCTTGTACTTTCTGAAAATGGAAGGGGTGTAAGCGATTTTCGTTTAACACTCTGCATACAGTCTGATGACTCACACCTACGTCACGCGCAACAGTTCTTGTGCTTGACTCGGGTCTATCAGCCACAATGTTCAAGATGCTTTCTTCCAGCCTTGGAGTGCGTACAGCTCTTACTCGACCAGCGCCATGTCTGTTGACGTCGAACGCACCTGTTTCACAAAGTTGACGATGTAACCGTTGAAAAATTCTATGATCCGGCATTCGTCGATCAGGATACTCCGCGCGATACATTCGTAACGCAGCTCTGCCGTTACCATTTGCACGGCCGTACATGTAATGCATGTCTGCTTTTTCTGCATACGTAAAGTCACCCATCGTCTACGGCAGCACAATTGTGAATGGCGCTTTTCCCTACTGCGATGCATCATGTTCAACAGCGGCTAGACATCTACTGCCCTCTACCGGCAATGATACCAACCGATCACTCCATTTCTCTTTCCTTTTATTTCCCCTGTTTACGCCTCACCGCGTCACTTGCGACTATACATTCCTATACAATAAATCATTGTTACAATGTCCTGTACCTACCATTAAAGTTTGTACCATGAATTCGGGACCACCCTGTATATATATATATATCCACTAAGAACCACTGAGATATCTAATGAACATAGTATTTGCTCAGGTGATGACATGATCTTATACATGGGATACATTGAGATACATTGATGTCAGACGTAAACCGTGTCCACTGTGTGGTTTCTCTCCAAATGACCGGGGAGGTCCGCTTTGGTGAAATAGAGACTACTGTTCGCCTGGCAGACGGCGTACCCTGACACGACTATCGACCTGATGAATGAGAAATCGGGATTCATCTGACCAGGCATCTCTCTTCCACTCATCCATGTTCCAATCTCGATGTTCCCGGGCCACTGTAGACGTAGTTGACTATGACGCTTGGTCTACAGAGACACGAGTGAGACGTCTGCTGCACAGTCTCATATCCAACAGTGTCCGCTGAACTTTGTGTTCCCAAACACTTGCGCTGGGACCTGTATTGTAAAGGGCTGTAAGCTGAGCCATTGTCTCGCGCCGATTTTGTTTTACCAAACGACAGTATCCGACGTCTTTTTTCATTGATGACGCTTGAACGACCAACACCTTGTCGTCTACTGCTGGTGTCACCGTCATTTATCCTCTTTCCATGAGTATTAACAACGGCAGATCGTGAACAACCTAGTCGTGCAGTTTCGGTGATACTTGTTCCGAGTCTTCGGGCCATTACGATCTGCTATCTATCAAATTTGCTTAGATCAGCAGCCTTTGCCATCACTCACAAAAGTAAGTGCAATAATGATTACTTGCCTTCTCCAGCAGCAGTTAAATACCATTCTCACTTGATCACGTGCCCTGCACGTCATCCAGACGAGTTCATTGAAAAATGAGGTGGTAGTGCTTGCTGTATCAGTGTGTCGATAATTATGTTTCTTGGGCATAAAGCATCATTCCTTGATGAATATGAAGCTCGCAGTTGGATCTGGCGTACGTGACTTTGAACTGAAATAGACGCCCCCTCAACCCCACTCAATTTTTATGCATTCTCTCTGTAAGTATTTATCTTGGACCCTCTAGTACTATTTACAATTTAGCCATATGGCCATAACAATCTTTAAGATCTTGTATAGACCCCTCAGAGGGAATGCCAAGAGTTTTCTTTCACTTTGATCTGAACTCCACTGCAAACAAACGAACTCATATTGACGACCATCTTAGGCAGGTGGCCCTGAAGATTATTAGTTGCATTCCTAAAGATGAAGATCAGGTCTATACTGATGGTAGTCGTACAGAAGATCGCACTGGCAGCGGTATTTATATTAGAACAACTCCTCATCTTGAGACTTCACTAAAACAACGTAACCCTGACACTTGTTCTGTCTTCAGGAGCTAGTTAATTGCGATCAATGTAGGGCTTGACGCTATCATATCTTATGATTATAATTTTGGTGAACTTTGGATATTATCGGATAGCCGCAGTGGTCTTCAACATCTTAGTGGCTGGTTCTCTGCAGACGATGAAACCAGCATATCTATTCTGCTTAAACTGAAGAAGATTTCTCAAAACCACGACGTCCATCTCCAATGGATTCCATCACATGTAAACATTAGTGGTAATGAGGTAGCGGATAGATTGGCTAAAGAGGGCAGCGAAGACAAAACGGCCACTGGCTCTTCGCTTACTTACCAAGAATTGTACATTACGATGGAAAATTGTTATCAGGCCTGGAGGTGAGAAGTTCTAAAGAAGAATGCCTGCCGATTCTTATTTCATTTGGAGAGAAGGAGCAACTTCTTGCAGTACCAGAACTGGACAGCTCTTCCGGTAAAGATGAAACTAAAGCAGTTCAAACGCACTTAAAGAATGGAACCTCAAGAATAAAGTACAAATAATGTGCTATGATACGACAGCATCTAATACAGACCGCTTGAATGGAGCATGTGTGAGCTCTTTTAGAACAAAATCTAGAAAGAGAATTCTTACTTTTTGCTTGCCGTCATCATGTTTATGAACTGGTTCTGAAAAGTGTATTTGAAACAAACATCCACCAAGTCGCAAGCAGTCCCGATATTCCACTGATCAAAAAGTTCAGAGACAACTGGAAAAACATTAATCCTAATGCTATCAAAATATGCACTGATTTTGCCAAACAGCATCTTTTTGACGCGACCATTAACGGATTGGTGACGTTTTTTAACCACGAACTGCAAAAATTCATTATATGTGATGATTATCGGGAACAGATCGAACTATCTGTTATTTTCTTGAGAGGAGATAGCGAGAATAAAATTAAAATCAGACCTCCTGGCGCAATGCATCCAGCACGATGGATGGCAAAAGCTATTTACTCTTTGAAAATATATTTGCTGCAGTCTCAGTTCAAAATGGATGAGGACAAACGAGCGTTGCAAGATGTTTGTTTATCCATTTTGGCAGTTTATGTGATGCCCTGGCTTGGATGCAGTTTGGCGGTGAAGGCGCCGAATCAAGATTTGCGTTTTTTAAAGACGTTAAAAGAGTATGAAACAGTTGACAAATTGATTTCCAAAGCGGCCCTGAGCAGGTTCAGTCAACACCAGTGGTATTTATCAGAGGAAATAGCCGTATTATCACTCTTTGATGCTATTGTTTATAAATAAATAAAGGCGAATATTGTAGCGAACTTACTAATAGAAAGTTAATATGCTTTTGGGAAGATATATGTTCCATCGAAGGAAGAGATGTCTGTATTTTTATACGATGAGAGTTTTGTTTCATCTGCTATTTTAAATTCTGTAAATTTTCTTGTGACACTAATTTTTCTTATTGTTTTAGGGAAATCATTGAGTGATTTCCTGTCCATCAAGAGCAAAAATGTGTTTTCGTAATTAAAAGTTGACAGCAGCTTCCTCCAAGAAAACGTATCTTAGTGGGAAGAAAATGCAGCCTATGTGGAAGCTAAATATAAGAATTTTAGCTTAAAAGCAGTAAATGACACAGCTGAAAGAGTTGTTAAAATAATACAAGACTTCCATGGTTCAATTACCACAGAAGAAGAACAAAAACAGTTCTTATTACGCTGTGTGCAAGAACATTTTAAGATGTATCCAGACTGTAAAAAAGAGACCTTAAAATGAAAGTATCAATAATAATTATGTGTAACTTTATTTTTAAGAATTAAAGGCATTGCTTAAATTTGTATTTTAATCAATATTTACCTAAGATATGCATAGTTGCGATGACCTAGTTACATATTAAAATCTGTTCAAAAACGTCTATTTCCATAAACTTTGGGGCCCTGTCGGCACGGATTAACATTAACGTAGGAAGTTAAAATTTTATATTTAAGTAAGGCTTAGTATATTAAAAAGAATTAGAGGGTATGCGTTTTGATAACTGCAAAAAAAATATTTTCGCACATATAAGAACACTCTACTATATATATATATATATATATATATATATATATATATATATATATATATATATATATATATATATATATGCACCCTAATATAATATATATATGTAGGAATACTAGACAATGGTAGTTGTCTACTAGTCTGGAAAGAACTCATTATAAGAGCAACGAGACTGGTAGGAGTCAGTTGCATTGTAGTAGGAATGCAAGGCAAGACTGTCTAGAGCCATTCACATTCCGGTATTCAGTTACGAGAAAATTAATAGAACAGACACTTTTTCCCCTGGACGCCATTGAGAGCTGACGTATTTTTTCCGAGCAGAGACGACTGCTGCAGATAATGACGGAACTGTTTTAAAATATAACTCAACTGTACATAATAACTGTGGATATTAATTCATTAAATGTCAATTTGCTGTAAGATAAGAAGTCTTTAATATAGACCTTACCAAACAGAACAACACGAATCTTACATATATATATATATATATATATATATATATATATATATATATATATATCTCTCTCTCTATATATATATATATATATCTCTCTATATATATATATATATATATATCTCTATATATATATATATATATATTAGGGTGTCCCTTATATGGGCGAAAATATTTATACGTACTCCGTACCAGTGGGTGACATCCCGAAGGATCATATCAGCATCGGAGATCTTTCTTTTGGTAGGGAACGTTTTAAGAGACGCTGTCCCTTTTGTACCTATCCTGAGTGACTCGCTGCGTCTAGTCCAATAGGGATCAACAAGGGTGGGGGCGTTTTACGTTCCTAGGGATTAGGGAACAACTCTTCCCCTAAGGAGGGAGTTTGAATCTCTTGAGCGGGGCTTTTTCTGCGGTGTCGGACGAACAGGCAAGACGTTCTTTCGCCTTCGTCCTGGTGACTCTGTTCTGACGCGACCATGTCGCCATTTTGCCACTGTCTTGCATTTTCATCTGAGTACTGCCTGTGTGCCTTTTATGAATAAAGCAATTGATCCGAAACAGTTTCCTCACCCGACCACAACTGCTTTACAAGCCGACAGGACAAAATACTCGATGAAGCCGATGTCAAAAAGAAATTACCTCCAACTTGCTGTTCAAAGCAGAGTTTCCCAGAGAGCAGCCGGACCCGAATCCTGAACTAGAGCCCAAGTCTGGACCGGAGCGCAATACTGGACGAGAGCAGCCGGAGCCCACTCCTGAACCGGATCCCAAGCCTGGACCGGAGCGTAATCTTGAACGAAAGCAGCCTGATCCTAATACGGAACGAGGTCTCAAGCCTGGACCGCAGCACAATTCAGGATGAGAGCAGCTGGAACCCACTCCTGGACTAAGAGTCCGAACTCTTCTTTGGGACCGCCAAGACCGGACATTTTGTGTCAAAAGACGAGAGAGGAACTCATACGATTTGTTCCTAGATGCAAATGTAGACCACGACATTGGGGTAAGCGCCGAACTTTTTTTTTTCTCGCACCATTTTGAGGATGTTCAAGACTAGGGAATAGACAATGCTATTGTGATAAACTAATGAATAATATTTTGTTACCCATTGTAACAGATTTATACACTGCTATTTTGATTAACTAGTGAATAATATTTCTTTCCACATTGTAACAAATCTGAGTAGCGAGTTAAATTTTTGTCGCGTATTTGTAGCATTTAATAGAATGCTGCTCTGTAATTGTTGAAATTGTTAAAATTGAGAATGACTAATATTCGGATAATCGGGTTCCTCGGGTAAATTCATGTCATTAAGGAGTCGAAAATATTATCAGAAAATCATGGATAATTCTACATGTGTCCAAAACGGTGTGGCCTTGAATAGTATAGAAATAACCCGACCCACTGATCAAGTTGGGGAAGAGTCAAACCAAAACGGTAGCACAAATGGCAACATTCCAAATTCAAAAGTTGACCTGATAAGTTTTGATCCAACGTTAAATATGAATTGGGATTCCTGGTTAAAATTATACAAACTCACATGTGAAAGACTAAATTTAGATGAGGGTTGGAGGTTGTTGAATTTCTCTAACTTAATTTTTTCACGGCGTTGTGTAAAAGTTTGGAGAGTCGGTTGCCAGCTCAGGTGTTAACCTCGTCATCTGACCGTGGTTCAAAATCACGAGGTGTTGTTGGATTTATACAATACAATCACCGCTGTCGATTTGTGTTGTTTAAGTGCGACGAAAACTCAACTTATTGAATCTTTCTAAAGTAAAGATCTCTCAAGTAGCAATAACTATAATTTCCTTTTCAAATATATTTCAGGATTGATGTCGGACCGTAACCAATAGCCCGGTGTGTAGCTCCAGTGGGATAACAAATTAATTTCCAACCTATTTACTTATTAGAATAATTTAATGGGACACACACTCTAAAATTGATAAAAATTAAATTATTTTTATTTTTGTTCATTTTATATACAATTTTAAATATATGTGTGCAAAATTTTATAGCTGTGGCTGCATTATTTAGCGAGGTATTCAAGTTTTTCTATCTAATATAAGGACAGAAACCGAATGCCTTTTAAACTTCAAAGTTATTTTTCTCGGCTTTTTATTTTTCATGACTACAGTGTGTTTAAAATGCTAAGGCTTTTATTGTAATTGATGTAGAGATTTGAAACCTTTTTTTGTTGTTTATTATATTATATTTGATATCTTTGTGCATGAACTAAAGATTCGGTATGATAGTTATTTTTTAAAAAATTGCTGAAATCAACTGGTTGTTTTTTTGCTGTTTTTCACAGTATTTGTTACAAAAATATTTATAAAAAATAAATAACCGTGGTTCATGTAATTCCATGCATAAAATTGTGAGAAGTACTTCATAGAAGGTAATTACAAAGATATACAGGGTGACCATAAAATAATGTCCCAGTTTCAATGGTAAATTAAAACATATTAATTTAGACTACATTAATTAATATTTCAAATTGAAAGTAAACTCACATAGTTTTTCTCACAAATGTTCAATATGTACATCTTAAGTTATGCGGTTCACATCCAACCTTAAGTCCAATTATTACTTTAACAGGGGTGGCTTATCTGGATATGTTGAAAGAATAGCTCTTTCCCCAATCAGTAGAGTGAACCTGTAAACTTTATTTGGCAACAGGATGGTGCCCCTCCCCATTGGAATCTCTTTGTACGAGAGTGGTTGAACGTCGAAGTCTCTGACCGTTGGATGGGTCGTAATGGTCTAGACGACAGAGCTCTTTTTCGCAGGCCTCCGCGTTCACCTGACATAACGCCGTGCGATTTTTCCCATTGGGGATTTATAAAAGATCTATGTGTCTACGTTCCGCCACTACCTAATGATTAGCCTGAGTTGTGACACAGAATTGAAGATGCTATTGCTCCGGACATGTTAACCAAAGTGTGGGAAGAATTGGACTTTAGGTGGGATGAGTGCCGTATAACTTAAGATGCACATATTGAACATTTGTAAGAAAAACTACGTGTTTAACTTCAATTTAATATATGACTTGCCGTACATAGTCTAAATTAAACTGTTATAATATATCATTGAAACTGGGACATTCTTTTATGGATTTGGAATTTTTTTTAAATTTGCAGATGTGGTTGAAATTTGAAAATATTAAAATATTACAATAAAAATTGAATTAATTAATTATTGGGATGAAAATATTGTTGTTTTCTTTCGTAAC
Source organism: Metellina segmentata (assembly GCA_947359465.1). Taxonomy (NCBI): domain Eukaryota; kingdom Metazoa; phylum Arthropoda; class Arachnida; order Araneae; family Tetragnathidae; genus Metellina; species Metellina segmentata. Next base: position 58,471,642 of record OX375881.1, read on the forward strand.
ATATATTTAAAGTATATTGGAATAAGATACGTTAAAGCCTTTTATTGTAAGTATGAAAACAAAAAAAAATTGTTCAAAGGCTATCGTGTCCCAGTAACTGGAAATGGTAATTTTAGTTAACGTCGTACTTGAGCAACACAACGGGCTATGACGTGGGCTTGACGACGGTCCGCGATAAGTCCCTTAAGGGAAAGTTCCGAGGAAAACACCACGTAATTTTGAACGATCAGATGACGTAGCAACACCTGAGCTGGCACCCCACTCTCCAAACTTCCACACAAACCCAACGTGACCCCAGTAACTGGAGATTAAAGCATTGTGAATATCCGGATTCAAAATGTTGATGTCGTCAAGTAAAGTTTTCTCATGAAACCGAGAATGGTTTAATTTTTCCTTGACAGTTAATCGCATTGTTTCCAATGAGAAAGATTTTCAGTTTAAAACAAGGAGAGCAAGCGGAAAATGGGGATTTTTATTCCTATTTCCCAAACGTTGTATCATGATTTTTATCTGGATTAACTATCACTGTAGTTGTGAAGCTTATTGCCGTTTCGGTGAAGTTCGGTGTTTAGTCTTATTAGATTGACCAATTAACTACAATACACTAATTCGAAGAATTCATTATTTTGAATTTCTATCGGTGATGTGCTGGAATTGTATTCAAAAAGCAAGTCAAGGCACATCACATCCGCAGTACTTGCAGGAAGCACATTTGACCACTAAATATTCCGCCATATACATTTAGCTTTACGGGTAAAGTCTCCCATTTCAGAAATTAAATGTAAATTAAAAAGGTAAATTAAAAATTATCAGAATAGCGATAAACTACATTTTGTGGTAATCTCGGAATCTGTCAAGAAAGAGCATTTGTGTAGCCAAACCAAAATCTTCGCTTACCGTCTGGTTTTTTTGTCAGTACTGAAAATCCATCTCACTGTAAATTACCAAAAAATGCATAAATTAAAGTAATTAATTCCTAGGAGAAAATATCTTTCTTTGGCATTTTGCTGTTGTTTACACTGTAATATTCTTTTTTTCAGCAATTATAACTTATATTGACATTACTGTTGATATTTATTATTTTTATTTATAAAATCCTCATTAATTAGAACAGATAAATTAGGTATCAATTATATTTACAATCATAAAAACTGTACTTTTTAGGACTGCCGCATGCTCTAAAAGGAAGGGTTGCTAACAAAAATTAAAATTTCCTTCATTGGCGCCATATCATTACATGTACCTGACTCTGTTTCATCACCCTTGAATTTAAATGGGAATTTAAATTTATACGCTTTCGTTACAAGTTTTGACAAAGAAAGTAAAATATTATTCCGAGACTTGTGAAATGTTACTTATGATTAATGAAGAATTAGACTTTCGTTAAGAGTGCGAGGGAACTATTCTTTGTTGTTTTGCGTGTCTGCCAATCACATGCATCAGTGCAGTCACGCATGTTAGATTAGTTATAAGTTTGCTATTGTAATGTTGTGGGCAAAACTGATTTTCCTCTTTTCACGAAAGTTTGGAACAGTTTGTAAGTTCCCTGCTATTATTAACAATACGTATCCAATGAAACATGTCCCCTAGAACTGAAGAATTTAATTACTTAAGAATGTCCATTAATAAGATTCAAAAACGTCGTGTGTTTATTATTTACAGATTGGCAGGGATCTTGTTTCTTTCCAGGAGCATTCAATCCGTCTGTATTTCTGTGTTCTAAGATATTCAGATTCATTCTTATTTGACTAACTGTTCGCATAGCAGAACAAAAGCTATGGTGTTGTTAAGTTTGAATTGGTGAAACAATTTGCATTTAGTCGGATTTTATTGATACTTAAGTCAGGTTAAAGCAGTTGCGAACATGCAGGATTTTAATTTTTTCATAAGCACGCAACCAGAGCATCAGAAAAATGTTTATCGAATGTTGAAGACAACAAATGAGTGAAATAGAATTGATTAATGAAAGACTGATAAGATTAACAGAAAAAAAAAGATATATCTCGCTTTGTATGATTAGATATTTATATTACTGATGATTTAAAAGTTCATATTCAATACGATTCACGTATGTTGAAAAATAGGGAATGCAAGTAAACACACAAATACTAATTGTGAGCATTTTAGTCTGTCGTACAGTGCATTTTGTTAAGCATATACGTATATTCTCACCACTTAACCCTTTTGGTGGTAAGTATATACGTATATTGTTACCACTTTACCCTTTTGGTGGTAAGTATATACGTATATTCTTACCACTTAACCCTTTTGGTGGTTATATACGTATATTCTTACCACTTTACCCTTTTGGTGGTTGTTTTGAAGAAGTATCTCGTCATTAGTTGAAATCTGGCCAGATCTCGGCATCATGAAAAGTCGACAGTAAATTGATGGACAATTGGTCAGATCCCAATGGGAGAGATATCTCGCTAAGGCACTTGGTTAAGAATATATATGTTAACACGTAGTATTATACACAGAAGAACAATTGAAATAGAGATAGCTGGTGTTATGCAAAGATGAAGCTGTTCGCAGGAGTGGAAGCGACTGACAAGTAACGTAAGCAGCTGTTTGACAAGATAAAGAGTGCTGCTCGTGGTATAAGTAAGATTCAGAAGTAGTATGTGTAAGAGTACGGATCTAAGCGCATTTGTTCTTGGGCAAACAGTCGGAGACCGACGAATGGGTCCCTCCATCTCGGAGGTAGCGCGGAAACTCGGATTTTCACGCACCCATGGACAATTGAGCTGTGGTAAAATGTTGCCTGGAGTGATGAGTCGAGATTCACTTTGGCACATGCCGATGGCAGAGTAAGTTTACGGTACAAACCACGTGAAGTGATGGATCCTTCCTACCACAGCAAGGGACTCCTCAATATGGTGGAGGTGGCATTCTTGTTTGGGGACTGTTTGCATGGTCTGAAATGAGACCCATGGTACGTGTGCCATCTCTCACAGGTGAACGTTATGGGTATATCCTTGACAATAAATTGCTACCATTGTTCGTTTTCGATAACCCAATAGAGAGATTATGTTTCAACAAGACAATGCACCGTGCCATCGTTCCTGAACTGTATTCAAATGGTTGGATGAACATTTCACATACCTGCACGTGCTATCCTGGCCATCAAGGTCACATGACCTTCATCCAATCGATCAAATCTGGGATGCAATTGAGAGAGATGTCTAAGCCTCAAACCACCTTCCATCTAGTATTTATGAATTGTAGGAGATTATTCAAAAGTTGTGGATATGTATGGCTTCCCATCGCTTCCAGTGTCTTGTCGAGTCCATGGCAAGATAATTCGCCGTCATCATCAAGGCGAAAAGTGGTGTCAAGCGCTACTAGACAGGTATACTTAATTCAATTGTTATTCAGTGTAATTACTATATGGTTACCAGGGTCGTAAAAACCTATTGAGTATATACCCCTGAGAGCTGAATCCTGTTTGCAGGCTGTAGCTTAAAGATCCTTGTTATAAGTAATCGAAACCCATTACTTAAAATTAGAAATACTATTTCATGTATGATATAAATACTGGCTTAACCAAACGTAAGTGCAGTTATTTGAGGATTGCATTTTGGTTTTAGGGCTATAGTTTAGAGATCCTTGTACTAAGTAACTCAAACCCATAACTTAAATTATAAATACTTTTTATGCATGTCATAAATACTCTCTTTACCTGACTTAAGTGCAGTAAGTTTGGGAGCTGTATCCTGTTTGTGGGCTGTAGTTTACAGATCGTTGTTCTAAGTAACCCAAACCCATTACTTAGATTATAAATTTTTTTTATGCATGTCATAAATACTCTCTTTACCTGACTTAAGTGCAGTAAGTTTGGGAGCTGTATCTTGTTTGTAGGCTGTAGTTTACAGATCGTTGTTCTAAGTAACACAAAACCCATTACTTAAATTAGAAATACTTTTTATGCATGTCATAAATACTCTCTTTACCTGACTTAAGTGCAGTAAGTTTGGGAGCTGTATCCTGTTTGTGGGCTGTAGTTTTACATATCGTTGTTCTAAGTAACACAAACCCATTACTTAAATTAGAAATACTTTTCAGGTATGCCATAAAAACTCTATTTACCTGATTTAAGTACTGTAAACAACTATAAAGTAAATGAACTGACAGGTTTAATATGAAGAACAGACTTATGTGAGATGAATCAATTCCAACCTAAGCACAAAAATTAAATCCACACTGAAGCAATTTGAGGGTCTCAGTCAGCATCTTCACGGACGAGTGGTTATCCATTTTGTTTTGGCTGCTTCTGTCAAAAGGGGTTTCTTGTAAGTAAACAAAAAGTGGTCGAATCTTACTTTTAAGGACAACACATTTATTTAAAACACATTAAACCTGTAGGAATCCCCGAAGGAAAAGGGTTGTACATGGTGGTGAATTGCGTGCTTGACCCCCAGAGGGCATTACCAGATTACTTATTTACTATTTTCTACCAAGCATGAAAATACACCTACGAGTAAAATTGAAGGAACAACCATAAAAAGGTGTTTTACGTTATTTCTATTAAGTGAACTTCAATGAAGGTGATTGATTGGTAACTCAAGGTCAACGTTATCAGTTTGTTCTATGGGCCCGTTCTTTCGGCACGTGTGAAAAGGAGTGCAAGTGGGTGATTTGAAATCTAACTTCAAGGATTGTACGAGCAGTTGGATAAAATTTCCGCTTGTAGTAGGTGGAATATGTCGGCCAGAAAACATTTGATGTATTGTGAGAAATGGCGCGCGATAGGGAGAATGGAAGCAGGACAGATACTGACAGGGGTCTACTAAGGTTCTGTAATGACTTTAAAACAGTCAAAAGCTCCATGTCAAGAATCTGGAAACGGCTTAGAGACACTGGTCATGTGCACAGATAACCAGGTCAAGGTCGAAAAGTGCCACAACAGACTTTCAGGACCATTATTTGGCAACGATAGCTAAAAGAAACAGGCACCTGACATCAGTTCAGATTGCAAGGGAGTTTACTGCAGCAACAGGAACTCGATTATCCAGATTTTCTAAGAGTGAAAGGCTGCATTAAAGAGGGTTGTATGCAAGGTAAACCCATGCTTTGTATTCCCCTAACTCAGATAATTAAATGCACCCGTTTAAAGGAGCGCAGAGATCATCGTGATTGGAGAACAACGAACTGGATCTGAGTTCTTTTTACCGATGAATCCCGATTTTGTTTGGAGAGTGATTTCAGACGTGTTACAGTATGGAGGAAGAAAAACACACGCAATAAGCCTACAAACATCCGTGAAAGGCATCGATACAAAGGTGGTGGAATCATGGTATGGGCGGGCATCATTTTCAATGGCCGCATTAACCTACAAATTTTTACCAGTACTACTGTGAATGCTGAAATATACAGAGATGATGTTCTTGATCCTCATGTCAAGTTGTTTAGGGGTGCAATTGGTAATAACTTTCTCCAAAGGCATGATAATGCGAGTCCTCTTCGTCCTGCACTAGTGACTGATTTTCTGGAAGGCGGAGGAATCCAGCAAATGGAGCGCATATTCACCAGATTTAAATCCGATAGAACATTTGTGAGATGCACTAAGACGCCTACTTGCATTTGGGCAATCCCCATCTAGATCTCTCCAGGAGCTTCAAGTCGCTATTCATCTTGAATACACTTTGTTACCGCAAGCACTTCTGGATAATCTAATTCACAGTATGGAAAATAGCTGTAAAGCTTGCATTTCGGTCTGGAATAACCACCTACCTTATTAATTTTCTTGTGTGTCTCTAAAATGTTGTAACAGTAAAAATTTCATTATCCCACCTTACATCACATATTCCTATGTTTTAATTCCATTTATTTTTTGCAGAAATAGGCAGTCCTGCATCTTGAATATATGTCAGACATGACAAAATAAATATATTGTGCAAGTTTCATGTTCGTATCTGCAAAATTATTCAAGTTAGATGAGTTTTTTTTGGTTGTTCCTTTAATTTTTATCGCCAGCGTATTAAGCAACGATTCAAAAGGAGTGGAAGGACTAAAAGCTTTCAAAATTTGAGTACCGTTAAATGTTATTTATTATCATCATAAACAATTGGCGAACACACCATTGAAATGATGTTTCGGAATTTGGATCTGCCGAAACACGATTCTTTTAAATCTATACTTTACTTTACAGAAAATATGACCATAAAGACAGCCAAACTCTTTCTAAAACAAAATGAATTCTTAACTTCAAATGATGAAACACGGAATTGTTAACTTCCGGCCTTTTCTGAATGTTATCCTGGCTTGAATAATTACTCAGTAAACAGTACCATTCCTTTTGATTCTGGATTTGAATTAACTATATCTCTCTCTGTATATATATATATATATATATATATATATATGTATATCCACTAAGAACCACTGAGATATCTAATGAACATAGTATTTGCTCAGGTGATGACATGATCTTATACATGGGATACATTGAGATACATTGATGTCAGACGTAAACCGTGTCGACTGTGTGGTTTCTCTCCAAATGACCAGGGAGGTCCGCTTGGGTGAAATAGAGACTACTGTTCGCCTGGCAGACGGCGTACCCTGACACGACTATCGACCTGATGAATGAGAAATCGGGATTCATCTGACCAGGCATCTCTCTTCCACTCATCCATGTTCCAGTCTCGATGTTCCCGGGCCCACTGTAGACGTAGTTGACTATGACGCTTGGTCTACAGAGACACGAGTGAGAAGTCTGCTGCACAGTCTCATATCCAACAGTGTCCGCTGAAATTTGTGTTCCCAAACACTTGCGCTGGGACCTGTATTGTAAAGGGCTGTAAGCTGAGCCATTGTCTCGCGCCGATTTTGTTTTACCAAACGACAGTATCCGACGTCTTTTTTCATTGATGACGCGTGAACGACCAACACCTTGTCGTCTACTGCTGGTGTCACCGTCATTTATCCTCTTTCCATGAATATTAACAACGGCAGATCGTGAACAACCTAGTCGTGCAGTTTCGGTGATACTTGTTCCGAGTCTTCGGGCCATCACGATCTGCCATCTATCAAATTTGCTTAGATCAGCAGCCTTTCCCATCACTCACAAAAGTAAGTGCAATAATGATTACTTGCCTTCTCCAGCAGCAGTTAAATACCATTCTCACTTGATCACGTGCCCTCCACGTCATCCAGACGAGTTCATTGAAAAATGAGGTGGTAGTGCTTGATGTATCAGTGTGTCGATAATTATGTTTCTTGGGCATAAAGCATCATTCCTTGATGAATATGAAGCTCGCAGTTGGATCTGGCGTACGTGACTTTGAACTGAAATAGACGCCCCCTCAACCCCACTCAATTTTTATGCATTCTCTCTGTAAGTATTTATCTTGGACCCTCTAGTACTATTTACAATTTAGCCATATGGCCATAACAATCTTTAAGTTCTTGTATAGACCCCTCAGAGGGAATGCCAAGAGTTTTCTTTCACTTTGATCTGAACTCCACTGCAAACAAACGAACTCATATTGACGACCATCTTACGCAGGTGGCCCTGAAGATTATTAGTTGCATTCCTAAAGATGAAGAGCAGGTCTATACTGATGGTAGTCGTACAGAAGATCGCACTGGCAGCGGTATTTATATTAGAACAACTCCTCATCTTGAGACTTCACTAAAACAACGTAACCCTGACACTTGTTCTGTCTTCAGGAGCTAGTTAATTGCGATCAATGTAGGGCTTGACGCTATCGTATCTTATGATTATAATTTTGGTGAACTTTGGATATTATCGGATAGCCGCAGTGCTCTTCAACATCTTAGTGGTTGGTCCTCTGCAGACGATGAAACCAGCATATCTATTCTGCTTAAACTGAAGAAGATTTCTCAAAACCACTACGTCCATCTCCAATGGATTCCATCACATGTAAACATTAGTGGTAATGAGGTAGCGGATAGATTGGCTAAAGAGGGCAGCGAAGACGAAACGGCCACTGGCTCTTCGCTTACTTACCAAGAATTGTACATTACGATGGAAAATTGTTACCAGGCCTGGAGGTGAGAAGTTCTAAAGAAGAATGCCTGCCGATTCTTATTTTATTTGGAGAGAAGGAGCAACGTCTTGCAGTACCAGAACTGGACAGCTCTTCCGGTAAAGATGAAACTAAAGCAGTTCAAACGCACTTAAAGAATGGAACCTCAAGAATAAAGTACAAATAATGTGCTGTGATACGACAGCATCTAATACAGACCGCTTGAATGGAGCATGTGTGTGTGAGCTCTTTTAGAACAAAATCTAGAAAGATAATTCTTACTTTTTGCTTGCCGTCATCATGTTTATGAACTGGTTCTGAAAAGTGTATTTGAAACAAACATCCACCAAGTCGCAAGCAGTCCCGATATTCCACTGATCAAAAAGTTCAGAGACAACTGGAAAAACATTAATCCTAATGCTATCAAAAAATGCACTGATTTTTCCAAACAGCATCTTTTTGACGCGACCATTAACGGATTGGTGACGTTTTTTAACCACGAACTGCAAAAATACATTATACGTGATGATTATCGGGAACTGATTGAACTATCTGTTATTTTCTTGAGAGGAGATAGCGAGAATAAAATTAAAATCAGACCTCCTGGCGCAATGCATCCAGCACGATGGATGGCAAAAGCTATTTACTCTTTGAAAATATATTTGCTGCAGTCTCAGTTCAAAATGGATGAGGACAAACGAGCGTTGCAAGATGTTTGTCAAACGAGCGTTGCAAGATGTTTGTTTATCCATTTTGGCAAATTATGTGATGCCCTGGCTTGGATGAAGTTTGGCGGTGAAGGCGCCGAATCAAGATTTGCGTTTTTTAAAGACGTTAAAAGAGTATGAAACAGTTGACAAATTGATTTCCAAAGCGGCCCTGAGCAGGTTCAGTCAACACCAGTGGTATTTATCAGGGGAAATAACCGTATTATCACTCTTTGATGCTCTTGTTTATAAATAAATAAAGGCGAATATTGTAGCGAACTTACTAAGAGAAAGTTAATATGCTTTTGGGAAGATATATGTTCCATCGAAGGAAGATATGTCTGTATTTTTATACGATGAGAGTTTTGTTTGATCTGCTATTTTAAATTCTGTAAATTTTCTTGTGATACTAATTTTTCTTATTGTTTTAGGGAAATCATTGAGTGATTTCCTGTCCATCAAGAGCAAAAATTTGTTTTCGTAATTAAAAGTTGACAGCAGCTTCCTCCAAGAAAACGTATCTTCGTGGGAAGAAAATGCAGCCTTTGTGGAAGCTAAATATAAGAATTTTAGATTAAAAGCAATAAATGACACAGCTGAAAGAGTTGTTAAACTAATACAAGACTTCCATGGTTCATTTACCACAGAAGAAGAACAGAAACAGTTCTTATTACGCTGTGTGCAAGAACATATTAAGATGTATCCAGACTGTAAAAAAGAGACCTTAAAATGAAAGTATCAATAATAATTATATGTAACTTTATTTTTAAGAATTAAAGACATTGCTTAAATTTGTATTTTAATCAATGTTTACCTAAGATATGCATAGTTGCGATGACCTAGTTACATATAAAACGTTCAAACGTAAATTGTTCAAAAACGTCTATTTCCATAAACTTTGGGGCCCTGTCGGCACGGATTAACATTAACGTAGGAAGTTAAAATTTTATATTTAAGTAAGGCTTAGTATATTAAAAAGAATTAGAGGGTATTTATATATATATATATATATATATATATATATATATATGTGTGTCCCTTATATGGGCGAAAATATGTATACGTACCCCGTACCAATGGGTGACATCCCGAAGGATCATATCAGCATCGGAGATCTTTCTTTTGGTAGGGAACGTTTTAAGAGACGCTGTCCCTTTTGTACCTATCCTGAGTGACTCGCTGCGTCTAGTCCAATAGGGATCAACAAGGGTGGGGGCGTTTTACGTTCCTAGGGATTAGGGAACAACTCTTCCCCTAAGGAGGGAGTTTGAATCTCTTGAGCGGGGCTTTTTCTGCGGTGTCGGACGAACAGGCAAGACGTTCTTTCGCCTTCGTCCTGGTGACTCTGTTCTGACGCGACCATGTCGCCATTTTGCCACTGTCTTGCATTTTCATCTGAGTACTGCCTGTGTGCCTTTTATGAATAAAGCAATTGATCCGAAACAGTTTCCTCACCCGACCACAACTGCTTTACAAGCCGACAGGACAAAATACTCTATGAAGCCGATGTCAAAAAGAAATTACCTCCAACTTGCTGTTCAAAGCAGAGTTTCCCAGAGAGCAGCCGGACCCGAATCCTGAACTAGAGCCCAAGTCTGGACCGGAGCGCAATACTGGACGAGAGCAGCCGGAGCCCACTCCTGAACCGGATCCCAAGCCTGGACCGGAGCGTAATCTTGAATGAAAGCAGCCTGATCCTAATACGGAACGAGGTCTCAAGCCTGGACCGCAGCACAATTCTGGATGAGAGCAGCTGGAACCCACTCCTGGACTAAGTGCCTGAACTCTTCTTTGGGACCACCAAGACCGGATATTTTGTGTCAAAAGACGAGAGAGGAACTCATACGATTTGTTCCTAGATGCAAAGGTAGACCACGACATTGGGGTAAGCGCCGAACTTTTTTTTTCTCGCGCCATTTGCGGATGTTCAAGACTAGGGAATAGACAATGCTATTGTGATAAACTAATGAATAATATTTTGTTACACATTGTAACAGATTTATACACTGCTATTTTGATTAACTAGTGAATTTTGATTAAATAGTGATTAACTAGTGGAGTTAGGAAGAAAGATAGGACTCAGTACCACCCACATAGTGGAGGGTTTATCAGTGGGTTTTACGTCCCACATAAAGGCTCTTATTCTCATTAAAGAACCCAAAACCACTAACCAATGGCTCGAATTCGTATCAAAAATAATTTATACGCAGCAACCCGAACGAAGTAAGGGGGCAAATAGAGAATTTGCACCAAATTATCAACACCTAGCGCAACCTAGACAGAGACAACCCTTTTTTCCTTACAATGGGAGGCAAAACGGACAAGGGAATTTCAGACAAAACAATCAGGTTATGGGTCAAAGAACCCCTCAATTTCACCGAGCGACAACACCAAGGGTACCTAGATGGCCACAAAGTCATTTCGCAGAACAATTACCACCTAGGCCTTGTCATTTTTGTGCAAATAGTGGAATTATAAATGCACTTCACTGGGGAAGTTCGTGTCCAAATAACCCTAGAAACCAACAAATTCAACAAACAACGTCTGACCAAATACCTGAAGATAATCATGGTTTATATTGACAACTCATAGTGCCCGGGTACTTCCAAGAAAACACACAAAGTAAAAGGGGCACTGAAAACAAGGGGAGTTATCAAACAGTAGAAAGGTATATATTGACACGGGTTCTACTGTCAATATTATACCCCCAAAACCTAGTTGAAAAATTTAATCTCTCAAAAAGTAAAGACAAGAATTTGACAATAAAACAAGGAGTGTTGTAGTGTCTTTCTCAAAATTGGTAGTATCAGTAGAGTTGTGGAATTTCATGTCTTGAACACAACTTTAGAATATGCTATATTGGGATTAAAAAGTTGTTGAGATTTTCAGTTGATGATCAACTGCGAAACACACACACACACACACACACAAACAATTGTACAAAATAATTACTCAGTGGCCACTGTTTCTTCTTCATCTACAGATTGTTTGTTAGGACATTTGATTTCAACTCCAGGTCAAGCACAACTCACACAACTAACCTCTTCCCAATTACATTTAAGTCCAGATGTTAGAGAAAGGGATAAACAAGAAAAACAACACGATAGGGAGCAAAAAGACAATCTTTCAGCGGATAAAAATAAAAGAGATGGTTGTGAGTTAGATAATGAGATAGGCCCAAACAATTCAAACGCTAAAAGTGAAAATTGTGTAAAAACGTCCAAATTGTGAACAACACCTAAACCAACCTCTGATAATGTGATACATTACCTGACCAGAGTTGAGGAAAATTCTGAATTACAGATGTTGTTAAAGCAATATGATAGTATTTTTGCAAAAAATAAATATGATGTGGGTATTTTTAGAATTGAACCGCAAAGAGTAAGATTAAATTCAGATTTACCAGTCTCCTTGAGAGCTTATAAAACATTTCCTACACAAAAAGAGGAAATTGACACTCAAATAAACGAACTGTTAACCGCAGGTATCATAAAGGAAAGCTCTTCACCTTATTCGGCTCCCATAACATTGACTTAGAAAAAGGATGAGGGAAAGAAAAGTAGACTGTATTGATTTTAGAAAACTAAATCAAATTACAACTGCGGATGCAGAACCATTACCACTTATTGAAACCTTGATTGATAAACTAACTAATAGTAAATACTTTTCTAAGCTAGATATGGCCTCAGGTTATTGGCATATCCCTATACACCCTAAAGATACAGAAAAATTAGCTTTTACTACAAACACTGGTTTGTATGAGTGGTTGCGGTTACCTTTTGGATGGCGTAATGCTCCTAGTATTTTTCAAAGAACAATCAGGAGAATCCTTACCAAACATGAAGTTACATATGCCTCTAATTATTTGGACGATATTGTCATCTTTTCTAAAACTTATGAAGAGCACATACAACACCTTGAAAATATCTTTGAAGTATGTCAAATAGAAAATGTAAAACTGAAAGCCTCGAAATGTCATTTTTTGCAAAACAGAATAGAATTTTTGGGCTATGAAATTTCTGATGGTCAGGTTACTCCTGTGATAATACCAATATTCAGATAATCAATAAACTACAACCACCAAAAAATGTAAAGGGCTTACAAAGGTTTTTAGGATCTATTAATGTATATCATAAATTCATAGACAATTACGCTAAACTTAGAGCACCTTTAAACAGTTTATTGAAAAAAGGGGTTAAGTTTTTATGGACTGAAAGATGCCAGAAGGCATTTGAACAATTGAAAAAATGCCCTTAGTTCTTCCAAACCAATACTTTCGATCTATAAACCGGATGTGATTTGTCACATATGTGTTGATGCCAGCCAAAGTGGCATTGGTGCGGTTTTAAAACAACCTGATGCATCAGGGCCCTTACATCCTATTGCGTTCCATTCTAGAAGTCTAAGAGACTATGAACGTAACTATGCCATCACTGAACTAGAATGTCTTGCTATAGTTGATACGTTAGACAAATTCCATCATTACCTGTATGGGACAAAATTTGTGATACATACTGACCACGCGGCACTAGTTTGGTTAAAAAATGTTAAAAACTTGAAAGGTAGATTGTTTCGCTGGTCACTAAAACTAAGTATGTAAAACTACGAGATAAAATATATTAAAGGCACTGCAAACATAGAGGCGGATATGTTATCTAGAGATACTTTTCCTACATCAGAACCACAACGATTAACCAAAACGAGTCAAAATGTGTATCACACTTGTTGCAATTGGTTGAATTGGAAGAGGCTCAAAAATCAGATAACTGAAGTGGAAATTTCATTGAAATTGACAATATTCTATGCATTAAAAAGAAAGGGTTCACAAAAATTGTAGTCAGACTATACTAAAATTTCACTCAGACTAAACTTGTTGAAACTAGCACATGACAAATTTGGTCATCCAGGAATGCAGAAAATGATAAATTTAATAACTCCCATCTACTATTGGGAAAATATAAATTTAGATATTGCTAATTATAATAGACATTGTCATGTGTGACAAGTAAACAAAAAAACCTAAGCAGAAACGTTATAGATTGCTTCAATCCATGCCTCTAGCGAAAAACCATTTGAACTAATAGCAATTGATAGTGTCGGCGGTTTTAATTATTACAACTCAACAAAAAAATATTTACATTTAATTGTGGACCACCATACTAGATATATGTGGTCTTTTGCCTCGAAAGGTGTGACAGCACAAACTTATACAAATTGTACTAAACAACTTTTCAATGTGCAGCAACCAAAACAAGTTTTAAGTGATAGAAACCCATAGTTTACATCCTCACATTTGAAAAAATTCGTTAAACATCATAATATTAAACAATTGCTCACAACTGCCCACATACCAGAATCCAATGGGAAAGTCGAAAGATTAAATCAAACCATAGTGACTAGGTTAAAATGTAAAATGAATGAATCAGATGAGAAAATTCCATGGCCTAAATTATTAGAGCAGGTGACTAATGAATATAATTTAACACCCCATTCTGTCACTAAATTCCCACCAGCATACCTCATGTTTGGAGACATAGCCTAGTCCTTTAGATCAAAATCCAATTTACCCTCCAGTAGAAGAAGCTAGGAAATTACCCATGGAAAGAACAAAGCAATATCATGAAGGAAATAAAATTCATTATGATGCAAGGTTTATTGATACTGAATTTCAACCGGGAAAAATAGTAATATATGAGGAATTTGACTATCCTAATACACGTAAATTGACATCGCCTTTTTCTGGACCACATACCATAATTAACAAGCATTCTGATGTTAATTATGAAATAAGTAAGACAAATAATCATACCAAACAAAAATCGGAAATTGTTCATATTTCAAAATTGAGGAAGTATAACCTACCGGAGAAACTGAAATTAAGCCACGAATAAGACGATGTCAATACTTAATATATATGCTTTGTTTTTATGTCAACTTGAATCAGTTGGTATACTGAATGATTATGGCTGAGAATTAAGAATAATTTCCACTCAGGTGCACACTACAACCTAAATGTTGTATGCTTCCACTATTAATGGAATCCACCAACGAATAGTTGGGTAAACTTTTTCTTGCTCTTTGAGCTGTATACCATTTTTCTTTTACCAAAAAATGGTCTTCAAATTTTAGTATTATTCAGGATGTATTAATAATTACCTTTATTATACTGTATTTTTAGGTGTTTTATTGAAAAGCATGAATATTGTATTGGTACTATAACTATACTTCCAATCTGATACTTTATACTGTATGCATATTGAATGGACTTACAGAGCACAAACATTTTCATGCTCTTAGATTCGTAGTCTATCAGTATTTCGAGTATCTAACTTTTTATT
This sequence comes from Metellina segmentata, assembly GCA_947359465.1. Classification (NCBI taxonomy): domain Eukaryota; kingdom Metazoa; phylum Arthropoda; class Arachnida; order Araneae; family Tetragnathidae; genus Metellina; species Metellina segmentata. The sequence continues at coordinate 58,486,681 of OX375881.1, forward strand.
GTACTTCATTGTCGTTTGCATAAAAACATGCAAAGGGCATGCACATGCATAAAAGAACTGTCTTGAACTTTCAACAAAACATGCCCCGCCTTTGTATACAGAACTGCTATTATGAATGGAATCTTTATTGTGCATATGTTATAAATACCTTGTATTCGTGCTATTATTGTACTGTTATTAGTGCTAACAAAAGTACTGTTAGTCAAAAATTTTTATATCTACATGAATGTTTCAGAACAAGTTTAACTTTTTATGTCTTTCTATCGTTATAATCATGCTTTAGATCAATCTTATAGTGTTGTGCATAGTGTTAAACTCATCCTATTTTGCTTTTATGTCACGTATGTCTACAAGTTTACAGTTTGTGTGTGTTTACATTTAAAAACCAGGTGTTTTTGAGTATTAGGAAATATTATCTCCTCATCATACACATGCACTAGTTTGTATCATAATGTTCAGTGTTGTAGACTTCGTTCAAGATATCTTAAACTCTTTTCCGTTTAATTTAGTTCAACTAAAAAATTGGGGAGGGGGATGTAACATTATTCTACAAAGACTAGGAAATTAGCCCCCTTATCAATTACAGCAATATGGATACGTACCCCGTACCAGTGGGTGACATCCCGAAGGATCATATCAGCATCGGAGATCTTTCTTTTGGTAGGGAACGTTTTAAGAGACGCTGTCCCTTTTGTACCTATCCTGAGTGACTCGCTGCGTCTAGTCCAATAGGGATCAACAAGGGTGGGGGCGTTTTACGTTCCTAGGGATTAGGTTACAACTCTTCCCCTAAGGAGGGAGTTTGAATCTCTTGAACAGGGCTTTTTCTGCGGCGTCGGACGAACAGGCAAGACGTACTTTCGCCTTCGTCTTGGTGACTCTGTTCTGACGCGACCATGTCGCCATTTTGCCACTGTCTTGCATTTTCATCTGCCTTGTGCCTTTTATGAATAAAGCAAATAATCCGAAACAGTTTCCTCACTCGACCAAATATTATAATATACTCATATATTAAAAAACTAAATAACACTAAACCAAATATTAAAAAACTCAAATATTATGGACACATACAAATATATTGGACAAATATTATGGAATCTCCTCGTGAAAGGCATTCCTGAAAAGAAATGTTTATTCTTGTGACATATGTCGCTGGTGTTTTCGCCTACTGCCGCAACCTATACGACATCGTAAATACTCTACGAAGGTCAGTCGTTGTCGGGGCACTGTTCTGTGAATCAAGTCAGAGCTAACAGACTTCGAACGTGGCCAAATTGTTGGAGCTCGTCTCGTAGGTGCTTACGTAAGCAAGGTAGCCGAAGCATTTAGTGTTTCAAGAGGTACTAAATCTAAGATTTATTCCGCATATTTGAAAACATCAACCGCTAAATCACAGCGCGAACAAAGGTGTGTGTTGATTGATCGTGATAGACGATCATTAAGGAGGATTGTGACTAAAAATAAGAAGACCACAGCTGCAAAAGTTACTGCTGAAATGAATGTCATGTCACAAACCATGTGAGTACCAAAACAATAAAAAGGGAGTTCCATAAGCAGGTTATTTCTGGCCGAGCTGCAATTCAAAAGACAATCATCAGTGATGCTAATGCCTGTAAGAGGAAAAAGTGGTGTTGAAGTCATAAAGCCTGAATTATAGAGCAATGGAAGACAGTAATTTGGTCGAATGAGTCTTGTTTCACACTCTTCCCCAGTTCAATCCGAGTTTACGTGTATCGAATAAAATCCCAAGCCAATCCCTATACATACTTCTTGTTGCCAGGAATGAACGAGTAGGATTTGTCACATCTACCGTGGCCACGACAGTCACCAGACCTCAATATTATTGAATCTTTGTGGTCTACATTGGAGAGGAAAGTGCGTGATAGCTAACCACCGCCATCATCGTTATCTGCACTTGCAATCGTTTTGCAAGAAGAATGGCACAAGATTTCCTTGGCATGTATACAGGAACAGTATTTATCCATTCCGAGAAGACAGCAAGCTGTTTTGAATGTCAACGGTTTTCCTCCACCATATTAGGCAAGGTTACATGTTTTTTTAATTATTTCAATATTGTTTCAAATGTATAAATAAAGCATCCGAAGTAACTTTCATTGTACCTTCATCAGACATAAACAGAAACTATAGCAAATGATATGGGACGTCTATGAGTAAATGATAAATGAAAACTACAACTCCCGCTCGTACAATTGAACTATACTTGCTCTTTTTCCTAATGCAGTAGAACTTCAATTATCGGTATTCCAATTATCTGGATCGCTAATTATACGTATTGCTTTAAGAAAAAAAAAGATCCTTGATGTTCCGATAACAGTGCAGAGGACGTAAGCGAGTAGCTGGTGTGTGATTCTTCAGACCCTGGATTCTCTCTATCTTTCTAAATTCTCAGTGAAGATGAACTCATTCGAAGTATGAGAAAAGAATTCATTAATGAACCGGAAGATGACGACCACATATTACTCAACCATACGCGGAACCATCAGATAGTAAGGCGTTTGAGTGTATACACAGCGGCTACAATAAATGGAGCTGTAACCTGATTACGACCATCAACAGCTACTCACTGTCAAACGCATGTGAGACTTGAATGCACGGAAACGACTAAAAACTGTGAAACAACGGATTTTTACCAATATTTTCACGCAATGATACATTTTAATATCGTATTTAAGTGAAAAATGTAAACGAAACTGTTTTCATAGTCATTAAATTACATTACATACCAAAGTAAAATTCGTTCTATACTTAGAAATAACCATTTTTTCGTGAATTATCCAATTATCTGGATATTCGATTATCCGGTTGGGGGTCTGGTCCCAATTGATGCACATAAATAGAATTCGAGTGTAACTTCATTTTAATCGATTCAAAGTAGTGATACAATAATGGGAACATTATATGAGACAACTATGATTACAACAACATTATATGACCACTCGATCCCCAGATTTATCGAGCATCGATTCCTTTTTATGAGGGCATCACAAGAACATCGTTTACGGCAATCCAGTTGACTCAATAGAGGACCTCGTTGTTCGACTATCCATTGTGGCTACGAGCGTGCTCGAAATACCTGGAGTCTTTGGTTCACAATTCACTCTTTCGACATTATCAAGCATGTATTTATGATGGTGGTCGCAAATTTGAGCATTTAGTACAAACATTTCTGCAAAGAAGAACTTTGTAAGGATGTTGTTAATAAACAATGCTTTTTTGTTCATGTCTCATTTTTTGTGTTCATAATAAACAAAATAGTTTTGCATTTTTTCAATGTTTTTAGCTTTGATAGATATAAATCATAGCGGACTGTAAAATATAAAAGTCAGCAAATTTGAAAATAGACATCAAACATTCCAAATCAGAAAAATGCTCTCATAATCTAATTTGTGACAATATATAATCTAATTTGTGATAATCTGTACACTTTTAGCTATGTAGTTATTATAATCGTGAATTAACATCTAAGAAGGTTTCGTACATTTTTGTTTATTTTTAGTAAATAAGGAGATATTAAATGTGCAAATGATAGTTCTATTCATTACCAATGGATTTAAATAAACCATCCGATATGAGCATTTGACATAAGAAGAAAGTACCGCAAAAGATATCCAGATCGACAGTTATCGGAATAGCTTTGAGAAAAAAATAAATCTGCAAAATCCACATTTTTAAAGTTTCTTATTGGTGAATGGGGGGGGGGGGATAAAAACGATGAGGATGAAGTGTCAGTTGCGCACTTAAGTAACATTACTGTGAAAATTCCTGGATGTTCGGAGTACATTGCAGAGGATGTAGGCGAGTGGCAAGTGGGTCATTCTTAAGACCCTGGATTGTCTTTCTCTCTTCAAATTCTCAGTGCAGATGAACTCAGTCAAAGTGAGCGAGAAGAATTCATTTATGTCCCGGAAGATGACGACGACATATTACTCAACCAGTCGAAAGCTATTTAGGCGTTTGAGTGCCTTGACACAGAGCTAAAATGGATGGAGCGCCAACCTGAGTGAGACAATCTACAGTTCCTCATCGTCAAGCGCATGCGAGGCCTGGCTACACGGAAACGATTAAAGACAGCGAAACAACGGATTTTGACTATTATGTTCAAGTAATGATTCTTGGCGCAGCTTGTCCTACTTTGGACCTTGCGCCATAAAACCCAACTATCAATCAATAAATCAAGCAAGCAATGATTAGATTTTAAAATAGTATATAAGTACAAAACTGTTTTCATAGTCATTAGATTGCAATACATACTAAGGCAAAATTCGTTTTTTAATTATAATTTTTTTTCCCGTTAATTATCCAACGATCCGGATATTCGATTATCGGGATGGGGGGGGGGGTCTGGTCCCAATTGATACGCATAACGAGAGTTCTTCTGTACCTTCAATTTAACCTAATCACAGCAGATATAATATAAAGGGATCATGATAGGAACTAACCATACAATTGAGACAGATGGACCTTAGGTAAACATCAAATTCTTAAATCAGTGTACAGAAACTTTAAATGAGATTAGCAAATATTTCACTCTATTTAAAGTAGTGATATAACAATGGGAACATTATATGAGACAACTATGTAATTGAGACCCATGGAGCTTAGGTATAGATCAAACTGTCAAATCAGTTTACAGAAACATTAAGATTTAAATTAGCAAACAACATGCTGTAAGTTAAAAGAGCTCCAAACGCCACTAGCATAAAACCTTTCGTCAACTGCAGATTTCCCAATGTCGTAAACACAAAAACATCTTCATCAGTCATGGACTTCAGGACAATCGCAGTCTTTGACGAAGAATTCTCGAGAATTTCTCTCTGGTACAATTTCTGTTTCGTGGATTTATTTTCGTAGCATATTTCGTGGATGGTTCCGGCAAAATAAATTGTACTTGCAGCAGGAAGGAAAGAATTTTGGAAAATCCACACGAAGTCCTCTCCAATGCTTGCGTTCATACTCCGTGTTAGCATTAAGACACAAATGTAGTTGAACATCGAGCAAAAGTAAACGATAAGTAAAATGAAGATGATGCCCGAGAAGATACTATTGAATGTCTTCAAATTGCATTGTATGTCATTGTAGAGGGCTAAGATGGACATTTTACTCTTTATCCGTTCAGTTTTCATTGCTTCGTCAAAGACTCTTACTACATGTGCAACATAATCACATAGTGCACAGAAGATTAGTGTTTGCCAGTTCGGAATGATGAAAAGTACGAGGAAGTGGACAACGTTACCACATGAGAAAAGGAATTGGTACATTGTGGAGTCCTTGTATTCTAGGCCTAATAGTACAAAACGGGAATAAGTTTTTGTAGATGGGTCTAAGACATAGTCGTACAACCAAAAAGATATAATGCCTCGGACTATGGGAGCCAGTAGCAGAACACAGGTTGAAATCTTGAAGATTAACCGAAATTCGAAAGTTGGAGCTACCATATCTCGTTTAAGAAGTTGAAACTGTTCAATATTTCCTCTCAGGGTTAATGCATGATATCTCAACAAATGCAAAGACCCTAAGGGTAGGCAAGCCATGAAGAAAGATGACACAGCCATAAAGGCATGGATTTCCAAATCCACCCAGAATGCTCTGAATGCATAGGCAAGTACTAATATGTGGTACGACACTGCAATCAGAAATTTCCACCAGTCTTTCAACTGAAGTCGGGTCTTGTTCCAGGTAATCAAAATAAAACAAAGGAGTATTCGAAATATTTTTATTTCAGAATTTCTTCGAAACGGCTTGTTTTTCATGGTTGCAATCAGATTCTGTTGAGGATACCGATTTACAGAGTGCATTTCAAGAGATCAGCCTTCTCAGCACCAAGAAATATTTGAGAAGTGTACTATGGCTTTGATTCTCCACAATTAATAGTGGGTAAATAACCTCATCTATTGGTTGAAAAAAATGAGGAAAGATTCTAATAGCTGAAAAGGTCTAAACTAATTAGGTCAAACTGTGAACACGGTTTGTAAACGGATACACCTCTGTGGGTTACGAAAGATAAAGAATGTATTAACTCTTTGAGCGTAACGAGGTTTCCGTGTCTGTTAGGTTTCTGTTAGTCAAGAAAGTAAAATCTGGGTAGAACTCATGACAGAGAAGACTGTAAAACAGATACTTGCGTGTACACCCCTCAGAGAGTAAAAAAGCAGTACACAGCTGAGCAGAGATTCAAAAACCAATGAACACGTAGAGGGAAAGTAATATCGATTAAAACTCAGACACTTTCACTTGAGTATCATTATTCTACAATGGCTTTCGAAAGTATTCTCTCTATTAGATATCGAAATTTTGGAGAACTTTTGCATTTATATGGTTGCCATAACAGTTTCGAACATATTCGATAGTAGAACAGATTAAATTATTAAAACGATAACCGGCTTTCATATTTTGACACGAATTATTCCGTTTTCAATTCACGCAATAACCATTCAATCTAATGTTCTTTGATACGAAAACTGTTCTATTCATTGTTAAGAACACATTCATTCACAAATCACCCTAATTTATTCATTACATAATAAAATCATCTATATCATTTACTGAACTAGAATACTGTACTCAGTGTATTTATCTTTCTAAACATTCTGCATCTCATTAAATATTATTATTCCTCTGATAGCCATTAAATGTTCGAATAATGTTTTGGGTTAGCAAATCCTTTCGGCTTTTTTGAGCTGTATAAAATACAATTTATCCAACACAAAAAATACTTACTTAGCAATTATACTGTCCATTCATTTCTATCACTAATTGCTACACTCTACCAACTTCATAATGTCACTTTCATAAAACGCATGAAGTTTATGGGCAAAAAACTGATTAATATGCTTTTTAACAGCCTCATCGTTAGCCAACTTTATTCCGTTCGTAGAATTCTGTAGCGATCGGCATAGGTGATAATTCGAGGGCGCAAGGTACAGAGAATGGGCAGGTTGAGGCAAAACGTCACAGCCGTTTTTCCAATGCCTTCAGTAACCTTAAAGAAGTATGGCATCTGGTACTATCATGGTGAAAAACGTCTCCTTTATGATTTGTCAATTCTGGATGCTTTGAACGTACAGCTTCATCCGATTTTCTTAACTGGAAGTAGTTTACGTCTGAGGTGATTGTCTTGCATCATGGCAAAAGCTCATAATAAATGATAGCCTTATAACGCTAACACACTGAGAGCATAGTTTTCTTCTGGTGAGATCCGGTCTTCAAGGTTGATTGTGGTGGCTCGCTACTCTTTTCCCATGATGTTTTACGAACGACGTTGCAAAGACAATCCACTTTTTATCACCCATAACCAGCTACTTCAAAAGTGGATATTTTCCCTGGCGTTTAGGAGCGTGTCGCAGTGGTACAAATGGTCCTCTATACTTGTGTGGGATATATTACGTTCCGTAGCAATATCCCGTACAGTCTCAGATGAATTTTTAACCGACGGTAGCATTTATTACGTCTGGGTCAATATGCGTTGGGCGACTGGACAGGGCACGTCGCAGACTTTAAATTCACAGGAACGGAACTTAGTGAATCACTTTTGACAATATATATGTTAAGGCATCATTTCAATACACATTTAAAATCTTTTTATGCATTTCTGCAGCTTTGTTTTTTACTTTTTTCGAAATAAATTCGATTTCCTAAGTATAGGAAGGGGACCTTCGTGCAATAAACCAAAAATCTCCCATTATTAAGGAGTTATTTCTTGTCTAAAAAAATGACTGATATCAAAAGTACGACCTGTAAAGCCAAGATGTAGACGGTATTGTCTCTATAAATTGGAAGGAAAATGTTGATCTTCAGGGGAAAGTTCATTCCACATCTGGGTTGTTACACACATCCGCCGAGTGCTGGACTTAATAGGAACGAACAACTGGCAAGAGAGAAGCGGAATCGACGGCCACTTCCATAGAATGTGGTCAGTAATTTAATCACGGACTATTTGATCAGAATGACATTTCATGACATAGATGTATAGTTGAATGCTATTAAAGATTAATATAACTTCACGGGAACTGGAACATCGCACTTCCACATCTGAACTCGGGCATAGTTTCCACGAAAGGAGTGAGATATTTTCAATTCAAGCTGTGTGTATCGGTATAGGAAGTAAGCACCGATCACTGATCTAGAAATCGGTTAGAAGCTTCTAGACCATATAGCAGACCAATAAATGATAATAGGATTTCCTTCGAGATTGGTACGATATAGCAGATAGACCAAGATCAACTGCAAAACGATGAGGATTATTGATGAGGAAATCGGAAGTTTCGCGACGATTATGGCAGTTAGACAGAGACTAACTGCAAAAAGATGGATCATTGACGAGTCACGAACAAGATAGATAAATTGAATTTATTTTTAATTTTGCATCAAATGAAAAAGGGATACGTCGTAGAAAAAAAAAGAGTCTCTTCAAAATCACTGACACAAGTTCGTTGGATAAAAAGGGTTATTAAGGATGACGTCCATCAAAGCATATTGTAGCACGTCAAAATAGATGTAATTCAAGCTGATCAGTCTCCCACAACGAAGAAATTATTATGACTTATAGATTATAGTGATATATGAACTTATAGATGATATAAACTTATAGATTATTATGACTTAATGGTTTTATAGATGAGGCGAAATATAACAGGACGATCGCAGAATCGTGTAGTTGAAGCGCGAACCTTCAATGCAATAATATCAAATCTACTGGTCTTCTATGATTAGTTATGCATTAGTTAACAGTAAAACCCTCTCCGGTGAATATACAATCCAATAGATAGCTTGGCAGTGAGTCAAAACAATTACTTTGGCTATTCGGTTTCAAATTTTGACAAGCATCCTGCAATTGCTGGTCCAAGGTCCTTGTGTTCCTGTCGCGGTAGAATTAGTGGCATAGCTAATCATAAACCTGCTCAATGGGAGAATGATCTGGGGAATTTTGTAGCCCCAAGCAAGACTAAAGGGATTCAATATCACTTAAACACTTCTGGCAGAGGCAATTCGTGTGTGATAGTGCGTTATCGTGCAGGTAAATAACCTCTTTGAAATAGCATTAAATTTAAAACAAAAGAATATATAATCTGCTGAACGGACCACTGCGCTGTAGAACTAGCTCTTAGCAGAGGGGACATCCTGTGGTAAGTGCTGACTCATCACACCCCTACACTGAGCGTTACAACAGTGCGCCACTTGACTATACACTTATAATGGCAATCAAACATCACCGGATGCGTTTGGAGTCGGCCGTACCCAAGATTTATAGGCAGAGATAGAATGGCACACAGCTTGCCAAGTTTAGTCTTGAATACTGTTATCGTATTGTCGCAGACAATGGCCATATTCACATATGGTAGACATCCGCCCAATGTGTGAACCTAGTATAAAAGTGTTGGAGCGATTATTTACTGTGGTTGTCGTAGCTCATTGGGTTTCCCACTGCTCTAGCAATCTACTTGTTGTATGCGGTACATGTCAATTCATGTCAGGTGCATTCCTACGTGGGTGCATTTCTCTTTTTTGTGTCAGAAAGACCTTTGTTGTGTCTATTACTTGATACTGCATGCCTTGTGCCAACCGCGGCATGGTGAAATATGGCCGTTGCGTCATAAAAACCCCTACAAACCAATCATAATTTTGTAGAATTCTCATCGAAGCTCATTTGGTAGTAAGTTAATTCACACATACGACCAGTGATAGTGGACTGTATAAATGTTATTGCTGAATCATGAATTAAATCACCAATGGACAATTCTTCCCTGTAAAGTATATAACACAAAAGGGTATTGTGACCCAAGGCAAAATCCCTCATGGATTACGAAGCACGCTGCGTCTCCCCACACACTCAGAATACGAATACAAAAAGAACGAAGTCGGCTCTTGACCCTTCTTTGCATAGTGGTGGAAATTTCCATCATAACATTGAATGCCCAAAAATTATATAAAAGAACAAGTTCACTTTAAGTTGATCGTGTCTGGATACCTTTTTAATGTCCATTGCATAAAAAAAAACATAGCTGTCAAAAATAAGCAAGTGTCACTATCAGTAAAATGAGCTTGAAGTTGTCATTCCGCTGTTTGTTGTAGTTGCAATAAACGTATGATTCGTTTTTAATTTTGTTTTATTATATTTGAGTTTATATTGCTAAAAAAGTGAAAATGAGTGGAAGAAAGGTTTGTAACATGTGTTTCTGTTATTTTTAGAGCAATTTCTGAAAAAGTTTGCGTTTAATTTTAAAAATACCACATGATACCATCATATTGTTTTTTGCTAAATTTATACTATAAATATATACTAAGTTTTTTTAACCATTTTTTCTTTAATTTTGAACATGAATTATATCACCTTGATTTATTTCACCAATAAAGAAAAAATCATCCAAAGAATGGTTAAAAAACTAAGATATTAACTGACCTTGTTCTGAACGTAAAAAAGAACATAGTTCAGCTACTGTTTCTCGCTCTTTGAGACGACAACTGCACACTTCATTGTTAAAAGCTCATTCAATCACAAATCACCCTAAATTATTCATTACATAAAAAATAAAAAAACATCGATATAACTTACGAAACTACAGTACTGTAATCGCTTTATCTATTTTCTAGTCATTCTTAATCTCATTAAATACTATTATTCCTCTGAGAGCCATTAAATATCCGAACAGTGTAATGTGTTGGCAAATAAATCCTTTCGTATTTTTTAGCTATATGAAATAATATTTCTCACACACCGAAAATACTTACTCATCAATTATGCATCGTCCATTCTTTTCTATGACTTCTTGTTATCTCTCTGCCATCTTCATAATGCCACATTCATAAAACGCATGAGGTTTACGTGCGAAAAACTGATTCATATGCTTTTTAACAACCCATCGTTAGCCAACTTATACCGTTCACAGAATTCTGTAGCGATCTGCATAGATGATAATCCGAGGGCGCAAGGTTCAGACAATTGGCAAGGTGAGGCAAAACGTCGCAGACGTTTCTCCAATTCCAGCCGTGTCCTCATTGAGGTATGGTGTATGCCACTATCATGGTGAAAATCGACACCATTACGATTTGCCTATTCTGGATGATTTGAACGTATAACTTGATCCCATTTTCTTAACTGGGAGCAGTATAGGTCTGAGTTGATTGTCTTACCTTTTGGCAACAGCTCATAATAAATGATACCCTTGTAATCCCACCACACTGAAAGCATAATTTTCCTCTGGGGCAATCCCGTCTTCGTGGTTGTTTGTGGTGGCACGCTACTCTTTCCCCATGTTGTTTTATAAACGACATTGCAGAGACAGTCCACTTTTCATCACATATATCCAGCTGCTTCAAAAATTGACATTTTCTCTTGCGTTTAGGAGCGTGTTGCAGATGGAAATGCGAGCAGTTAAATTGTGTTCGGTCAAGTCGTTTTACAATCAAACGTTGAGGCGAGAAACGTATCCCAACTGGTGCAAATGGTCCTCTACATTTGTGTGTTATATATTAAGTTCCGTAACAATCTCCTGTACTTTTTGAGTTGAATTTGTAACCGGCGATAGACTTATTACGGATGGGTCAATAGGGGAGGACTGGGCGGGGCAAGTCGCTGAACTTTAAAATTACAGGAACGGAACTTGGTGAACCACATGTGACAAGACATCCGTTAAGACATCGTTTCCATACACAGTTCAAACTTTTTTTGCACTTCTGCAAGTTTTTTTATCTTTTTTAAAAATAAAATACTAAAATGTGGAGAAAATAGTACCATATGGTACTAGCCGACCATTTTTCTATAACACGTGGACACTGGAACGTGCTCAACAGCCAGACGGTGACAAAAACAATTTCAGACTTTGCACGTGGGGGTTTCGACAAAATACCGAAAGAGAGTATTTTCTTATCGGCGGCCCGGCGTTCCGTTTGATCCAACGACACGGCTGGAGTTTCCGTCGGTTCCCTAATCCCATGTCTGGGATGAAGATTTGCTGTTGGGAACCCAAGTCGGTTACAAACGGTTTTTGCATCTGTGTGGGGGTGTCATGAGGTCTGGAGAGGACATAAACATCTCTCGAGGGCTCGGAATTCACCCCCCTCTCGTTGGCAGTTGCGGTTCTGCAGAACCAAGAGAATGTGGATTTTAGCGGAAGACAGATTCTAGATTCGACGAGAGACAGACGTCTCTGTTTGCCATTGTTACTTTGGATCCAGGCAGGATATCGATGGTCGATGGCTGTGTCCTTAGTTAATCTTGTAAATTTAAATGTAAATATTTAATTTATCTAAATAAATAGTTTAATTTTAAACCAGCTGTCCGTCTAATTCTTACATGACGGTACAAGACGTTCCTTTCTTCCATGTTTACAAACACGGAAATCACACAATAATCTAAGTTACCCGGCGTATATATGCAAATTGCATGCTATTGACGACGACTGTCACGTGATCTAGTTTGTTGTGCGTTTGCGCTGTGCAATAAAGATTATGGATAGAAGATATTCTGCTCCACAGAAAAATCGAACGATGTTATTTTCCAACCACATATTCTAGCTTTTTGACATGGAATACGCGCCCTAACCTTAGTGGAGGCATGCATTAAGAGTCGAGTGTTACATAAAAAGGTTAAGACTGTTTTGACTTATGATTTAATAACTAGATAAAAATAAAAGAGATACATACAATCTGAAAGACAAAGGGTGTCCGTACATGACATGACCTTCAGACCGCGTACGCAGGCGCGGTCATAATGTGTCAAAGTTCTATGGTGCTTGGCGAGTTTGGGTCAGTGTAGCTTTGGATTGCGTGAATAGAGAACTGGTTAAGTGGAGCCATTCGAAAGCTAAACAGCTACGCTTTCAATCATAGACTTTTAATCACTAAAATTACACAGTCCAGTCACATTAATGTGACCACCTGTCAAAAGCCAGAATAACCACCTTTGGCAGAGCGCACCGATGCGAGACGTGCAGGAAGAGAGTCAATTAAGTTTCTGAAGGTGTTCACTGGGATGTTGAGCCATGCCGACTACAGTGCCGTGGCCAGCTGCGTTAGATTACCTTCTCCTCCAGCCTGGATCCTTCCGGCAATTGTTGCAGGGTGTTTGCTTTCAGACGTTTCATGCCGTATACGCAAACATCCATCTGTCCGATGGAGCATAAAACGTGATTCATCGGAAGAAGCCACCTGTCGCCACTCTGTGGACATCCAGTTGCGGTACTGGGGTGCAAATTCCAGCATTCGTCGCCGATGAACAACAGTCAGCATAAGTGCATTAACCAGGCGTCTGCTGCGGAGGCCCATGCGCAGCAACGTTCGCTGAACCGTTGTTGAGGATACACTCTTGGTAGCCCCTTGGTTCATCTGGGTGGTCAGTTGCTCAACAGTTGCACGTCTATTCTCCCGAACGCATCCCCGTAGCCTTCGTTCGCCTCTGTCATCTATAGTCCGTGGTGCACCACATATGCCACGCCGCTGATTTTGGATAGTGCCATTTTGCCATGCACGGTATACTTTTACCACGGCGGCACATGAACAGTTTACAAAATTAGCTGTTTCCGAAATGCTTCCACCCTTGACCCGAAAGCCAATAATCATGCCCTTTTGGACGTCGGATAAATCACTAAGTTTCTGCATTACGCCAACGATTGAAATGCTTTCCGATGCCCTAGGACATCCTTTATATACACTCTACTGCAATGTGCAGCCACCTGACTTTTGTGATTGGTTATTTCACGTTGACGTCTAAAGTAGGTGGTGGTCACATTAATGTGACTGGACTGTGTATCTTTCAATATTATTATCAAACTGCAATTTAATCGTTGAAACCGTAAATTAATTGTTGAATATTCACTATAAATCATCATTAATACTTACTATGTCTGCTAAATTCTTTTCTTAGTGCCCAACATCTGACTCAATTCATCACGTAAAAACAACGGTTTGTGTCTCCGATGTAACCTACCAATGTCCTACACTCTACAACCAAAATAAACTAAGAAACATCATTAATAGGTTGAAATAATCATAGGTGTATTATTGCTTTTCGGCAAGGAATAGACATTTAAAACCGCAAGTACTAAGGCATGCATATAAAGTCGAGTGTCACAAAAAAGTATTAAAACTGTTTTGTTTTATGATTTCATAACTATATAAAAAAGAAAAGAAGATATACATAGCATCTTGAAGACAAAAGATGTCCGCACCTGATATGATCTTCAGACTGGGAGCGCAGGCTAGGTAGAAACATGTCAAACTTCTATTGTGTTAGGGTCATTGTAACTTTAGAGTGCGTGAATACAGGACTGGGTAAGTGGTGTCATTCCAAAGCTAAAAATCTTCGCTTCAATCACAGACTTTTAATCAATGAAATTATGTGTCAATTATATGTAGAGGACTGGATAAATGGTGGCATAGATTAAACTAAGATTAACATAGACATAACTAAGATTAAAAGCTACGCTACAATCATTGACTTTTAATCAATAAAACTATCTTTGACAACATTAATATCAAACTGCAATTTAAATGTTCAAACAGTAAATTAATTGTAGTATATTTACGACAAACCATCCTTAAAACAAACTATGTCTGCTTCATTCATTCCACAATGCAACATCAAACCCAATTATTAATGTCAAAACAACGGTTTTTGTCTTCAACGCAATCTACCAATTTCTACCTCCTTCAACTCAACTAAGTAACATCGTAAATTAGTTGAAACAATCATAGGACAAAATATATTGGTTAAGATAGTCAAAATGATTAGAAGTCATGCAGAGAAGACTACAGATTGCAAAACAGAAATGTGCATGTAGAAAACTCGGAGGACCTAAATGGTGGTTAATTTCTAATGCAATTTCATTCCTTAGTTTTCTAGTTCATATTTTAGATATCTAAAGTCAGATTGTGGGCTTTCGTAGTAAAATTCTTATTAGAATTATAAGTTATCCTCTAAAACGTTTCTGTCAGTTATGGGAAGGTTATAGAAATGATAAAATTTAACCAAATCGTATGAAACATTTTTTTATATCTGCAATTTTCAAAACTCCGTGCCAGAAATATTGAAACTCCCTGACACCAAGTTTCGATCAAAGTGAAACTTCATGTGACACAAGGAAATTATCACAATATCAAATCTACAGGACTTGTGTGACTAGTTATGCATTAGTGAACAGTAAAAACCCCTCTGGTAGAAATATATTGCAATATATGGCTTGGCATTGAGTCAAACAAATTTCATTCGCTATTCGGCAAATTTTGCAAGCATCCTGCAACAGTTGATTAAGAGCCCTTGTGTTCTTGGTGTGGAGGAATTGGTGGCATAGCATATACCAGACTTGATCAATGGGAGACTGATCTGGGGAATTTTGAAGTCCCTAGGAAGAGTGAAGGGATTAAACATCACGGAAACACTTGTGAAAGAGGCACGTAGTGTGTGATAGGGTGTTATCATGTAAAGTAACCTCTTTGATACGAAGCATAAAATTCAAAACTAAATGAAATAGTATATACTGGACGTACCACTGCGCTGTAGAACTAGCTCTAAGCACCACTAGAGGAGACAGGCTGTGGTAAGTGATGACTTCCCACATCGCTACACTGAGCGTTACAACAGTGCGCCTCTTGACTATTTACTTAGAATGGTAATCAAACAACTTCGGTTGCGTTGTGAGTGGACCTTATTCGAGATACTTAGGTGGACAAAATGGCAGCTTGTCCAGTTCAGTCACGAATCACGTTATTGTCTTGTGGCAGATGATTACAATATTCACATGTGGCGGACATACGGCCAATGTGTGATCCTAGCGTAAAGGTGTTGGAGCCATTATTTACTGGGGTTGTTGCTGTTCAGTGGGTTATCCACTGCACTAGCAACGTACTAGTATGCGGTACAGCTTTAATTCATGCCAGGTGTATTCCTACCTGAATGTATTTCGCTCTTTTGTTTCAGTGAAACCTGCGTTGTGTATGAATGTCTATAACTTGATATTGCATGCCTTGTGCCTGGAGCAGCATAGTCAAATATAGCCACTACTCCATAAAAACCCTACAAACCAATCATTATTTAAGACAACCAGTAACTTCCTGTAGTGATCTGACATCACAACTACACTTCCAGCAGATCTTTAAACATGATGCTTTGTCTCTTAAATCAAGAGTAGACGAGCTATTTACCAGCATATTAATGCCATACCCTACTCTTCTCAGGTCTTTTGTGTCATCCGTGATGTTGAAATCCTTTCTCTGCCAGAGAGATCCCAGATCAGTCTCCCATTGAAGATATCTGTGATATGATTAGTCTTCAATCGAACCTGTTTATAAGGGGTTTAACAGCCGTATGATGCTTGGAAAATTTAAGACGTGGAAGTAAAAGGACTTTGATAGATTCTATGCCACAGCACATTTTGGTATGTATCCCCACCAGAAAGGATCTTACAAATTACTAATTTATGCTTTTTAATTCAATGCCATGATAATAAAGAATCTTCTAGATTTCATATTGCGGTAATATTTCCATCTTATTCACATATCGTATGTTTGATTCAGGTCGAACTTTTGTTAGGGACTCGATGTTTTGGGGGTAGGTAGTTGTATTTAAGTTTCACTGGAGAAAAACAAAAAGCTACTGGCCACTTTTTTCAGGAGGGGAGTGGAGGCATAGAGTTTAGTTTTCTTTTCTCGAAATCGTGGAATCTCAATAGTTAATTTTTACACTATTTATTATAATAGTTTTGTTAGCACAAGTTAAACAGCACAATATTCTAGCTTCCACACCAAATTGCCAATCATCAATTGAATAATTAATGTGTAAAAAAGTTAAAATGATTTATTGACAAGTTATTCCGAAATAAAATTGTGCTCTGGTATATGTTAAGAATGCTATATTTGTTTTGAAAGTAATCATCCAAACCAATCACCTCAATCTCATAAGTTTGATAAAAACACAGAATTTTTTAGGTAATCTAAGAATAGCAAGAAATTTTTTCGTTCGAAATAATTAAAATTTTATTATCAGACACATTTGACAAATTTAATGACGTCAGAGAAAGTAATTAAATAAGATCGAATGCGTTCTTTCGTTACATTCTTCACAGCAGTTAAGAAAAAGCACCGCTTGATTAGAAATGAGATAGTTTTTTATAAGAATTTAAATTAATGTATTGTTCTGTAAAACACATATCAGCGGATGATTCCAATTAAAAGAAAATCATTTTGTGGAAACATTTTTTTATTTATGAACATGTTAAAAAATATTGCTGAATCTTAAAATCTCATTTGAATGTCGCTCATTCTTGGATTAAAGCTTTTTTACTGTTTCTTTTAAACAAATGAATGTGAGAATAATTTTTTTTTAATCAGAAGTAGGAATTCTAAGAAATTGTATTAAGTATTAGCAAGGAGAAATCAATTTTTAAAACTATCAAAAACAATTACTAGAGAATTAAATATACTTTAATTAATTTAGTGCGAAAAATGTTTACCTATTACTTATCAGATAAGTAACTGAACTCTCTTAATGAAGCAGAATTTTTTTTTTAATGTTATGCATGAGTAAGATTTTTTAAATTCTTATTTAAAAAAATACAATATCAAGTCCTCTTTCATAAGTTTTTAGTAAAAATTAAATGGTATATGTGATATGCCACAACGCTATGAAGCGACTTAGGAAATTAAATTTTGTATTGGACATAAAATACATAGAATAAAATATACATGTAATAATAAATTACATAAAATAAAAGAATTCATTAGAATAAATTTGCTTTTTTAGATTAGATTATTACATTAATATTTTATGATTATTGACCAATTATAGTGGCTCAATGGGTTCGTAAATAGTGGAAATGTAAATGTAGAGTGAGAATGAAAAACCTTTAATGCACCCAGAATCACGTGACCCATTCTAGTAGTAACGTGACCCTTTGATTACTTTCATATGTCCGGTGGAAACGAAACTTCATAATCTGATTGGTTCACGGGACGGGAGAAGACGCCCACCCATTGATTAATCATGTGATAGGGCAGATGAAGTAGTTTGAGATTTCATTATTTTTGTCGCCATTTTACAGAAATACGCAGTCAAGCATCTACCTTGTCATAAAAAGTTCCACGAGGTACTTTCCGAGATGTAAAATCTACAAACTAGGTCAATTTTTTACAGAGCAGTACGTGAATCGCCAAGTTGGACATACTTTTTGAAACTCCTCTCAATAGCAATGCTTTGTCTTATGTTTTCCATCTGTTTGTTTTCCCACTGCCCTATCAAACTGCAAGTTGTAGGCTGCACAAGTTTGAATTCTGAAACCTTGAGAGTATTACTCTCTTCAGTGCCAATGAAACATTGTGTGCGTTTGTCCATTACTTTGGGTACAGCTTCAGTCTACGTTTATAGCGGTAGCAACGGCCTTGGCGCTTTTTTTGGCGCACCTTTTAAGCCGCCATAGAAAGAATTATTTCAAATGAACCAATGCAATCAAATGAAAGTTTAAAGGATTTTTAATGAACTTTCTAGAATATTCAAAATGAAAATTTAAACTTTCTGCTATCCGAGGTTGCCATAAAATCCGCAATAACCGTAATACAGATGGGTTGCCTTAACTGTCATTAATCGCTACTAGAAGTGCGCCATAAAAGCGCCAAGGCAGTTGTTACAGCTATAAACGTAGACTGAAGCTGTAGTTTACTTCGTCTTATCTTGTGTGTTTGGCCCAACTAGGCCAAATAGGGCCTTTGTTCTTCGTCCCAAACAGCCGAAAACATTAACCAATATACTTAACTTTAAAACCAATAACGCACTGAGTAGTATTTAAGTAATACGTTTAATGAACTTACCAATTATTTTAACGAAATTAATTAAACGTTTATATTAGTTCAATTTCACAGTAACTTTAACTTCACAGCACTTTAAGTATCACAGGTCAAAAAGGTCTCTTTAAGCTTTTACTCCCTTTAAGCTATTAAATTAACTAATAACTTGCATTTTATCGAAATAAGATTAATGCATTTACCAGTTATTTTAATGAAATGAATATAACTCGCATATTAATTCAACTAAAGATTCTAGTATAACAGATCAAAAAGGCTACTCGTTTAATTAAGTTTCAATTTAAAGCCATCTTAAGTCGGTATTTCTTGATGTATGTGGGTGCTCCATCACAAGCCTAACATGAATAGAGATTTAAAAAAAATTCTTAATGGCAAGATTAGATTTTTCCATTTATGATCTAAGAGGTTTTAAGCCAATTAATGCAGAGAAAGACTCTTCTAATGGATTCTTAAACTTAGGGAATGAAGAAAAATTTAGAAAAATACATTTTAATCAAGTGATATGACAGTCGAGAGTTCCATTAAAAAACCGGAAACACCAATGTTACGTATAAAATATTTAAAAATTTTTTTATTATCTGGTGTAACGAAGTAGCATCAGATGGATCTTTTGATGATGCAGAGAAAAAAATTATTTTCATCATGCTCCAGTGAGCAACAGCGTTC
Source organism: Metellina segmentata (assembly GCA_947359465.1). Lineage (NCBI taxonomy): Eukaryota > Metazoa > Arthropoda > Arachnida > Araneae > Tetragnathidae > Metellina > Metellina segmentata. Next base: position 58,506,154 of record OX375881.1, read on the forward strand.
TTTACTTAATCTAACAGATCGCTTTAAAACTTCAAGTTCGGTGAAGGGCTCTTAAAATGTTCAACTATTGCCACCGTATATTTATTTACGTATTAATATATTATAAATCTAGTGATTAATTTTTCATATGCGATATATGAGCAGAAAGTGCAAATAGTATATTTTTAAATTGTATTATGGGATGTTTTACTTCAAGGTTATTACAAGGTTGTTTTTCAAAATCTTGACTGTAGTTGATACTGTCATGGTAGATGTATCAATGTCACATTAGAACAGAACAACGGGCTGTTGATGGTGGTTTCGGTATAAATCCAAAAGGGAAGGTTTCGAGGACAACAACTCGTAATTTTTAACTACGGCCAGATGACGAGGGTGATTCCCGTGTTAGCACCCGACTCTGAAAGCTAGTGTCACGATTAAGTAATCGAAAGATAGGGACATCTAAACTTGATCTAACCAAAGTGAGTGCATGTTAAACCTGTCGTGATAACAAATTTTTTCACGTCGGCGTTGTGTAAAGGTTTGGAGAGTCGGGTGCCAGCTCAGGTGTTAACCTCGTCATCTGACCGTGGTTCAAAATCACGAGGTGTTGTTGGATTTATACAATACAATCACCGCTGTCGATTTGTGTTGTTTAAGTGCGACGAAAACTCAACTTATTGAATCTTTCTAAAGTAAAGATCTCTCAAGTAGCAATAACTATAATTTCCTTTTCAAATATATTTCAGGATTGATGTCGGACCGTAACCAATAGCCCGGTGTGTAGCTCCAGTGGGATAACAAATTAACTTCCAACCTATTTACTTATTAGAATAATTTAATGGGACACACACTCTAAAATTGATAAAAATTAAATTATTTTTATTTTTGTTCATTATATATACAATTTTAAATATATGTGTGCAAAATTTTATAGCTGTGGCTGCATTATTTAGCGAGGTATTCAAGTTTTTCTATCTAATATAAGGACAGAAACCGAATGCCTTTTAAACTTCAAAGTTATTTTTCTCGGCTTTTTATTTTTCATGACTACAGTGTGTTTAAAATGCTAAGGCTTTTATTGTAATTGATGTAGAGATTTGAAACCTTTTTCTGTTGTTTATTATATTATATTTGATATCTTTGTGCATGGAATAAAGATTCGGAATGATAGTTATTTTTTTAAAAATTGCTGAAATCAACTGGTTGTTTTTTTGCTGTTTTTCACAGTATTTGTTACAAAAATATTTATAAAAAATAAATAACCGTGGTTCATGTAATTCCATGCATAAAATTGTGAGAAGTACTTCATAGAAGGTAAATACAAAGATATACAGGGTGTCCATAAAATAATGTCCCAGTTTCAACGGTAAATTAAAACATATTAATTTAGACTACATTAATTAATATTTCAAATTGAAAGTAAACTCACATAGTTTTTCTCACAAATGTTCAATATGTACATCTTAAGTTATGCGGTTCACATCCAACTTTAAGTCCAATTATTACTTTAACAGGGGTGGCTTATCTGGATATGTTGAAAGAAGGACTCTTTCCCCAATCAGTAGAGTGAACCTGTAAACTTTATTTGGCAACAGGATGGTGCCCCTCCCCATTGGAATCTCTTTGTACGAGAGTGGTTGAACGTCGAAGTCTCTGACCGTTGGATGGGTCGTAATGGTTTAGACGACGGAGCTCTTTTTCGCAGGCCTCCGCGTTCACCTGACATAACTCCGTGCGATTTTTTCCATTGGGATTTATAAAAGATCTATGTGTCTACGTTCCGCCACTACCTAATGATTAGCCTGAGTTGAGACACAGAATTGAAGATGCTATTGCTCCGGACATGTTAACCAAAGTGTGGGAAGAATTGGACTTTAGGTGGGATGAGTGCCGTATAACTTAAGATGCACATATTGAACATTTGTAAGAAAAACTACGTGTTTAACTTCAATTTAATATATGACTTGCCGTACATAGTCTAAATTAAACTGTTATAATATATCATTGAAACTGGGACATTCTTTTATGGACACCCTGTATTTGGAAAATTTTTTAATTTGCAGATGTAGTTGGAATTTGAAAACAATAAAATATTATAATAAAAATTGAATAAATTAGTTATTGGGAATGAAAATATTGTTGTTTTCTTTTGTAACATATATATATAAAGTATATTGGAATAAGATACGCTAAAGAATTTTATTGTAAGTATGAAAACAAAAAAAAAATTGTTCAAAGGCTATCGTGTCCCAGTAACTGGTAATGGTAATGGTAATTTTAGTTAACGTCGTACTAGAGCAACACAACGGGCTATTGACGACGGTCCGGGATCAGTCCCTTAAGGGAAAGATCCAAGGACAACACCACGTAATTTTGAAACACGATCAGATGACGAAGCAACACCTGAGCTGGCACCCCACTCTCCAAACTTCCACACCAACCCAACGTGATCCCAGTAACTGGAGATTAAAGCATTGTGAATATCCGGATTCAAAATGTTGATGTCGTCAAGTAAAGTTTTCTCATGAAACCGAGAATGGTTTAATTTTTCCGTGACAGTTAATCGCATTGTTTCCAATGAGAAATATTTTCAGTTTAAAACAAAGATACCAAGCGGAAAATGGGGATTTTAGTTCCTATTTCCCAAACGTTCTATCATGATTTTTATCTGGATTAACTATTACTGTATTTATGAAGCTTATTGCCGTTTCGGTGAAGTTCGGTGTTTAGTCTTATTAGATTGACTAATTAACTACAATACACTAATTCCAAGAATTCATTATTTTGAATTTCTATCGGTGATGTGCTGGAATTGTATTCAAAAAGCAAGTCAAGGCACATCACATCCGCAATACGTGCAGGAAGCACATTTGACCACTAAATATTCCGCCATATACATTTAACTTTACGGGTAAAGTCTCCCATTTCAGAAATTATAACCAAACAACGTAAATACGGTTTGTATGTGTTCTATTTAAATTAAATTATTTTAGGCAAACATCTGGTTCATTTGAAGTCTCGAACAGATATTCGGTATTATAGACATAATCTGTCATGCTTGTAGGTGGTGGTAGTACTTCTGCTGTTGAACATGTTTTCAACTCACATTCGTAACGGGTTACTGCTTGGTTTGTATTTCGAATACGATTTCAGTGCTTCACAAAAAAATTCTCTAAAGAAAAGTATCAATTGATTTATATTTTATTTTCCAAGGGCGGTTTAGATTAAATGCCAAACGTCATCACAATAGCGATAGCCGACCAACCTGTCAGGTGGTTAAGGTGTTAGCCTCTAGATAGGAAGGTTCCTGGTTCGAATCCTGGTCAGTACATGGATGTTTGTAAGCATATGGAGTAGAGGCGGCTGGTGCACCTTAAATCTGTCGTGGCCGAAAGTCCTCACGTTGGGTTGGTGTGGAAGTTTGGAGAGTGGGGCGCTAGCTCAGGTGTTGCCTCGTGATCTTACCGTGGTTCAAAGTTACATGGTGTTGTCCTCGGATCTTTCCGTTAAGGGATTGATCCCGGACCGTAGTCAATAGCCCGTTGTGTTGCTCTAGTACGAGGTAAATTAAAAATTACCAGAATAGCGATAAACAACATTTTGTGGTAATCTCGGAATTTGTCATGTAAGAGCATTTGTGTAGCCAAACCAAAATCTTCGCTTTCCGTCTGGTTTTTTGAAAGTACTGAAAATCCATTTCACTGTAAATTACTAAAAAATGGATAAATTAAAGTATTTAATTCCTAGGAGAAAATATCTTTCTTTGGCATTTTGCTGTTGTTTACACTGTAACATACCCTTCATTTTTTCAGCAATTATAACTTATATTAACATTACTGTTGACATTTATTATTTTTATTTGTAAAATCCCATTAATTAGAACAGATAAATTAGGTAACAATTATATTTACAATCATGAAAAAATATACTTTTTAGGACTGCCGCATGCTCTAAAAAGAAGGGTTGCTGACAAAAATTAAAATTTCCTTTATTGGCGCCATATCATTACATGTACCTGACTCTGTTTCATCACCCTTGAATTTCAATGGGAATTTAAATTTATACGCTTTCGTTACAAGTTTTGACAAATAAAGTAAAATATTATTCCGAGACTTGTGAAATGTTACTTATGATTAATGAAGAATTAGACTTTCGTTAAGAGTGCGAGGGAACTATCCTTTGTTGTTTTGCGTGTCTGCCAATCACATGCATCGGTGCAGTCACGCATGTTAGATTAGTTATAAGTTTGCTATTGTAATGTTGCGGGTAAAACTGATTTTCCTCTTTTCACGGAAGTTTGGAACAGTTTGTAAGTTTCCTGCTATTATTAACAATACGTATCCAATGAAACATGTCCCGTCGAACTGAAGAATTTAATTACTTAAGAATGTCCATTAATAAGATTCAAAAACGTCGTGTGTTTATTATTTACAGATTAGCAGAGATCTTGTTCTTTCCAGGAGCATTCAATCCGTCTGTATTTCTGTGTTCTAAGATATTCAGATTTATTCTCATTTGACGAACTGTTCGCATAGCAGAACAGAAGCTGTGGTGTCGTTAAGTTTGAATTGGTGAAACAATTTGCATTTAGTCGGATTTTATTGATACTTAAGTCAGGTTAAAGCGGTTGCGAACATGTAGGATTTTAATTTTTCCATATGCACGTAAGCAGAGCATCAGAAAAATGTTTATCGAATGTTGAAGACAACAAATGAGTGAAATAGAATTGATTATTGAAAGACTGATAAGATTAACAGAAAAAAATATATATATCTCGCTTTGTATGATTAGATATTTGTATTACTGATGATTTAAAAGTTCATATTCAATACGATTCACGTATGTTGAAAAATAGGGAATGCAAGTAAACACACAAATATTAATTGTGAGCATTTTAGTCTGTCGTACAGTGCATTTTGTTAAGCACATACGTATATTCTCACCACTTAACCCTTTTGGTGGTAAGTATATACGTATATTCTTACCACTTAACCTTTTTGGTGGTTGTTATGAAGAAGTATATCGTCATTAGTTGAAATCTGACCAGATCTCAACATCATGAAAAGTCGACAGTAAATTGATGGACTATTTGTCAGATCCCAATGGGAGAGATATCTCGCTAAGGCACTTGGTTAAGAATATATATGTTAACACGTAGTATTATAACCAGAAGAACAATTGAAATAGAGATAGCTGGTATTATGCAAAGATGGAGCTGTTCGCAGGATTGGAAGCGACTGACAAGTAACGTAAGCAGCTGTTTGACAAGATAAAGAGTGCTGCTCGTGGTATAAGTAAGATTCAGAAGTAGTATGTGTAAGAGTACGGATCTAAGCGCATTTGTTCTTGGGCAAACAGTCGGAGACCGACGAATGGGTCCCTCCATCTCGGAGGTAGCGCGGAAACTCGGATTTTCACGTACCCATGGAAAATTGAGCTGTGGTAAAATGTTGCCTGGAGTGATGATTCGAGATTCACTTTGGCACATGCCGATGGCAGAGTAAGTTTACGGTACAAACCACGTGAAGTGATGGATCCTTCCTACCAGAAAGGGACTCCTCAAGATGGTGGAGGTGGCATTCTTGTTTGGGGACTGTTTGGATGGTCTGAAATGAGACCCATGGTACGTGTGTCATGTCTCACAGGTGAACGTTATCGATATATCCTTGACGATAATTTTCTACCATTGTTCGTTTTCAATAACCCAATACAGAGATTGTGTTTCAACAAGACAATGCACCGTGCCATCGCTCCTGAACTGTATTCGAATGGTTGGACGAACATTTCACAGACCTGCACGTGCTATCCTGGCCATCAAGGTCACCTGACCTTCATCCAATCGATCAAATCTGGGATGCAATTGAGAGAGATGTCTAAGCCTCAAACCACCTTCCATCTAGTATTTATGAATTGTAGGAGATTATTATAAAGTTGTGGATATGTATGGCTTCCCATCGCTTCCAGTGTCTTGTCGAGTCCATGGCAAGATAATTCGCCGCCATCATCAAGGCGAAAAGTAGTGTCAAGCGCTACTAGACAGGTATCCCTAATTCAATTGCTCTTCAGTGTAATTACTATATGGTTACCAGGGTCGTAAAAACCTATTGAGTATATACCACTGAGAGCTGAATCCTGTTTGCAGGCTGTAGCTTAAACATCCTTGTTCTAAGTAATCGAAACCCATTACTTAAAATTAGAAATACTATTTCATGTATGACATTAATACTCTCTTAACCAAACGTAAGTGCAGTTATTTGAGAACTGCATCTTGGTTTTAGGGCTATAGTTTAGAGATCCTTGTCCTAAGTAACTCAAACCCATTACTTAAATTAGAAATACTTTTAATGTATGGCACGAATATTCTCTTAACTTGACAAGTGCAGTAACTTTGCGAGTTGTGTTCTGTTAACTGCCTGTAGGTTAGAGATCGTTATTCTAAGTAACTAAAACCCATTACATAAATTTGAAATAGTTTTTATGTATGTTATAAATACTGTATACACCAAACGAGCAGTAATTTTGGGAGATGTGTCCTATTTGCGGGCTGTAGCTTTCAGGGATTCTTGTCCTAAGTAACCCAAACCCGTTACTTAAATTAGAAATACTTTTTATGCATGTCATAAATACTCGCTTTACCTGACTTAAGTGCAGTAAGTTTGGGAGCTGTATCCTGTTTGTGGGCTGTAGTTTACAGATCGTTGTTCTAAGTAACCCAAACCCATTACTTAAATTAGAAATAATTTTTATGCATGTCATAAATACTCTCTTTACCTGACTTAAGTGCAGTAAGTTTGGGAGCTGTATCCTGTTTGTGGGCTGTAGTTTACAGATCGTTGTTCTAAGTAACACAAACCCATTAATTAAATTAGAAATAATTTTGATGTATGCCATAAAAAGTCTATTTATCTGATTTAAGTACTGTAAACAACTATAAAGTAAATGAACTGACAGGTTAATAATGAAGAACAGACCTATGTGAGATGAATCAATTCCAACCTAATAACAAAAATTAAATCCACACTGAAGCAATTTGAGGGGCTCAGTCAGCGTCTTCACAGACGAGTGGTTATCCATTTTGTTTTGGCTGCTTCTGTCAAAAGGGGTTTCTTGTAAGGGAACAAAAAGTGGTCGAATCTTACTTTTAAGGACAACACATTTATTTAAAACACATTAAACCTGTAGGAATCCCCGAAGGAAAAGGGTTGTACATGGTGGTGAATTGCGTGCTTGACCCCCAGAGGGCATTACCAGATTACTTATTTAACTATTTTCTACCAAGCATGAAAATACACCTACGAGTAAAATTGAAGGAACAACCATAAAAAGGTGTTTTATGTTATTTCCATTAACTGAATTTCAATGAAAGGTGATGGATTGGTAACTCAAGGTCAACGTTATCAGTTTGTTCTATGGGCCCGTTCTTTCGGCACGTGTGAAAAGGAGTGCAAGTGGGTGATTTGAAATCTAACTTCAAGGATTGTACGAGCAGTTGGATAAAATTTCCGCTTGTAGTAGGTGGAATATGTCGGCCAGAAAACATTTGATGTATTGTGAGAAATGGCGCGCGATAGGGAGAATGGAAGCAGGACAGATACTGACAGGGGTCTACTAAGGTTCTGTAATGACTTTAAAACAGTCAAAAGCTTCATGTCAAGAATCTGGAAACGGCTTAGAGACACTGGTCATGTGCACAGATAACCAGGTCAAGGTCGAAAAGTGCCACAACAGACTTTCAGGACCATTATTTGGCAACGATAGCTAAAAGAAACAGGCACCTGACATCAGTTCAGATTGCAAGGGAGTTTACTGCAGCAACAGGAACTCGATTATCTAGATTTTCTAAGAGTGAAAGGCTGCATAAAAGAGGGTTGTATGCAAGGTAACCCATGATTTGTATTCCCCTAACTCGGATATTTAAATGCGCCCGTTTAAAGAAGTGCAGAGATCATCGTAATTGGAGAACCACGAACTGGAGCTGAGTTCTCTTTACCGATGAATCCCGATTTTCTTTGGAGAGTGATTTCAGACGTGTTACAGTATGGAGAAAGAAAAACACACGCAATAAGCCTACAAACATCCGTGAAAGGCATCGATACAAAGGTGGTGGAATCATGGTATGGGCGGGCATCATTTTCAATGGCCGCATTAACTTACACATTTTTACCAGTACAACTGTGAATACTGAAATATACAGAGATGATGTTCTTGATCCTCATGTCAAGTTCTTTAGGGGTGCAATTGGTAATAACTTTCTCCAAATGCTTGATAATGCGAGTCCTCTTCGTCCTGCACTAGTGACTGATTTTCTGGAAGGCGGAGGAATCCAGCAAATGGATCGCATATTCACCAGATTTAAATCCGATAGAACATTTGTGAGATGCACTAAGACGCCTACTTGCATTTCGGCAACCCCCATCTAGAACTCTCCAGGATCTTCAAGGCGCTATTCATCTTGAATACACTTTGTTACCGCAAGCACTTCTGGATAATCTAATTCACAGTATGGAAAATAGCTGTAAAGCTTGCATTTCGGTCTGGGATAACCACCTACCTTATTAATTTTCTTGTGTGTCTCTAAAATGTTGTAACAGTAAAATTTCATTATCCCACCTTACATCACATATTCCTATGGTTTAATTCAATTTATTTTTTGCAGAAATAGGCAGTGCTGCATTTTGAATATATATCAGATATGACAAAATAAAGATATTGTGCAAGTTTCATGTTCGTATCTGCAAAATTATTCAAGTTAGATGAGTTTTTTTTGTTGTTGTTCCTTTAATTTTTATCGCCAGCGTATTAAGCAACGATTCAAAAGAAGTGGAAGGACTATAAGCTTTCAAAATTTGAGTACCGTTAAATGTTATTTATTATCATCATAAACAATTGGCGAACACACCATTGAAATGATGTTTCGGAATTTGGATCTGCCGAAACACGATTCTTTTAAATCTATACTTTATTTTACAGAAAATATGACCATAAAGACAGCCAAACTCTTTCTAAAACAAAATGAATTCTTAACTTCAAATGATGAAATACGGAATTGTTAACTTCCGGCCTTTTCTGAATGTTATCCTGGCTTGAATAATTACTCAGTAAACAGTACCATTCCTTTCGATTCTGGATTTCTAAGAACCACTGAGATATCTAATGGACATAGTATTTGCTCAGGTGATGACATGATCTTATACATGGGATACATTGAGATACATTGATGTCAGACGTAAACCGTGTCCACTGTGTGGTTTCTCTCCAAATGACCGGGGAGGTCCTGTATTGTAAAGGGCTGTAAGCTGAGCAATTGTCTCGCGCCGATTTTGTTTTACCAAACGACAGTATCCGACGTCTTTTTTCATTGATGACGCGTGAACGACCAACACCTTGTCGTCTACAGCTGGTGTCAACGTCATTTATCCTCTTTCCATGAATACTAACAACGGCAGATCGTGAACAACCTAGTCGTGCAGTTTCAGTGATACTTGTTCCGACTCTTTGGGCCATTAGGATCTGCCATCTATCAAATTCGCTTAGATCATCAGCCTTTCCCATCACTCTCAAAAGTTAGTGCAAGAATGATTACTTACCTTCTCCAGCAACAGTTAAATACCACTATCACTTGATCACGTGCCCTCCACGTCATCCAGACGAGTTCATTGAAAAATGAGGTGGTAGTGCTTGCTGTATCAGTGTGTCGATAATTATGTTTCTGGGGCATAAAGCATCATTCCTTGATGAATGTGAAGTTCGCAGATTGGATCTGGCGTACGGGACTGCGAACTGAAATAGACGCCCCCTCAACCCTACTCAAGTTTTGTGCATTCTCTCTGTAAGTATTTATCTTGGACCCTCTAATACTCTTTACAATTTATCCATAAGGCCATAACAATCTTTAAGATCTTGTATAGACCCCTAAGAGGAGATGTGCCAAGAGTTTTCTTTCACTTTGATCTGAACTACCCTGCAAACAAGAGAACTCATATTGACGACCATCTTAGGCAGGTGGCCCTGAAGATTATTAGTTGCATTCCTAAAGATAAAGAGCAAGTCGATACTGATGGTAGTCGTACAGAAGATCGTACTGGCAGCGGTATTTACATTAGAACTCCTCCTTTTGAGACTTCACTAAAACAACGTAACCCTGACACTTGTTCTGTCTTCAGGAGCTAGTTAATTGCAATCAATGTAGGGCTTGACGCTATCATATCTTATGATCATAATTTTGGTGAACTTTGGATATTATCGGATAGCCGCAGTGCTCTTCAACATCTTAGTGGCTGGTCCTCTGCAGACGATGAAACCAGCATATCTATTCTGCTTAAACTGAAGAAGATTTCTCAAAACCACGACGTCCATCTCCAATGGATTCCATCACATGTAAACATTAGTGGTAATGAGGTAGCGGATAGATTGGCTAAAGAGGGCAGCGAGGACGAAACGGCCACTGGCTCTTCGCTTACTTACCAAGAATTGTACTCAAATGAAAGAACTGAACTAAATTTTAAATATCGTACTCCACTTGTACACCCATGGTACATCGGAACATCCCCTGGCACTCTTCTGGAAGTTAATTGTGATCGTGGCTCCCAGACTGCACTAGCTATGCTTTAAAGTTGACACCTTAAGTGTCTTTCTTTTGAACGTGACAGAAAAATCCATCCCACTTGCAGAAAATGCTGTGACTATCCAGCCTCTCTGGAGCACATACTGAGTTGCGTCGGACTTTCCAAGGAGGACTTGACATCTATCCCCGTTATTTTTATTGATTTTCTAGCGGTCATCAACTTACTGGAGTTTATATGACATATGTCAGATCTTTTAAAGAGGATAAGCAACAACAACAACAATTTAGCCATATATCTGTTTATCAAGATCCTTAAAAGACAGTGTAGCTTTGTATATCATAAAGTACTTCAAGATGAATATTATGTTACACAGCTAAATATACTACTACATTGAAAGTTCTATTTTTAGCGGGTAGGTTTGTTCAGAATGCAGCTCTCCCTTAACCTAATTTAACAGTAGTTGAATTCAATAGATGCTACCACACTAGGTGAAAAATTGACAGTTTCGTGAGACAGTGAGATATGTATTAATATCACAGACGAACTTCTGTTTACATGGTCATGCAATAATTGACCTTGGACTGTCTTCTCTGTCCCTTAAAGCAGCCGCGTGTGTACCATCTTGTGGAGTGAAGACTAAATGGCAACGAAGGGTGATGCTATGATAGGAATATGATCATTGGCAGTCATCACTGGCCTTTGACATTTGTTGGAAATTATTAGAAATGCAATGACAATTCAACTGTTCCATTCACAGAAGTACTTGAAGATTGGTGAGAGTGTGCCATCTGATAATTGTAAGAAGTACTATCGGACTTGTTTACGAAATTGCGTGTCTTCATATTCGCGTAAGACAGTTACCAATATAGCAGCTGGATTGAAAAGTAGTGCAACTTGGTCTACCATAAACGTACTTGAAGGTGCAGATAGTTCACACTGATGTACGATTCATTGCACTAAATATGCGACTGTGTTGTATGTTAATTTGTGTTGTGGTGACATTAGAGTGGTGATACTATAGCATGTTGACATTCTAAAAGTATGCTCTTTGATTTACCAAAGGGTGGTAAAGGCTATCTCATGTGATCGTACCAGAGATCCTGATAACTCACTATAGAGACCAACGACACGCTAGCTTGAAAATCAAGAGAACCCATGCTATCAGTAAGAATCACACTTCTAATTTCTGATATGAATTAACCCTTGAGCTCAAACAACAATTAAACTATAAGACGCACATCAATTCAGAGTTCACTTTTTGAAACTCATTGTAGAAGTGCTGAAATTGTATTCAAAAAGTGAGTTAAGTGACGTCACGTCCCGAATATGTTCAGTTAGCACTATTTACCAGCAAAACATTACTGCCACCTACATTTAACTTTACAGGAAAAGCGTCCCCTTTCTCAAATCAAAACGAAATTTTAAAAAATGGCTATGACATGTTCGTACACGTTTTGTGTTCGAAAGCTTCAAGTGACGGCTTGTTCAAAATACTTACTGGAAACACGTATCTTCTCAGATACACTAGTGCCTCCAACATTTAGCTCGACAGAAATAGCCTTGCAACACATCCATAGAACCCATTTCAATACTTCTTTCTAATAGAATCACATCGCTCTCTAGAGACTATGATTTAGGAAATGAAGAACAACTTTTGGGCTTAACAACGTCGCACATAAATTTCGTCGGCCACAACGTATAACAAATTCCAAAATGTGTGCTATTCGTGACTTTTTGCAAAGCTGAAACATCGGTTTGGGGTAAGTAGTGGATTGCCGAGTTGAAACAGCAAACACCGAAAAATTATGAAGTTACTTAATATTCGACGTTATATGGAGGAACGTAAGGTATAATTAAAGAAAGTTGATATATAGCTGGATGTACCAACAATATATTATTCCTAATGTTCTTCGAACCGGCTTTTGATGCATAATTCTTGAACGAATTTTTTTATTCTTCGAAATTAAAAGGTGTTTTGGTGTATTTAAACATTGCTTATGATGGAGGTACACTTACTTGAGCTGGGAAATTTCAAAATAATTCTTTAAATATGCAGATTTATTGCGCTACAAAATTATATTCGTCTAATTTTCGTCGTAAATATTCAATAATTGCTGTAACAAGATTTTTAAATTATTTTAAACATTTTACGTTTGTACAATGCTTACATTTAAATGGAATATACGTAGTTACTACCGGCGAAGCAAATTAGAGTAATTTATAATTGTCTGGAGAACATGATACTTTTGTAATGACACTAATAAATAAAATCGCATGCCCCATTTACGAACATAAATCAGGAATTTTGAATAGGAACTGGAAATGAAATTGAAAATAAAACATTAAGTTTCTATTTTCCATCATATAAATAGAGAGCTCTTTAATTTTTAAAGCTGAGATTCAATTAGATTGCAATTAATAGAGGGTGTCATTAAGCTTTTCGGAACGGCTATTTCATTAATTATTTTAGAAGCAGAATCGAGAGAAATGCTTGACAGCTTGAAATTTATATCAATTAATATAAAATTTATAATTCGATGGTTAAACTAATTAAATCTATAACCAGGCACATTTGCCCGTTGCCTATAATCGAGATTGATTACATTTTTACTAACTAGATCGAACTTGATGAAAGTATCCATTTATCAGGTTTAAATATTAATGGTATTAAATTTTAGAAGAAACAAATTTGATGTGGAAAAGGCTTGTTGAGAATGGTGGAAAGGATAGAATTTGGCACGCTTTTTAAAATTTAAACGTTCTATGCATCTTTCTCTCCAATATGCGTTTTAAAGCTTTATTGATAAAGAAGGACATTTTTGATATAAGTTATATGAAAATTATCATTAATAAATATGTCAGTTTCTTTTAAAATTTTATTTTTATGTTTGAACATTTACTTAACATGCGGTATCATGAAGAGTATTTATTGTGATTCTGCTATAGACATTTATTTTTAGTACACATTAATGGACACATGCCATCAAACATCCCATAAATTCAAATAAAACAAAAAAATTATGTATTGAACACTGATAAAAAAAACACCACCACAACATCCAGACTGAGAACTGGACATTTTAAAGGCATGGGAATTAATCGTGAGAGAACGGGAACTAACAGACTTTGTAACAATTGTCTCGGAGATGAACTCGCACCTCATCACACACACAAACACACACATATGAACACCTGCCCTGGAATAGCAACTACTCTTCAAATCATCGATTATCATCTTGAAAAACAGCTTAACCCGGCAAAGCCTGAATTAATTATGTTTTTCCAATTTAAATGTCTTTCTAGTATATTGTTAATAAGATGCTATTTATGTAGGAAAAGCCTTTTTTTGTTGTAAAAATTCAATAATATTCTCAAAAATGCATGGTACCATATGGTACCGCTAGGCTTTGAAGGGAGCAAATTGTAAGTAATGCAATTTCTTATTGATATTGACGCAAGCGGTTTAAATATATTTTTACCAGTTTATGATTTGAAATTAATACAAAAATACAAATGTATGGCATAGAAGAACACATTTTGATAAATATATAATAGTAAAAAAAATACCATAAGAGAAGAAGAAGAGAAGTAAGAAGAGTGTAAGAATTTTTACTATCCAGAAAGCACAATATAAATGGTAATACCAATAATATTACCAATAATACTGGCATTTTTTATGAAATATAATCAATAACTTTATTGCATGGTCTATTTGCAATGTTATTTCGAGTGAAAGTCTAAAAAAAATACAAAGCCCTACGTCACAGTTTTCGCACATAGTGTGAACTCGACTAGTGTAGTTTTTAGCAGCACATCTTGAACCCAACTTCCTTTGAATTTATTTGAACCAGTCTTTTTGACTCTTTTTGCTACTTTTTTTCGTTAGAAGAGTTTGCCAGACAATCTCTCCTCTGAATCTAAATCTAAATAATCTTTTCTGTGGGTTTCTTTCGTGACGTTTCTACATTTACACGTAACTGACGACCAAATAAATTATATGTAAATTCTCCTTCATCTTCTGTCGAGTCTTCAACTGTGATACTACTGCAATATCAGGAGGTTCAATATAGACATCTTCTAAGTCCAACTCTGAGTTTAATTCATCAAATAGCAGAATACCTTCTTCTAGTGTTAAATATTTCTGAAAAATGAAACCGTATTTCAAAATAATAAAATATACACATGATTTAAATATCCACATAAAAACTGCCATAAGAAATAATATGTTCCAAAATATAGTCAAAGACACATTTTAATTCCATAACTGCATTTTAACCTACAACTCCCTCCCCATTTTATACTTTTGGCTTTGTTATTTTTATGAAATAAGAAATAGAAATACTGTTTTTTTATGCACAATTTTCGTATAATTATTCTATGCACATTTATTTTTAAAATATTCTATTATATACAATAAAAAAATAACTATACACTTTTAAAGCAATTTTGTATTTTCTAGAGCAAAAATCAATAAAAATCTAAGCAATGACGAAAAGATAGTGTGAAAGCCTAGCGGTACCATACGGTACCAGTAACATTCCAATACAAAAAAGGTGTACATAATATTATCATATTTTTTTTTTGAAACACTATGCACGTAATATCTAGACATAAACGATAAATATTGTATCAAACTTTCATTTCTATATGCATCAGTAAAGAGAGAATGGTTGTACTTACTTTTTCGATGCTTCATTTTTTCATACCCCAAAAATGTTCTTGCTTCTTAAAAATCTGACGTGTTGTTCACTAAAATTATTACCTAGACAGGATTTTTCACTCTCTTGTGTGGTGTCATCTGCTAACAAACACACAAAATATTTGCATTATAACGAAGAAAATTGTAATATTTTAAACTTTTATTTCTGGTACCATATGGTACCGTTAGGCTTTCCCGGGTTAACAGAGAGAAAATAATTGACATCATCAGAGGTGTGCAAAATGCACATGGGGACATCTGACTCAGAAATTGGACTCTACAACAACTAAATATTGAAATTCGTTTTTTTTTGTTTCGATAATGATGTGTTTATCTAGCAAAAACGTGTGGTTAAGTGACCAATAAAATCCATAATGTGTCGTGTTTGCTGATGCTTACTTTGCTTTTGTCATCAGTTTGCTTTTATGCAGTATTCTTACAGAGCCGAGATCAGTGCTTCTATCATAAAAGTATTTGAACATGAAGTCACTTCAAAGCATGATGATTAATTTGAAAACAAGATTAATTTAGCGAGCTCATGGAACGCATTAATTTTCAACTTTGTTTACCCAAAATAAATATTGACGCTAGGGCATTGGACGTAGTAATGTGCTAAGCAGCTTTATCTTAAGAATTCGTTGCAGTATTTAAAATATAATGATGTTTACGATACGCCTAAGTATCACATACACGCATTTATTTGGAAAACAGATTAAAATTGTTTTGATCAAATGTAATGCGTTTCCCTTTCACACCAAGAAAAGAAGGAATTAAATTAGCTTAAGTATACTAATGTCGTTTAATTTAATACGCCATCAAATCCTTAATGAGCTTGCTTATATTTTACTCGCATCAGAGATACGTAAATAGCGATAGAGAAAAGGACACATTATATGTGCGGAGGAGTCGAATCTAACTCTTAAAAAAGTGAGTTTATGACTGTAAATGAAATATTACCCCTGATACAAAGATCATTATCTCGTGAACTTTAAAATTGCGTTTGACCATGTACAAAAGAGTTTCTGGGCACAAAAGAAGACTGGAGTCTAAAAACCTGTGATGAAATCCTGTTTTAGCTTGCTGTTATGATGCAAAGGATCATCCATATTTGAAAAAGCTGTACCAAACGCAATGAAGACAGCGTTTACTAATAGACATACACAATAAAATTTAATGGAAACAGAGCATATTTATATAAACTCTTGGTTTAAGTTACAGGAATCGAATATACAACTCGAGTGTTGCTAGTGCTGCAGACAAACTCTCTTAACCCCATAGATACCCCATAGATAGTTTAGAGATCGATAAGAAACACCATCACCGAAGTTTTCCTTAACATGATATTTTATTATTATCATAGTTTGATTTACGTTTTTCAGATTACACATCAGGGACCATCTTACACAATGACAGCAGTGACGAATACCATCAGTATAGGACAACCATATGTATTTCAACCAGAAATCTACTAACCAAGTTATTCACCTAACACTTATCAAAGTTCTAAACTCTATCAACCTGAGTGTTCATTACATTAAGTGCAATGTTTGCTACATAACTACTAACAAATGCTGAAGTAAAGATGCACGCACATCTAATTAATTTGATCTGTTATCATTTTATTATTTGTAGTTGTCGGGATGGCAACGTTGTTGTAGTTTCAATGAAATGAAATGGCGTTATTAAATAATTCTTGGAATATCAAATTTTTTGCTGTTATTAGGAGAAAGGAGAACGTGTAGTTCTTGCGTATCTCAATAGATGATTTTATTTTGCTTTATTTTCTAACACATATGATATAGGCTCTTCTAGTCACCTTTTTCTGGGACTCCAAGGAGAATTTGCTTAAAACTCCTGGTGGTTGCCTCGAACATGTGTATCATCATGGGCAAGACTGCCCAAATATTGATGTACTAGATAACTTGTCACTAGAAGAGAAATATACAGATCTTGATCTTATATGTGGTGGCGTCCTTTAAAGCGTCAGCACTTTCAACGAGCTGCTAGTGAGAAATCGAGTATTATGCTATAACAAGCCTTTCCTATACCGAGTGTGCACTGAAACGAACTTGTTTCAATTCACACTCCTTAGTTTCACTTCTCGCTTCTTGGTTTCCGTTCCCATTACTTAGTTAAGGTTCGCATTTGCACAAGTGTATATTGTTTACTTCTGCTTAGTTGTGCTTTGTGTTTTCCGTCGTAATGTGTATGTGCTGATATTCGCAAAATCAAAGCCTTCATATTTTGTCAGCTTCAAATTCAATGTTCATCCGAATTTTTGCAGTTGTTGACCTCGCGGACTTAATCTCAGTTTCGCTGAATGAAAGCTACCCGCTCGCGGGGATGAAGGAATCATGGGGAAGGACCAAGGAGAATTTGGGAAGGGGTTGAGGTGTAGGAGAGTGCAAAAAATAGGACGCTATACAAATTCATAACATAAAAGAGTTTTAAGCGAAAACTAATTCAACTGACTTTTGGTAGTAAATAAACTAGTGTGTTAATGTTCGGTTTTTTTGCTACTTCATTTCAATCCTCTTGGTGCCGCAGTTGTTTTGGAGAGGTATCGTGTCATTAGCAAAACTGACCAGATCTTCATGAACGATATACGTATCTTGTCTTTAGACGAAGCTTAACAAGATATTGATCTCGTCATCAAAAAAAAAATTGGTAAAATTTTGATGACTTGATGTATCGTTATGAGAAAAATTATTTAGATCTTGATGGACCAGATATCTCATCGGAACCACTTGGTGTGTTAACAGATGTTAAAAAACATAGTATATGTTTCATAAAAGCTGTTAAGAGGAATGTTATTTCCCCTTTGGTTAATATAAGGGTCGCCCAAATAAAAATGGCACTGCTGTGATTGCGCCATAGTTTTAGTATATAGAAGACTACGCATGCTCCTATATAGGGCACTGAGTGCTGGGAATGCATGTCATATCGTCAGATTACGACAGATGCTTGGGTAATAGCGTAGGTACAAGATCAACGGTATCGTTCGTATCCTGGATGCCTCCAAACGTTGTCAACGTGCAGTCGTGCAATTTTTAACGACGGAAAATGTTATGCGGTACAACGAAAAGGGGAACCATTTACTTTCTTCGATCATTGCCGCTGATGAAACGTGGTGTCATCACTTTCATCCGGCTACCAAACGCATGAGCATGGAATGGCGACACACTTCCATTGCCAAAGAAGGCTCGTTCATGTATCAGAGCTGCAAGAGTCATGCTTACGTGCTTCTTCGTCGTCGATGGCCCATTGCTGTTGGAATGGCTGACTCCGGGCACGACTGTTAATGCTACCAGCTACTGTGCCACATTACATAAACTGAGAACAAAAATCAAGAACCGGTGACGTGGCATGCTGTCACGCGAGGTTATTCTCTTGCATGATAATGCTCGTCCTCATGTGGCTGTTGCGTGTAAAACATTGTTAACGCAATTTCGCTGGGAGACTCTGGAATATCCCCCCTATAACCCTGACCTCTCACCTTGTGGCTACCCTGTCTTTGGTCCGCTCAAGAAAGCTCTGGAGGGACAGCGATTTGCCGACAGTAATGAGGTCCAAACTGCCGTTCCACTATCAACCTCGGAGTTTCTTTACCCAGGGTATCCATCATCGCGTTGACCGCTGGGACACCTGTTTTAACCCCCAAGGCAACTATGTCTAGCCTATATATTCCGTATCGATTACTTTTTATTTTGTATACTAACTTACAGCAATACCATTCAACCATTTGTCACACCGTCTGTAGTGCCACTTTCATTTGGGCGACCCTTATATTAGTTGGTTATCCTCACAAACATTTAGTCAACAGAATAGGTTAACTAAGCGATAATTAAAATTAGACTAAAATAGATTTGTCGTAAGTCAATTTGATTAATTACTCCATAGGTTAATCGGCCATTGTTTATGTAGAAGGGTTTTAAAGAACAAAATATCCATGACTCATTAACGATCACCGTTCGTACTTAAGATATCATCTTAATTGAGCTTGCTTGTTCTTAGTCCCGAAGCGCCCTAATTAAACTTTAACTTCTAATTCTTTAAAATGTATAATACAGGTTAGATTCTTTTCTTCAGTATACGGTTATAGACCTTATTCCCGGAACAGGGTTTTGTAACAACCCTCTAGTGATTTTAATCTGCCAGATTGGGAATTAAGATGTTTCATAGTCAAAATAACCTAAGTGTGTTATGAAAATGTCTTCATTAAAATTTATGTTTGTGTGTAAGAAGATAATGGGAAGGATTTTTCTTTTCTAAGCGTATCCTGTTAATATCGATCTATGGTTTCTACGAAGTAATAATGCATGGAAAAAAAAAAAAAAAAAAAAAAAAAAAAAAAAATGAAGTTCGACTGAACCCATCAATTCGGTCGAGTAGCTTTTATAATTATCTCTATGTATTTGTAATTTTTAAAAAATGCATTACTTTTCCTTTAAACGTTTAGCACCATGTCATTTATTTTTTTATATTGCTTTATATAGGCACATAGTTTCAGCTATTGCCCTACTTTCAGCTATTTCCCTGTTTGGAATTTCCTCAGGACGCGATGTACAATACGAATAAACGTGGTTAGTTAGTCATTATGTGTGACGAGGGGTACGCTAACTGCACGAAAGTTTCAATTATGCTCAGAATATTAAACACTAATGTGTCCATCAGCAATCTCGAGTTTTTAGTTGTCACCATAGCGTGATAAGTTGTAAGAAGAATCACAACCATAAAAGAAACAAAAAACACATTACCAACTAGAAACAGATTGAATATAAGGAATTGGGAGGGGTTAATCAGCCACAGTGATTGAATATAGTAAGTGCAATGAGTGATACTCATCACTTCACTTTTGTAACCCTGCATTTTATTCCCGCCCAGCCATTAAGCTCTATAATTACGTAAACTATATGGCAACACTGATTAAAAGTGAAACGGCGGCTTTTAAATTCTCCAACAGCACGCTACGAGGAGGGCGTATAGTACCTGGTAGTACTTTTTAGGCCTGCCAACTCCACTCAAGTTAGATATTTCAGATTTCCCGAACCGTTATTAGGTTGGAATAAAAAAGCTTTCTAGCCGTATACTTTACTGTTGACTTTTGATTTCCGTTGCTCGAAACTCATGGTAAGATTCCACAAACACGTGACAGTTTTTTATGCAATTTCATTAACAACGCTCGTGGGATCAACTGGTGGCCTTCCCTATGGTGCCTTGACCTATTACCACTGCGCAATGACGCATAATTTATCCCCTCTTATTTAATTTCACGCCCTTACTATATCACCGTAAGTAAGAACTTGCTGGCATTGATCCTATCATTAAGAATGAAGCTGAATTTTATTGGAGTAAAGCAAGAGGAATAGTTTAGAAATTTGGAATCTCTCAAGGAGCTGACAGATCTAGAAAAATCTGAGAGTGGATCACCAATAAAGAGTTAGATCGTCGACAAACCCAGAAATGAAACCTTCAAACGGTATACCTCGATGAATCAATTATCTCTGCATGCCCTGAATCAGCGATCTCCCGGTGTCAAATGCTAGAGATCAGTCCGGAAATACCATTCTACTGAACTTCCCATCCATTTATATTTGACACATCACCATACCTACCAACAATCATGATGCTCTTTCAATACCAATATGAAAAATTAAATGAACTATTCACAGTTTTAGTGCTTTAATTATCAGTGTGCAGCTCAAACTAGATTTGTGTACTACACCTTTTATTAAATGTGATAATCAGTTTACTGTGAGTTAGAAATTAGTGTCTAAATTTATATTTAACTCACAATGCACTGTACGCCTTTGTAACATTGATAATTTAAGCTATGATTTTACTTCAGCTTTAATAAAAGATGCAATTTTTTACCAATTCGAGTTTGAGAAACTTTTATAATGTATAAATTCTACAGTTTAAGGGGTCTTGGCACCACAAAATGGGTCAAAATACTGACTTTGGTATTTTTATTTCATATTATGATTTGGAATCTTAAAAACGTTCCTACAAAGTTTTAAGTCTTTACGAGAATTCTAAGTTGTCTAATTATCAAATTATATTTACCTTTGTATAGAAATCGAAACCGAAACCAATAGAAATCCCAATCAAGAATGAGTGATAACTTTAAAAATCTACCAGAAAAGCCTCATTATACAAATATTTTAACTTGTGCGGTTAAGCTGTGGAAGTAGAAGTACTATATAAATAACTGAAACCGAGTTTATTGAAACTTATTTCACCTAAACTGCTTATTTTGAGTAATTGAATTGCATTTATCACCATCTCTTTGAATTACAATTAGCTTTATAAGATAGTTTTTAACATAAATGCTTATCAATTGATTAGAATTTAGAGCATTGAAATATTTAAAGTTTAATAATATACCTCGTACCAACAGAAAGCTACACATGCTGCTAAAATGGTTAAGAAACGTTGGTGTTCTGAACAATTAATATCGTCTGCAAATGAAGCAGTACTTCCATCGCAAATGAAGTATTAAAAACTGTTATGTCATCTGCAAATGTTTCCTAGGAAGAAAATCAAGATTCTTACGCTTTCATTAATTTGAATCTTTTGCACAACCTGCTAAAGGATTTGCAATGCCCTGTGTCTGAAAATACGACCTTGATATTTGAATCAGTTAAGAAGTGTGGATTTGCATATGATATTTACATAGTGTGAACTACTTCTCACGAGTTTAAATCTGTGCAACAACAACATCTACGAAAGATCAGTCTAACTACGACATTAACTTAAGAATAACCTAGGCATTTCAACGCATTCGAAATGGTTATAGTTCTATAGAAAAATTTTGCATGGTAGTAGATATGAAAATATTCTCTTCTTCGACATTTTGATCGTGTACCAAAGCACTTAATACAGCGTACAAAATCAATACCGCTAATCTTAAGTCGAAAGTGCACAAACAAATAAAAGACTCATACATTGAAATTGGAAGTACTGATAATTTTTTTTCAGCAATAATTAATGCTGTCTCTTTTGATGGAACATGGCTAACCCGTGGGCATACTTCTGGCATTGGCGTTGGCTGTGTTGTTGATATTTTAACAGAGTATGCAGTTGACTTTGTGGGTGTGTCGACTATGGACAAATGGGAAAAAAAAAGATATGGGAGAATCATCTGCCGAATATCAGTTTTGGTATGAAGAGGACGTTGAGACAAACCATTCTGGGTTATCCAACTCTATGGAGCTTGAAACAGCTTCTTTTTTGTGTAAACGCTTCGAAAAACCTGGATTTCGCTACACCACGCTCCTTTCTGATGGAGATGCAAACACTTATAATCACTTAGTGTAAAGTAAAGTCAAGATGTTTCGATTAAAAGGGAAGAATGCGTTAATCATGTTGGTAAACGGTTTACGTAAAGTTGTATCAAAAAATAAAACTAAAAAAAATCACATTGGGAGGTAAAAAACAGGGCCGTTTACGAAATTAAACAATAAAAAGGTTAATGAAATATTATCAAAGAGCTATTCTCCAAAATAAAGGAAACTAAAAAAGGAACGTAAAAGGCAATATGCTCTACATTGTTTCCCAGCATTTCAACGGATGGAAAGTCGCAGCATTCCAAGTGCCCAAAAGGTGTCAACTCATGGTGTTTTTATGAGAGAGTCAAAGCTCAAGGTCAAAAACCGGAGCCTCATAATAAGTGTGTGAAAACACCAATCAATCCATACATCTTACCAGTGTAGCAAAGATTGGCTAGCGATGATTTGTTGCAACGTTGCATTTGCTGTGCAACGCAAAATGCAAATGAATATTTACATAGTATAATATGGGACAAATTTGCATTTTCGAACGTGCAGTTTCTGAAGCAGTTTGAGAATTTAATAATGGTCTGTGCAAAAGATTGCAAGAACAGCAGAGTGCGTTGGAGATTTCCTGCGGGAATGCAAGTCGCACATTTGGAATGATGTTGTGTAAAAGGAAAGTGCTTTTTCACACAGTAACTAGACGAGCTTCAGCAAAAAACCAGTTTTCAAGAAAACCGATGAAACTTGCTATTAAGAGACAATAACATACAAACAAAAGAAGGGAAGGTGTAACATATATATAAATCAGGATATTTCTATAACATCTCCACTTATTTTTGTCATTTCGCGAGTCGCATATAAATAATAACTGACATTTTTTTCATGAGAATTGATGTATGATATATTTTTTCTGATCATTAGTGATAACATGTTATTGTTTATAGTTAGAATTTAATAGTATAACATAATTTAATAATATAACCATAGCATTTTTTAGTCAAAATCAAATTTTCATGTTTATTTTACTAAGTACATAGCTTTTGTGACTAATCCATTGCATCGAATTTTGAATGCATAAATTATATTTTTTTACATATAAATATTCTAAAACAGAATATACATTTGGTGTTATCCTTTTTTTTACTAATAATGATTAGGTTGCATATGAAAATTACTCGAAAACGAAGACATCACAACTACAATTTCGTGATTGTGAAAATAAATTGTTTTGAGTAATACACTTCAATTTGTGTATTCAAAATTTTAAAAACAAGTCACAGGAACCAGTATTCAATGGACATGTTCTGGAAAGCCCAAGATAAAAATGACTCAGCACTTGAAAACGCTATCATGAAACTTATTTCTTCCACCCCATCATTTGAGCCAAGACAGTTAAAGGCCTCTTTAAACTCTGAGAAAATAGACCGTCAAATTAATTCAGTTAGAACGAAAAGGAAGACGTCACACCTAGAATTTCGTGATTACGAAAATAAATTGGTTTCAGTTATGCATTCCATTTTGTGCATTCAAAATTTTAAAAACAATTCACAGGAACTACTATTCAATATACACGTCCTGGAAAGCCCAAGGAAAAACTGACACAGCAATTGAAAACGCTTTTATGAAAATTATTTCTTCCACCCTATCATTTGAGCCAAGCCAAGTAAAAGCCTCTTTAAACTCTGAGAAAATAGATAGTCTGATCAATTCAGATAGAACGAAAAGGAAGAGAGAACACCTACAATTTCGTGATTGCGAAAATAAATTGGTTTCTGTTATGCACTTCAATTTCTGAATTCAAAATTTTAAAAACAAGTCACAGGAACCACAAATCAATCAACACATTCTGGAAAGCCCATGGTAAAAATGACTCAACACTTGAAAACGCTATTATGACCCTTATTTCTTCCACCCTATCATTTAAACGAAATAAAAGCCTCTTTAAACTCTGAGAAAACAGACCGTCAAATCAATTCAGCTAGAACGAAAAGGAAGACATCACACCTACAATTTCGTGATTACGAAAATCAATTGGTTTCAGTTATGCATTCCATTTTGTGAATTCAAAATTTTAAAAAACAATTCACAGGAACTACTATTCAATATACACGTCCTGGAAAGCCCAAGGAAAAACTGAAACAGCAATTGAAAAAGCTTTTATGAAAATTATTTCTTCCGCCCTATAATTTGAGCCAAGCCAAGTTAAAGCCTCTTTAAACTCTGAGAAAATAGATAGTCGAATCAATTCAGATAGAACGAAAAGGAAGAGAGAACACCTACAATTTCGTGATTGCGAAAATAAATTGGTTTCTGTTATGCACTTCAATTTTTTGCATTCAAAATTTTAAAAACAAGTCACAGGAACCACTATTCAATAGACACGTTCTGGAAAGCTCATGGTAAAAATGACTTAGCACTTGAAAACGCTATTGTAAAACTTATTTCTTCCACCCTATCATTTGAGCCAAGACAAGTTAAAGCCTCTTTAAACTGTAAGAAAATAGACCTTCAAATCAATTCAGCTAGAACTCGAATTCACAAGTGACCTGCACATTTCTTGTTAAGAGAGTCCTTTCCCTCCTCCAAATGCCATTCCTCCTGCACAGAAAGTAATGCCACTCCCCAACATTACGTAACATTTTTTTCGATTTTTCGCCCCAAATATAAATCGCACGGTATTATATATTGAAGTTCGAAATTGATTTTATGTTGGGAAGGAAAATATATATCAAAAGTTCTCCTTCGACCACCCAAGAAGGCATTCTTTATTTACTAAAGAAGAGAGCTTAGGTGGAAAATGACAAACATCCCGAAAAACTTTCTTCCACGGGATTTTTATTTGTTTATTTTCCCTTTATTTCTTCTTTCTTGTTTGAAGGAGTTTGATTGATTTTTACGTGACTCAGTCGGAATCGTTCTTCCAGAAATCTCTTTGAGGAGATTTTAAAACTCCTCCACTGTGACTTTCCAGTTGCAGATTTTTTTTAAATGCCAGAACGTTTTTAAATGGTGCCGCTTTGTTGTCCTGCCGTACGGGAGAGTCCATTTTCCCTCTTGAGTACAATGCTCCGTTCGCACTTGAGATCAGATTTCCATAAATTTCGTCCGTCTCGAATCGGAAACTGACGTATCGGAATTGGTTCCCTTTTTGTGCAGATTTTCATTTCAGACCTTTATTGATTCAATATTTGTATATTAAACTTCTAAACTACTAATCTTTCACACCTTGGATCGGGTTGGCACAACGTACAGTGTTTTCATAAAGAGAAAGTGTAAAACTAGAGTTATCAATGGTAACCATTTTTTAACACTTAGACTACGGCCGGTATAGTAGTTGTACCAAGAAAGAATTTAGACAATGTCCAGTACGTCAGTTGGATCTTGAAAGGTATAATAATTCCGTCAAGAAAGAATTTAGACTGCGGCCGTTACATCAATTATACCTTGAAAGTTAGAAGAATCTTGCCAAGAAAGAATTTAGACAACGGCCGTTACATCAGTTGTACCTTAAAAGGTATAACAATTGCACCAAGAAAGAATTTAGACAACGGCCGTTACATCAGTTGTACCTTGAAAGTTATACGAATTGCGCCAAGTAAGAATTTAGACTGCGGCCGTTATAGCAATTATACCTTGAAAGTTAAAGGAATCGCCCCAAGAAAGAATTTAGACAACTACCGTTACATCAGTTGTAACTTAAAATCATACAAATTGAGCCAAAAAAGAATTTAGACCACTGCCGTTACATCAATTATACCTTGAAAGTTAGAAAAATCGCGTCAAAAAATAATTTAGACAACGGCCGTTACGTCAGTTGTACCTTGATAGTTAGAAGAATCGTGCCAAGAAAGAATTCCGCTTGTAATATCTATAGCCGTAGTCCAAAGGTTAAGTGCCCAGGACCATGTGATCAAAATTAGTAGTAACGTGATACTTACAATACATCATCTGCTGGATGGAACCAAAGATTCATCACCTGTCCACCGAACGGAAGATACATCCAGGTCATCTGATCAGTGATTATTATTCATATCATAGTAGTACCCATAGAGGGAGAAAAATAAAGTAAACTGCTGATTTGACCACTTTTGTTACCACTCTATAGAAATCGTCACCCACACATCTGCCCTGTCATAAAATGTTACATATCCAAACGATTATATAAGATACTACAAATCAGTTAAACAAGTAATTTTTTCACAGAGAAGTCACGTGAGTACTAGTCGACATCTCGGTCAAAATTTTGAAACTCCTTCCAATAGCAATGCTCTGTCTGCTTACATTTCAAGTCTATGGGTTTTTGTAATTTGTAGGCGAAGCATATTGTATTACTAGTACCGTTTACATGAGCCAAATACCCGGGTAAAAGGAGAGTAAAAACGGTTTTTTCTACTCCGCTTCCCCTACGTGGGGAAAAAGCGAGGAAATACGCGGGTTGATTTCAACCCTAGTCAAGTCCGGTGTCATTGAGATTTCCCTCCTTTCCCATAATGCAACGCGGGTAATCTTCGAAAATCCCTTTCACCCTCGAATTACCCGGGTCGATTGGTTTGGTCATGTAAACGGCACTACTGTCGGGGAAAATATTCCACTTTGCATCAGAAAAGCTCTTTTTTTGTGTGTTAATTTTCGTGACATTCTTTCACATGGCTTGTCAACATATCGCCTTGTGTGCCTATGTTATGTATGCACAATCTAACCAACCATACCTATAACAGAGATCAACAGTAAACAATCAAATAGATATAGACCAGACGGTTGGTTGGGGGATTTTATGGCGCAAGGGACCTATTTGGCTATGCTGCGCTAAAAATAAGACATACAACATAAAGTAATGAACACTCACATAGAATGGAAGTCCTAAGGACACAGATTAGAGAAATACACTAAAGGAGGAATGCACCTGACACGAATCGAACCAGCGCCATCTACACCTCGAAGGTTTCTAGCGCAGTGGACATACCCACTGAGACACGACGACCACTAAAGACAAGATGGAAAGTATAGATCTCACTTTCGTAAAACAAATTTTCTCCCATGATACATTATCGGCGTTAATTAAACGATCCCGGATTGCTGTCATGAAGAGACGTCTTGAAATCGACAAAACTGACTAGATCTTGATGGACGAGATATCTCGTCATTATAATAAAACTGACAGCAGCATGATGTCATCATTTCTCTATATTAAAAAAGTTGCCGCCGGAGGATTGAAATCTGTGTTGTTTAGCTCGATTCTTAGACGGTTTCCCGAGAAAGTACGAATCAGAAAATTACGAAATTAACATGGTTTGTTCTTCATCGTGTTCCCTAGACAATTTTGAAGATTTTTTTCCAATGCCGCAATGAGTTTAGGGTATATTAGGTGACAAAGTTGAAGAAGCGAAAATTTTACCGCGAGTGAGCTAAGCACGTACAAACTTTCAGTCTTCAGTCGTGATTTTTTTTAGATTACCTCTAAACTTGAATTTTTACAGCTCGTCGATATACCTCGCATTCATGGCTATAAGAATGTTTTAGTGTTACCATGCTCATATACGAGCACCTCTCCTTAAAACCAGATCAGTGCTTGTATCGCATAATTCTCTAGAACAGAAGCGGACAGTAAAAAAATGTATTTGAACCTTATTTGTGAGACTGAACTGGATGACAAAAAAGTAATTGGTAATTATTAAAAAGAAAAAGATTAGGTGATTCTTTGTAGGTTGTATGATCACCTCAAGCACTGATGTAGTCTTCAAACAGGGCCTACATTAAGAGAATGAGTGTTTGGATTAGTTCCTCAAGTAGACGAATGTTATGTTAGAGCCCTTGACGTTACAATTCCTAACTATGAATATGCACCAGCCTTATACAGGATATTTTCTTTTATGCATATTGTCACTAGTTCGTTGAATTTTGATGCTGTAACCGTTAAAATTTGTTTTATTTTGTTTTGCACGCCAGTATAGCAGTGTGTAACCCTCTATGTAGTTTTGTTAAGATATCTCATTCATGAAAATATGACACTTTTGCTAATGACCATATATCTCTTTATAAAATATTACCAGTTTTTTATGATGACGAGATAAATATCTGGTCAGTTTTCTTCTAATGACGAGATATCTCGTCCATCAAGATCTGGTCAGTTTTGCTGAGGACGAGATACCTTTTTAAGAAAATCAACACGAATCTAGGAAAACTAAATAAATGAATATATATGACAAAATAAAAGTAATCAACATTAAAAAATTCTGAAGTTCTGATATATGGAAACTGTTTTTTTTTCATTTATGCATGAGCTTCAGTACTTTGAGAATTCACAACCATTAAATGAATCTAGGGTCAACTGTGTGATTGGTCCTTCAGGATTAACTAAAATAACAATTTAAATTTAATTTTAGGTAATTATAAATACAATCAGTGTGGTACTCGATTAACTTTAAAATTAATTCACTGGAAAGGAGACGGTGGTGTAAAGTTTAACGAGAATGAGGAGAAAGTGAGAGGAGAGTAAAAACCAAAACATTAAATAGAAAGAAACAATACCTCTTTGATTATTTAAATGAGATAAAAACGTTATTCGGGTAAAAAACCTTGGGACGCCAAATCTTCTTTCTCTGGAGATTCATTAAAGTCATTATAGATTTTGATTTCACGATTATCAGTTATAAATATTCATGAAGTTGAAATTGAGTTTTGAGAATCACAGCAGCGAAACTGATAACTTCGCTTCATAAAAACATAACGGAGAACTTGTTGCTTGGTAATTCTTAATTAAGGTAAATTCAAAATTGAATTGGATAAACTTTCAAAATCCTAGCAATAAATTATTTTAAAGACTTGAAATAATTATCTAATCTCGGGAAATTTAAATTAGCCTATCAGAAAAAATAGCCATTTGTACTAGACAAGTGATAAATTACGGATTGAGTTTCTATGGCAATTTAGTTGTGTGATAAAAATGGATTTCTATCTTAATTTTCTGAAATTTGGTGGTTGGGATGCTACTTGCTTAGTTGAACATGTGTGGTGAACTAAACCACTTTTACAAAAATAAACTTACAATACAGTTTTAATACGCACAGACACACTTTCGCACATTTTCTGCAAAAATGTGTGAAAGACAAGCCGAATTAGAACTATCCAATCAAAAGTATTCAAACGTTTCCTGATATGCAAATCAAGGAGTTACGTCATCTGACGGTGAATCAAGCGCTTTGTGCAAAGCGAATATCTGAATGAATTTCTGCAATACAGCGTTTGATTTCAGTGATTAAGTACTCGAAATGGTTTGTCATGACATCGAAATATCATTTGGAAGAATCTGTGGAGTGACCCATTATCGGCCGTTTAGAAGCAGGACAGACAACAGATTCTAAGCATTTTTACATCTGGAGAAAATCAGGAATCCTTCTAACATTATTTAATGTGACAGTTTTGGTAGTGCAGGTATGATGGTGTGGAATAATGATCATGGACGTACGCCCCAACACGTTTTCAACAGATGATCTGTGACCGGCCATAGATATTGGGTTGAGGTCTTAGAAAGTTTTGTAAGACTTTTCACAGGTGTATATGGATATGATTTTTTCTTTATGGACAATAATGCTCGTTTACATCAAGCAAGCCTCGTTGACGAATCCTTGAAGATAAAGCTATTGAGCGAATACCATAACCAGCAAAATCTCCTGATCTGAACTCGGTAGAGAATTTATGGGACTACCTTGGAAAAGCATTTACACGTAGACATCCTCCTCCCAGAGAAATAAATGCAATGAAGACAGCAGTCCTGAAGGACTGAAACTTAATTCAACAAACTGTGGTTAACAACATTTATGCCAGTATGAACTCACGTTGTGATATGTGAGTACAAGTTAGAGGCGATCACATTCCATATTAAATTCATAAACCTTAGTTTTTTTCTGAGTTTCATTTTTTTCTGAATTCTATATGTCACAGATTATTACCATTTTTATGTTTTCATGCTACAATTTTATATCATATGCAGGGTTCTTAAATTGTTTACTCTGTATTCATGTGTTATGATATTATGGGTTCCAGACAAATTCATAAAATTTTACATAGTTCACAGTTTCTGAGAAATCCGTGATTCTATGCATCGAAATATAATTTGGGACACTAGTGTATAAGTGTTACCTATCTCACCTTGAAGTACTTCTTGGTAAACAAAGTTGAACTGTTTTCAACACATAATGATGAATTGGTGACTAGTAAACTTGGTGGAACTGTTGTTCAAGGTAAGAAGGCGATTTATCGCCAAATATGGTAACCTTTACCTTTGGCTGTTTTCTTCACATCTGCCGTTTTTGTTATGGCAACCCTATATGCAAAATTTCTCGCACTCCACGCTCTGAATGGTATCTTCATTTGGCGACAAACATCTTACCGTGAACGACAACTCCCCCGTAAACTTGATTCGGACCACGCTAACTTCCAGAAACTTCGCTAACTTCAAATGTTTTACAGTACTTTTTGCAAATACTAGTTGGCATTCGTAACAATATCCAGTCACCTCTATGGTGAACAGTTGAATTGCCAATCTCTTCCAACTGCTGTCTGAAGGCATGTGTTTATAGACACTGCTTTTATTAATGTCGTGGCTATACTCTTCGTTGCCATTCAGACTTATCTTCACACGACACCTCATACTCATCCGGTTGTTGCTTAAGATAATGTTTAGTGTGGAAATCATCCATTGGCTGACAACCCATTCGCAACCATCCATGTTTTTTTTGGCATCGCAGGTGTCCCCCTTACCCCCCGTCCATAGGGCAGGTAAAAGTGAATTTTTATGGATACACTACGCAGATTGGTTGTGTAAAGTTAAAAGCCAAATGCGAGGCTCTTGTTTGAGAAGGTCAATATTTTCCCACAGGAACTTCATATCTTGTATAGTCTTTGCTTGGGCCTGGTTGGTACTACCTGTGTTAATTGCTCATGTCTTCTAATGTTGATCTGTTGGTTTTGGAAAGTGATGAGTGGTCAGTTGCAAACATAGTGATCTGGCATCCCATTCTGTTTGGTGAATGTGTTTGTGAACATGTTGCAAAGTGCATTGTTTTCGTGGACATTGTTGTAATATACAGTATTTTCATGATTGTTTACTGCAAAATACACGATCTTTGTTTCCATTGTTGTACAGCACATTTTTATATAGTGCATTATTGTTGTGAACATTATAGTACAATGCATTGTTTTTGTGAGCCTTGTTGGACAATACATTATTTCTGTTAAAAATGTTGTACAGTAAATTTTTTCAACATTTTAGGTCTGGCACGGATGGAATATTACTAGGATATCATCATAGGCTCTGAAGTTGCGCCAATAGTGCAGTTAGTTTTTATGGGTTTTTTTGTGATCTTACGCGCTATTTGGATTAAAAATAGGAATTCAAACTGATTATTTAATTTAAGATTATATTTAGAACTTTTGTAAAATTACACTGACGAATATAAATCTAAAAGTTTCCTAAATGTTGAAATGTCTTTAAAGCCTCGAAAAAGTTATTCTATACCAAAGTGCATTAATATATAAAGAAATGAAAGATGTATGATATTTACATTGCAGCATTTAAATTTATAGGTCACATACATCAACCAAATCTTCGGAAACACTACATGATTTGTTTTCAGGATGAATAAAAACAAAATATATATAAAATAATTAACTACGTTTTTATAATTTAAATATAAATTACGTAATAAATTAAATTTGAGATGTTTTGGTGTAATTTTCTAAATTAATTAAGGTTTTGCAAAAACAATTACCCAGTAAATTGAAACAATTACCTACACGTTTCTGATGCTTTAAAATTTTACAGAGGTTTGTTGCTATTTCTTCGAATTAGGTGGAAATACGTTACTTAAATTAATGAAGATTTGGTAGTAAATTATTAAAAGAGAAAAGTGACGATAATAACATGGACAAGTGAAATCGCAGCTAAACTGATGGCTAAAAATTTTATAAATACGATTAATATATATTAATCTTCTGAGAAGTTCAATCCAGTATCACTTCTGCAACCAGCACATGACATCTAACCAGTTTGTTCCTTGACTTATGAAATATTAAGATCAATCTATAGGAATTAACATGCAAATATTCCGTCTGTAGTCAAGTCTTTTACGTATGATTTCCAGTTTGAACCTAGACCAATGGAATCCAATGGATTAATCCAATATGAGAAATTCACACACAAATATAATGTCTGCAACCAGCAGTCTTTCCAGTATGACTTCAAAATGGTTTTGATTTTCTTTGTCAATAGTACCTTTCATAGTATGAAAAAACTTTTATTTCGCATGTATTCGCAATGTTCGTTCTTAAATGAATTTCTAAAGTTGTCTTACCAGTCAGACAGTAATAAGTCAATCCCATCTATCATCCTTTTTATCCAAGCTTTATTACATCACAAACACAACATCAAAACACACAAAAAAACCACGGAATAGATAACATGGAATACATAACATAGGATATCATTGCTTATCACATCATCGTTCTCAAACCAGTTCTTACTACAAACTTCAACATCAATCGCAATTCAAATTGCTCGCAGCATCTTGTGGTCTCAATATTTGAGTTTCAACATCTGATTATTTCATTAATAAATGTGATTATTTAGTCATTATGCGCATTGTGGGAAATATGCTACATTATATTAGCAATTTCGTGACTAGCAGCGTGTTGAAACAATTGAAACAATACTCAATATCTGTTTTGGTAGAGCAAAACAAACACAACTGTCGGGACAGATGATTTCTCAAATCTCAAAACGGAATGTTGGTATAACATATTGAAAATCACAACTGCTTCATTTTTTAATAATACTTAAGTTATCTAGTGTTATTTGCATATTTTACTACATTCTATATTCACTAATTCACTTAATTTTCTTAGTCTGAGTAATAAAATTTCTTGTTCCGATATCGTAAAATGTTGGCTCTATGCAGTAAAAACATACTCACCTACGTTTCGCAAACTCAACTATAAAATTGCTCCCGCTAAGGGAAATAACTTTTTATGGCCCAGACCACATGTTGTCTCTCAGATACCTGCTAAGACAGAAACAAATCTTACACAATGGGCTTTTTCGAAAAATATAGTACAAGCCACCGTAAATATAAAAACTGAATAAACATACACAATGAAAAATAAACAAAGCATATTTACCTTTGGATGTGAGGGTGTTAACTTTTTTCTAATCTCAGTTACGTTGTAGGTAATCTTATCCCTGCATGATTTTCTAGTTGGTTTTAAAAAACGTCATGGATAACCGAAAACTCAATAATGGGATTAAATGTTACCATCATCTTGTCAGGTAACGGCAATTTTAGATTATAAATTGTCCTCCATTTACTTCCAGCAAGAAAAGAGATTACCGTATTTTACTTCCCTGATGTTGTAAGCCGATGATACATTATCTATGCCTCCCAAAGGGGGACTTTTGTATTTTGTCATTGCCTTGGCAGTGAAAAAGAAAAAAATGTATTTCTTTGAAACAGTATATCTCGAATTCATGAAAAATAAAAGTATCGAGCTCATGTTCCCCTAAATGTAGCTTTCAGGAAACTCAGTGAAGAATATAATATAAGGATTACACTTTTATCACTGTTTTGAATTGATAGTCAGTTTTATTTTCATTTTGAAAATTTTCAAACAAATACGATAACATAAATCTGACATTTATACTGATTTTTCTCGTTGCCAATGAAAACAAGAGACGAGGGAATAATGGTCATGTGATGGTCATGGGTTCAGACGTCACCAATACCGTCGCTAGAGAGATATTTTTACGCGTTTTGAAATGGCTTCGGATAAATGTTGTACATTGCTTTATTCGAATGAAATAAACGGATATATGCGTGTTTTAGGATGCATGAAGAACCTGAAGTTAGATTACGACTCGAAGTGAAACTGGAAATTCCTATGTTGTACTGGGGAAAATGACGTCACGAAAAAAGTTTCCTAGGCCTCTATCAATCTTGGGTAGTTAGATAGTTGATTAACGTCGCACGGCACGGGATCAATCCAAAGAGATAGATCTAAACACTTACTTCCAGCAAGAAAAGAGATATTACAAGCAAAATCTTACTTCCAGCAAGAAAAGAGACTATCGTATTTTACTTCCCTGATGTTGTTAACCGATGATACATTATCTATGCCTCGTAATTTTGCATAACGCATCGTAATTTTGAACTGTTAGATGTCGAGAACACCTAAGCGGGCACCCCACTCTCCAAACTTCCACACTAATCCGAGAAAATTTGACGGTATGACAAAATTTAACGTCTAACAGCCCACGTGTACACAATGATTTTTGACAGCACGAGTTTCGAACTCGCCACCTTTCCATTGCTAGACAAACCACTGAAAATAATACTGTCAAAATTGATTGAATCTTTATCAGGATGAAACATAAAAGAAACTTTTCAACAATTAGGAAAGGAAAATTTACTTTCCTACATATCATCGTATGTCAACCTTCGTACGGCAAAATAATTTGTTGAAGGACAAACCAAAAGTCATTCTTGTTGTTGTTTCCCATGCCTACACTGACAGACCAGAGGAGTGCCAGGCCCGTCGAAGACGGCAAGAGGCGAGGGGGGTGCGTCTTCCATGTTATTGAGCCCCTTTGGGAGAAAGTCCGACTTTCCTGGACATACATGACGCATCCGTCTTACAGCGTTTTACAGGAAGGTCCCTTTCATACATCCATTCACTCACACATATCGCAATTTAGATCCCAATCAGAGGCCGATAACCCTCTGATCAGGTACCTCCAGAGGCATTGATTTGGTATGGGAACATGGGGGACTTTGTGACCACGACCTATTTAACGTGCCCCAGTCACCATTAGTGAACACGAAAAGTCATTCTTAAATCTTTAAAGCAATAAGCACTTTTAACCTATTTAGAAAAGCACCTAGAAAGAGAAACATGGTATATATTTTAAGTCCTTCAAAAAGTTATAAATTTATTAAAACAAATATAGGCAAACTATTAGATTGGTTTGCAAGAAACAAAGACATGAATAAATTAATCAATTTTATGAAAGACGGCAAAGGTGATTGGTTATTATTATAATCATAAAAATAATTTTAATTTTAATAATAAACACGCCACTTTGCTTCAAATATAGATATACCATTACAAATACTACTTTAAAGGCCCGTTGAGAAAAATTCTTCGATTCAGTAAATTGATAGAAGCGTATAAAACTTCCAAACTAAACTTTGCAAGTGAAAACCTTTATAAAATGGTGATTAAAATATATTGAAGACCATAACTCGAAATCTGATGTAAATAGGTACACCGGTAATGTCTTTGCTCTTCGAAAGGAAACGGTTGCTATCTATGAAATATGACTGAAAGTAAACAAGAAAAGATAGTTTTCTCTTCCCCTAAACTCAAATTCAATTTTTATTCTCCTCGATTTTTGTTCTTTAAGATGGATATAGGTGCCCATTTAAAAGATCTATTTTAAGTGTGCCGATTCTTCAAATCCCGAATGGAAAAAGGGGGCATTTTAAAGATTCTAAGAGGCATGTTTATAAGAATAGTCTCTGGTGAGCATTAAAATCTCTTCAAGGGATCCACAAAAGACAATTTAACTGACATGGGTCAGCCACGTGGGACTATAAAAATCAATTCTATGCGTTCAGGATCTCTCAGGAAAGAAATAACTCAAAGGAAGTCTTTTAGTAGAAGCCATGATCTTTGTCCAAGCGTTCATTCTTCAAATAGCAAATCAACCAGTTCCCCGTATCTGAAGCTCCTGCCTTGGCTGAATGGCAGGCAGGGAAAATTTCGTTATAGTTTGGATTTTTCGAAGGATGTATTTCAGTCCCTAGGGCTTTTCCATAGAACACTAGGTTTAATGAACTGACATTGCAAAGCAACACCGGGGAAAGGAAAACATACGATGCTTTCTATTAGAAATGATTCAATTGTCTGTTCTCAGAAGATGACTTGTGTTAGAGCTGTAATTTAATAGTTTTGCTTGTTGGAACACTGCTGAGTATAAGTGTTTCAAGCTAACTAGAAATTGTTCTAGTTTGTTTTCTATTTAACTTCATCAACACTTTGATTTAAAAATTTCGCAAGCTTTCGTTTTGGCATTATACTGGTATATTTAAAGTGTCTTTAACCAACGAGAGCGAGGATAATTTAAATATATTGTTAACATCGTATAAAAAATTATCCAGGTTGTCTTATATATTAGTAGCAGAATTACCCGGCGTTCTTCGAATTAAATAAATTAAATGTTGATTGAAAAGTGAAAAGACTAACCACTTCTTTTCCATGAAAAGAATGCGAGCAGTATTCAAGTGTACGGGAAATAAAGTTTTAAACATCTTTTTAACTTTTTATAGCTTCTACAATTTACTTCGGGCGCATATATATATATATATATATATATATATATATATATATATATATATATATATATATATATATATATATATATATATATATATATATATATATATATATATATATATATATATAAATATATATATATATATATATATATATATATATATATATGTGTGTGTGTGTGTGTGTGTGTACAAGAGGAAATTCAAAATGTAAAAACCAAAGGAATTTATTGAAAATTAAAGTGTTCGTGGATCAGGGCGTCATCAGGGAAGAGATTGACCCATACAACACAATATGGTGTTTTCACATATATATGAGTCGAAAAACGCTAAGAAATTGCTCATATACTCCCCCAAACACCATTAAAAGCAAAAATGCAAAATAAAACATTAAAATAAGAAAAATTAAATGAAACCAGCAACAGCAGTCGTCAAAACTAATCATACATGCAGCTTTCAGCGCGCATGTATGATTAGTTTTAACTTTCGTTTTCTGGTTGAATTCCCATGCTTTTCATTTTGTTCTTTCGTTAATTTGCGTATGTGAATGATATAAATATTTACCAGTCAGAGATAATTGCAGCTTTAGCGCACTCCTCTGACAGTGTGTTTGTTTTTATTTTTTTAAATTGCTTTTTTTAACTTTCTAAAAGAGTTTTGACTTTTTAAGTTTATGATAAATATTTACCTGTCAGAGATATACTGCTGTGCAAAATTAAGGTCACAAATATAACATCTGTCAGAACTGGAGAAATATTCAGTTTATTGCAACGAAATTTGGTACAGAGATATATTATTATGAGAGAAAGCATATAAGGACATAACAACATGAAGAAGAATTGAATCGTTAGTTAAGATACAGGTTTTATCAAAAACGGTCTAATCATGAGGCATTTATCACGGGATAGGTCCGTTTAATATGGAATGTGGCCACCGTGCACTGGTATACAAGCCTCACAACGAGCCCTCCTTTTGTTAATGAGGGTGTCGAGAGTTGCTTGCGGAAATAAATACTATTCTTCCAAAAGAGCGGCTTTTAACGCCTGGAGGTTCCTGGGAGGGGGGTAACATCGTGCAATGGCTCTTCCTAGACCATCCCAAACATGTTCTATTGGATTGAGATCCGGAGACTTCGCAGGCCAGTTCATACGGCGAATGTCCTTTTCTTCAAGAAAATCATCCACAATGTGAGCTCTGTGTGGCCGCGCATTATTGTCCATAAAATGGTTGTCCGGGCATACAACACTCCGAAACATCCTAACATAGGGTTCAAGGAGCTCTTCCCTATAACGCTGTGCGGTAACACTAACCTTATCAAAGGCGTGCAGTAGTGTACGACTGCCCAACACATCATACTGCCCCAGACAAGGATTCCTCGATTTCCCTTACGTTGGAGGGGTGATAGCTACCTCCAAGTTCCCTCCAGATAAAGACTCGCAGAGAAGCACTCTGTGCTGAATCTCGACTCATCAGTGAAAAGAACACGCCCCCATTCTCGATGTGTACAAGAATGGTGTCATAGGCTCCACAACAAACGGGCTATTCTGCTACACCAGTGTAGTTGCCACTTTTACACTGTCAGTGTTTTGTTATTAATTTTTTAATCTGTTCTTTCTATAAAACTCACTTCTCACCAATAAATCCTTCAAGGAAAGTAATAAAGTAAGAAGAATGGGAATTATTACTATCAACAAATACGCAAAATATGACTAATTCTATTTCATAATTTCCTCCAAGTCATTGATGTTGGCGTTTTGTTGAAGAAGTGGATTACGGAATTTGATGCGATCTTCTAGCTTGGTGTTGCCGGTCTCCCGACAGCTGTCCTGGTTTGCATTAATTATTCTTAATTTAATGTTTTGTTTTGTACTTTTGCTTTTAATGGTGTTTGGGGAGTATGTGAGCAACTTCTCAGCGTTCTGAGACTCATTGTTTGTAGAAAACATAATATTGTGTTGTATGGGTCAGGCTACTTCCTGATGACGCTCTGATCCACCAACACTTTCATTTTTCCATTACATGTATATCTATACACTGCTGAACCTCCAAATTGTGTAACACCAAGAAAGACAAGAGATATCATAACAAAATTTATTTTGTAGATAACATGTTGACCAAGTATCAAATGATTAAATTTATAGACTTCTGTGAAGTGTGGTTCCTGCCAAAATTAGTAGCCAGAGTAGCCGCCTTTGTTGGAGATCACCGCTGCCATACGCCTCGGCATTGATTCAAAGAGACTTTGGATGTGTTCTTGGGGTACAGCAGACCAAGCAGCTTCCACACGTTGTCAAAGTTGATCTGGTGTGGCAGCTGGGGATATATTATCTGGGTCAATCGTTGAGCAACCATGGACCACATGTTTTCTATCGGCGACAGATCCGGAGAGCGAGTTGGCCAGGGAAGCAATTCAATCTGGCGAGTGACGAAGAACCCTTGGACAATGCGTGCCACGTGTGGTCGCGCATTATCCTGTTGAAATATGGCTGTGGGCAAGCCGTGAAGGTAAGGAAGGACAATCTAACACCTCGGAGATGTAGCGCTGGCTGTTTAAAGTACGGGCGATGCGCACTAGAGGGGTGCGAGAGTGATATCCAATACCGCCCCATACTATAATACCCGGTGCAGGACAAGTGTGGCGGCGCTTAACGCAGCTGTTCAGCATCCTCTCTCCACGGTGTCTCCAGACTCGAATCCGACCATCGTGGTGTTGCAGACAGAAGCGTGACTCGTCAGTTAAGACAATTTCATTCCA
Source organism: Metellina segmentata (assembly GCA_947359465.1). NCBI lineage: Eukaryota > Metazoa > Arthropoda > Arachnida > Araneae > Tetragnathidae > Metellina > Metellina segmentata. The sequence continues at coordinate 58,545,816 of OX375881.1, forward strand.
TTCTGTCGTCCACATCCTTCCTTCATCGCACCAATGGTGGCGGAGACGTCTGTGGTTCTGCGTCAATGGTAGACCAAGCAATGGACGTATTGCGGACAGACCACTCTGCTGTAAACTGCGTCGAATGGTACGCAGACACTGGATGATCCGTTACAGACTGAATGTGCTGTGCTATAGTTTGTGATGTGGCTGAGCGATCCGTCCTTGCCATACGCACAATATGCCTGTCATCACGTGAAATGTTGCAATGAGGTGGATGCGATGGAACACGTCGGTCCGTCGTACCCTCCTGCATCCAAAGATCACATATCTGCATTACAGTTGTTTGGTTTCGTGCAACACGACTACCGATTTCCCTGAAAGATAATCCACAATCTCGGTAGGCCACTATTATTCCTCTGTCGAATTCGGATACTTGATCAAAAGATAATCGCTGTTTTCTACGAGGCATAATTGATCGTTTTTTTGAAAATACAACAATAAAAACACAATTGCGGTACTTGAAATCGTCGAAATCTCCAAGCCTTAAATAGCGCTTTGCCAAAGGCGCGCGTGATGTGCGTCTGCGCTGAAATTCTAATCATTTGCATACCTCACCTCCTCTAATCATGCTGTAAATTTCATAATATTTGCATGGTTCCTTCAGGGTGTTGAATTTACGGTGGCCAGCAGTGTATATATATACTAGGGGGCTCCGCCCCCTGCTCGCTTACGCTCGCCAACCCCATATAAGTTGCCATATTTTCAGGGTAAAAGTTCCTTTTTAACATGCAATATTAGTATTAGCCAAATCTATTAGAAGCAAGAGTATCCAGTCAGTTAAAAGCTAAAACAGCCAAGTATCTTTAAATAAAATTTACTGTGATATATTGTCCATTTTTTAAAAGTGGATTGAATATTTACCAATGATACGTATGTTATGCTTCATTTAAAAAAAAAAGCACTTTAGGTTAGGTTAAGCATATAAACACACACACAGTTCATTTTTCCTTTTTTTTCCATTTCAATTTTGAGTATTTTAAAGCTTATTGATTCTATTATATCATCATTTTATACAATCTATAGAAAATATATTTATGTATTTCTTCCATTTTCTGAAGAAATCTTACGTATGATCGAAATGTAAAATATATTTCTTGGTGAGGTTACAGTATTGTTTCTAGCAAGAAAATGTTTCATTTTACTATTCAGTCTACTCTACTATAATAAAAGGAATTTTTTGCATGTGGGCTGTCCTGAAGAATCTATGGCACTTACAGTAATGGGATCTGGCACACTGGTAGTCCGAATATTTTGCAATTTTTGTAAGAAACTAGAACATTTTAAAATTAATTAAATGGCATTTTAATTATTATTGTTTTCCGTAGAGTGGCAACAGAATAAAATATCACAGATTCTAAATTTATTTTTTGCGCTTCCGTTTAATTTGGAGGAGTAACACTTTGACAACAGACTAAAAAAACAGATAAAGTTTTGAGTGAATTTATGTAGTTCGTTCCCCTATCTCCAAGATCGTTAAAGTTAGAGTAAATATTTCAACGGACTTGAAATCTGTGGAAAATTTCACATTAGATCGATACCTAAAATTATGATTTTCTTTAAATAAATATTTTTTTAATAAAACTTTTATATTTTTTCTAATACTAACGCCGCCTGGACGAATGACCTTCGTTTGATTCGAGATTAATTCATTTTGATTTCATGAGAAACGATTTCGAACGAAGCAAAAGAAATAATTAAAGTTATGTCTGGCGTTCTTAAGTGCTTTTTTCTATCTCAGCAATCGTTAAAAATAGAATAAAAATTTTAACGGATTTGAAATCTGCGGAAAATTTTGCACACGATAGATACCTTATACGTTTGATTTTCTGTTAATTAATAAATAATTTTTGAATTAAATATTTATATTTTCGCAAGAATTTGTGACGTCACGCCAATTGGATGTCTTCGCAATTCGAATTTGGCCGCATTTAGCAACGCCGTGATGGCTGCTAGCCGGGCTGCTGGCTAGCTCTCGACTGTTTGTAATAGCTATCAAGACTGAATAAAACGCGAACATTCAAGACATTTGTACATTCGTGAATGAAAAGGCTAAATCTATGTTTTACTCTTTGTATAGGTAAGCTCTTAGCAGCAGACTACAGATAAATATTTTCATGGTAAATCTTTGAATTAATACGCGGTTTTTGATAAAAATGGTAGGACAAGTTTTAAACCTTAGAAACATTTTATATTTACCAATATACTACAAGTCAAAACTGCAAAAGTCAACCAAGACTCTCATATATTTAATTGTTAAAATTGTCATTAGAGACACATCAAGTACTACATTTAGATTATTTGCTCTTCTCTCTTGAGACACGTAAAGAGTTTCACAATTGCAATAAGCTCTTTTTTATGCATTTCAAACGATTAATTCTAATTTCATACCAATCCTATCGTGGTAACATTTCGTAAATTTTTTACTTGTATAGAATTCATATTTCCAATAAAGAGCATGACAAAAGTGCACAATTCTGTAAAATTCCCGCAGTTGTATTCTTGAAAGTCAGAAAGATTTTCGCTTGAAGCATGTTGATAACCAAGTCTTCGTTCAGCTCTCCGGTCATAACATTGCTTAGCAGTTTCATTCGCGCGGCGATCTCTATCTTCAGCATTTCTGGTAGCTCTGCGTTCAAACGACTACTCAACTGTTTCACTAGCGCGGTAAATTCTTTTTCGTGTATTTTGAAACTGTAACTGCATTTTGAATAGAAATTGACCTCGGCTATTTGAAATCAGCAAGAATTTTAAAAAATCTGGGGTACAGCTACAGTCTACGTTTATGAGCGGTGGCAACGGCCTTGGCGATTATTTTTTTTTGGCTCACTTTTAAAGTCGCCAAGGAAAGAATTATTTCAAAAATATTTTTCTTTCAAAAATATTACTTTTTTTCAACGGTAAATGAAAGCTTGAAAACAAATTTGAAAACGTTTTGAAAAAGTATATATTTTTTGAAAACTTTCACAAAAAGTAATAAGTTTAGACACATTTCAAACCACAATTCTGAACCTGCAGAAAAATTAAACTGCAAACGTTGAGTAAGAAAACCCTGAATCATCAATTACATTAAATGCAGTAGGCATGTGGAAAAAGAAAAAGTATTTTTAAAAGAAAATTAAGAAATAACACAACTTGATACTTCATACTGTGCGACACTGTGCTCTCCGCTACAACTTTGTGGGAACGATATTGGGAAGCAAGAGACTGAATGGGTCCATACACTTTCTTCTGTCGCCTTTCTTTTACATTCCTTTTGTTCTGTTTTTCGTCTTCAGTTTTGTCTTTTGTAGCCGCCATTGGAAATAAAAAAAAATGTTCCACAAATGGCGAAAAAACAATATATGTCAGAACTCTGCCGTGAAAAATAATTGTAACAAAATAAAAATTCCACTACTATAGAAATACAAATAAATGAACCAATGGTATAAAAGGAAAAAAAACTAAAGGAACAATGCAAAGGACATTTTAAAATTAGAATAACCAATGGAAGCAAAGAAAACATTTCAAACGAACCAATGAAATCAAACGACTTTACGGATTTCGGAAGAACTTTCTAGAATATTAAAATTGAAAATTAAAGTTTGCTGAGGTTGCCATGAAAACTACAACAACCGTAAAGACAGATGGGTTGCCTTAATCTACCGTTACTCGCAACTTGAAGTGCGCCAAAAAATCGCCAATGCCGTTGCTACCGCTCAGAAACGAAGAGGGTAGCTGTTCCAAATCTCGGTTATTTTATTTACGCTTATTGTTGCCATTCGTAGATACACAAATAAAGTCGATTTCGGGTACGTTAGTGTTTGCTCAGCCGTTTCATTCATGCAGCATGTTAGTGTTTACTCAGTCGTTTCATTCATGCAGCATGTTAGTATTTACCCAACCGTTTCATTCGCTCGCCGATCTCTACTTTCAGCATTTCTTGTAACTTTTCATTAAAATTTATTAATTGCCATTAAAATTTAACTACTAAATAATATATTTGCAATATTTAAAATATTGTAACACATAAATACAAACAGAAACTAAATTGCAGTCATTTTAAAATAACAAGTTTACCCTTTTCTTAAAAATCTTCTTTTGCATATTTTACTTTTTTATGAAACTGAATTCTACAAATCATCACGTATTAAATCAAATATTTTTTTCGGAAAGTTGGTCCAATTATACATGAACCGCTAAGAAATTACCCATGTCTGATATTTTGCAGGAAATAAATAAACCATTAAGGTATAACTTCTAATTATTATATCTGCAATAGGTAATATACCGGAACACATAAATAAAACCAGAAACAAAATTCCGATCCTTAATAAAATGCAGAATTCTGGGAAAAATATATCTGTGCAAACGAGTTGAATTTCGACTTCGTGAATATATTCTGCAAAGAATTTTGAACAACATTGATAATGAAAATAATGATTTGTTTACGGAAAGAACACATATTTATAACCCATTTGGTAATACTGAAATATGATCGAAACATTTCCCTGGTTAACTCAAATACGTATATAAACACAGAATTCTAAATAAAAACAAATTAAACATTTATTCTGACGTTGCCAGATACCGAGTAACAAAATTACGTTTTTGCGATCAATGATTTTTTCGTTTGGGATTTCCGTGTTCCATTAAAATGTATTAGCTATGTAAAAATTAATATTTTAAGTATTCTTTTTTTAACAATCAAGTATTTATAAGTTATTTACATCGTGGGGGAAGAAAAAAAAGTCAATTAAAACATAAATACTATAATTTAATTTGCTATTGAAAAAATCGTTTTTCGAGGAGTACTGGTAAATTGTTCTGAGCTGCGATCACGTAACGTTTTATACTCAACGTTATTTCTATAGCTATTTCGAACTGTTTTTTGCCCCATCTTCTCACCTAAGACAAATAAAACGGGAGTCTAGAGTTAGCCTATCTTTCAACCGCAGAGTTACAAAGTAAAGTGTACCAAATTTGGCCTGAATTGGTCGCACAATGTAGATTTGTATAGAGAACAGACATACAGAAAGACAGACGCCAACTCTGCTTTACATATACTATATATGTATTTTTGAAATTATTATAAATTTCCTCTTATCTTGAATTTATTTTGCTTCCCATGACATGCTTTCAACTTCAGAGCGTTTACATGGTTATTTTTAATTTTCGTTTTCAGGATGACTATCCTTGCTGTTTAGCTTGTTTTTTTTTTTTTAAACTTTTTATTGTTTTGCCGTTTGAATGTTCCAATTGTTTACCTGTTAGATATAGTTGCAGATTTAGTGAACTTCTTTTTCAGTATGTTTGTATTGTTACTGTTACTATTATTTTTTATATTTTTGAAGTTTGTCAGCCCCTGGCTTATTTCCTATGACCTTTTACTTGATTTTTCTTTCTATTTTGCTCATTACGGTGTTTGGAGGAGTATATGAAGTCAGTCTTTCGGAAAAAAAAAGACTGAACTTCCACTACCATCAGTTGGCCGTTGAAAATGTGACATACACCACTGTAACTTTAAGCCGTCCAAATGTTAATGTGAAGTTTTCGTTCTCGTAAAAGTATAATTTACCTATACACGGGTCGATTTATATTATACACTTGCGTTGATTGAGTTAATTTCAATTTGATTTCTAGTATAAAACCAATAACTAATTCAAATTACTGTCTTCTTTTCCAACTTACTACAACAAATGTCCTTCTGAAAGAGTTACATGGTAACAGAGAGAGAGTTTGTATGGTCAAGCGTGTTTCCTATAATATCGCACCCAGGAAAAAAGTGGCACAAGTCAAAAAATGAAAAATTTTGTTGTTGTGTAATTGAAAACTGTGTAGGAGGTATTCCAGCGTGCTATATTAATATTCTATAGAATATAATAGAAGTTACCACCATAAATACTTACATAAAATTTAAAAGAGAAGCTTATACTATTTCAGTATAAGTTTTATAGTATCCTTTAAGTTAATGTTTCTCTAATTCTGCAATTTTGAGTTGTGTCACTTGTCTTGCTGGGTTGTAACGAACGTGACACCATGTGCTTTGTTTCGCGATTAAAAATTTCAATTATGGATTTCAAATTGGTACATGTTAATTGATTGGGAAGTTAGATTAAATGCCAAACTGAGCTTGGTCATAAATTACATTTTAAGGTAAACCTCCAATATGTATCATTTGGATAAAGGAACTAAAATATTTGCTTTCTGTATGGATTTATTGTTTACACTGAAAATTCCTCACATACTAAAATGAGTTGCACGAATGTGTTATGCAAACAACGGTGCAGTGGATGAGTGTTTAGAGCATTCCTTTAGAGATCGTCAGAACAGAAGCGCTTAAATGGGTCAGTTTCGGGCTGGGTTCCTAACGTTTCCTGTTTTCTGCAACACGACTGGTAAATGTAGTCCGGCTTTCACCAAGACATACAGGAAGACATTTCAGAAACGATTAGCCATGTCGTAATAGCTGTCCGGTCTAACCTGTGGTGACTCTAAAATGATTGGTTAATGTAATGTTGTAGTGCTTAATATAGGATACAAGGTTACATGCGTTTCTGGCTACACTACTTAAACGATGTATACCACATAGGGACTATGGCAAATGCCGAGATGTAACTACTAAGTAAAGAAATGTAATTGAAGTAATTTTTAAAGTAAGGGTATTAAATTCAACAAATGTTTCATCGGTGAAATCTAACCTTTTTTTTTAAGTCCGTGTCTTTTTAATTACATTTGATAACTTTTATAGATAGACTTTGGTTTGCACTTTACTCTCATCGGTCATTTTTTTGTTACACAAGGAATAATTAGACAGAGACCTACATATTCTTGAAATTTGTCATATTTGACATTGAAGTAGCAGTAAATGCATTTATATTTTAAAATTTTTTGACTTTGGTTTGCACTTTACTCTTATCGGTCATTTTTTTGTTACACAAGGAATAATTAGACAGAGACCTACATATTCTTGAAATTTGTCATATTTGACATTGAAGTAGCAGTAAATGCATTTATATTTTAAAATTTTGCCAGATTATTGAAGTGTTACCAACTTTTAAAATAAATATTTGACTTAATTTGGTTCACTACACATCCAGAATAGCTTATTTCACGTTAATTGCTTGCCTTTATGTAACCTATTTTAAATAATGAGTTATATTGTGTTTGGAATTCAAAGATAAATATGGAAATAATAAGCTTGCGTGTTTAATCTCAGAATAGAATTTTGTTTCCCTTGGGAAGTATCTGGGTAAGTATAAAAACTTCTACTTTCAGGAGTACATTTTTAAGATTCGCCCTTTTCTTGTAAATAGAGTTTTTGTATTAATTTATTTTTATTGATTTCTTTGTTACAAAACAAATCCTCCAGCAGACGCGCTTATCATATTTTGCCAAATTTCGACATCCAGTTTTTCCCCATGACCACAGATACTTTATTCAGTTGGCATGTACCAAATACTTTTTTAAATTCATAATAAAATTCTGGTTATTAAAGCGATGCTCTTTTCTCCTTAGTGGAGACCGGCAGCTAAAAATTCGACAAAAAGCATTTTTGAGATTTTTACTGTTTGTGCAAATTTGAATTGACTTCTTTATAACGATACTTCATTTGTAGAAATCTGTTAATTGGAGGTACTTTAAAATGCTTTTTTAAGTAAATGCACCACATCTCGGAACATATTTTTATCGAATTGGGGGCACATTACTCAAAAACTACTTGAGATACATTCTTGAAACTTTTTATGCTTTGTTTATGAAGCACTTTTAAACACTTTAACACAAGGAAAAAAACATAAAGAGCACACTTAAAAAAATTTTAACTGAACAATTTCAATTTTTTTTTGTCTTTTTTTTTTAAAGTTATATTTTGTGAATTAAAAAACCCTTGTTAAAAGTCTTTAAAAGGATTAAAATATTACACTGTAAAAATTTCAGATAAATAATTAAACACAATAATTAAATCATTTAATAATGTTAATTATGTTTATAAACATACTTTTATTAAAAAGGTTATTAAGGATATGCCAGGATAATATGAACGTAAGAAGGTGGAAAAGGTGGCTTGAGTTGTATGGCGCGTTTCAACTCGTATGTGAAAAAAAAATGACATATGGTATGTGAAAGGTTGGCCTGTAGGGCGCATCAAAAAAAATCAAAATTTCTTGGATCTTTTCGTGGTAGTGCGGAAAAGTTGTGAACTCCCATCATTAACCTTTTAAACGCCGCAATTCATTTTTCAAATATTTTATTTTATTTTTTCGCTCAAATGGCTTATTTTACAGCTACTATAACTGTTCCAGACCTTTTTTGGCGGGAAAAAAATCCTAAGTATGATTTTGAGGATGTTCCCATTTGGGAACATTGGCGTTTGGGATGAAGTAAATAGGGGCATTTTTCCCGAAAGGTAATTTATTTGCAATAGACGCAAAAGGAGAACTAATTTTGGTTTATATTACATATTTTTATACATTTCTCTTCGGAAGGAAGTACATTTTTCTTTTATTGTCAGTGGTACGGGGGAAGCAAGGTGAATACATCTCCTTTTTGCATGCAAGTCACTCTGCTTTCTAACATTCTTCTTGCAAAATGCGTAACGTCCTTGGGTGCAAGCTATGAGATAGTGTTCGTCCGTCTTTCTAAGGTGAACTGTTAGATGAGATCATGGTCCTGATCTTGCTGAGACGACCCTTGATCCGAGTGGAGCCTCTGCTTTGGCAACATCCTGTTTCCCTGAGTAAATTTCCATCCTATATTTCCACCCATTAGATGAGCATATCATCCAAATTTTGTAACCAAATCTGATGGGGTTTCCGCGAATAGGCATCATACAAGAATTATGTCGGTAAAAAGGCACCATTGATCCGTCAATGCTGAGTTTATCGAGAAAACTCCAAACTGAATCAAGTTTCTACACAATTCATCGTATATTGGAGCAATCTTTTCTAGTTTATCACCCGATTAAACATCCTTACTGTTGTCAACAAGATGAAAGTACTTTTTAAGCTGACAAAAGCGTGCCATAGCCATTATCTTAGGAAAGATTATAACACATGTGTCTTCAGAATTACTCCAATATAAGTCCTCTGTAGGCATCGTGTGGTAACCGCTCAAAAGAAGTGGACCTAGGAACTAAAGAATATCTTCACAGCTAACTGTTATTATATGCCCCTTTTGCAGTGTATACAACGCTGTCATCTCAACTAGATGTTGTACATAATTTATAGGGAGTATTTTGTGGAATAACTCCAGAGGATCCACTGTCTCAAGCTCGAGAAATTTTTCAGTTAGCTTTTTTCCTGTATCCAACGTTGTATTCTTTTTCCATCTGGGATTGAGTTCTTGTCTTCGCTTCTCTGCATTTGGAGCAGAACATGAGGGTGTGCTTCTCCTTTGATCTTCGCCCGAATCGGGAATGCGGTCATATGAAATAGTCGAATTACCATCTTCATCGTTAATTATAAGGTCAATCTGGCCACAAATATCTGGAGGACGAACCTTATTCAAAGCTCCATCATTCATGGGCTCTTCATCACTCAAATTCGCGTCTTCATCAAATGGCAATATGCAAAGATCAGGATTGTCTACGTCCTCGAGCTCGTCATTGGATAAGCTGTTGAAAAATTCCAGAGCGAATGGCGGGAACTTGCAAGGTATCTCTGAAAGATGTAGTTGATAAGGAGTGATACCTGAGAAGCACTTAAATAGTCAATTCCTATTCGGAATGGCGTATTACGTAAAAAAAATTATTAAAACTACAGCGTTCAGCGTATACTATACAGTAGTACTCTCTGAGATAGGCGAGAAATAAAATCTTTTGTGAGAATGAAACTCATTGGTTGAAACTGTAACGACTACAGGTCACACCTTCGTCGAGTCTTGAAAAAGGAATGTTGTTGGAATGTGATCTTTGCGAAGGTCGTTCAAAACGCTCTCCTCTCTTTTCCTACCCGTAAGTCACGTGATACATTTCAACCAACCATTTCACCAAAGGGTAATATGGTTACTATTCTTGTAAGGTGAATAGTGAAAGAAATCCCAATCGCAAACATGCATAACTGTAACAATGCGATTACCTTACAATAGAGCGTCACGGTTTGCATAGAAAACGGGTGTTAGGCACATGCAGATACAAAAGTGCCAGCTGGAAGTATGAAAGAATCAGCCGCTACATTTATAAAGTCACCCATAGCATAAGAATTGTGATAGTTAAAAAATAAGGAGAGTATTTACTCAAATTTTGCGAGTTAAAAAAAATCCCCTCAAACACTGTACCCTAAACGCCAATGTTCCCATTTGGGAACATCAAAATTGTTGTAAGAATTACTTCCTATAAATGACACTTGGAAATATTTTGTCAATTTGTAAGACAATATATGTCCCTTGACTACCGAATCATGACTGTATAATTTTTTTAAAAAATTTATTTTAAAAATTGCAGAAATTAAAATTTGCATGACACTTTAAAGTTTACAAATTCAGTAAATTTGACCTAAATTCTATAAAAAAGCTGAATTTATTTTTTGAAAAACGGTGGCACCTAAAATAAATTCATATTATTATGTGGCATTTCGGCAAGTATGAATATTCTAAACAAAAAATTAGGTTATTAAAAAAATTCACAAAATAATGTTCCCATTTGGGAACATTGGCAGGTAAAAGGTTAAAAAGCATGGAGAATCTTAAAACTGTAGGTTGATTTCTTCTGTCCCCTCAGTGGGCTGAAAATTCCAAAAATTGGACTAAATGTGATTAAAATACAAAAATTAATAAATAATCACAGATTGCGTTGATAGGTTTGGGGTAGTGCTTACAAGTTACTATTTTTCAACAACAAAAACCATAAAAAATTTTAGAATTATAGGTTAATATCATCTGCCACCTTATCTATACTAAATTTTGGAAAATGAAGGCAATACTTCACATAAATATACGCTATACTTGCCTACTTTTAATGCGAACCGAAACTTTGTTTTACCTTTCAAACATACAAATGACAAAAGCATTACTCCTTGTAATCATTTTTGGTCTCAAATTTTGACAGATGGTTTCTGGATTCTAGTGCCACTCTAATAAATTCACCCCTGCTCTGTGGCCCAACTTTTTTTCCGGAGGCTGCAGTGACTAGTTTCACAATTATTTCAGCTGCTTGAGTGTGTGAAGGAAATTTAATTAAGTCCCAGCAGTCCATTGGTATACCGTCCTGCATCATTTTAAGAAGTTATTGACAACTGATCTCTCTGAGACCTGGAGGCGATGTCACATAACAAGCTTGCCAGTCAATGATATAAGCATAGTCTGTAGCTCCTAAGTTAACAGAAAGAATAACAAATCTGCATACACAATTTCCATCTGGACTAATTTTCCCTGCCTTGATAATCCGCCGAGCTGCAAGGGTCCTAATATGGCACCTCTCTTTGGTTGACATGGGTAAAAGCATGTTTTCTGGAGCCTCAAAGTATGCGTTGCGAAAATAATTGGTTCGATTACGTCATGATACTTCTTAGGCAAGTACCGAGATGAGCTGATGAAATGCCACAGGTATCTAGCATCCTTCTTCATGGAATGATGAATCTTAATTCGGAACCATGAGGGTGCGTAGACTCTTAGAATGAATACAACCAAAGTTAGCAACTCATTTGATGGGCTCCACTGAATAACTTCAAGCAGAAGCAGGAGACGCCTGTTTTGCAGATTCAATAGTATCCTGTTCCATTGGCATGGGATGACTCTGGAGCCGTGTTGTTTGTGTAACATCAACACTTTCATTGAACAGTTTTCTTTCCGTTCTTTGGTTAATGAGTAACGCCTGCTCGTCTACAGGAACTCTTTTCTTTCTTTCCGACAGATATACTCCTTAAAAAACGACTGCAGTTCAAGCAAGTGCAAAGACCGCACGCTAATTGAAAATGTACTGCTTTAAACGAGTTAAAACCGGTTGTGCCTCGCAGATGCTTGTGGCGCAGGCCTACTGCGATTATCCAGACGAAAGAGAGTGGTCACTTGATTTACTGGTCACTCCGATTTGTTTGTCGGCGTGAAAATAGGGGGCGTATCACTTTTTTGGCAGAGCGCCAAACCCAGTCTGTCTCGATTGTGCAATGTGGAAGCAATTGTACAGTAAAGTACCAAAATGCGTCAAAATTTCCAAAATTCGATGCCGAAGAGGCGGCTGAAGAAATTAACCTATAATTCTAAAAAATTTCATAGTTGTTGTTAAAAAATAGTAACTTTTAAGAGCTACCCCATACCGATCAACGAAATCTGTGATTATTTATTAATTTTTGTATTTAATCATTTTAGTTCAATTTTCGGAACTTTCGGCCCACTAAGGCGACAGAAGAAATAAACCCACACTTTTAAAATCCCGCCCGCTTTTTAATGATGGAAGCTTGCAACTTTTCCTGACTACCGCAAAAAGTTCTAAGAAATTTCGATTTTTTCGATACGCCTTATTGGCCACCCCTGATTTAAGGCATATGGCTGCAAATGGAAAATAAGGAGAGCTGGCTCAAAGATTTTACCATAACAGCTTCAACATTAGATGACTGTCGAATCTTCAAACCTTTGAGCGTTTGCAACGCTTTCTGTTGTCCAACCAGAGCATTCGATGACAACAGGAGTGATGTGGGTTGGCCGAAAGGTTCGCACACTCAAGAAATGGATGAAGACATTCGACGCTGTGGTAAAAGAAAACGCCTAATGAAAAGCACTACAAATCCATACTTTAAGCAGCTCTCTCCGTTTCTATCGACAACCCTGTTCTCTTATATGTGTTACCCCTAAAGTGCAGTAATCGGTTATTCTACAGATTATCTAGTAGGTAATGTTCATATTAACTAGGGTGATCCGTTAAAGTGCCGAAAATTGTTTCAATTTCTCAAATTATCTAAGTAATCTGCAAATTACCTAGATAATCCGCACATTACCTACTAGGCACTCGTTAAAGTGAAAATAAGATCTTTGCTGGAACAACAGGAATGTACAGTCGACACATCATACCTTTGAATTATTCGATAATCTCGAGTTGATTCTTTTTTCTAGGACATTTTTAATTGCTTTACATCTTAAATTATGGTATCATCCTTTCGTTTTGTCATTAAAAACAATTATATTTTAAATCTTCGCTTATGAGGTTTGCTAAGAATCTTTTCTTCATTTTACTCACCAATTCGGTGCTTGCTTGCACACTAGGAGTTAAATTTACCTGCTTAAAAAAAATCACGACACAAATTCACGCGCTAACAGGCAGAAACGAATTTGAAAACAGAATTAGCTATGCTACGCACTGGCAGCCGTCGCAAATTATGAGAACTAAAAACAAGCCCTGGCGAAACCAAACTAAAATTAAAAGTGAAGATAGAGGGGAAGGTGTAGGGAAAGGAAATGAGGGAAACAAACTTTTGAACTTTAACGATACGGAAGCCGTTAATGTGCACATTATTTAGGTTAAATGCGGAAAACTCTTGATTTCGCACGTTAACGGAGCAAATCAGTTCATCTGCAGATCAGCTCCGTAATGTGCACATTAACGGCTTTCGAGCTCTAGTGGTAACATATACATGGCAACTTCGACCTTCGAACGAAATAGATAGAATATATGGGCGGACCTGCTGTCATTAGATTTCAAAAGGGCAAGTAACGTGAATATATGAATCGAATTTGTCCGATGTGAGCTATCGAAGTATAATTACATAGGAAGTATAATTATGCATACATAATTTTAATCACGCTGAATAAAAACTTCAACTCATTAGTAATCTGTACTATATTAGGTTTCATGCTTTTTATCACAACAATGTGACAGATATCCATACCGAATGGCCCAGAGAAAGAGAATGAAGCTAAACGCACATGCTACGTCTATTTCATTAGAAGGTCGATACCTTACATTCATCTTGTAAATCGTACAAACTCCATTACAAAAGTAATAAGTGTTATGAATGACAAAACTGATAAAAAAAAATTAATCACCACTGTTCTAGCTGATAAGAGCTACGGCATAGGTACATATTTTCTGTTATAAAATAACAATTTTGATACAATGTACCACCGTTAAAAGGTGGGGTCAGGGAATTTCTAATCACCCAATAAATTAAACATATTATAATGATATTTTATACGTAATATACGGTAACGATACATCGCTTTACACAAAGAGCTGAAGATAATCTACACTATATGGGTACAAGTATTTGTACGCTGCATGATTTTCAGAAATAGTGCTTTATTATCATATTTAGTTACGGGTAGAACCTTCTTTTGCTTGTATTACAGTTTAAACACGTCCATGCATACTTTCCACAAGTTCTCTGTAAGCAGGAGCAGTAATAGCTCGCCATGCCTCTGACAAGGATTTAAGAAGATATTGTTGTGAAGATGGGCGTGCGTGGTGGTGTCGTACTCGTCGCTCCAGTTTGCCTCGCATGTCTTCGATCGGATTGAGATCGAGGTTGTGAACAGGTCAGTCAAGCAAATTCACCTCATTTTCAGGAAAACATTCCATCACACGTATTGCAGTATGACATGGATCTCGATCCTGTTGGAAGGAACAACCATCACCGCCGTAGGATTGCCATTCTGTAGTCAAGACCAAGTTTTTCAGAAATTTGAGGTACACGGTAGCTGTGGCAACTTAGCCACAGATCTCCAGATAATCCCTATGAAAGGGAATTTGTAACGCGCGTCGTCCCTACCCGATGGGGAATTCGTCAGATTGGCTTGGAACGTGGTAACAGAAAGACCACGTCGGAATGAACCTATTCCATTCTCTTTGTGTTTCATCGTCTTTGTGTCAGTGTTCTATCTTGTAAATAAATAGAGGTGTTCAAAATAGAAATGGACTCGATGTAATAGTTATTACGCCACAGTAGCGTTTATGGTATCAGGTACATAAAGCAATGGGCGGAGTCTTAACCAGGAAAAAAAACCACACCAAGATGGATCCTCTTCTGAATTTCTTCAGTGTCGAAATACTTTTGTCCATGTAAAGTATATAACTCACGTGGTGATATTATAGAATATAGACAGAGGCATCCTCAATTTGTGTTAAATTAAAAAAACGAATATTTAGAGAAACGAAAAAGTGACAGTTTTGTATTAAAGTATATGATCATAAAACCTTTTTGACTATCACTACAAACTGATGGAACTCAGATTGGAATTATGTGTAAAGGCTCATAATTTTTTTAGATTGTCGATTTCCTCTAGACTTCTTTTTTTAGCAGTTTCATAAAATGTTTTAAAACTTCTACGACCACGAAATCTTCCGAGATTCGCCATAGCCTTATCGATTCATAATCCTACTATAAAACAAAATAGGACAGATAAATGGCGTTCTAGTCGCCATAAAAAAATGAGTCTTTGAGGACGATTTTGCATTATTATTAGTATTATAATATATGACAGCTAATGGACAGGTTTTACTTTCCTGCAAGAGCAGTCTCATTTTCTGAGTACTTAAAAACAACCAATAATTCTAATTTGTAACACATTCGAAAAAAATTGTCCAAGATCGAAAAAATATAATAACCTCGCAAATTATGTGTTTAATTTTTTTTTAATCGTCGAGTGTCACTAGATTTCTGAGTAGTATAGAGTTGTTTTTCCTTACAACATATTTAATGATCAAATAACCACACGTATTGGTTAAAGGAACCCTAGGGAATATTATATTCACCAAGAAGGTTGTGTGGTTTGGTTGTGGCACAAGATCAGAAATGGACAAGATCTGCTGAAAGCAAGATAGAATATGTCCCAGTAAAAATAATATGCACTGAATAAAAGTTTAACCCAGAATTTAAGTTTATTGAAAAATGTATGCTTGTACAAATACAGTATATTGACAAAAGTATTTGAACACTGCATGTTTTTCAGAAATAGTGCTTTATTATTCAATTTAGTAACGGGTAAACCGTATTTTTGCTTGTATTACAGATGAAACACGTCGTGGCATACTTTCCACAAGTTCACTGTAAGTCTGGACATTGATTATGAAGATTCAGATTGTTATGAAGTCGAACTCGTCGGAGCTCTGAACAGGCCAGTCAAGCAAAGTCACCTTATTTTCAGGAAACTAGTCCAGCACTAGTTTTGCAGAAGGACATGGAGCTCGATCATGTTGTAAGAAACAAACATCATCGTCTTAATATTGCCATAGTGTAGGCAATAATGAATTATCCATAACATAGAGGAGGTAGAAGACAGCGTTCATACTACCAAGTACATAAAGCAATTGGCAGTGTCCTAAAAAGAAAAACGACCCCACACTAAGATGGATAGTCCTCCAAATTTCTGAAGTATCCAAATACTTTTGGCCATGTAGTGTATCTTCTTTTAGTGATTTATTTGTTTCCTTTACAAGGATGTAATGTATGAAAGGCCTCTAAATGTTTCATACACGTGAGAAATTACTAAACAATCCGAAAAATATAGTTGTGCCACATATTTTTTTGCTGTATGTTTGTTCTTATACTATGAGAGATTTCGGAGTGATTGATGTTGCTTTTTTATCCTTACAAATTTTATGACATAAAAATAAATAATTGCATTTATTAATTGCGCGAAAATTATATTGGTCAAGGTCAGAACTGGTTATATTTTTATATAGTGAGTGTAAATGTACTTTCAGTCTAATGTTTTGTAGCTATTTGTTTGAAAACGGCCCATTTTCATCACCTTTCCTAGCTTACTTTTCAGAAAGATTTTTTATTTTACTAGCATTTTAACAAGCAGAATTACCCAGCATTTCTCTGCTGGAATTGGTTTAATGTTAATTGAAAAGTTATTATATTAATCACTTGTTCCATAGGAAGGTGCAAACATCATTTAAGTTGGACGGAAAATAACTTTTTGTCATTTTCATAGTTTAGAATTTACTTCGGACGCAAATATGTATAAATGATGTATCCATATAATCCATTCCTTAGCCATCCAGCAGTAGGACGAACATAAAAAGTTTTTTCTAAGGTCAATACTTCAGGAGTAGAATTCAGCCTTTTCCCTCTGCATACCTAGGTTAAACGGGGTTTAATATGCAGCATACTTTACCCTCAGGGTTCCAAAGTAGACGTGTACCAAACTTGGTATGGATTGGTCAAACGGTGTAGATTTGAAAAGAGACCACAATGATAGAAGTATATAAAGAAGTAAACTCGGCTTTATATATAGATTATAGCTCTTTGGAGTATGGAGCTACGCAACTACCTTTAATTTACATCATACTAGAGCCTGTGGTCAGAACACAAGACCACGACCTGATATAACATTCTACCCATCGAAATTCAACACACCACCAATATGAAAACATTTGATGCCAGTACGTATTTAACGTGAACCAGCCTCCACCTCCAAGATGTTCTTTGGTTAGATAATGTTTCGAATTTGGAACCCGTTTCTAATCGTGTTGGCATAAGCTGGGTTACCATGGTAACTGCTGTAGTGAGAGTTTAATTACTAATGTTTTATTACAGTACTGGGGCATTGAGTGTTTACCTTTATAATTTTTTTCATTACAGAACTGTTGTACTGAGAGTTTACTTATTAAATTTTCATATCATGCCTTGGTTGTCCTTCTGGCCAGCGTATTCACTATTCGAATCTGATTTTTGTGGCACTTTATTCTATTAAACTAAGTGTAATAGGTAGACGGAATAGTAGACCTGATGTAATTTTATTTATGCAAAATGAGTTAAGTAACAACTTATTAAGTAGCATTCGTTGAGCATTACTTAATAATAATCTTAGCATCACG
Organism: Metellina segmentata; assembly: GCA_947359465.1. Taxonomy (NCBI): domain Eukaryota; kingdom Metazoa; phylum Arthropoda; class Arachnida; order Araneae; family Tetragnathidae; genus Metellina; species Metellina segmentata. The sequence goes on from OX375881.1 coordinate 58,563,586, forward strand.
AGATTTCTGAGTTCCGCAGTGGTCCTTTCATCCCGCATCACGCATAATGATTCACCTCATTTATTGATTGAAAGATTCTATAGGTCAAGATGGTCAAAAAGATGAGAAATAGTGCAGGGAAGATTGTGTGTTGCAGAACTAATCGTGTGAACCTCAAAGAAGGTTTATTAATATTCTCTGAAAAACAAGTACCTTTTTGAATGTAACATGTCTAGCGTATAATAGTACCCCCCGTTTTCAAAACTCACTTCTTTTAATGGTTTATTAGTTTATTTTACCTGCCATTTTCCACAATATGCCCATTTTGTTTCTTAATTTCGTAAAAGGCTATCAATACTTAATGCACGCAGGTAACTACTAAACGATAATTCTCTTTGAACACTACTTCAAGACTTTATTACTGTGTTTGAAAGTTCTTGCAATTTTTAAGCTAACCGAAGATTGGATACATTTAAGTAAAACAACTCTATTAACATAAGTGGTTTATGTGAGCCTTCTACAAGGTATAAGTAACATTGAAGGAGGCCCTAAATTTAAATCCGTGTTGAAGTTGAAAACTCTTCTACTTTAGGGATACAGATTAAAAAACTCGTTTACTCCAAAATACATCTAGTGCTCTACCAAGTACATACTTCAAGGTCTTTCTTTAAATTCTCTTTTTTAATCCGATTAAGCAGGGTGTTACCTTTATGTGGAGTTTTGCATGTGAAAGAAGACTAAAGAATTAATTTGAATTTATTCCTTTATCATGGTAATTAAATGCAGACTTAAGTGCTTCTTTTAGCACTTAATTGCCTATAACGAGCCTGCTTAGCTCTAACTCGGGAAAGTTTAACGTACTTTATTTTTGAAGTATATTATGAGACTGAATAGCCCTGATGTGTGTGTGTGTTAAGATTAAAATTTTTACGGAATGTATGTTTTTTCCCGTTTAGGAAAAAGTTTTACGGATATTTCCGTTAATTTTATGTATTAGTAAGAGCGATGGGGGAAAATGTAATAGAAAACTATTTAATTTTCTAGAAAACCATGTCTTAAACATTGTCTCAATTACAAATTCAGCTGCCTCGTTCTGATTATAGTGACTAGAAAAATACAAGTTTTTACGTCGGTTAACTTTCTTGGAAGCGTCTATTTTGTTATAAAATATACAAGGAAAGTTGTATTGCTTGATCCGTTTATTCATCTAGGTGCTATAAAATTCTATTGTCTGATCAGTGTATTTATCTAGGTGCTATAAAGTTTGATGTAAAAAACTAAACTATCGGGTTTTCCTGTAAAAATTCTGGAGGAAAAATACCAGGTAATCCTCTTTTCTGTAACAAATCAGTCGACATTTCTTTCGGAATATTTAGAACAATGAAAACACATGCTTACTTGCATTAAGGATAGTTAAAAATGGTTATTTATTATTTTTCTTTTAATTGTTTGTCTTTGAAACAAGGAATCAATTAGAAGGTCTCGAAATTTGGGATGGTTATTTCATGGATAATATGTTTTCCTAGAGAGCGTATTGAATAAAAATTCAAAATTGACAACTATTTTGGAATGTTTATCAAAATACTTCCTAATTATGTAATGATTTTTACAAGTTTATTTATTTGAACGAAAAGTCATGTTTCTAAGAAAATTATAGGTTATATTATAATCTACAAATATTTTTTTACTTTCAGTTTTGTAATTTAAACCAAAATTTCAACAATAAATGCAAACATTAAAAAATTTGTACGTATTAGATAATACTTTGCTTAAAAAAACTATTTTTTTCAATTTTTGTAATAAGGGTCAGCTGATAACAGTTGTATTTGCTTAATATTTAGTTATGTAGAAGCTTCAATTGATTGTTCTATTAAAACGGAGTCCTTTTTTTCCTATTATATTTTAGTAATATAATGTAGACGCAGCTTAAGAAATTTGCAAGTCTCATATTATTCGTTGTAAGATATGTAAATATAAATGTATATATACAGTAAAATCATCATCGAATTCAAGAAAAGGTGTTATACACAAATCTAGCTTGATTGAGTTCTACACTGATCATAAAAGCATCGAATCCGTAAATAATTCATGTTGCATATCATATTGGTGTGAAACACTGGACCATTATAGTTATTAATAGGTATTAGAAGGGGTCAAATATAAATAGATGTGAAGTTTAAAAGTGGTGCACTCATTGAATGGTCTCTGGCATTGGGGTATCGCTTATTTTGGAGACGCTATGACGACGATTCTAATAGTCCAGGGTTCCTTTCGAAGGTTCCACTTGTGGATTTGTCGAAGAGCTCACTCTACTAATGATCCACTTTCAGAAGTTTAATATCTGTTCCATCGAGGTGTTCCTAGTTTTTGTCTTATGCCGGTTGCTCAACCCTCAATAAAATCCATCGTCATACCCAATGCTCTAACCAATACGAGCACGTTCACCGACAGCATACTCAATCCCTGTGTCTGCTTGACCCTTCCCAATTCCAATGGCGCAAGTCGTTCCATTTGAATTGGATATAGCTTCTGTACATTGTCTTTTACTTGCCATCTTGTCACGCTATGCTGACAAAATTTGAAATAGCTATTTTGTAGGTATGGCTTAGAGATGGTTTTTCTTTACTTTGCATGGTACATCCTACGACATTCCTAAACATTTGTAAGGTTGTTGTTACAACTGTCTTAAAAATTGAACTTTTAATTAATTGCAATGGCATGGGCTCTCGTTGAAGGGATAGTACATAGAAGAGCATGTATTTATTTATCATACTCACCTGGGTCAAATGTTGAGCTTGCTCTTTGGAGGTTCATGTTGACGTATGCTGCTTTATGTTGACGTATGTTGTTTCATGTTGGCGTTCCGTGTTTCACCAAACGACCTAAGAAAGGGGTAACTTATGTATTGTGCGAAAAACGTAATTTATACAGTACTAGGTACTTTCGTGATACTCAGCTCAGAAGGTCAAAATGTATTCGATATAATGTATCTGTGATGAGACCTATTTGTATGGGTAAATACAGGTACAGAGACATATGGTGATGTCAGTTCTCCACTGACTCTATACTATGTTATACTGAACAATCTCTCTAACGGGTTACACATAGGCTACAACCTGTAGCATCGCAGGATTTCTAATTAGTTGAACGTATTGATCAATATAAGTTTTTCTTGATAAATGGGGTTTCACGCATTATATAGATGTGGAATCTTCCAATAGATGGGCAGTTATTTAATAGGCATATGTTGTGGGATAAAATCTATTTGATAGGAGTTGGAAATTTAGTTTGATGTTCAGAGGGTTAGAAATTGTTTCATTTTCAGAGAATATGAAACATGTTTTACATTTTAAATGATAAGATGAGAATATAAGACATGATGAGAATATGAAACATGTTTTGAATTAAAATGATATTTAACGGTTCATAGAAACAGTTACAAAACCATTTGAGAATTATAGTAATATTTCTTTTAACAGTTCTTTCAAGTAATTTCATTGTTTGGTTGAAAGAGAGAGATTCCTTGGAAAGGTTATATTGGAAAGAAGGTCAAAATTGAGCAGAAGTCATTCAGAAAGGAATGGTGGTTGCAGAACGAATACATGGGTTTGAACCCTCAAAGGATTAACCAAATGGTGATAAATGGAACTTTGATTGCTTTAAAAGTTAAATTATAATATTTATGCAGTCGGAGAAATTCGATATCCACATTTAGTGGAACTCTCCTCATATTAGCATTGAAGTAAATGCTATAGAGGACGGGTAGGCTAAAGTAGGTTTCTTGGAGTCTCTAACGTAAGTAAACAAATCAACATCCCATGAAGTTCCAGATGTACAGTAATATTTAATGGATAACTCCCCCTACTTTTTATTAGTTTGGGGGAACTTTCTCGGGCATTTTTGGAGGCATTTTGCGACGAAAAATCCCAGACGACTTTGTTGAGATTCAGAAGTGGCCATATTAACACTCACATTTCAAAACAGAAAAACACATTCCTAGTTTGTACTAAATGTACGAACTCGCAGGTTTCCATGGATTGCATACCTTCATATGTCTGTTTGGTATGTCAACTTACAAGTTGGAGTTTTATGACGCAAGGTTGAAACAAGGTCAAGCTGTGCCAAGCTCAAGATAAAATAAAAATATGTACATGCCGTTTGGATTCTCATGGTGAGCCTTTTGCGAATCCTTTGATGTTTTTGGACTTTTTAAGAGGGGTTTTATGGACTGTTGCTAGCCTGTGCAGACCAACAAGAATTACAAACAGCAACAAAATATTTAGACAAGCAAAACTTAATAAAAAGTACAACTCATAAAACATTATATGCATTTAGCAGTTTTTTAAATAAGTATCTACAACGTATTTCTACTAATGTACGGGAAACGCTGATCTAAAGTTACAAACAAATGCTGAAAAGAAGCATTACAACTTATTTAATTCGATTTGCTAGCACTTTGAAAAAATTTTAATCGCCCTTCCCGGACCCTAGAAAATAGAATCGAAACGAACTATTTTATTCGGAAGTGAAAAGGGAAACGAACATTTCTCTTTCGCTTCGAAGAAAAAGAATAAAATAGTTCCAGACTTTTGTTCTAGTTACGTCGCAGCGATCCCGCTTTCTAGAGACTGTTCCGAATTCAACAAATGAGTTCTTCCTTAGCTTTCCCGAATTTCCGTTTTGCCTCCCTTTTATTTGCTCTCTCGATAAACAGAGTAAAAAGTTTGTTATTGTGCGAGGAGTTAAGACAAAATAAAGAGGCGCCGCACCATGTGTCGCCGCTGTTTTGTTTTCGTGTGTTCCATTCTGCTGGAAATAAAATTATAACACGTTTTATTGGAGAAATGTTATGGAAAGTTCACTAATCATATCAAGGCAATTCTTACTTGAAGTAAGAGTTTTAATGAAATAATTGGGGTTTTATTCATACTCCTGGTGGTTGTTTCGACGAGTATATTGTCACCATGGGTCACGATTGGGTTTACGGAAAACAAAATGTCTCATAACGTGGAAGATAAACAAATGAGAAGAGGAACAAAGCATTATTTTGCGTGATGTAAAGCAGAAATTTTGAGTATGATACAAGTTTTCTATAAGGTTAAAGAGGCGATTAAAGTATTGCAGGTTAAAAAGTGAACTTAAACCGCTTACTTGAGTTATATTTGCCTGGAGGCCACAGTTGTATTATTTTCCTTTGTAGCAAGTGATGGACAGCCAGGCGTTTAAGCCAGTGGTCGTAGTATTGAGTTGCTGGTTCCTTGCTGTGTAGATGATAGATTCTCGTTCCTTACTGTGTAGATGATAGATGCTGGTACCTTGATGTGTAGATGATAGATGCTGGTTTCTTGATGTGAAGATGATAGATGCTGGTTTCTTGATGTGAAGATGACAGATGCCGGTTTCTTGATGTGTAGATGATAGATGCTGATTCCTTGCTGTGTAGATGATAGATGCTGGTTTCTTGCTGTGTAGATGATAGATGCTGGCTCCTTGATGTGTAGATAATAGATGCTGGTTCCTTGATGTGATAGGGCAGGTGGTAACACAGTGGTCCGGGCATGTTTCCATGCCTCAGATGCAGAGGTCACTTCAGTGAATATTCATCTAAAATAGATACGGTAGGAACGGGACATGGCCAGTGCAAAGTGTGTGAACTCTGGTGTGGAGATGAGGCGCTTTGTGAAGACCTGGGGGAAAAATCCGAATATTCTCCGCGACCTTTGATGGAGTTCACCCATCTATCTTGCCAGCTGTTGATAGCAATCCCTTCAACACAGCTTAATTTTAATTTAAAATCACTATGAATATTATTGCCCACACAGGGATTCCAGCTCAGAGCCTGTAGAGCTAAAGGCTAAAACTTTATTACTTAATCCTTCAAGTTTTTCGATGGGATATATCCTCCAAGATCTGGTCAATTTTGCTAATAGCGTGATAACTCGTCGAGACCAAACGGCCCAATTACTCCAAGTTTTATCAAGAATCTAAGTATAAACAAATTGTTCCTTGCCCTGAACTGGAGAACAGGTTTTTACAATAGTAGCTGGACACTACGAGGTAGTTTTTGAAGAGAAGATAAACCTCCATGAATGTTAATAATCATACGAGAGATGTATATATAATTCACTTAAAATATATAATTCTTATATAATTATCTTATAAAATATAATTATTCTATTTATAATTCTACTAGCCACTGCGTGGATAGTACGGCGTTTCCCGTGCTGTGTACTTTGTGGGGTTAGTTGTGTCCATTGTGAACGTTTGCCAACCGCCGGTGTTTGCTACGTATTCCCATTTGGTTTGCTTCGCAAACCAACACCACGGACATAATTCTATATATAATTCTATACATAATTCTTCTATATATAATTCTATACATAATTCTTCTATACATAATTCTTCTATATATAATTCTTCTATCTATAATTCTTCTATATATAAATCTTCTATATATAATTCTATATATATAAGTTTACATATTTTTCGACGTATAAATCTCTTACGTGGCACACAAAAAAGACGTTATTTGCTATCATGTTTTGGCAACACTGCAATATAGTTTGTTTACCACGAAGCATCGGGCCTCAAATGAATTTATACCGTAATCGGCCACTTTTAGGGCCAAAATTATAGTTCAACAAGACGCTTTCCTTACAACTTTCGCCAACAAGCTCAATGGAAATATGTATGGGTGGTTCGAGTGCTGCGGAAAAGTACACACAAATAACATGCTGTGTCTTCGACATCCAAAGCAGCGTTCATATTTCGAGTCAAAATTAGCTCAAAGTTTACATTTGAATTCCAAATTGTTCGAGTTCTGATTCCAGAGGTACGGTACAACTTTTCTGTAATATAGCAAATGTATACTTAAAAAATGTTTTTTTTTTTTTTGGAATACATCTTGTAAACAATCTTTTCTACTAGGACACATGTCTTCATTGATGCGAGCGAAGCTAGCTAATTTCGCACTGTAGACCAATGAGGATTGCACAGCAATCCTCCAGGGGTTGGCGAGCGTCAGCGAGCTGGTGGCGGCCCCCCTAGTACTATAAAAAATGAAGACTTACCCCTACTGTTGGTTTATTTTTGCTGACTTACCCATACTGTTGGTGGAAAACTATCCTGTACTATAATATATGCATCTAATCCTTGTGAGTTGTATAAATTATCATTTCTTGTCATTTTTATCACATGCGTGTTTATGTACGTAATTTCCATTTGAACAGATTAATCCTTATTTTATAATTTAAACTATATTATGCTCAAAAATAGATAATGATTCATTTTGAAACACATAATTAGGCTTATGAATAGTTAATAGTTGATTCTAAACACTTTTTTTACACAAGCTCATACATTAGGGTGGAGCGAAAAACACGAATTTCGAAAACTGAAAACGCCTATGATGGGAATAGTCTGTCACAATCTGCTTATTCATAACACAAAATATGAGCTAAATCAATTTATAACTTCTGGTGCCAAAATCACTTTGAATTTGGAAATTTTCCAATTTTTTTTACAAAATTAATAATAACGAATCTAAAAAAATTTAATACATCATTTTTAAAGCCATGGGTGGTTGAAATGAATTTCCCTGCTTGTAAAAAAAGTTTACACCTACCATTATCCCGGAAATTAAAATTTTCCCCTTTTCTTAGCGTCTTCACACGTCTCACTTCTTCATTCCTCTCGATAGACATATCATTGCGTTCTTCGCTACTAGGGTGCACGTGTATTTCCCTTTCTTCGCTTGTTTATAAGGGGTAACTCGTATTTCACCACATGGAATGCATATGTCCGGATTTCTTTAAATGCCCGCCCACTTTTTTTGTAAATATCTAGTAGGTGCATGGTACTGCAAACGCTCTAGCGATCTAATCTATCGAGAAAAACTAAGTCCTTTGTTCAAATTGTTTCGCTTTCGTTTGTTGGTGCGTATTTTACTGTTTATTTTTACTTATTTTAGATGTTTTTTATACAGAATTTTAATCTTTAAGTTCAGTTTTATTTGGGTTTTGTTTGTTAAGTAGACACGGTTCTGTGAATAAGTCGAAATGCCTCGGACAAGATCAGTAGATGTATGTATCTTGTTTGGAATGACTGAAATAATGAAGTCTAACATGTTTCCAACATATGCAGGTGTTATGGAATATTATCTTTACACACAGAAAGATTATAAAAGAGATGCTAACATGGCTGATGTATGTTCAATTTTAATTAAAGAGCTAAAAGGATTATGGGAAAAAAGTTCTATTCCAACTGTAACAAACCAACAAATAATATATATGCTTAAAAATACTATAAAGCATATAGAAATATTAAGAAACTATTAAAAAATACTGTCAAACTAGATTTATCGAAAAAGGTTGTGTCCTTCAGGGAATCAGTAGAAAAAAATATATTTCATATTAGTTTATGTAAATGTAAGGACTTTGTGAGCTGTACTTACAAAATTACAGTACCTATTGCTGAAAGAGCTTTTTTAACCGATCGAAGGACATTTCGAAAAATGGTAATTGGAAATGTTGATATTAAAAACATCAGAATGCTTGAAAAAAGACTGCAGCGTAAAGAAAGAGAAGCAGAAAGCCAAATCGTTCAGCTCAAAGATTGTAAAGGAGAACAATCCAAAATACTCTCACTCTCTATGACTTTGAAACTATCTTCTACTTTGAGTTCTAATTTGCTTAAAAATTCTAATGACACGATAAACACAATCATTGATGATAATTCTCCTTCAACTTCGCATACGAGAACTAAACTTCCAAATGTAGCTGAAGCTTGTGACAGAACTGGTGTTTCCGATAGGTCGGCAGCAATCCTAATAAATGCTGTTTTGAAGGATATGGGACATATTTCCAAGGATGATTCTTCAAATATTGTTGGTCGTAGTAAAATTAGAAGAGAAAGGACAAAGACCCGCAGCTACCTGAAAAGTAAAAATGAGAAAACAATCTCTTTATCAGAACATGGAATATACAATGGTGGGTGAAAGGATTATACTTTAGTAATGATTAAAGAAAGATAAATGTTTGTGCAAGAAAGACCGTAACGAAAGAACATATAATTCTAATACTAGAACCAGGATCAAAATATATGGGGCATGTCACTCCTACAACTGGCTCTTTTCAAAATATTAAAACAAGTATTTTAACGTTTTTGTTGAAACATATCGATATTTCTAAGATGTAAGTAGTTGGCTGTGATAGTACAGTGGTAAATACAGTTTTGAAAAATTGAGTCATTCGACAAGTCGAGTTCTTTTTAGGACGTCCTGTGCAATGGCTTATTTGTTTATTACATACAAATGAGCTACCTTTACGTCATTTGTTGTAACATTTAGACGGGAAAACCACTGGACCAAAAGCATACAGTGGAAAAATTGAAAAAATGTTAGAATCTTGTGAAAAATTGCCTTTAACAAACTTTGAAAAGATAGAAGTATCTTTGCCAGATAGTGTCCTAGAGGATCTTAGCACTGGTCAACGATACCTTAAAGAAATGTGCACTAGGGTTATAAAATAAATATATTTCATTATGCTTGTCACTAAAAGATCCAGGAAAATTGAATTATTCTAGATGGATGACGAAGGCAAATATAATTTTAAAGTTATACGTTTAACAGAAGATCCAACCCATAACTTGAAAATATTAACATAATATTTGTGAAGGTACTTATATGTGTGGTTTAAAATTAAAAGTCAGTCATCATGTCAGTACGATAGTCTTCATTTTTAAATATTATAATTAAATCGAGACTTTTGCCTGAGGATTTAAAAATTGTTATAGATCTAACATTGAAAATAATTGCTGATTATGCCTATCCAGAAAATATTATTTTGCCTATGTTAGCTGATGATCAAAAACACGTTAACGAAATGAGCCTTAGAATAATTTAAAAATTAAGACAAAGAAATAAAGTTCAAAAGAATAAAGTTCAAAATTCCCAAGTTAAACTTCAAAGCAGACGATTACATAAATATAATTGAATGGCAAACAGATTCCATCACAGATCCACCACTTACAGTATCTCTTTTTGATGATCAACTCAAGTCTATGATTCTAGACGTTCCAACCATTAGTAACATGTTTAACTATCCATGCCATTCACAAGCAAGAGAACGTTGCGTTAAATTATTGTCTGAAGCATCAAGTGAGTATTTGGTACAGAGGCACGAGATGGATTTATTCGGTCAAGAATTGCCTCTAGATTTGCTTTTCCCATATTGGAAACCAAAAGCCAATATCAACCACTTTTAAGCTAAACCTATGCCAGTAACTTCAATTTAACTTTTTAGGGTAAACTAGCAACTTAAATTTAAATTTTTAGGGATGGGATGGAACTCGATATGCAGCCACCTCCTGATGGAGAGTTCTGGGTTGTTTTCATAATGAAAACAGCGAAGAGCTGCAAGTGAAAGTGTCCGTGTAAACGTGTGGTCACAATGATAAGTCTATTGAGAGGAGTGGAGACGCTCGTCATGGCGCTCTAAAAAAGGGGAATTTATTTAATTTCCGGATAATGTTAGTTGTAAAACTTTTTTACAAGCAGAGAAGTTCATTTCACCCACCCATAGCTTTAAATAAGATATATTAAAATTTTTAAATGCGTTATTATTATTTTTGTGAAAGAATTGGCAAAATTTTTAAGTGAATTTGGCACTTGAAGATATTAATTGATTTAGCTCATATTTTGTATTATTAATATACATGATAGTCTCGAACTATACCCACCACAGGTGTTTTCACTTTCATAAATTCGTGTTTTTTGCTCCACCCTATTATACATAGCATGTAGTTCACATTACGTCCTTCAGATATGAAGGAATTACATGTGTTGGTGATGATATTCCTCGTAAACTATAGGAAATTAAATTCTAGTTTTTTTAGTTTTAGATTTTAGTCTTTTATATATCAAAATATTTTGCTTCACATTTTTAAGTATGCTAACGTTTTTCTTTTCTGTGTTGTGATAAATAAGCGGATTTCTTTATGCATAAGAGTAAATTTGCATATATATTAATATGAATATTTTAAATCTGCGCGGAATAAATATCTTTTAAAGTCGCTTTTTACGCATGAATACACATTCATCCAATTACGTCTAAGTTTTAAGAGCATTTTGGGCAATTCACAAACAGAAGAGATATTATGAGTGTCAAAAATGCCGTTAAAGGTTTCTTGCCTCTTCATTCAGGTGATTTAAGTGATCTTAATTCCTTTTTCTGATGTAGTTTATATAGCTTCCAACAATTAACTTCAGATTTTTATATAATGTGGAGTATTTGCACTTTATGAAGTCGTATTTTCATATAATTTTTACTTAATATTAAACCATTTTTATAGAACATTTAGAGTGTTATAAATTAGCTCTGGAATTTTAATACTCCTCATTATTTTCTTAATAACTTCTGCAATAAAACAAGTATTTTAATTTTAATTTATCGTTACATTTTTCGTCAGCTGCCGTTTGTGTCTTAAATAAAAAAAAGTACTATAACTTTTAACGAACCTTTTTCATTTTTGTTGAATTAAACTTTAGGATTCGGCGCAGTCGGAGATGAAAAGCGTTTTAGATAAATGTGACTTTGATTTTAATCTCGAGTTTTTGTAATACATTTTGCGTTATTAAAGCCCACCGCTATTGTGAAAACATTAAAGATCGCAATTAAATTTTAACAAAGTAATGGTAATGGTAATTTTGGTTAACGTCTTACTAGAGCAACACAACGGGCTATTGACGACGGTCCGGGATCAGTCCCTTAGGGGAAGATCCGAGGACAACGCCTCGTAATTTTGAACCACGGTCAGATGACGAAGCAACACCTGAGCTGGCACCCCACTCTCCAAACTACCACGCCAACCCAACGTGAGGAATTTCGGCCATGACAGATTTAAGGTGCACCAGCCGCCTCTACACCATACGCTTGCAAACATTCATGCCTGGACCCGGATTCGAACCAGGAACTTTCCTATCTAGAGGCTAACACCTTAACCACTATACCGGTTGGTCGGCTGAATGTTTTCAAAGACACAAACTTTCTTAAAATTTTACAACTCTTAAAATTCGGCTGTGTATTTTATAAAATTAAGTTAAATGTTGAATTTTAACATTTTCTAGCATAATATAAAACTGTGTAGTATACTAGAGGATATAAAAAAGTTAGGTTTTAGTTTTTGCTAGTACGTTTATGGAATGTTTAGTGTTAGGTTTAATCACATGCTTTGTAGATAGAAATATACATTAAACTTGTTAGAATATAGAAGTAAACTTATTTCTATAACAACTCTTTTGTATCTTAGTGTATTATAAAATGTTAGTATTTTTGTTTCCAATACTCCTAAGGATCAACCATTTTAATGAATTTTACGAACATATACGAACAGTAATGAATACATACATATTAATACGTCATCCATTCGCAGCGTGTTTCAGATGTTTGATGATCCTCCATGAGTTACACAGTTTTGTATTTTGCTGAAAACTTCGCCCCAATAAAATACAGCTTCAAACCAAATGCTCTGACTAATACTAGCAAGTCCTCTCATTACACATTCGATCACTGTGACTGCTTGATCAATTCAAATTCACAATATTTTCTAAATAATTGTTTGTTGTTAAACTTGTCACAATATGATAATAGTATTCTGGAGGTATTAGAGAGAGTATTTAATTAAATTTAAAAATATTGTCTCTGAAAAGGAATACTTGGACAATATGAAAACAATATATTGGAGAGCATTTGTTGTATTCTGCCATTAGAATTTTATTGAGATTGGAACCTCAATGTGTGATAAGGTCTTCCGTTTGATGAGATTTTCTAATAATATGTTTAAAACAAATTAGTCCCATTAAGATCGTAACTCTGAAGGATATTAAGCACCTTATCACAGCATTACCGTACACAATTCCCATTGCAATATAGCGCATGAATAGAGAAAATGGCTTCCACTTAATTGTTTCAATGAACTTGGGAATCACGAATTGAATCGAATATCTTTATATGTTCTTAGCACGAAGGTGATCAGTCATAAGATTTGAGAAGCTACACCTGAACCATAAGATACAGACTGACACCGTATGATTCCAACATCCACCAAACTTGACAGCACCGCATATTCTAGATGTTCATCTACAGCTCCCATCCATTATTCAAAGACAGTTCCATTATAATGCTACAAACACAATTCATCACGAATATAACATGTTTGTCAGCTTCTTTAACATAATTACAAGAAATTTTTACATCAAGCTAATGTATGGCTTCACTGTGGATCAGTTGAGGCATCAACCTTATAATAGATGGAGCATGTGAGTGGAGTCGCTATCATACGGTCTAAAAAATGTAGGTCACACGGACTTGGAAATCGACTTTGGCGACTGTCTATCGTTCTTACTATATGTTCTTCTATTAATATATTCCATCTATATGTTATTCTATTAATATATTCAATCTATATATTATTCTATTAATATATTCAATCTATATGTTCTTCTATTAATATATTCATTCTATATATTCTATTAATATAATCATTATATATGTTCTTCTATTAAAATATTCCATCTATATGTTATTCTATTAATATATTCCTTTGATATGTTCCTCTATTAATATATTATTCTAGTAATATATTCCATCGATATGTTCTTCTATATATATGTTCTATCTATATGTTGTATATGTATGCTGTATCTATATGTTGTATATGTATGTTGTATGCTATATGTTGTATCTATATGTTGTGTATGTATGTTGTATCTATATGTTGTATCTAAACTGATGTCCAAAATTAAGGTCACAAACATAAAATACGTAAGAACTGGAGAGATATTCAGTTTATTGCAATGAAATTCGGCACAGAGATATATTATCACGAGAGAAAGCATATAAGAACATAACAATATGAAAAATAGTTGAATTGTTAGTTAGGATACAGGTTATATCAAAAACGGTCAAATCACGATGCATTTATCTCGGGATAATATGGAGTGTGGTCACCGTGCACTGCTATACAAGCCTCACAACGAGATCTCATACTGTTAATGAGGGTGTCGAGATATGATTGTGGCGATGAATCCCATTCTTCCAAAAGCGCGCCTTTTAACGCCTGGAGGGTCCTGGAAAAGGGGTAACGTCGTGCAATGGCTCCTCCTAAACCATCCCAAACATGATCTATAGGATCGAGATCAGGAGACTTCGCGGGCCGATTCGTACGACGAATATCTTCTTCACGAAAATCATCAACAATGTGATATCTGTGCGGCCGCGCGTTATTGTACGTATAAATGAAGTCCGGGTCTGCAGCACTCAGGGACAACCTCACATAGGGTTCAAGGACCTCATCCCTATAGAGCTATGCGGTACCACTACCCTTATCAAAGACGTACAGTAGTGTACGACTACCCAACATGATGCCGCCCCAGACAATGATTCATCTGCCAAATTGGTCAATTTCCCTTACGTTGGAGGGATGATAGCAAGCTCCATGTTCTCTCCAGATGAAGATTCGCTGAGAATCATTATGTGTGCTGAATCTAGACACACCAGTGAAAAGAACACGCCCCCATTATTGGTGTGTTCGGCTACACGAAAATCGGTATTTCCTTTGTAATGCGTTCAAAGGGAGACACACCACTGGACGCCGTGCATAAAGGGCCCTCTCGGCTAGACATCTCTATACTGTTTGCCTGGAAATTATTTTTCTAGACGCAGCATCAAGGTCACGAGAAAGCTCTGTAGCCGTTGTCTGCCTATGCCGTCGTGCACTTAATGCCAAGTACCGAATCTGAGAAGGTGTCGTCGCTTTTTGGCGGCCTTGTCCGTTCTTCCTGGTGATAGTACCACTTGTTGGAATTGATTACACAACCTGTATACCAATTTTGATGCTACTTGTCACCTTCGAGTCACATCTGATTGAGACTAGGGATCATCGATAGCAAAACATCGATGTTCAAAATTAAAACATCGATGTTGATAATACATCGACCCAAAAACATCGATGTTTTTAACCCGCCGTTAGTCGCGCCACTTTTTGTAACGTGAGTAGGCGCGCCGGTCTTTTCGACCGAACAATTTTTTATATCAGATAGGAATTGTTTCTGGAATAACCAAACACTTTAATGGATGCATATCAATAAAAAGTATTTAAAAAAGTTATTTTTAAACATGAATCGCGATGGCTGTCAAGTGGCAAATGTATAAATTCTAGAAATTAGTTTAAAAGTGTGAGAAGATAATGCATAACAAATAAACACATTTTTATGTAAAATTAAACAATTAAATTTTTAAAAATAATTAGTCATTCTAATTCAAATTCTAGTCATGAATTATATATAGTATCAAGTATTTAATTATAATTAAGAAAAAAGTGAATTTGCATGCGTATATTTTTATTCTATTTCCAATTCTGCTGTCAATTTGAGAGCACTCAGTACAAACCGTTTGTGTATGTTCCCTGAAAATATATTTGCAACAATCGTGACATATTTGTTGTCTTTTTTCGATTTTTTGTGTTGCCAGCTAGCCAGCACCGAAAAAACGTGGAGAAATGAATATGCGCTCTCCTTCCTATTTGGGCTAACGTCAGTAGGCGCGCCGCGGTCAGTTTGACCGAACTTTCCTTTCGGATACCATAATTTCCAAGAATTTCACAAGAATGTCACCAAACAGGGGGAAGAGCTAGAGAACACATTGAAGGTCAGCTACACAATGTCATTCCTCTTTATTTGAAAAGTACGGGAAGGTACAACGGAAAGAGCATCCACTTGCGAGGAAATGACCAATGCGCGACTAACCGCGGGTTAAACATCGATGTTTTTAAAAGTCAGTGTATTTAAACTTTTTCTCCCATTTCTTAAAACTGGTTTAGCAACTTGTGATGCTACATCCACAGCAAAACATCGATGTTCAAAATTAAAACATCGATGTTGATAATACATAGCCCCCAAACCATCGATGTTCAAAATTAAAACATCGATGTTGATAATACATAGATAGCTCCAAGCCATCGATGTTTTTAAAATTCAGAATATTTAAACTTTTTTCTCCATTTCTTTAAACTAGTTTTGCAACTATTGATGCGACATCGACAGCCAAACATCGATGTTCAAAATTAAAACATCGGTGTTAATGTTGTTAATACATCACCCCCAAAACATCGATGTTTTTAAAATTCAGTGTGTTTAAGCCTGTTTTCCCATTTATTAAAACTAGTTTAGCAACTTTTGATGCCAAATCGGCTCCAATACATCGATGTTTTTTTCTAAAACATCAGTGTTTAGAAAACATCGACATCGATGTCGCATCCCTACTTTACAGACCCTTCATCCTTGGTCACTTTGGTCTAAAAGTATGTTCAATTTGCTGATTATGAAAATTATGCTATTTGGTTATTTTTTAAATTTTTATAACGGTACTTTTTTCATTTAAAAATACAGCATCGACAACATAAAAACATCGACAAGTATAAATATCGATGTTACCAATACATCGACCCCAATACATCAATGTTAAATACATCGATGTTTTTAAAAAAAGCATCGATGTTTTGAAAACATCGACATCGATGTCGCATCCCTTATTGAGACTGCACAACTTCAAGCCTGCCAATGGCTCTCCGTCTCATTGAATCATCTAAACCAGGGGTGGCCAACCTGTGGCGCATGCGCCAAACATGGCACATTGGTTGATTACAAGTGGCGCATTCCATCCTTGCGTCTACTTATTCTTTTGAAGTAGTTCCATAACTAAATCCATCTTCACATTTTCAGCACCAGAGTGCTGTGAGTTCAATTCATACAGCATTCTCTCTCATCAATTCGTCGCAATTTTTTGACCGTTTACAAATGATATGCTGTGCGAGTCTGTAATGTATGTCTTACGTACTTGTGATCTGTTTGTTCTTTTTCAACATTTAGAGCTTTGTACTTTTATATATATTTTTATATACAATACTGTTATCCATCACAATGCAAAAGAAGCGCAGAAAATGATAGTAAGCATGAATTTAATAAACAGTAGAAAATTGAATTATTTATAGCAAGTCAATAAAAAAAAAATGTTTTGCATTGTTTTTGTGAATGTACCCTTTCACGTAATGGAAGACATTATCTTAATAGAAACTATAAAGCACAGCATCAGACTAACATAGAATGAATCTCATTTTTGGGTCTAAGTTACGAAAGGTATTTGTGACTAAGAAGAAGGAAGAAATCAGAAGACAAAATATTTTGACTGAAGTCCTATGAAATTGCTTTAGCATTGACGAATAAAATAAATACTTTTCTGACGAAAAAGAAAGGAAGCCTTATCTCCAAATATTTGTACGCCATCTTGGTGAAAAAGGTATTGAAAGGAAAGCAGACGAAATAGCATAAATCTAACAAAGGCAGACAGTTACGTGACGAGCAACTCTCTTAGGATGTACTTCAACAACTGGAAGACTATGTCCATTCTTTTCTCTAGTTTTGGATGAATCAACGGACATATATGATGAAGCCCAACTAAGCATTTTTTAAGAGAAATAGATGATAATTTTAATGTCTTTGAAGAACTTGTCAGTCGGATGTCATAGCATTGTAAAATAAGAGGATCAGACATATTTGAAAAAGTAAAAGCATTTCTAGAAAACCTAAAATTAGATTATAGCAAACTCATCAGTATGTGTACTGATGGAGGATGCAAAAGGATGCTGATGTCAAGGATAAATAAAGTCAATGGCACTACACCTTTACTTGACTATTGCACTGTGTGGAAGAATTTTAAAAATGCAGCATGTTATGTTAATGGTTGTGAAATATGTGACTAAAATTAGAGCAAGAGCATTAAACATACGAAAATTCAAGGAATATTATGAATTGTTAGATTTTGAATATGGTGAACTTATCCTTCAATCTAAAGGTGCACTGGCTTTCTGAGCAGATTTTGGAAATTGAAAAATGCTGTTTATAATATTTTGGAACCGGAAAAGGAACTACCTAATGAAAGAATCCTATTATGTGATCACTGGAAATTTGATTTTGCATTTTTAGTTGATGTTACTAGCCATCTCACTAATCTAAATTCGAAATTACAAGGCAAGAATAAATGATTTCGTAGCTTAGTAAATAGCATTAATTCATTTAAAATTAAATTAAAACTGGTCATATCTCAGTTAGAGAACCGGGATTTGAGTCAATTGACACACTTGAAAGTGCAGAGTGAATGTGTGCTGCGGTTAATAGCAATTTGATAAATCAATAGCATTGAATAAATCAAGTTATAGCAAGAGTCATTTGAAAGTTTTCATGATTTGGCTAAAGAAGAAAACTACATACTCGTATTTATAAGCACATTTTCACTTAGTGAACAAAACGTATGAAGATGCCTAGCAACATATAAATATAATTTATTGATTTAAAAACAAATTCATTATTAAAAATTAAATTTTATGAGTTTTTTCAGATCGAAATGTTTTTGATATGCTTAATTTCTGGCATTCATTACCC
The DNA here is from genome assembly GCA_947359465.1 of Metellina segmentata. Taxonomy (NCBI): domain Eukaryota; kingdom Metazoa; phylum Arthropoda; class Arachnida; order Araneae; family Tetragnathidae; genus Metellina; species Metellina segmentata. The sequence continues at coordinate 58,582,058 of OX375881.1, forward strand.
TGTGAACATTTCCCAGAACTAAGAAATTTTGCAAATCATTATAAATGTTGTTTCGGAACGACATACAGATGTGAACAAGCATTTTCATCCATGAAGTTTATTAAAAGCAAAGCGAAGTCGCGAATGAATAATTCAAATTTTGAAGAATTTTCTGTAGATCTCAAAAACAAATTTAACACCAAACATTGAAGTACTAGTGAATTACAAACAAGCTCAAAAGTCTTATTAATGGTAAGTAATGTTTATGTGCTGTAATAAATATTGTTTTACATACAATAATTAAATCATTTTAAAATGCTAATTATATCCATAAATACACTTTTAATTAAAAAGGTTATTAAGGATATGCCAGGGGACCATGAACGTAAGAAGGTATAAAATGTGCTTGAGTTGTATGGCGCATTTGAACTCGTACGCGAAAGACATTGACGCATGGTATGTAAAAGGTTGGCCACCCCTGATCTAAACGATGACGAGAACTCATTCTCATTGTAAGCAGTCAAACTTGTGGGTTTTAACGCAATATTCACACCACTGCAAGAGAAAATCCCAAAAGCTTAAACGATGAAACTCTTCGTTGTTCTACAAAATAACGCCAAACACCATTTATTCCAAACTGGAGGCTAACATTGTGCTACCCTCCGTTCCTTAAAATATATAAAATAGAAATTTCTTTGAATTTTCTGTTAGCAATTTTGAAATATTTTGAGAAACGTGTTTGTGACCTTAATATTTACACCAGTGTTATTGTTATCGATATGTTGACACCAGTGATCGATATGTCCTTCTATATAGGTTGGTTAAACTGTCTATATGCTCTATATGTTCTTCATCTTGCTGATTAATATTTCTAAAATTAGAATTCGGGCTTTCTTCCAACATCACATGTCCATCATCCGAAGATCTCCAAATAGAGAAATAGCGGAAAATGACCTGAAGCTGGTTTGAGTATCTTTACTTTGGGAGTCTTATGCTTAAACTATCATTGATTGTTCTGGTTTGATGTGAAGAGAAATTTTTACACAGAACTGAGAATACGTGTAGGGAAATATGAAGTTCGTCGAAAAGTGTGCTTCAATATTCGATTTAAGATTCGTGAACTCAGTTGGCATATTAATACGACATTTCTTCCATTTTTGATTTAATGTGTTTCTAATTAAATTGTTTACAGTTAAACTGTTACCTCATTACAGTGAACCTAGAGCAAGTCCCAAGGTTTATATCTTAACGTCCGTTTAACAATAATGTCTACCACGGTGTTATCGCACTAAAACTATTTAAAATTACCCAAACTGTTACCAATTGTATTGAAATATTCATCTATTTAGTGCGAATGGCTGAGTTTTACTCCTGAGTGTTTTGAAAAAGTGCTTGTGAAGTACTGAATCACAATAATATAGAAATAACTAAAGTCTTTTTACACAGTAAATATCCAAGCATAAAAATATAGATAATTTGAATACACAAATAATTAAAACAAATAATTGAAGTACAATTCCATACGACTAAAAGGCAATATTAAAAAAATTTCAAAATCGTTTTAGAAAATTCAATTTTGCAATTTGTGAGATATTCGATGCGTCTCCCCAATTTCCCAGTTTTAATTTCAGGAAGAGTGTAACACACGCATACTTAAATTGAAGAAATATGAAGTATAATGTTTATTTAAGCTTTATTGCTAAATTTAAGCCTTATTTATTTAGTATTCTCGAGTTTCAAATTTAAAACACGTATTTGTGCCCGCATCCATTAGGAAGTAAATAAAGACAAACTAATTGCGTTTCGAAAAATTGTTTGAATGATACATTTCTAGAACATGATTGATTCCACTTTAATCGGTTAATACCTTACAGATGATATCTGCATTACATTGTATTTGTGGATATAATTTCAGTTGTGAATCTATTTTTATCGTTTGAATCAATTTATACAGTTTCAATTATTCCCTCAATATGATATTTCCTTATAACATTGCGTAAATTTTAAAGCAGATTATTTTATAACTTGGATAAAAATTAAATTCGTATTTCATATTGTCTATCTAAATCATTTATGATAGTACGCTGTGTTAAGTATATAAAACGCAAATATATGATACTAAAACAAAAAATAAATACCATTGGGTAGAATTAATTAAAAATTATAAGGAAAAAATCTTAAAGATTTAATTGGGAAAGAGAAACACAGAAATTGGCATAGCACAATGGAAGAAAACGGGGAATAGAAAGTTATATAAATAATAACATACCGTATATGAAATAATAAACAGAGTTTGAAGTTTTACGATTCGCTATTTTGTCATCATCAAAAATAGAAAATTTAATTGAAAAAATTATCAAGGAAAATTAGTGTCTGACTTCAAAATCTATTGACGTTTTTGAACGTGGAATTTTTTTTATTTAAGTTATTTACTGTCTGCCTAGTTTAGCACAAGTCAATATTGTAATAACTTATTATATAAATATGCTATACGTAGTAGTAAAATTAATTAGTGAATTTTGGAATTAAAATGGAAAAAGGAGGGAGGAATGTGATGAGATTTCAAAAATACGACTGTATTTGATTTGTACTAGGACAAATTTGTTTAGAAATTTCTCGCTAAGAATAGATACAAATTACGAAACAAATATTTTGTTACTCAGTATGATTTTGCAAGTTCGTTTACTTAAACCAAATTAAAAATATTATTTAGTTTAAGTATAATTTGCCTTAGACTATTTGGACGTTCTACAATTATTTTTTGCTACTTGAGGGCTTCTTAAATATGTACTTAAAGAATAAATGTTAAAATGAACAAAATTACCTGCGTTTCGAGCTATAGCTGTTATGATAACTAATAGAAGAATAAAATTTTCCAGCATGTGTTTTTAATCTGCTCGAATATGTTATTTTGCATTTTATTGTTGCCATGAACAGTTTCCTAGTTTTTTTTTTCCATTTTTTTGTTAGTGTTTCAACAAATTATTTTGAAATTAACAATCAATTGACAAAATAATTTAAATATTTTATTTGAAAATATATTGCATGTGTTCTAAATCAACAGCAATTTCAACTTATGAGCTACAAATACACGATGCTGTGCAACATGTCTCAGTTAGTATAACTCAATTTGGGAAAGTTATATACAAACAGAAATTCAAAACTGCTAACTACCTAAACGAAAACTTTCTTTTAATCGGCGCTAAAAAATAATTTCAATATATCACACCCCGGCAAGAAAAGTGACACAGTTCAAAATTGCAGAATTTGAAAAACATCAACTCAAAGAATACTATGAAACTAATAATTGAAATCGTATAAGCTTCTTTTGAGTATTAGGTAAGTATTTTGGTGGTAACTTCTATTATATTCTATAGAATCGTAATGTAACAAGCTGGGGCACCTTTAAATATAGTTCATTGACATAACATCACATTTTTTATTTTTTAACTTGCGTCACTTTTTTTGCCAGGGTGCAATAGGATCCAATTGAATGCAATTTAATTAAAAATTACCAATAAATTTCCCATGCAACACAGGGAAGCTAGTTTCTTGAGAATAATGCATGTATTAAATTTCAGTCTACATTTAATCAAATAAACAATTTCCACTGTCTTTTTGATATTTCTTCGACTTGAATTGTGTGTTCTAAAATTTCAGAGCGGGAATTAAACTGGACCAAAAAACCACAGTAATGCAAACCTAAAAGAAATATTGGTAACTGTTATTTATGTAATTTAATTAATTAAAAAAAATTTAAAAAAATATTTCTCTCTCTTAAGTAATAAACTCTAATACCTGGATATATCCGTGTCCCAAACTGACAGGTATACATTCAGTTACCGAAAGCGTTAAAAATGTACACGTAGCTTAGTATTTATTAGACTTACCTTCTGTTTGAATTTTTTAGAAATGTGTGTCGACATAGCGTTCTACAAGTTCCTCGCATTGTTGCAATAAAATTTCATCTCGGTAATTGACAGTATATTCTTTAAACACAACACTATTGCTGTATTGGCGACTTATCAGGTCAGGGTATGATTCTTCAGATATTCCACAACGAACGTACAACAGATCTAATTCACTACATAAGTTACGTAAGCTAAAAGAGTATCCCAAAGAAAAATAGCATCATGTGTGAGAGCATTGTCCTTTTCAAATCTATTCTTTAGAATTATTCTAAATGCCAATACAAGTGGTTATCAAAATAATGGAAACACCTGCGAATAAAAGTGACATTTAAGAATGCGTTTCGAAAGCATTAAAATATAATCCTAGCTACCAGTTTTTTTAATATAAAAAGTACTATAGATCATGGTAGTATGAGGTAGCTTTAGTGAAGTTGTATACGTCGTGGAGTTTTGTCAAAAAGGTAAAATGTCAGACCTCACAGACTTTCAAAGAGGCCAAATTGTAGGAGCTCGACTAGTTGGAGCAACTATGACCGAAACATCCCTGTTTTTAGGCGTTTCTAGAGGTATGGTGTCTATAGTCATGACAGCGTACACACAACGCGGCAAGACAAGCTCAGCAAAGCAAAATAGTGGACGGAAGGAGAAGCTGAGTGAAAGAGACCGACGGGTATTGAAGCGGATTGTAATGTCTAAAAAGAAAACAACTGCAGCCAAAGTGACCGCAGAGCTCAATCAGCATCTGTATACTCCAGTGTCAATAATTACAGTTAGGAGGTACCTTCATAAACAGAACATTTACGGCAGAGTAGCAATTCCCAAGCCACTTGTCACAGATATTAATGCCAAACGTTGTCTACAGTGGTGACACAACCACAAAACCTGGTCGATTGATAAGTGGAAGACAGTTATATGGTCAGACGAATCATCTTTCACACTTTTCCCCACAATAGGACAGGTGCACGTTTGTAGGACAACTGAACAAGCTTATGATAATGATTGTCTCCTTCCAACTATCAAGCATGGAGGTGGATTTGTCATGGTATGGGCAGCCATGTCGTGGCTTTCTGCTGGCCCAATCGTAACCCAGAAAGGAAGGATAACTGGAGAGAAGTATAGAGAAGTTTTAGCTGACCAAATCCATCCTATGATGCAAACTTTGTTTTCTGAAGGAGATGGAATTTTCCAGGATGATAATGCTCCTATTCATGCAGCAGGACTGATCCAATCATAGTTTGATGAACACGAGAATGAAGTGAAACATCTACCTTGGCCAGCACAGTCCCCCGACCTCAATATAATCGAACCGTTATAGTCTATTTTAGATTTTTCAATCAGGAATCGATATCCTCCACCGGCATCCCTCCCGAAACTTTTACAATATCTCCATGAAGAATGGTATAATATTCCTCTAAACGCTATTTAGTACTTGTATGATTCGTTTCCCAGGCGAATCCAAGCTGTATTACATGCCAAAGGCGGTCCTACGCCATATTAGTAGAGGATACCTTATTTATCCAGTGTGTTTCCATTATTTTGATAACACCCTGTATATAAAATACTGGTAAAGAGATCCAGGTAATTTTTTGAAGCCATAGTTGGTAAGCCAATGCTGTTTCTTTGGTGTTACTGAAAGCTTCACATGCAATCAAACTATCAATAACTTGCTGATTCTAAATTCACATCATTTTTCCGAAAAGAAGCTATTCGCGTTTTTTATACAATTATAATTTTACAAGTGTTCGTCTGAAAGTTCTTGTTGTAACCTCTTTGTCTGATGCCTATTGGTTAAAAAAAACAATTTGTATTAAACAATTCTAGCATTACAAAAGCTTACAGGGTTGAAGATATCGATGAACAGTGGGTTTGGGTCCTTTAATATATAAATTCTTGTCATCTTTAATATCTAGTCATACATTTTAAAACTAAAAAATAATACACGAACTTTAAATTTTAAAAATTCATCAATTCATGTTATAATTATTCAAAAATTTACTTACTTCAAAAATTCAATCACCGGACTCAATATTTAAGACCGCTCATCTGTATTCTTTCGTAATTAGTAATTTTTAATTAACGTCGTACTAGAGCAACACAACGGGCTATTGACTACGGTCCGCGATCAATACCTTAAGGGAAAGATCAGAGGACAACACCTCGTAATTTTGAACCACGGTCAGATGACGTGGCAGCACCTGAGCTGGCACCCCACTCTCCAAACTTCCACACCAACCCAACGTGAGGACTTTCGGCCTTGACAAATTTCAGAGGCACCATCCGCCTCTACACCATACGGTTACAAACATCCATGCCCGGACCCGGATTCGGACCAGGAACCTTGCGATCTAGAGGCTAACACCTCTGCATTATTTCGAAGACACTTTCTGCTATTCTAATACACTCACTGCCAAAAGTTAAGCATGAAGAGGAAAACGTTAATTTCCAGAAGCTAATATGAATTTGAGAGACTTTGCTGCAGAGGTAGATGGAAGTATGGAAATTTGTAATTTAACATCCAATCATGGTTTCGTGTCTACAAATATGCAAAAAGAGCAGTCGTATAAGACGCCAGCATTGTGAAGGGTTAGAGGAGTTAAATGCAAGTGCTGATTAAAAAGTATTAGAAATTTCGTACGATTAGCGTTCAAGACAGATGTGTTTCTATAGCTTCCAGAAGACGACTGGGGCATATAGTGAGTGCTAGAGTTTTGTGGGACGCCTTGAAGCAAGGCAATCAATCACTGATGTTGCTATTTTCTTGGGCGTTCATCATTCCGACATTTCACGATTATGGATACAATTCCAAACAAGGCAAACAGTTATCCGAAGACCTGTGGCCGGCTGCCCAAGGGTTAAGATATATTAATGTTGTAGCGAAGCGGAATCGAAGAACAACCTCCACACGTGTGACATCTATGGTTGCAGCGTCCATTGCTTAGCCGATATCTGCCACTACTGTGCGCCGAAGTTTACACATGAATGGAAATATGTACGCCCGGGTACCGCAAGTTTGTGTTCCTCTAACCTTCCAATCCAGAGGGGTACGATTAAAGTAGTGTAGGCAACATGTGAATTGGACCGTGTCTGATTGGGCTAACGTTATGTTCACGGATGAATCGAGATTTTCCCTGGAGCCAGATGACAAATGTGTAGGGGTCTGGAGAATACAAGGCACACACAATCGGCCCCAGAACTTCCGAGGTAGAAGTATCATGGTGTGGGCCAGGATCACATTGACCTGCACATTTATAGACGGGGTTCTGTGACGACTGTCCGGTATCAGGATGAAGTCCTAGAACCCACTGCGAGATTTTACGCTGCAGCAGTTGGTCCTTCTTTCGTTTGAATGTATGATAATGCACGTTCCATATATCTGGCATCGTCGACGACTACCTGGAGAGAAGGGATTGTGCGTTTGGTTTGGCCGGCCTACTCGCCCCACCTTAATCCTATTGAAAAAATTTGGGATGCCCTCGGCTGTGCTGTGTCTGCACATTTTCCACCCCCAGCTAATCTCGCAGAGTTGCAAATTGCTCTATAGGAGGAATGGCGATTACGACTCTGGGGTGGTTGATCACCTCATCGAAAGTATTGTCACACGCTGTAAACTTTGTATGAGAATGAATGGTGGCTACATACCCTATTAATGTCGGTCTTGATTATTTTTTTGGATTTAAATATCATTTTGTTAATTACTCCCATCTGACTTGATCTAATAAATTAGGAAAATTCAATATTGTTTTCCTCTTTGTATTTAATTTTGTTTTGTTTTGTTTCATGCATAAACCTATTTGCTACTTTCCTGTCGCATTTCGTGTCAATCAAAGCTGTACTTGTCGTTTTTTTCGCAATTTACCTTTCGTGCTTCAATTCTGGCTGTGAGTGTATGTTCGAAAGGCATTTTGAAATATGTTCCTTTGTCTTTTTAATACATCTTAGTGAATTCCAGTCATGATACATCTTAGTGAATTCCAGTCATGATACATCTTAGTGAATTCCAGTCATGATGCATCTTAGTGAATTCCAGTCATGATACATCTTAGTGAATTCCAGTCATGATATTAATAATTCATTTCAAGCTGACATATAAAGCGTTTACATTTTTTCATAAGTAATAACTACATGATCCCATCATGCACAGCAGTCAAAATAAATTATTATTTGGTAAAATGCTTTCTATCATTCTAGAAGATACAATTTACCCCATCTAATACCAAATGGAGGTATTGTTATGTCTGGTTTTAATATATTTAAGGTGGATCTATCTTTTTAGGAGAAATACAATTTAAATTTTTAAGAGTTTACATCTTTATCCCGGGAAAGCCTAGCGGTACCATATGGTACCAGAAATAAAGGTTTAAAATATTACAATTTTCTTCGTTATAATTCAAATATTTTGTTTGTTTGTTAGTAGATGGCACCTCACAAGAGAGTGAAAAATCCTGTCTGGATAATAATTTAAGTGAACAACAAGTCAGATTTTTACTTTGAGCGGAAGAAACAAGAACATTTTTGGGCTATGACAAAATGACGCATCGAAAAAGTAAGTGCTACCTATCTCTCTTTACTGATACATATAGAAATGAAAGTTTGACACAATATTTATCGTTTATGTCTGGATATTACGTGCACAGTGTTTCAGAAAAATATAATAATATTACGTACATCTTTTTTGTATAGGAATGTTACTGGTACCGTATGGTACCACTAGGCTTTTACACTATATTTTCATCATTGCTTAGATTTTCATTGATCTTTGCTCTAAGAAATACAAAAATGGTTTAAAAGTGCATAATTAAATTTTTTTACTATATATAATAGAATAATTAAAAAATAAATGTGTATAAAATAATTATACAAAAATTTTGCATTAAAAAAATTTTAAAATAACAAAAATTTCATAAAAATAACAAAGCCAAAAGTATAAAATGGAGAGGGAGTTGTAGGTTAAAATTCAGTTATGGAATTAAAATGTGTCTTTGACTATATTTTTCAACACATTGTTTCTTATGGCAGTTTTTATGTATATATTTAAATTATGTGTATATTTTATTATTTTGGAATACAGTTTCATTTTTCAGAAATATTTAACACTAGGGGGCCTGCCCCCTGCTCGCTAACGCTCGCCAACCCCCGGAGGATTGCTTCGCAATCCTCATTTGTTCGCTGCGCGAACCTATGCTCGCTTCGCTCGCCTCAATGAAGACATATGTCCTAGCAGAAGGGATTATTTACAAAATATGTTACCAAAAAAATGTTTTTCAAATCTAAATTTGCTGTATTACAGAAAAAATATATACAGATCTCTAAAATCAGAATTCAAATGAAAACTTTGTGCAAATTTTGACTCGAAATGTGAGCGTTGCTTTGGAAATTGAATACCCAACATGTTGTTTGTGTGTACATTTTCCCAGCACTCAAACGACCCACACTTTTTCATTGAGTTTGTTGCCGAAAGTTGTAGTGCAAGCGTCTTATTGAACTATAATTGTTGGCCCTGAAAAGGACCGTTTTTTAAATGGCCCTGAAAAGATCCTCCGCCTTCTTTGATTTCTATTATAAACTAACTGCAACAGCTCATTAAAATTTCCTTTTTTTTTTCAATAAAATTTCATCCGATAACGCTATAAATTCAATCGATGCGCGAGACTTCGCGATGAACAAACAATCGTACAGTGTTGCCAAAACGCGATTACAAATAACGTCTTTTTCGTGAGCCACGTAAGAGAATTATATATATATATATAGACTAGAAGAAGCTCTTCTGCTATTTGAAGAATTGAACTCCGAGTCGGACTAAGAATATATCTATATTGAAACTCCTGATGTTACAGTAGTATCACAAATGAAGACTCGGCAGAAGAAGATGAAGGAGAACTTACAGATAATTTATATGTTCGTCAGTTACGTGTAAATGTAGAAACTTCACTGAAAAAATGCACAGAAAATATTATTTAGATTTAGATTCAGAAGAAAGAGGGTGTGGCAAACTCTGCTAACTAAAAAAGTAGCACAAATAATCAAGAAGACTGATACAAATAAATTAAAAAGAAATTGGGTTCAAGATGCGCTGCTATAAACTACACTAGTTGAACTGACACTATGTGCGTAAAATGTGACGTAGGGCTTTGTATTTTTTTTAGACTTTCACTCAAAATAACATTGCAAATAGACCATGTAATAAAGTTATTGATTATATTTCATAAAAAAATGCAACTATTATTATTAGTAATATTATCGATATTTCCATCAGGCTTGCGCTTTCTGGATAATAAAAATTTTCTCTTCTTTTCTTAGTTTTTTTTTTTTTTACTATTACATGTTTATCAAAATGTGTTCTTCTATGCCATACATTTGTATTTTTGGATAAATTTCAAACTATAAACTGGTAAAAATATATTTAAACTGCTTGCGTCAGTATCAATAAGAAATTGCATTATTTACAATTTGCTCCCTTAAAAGCCTAGTGGTACCATATGGTACCATGCATTTTTTCCAATATTATTGAAATTTGACAAAAAAAAAAAAAAAGGCTTTTCCAACATAAATAGCATCCTATCAACAATATACTAGAAAGAAATTGATATTGGAAAAAATAATTAATTCAGGCTTTGCCGGGTTAATATGTTTACCAAATTTGTATTCAACAATATTTATCTATATTTTATATATACATCATGTTTCAGTTGAGGTTCTACAAATATCATTAGCCCTTGACGTTAAGATTAAAATGCAATATCTTCAATGGATTTCTTTTTGATTCAAAGCTTCTTAAAAGTATCATGAGAAAAATGGCTACCTAAACTTGTGGTACCTTTTAATTAAAAACTATAAAAGTGACAGGAAATAACTTTCAATGTACTAAACTGAACAAAACTTACGAAGTGCTATAATTCAAAATAACTTATTCAAATTGGGGTAGGAAGTGATTTTATATTGCTTTTTCAATCGTTTGGGGTTTTTGAAATAAGAAAACAACACACACAATGAAAACAAACAACTCTAAAATTTCAATGCATATCATTCCTTTCTAAGTAACATAAACCAAGATGAATGGAAAATAGGAATTATCTCCCAAAAAATATTTCCAATGTTAATATGGAACATTTACTATCAATATTAAAGCATCGTGACATTGCAGAGAAGATATTTTGAGATAAATAATGTGACCAGATTCTATTCATATAATACGCACACTCTATTGTGTTAAATGATACAAAGCCTAAGTGTGAAACATTCCCAGGCAAAATATAGTGTGCATTTTGTATGAATAACACAAAAGGACCCGATTAATTGTACAAAGCGATGCTTCACCTTGTATACAGTATATCACATAAGTTTCAATAGAACCGTACGAAATCTCTCCCCTTTGAACCCAATCGATAGACACAGACAAATCCGCTCATCGGCACAGGCAATAAAAGATCAGAAAAGATCTCCACAAGTCGTCACCGATCGCTTTCTCATGGAATCCCGACACATTCAATCAGCAATAATTGGCACCAAGTGTACACACATTAATCCTCCGGGGAACTCTATAGTTCACTTATGATAAACAAGAACTTTATTCAATTTAGTACATGCAAAATCTAAGCAGATAAGAAGCACATCGGCAGTTGTTCTTCGCTGCAAGCTTTATCGTATATTTAACGGCAAAGGATAATAAGATTTTAAATGGCAGGATCGAAAACAAAAGCCGGGGAGGACTCCTGCAGCACCTTGCTAATTAGATCCCCGGGTATAATCTGGTTTCCTAAAGCCGTAACTTTTAATTGAAGTCATTCTTTTATGTTTATCACCATAAAACAGTGAAAGACCTTGTCTCAATGTTCTGCCCCGCTCAAGGTGGAAAGTTTTAATTACGTTTCGGTTCTTTACCAATGGCGGTTATTAATTTAGGCGGTTTATTATTTCATACCTTTTGGGCCTTCTGGAATCAATGGACGCCTTCAGAGATCGAGGAGTTGCAGCATTCTCCTTTTGTGACTCCTCGAAGATAAAGAGCGAGCTGTCGTTTTTTTGCTGGTCGTATAAAGGGCATAAGTACAGGTGAGTGAATGTTATCAAACACATTAGAAGAACATGATTAAAAGGATGATTTTAATGCGCTTAATTTGAGGTTGAAAGCGAGAAGGAGGGATTGAACAAGAATGTGCAAATCGAAACAAGAATGCAAATGTTGCTTCCGCAAGTATTTTAAGTAAATGGAACGGAAGATAGTAAAGAAGTCTTTCTAAAAGGTTGATTTACTGCTTCGATATAAAATATTTCTGCTTCTGGAGCTCTCTTCTGCTTTAGAAATGCAAACAAAGAAAGTGAAGGGAGGATTTCCTTTAGAATCCATACGTTGGAGCAGAGTTGGGTATTTTAAGAATTCACGGCAGCTTCCGTTTCTTCTTTTTTAAAAATAGAAACCAAATGGGCATACGAAATGGCAAACAAACGTAAACTCAAATATAAATGCAACCAAGAAATTGAACTAAAGATGATGTGTGGTTGTATCGGTCTACGAATGAAAATAAATCGGGTGGCTCTATCAATGAATAAATTAAATTAAATTTTTCTTTCTGTCGTGTTGTACGTGCTGGCTGCGAATTAAAATATATTTAGAATCCAGCAATCAAGGACATACGGTATATATTAGAATTCTTGCTAGGCCCTTTTATTTGGAAAGATAGTCGGCTGTTAAAATTGACAGCTTATTATGTTTAAAAATTTTTTGAGGATTGTGTTGAGATCGGTATATGGTTGCAGAAAGGAAGCACTTCAGGAACAGGAACAACAAGAACTTTAATAAACAATAATAGGTTAGTTACATGGTTCGTCTCGCCTTCAGTACGAGTGCGTCTGCTGGTGTTAGTATTCAAAGACCGACTTTATATACAACTCTGCGCTACGGCAGAGTGAAGCGCCATCTACTGGGTGAATACTACAGAGTATCCCTCCAGTGACGAAGGAACGATAAACATAGGTAATAATACAGCACAGATAAGCAAGACAAAATAAGAAAATGAGTACACATACAATTAAAGATATTTGCAATTTTAAATAGTAATGTAGCTATTCACAATTCAATGAAGTACACACAATGAGGGGAAAAAAATGTTAGTTATTTCTCCATGACAAGTCTATCGGGGAAATGTACACACCGTCCCGATCGTGTAATTACAGGTGTTTTAGATTGTGGCTTAGGTGTGACCGATTTAAGTTTGTCAATGTGGGAAGATAGCTTTGGGGATTCCATGGTATCCGAAAAATAAAAAGCTGGCTTTACTCTGTCGATGGAAACAGTGTTTTTCTTACCATTTAACTCAATGACAAAATTTTTTGTCTGTACGGTTAACAACCAGATGTGGTCCAGAATAAGGAGGTGTGAGAGGAGGTCGAACTTTGTCGATTCTTAAAAATATATGGGTGCATGTTTTTAATGATGGGTTTACATAAACTTTAGTATTACCATGATTTGTAGATGCGATAGGATTTAGTTTTCGCATCATTGAAATTAAATTGGACACATAAGTAGGAGTAAGGGATTGGGGTACGGAATCAGTTGTAAAAAGATCAGATGGTAAACGTAAAGTAGTACCATAAACAAGTTGAGAACTGGTCGCATTGATATCCTTCTTAAGAGAAGAGCGTAGACCTAATAAAACTATGGGTAAAACTTCCGTCCACTTAGTGTGTTCATGAGCTGTTATGGCTGCTTTGAGGTGCCTGTGAAAGGGTTCAATCATCCCATTTGATTGAGGATGATAAGCAGAAGAAAGAATTCTATCAGTGCCTAAAGTATTTGTGAGTTCACGAAGAAGATTAGATTTAAAATTTTGTCCCTGATCTGAAGTAATAGTGACTGGTGTACCGAATCTACAAATCCAACCGTGGAGGAGAGCTCTAGCAGTGGTTTCTGCTGTCATATCCGTGGTGGGAATGGCCTCAGTCCATCGGGTGAATCTATCAATGATGGTTAAGCAATATCGGTAGCCATCGGAAGGTGGATAAGGTCCGATAAAATCAACGTGAATATGCGCAAAACGCGCGTCCGGTAAAGCAAATGTGCTAAGTGGAGCTTTGGTATGCTGAAATACTTTTGCTCTCTGATATTTATTACAACCACGTACTTTGTCTTTGATGAACTTTTTCATACCAGGCCACACAAATCGGCTTGAGATTAAATTAGTTGTAGCTAAAATACCTGGATGGGAGAGATAATGAAGGTTTTCAAAAACAGTAAGTCGCAGAGATTTCGGAACAAATGGGCGAGGGTTTTCAGTGGATTTATCACAATATAAGTATATATCTTCAAGTGGAAAGTAGTGTTTTTCCAATTTTAGTGATGTTTCCGAGTTGAGTAAGTTTGAAAGTTCCTCATCGTGCAGTTGTTCCTCTGCAAACATTTTATAGTCAAGTGAAGGAGTTCTTGTAATGGCATCAATTTCGATCCGAGATAAAGCATCTGCAGCAATGTTGTCTTTACCACTAACATGCCGAATGTCAGTGGAAAACTGCGAAATGAAATCCAAATGTCTTAGCTGGCGTGGTGAACATTTATCCGCTTTCTGTTGAAAAGCAAATGTTAGCGGTTTTTGATCGGTATAGATGAAAAAGTCTTTGCCTTCTAGCATATGTCGAAATTTTTTTATTGATGAATAAATTGCTAGAAGTTCACGATCATATGTAGACCACTTTTTCTGACATTTGTTAAGTTTTATGGACATGAATGCTATAGGTTCCCACTTTCCTTCGGTAGATTGCATGAGAGAACTACCAATTGCAACGTCCGATGCGTCAGTCCAAAGACTAAGTTGAGCACTGGGAATCGGATATCTAAGTAAAGTTGCTTTGGCAAGTGCCTTTTTTGCATCAGAAAAAGCAGTATCTGCAGCAGTTGTCCAATCAAGTGGATTTTCAGGGGATTTGCTAGTTCGAGTAGGTTTTCTTTTGTTCCGGTTACCTTCTAAAAGTTGTATCATGGGTGCTAAAATGTGAGAGGCTCTGGGTATGAAACGTCTATAAAAATTATACAGACCTAGAAATCTACGAAGTCGTGTGAGTGTAGTTGGTTTGGGAAAGTTTTGAATTGCTTCTACGCGATCTGGGAGTGGTTCTAATCCTTGCTCTGAAATTTTAAAGCCAATAAAATTTAAAGATGATACACCAAAAGTACATTTTGATATTTTTAACGTAAGACCATAATGATCAAGACGTTCAAAGAGTGCGCGAAGATGAATCATATGTTCTTCGCTAGTATTACTGGCAATTAAAATATCTTCTATAAATGCAAAGACACCATCCAGACCACGCGTAACCTCGTCGATAAATCTTTGAGAAGTGCTTGAAGCATTACATAACCCAAACTGCATCCTTGTACTTTCAAATAGTCCAAAAGGGGTGCAAATGGCTGTTTTATGGATGTCCTGGGGGGCAACAGGAATTTGATGGAAAGCTTTGATTAAATCTACTTGCGAAAATATTTTCTTTCCATGCAGCTCATTAGTAAAATCTAATATACTAGGAACTGGATATTTATCTTTGACTGTTTGCGAATTTAAAGCTCGAAAATCACCCACAGGACGCCAATCGTCACATCCTTTTTTAGATACCATGTGTAGAGGTGACGCATAATTACTTTTGGATGGTCGCATATGACCCAAATCAAGCATGTATTGAAATTCGGTTTTCGCTATTTTTAACCGATCAGGAGCAAGACGTCTAGGTTTAGCAAACACTGGCGGGCCATGAGTTTCAATATGATGCAGGAAATTGTGTTTTACAGGTTGATTTGCACATGGCACTTTTGTAATATTAGGAAAATCGACCAATAATTTAGAAAAATCGTTATCCAATGTAACAACTTTGACAGAAAAAATATCAGCATTATTAACAAGACCGTGAGAATTCAGATTAGTAGTACAATCATTTAAACGCTTACGCCGTAAATCAGGTTTTAAATTGAAATAATGCAAAAAATCTGCACCAAGAATCGCTGTGGTAACATTACAAACATAAAATGGGAAAACAAAATTGCGTCTTAAACCAAAATCTAAAGATAATAGTTTTTGACCATAAACATGAATTGTTGTGCCATTTGCAGCACTAAAAGTTTGAGTTGGATGTTGTTTCCGCTGCGATTTGGTAGCAGGGATAATCGAAACATCCGATCCAGTATCGACCAAAAGGTTTAAATTCGTTTTTTTTTGTCTCTAACAAATAGGCGACTTGATCGAGTAGGCAAAAAGTATGTCGCTTCTACTCTTGCCTGCTTCCGTTTCCCGTAAACGAGCAGGGCTGCACACATTTGTTGGCCTTGGATTTGTACTTCCCATGGTACCAACAAACAGAGCTTTCAGCCGAAGTGCTGTGGCTTCTGCGGGATGAGTTACGATTGCGGGAGAAACTACGTGATCGGCGAAGAGTGTTTACTTCTTTACGTAGTTCATGTATTTCTTCCATGAGTTGTTGCAACGTGTTCGGACCTGCTTCGGCAGTGGAAGGTGAAATCGAAATTCCACTTACCTCGGCTGGTGTTACTTCTAATATGCGATCAGCAACTTCAGCGGCCTTCTGCGATGTAGTTGGCATCATGGAGGCTAGAATTGTTTGGACATTGACGGGAAGTTGTGAGAGGAATAATTCCAGCATAAGTGAATCTGCAATCTGGTGCGATTCAGCATGTCTTTGCATAACACGGAGAAGTTCGGAAGGTTTACGATCACCGAGCTGTTCTTCAGTTAGAAGTTTCCGTATTTGTTGCGTTCTGGTTTCGCCACAACGAGAAGTAATATGATCCTTTAAGTGCTGAAAGGGGTTGGTTGGATCCGGGTTTAAGATGACATCTCGCACTGTAGAAGCTGCGCCGGGTGGTAGATGAGCAACAATGTAGTTGTATTTTGTTTTCGGATCCTTGATGGGCTTGGGCGTGGCGAGGGCAAAGGTAGCTTCGCACATACCAAACCGAAGGTTTGGATCCGCGTCGTTGTAAATCGGAATCTTGACGGCAGCAATATTCTCCATGGTGGGAAGTCCAGAAATCAGTGGTGAAGTGGGAAAGTAAGCAGCGAGAACAAACCAATTCGAACAAAGCAATATTCAAGAATAATTTAAATGTTCAGCTCCGGGTCACCATTTTGAGATCGGTATATGGTTGCAGAAAGGAAGCACTTCAGGAACAGGAACAACAAGAACTTTAATAAACAATAATAGGTTAGTTACATGGTTCGTCTCGCCTTCAGTACGAGTGCGTCTGCTGGTGTTAGTATTCAATGACCGACTTTATATACAACTCTGCGCTACGGCAGAGTGGAGCGCCATCTACTGGGTGAATACTACAATTGTATGACTTTTCTTAGGTTACTTTTCACCTGTCTCACATTATTCATTGAACCAGTCTATATCTTCATGTGGCTATAATAACTTCCATCAACAAACGCATAAATTGTGATTGTAATGTGAAATCTGAATTACTGAGTCTAAAACTCTAATTTTCATTCTATATGCTCACTCATGCAGATAACTGAAAGTGAGCCACATCTAAAATTTATTAGATAAGGACGTTTAATTTCTGTTATTATTAGAATATCAATAGATTAATTGACACGTTAATGGGAAGTCGATACAATACTTTAAACCAGTTTGAATGCGAATTAGTTAAAAATATATTAATGCAATTTCGTACTATGCACTAAGAATGAATACCTATGTAATTTGTATTTAGATTAAATGTTCCTAACATGTACTCAAAACATATACTCTATGATAGTATGAACAAATCTGAAAAGATTATTTTGAAACGTTGATTAGTGTTTAAAAATTATGTTTGGCTTAGTTACATTATTATCTCAGCATTGAATAAATTATGAAATATTTCTTCAAAGGCAGCTGACTGAAAAAAAAATACTATGAACAAAAAATCGACAGAAAGTATCTGACAAATATTGTTCACAAAACAAAGAAGGAGCGATATGTACATGAGAGTTTAAAATATAAAAGCTAAGGTAATTTTAATTAACGTTATACTAGAGCAATACAAAAGGCTATTAATGACGGTAAAATATAAAAGCGATAAAAATAAACTTGTGTGGAATTCTATCTGTCTTTTTTTCCAAAATTGGAACTATTCCTTCCCAATCAAAATTTGTGCTTCCTGCTACCTTCTTCAAACTTTCAAATTGTTCCTTTCTTCTTTCAAACAAAGCAGTGAAATGTAATAAAAATATTCAAAAATTGTCACACCATGCAAATAATTTTAATCTTTTTGGCTCATCTTTTTCTCTTTCAGTATTTTAAATAAATTGCTGCAGTTATACCTATTTTCTGACTAACTTTTGTAAATATTATTTACGATATTTACATTTTTGGAATTAAATTTGCTAGATATGCACGTAGTTACACAGTTCTGTAATGCACTGATGTTTTATAAACTAGGTAACTCTACATAAACTTAAACACCTCTTTTGTAGACTACAAAAATAATGCTTTTGAGTTAGTAATTTTAGATAGGATCAAGTATCAAAGTGCTAATATTGTACTTATCCACACAAATCTCAAATTATTGACTACGCAAATTCTATTGAAGTTTCGTCTCCATGAAACGAGAAAAATCTATAATGTCGGGTTAAGAAAGTTTAGAAATGAACGATGAAGAAATTCTTCAGACTTCAAAACCTAAAAAAAGGTTATACGAAGTTTTTAAAAACTTGTAGTGTCAATGACTTACAAAGAACTAGTACACTCTGCACCAAAAGGAACGTGTTGAACCATGATCACGTTCATTGAGTGCACATATAATCCACCTGTGTGAACATATAATCGAACTTGATCTTACTATTTCGCTTATAAATAGTTGTATAGTGATGTACGTACACAAAGAGGAAGCTTAACTAATACACAAAAAAGAAACTACAGTAATGGATAAATCGAACCAGCGCAGCCCATGACTTGTAGGTTGCTAGCTAAGTGAGAAATCCCACTAAAACATACGAGATCCCACATACTGCTCTCTACTTTTAAAAACGTTTTAAATTAACTTAAACTAAGAATTTACGTTCCTAACTAGATTACTTATTATGTTGTGAATTTTTGTAATCAGGAATACTTAAAAACCCCAGTATTGTTATAAAGAACGTCGTTCGCGGGCTTAATATAAAATTATTTTTGTCCTTATACATTTATTCCATTTACTCTTCATGGGATTGTGTGAATTTAAAGTTTAGGTCTAAAACGGACGTTAGAAAACTCCAAGTTTTTAAAATAACAAAAAGAGTCATGTTTTAAGAAGTTTAAGTTTAGATGATGGACTAATAATTCTTGCAGTAAGTACAACGACCAATCTAAAATCCTCTTGCGGAATTAAGTATCTGGCTTTGGCGTAACATATCATAATTCGTTAAGAGTTTTCAAATACTAAAATACGACTGTACGAAATTGTGTGTTCAGCTTGGTTACATTCAATGTTTAGAATAAAATGTATTTAATAATACCCAGGAAGGGAATCGGAGACATGTGGCTCATATTTCACCAGGGATTCAACATGGATAACATAAGTCAAGCTTCTAATAGTCACCGTTCTTATAGTATTAGTAAGGATAATAGAGATCTTCCTGGGCATCTTATAATGGTTTTGAATTTTGATTGATTTTAAATTTCGATTGATTTTTGAATTTTGATAGATTTTGAATTTTGATTGATTTTGAATTTTGACTGATTTTGAATTTTGATTGATTTTCAATTGTGATTGATATTGAATTTTGCTTGATTTTCAATTTTGATTGATTTTTAATTGTGATTGATATTAAATTTTGTTTGCTACAATATTTTGATTGATTTTAAATTTTGATTGATTTTGAATTTTGATTGATTTTGAATTTTGATTGATTTTGAATTTGATTGATTTTGAATTTTGATGGTGCAAGTACCTGCCTTAGTCTAGCCAGTGTTAAATCCCCCTAAGAGGTATATGAAACTAAATGTTTTCTTGTATAATGCAAAGACATTATTATATTTTATTTATCCAGTTTAATATACTTGTCCCTTACATTACAGCCTCCAGGGGCACATCTTTAAGTGTGTATGGACTGCACAAACTCGAGGTACCCAAGTTACCTTTTCTTTTTACATTGGGTATATCGTTCTATTGTACATACCACGGTGACTCTCTGGGGATTCACAAACGAACTCAACAAACACCGAAAACACCAAATCATTAGTTTTTTTTTCTTTCGTGACATTTTTTACTTGAAGTTGTCTGCGTTGTGCTTGGCCCTACTTGACCAACTATGTCCCTTGTACCATAAAACCTAAAAGCAAGCACTCGACCCTTTCTGTACAGTAATTTACTTAAAAACATGCTAAATATGTTTAAAATGGTGATTAAATTTAAATGTTTTCGTTAGTAACATATATACTTATTACAATATTAATTAATCCAGTTTAGTATATTATTCTTTACACTACCAGGTTTCTACTAAGCGTGTTTAATTTTTCTATTATACGACTTTTTAAACTTCGCATCTCACACACAAACAGTTTTTCCTCTTAACCTATCCCGTTGTGTTGCTCTAGTACGACGTTAACTAAAATTACCATTACCAATTACCATCTTAACCTATCCAAATTAAAAAAAAAAATTAAAAAAACTCAGAAGAAAGAACATGCTACATTTGTTGATAATGCTGCTCTTTCAAATTCACATATTAATCATAAACCTCCTGATGGCCAAACCACTCATTCTTATGTCAACAGAAGCTGCACCTCAAAAGAGCTAAAAAGGGTTGTATAGAGGAACAGCTTACCAAACAATGATGAATATTAAATTTAAATGTTTTCGTAAATAATAGATGTACTTATTACACAGTATTATCTAATCCAGTTTATTACAATACATTATTCTTTATACTACCAGGTTTCTACTAAGCGTGTTTAATTTGTCTTTCATATGGCTTTTTAAACTTCGCACCTCACAAACAAACGGTTTTTCCTTTTAACCTTTCCAAATTTAAAAAAAAATATAAAAAAAATATATTAAAAAAAAAAAAAATAAATAAATAAAAAAAAAACTTAAAGAATTCTAATATTGATTTATAGAATAAAAAGTTCTGCGGAAATTTATATGGATAAGAAATGAGGAAATCCAAATAGAATTTAGTACAAATTTTTTCCCCGAAAACGAGAACGGAAAAAATTACATTTGATTTTTGTTCGCATTCATTTAAATATGAATAAAAAAAGAGTGTAGCGAAAAGATATGAGCATAGTTCAAGGATAAAACAAACAGTCTAAAAAAGAAACAACGAGTGAAAGGAGAAAGAGCAAACTGATGTGGTAGCCTGTTTCGAATGCATTTCTTGCCACAAAAGAATATGGCTGAAACAGAACAGGAACGAAAGAATGGAGAAAAGAACTTTTGAAAGGATCAATTCTATTTTGAAAATCTGGCTACCCTTCTTTCTCAAAGAGGACTTGCAATATCACCATTTTGCTCCAGCTATAACACTCGTGAAAAACATTTATTTTTAAAAAAAATGATAAATGCATTCGACAAAGAGCGGAGATTCCATGAAAAGCGGAGAGGACTTGGAAATTAGACTGAGTAAAATCGATTGTGAATACTCAGGACTAGAATTTGAGCTCAATGCTTTAGTAGATAGTTGGGGAATTATCGAAGATTTATATGCTGGGACAGGAACATTTTTTCATCATTTCTGTTCTGAAACGAATTTTAGCGCTGAGATTTATTCGAATTCAAGTTCCGAGGTTGCTGCATTTGTTTTTAGGCTTATACCGTTTCATAAACACGTTCTATTTAGTAAAGTGTATTAAGGTCGGGGTGGTTCGGAATTAAAATCAAAGGAATGTTCACTAAAAGTGTTTTCTGGGAACTCAAGGAAAAATAAAAGAATAAATTGTATAATTACTGAAGAAAACACCGACATATTTTTAAGTAACGTATTTCAATTCGTTTAATAATTAATTAATTACAATATTAATTACTTTTAGCTAAATCACCGAAGCATGGTTTATATACAATAGGTTAAATCTGGTTAAAATTTGGTTGGTTTAGTTTGAAACTTTTGAAGTTATTAAGGGTCAGGTAGCTCAGATTGAGGAACAACGGAATACCAACCGATGGGGTACAAGTTCGAAACTCAGTCCACGCAAAGACTGTCGGGTATATGGGGGTAGGTACACGTGAAATCTGTAGTGGCCAGAAATATACTCACGCTGGCGTGATGAGGAAAATAGGGAGTAGAGCACCAGCTTAATTGTTGACTTCGTCATTTGACAATGACTCGGAATTACAACACGTTAACGTTGGATATTTACCTTCAGAATTCATCCTCGAATATCATGTTTTGTGTGAGCCATTGCAACTACTTAAAAATGGCATGTCTGGTCAGTTATCGTCTAAAATTTAAAAGCCTTTCAAACAGAATTTGAAACTTTTGTTACTAAACTAATATAATGTAATTTTTCTTGTCAAAACTTTCTACACTGATGTCCGCCGACCAACCGGTATAGTGGTTAAGATTTTAGTCTTTAGATCGTAAGGTTCCTGGTTCGAATCCGGGTCCGGGCATGGATGTTTGTAAACGTATGGTGCAGAGGCGGCTGGTGCACCTTAAATCTGTCGTGGCCGAGAGTCCCCACGTTGGGTTGGTGTGCAAATTTTGGAGAGTGGGGTGCCAGGTCAGGCGTTGCTTCGTCATCTGACACGTGGTTCAAAATTACGAGGTCTTGTCCTCGGATCTTTCCCTTAAGGGACTGATCCCGGACCGTCGTCAATAGCCCGTTGTGTTGTTCTAGTACGACGACGTTAACTAAAATAACCATTACCTACACTGATGTCCAAAATTATCTTTACATACATCGAATCACGTATTTCTCATAAACTGAGAACTGTAATTTTGTGAATTTGTATGGAATTAGACATAACATCAAAGCACATAAAAAAATGAAATAAATTTAGAGCACTGCATATGGTATATAACTGTTGTACAAAACAATAAAAATGGCACTAATATGTAAAAAGGATAGTTCATAAAAAATGAAGAACTAAGAAAAAAATAAAGCTTATGGTTTCAATATGGAATGTGATCTGACATGTCGATGAATCGACCCTGACATGTACACTCTTATCACAACGTGATTTCGTGTTGGTAATAACATTATTAACCACCGTTTGGGGAATTAGTTGCACTTCTCAAGCAATGCGATCTTCAGGGCATTTAGATCTCTAATAGAATGTCTCCGTGCAACTGCTTTTCCATGGTAGTGTCATAAGTTCTCCATTGGGTTCAGATCGGGAGATTTTGTTGCCAATGACATTCACTCAATGGTTTAATTTTCAAGGAAATTGTCAACGTGGTTTGCTCGATGTGGACGAACATTATAATCCATAAATAAAAAATCAGATTCATATGCTCTGAAAAATCTTACTTAACGTTCTAAGATATCATACCGATATCTCTGATTGGTGCGTACGTCTACAGATCATTATTCCACCCCGCACAATCACACTACACTACGTAAATGGGCACATTCCATAAAGTTCAAAGGTAAATTTGGAGTAGCTTACTCACTTTTTATGCAGAAACGTTTAGAATCGGATGTTTGACTAATCCTCGACTAATCAGTTTAGAGAACGTGGGGCCACTGATGTTGGCTCCAGTTCTGGTGTTCTTTGCACCTATTCAAGCTATCCCTCTTATCTTGTTAATACATTGAAACATATATCCTTGCATTACTGGCATAAAGGCCCTTTTCATTAAGCCTTCTGTATAAAGTTTGTCATAATACATAAGTTCATATGGTGGCTACAAGCTCTGAGCTTATCTACCGAACAGTAGACTTCATGTTACCACGGGCAGTTACTGCCATATATCGATCTTGAGAAGCAGTTGTTAAACGTTTACTACCTTGTACAGGCCTCCTTACAACCGTTTAAAAGTTTTAAAATTGTTTCCCTAGCACAGATAATGTCTGTCTTAAAATATTCAAACACCTTGCTTCTTCCATAATTGTGTGTCCTGCTTCTAAACGGCCTATAATGCGCCACTTCACAGATTCCTCCAAATGATACTTTAGAGCCAAATCAAGCAATTTTGAGTTTTTACACACTGAAATCAAAAGCAGTATTGCAGATATTCACTAAGATATTCACATTGTCTAAAGGGCTCGAGTCACAGTCGAATGTCGTAACGCATTGATAAATCATAAACCATTTTATCACATTTGATAGGATAATGCTTGTAATTTACACATTCCCTGCAACAATGGTACGCACCGTTACATCCATTGGGTATTTCATGGAATAAAATTATTTTGGGGTGATGAAAGGTAATTTTGGACTTAATACATAATATTAAATTGAAACATAATAGTATAATTTTGGACATAGAGGTTATAAAAGTTCGCAAGCAATTTGAGCAAGTGCGAGAGTTTTACAGAGGCTGAGTAAGTGGCCTCCGAGAAGGTGGATAGTCTATTCGATGGATTAAGCAATATATTGGTTGTAGTGATGTTACTGTTGCACACAGTTGGAAACAAGGTACACGGCATCGTTTACACGGCTCAGGAAGGCCTATAAAAAACCAGACCTGATCCAACAGCCACTTTTCAGACATCCAACGGGCATAAGGAAACATTCTCGATCATCCAATAAAAAAATCGCACCATTTGTGGCTGTTTTCAAGACGTGGGATTATACTCACGTAGACTATTACGGAGACTGCTTTTAGCAGCATTGCATAGCAGTTAAAGACTGAAATGGTGTCGTACCATACTGAAATGGAGTGTGGAATGGCATCGAGTGGTCTTCACTGACTAATCCCGCTTCTGTCTGGGTGAAGACGACAATCGAATCCGTGTGTGGAGGCAACGTGGTCATTGCCAAGATTCACGGTTTTGTTGTACAGCATCAAACGACCAGAAGACCTGGTGTCATGGTATGTGGTGCAATTGCTTATGTATTTCAATCAGCTTTGGTATTTGTTATAAGATCTTTGACAGATCAGCGTTATGTGCATGACATTTCACAACCAGTTACGTATCCATTTCTGAACTCCCAGGTTAGTTTTTTCAACAAGACAA
Source organism: Metellina segmentata (assembly GCA_947359465.1). Lineage (NCBI taxonomy): Eukaryota > Metazoa > Arthropoda > Arachnida > Araneae > Tetragnathidae > Metellina > Metellina segmentata. The sequence goes on from OX375881.1 coordinate 58,607,032, forward strand.
TGCTCGATCCCATATTGCTGTCGTCTCTAAGGCATGTCTACGACACAACGTTGTCATATTACGTCCGGCATATTCACCGGACATATCCCGAACGTATGGGATTCCATTGGACGAGATGTCACCTCTCCATGTGTACCGCGTAATCTGCTGGAACTATGTGACATGTTTCAAGCAGCATGGTGTGGACTGTCGAAGGACTTCATAAAAAGCCTGTATAACTCCCTACCAAGGCGTTTGACATGCTGCATTAGGAATAATGGCGGGCATACGCCATACTAAATGATACCACCTTTTTGAAATTCTCTTCTTTGCATCTTTTAGTCTAAAATTTTAATACTTTGCTCATTTATATGCACTTTGCGAACCTTGTAAATTTTATTGCATTCTGACAATTCCTTCTAGGTGGATTTGTTTTTGCCTTGTAGTGTAGATATATGTAGAGAGAGATAGTGTCCTACAAATTAAAATATACTGCCAAAATAAAAAGTCAGTTTTGATTAAATTAAAATTTATTTGACTTAAATGAACAAACAAATTTCTTCATGTAGACTATATTTAATTTTGATAAAACATATTTAGTTGTAGTAAAATATGTTTACATAAGTGTTTTTCTTGCATAGGCAAAAAAATATAAATATAAAAAGAATATTCACTCTACGTAACGTATTCTGCTAGAAAGAAATACACATCATTTTTGAATTTCTATAAGAAAAGACTGAATAATAAAATGTAATATTTTCCTGCTAGAAACAATACTGTATAACCACACAGAGAAATATATTTTAAATTTCGATCATTCGTAAGATTTCTTTTGGAAATGGAAGAAATATATAAATCTCTTTTCTATAGTTTGGTTAAAGCGATGATATAATAGAAACAATAAGTCTTTACATACAAAATTGAAATTGCGTTCAAAGGAAAATGGATTGTTCACATTGATAACCTAAAGTTCATGTTTTCAAAAATGAAGCATAACATTCTTATCACTGGTATATACACTCTATAACAAAAATATCGACGCACCAAGAAGGAGTTGTACGATGGAGACAAAAATTGGTGGATAGGAAAATTATGTACAGAATAGAAACTGATTAAAATTTCAGAACAATTGAATGATCTATTTCAGAGTTACAGTAACGAGCTCAATAAGGTGTTGACCCGCCTCTAGCCTAGATGCAAGCTGCCACACGGCGTAGCATAGACCGATAAAGCTCCCGGTTGGTCCCCTGAGGTATTTCTTGCCAAATTTGCTCCAATTGTCGGACTACGTCATCAACATTCCCTACCGAATGCAGTCGCCTTCCCATCATATCAAAGACATGCTCGATGGGAGAGAGATCTGGTGATATGGCTGGCCAAGGAAGTGTTTGACAAGCTTGAAGACAGTTCATAGCAACATGTGCCGCATGTAGTCTGGTATTATCTTGCTGAAAAATAGGCCCAGGGTACTGCGAAAGGAAAGGTAGAAAAACAGGTCGAAGAGTGTCGTCAACGTACCGCTGTGCAGTAAGTGTACCTCTAATGACGACCAAAGGGGTCCGGCTATCAAGGGAAATGGCACCCCAGACCATAACTCCTTGTTGAGGACCCGTGTGGCGTGCAATAGTGAGAGCAGAATCGGCACGCTGCCCTTGGGCGTCTCCAGAAACGTCTTCGATGATCGTCAGGACACAGTTGAAAGCGGGATTCGTCGCTAAAGACTATACGTCCCCAGTCAGCATCATTCCAGCCTGATCGAACCAAGCACCACTGTAATCTGGCTCGACAGTGCGCAGGCGTGAGTGGCAGGTGGCATAACGGTCGGTACGAGCGTAGATTTCGCTCTCTCAGCCGTCTGTGAATGGTCATGGTGAACACTCGTGTGTAGGTCGCACGACTGATGGTTGGTAGCGATGAATCAGGCGCTGTGACAGCTGATCTGACAATCACTGTCCTCGCGATCTGTTGTGGCCCTACGTCGACCACTACCATCATGACGCTGAAATCTGCCATTTTCCACCCACTCTTGCCAGCATCTTCTAATCGCCGCATCGCTTCGACTCACATGACGAGCAATTCTCCGATTTGCCCAACCTGCCTCTTTCGACCAATGATACGACCTCTTTCAAACTCTGAAAGTTGCTCGCAATGAGCTGGAATCCTGCGGCTAGGCATTTTGTCAGTCGTTGAAAGGTATCCTAAATCGCAATTCAGCAGAAATTTTTAACAACAGTTCAAAAACAACTCCTTACATACATCAGCTGGATGCGCAGTTCCGATGCGCTGGAGAACCAAATTTTAATCATTTGCATATTTGGTCAAAACATTTTTGCGTACGAAATTTCAAAGCAATCGGATGATTCCATCTGTGTGCGTCCATTTTTTTGTTATAGAGTGTATATCATAGAGTAATTGTCCTTCAATCCTCTTTTAAAAAGTGACATATCACAGTAAAAATGTTCTTAAGATACTTGGGTGTCTTAGGCATTGAACTGACTTGATACTTTTGCTTTAAATACGTTTGGATATTATTAATATAACATTTTAATTCAGGAACTTTTACTCTAAAAATATGGCTACTTATTTTTTAATTAACTAATCAAATAATAAAAACTTTATTTTACAAACTTTTACTACTCAAATTTATTAATATACCAATGCAAACATTTGTATTATCTATTTCTAATGTTAAAATTATGTGTTGCTTAGAACCAATAATATTTTCTTTAATCCAATGAACCTTTTTACATAGGTAATTGGTAATTTTTTAGTTAACGTCGTACTAGAGCAACACAACGGGCTATTGACGACGGTCCGGGATCAGTCCCTTAAGGGAAAGATCCGAGGACAACACCTCGTAATTTTGAACCACGGTCAGATGACGAAGCAACACCTGAGCTGGCACCCCACTCTCCAAACTTCCACGCCAACCCACTTTTTTTTTTTTACATAGGAAAGACAGAGATATAAATAATTCTAGTTTTCAAAATTTTCACCTACAATTTTGGATAATGTTGAGTGTGATTATTTGTTATTACATTTGGTATTATATTTTGAGCTTATAAAACAACTATTAATCAAGAAAAAAATAATTATTAACCAACTAGAGTAGAGTCATTTATAAGTGTTCAATTGTTATTATTCATGTGAATATACCATGCATACCGATAAAAAAATTACAAAATTTTAAGTGCTTAAGAAACCATCGCAAAACATGTAAAGAAGCAAAGAACATATTAGCTGGGGTGCAATCAACCAGAAAACAAAAGTCAAAACTAACCATGCAAACACGCTGAAGCTGCAGACATAACAAATTAAGTAATATAATTTCAAAGACCAGAAAAAATTTGAAATAAATATAGTAACCCCCCAAAAAAGTTTTTAAAGTAGAACAGTTTTTTAGGCTATTTTCGAAAATGAAAGTGTTGATGGATGAGGGCGTCATAAAGGAGGAGCCTCACCTAGACCAACACAAACTGCTGTTTTCTACGTATGAGCAGCAATACGCTAAAAAATAGCTCATACATTTCCCCAAACACCATTAAAAAGCAAGCAAACACCTAAAACAAAATAATGTTAAATTTATGAAAATAAGAATGGAGTGTTTGTTTGTACATTCAATATTTTCGACCCATTTCAAGTTTTTTATCCGTTTTGGACCGTTCTGATGGCAAATCCACCTCTTTCGCGTTTTGTATCCGTCTGTTTGTCTGTATGTATGTATGTGCCTTATACACGTCCACATGGTTTAATATATTTTCATGGAAATTTGCATACAGTGAGTACTTATTTCCATTTAGTAAGTGAAATTGGTTGCGAAAGTCTGTCTGTCCGTCTTTCTGTTCTATGTTCTATTTTGTGTTTGTGTGTTTGTGTAGGCATCACATGAATTTTATTCCAGATATTTCATTGCAATATGCTCTATTTTATACTAGCCACTTCGTGGCTAACCCGGCGTTGCCCGTGGTGTTGGTTTGCGTCGCAAACAACCAACATTATGGGCAACGACGTGATGTGAGGAATTAATCTGGTGTAAAATTTTCCACAGATTTCAAATCCGTTGAAGATATATTCAATTTAAAAATTATTTATTTAAAGAAAATCATATTTTTAGGTAACAATCTAAAGTGAAATTTTTCCGCAAATTTCGTATCCGTTGAAATTTTCAATCTATCTTTAGCCGATTCCGATTTTACGAAAAAAACTTTCCAATCCCAGTCAGTATGTTTTTTATTTCTTGCTCTCATTCGCCGAAAAGGGGGCAGGAAATGTAATATGTTTCTTTTTTTAACGCGAAAGGCAGAGTATGCAATCTGTATTTTTTTTTTGGGGGGGGGGAGAGAAGTTCACATAACGTCACAATCTCTTGCGAAAATATAAAAAAATGTCACGTGAGGGAGAAAAAGTTCATTTTAGGGGGTTTCTTCTTTCGTCCGGACAAAACGCGTTTGAAGAAGCAGGTAGAGAATAAAATTATTAAATTCATTTAAAAATCTTCTAGATTAATCGAAGTTTCTTCAAGAGTATTGCGTTTTTAATCCTTTGTCGGAATTTTTATAGGCCCGAATAAGAAATTCAAAGAAGTGTCCTTTCCGCCGCGACGCAAAAATTGCAAAAAATTTGTACTACCTGTGTGCCATACCTGATTTCTGTAAGTGCCATAGATCGTCAGGATTTTGCGGCCGCGAAACAGACAGATTAACAAACACTTTCTTTTATGATAGTAGAGAGCCGACCAACCGGTATAGTGGTTAAGGTGTTAGCCTCTACTAGCGCGTCTTTCTAGGAATGGCTCTTCGTTGCGTGGACGATTCTATTTTGGAACGTAGGTAGGTCGGTGGATATTAAACTCGTAGAAAGTAGAGCCTTAACAGTTTGTGAACTAATACATGTAGATATATATGGACTCATTCAATTGTAGATGAGATATTTTTACTTCTAAAAGAGGAAAAGGAATCTGAAGTGGGAAATATTTGAAGATACAGTTAAAAATCGTCGAAATACAAACTTGTAGAAAAAATTTAAGTGTTGCGTGGTGACAGCAGTACAAGAATAGCCAACAGAGCTAAGACGGGAGATGCACAAAAACTATTGAGGTTTCCCTCAGTCCGGTACTGGTAATATTTTAACAAGTAAATAATCAATCATAGCTCACTGTGGATCAAAACAAATTACGAAAGAATCGATTCACTTATCACGAGTTAATATCTACCGATCAACCTACGGTCCTGAATAGAATCATCCACGTAACGAAGAGCCATTCCTAGAAAGACGCGCTAGTTTAGCCTCTAGATTGGAAGGTCCCCGGTTCGAATCCGGGTTCGGGCATGGATGTTTGTAATCGTATACCAGCTCAGGTGTTGCTTCATCATCCGAACATTTTCAAAAATTAGGAAGTATAAATTGTTAGTGGCAATTATGGTCCTCCCACTGGGTGCTCCTTCACAAGTGGCCATCACTTCCGGCCTTGTAGTGGCCAATGATTTAGGTCAAATGTGCCCGCCATTAGAAAAAAAATATGATAGTAGAGATTATATATATTAGTTTAGTGAATGCGCGCAATATGAAACATTTCTTTGTTGTTATATTTAGATAAGTTTCATGTTAAAACACCTGAGTAAGTATACTTAAATCCACATTAATTTGGTAGTTTTGGAAAAATTGGAATGTACAATATATTGAGTATTACGATTACTTCCATTGCTTTACCAGTACTACTGAAAACGCAATTATTTTTCCAAAAATTATTTGTTTTTCACGGAACTCAGCTCTGATACTTCATTTATTTCGAGTCTTATTTTTGTTCTTTGCGCAATATAAAAGATTTCCGAATATTTGGAACATACGATATTTTTCAACAAACGGGAATGAAATTTTGACTCGTTAAAAATAAAAATGGTTGTGTTCGTATAAAAAAATGAAAGCATTCGTGTTTAGTTATTCTGAACCTATATATATATATATATCGCTCCGATTTCTATTTTAAGAAAGACGAATTTAAAAATTTGTGTTCGTCTCCAGGCCAAATTTTAAAAATAAATTCAAATACATTTTACTAGAATTGAAAAAATAGAATAGAATTATAACTTTCTACTACTTCAGGAACGTATTAGTTGCCATTCAGTTCTATTACACTGTATTTAAAAATGTATTGTGTATTTATTTTTTAATGACGCTTAATGTAGCGAATCAGCAATTTTTTAGTGTATTGCAGGTCATCAGTAGAAACATTTGTTTTTCTACATCAGTAGAAAAACAAATTATTTGGGTCAGACTCCTCCCTGATGACGCCCTGATCCACGAATACTCTTTTTCGAAATCATCTTAAAGTATTTTTGGAAATTTTCATTTTGGTTTTTATATTCATTTAAATTTTATTTGTTCTTAAAATTTCATATATAGTAGCAGAAGTCAATCTAGAATTTTTTCATGTAGAATCTCTTCATGAAATAAACAGAAAAAAAACTTGCAAACGTCTTTAAAATTTTAAAACCTTTTCAGAAGTTCAATTCAATTATTTCCTGAAAAAATTATATTTAAAAGGTAAGCATACATGTGTAGGCACACATTTTTATATTTCTTTTGTTAACTGAGTTTAGTTGTGTATTTTAATTTATCAGTATAAAACTCCAATTTTGAGTAAGAAGCATAAAATTGTTTTTAATCCAAATACAGTATAAACATGCAGTAAAATAACTGAAAGTTACAGGAAACAAACCATTATAAAATTAAAGTGGTTTTCTTTGAATTAATTATGTTATTTTAGTTTAATATGTCAAACCCCATTTAAGCAAATTCAGTGCATCTCTTCAATTTAGTTAAATTCCGTACATATTAATAAACAATAGGTTCTTCTTATTTAGAATCACATGAAACTTTATACCCTATAATTTTACCTTACAATTGGATAATGGTTGTTGAAAGCTCCACTGTATTTTTTGTGATGATTTCTGTATTTTTTAACGACTAAAAGACTGTTTATGTCAAAAATTAACGAATTAGGTTTTCAAGGAATTTCTTAAAACTGTCAAAGAAATACCTGCTTTTAGATAACGACTATTGATATTGCATTTATAATTCGAAATAAAAATATTAGCTTGAGATAGTTCAAAATGTCTTGTTTTTTTCTTCTCAAATATAAGAATCAATTATCCTTTTAAACGTAAAAAGGTTTCCAAATAATTTTGAATTAACTTCTTATCCTCACAATATGCACATAATGACTAAATAACGGCATTGATTGGCAACGACAATGCTCAGAAATATTATATCGGTTAAGAAGGGAGAAAATCATAATAAGTCACTAAGGAAAGCCCGCATATTACAGAATGGATACATGCGTGTGAAACTCTCTGGGAATTCAGATAAATAATACCGGAGTTTCAGTTTAAATGATTGTTTAATGACGAAATTTTGAATTTAAATTTGTTATAGAGGAGAGACAGTCTATTGTGACGTTTTTCTAGGGATGATTAATTCTGTCATCCCTCTATGAAAATACAGCGTTTTATGAAATGAAATTATTTCAAGTAATATGACGTGTAAAAGTTATGCTTCTTACTTTTTATCTTCACTGTAACGTAAGATTGAAATGAGTTTGGACCAATCAAGAATAATTCAACGAATAAGACTAAAAACTAATTTCACGACAGAATAGGCAAGATCGGAGATTGTGATCTTCCCATTGTACGGATTTATGCTTAAATGTGTCTTTCACTCCATTATCAATGATCAAATTATTTTTTCTATTTCCATGCAAATAATAAGATTACGTAAAATGCAACGGAAAATCATACCGTTCCCAGTAACTCATCCCAACTGCAAAAAAGAGAAAATTAGCACAAAAAAATTCTTTCGCGTGCAAAAGAGGAACGATAAAATTTTTTTACCTCCCAACTCTCTGAACGTATATATTTAGCGGCAATTGCTCAGAAAAAGGGAAAGAACCCTCGAAAAATAAAATGAATGGATGAAATAAAGAGAGAAGGGTAAAAAAAAGGACACTTCTTTGAATTTCTTATTCGGGCGTATAAAAATTCCGACAAAAGATTAAAAACGCAATACTCTTGAAGAAACTTCGATTAACTAGCTTATTACTTCACTTTTTTCACTCCTTGCTTCTCTACGGGTCTCTTTAAACTGGAAAAAAATTATGGACGACTTTCCATTATTAATTAAAATTTTAATACATTTTTTGCACTTCTTCTAGATCTTTACTTTGTTTCCTGCTTTTTTGCACCTAAGAAACGTTACTTTGGGGAAGAGTAGCAGAAAATTTCTTTTTGATGCAGATCGTTGCCTACTTTTAAAAATCCATCCTGGTGGTTTCTCTACGGGAGATATTTCAGCACAAATGTAATCTTTAACACGTCTGACCAGATATGATGGACGAGATGTCTCGACATTTGAAGACAACTAAACAAATCTTGTATGTCTTCATAATATGTGGGCAACATCTTGATGATTAGTTATTTCGTCAGTACCAAAAATCTGGTCAACTCTTGATGAACAAGATATCTCGTCATAATGTCTTGAATAGATAATATTACCCTTCGTAGTTCGCGGTTGTGGTAATTCAGTTATCAGAGAAGCGGATATGCAAATGAGTACCAGAATATTTCTTTTTGATGCAGATCGTTGCCTACTTTTCAAAATCCATCCTGGTGGTTTCGCTACGAGAGATATCTCAACACAAATGTAATCTTTAACACGTCTGACCAGATATGATGGACGAGATGTCTCGACATTTGAAGACAACTAAACAAATCTTGTATGTCTTCATAATATGTGGGCAACATCTTGATGATTAGTTATTTCGTCAGTACCAAAAATCTGGTCAACTCTTGATGAACAAGATATCTCGTCATAATGTCTTGAATAGATAATATTACCCTTCGTAGTTCGCGGTTGTGGTAATTCAGTTATCAGAGAAGCGGATATGCAAATGAGTACCAGAATATTTCTTTTTGATGCAGATCGTTGCCTACTTTTAAAAATCCATCCTGGTGGTTTCTCTACGGGAGATATTTCAGCACAAATGTAATCTTTAACACGTCTGACCAGATATGATGGACGAGATGTCTCGACATTTGAAGACAACTAAACAAATCTTGTATGTCTTCATAATATGTGGGCAACATCTTGATGATTAGTTATTTCGTCAGTACCAAAAATCTGGTCAACTCTTGATGAACAAGATATCTCGTCATAATGTCTTGAATAGATAATATTACCCTTCGTAGTTCGCGGTTGTGGTAATTCAGTTATCAGAGAAGCGGATATGCAAATGAGTACCAGAATATTTCTTTTTGATGCAGATCGTTGCCTACTTTTCAAAATCCCTCCTGGTGGTTTCGCTACGAGAGATATCTCAACACAAATGTAATCTTTAACACGTCTGACCAGATATGATGGACGAGATGTCTCGACATTTGAAGACAACTAAACAAATCTTGAATGTCTTCATAATATGTGGGCGACATCTTGATGATTAGTTATTCCGTCAGTACCAAAAATCTGGTCAACTCTTGATGAACAAGATATCTCGTCATAATGTCTTGAATAGATAATATTACCCTTCGTAGTTCGCGGTTGTGGTAATTCAGTTATCAGAGAAGCGGATATGCAAATGAGTACCAGAATATTTCTTTTTGATGCAGATCGTTGCCTACTTTTCAAAATCCATCCTGGTGGTTTCGCTACGAGAGATATCTCAACACAAATGTAATCTTTAACACGTCTGACCAGATATGATGGACGAGATGTCTCGACATTTGAAGACAACTAAACAAATCTTGAATGTCTTCATAATATGTGGGCGACATCTTGATGATTAGTTATTCCGTCAGTACCAAAAATCTGGTCAACTCTTGATGAACAAGATTTCTCGTCATAATGTCTTGAATAGATAATACTACCCTTCGTAGTTCGCGGTTGTGGTAATTCGGTTATCAGAGACGCGGATATGCAAATGAGTACCAGAATATTTCTTTTTGATGCAGATCGTTGCCTACTTTTCAAAATCCATCCTGGTGGTTTCGCTACGAGAGATATCTCAACACAAATGTAATCTTTAACACATCTGACCATATCATGATTGACGAGATGTCTCGTCATATGAAGACAACTAAGCAAATCTTGTATCGTCTTCATAATATATGGGCAATACTGGATGACGAGGATATGCAAATGGAGTTCGAGACTTGATCAAAGAAAAAGTCCGTTGTGTACGTGTGGGCTTCTGCTTTGTAAATTAGTGGTGATCCTGAAATGTTCTCAATTTGAATATGTATGAAATTTTGGAAAGCGGTATGTCACCTCTAGGGGGGGGGGGTGTTGACTGACCATGTTTCACATGTGCGAAATGTTGTCGTCGAAATTTTCTCCTAGGTTTTGATCTGGTTTCGACGCCAATAGATTGGTGTGTTGGTCTAGTGTGATGTTAATTCGAATACCTACCCTTCGGAATAGAACTTTCATATATTTTATATTTAAACTAATGTGTTGTGCTCCAAATGGGTCAGGTTAGGATTAATAGATTTGTAGAGGTCACATGCTTTTACATTGTAACTAGTAGAGTTGCACGTAATATCTGCGCCGAAGTTCTTTAATTCCTTGCATCTATAATGATATAATACCTAATTCGTCTCACCATCATCTAATGATGTTACTCTCAGCAAACACCTCATTTAAATCCATTCGTAAGGAATCTAAGAATGCAGGTGTGGTTTTCAAACCTCAAATAAAATAAAATTAATCAAACATGTAAGATAAACAGCATTTCAGTTACTCCATATGCTGTCAATTCTTATTTTCAGTAAAATGCGTGTCAAAAGCTGCACACCTCACTCATGTTACAACAGTTGGCGTGGTTTGAAAGTTTGGAACGTAATGCACCAGCTCTGGTTTGATCTCATCATCTGACCATAATTCAAAATAACGTGGTGTTTTCGGATCTTTTTCTTGGGGATTGATCACACACACACACATGGACCATCTCAAATAGCCAATACTCCGATGTGTTGCTTCAGTGTGACGTGAATTAAACACCTAATCTAAAAAGTAACATTAAAATAATTTCATAAAACACATACTTACTTTTTTTTATTCCAATGGCAAGACAGTACAATTGCGAAGACAAATACAAATACATTACAATACAATACTAAGTACATATTTGACCGAGGCCATTTTAGCCTTATACAAGGCCAGAAGTGATGGTCACTTATGAAGGGGCACCCAGTGGGTGGACCATCATTGTCCCTAACATAGGACAGCACAATTTACATCCATGCCCTAACCCCGGATTCGAACCAGGAACCTTCCGATCCAGAGGCCAACACCTTGACCACTAGACCGGTTGGTCGGCACACATACTTACTAAAAATTACGTTTCCTATTCCTGAAACATATCATTAAAGAATAGCATCTCATCAATTGCATTCACATCTTTCGTCACGAGAAATTTATTGTTTTTTTTTTTCATTGTTCAAATCAGTTTCTTCGGAGAATTTACTTTGTCATATCTGGCCAGAAGGGAAAGCAACACCATTGCTTAAATGGCTGAGAGTAATGCTGGGTACAAATGTCCTCATCTTGAAATGGTGTGTAAGTTTGCAGAGCACGGTGCCAACTTAGGCGTGACCTCATCATATGACCGCGGATCAAAGTTACATGGTGTTCTAGTATCTTTCCCTTCTGCTTTGATTCCGGACTGCCGCCGGAACGAATAAAAATCAAATCTTGTTTCCTGATCATCTGCATCCTTTTGATATATTCCTAAAGTCTCAGCCATATGTGACGCTTAAGGGAATCCAACGGGATTACTTCTCACCCAGGGTCGAGCTCCTGATTTTCAAGGTTCTGATGTTTTGATGAATGAATGGCTGAAACGGATGCTGTATTTCCTGATAAGGCTTATGATGCCGATGCACGGTTGTGATATAAGCTGAAAGATAAGGGATGTACGGCTGTGATTCCTCCCAACTAAGAATGGTGTCAATCCAGCTAGTTATGATAATTACCTCTACATTGCTAGACATTTGATTTTTGGCAAAATTAATTTTTTTCGTAGGAATATACAATATCCCCATAACGGATTAGTAATATCAAGAGATGGGGCACATATTATTCCTGAGCTTTGCGCCAATAGACCTTAGTATTACTCTAGTGCGACATTAATTAAATACCAACCTACATGTTCCAGCTTCCAAAAGTTAATTTTAACTTTGCCTCATTCCCTTGCTCAAATGCTATTCAGTAATATTTTTTTTTGCCCTTAAACATTTTCTAACTCTACATTTTTTTTAAACCTGGTCCACTGATTTATCGGTGGATTTGCTAAAACCTGCCAATTGCTATTTCAATGGATTTGATAAAATTGGTTTACATTTATTCTGGTTAATATAATGAATCTGGTCTATATTTATTTCAGTTGATTTGATAAAACATAACAGATTCTGAATTTTGAGCGATATGATAAATTTTGTCTGCAGTTGAGCAATATGATAAATTTATTTTGGTGGATTTGATAAAACTGACATTTTGCTACTTTCTGTCCACGTAAAAACATGTGAAAAAAGTATATTCTGTAGTACATTCCACCAAATTGCCTTGCATGTATAACATAAATTTGCATGTATTGTAAAACTAGTCCACGAACTTTAAGAAGATTTCATAAAAACAAGAAAAGAGATTGAAAACAGAAACATTTGATCCATAGTTTTTTTAGGTTAAGTTTGAAAGACAGTTGTAGGAAGAAATTTTTTAAAAGTAATATAAATATATTGCTGGTGTGCATTAACCAAATAAGGAAACCTACTTGCAAAGTTGCTGTCACAATCAATAATATTATTTTATGTTGTCCTTTTGAATTTTGTTTCATTACTTTGTGGAATGTTTTTCTGAACAAGAAAAAGTATTTTTCATTTATAAAAGATATCTGCAGGACCAAGTAATGAAATAGCCCAAAACAAAAGTAGTACCATTTCAAATTCACTGACAGAAGGTTTTTAGTCTTCCCCTTCTAGATTAGATATTTTATGTCATAATCACAACTTAAATCCAAGACAGTTCAAATTTTAACTAGATGCCTCCAAAACATGCTTAAAATCGCATTGATAAAGTGGATTGTAGTTACATATGTGCAGCTGTTATTAAATATGGAATTGAATGAATTAATCTCTTTTGTCCTAATATCTATAAAAACTATCAAAAACTCGAGATTATCTAGTTTCCCTCCACTAGGAAAACACAATTACATCAATGTCTGTGAATCAGACATCCCATATATACTTACTTCGTATTACATGTATGTAACTAAGTACCTACAGTTGCTTTGCGCGTTTGAATGTTTTGATAAACCTCGCTGATAACATTGTTGAAAGAGAAAATAAAGTGAATTTAAATCTCTTACGCAAAATTCTGTATGAAATTACGTGTTGATATTTCTATCAAGTGAACTAAATAAAACTCACTAAAAAGAGCTACTGTAAATTACAAATAGGAAGGAGATAAAGGAAAAAGCTTCATGACAGTGTATTCAAACGAAGGCATATACAGAAAATCCTCTTTTCTATACTATTGCTTGTAATGAATAGTTGGATTTTCGATACGCTTTGGACAAACACAGGCTCTATTCGTATTTCTGAAACGCCTGAGCGGGTTTATCTAATAAAATGAGTTTTCTTTGTATGCAGCCAAATGTCATTTTTTGACATGAATGCGTCTTTATAATGGGAATACTGGGAGACTTCATGCATGGAAAGTTCAGCATGACTCTTTTTTCTTATGATTTGAGAACTAGAGGAAACGCTCAGAAGATAAAGATAGATCGTCATATAAAACAAAGGGTATCCATTGCTGACATGACCTTCGGACCAAGTGCGCATGCGCACTAAGCGCAAGGAGGGGTTCTGCAATTCGTCAAAATCCTACGGTGCTAGGCGAGTTTGGGCTACTGTTGACTTGTGTCATCATGAATTGTGTCAATTAATTTTTCAAAAAATAAAACGCCTAGCTATGTAGAGGTCCTTATCAAAATTAGCTGGATTGACAAGATTCTTCTTTGGGAGGAATCACTGCTGTACATCCCTTATCTTTCAGCTTATCTCACAAACGTGCATCGGCAAAATACAGCATCCGTTTCGGCCATTCATTCATGAAAACATCAGAACCTTGAAAATCAGGAGCTTGACCCGGGGTGAGATGGAATCCCATTGAATTCCCTAAAGCGTCACATATGGCAGATATTTTAGCAAAATATCAAACGAATCCAGATGACCAGGAAATAAGCTTTGATTTTTATTCGTTCCGGTGACAGTCCGGATTTAAAGCCGAAATTAAAGGTACAAGAACACCGTGTACCTTTGATCCGCGGTCATATGATGAGGTCACACCTAAGTTGGCAAACAGCTCTGCAAACTTAAACACCACGCCATCGTGAGGACATTTGTCGGTGTGTCGTTCGAAAGCTACCAAACTATGCAATGATCACATGCCTTCAATTCATACTTCTTCGATATAAATTTCAAACTAAAATTGGGTACGTTAAAACTGTAAATGGATTGTTGAATATTCACACTAAACCACGCTTAAACTTCCTATGCCGTGTTTTATTCATTCCTCAATCCGACATCAGACCGAGAAGGTGGATGATCTAATAGAAGGATTGAGAAATTTATTGGTTGTAGTAATGTTAATGTTTCACGTTGTTAGCACTGATGGATACAACAAAGCACATACCAGCGTCAACCAGGTTCAGATAGGTCTAGAGAAACCTGACCGAGAGAGGATCGACATGTTGTAAGACTTGCTCGTACTGATCCAACAGTCACTGTTGCATGTATCCAACGAGCAGTGGGAACCTCTCCTGATCATCCAGTAAGTGATGTAAGTGATCGCACCATTTGTCGACGGCTTAACGACGTGGGACAAAACTCACGTAGAACAGTACGACGACTGCCTTAAACAGCATTGCATCGCAGACAGAAATAGGGCGTCGAATGACATCAAGTGGTCTTCATTGACGAATCCTGCTTCTGTATGGCTGTAGACGACAGTCGAATCCGTGTGTGGAGGCAACGTGATAAGTGCCAGGTTTCCCGGTTTGTTATGCAACGTCACACGTCCAGAAGACATTGTGTCATGGTGTGGGGCGCAATTGCGTATGATGCCAAAACACCTTTGGTATTCGTTACGGGTTCTTTGATCGGCCAGCGTTACGCACAAGAAATTTTACAGCCAGTTACGATCCCATTCCTGAACTCCAAGGTTCACTTGCTTTTCCAACAAGTCAATGATCGATATTGCTGTCGTCTATAGTGCTTGCGTACGACACATCTATATTTTACCATGACCGGCATACTAACTTGATTTGTCCCCGATCGAGAATGGGAGAAACGCCATTGTAAGAGATGTCACTACTACAGTGTAATCTGCTGGAATTACGTGAATTACATGACAGGGTTCAAGTAGCATAGGATCGGTCGCAGGACTTCATAAAGAGGATGTATGAATCACTACCAAGTTGCATGGCATGTTGCATGCGAATTAATCTCTTAGACGGTTTTTACTCAGATCATTCTTGCTTGTA
Source organism: Metellina segmentata (assembly GCA_947359465.1). Taxonomy (NCBI): domain Eukaryota; kingdom Metazoa; phylum Arthropoda; class Arachnida; order Araneae; family Tetragnathidae; genus Metellina; species Metellina segmentata. The sequence goes on from OX375881.1 coordinate 58,622,603, forward strand.
AAATGTGTTTCACAATCCTCTAAACTAGCAATTTCAAATCTTTCTCATCGCATGGCACATATCAGCGAATTAATAAAACTCTGCGGAACACCAACCAACCTGACGACAATAGATTTAATTTTGATTGATTATGAATAATAAAAATTAGGAACCCTTTTTGATTCAAGTGGCTTTTATGAATTATTTTCGAGGAAATTTATTTTTGATGCTTTGTAGTAAATAAATAATACTCACAATTATTTATACGGGTATTATCTACTTGAAATAATTTGTAAAGACACACTTGTAAATACACCCAAATTAACCCCGTGAAATGAAATAAATGTCATACAAAGTAAATCGTTTGACCATTTGTAAACAACACCAGTGCCATTCGTGTGACACATGGATTGAAACTCGCCATTCTAAATGAAGAAAATATTACATTCTCATAAATGTATTCACTTTTTTTTTTCATATTTTGAGGCATGGTATTTTAATATATAAAAATGTATTTTCACCGTTTGGTCGAATCCAATTTCTATGCTATAGAATGCATTTTATTCCGTTTTCGTATTATTTCGTTTCGAAACGTGGGAATTCAATTTATAGAAGATTCTTGGTTGGAAAGTAGACTCTCAAACATACTGTTTGCTTACTATACGAAGAAGAATGCAAATCCCGAAATCTTTCTACATTCAATAAAATATTCATGCCATAAACATATGCAATAACTGGATAGTACAACGAAGTATAATACAAATATATACTGGTATGATATATTGTATATTTTTTCTAGCAGTATTTTTCTAGATATTACACACCCTGTCGTAATAAACTACGGTAATATACTATCCATTCGTTCCTTGGAATATTACAAATGAAATATCGTATTGATACCACATCTATGGATTTGGAGATATAAATGAATTTGTCTCCTCTATGTTTAATTTCCAAAAGTCCCAGCACGCTATGGTTGTAACAAACCGTACAAACATTGTTAATTTGTTCTTAAATACATTTTTGACTTCTGGACGAAATTTGAAATATTTATTTAACGATTGGTGGTGATTTGTAAGAAATGTTGAAAAGCCATATGTAATCTATGTAGAGAGTCATTGTCTGTCTATTTTTCACTCAATATACATCTACTCCAATTAACCCTTATTCCAAGAAAATTCGGTGCACGTACTCTTTAAAACTTGAGGGGGGGAGGCGTGTTAGATATCATATTCTAAGAGAGCAGAGGAGACTAAAACGTCCACCCCCGCTCAAAATATGTGGTAATTTATGGGAGGTACATATAAATTTCAATGAACTTTCCCTTAAAATCCTGGATTAGGCAAGCGTGGTAAAATAATTCCACTTTTTATAAAAAAGAAACAAATGTATATAAAAAAAGGTTTCAATTAGACTGATAGCGAATCCTATACTGTAACTATTGAAAGATCTGTTCAAATTTTCGCACGAAGTTTATTTACAAGACAATTAAAATAATTTAACTTTGGTTTGATGTTTCATATTAAATTATGTATTTTCACTGCAAGCTACTTACAGGCAAGTAGCGTAATCAATCTTAAGAAGTATGAGGTATTCCGAAAATATATATATCTGAACTGGAAAAATATGTGCTATAAAAATTAGGTTCGAAATCTAGTCTTTTTTAAAAGAAAGTTCTACTTAAAACTTCACTGGTCAAAAAGAATTGGTGCTCGGGTAAATTAAAAAAAAAAAGGCTTGAATAATTAAAAATACCTTGTCGTACTGAGAAGGTCGATGTAGTTACTTTACGTTACTTTATGTCACTTTACGCACTGATACTATTTTAACTTTAATTGATGGCTAAATTGAAGTTATCTGGTTGTTGAAGGATTTATTTTCTTATAATCGATCTACGATGTTTTGTAATGGAAACTCAGAGAAAAATTAACTTTGCTTTTACTGCAGTTTTAAGTTGTAGTTCATTAAAGCATTCAAATCAGGAGAAAAACAGTTTGATAGATTATATCCTTAAGTTTTCCCCTCATCACAATAGATTTTAAACAGTGTTTATATGCACTCTATGTCACACAATACAGAAAATGACATTAATATTTTAAAAGTAATATTTATTTGAATTTACATAAATACAATCTACAATCTATATTACTAATTACAAGGACAGTCTTCGCGCAGCTATCTCTATACCTAACAGTATATCATTTTATTCCAAAGTAAGGATTTAAATTAATAGCAAAGTACTTAAAACATAAATTAAAACTAAACAATATAACTCAACACAAAATATGAAATAATCGTTTAATACTTCACTTAAATTATCTTTATCAAAATTTATCTCTTCTTCCACAAATTTTGAATAAATCTTTTAATTTTGAAATTTGGTTTCATTTTGAAGCTATAATTATAATTCAACTTAGTTCCAAATTTCATGATTCAAAGTTCAATAGCTTAGGGGTTTTAGTCCCCGCGTATTGTAAAAGAAATGCGATTGAAGTCGTACTAAAAGGGCTAAAACTATTAGTGTTGCCGGGAAAGTCTTAATTGTGAATGAAGTAAGGTTAACGTTTTGTGTTTTTCTTTACCAGAACCGATACTCTTTGAACTGAATTTATCAAAATTGAAAAGTCGATATTTTTATGAAGTTTATAGGTACTGCCCCCTTTAAACATTCGAGTTTAAAACAAGTTATTTTTTCTTCGCTGCCATAAAAGGAAGAAAAGGCATCCCTGCTCTAAAATAAATTAATCATGAATAACATGTCAAATTTGTCACCTGTTCCTAATGTTAAAATAATACGAAACCCTCGCGCTCCCCTGGGGTAAAAGTACCATCAGTCAAAAATATTGATAGACAAACTGAGACTATTCGTTGTAGAGAATATTAAGAAAGGGGCATTCCCTAATCACTCCAAAACGTAAAATCAGCTTCTTTTAGTAGTATCACACTAACACCAGGCCTGTGATGTATATGAAATGGATTATATGGATGAATATAGCTAGTATACGTTTATGCGTCAAAAGAAAATTACGGATAAAAATGCACCGAATGCCAATTTTTGCAAATATTTCATATAATTTTTAATGAAATTTTCGCTTTTCTGGGAAAAAAAGAAGCGATTATTCTGATCACATTCCATCCACAGTTTATTAATTCAACCAGTTCCACAACCGGGTAATTCTACTAGTCATATTACAAATTTTTTATCGAGTTGCTTTAGTGGAATATTTTATTTTAGTTATACATATAAATTATATTAAGAGAAAAGAGAAATCACATGAGCATTGTGGTTAAATATTTAAAATTTGTGTACGTGTACTTGTACTTGTTTGTGTACTTGTATTATGAAAATATGTTTAAGTATGGAATTTTAATAACCATGCTTTCATTCGAGAAAATAATTCCTAACTTCTTTCATTTGAAGTTTGTGACGTTCTGTTTCCAACAACTAAATCCTTAAGACGTTTTCAAGTTTTAAAATAATAAGTTTAACAAGAATCGGAATCGTAGGTGGTAAATTGTATTTTTAAGTTGTTTCTATATCTGTTTTAAGTTAAAAATAGAAGAAATGATGCACATAAGATGTTTGATAAAGTCAATTACGACTTTATTTTAAGTAGCGCGCATTTCTCGTGCTTGTTTCACTTTATTAGATAAATACTCTAGAGTTCACGTTTTGAAATATATTGCCTTCTTTTATATTTAATATTCCACCCAACCACGAAATGCAATACGGTAGTATTGTATTTTATATTAAAATAGAAAGCAATTGAACACACACGTTGATGGAATTTCATCTCAGTTCTTAGGAAGCTTAAACGCTTATTCTAAATCAACGATTATGATTCAAATATTTGTTTTTGTGTCCCAGAATTTGAAGTATTCCCGCTCAGAAGGTTAAAGAAATACTTATCAAAAGTATTTTCCGAAATTCAAAATCCCCAGAATGGCGAATCTACATTTTCTGGATTTCCATTTACATTCGAACAGTCATTCTTGTGAAAGCTGACATTTCAACGTGACGCTAGCAATCTTTTTTACCCCTTCTTGTCGTCTTTCAAGGAAAGAGGATCCTGGAACTTGGAAATTACCAACCTTTGCAACGGAAACCTACCGGGATATGTTTTAAACATTTTTAAAATTCCTCGGGATATTGCAGTGAAGAATTCTTGAGCGGTGATTATTTCCTTCGCAGTTAGTTCTTAAGGAATTCCTTTATGGGTTTTCCTTTATTTCAATTCGAGAATTGCTGCGTGAAGTTAGCAGCTTACGCATAAGCAATAAAGAGTGGGAATAAATGCAATTGCAAGTGAAGTCTTATACGATTCAATAAAAGTTTGGGAAATTTTATTCTTTGGACTGTGTTTAAGAATGGAGGAAATTACTTTCCCCAGATTACCTAAAGCAGCAGCTTGGTATATTGTTTTTCTTTTCAGTTTTGGTTTCCTACTATGTGAAATAATCTTAAGTGAATATATTTGTCCGTACTGGTAACATACTGAGTAGATTGTTCTATTGTAAGATAGAAACATTGAAGAATAGGAAGGACGTAAATTTAAAGGTTTATTTGGAAAACGAAAAGCACAGCAAAGCAATTGGTAAATTAGTTGACTAAAACCAAAGAAGAAATATAAAAGTAGAGTAAGCAATGGTAATCGTTTTATGTGCCATGAATCATGTGATAAAAACTTGTTGTACTTAGACCCTTAGACTATTTTTGTCTACCACGTGGAATAAAACAATCATCATTTGATTGGTGCACGGGACATGAGAAAACGTCCATCCATGGATTCATCATCTGATTGGTCTGTAATATCGTTGTAGACTTTGGCAATTCCGTTACTTTAGTCGCCACTCTATAGAAATGCACATTCACTTTCTTACCCTGTCATAACATACAGAAAAATAGGCGCGATAAGATGCCAAATACTGCAACCTAGTTAATTTTTTACAAAGCTGTCACATGACAAGTTGACATATTGGTCACAATTACTGAAGCTCTTCTCAACAGAAATTATTAGTATACTTACATTTCAAATTCATGAATGGAACGATCAATGCATAATCAACGTTAAAGAAATTAGCAAATTTACTCATATCAATCAATAAAGGGTTGCGACATTGTGATCTTTGCATTGTGTGGAATAATCAAAGAAATATGCTTTCTTTAGATTACCTAAAGCAGCAGCTTGGAATATATTTCCCTCCATTCAGGTAGAGTTTCATGATATGTGAAATAATTCTGCTTGAAGATATTTGTCTCCATGACTACGAACACTTTGAACAGATTGCTCAATAAAAATATTGTCATCTACAAATACTTAAAAATTTGAAAGGATATCATTTGAAGATTTATATGGATGAAAACAAATCTGAATAGCACATAACAAAAATAAGGGTGGAATTGTCGTTCACGGTAAGACGTTCGTCGCCAACTAATTTTTGTCGCCAAATCAAGATGGCGGCCAAATTGCGTAACAGCAAAATGCTGCAGATAATGCTGCCATAACAAAAACGGCAGATGTGAAGAAAATCCGCAAAAGGTGAAGGTTACCATATTTGGCGACAACTCGCCTTCTTACCGTGAACAACAGTTCCACCAAAATAAGTGGAATAGAAAGCTAAATAAATAATGATAATCTATAAATATAAAATTCAAATGCTACTCACTCACTGACTGACTCATCACTGTATCTCGAGAACTACAAGTCCTAGGAAGCTGAAATTTCTTCTTATACCGTAGGGGTACACTTAGAAAAGATTTTGAAAAATTCGACTCCTAAGAGGCCTAAAATTGACACAAGGCCTAAGCCAAAAGCAATTCGAAATCGCCGTAGAAATAACATTGAGTATAAACGATTGCTATACGCAACTCACATTGCTTTACCAGTGTAGATCGAAAAAAAAAATTTTTTTAACAAATTAAATTATAATATTCATGTTCGAACTGACTCTTTACTTCTACCCATGATGAAAATAATATTTATAAATATTTCATTAATGAAGAAATAATATTTAAAGCATATAATTTTACATAACTTGCATTTTGTATTGGAACACGAAAGCCCAAACGAAAACCTCATTGATCATAAAAGCGTAATTTTGCTATTTGGTCGTCATTATTACGTCATTATTAACAACGTCATTATTAATGTTTAATTTTTTTATTTGATTCAGAATTCTGTTTTTGGGTGTTTGAGTTGACAGTGAGATCTTGCGGTCAGATTAAAGGATTCCCAAGTATTATACATATGTGTTATTTTTGCTTATAAATCATTACTGTCTTTATCAATACTATTCAAGTCTTTAGTCGAATTGTTGTATTTCAGAATATATACAGGGAGTCGAAATTTAACACGTTCGAACAGATTTTTTTTTCAGGATTCTTCAATTTTTTCAGTTTGGAATTTTGTTACTGTTTGCATTTTTGTGTTAAGGTATATTACCTATTGAAGAAATATTATTCAGGAGTTAGATTTTAACGATTTTTTAATTTCCTGCAAAATATCAGTAGACATGGGTAATTCCTTAGTGGTATATGTCTATTTCGACCAACTTTCTTTAAATCTCTGGTTTAAACATGATAGTGTAAAGATTGCTGTATCATAAAATAAATAAAATATACACATCAAGATATTTTTAAAGCTTTTAATTTCTTATTTTAAAACAACAAGTAAATTAAAAAATAGCTTTAAAATAAGATGGGTTACGCTAAATTAAAACGGATAGTCCGTTGTAGTTCAAATATGTTTCAAAATTTTGATATAGCTTTTCATTCAAAGACGATTAAAATCAATTAAATTTCATTTGTTTTACGTGTTTCATTGTGTGTTATTGAACGCTGTACTTTATAGCCAAGTATATATATCCTAACTATATCTATCCTTCTAAATGGCTACGTGCTTTCCATTTAGAAACCGAACATTTGAATTAAAAAAGTACCATTATGATTCAATTATAAACTGTATGTCTGTTGGAAAAAAAAGAGAATTTTAAACAAGACTTTGTTGATAATGGAATAATATCACAGTTAGTAATTTTGAAGTTATAATATTTTTTATCTTAAATGACAGAAAATTACATTGCTTATTCTACTTAGTGAAGCTGTTCTTACCCAACTTATATACATGTGAATCATTCGCTGAATGCAATGCTTTTTTTTTCTGTAAAAACGCTGTAAAATCAACCTTCTGTTCGTTAAAAAAATTTCATTGATTGACTTTAATTTGTTTACACTGATGACATTTATTTCTATCACAAGCTCCTTTATTCCATATGCCGCTGAATAGAATTTTCAGGAAAAAGTATGTAGTCTGCTTCAAACTAAATTAGTCACGAATGTCGTAAATTTTTACTCCCCTTGGGCAAATAGAACGCGGGTTAATAGGTAGCCTATCATACCCACAGGGTTTTAAAATATACGAATACCGAATGTGTGGATTAGTCAAACGGTTAAGATTTGTATAGAGAACAGACAAACGTCAACTCTACTTTATATATCTAACAGAAGTTCCGTTATTCCATCTACCACTGAATGGAATTATCAAGAAAAATTGCGTCTGCTTCAAACTAAATTAGTCACGAATGCCGTAACAATTTAATTTGCAAACATTTCTTATTGTTGATGAAATTTGAAAATATCGCATACTTGGTGCAAGAATGGCACAAGTAAAACGTATTCATAGGAAATCTAAGTTAAAGATTATCCGCCAAACATTATATGAAAATGAATGCTCGTGAATATTTGTAGTCACTCGAAAACTCAAACTGAACTTCTATTGTAGTAGTAGTCACTTTAGAAAAAAAACATTCAGCAGAAATGAGAAGAATATGAAATATATTATATGGATGGATACAACATATATGCATATTTTCGTTCGAAGTAAATTGTAGAAGCGATGGAGAAGTTAAAATGGATATTAAACATTTTTTCCTAAATATTGCTTACATTTTTTATGGAAAATAATTGATGATGACTTTTTAATCAACCTTCTATCAATTCAACCCGAGCAAAGCCGGGTATTTCTGCTAGTCACTATATAAATTAATGAACATAGTTTGAAGTTTAGTAGATTTGTGACCAGATTATTCTTCAACCCCCCCCCCCTCTCCCCTTCTACAATTTCCTAAAAAAAAAAAACCTTAAACAACAAAAGTCATGGGAAATATCGTTTGTCATCAAAGTCGCATGGCGTTTTTGAACCTATACCTTTTAGTTTTCTTTCAGTTATTTATCGACTTTACTCTTCAGATCATGACAATAAACTGAGCTCTATCAAAGGGTGACTAAATTGGGAAACATGAAATAGATGAAGCAATTTAGGATAAAAAGTAACCTATATTAAATTAGTTAAACACTTGAATACCTTTTTCTTTATCTATATAAATAAGAATGGAGTGTTTGTTTGTACATTCAATATTTTCGACGCATTTCAAGTTTTCTATCCGTTTTGGACCCTTCTGATGCCGAATCCGCCTTTTTCTCGTTTGGTGTCTGTCTGTCTGTCTGTCTGTCTGTCTGTCTGTATGTTGTGCCCTATACACGTCCACGCAGTTTAAGATATTTTCATGGAAATTTGCATACAGAGAGTACTTATCTTGATTTAGTGAGTGGAATTGGTTGCGAAAGTCTGTCTGTCCGTCTTTCTGTTCTATGCTCGATTTTGTGTTTGTGTGTTTGTGTAGGCATCACATGAATTGTATTCCAGATATTTGATTGTATTGTATTTTATTTTATACATTATCTATTAATTTAGTGAATGCAATATTAAACATTTCTTTATTGTTATATTTAGACGAGTTTAATGCTAAAACACCTGAGTAAGTATACTTAAATCAACCATAATTTGGTAGTTTTGGAAAAATTGTAATGTCTATTGAATATTACGATTAATTCGAAAGCTTTACCAGTACTGCTAAAAAAGTAATTATTCTTCAAAAAAAAAAAAATTATGGAATTTCATTTCTGATACGTCATTTATTTCGAGTCTTATTTTTATTCTTTGCGCAATGAAAACGATTTCCGAAAATTTGGGACAGACGATATTTTTCAACGAAACGAGAATGAACACGATCGCGAGAGCAGTGATATTTTTTCTGGTTCTTTCGCTCTGAATTAATTTCACATTTCTAAATTGTGTACACTTTTAGTTGTAAGTTGTGGCAACTGTGCGAGATCAAGAGATAAAATTGAATCACAAATTAATATCTTTGGAACAATTTTTTACGACATCTTTTATTTTGTTTTACTTCGCTGTTTCCTGTTTTAAATATTTATTATTTTAATAAATGTGTTTTCCTTCTCATCTCACCCAACAGCACCACAAAGTATTAGACTTGAAAATGTTAGGTAAGTCCGTATAACTTTTCAGTAAATTTTAAGTGTAGTTATGCCGTTATTTAAAGAATAATGCCGTTATTTAAAGAATAATGCCGTTATTTAAAGAATAATGCCGTTATTTAAAGAATAATGTCGTTATTGAAATAATAATGTTTAAAAATCCAAACTAGAACTTTTTCCAACATTAAAAAATTCGTTGTAGTAATGACAGGAGAAGATTGCAAAATTTCACAATGTCGCATACCGGAGGCAAGAGTGCCACAGGTAAAAAAATATTGTTTTGTTGAATATGAGTGCGAGAGCACTCGCCGTAAATCGTAATTTTAATTAATTGAGTTGCACATGAAAACAACTTAAGAAAGGGAATTCCAAATCTTCCTATAAATCGTCTTTAATAGTAGTAACCTTAGTATCACCTTTCGTCTTTTTGAGCTTTGTCATACAGCAATTGTGCGATGTATGTGAAATGTATTACATGAATGGATATGCATGTGTAGGATTTGTGTCCAAAGTATGTTGTAGAAAATATAAAGATGGCGAAAGGTGGTAAAATAAATTTTTACTCTACAAAAAACGTAAGTCATTATATATTTTGATTATCTCTTCAATCTAGAGTAAACGAATTCAAACCGAGTAAGGTCGGGTATTTTGCTAGTTCTAGATAAGTCTATAATTTTATTCAGTGTCAGATTAATTCGATTGAGGATTTGATGTTGTACATTGTGCATATGTTTGAATAAAAACCTTAGTAGTTTAAAGGGATTATTGCAAAACACACCTTTCTGGCATTTAACTGTTTAAAATATAGATAAATGTTGCATAGAAACTTTCATATGCTGTCTATGTGACAATTGTGTCTGGAAGGTTGTTTGTGAAGTTTCATTACTATGTATAAAGACATCTAATTGATACTACTTCCTTAATTAGTTTGTCATAAGAAATTTTATGATTTAATTTCTATTCAATTTACACCGCCAAACTTTAATCTCACATATCATGTACATTATGTTAATTACATTAGCAGTTTATTCCCTTACTCTTAAAAATGTGCAATTTATACTATATTTAAGTAATGTTATGTATGATAATACAGATTATTTTATGGTTTAGTTACATTTGTATATTAAAGCAGGTCAATAACATACATAAAACGGTGTCTATTAAGTCAAAATAAAAATGTAAAGTTTGTATTGACATAATATAGTCCAATTAATTTGCGATTTGTGTTTAATAAAGATATTTACATTCTTGAGAATTATTTACAAATAATTATTAATTTGTGAAATGAAATTTAAAGCAGCTCTTCTTAAAACATACATATAACCTTGTTACTATCGAGAGTTTCATTCATAATAAATCTATAATTAGTTGTATTACATGTTGTAATAAACAATTATTTAAGGCGTGTTACAATAAGCAGCAATCGTGTACGTTTGGGTAATATAAATATTTACCTTCTTATGATTTATTTATGACGATGAATACCTAGTACAGTTGATAGAAAACAACTCAATGCACACAAGCTTGCTTCATATTTTTTTTCAGATCGAATAACCATCAGGCGAAGTCAATTAAAGTGTATTTAAATTATAGTTTATTCTTATCTGATTTGCCTAACATTTTATTTGCTAACTTTTATTATTATCCTTTCCTGTTAGGGGCCTTTGATATCAACACATTTCTTCTGTTGTTGTGTTTATCCTATAGTTAATTATAATTGTCCATTATTTTATACTTGGCTCTCCAGTTCAAAATCCTCTTTACCGCAAAATCCGCAAATATCATCTTTCCCTCTTTCCAAGTATTGAGCTTATTTTTCTATACTCTTGGTCAAGTTAACTTGATTACACTGGAACCCTACACATAGATAAAGCTTCTCTCGAGTGGCAATGCGAGGCTCGGATTTGTTAAGATCGAAATGACGCACTACATACGTCACACTCCTGGCAAATTTTATTCTTTGGAAGCTTTATGACGTAAACAGTCAGTAAAACAAAGCACAACAAGTAAAATGAAAACAGTAAAGCATTTCAATTTATTTAAAATAGATATTTCCTATTTTTAATTTGTGTTTAGAATTTTATTCAGGTTTCATTTTAAGAGGTTTGTGTTTCAAGAGCTATATGCAAATTCTTGAAACAAAATATCAGGATGGATGAAGTATCCACTTTTATATATAAATAAGTTAACCAAGTTAAGTAGACTCATTGTATAATTTATTACCGTTTAACATTTGTGGTTCACACTGCTTCGTGATCTAATAGCCTTAATTGACGTACGAAAAAAAATTGTGCTCGCTGATTGCGGTTTAAGGTTAATATAATTAAATAGTTGAATTAGCCAGGAAGAGAAATTGTGTATTTGATCCTCCTATTTAACACTATTGATGGTTGACAAGATGAAGTATCTCGTAATTAGTAAAACGTACCCTATTTCGATGCATAAGATACCTCGCCATTAGAGAAAAATGATAATATCTTGATCTCATCATCAAAAATGAGCAATATCCTGATAACGAAATGTCATTTTGAAATTTGTCAGATTTTGATGGATGATGTACACATTATCGAAACTATTTAGAGGTTTGAAGTATCAGAGTAGATTTTTTAAAATACAGGATCAAAAGTCAACTCTTTGCTCATCCCTTTAAACTTTAACTGCTTTCATGGGTCTCACAGACCCCGAGTCAATTTTGACAAGTCGTTTCCACCCCTTAAAGTAAATATTGGTCCCTGTCCTATTCAGTACCTTCCTACTACGTCCAACAGAAGCCACATTCCAAGACTTGTTTGGCTGCTCCAACTATTTCGTGTTTTACACTATTTGCATTTCCCGGGTGGACTCTTGGACCCCTTCACAGCATTTGAGTTACCGTTCTTGTTGAATGAAATCGTATAAGTTTGACTAGGGAATTTTGGCGGAGAGACTAAAATGGTAACAAACTTTACCTAAAAAACGACCTGTGTATCTTACACAAAAAGAAATTCAGGATATTGTTGATAATTGGTCGGAAATAGAGTACTGGGACAGTGAAATTTCGGATAATATAATTGAAAGCGAACACGAAACGGATACGGAAATTCATGCAGATGAAAATGAAGACATTTCAAGTGCGTCTTCACAGGAATATTTCTACGTAAAAAATATTTTCAAATGGTATGCCAGGGGGAGAACCTAAATCGTGCCGTTTGAACACCAAAACACAGCATAGTTTTACAGTTTTGAGGATAGAAACGTCCTGCAAAATTAAGTCCGAAAGCTGAGCCTGAAAAGACATGAAATCTGATTAACTTATATAGTAATATAAAATGTATTTTATGTTAAGAATTGAATTATCTAAATTTAAAATATATAAATAATAATTATCTAAAGAATTTTTCATTAATATATTATATTATTAACTTTATACTCACTTTAGTGAACGAAGTCTGAGAGACCCCTCCACACTAATTACGAGACGGTTGGGACACAGCAGTTAAGGGTTAAATGTCGAATGCAAGAAAAATCATGATATGAAAGTATGCGCTGCTTTTCAGAACACCTCTAGAGGTCAAAATTAGATATTAGCATTCCTACTACGAAAATTATGAATGATACTTCAAATAGATACGTATAAAGGTACGAAGGTTGTCATTTCGTACAGAATCGGTTAAGCTGTATTTCCCTCTTTTGTTAAATAGCGCCTTAGCACATTGTGTATTATAACACTCTAAGCGCGGCTTCTCTGATCAAGCAGACATAAAGCAGACGTATTCAAGAATTCCCAAATTGGACACCATAAAAATCTTTTTCAAGGGATCAACTGTTAATATAAATAACCCTAGAAGTACTATTACAGCACTTCATTTGACATTACATCGGTTATAAAGTTCTGGGCAGTTTAAATAAACTTTCTTCATCAGTTGTTACACTGATATCACGATCTCCTAAATCTCAAGCCCATTGAAAACTCAAAATTCCACCGACTAGTAGTTTTCAGCTGAAAGGGGCCTGAAAGACGCTGAAAATTGCCAGGTACCATTGAGACCTGAGAGAGGGAGGACACTCTCGCTAACCTCTGCCGAACCCTTCTTCTCCCAAAAAAGCTGTAACTTTGCTGCACTTATCTGTAATGCTGTAGGATGTTAGAATAAATGTTGTAGTGGGTGAAACCCAAAGATCTTGTTGTTTGCGCTACCATTTCTGTTAACAGTCAATACCATCCGGTACAGTACGCTTACTACGATAGCAAACTCTCGAGCTGTAGGCGATGCAAGTTCGATTTCTGTCAGGTGAATTCTTCCATGGATGTATTTTTCTCTTCTTAAACACCACATTTTTTGTTGTATGTCCATTACTTGATATTGTAAATCTTGTGTCTGGCGCAGTTTGGCCGAATATGGCTCTTGCGCCATGAAACCCTCAAAGCCAACCAAACCTTGTTATATACTTTTCTCGTATATTGTATAGTTCTCCAGATAGAAGCGACATTTTTTACTTTTACTTCTAAGGGCGCTGCAAGACGTCCCATCATGTAATGCATAGTCACTATACTGTACCTATACTTCCTTTCGAGATTGTCGTCATCTGACTGTGGTTCCAAATTACTTTGTGCCATCCTCAGAGTTTTCACTTCGGGTTTGATCTTCTCAAAGCCAACCAAACCTTGTTATATACTTTTTCCGTATGTTGTATAGTTCTCGAGATAGAAGCGACATTTTTTACTTTTGCTTCTAAGGGCGCTGCAAGACGTCCCATCATGTAATGCATAAACACTTTACTGTACCTATACCTCCTTTCAAGATTGTCATCATATGACTGTGATTCCAAATTACTTTATGCTATCCTCAGGTTTTCACTTCGGGTTTGATATTGGACCGTCATCAATCGACCATTGTATTGCTCGAATTCGACGCTAATTAAAATATATACCTGCCTACCTTTCTTGACTGTAGTTATCTGAATTTGACAGTTTCGTAAGTGTACATTTACTTTACTTAGCACCCTGTACATAGTTTTTTGTTCGAAAGCTTTTAAATCTTGTGGACACATTCCCTTTTAATGCATTATTCCCATTTAGATCTTTTACCACAAGAGTTTATCATTTATACCTGTCAATCTAATCAAATTGATATTTTCTGTAACGGCGAGGCGACTTCAACACGAAAATTGGGCCCGTAAATGAGATTTCTATTCATCCTTTCCTTGAGCTTACATTCTGTTTGAATGGACAACTTTATATCTTGCCTTTTTCAAACAATACTTATCTACAACTGAGTGCTATACAATTTTTTTCAATCACTTATGCTTTACAATTGCTATGTGCGCATTTCAATTCTCTTCGTCTGTTTCCAACGTTCATTTCATTCTTCTTTTAAGAAGGTATTATGTGCAGACTAACAAATGATACCACTTTGATGGTGCATTTTCAGAAGCAAAAAAAATATCAACTTCTTTCTTGCTTTTATTGTTCAATAAGACACACCATTTCAATTTCAAATTGTTACTGACTGCCATATCTACCAGCAGTCAATTTATTTTGTCGTCTTTCATATTTCCGAGTACAGAAGCCTGTAACAAAAAAAAGAGAGCATTTCCAAATCACTAAATCTCTCCTGAAGAGGAGTGATATGAGTAAAGAGTAGCTAAAAAGTGCAGATGATCCAAAGACTCGCAAGAAGTGATCGTTGTTGAGAAGAAATCTTAGATTGAGGTCATTAGATGCAGCATTACGTTCGGAACTTTGCCTGATTGTCTTTTGCTCAAGGAAAAAGATAAGTGCTTCTAGATTATGGAAGATGTAAAACTACCGCCTGTAATTGATTTCGAATCGCTTTTCAAATGACGATTTTATAGCTCTAGGTATTTAAACTTTTTCGGTTTTCAGCTGAAGGCATGCAAAATATTCAGGATCTTGTAATAAAGGAATGGTTTTCTTTTATGTATGATCTGAAACGTTAAAAAGAGGGTATGCATTCATCTTAACGTCTATTCAACTGCAAAGTAGCAACAGTAAATAATGATGTCCATAGAATTTACAAAGGTCTCAAAACTTGTACTTAGCTGATTTTAAAGTTGTATCGAGAACAGAAATCAGTCATTAAGTATTGTTTGATAATCATTTTTATAGTTTATAGTAGAGCTGTATATCCTACTCTATATCTCTCTCTGGATAATGAAGATTGATGAGAAACATCCATTGGTTTACTACGCAAATCAAGATTCATTCGCCGGATTGAGATGAACACGACGTGTCCTAGTATCAAAATATTTGACAGTTATTTTGATACATAAAAAGTATGAATTTGTGGTTTTAACCACCATTACTAAAAACTACTTAATTATGTAATAGTATATAAAACAGTAAAGTAGCAACGGAATTCGTCTATCAGGAAATATCTTTTGGTAAAGATGTCTTTTCAACATTCTGCTTCATTGGAGATTGGTAGATGAAATTATAAAGACGGGCACTCGGAAAACAGCAAGGTGCGCTTCAGAGATGTTCCAGCTAACGTTCGTCAAAATATGTATAACCTTAGATTTAGGGTACACGATGAACAGTAAAATAGTCAATAAAATACAAACCACCTGTAACTGTCTGGTTCCCTGTGGTATTGGACACTGCATTCACAACTATCACAGCTTGTCGCTCCAACTCATTTCAGTGGATGCCTAATACACACTGGACTGCAAAAGGTAATAATATTAACGTAAACTGATGATAAACATTCATTGCACGACCACACATACAAAATAGATATGTGATCATAACAGAGGCTAATATGTATAGGAGCTCTAACGGTATCAGGCAATTGGGTAATGAGTCAACTAGTCGACGCCCTATTTCATTTAGCCACTTCTAAATTCTAAAGATGGATTGTGATGAATTGAGGATCAGTTCGAAAAATAAAATTAGGATATATTAGCATATACATCTGTCTTCTATTGATGTAAGCGGATTATGTACATCCAGCTGCATGCTATAATAAAGCCTTTCTCGTATATATTGTTTCTTGATATTTTTAGTTGCATAATAATTGGGTTTTTTAATACAATGATTTGTTACTATGTATAAAAATTATGTAAAATATCTATCATTACACTATATTTAATCCGTATGTCGATTCGATATTCCCTGGCCCCACATTTTAAAAGGTGGTAGCTGTACCAAGATAAATACTTTTGACGAATGATATGAGTCAGGAATTGTTGCGTGTATCATCTAATAGACGCTAGTTGACGGTTTTGCAAATTGGTCATACACTTTCGTCATTAGCAACACTGATTATGTTAGTTGTGAAGTATTACACGATTTTCGATATGGCTGTCGGCTGTCAGATATCGACCTTGTAATAAAATATATCCAATATTTGCTCCCAGCTTCATGCTATTTCTTTGGGTCGATCAGTTCAAAGATCGTAACAACATCGTGTAAACAAACTGTCAGGTAGTTGTGTAAAAATCATGAGCCTAAAACATTAAATCCTAAAGTGGGATAAATTGTTGATTGTACATTGTTCAAACACATTAGCAATGTTTAGTAAGCGCTTCAATTTCAAATCGGCGCAATGCGATACTTAATCCTGAGAGACTTGCCCTTCTGAGAAGTTACTACAGACACCCCATGCACTTCCTCTGTCTATTTCATTGGAATTTTCATAAACATATATAGCAGTGCAACAAATCTAAATCGTGAAGTACGTTTTAGTAGAATAAAGTTACTGTCTTTACATTTCTTTCGACAAATTTAAGAAATATAAATTAATAACTATAGAAAGAAGCTTGTCCATTTCACACTTGAAACTAAAACACTTTTAATGACTTTTTAGTCGGTATTTAATCTGGCTACGATCGCTAGGGGTTTCCTATAACGCTTGATCAAGTAGTTTCCATTTGGCAAAGAGAAAAAAAAATATGACTTTATTTCACATAATACGCAATATAGTTGTATGAAAACAGGTGGGGATGTTTAGCATTCTATACTGGAAGTTATTCGGACACACTATAAGATTGTAAAGAGTACTAGACATCTTATTAACCCTCTTGGTGGTTATCTCGACGAGGTATCTCGTCATTAGCAAAACTGACCACATCTTGATTTTGTAATCATGAATAATCGGCAATAACTTGATGAGGTATCTCGTCATTTTGCAGAATTGGCCAGATCTTGATGTACGAGATATCTCTACTAGAGCAAAATTTGTTGACTAAAATGTGTCAAATTTGATGGTAAACATATGCTTCATAAGAAGAAAATGATGAATTCGATAAAGAAACAAAACATATCGATCTAAAGTAAGATTCAAATTTACATGGCGTTGTTCCGTTCTTCAGTTTTAAGTTAGTGGTGTATTCAAGATCAGTTCACCAGAGATTGTTTATTTTCTGGTTGTTGAAAACTCAATTAAAGATTTAGTGTAATTTACAAATATATAAAGGATGGATTAAAATGAAACAAATTCAGTCGCATTCAATATACTCTAACTTTTTATGTACTAGGTATGCCAAAAAGTCATGTTCCAATTTCAAACGCTACAAAGAATAGCTGGAACGAGATGGGGAATAGGGCATAAATTCCGATAGCTGCTGTACAAAACAGTGACTGAAAGAATGTTGAGTCATGGGGCAGTGGTCTGGTGTCACAACCCAACTCAACGTACTGTAAGAAAGTTAAATGGGATACAAAGAAAATTTATGATCTCAATAACAGGTAGCTACAGAACAGCACCCACTGTAGCCCTTCAAACAATTGCGGGAATTGCACCTCATATTTCACTTCAAAGAAGCGGTGTGCGTCAACATGAGAATGAGAATAAGTACAAAGCTTGAAGATGCAAATTATGACAAAGATGACTACGAGGAAAGAGCGATAGGCTGGTCTATACATCCAGCTAAAACCCTGTAGAATGACAGAATAAATCCAGCAGTGGGATTTCTTCATTCCGGCATAAGCTTCTATATCGATGGCTCCAAAATGGAGAAAAGAGTGGGAAGTGCATTCTGCTCTATTCAAGAAGGGCGCATAACACAACAATGGTCCACAAGAATGCTGGACAATAATTCCGTTTTCCAGGCGGAGCTTTATGGAATACTTTCAGCCATAAAAGCAGCAGAAGCAAGAGCAGACAAAAATGTCAAGATCTGGTCAGACAGTCGAGCTGGTCTCATGGCACTTAAAAACACCAAGGCGCCTAGTCCACTGCCACGAAAAATACACTTATTATACAACAACAAGGAAATTTGCCTAGGATGGATTAAAGCCCATGCGGGTCTCGACGGAAGCGAAGAAGCAGATAGATTAGCAAAAGAGGCAACAACAATGGAATGCGTACATGAAGGGGTGAAATGGCCCAAGAGCCATTACAGAAAGGAAACCACTAGCTGGCTACTTGATGCGTGGCAGAATGAATGGGACGAAGGGGGAACATGCAGGACGGTGCACGATGTGTTACCAAAAGTGTCACTAAAATCATCAAGCTGGACCAGTAAAGACACTTTTCTTCACAGGGCACGGCCCATTCCCATCCTACCTAACGATGCTTAAGAAAATCAAGTCCGAAAACTGCTCCTGTGGTGGAATTGGCACACGTCTACATTACATCACAGTTTGCCCCCTTACAGCTCCATGGCATATGAGAACACCTGACGACCACCTCAGGAGCATTGCATGCAACAAGGGCTCGGGGGTTAAAATTATTAACATGGTGAGATTCATTGAAAATCGTCAGGACTTGATTATCCTAAGAGACTAAGAAAAACGAACTCTTTCTCATCTTGCATGATGTATAAATTTATTAATGATGTAGCCTAGTATATTAATTTATTGTATATACTGTATAGATGTAAGGATGTATAAATGTAATGTAATGTGATCTAATATTTAGGGTATACATGTCACCTTGGTGGCATGGTCTTCTCATCCAACCACACTTATTTAAACTGGTACAGTGTCTCACGACACTAGGCACGAGAGTGTGTATTGGTGTTAGTTAGTTAGTTTATGACAGATTACATATAGTAAAAATAACTATATTGACGCATGTGTAGCTCCATTTATTTAAAATAGCTACTTCTCTTTTTCATTTAGACCATATCACAGATGGAGTGTTTATGTGCTTGGTTTAGAGAGATTTTGAAACATCTGGAGTGCTGTTACACTTGTTGTATATTAAAAGGTATTACCGCGTAATTTATTAAATTGTGAGCTTTATTACGTTTACGAATAATTAAGACAATACATTCAACAATGACAATAATACCCCTGTGGAAGCAATCATAATATAAATGTAGATAGGAACATTTTTGAGTCTACAGGTAGAGTAGAAAACAATCTTCTGGTAAAATTTTAATCAAATTAGAAGTTCAGGTACAAAAAGAAGGGCAGTAAAAAAAATGAGAAAGCAATTAAAAATAAAAATACCACGATAACAATGATAATACCAAGCAAAGAGAAAGTACGTACAGGGCACAATGCAAGACGATACCAACAGACTTAAATAAAAGACGACATGAAATGCAAAAACATACGTGGGAGCTCAAACCAAACAGTTAGAAAAAGTAACAAAGATCATAACCAAGGAGGTTTTATTCTTTCACATCGAGACAATCAGCAACTCTGAAGAAAATTGAATTTCTTCATTTTTTTCGTAGCGGAATGGTTGATAAAGAAACTCACTACATTTAATTAAACTATTTTTTTTATCAAAACAAGCATTTGCATACAAAATATAAATACATAATCGTCATATCAACAAAAACGGTTGCATAAATCCTCCACTCACTTATATTATGATGCATAGAACATTTCTAGTTCCTTCTTTCTAGCAGTAAGGTATCATGGTGGTATAAAAACTGTTATTTATACACTTCTATATAGATAATGGGTCAAATCAGCAAACATGTTCCATAGGTATCCGGGTGGAAAATATTTGATAAAAAGAAGGAACTACATATACATAATGCTAAGATAATAACAACACTATATTTTTCTTATGAAATAAGGAGATATGGGTTCCAAGTTACTCCAGTCGTTGAAAGGTTTCTATGTTAGCAATGATTATTGTAAAGGGCACGTACACAATTTCGGATTATTTTAGGTTGATAGAGTTTAGTGTGATACGTATTAACTAGAGTGTGAAAGACGTGAGAGCCAAGATGTATACAAATGTTATTTACGATGGCGTTGCTTTGGAAGACTGGTAAAGTGTACAAATGTGATTTTAGCTCTTGTGGTGATGAAGCTGTATACGACATTTGTGGTTAGATCCATGAGAACTGAGCATTCCAACACGCTTTTTGATTGAAATACACATTTATTTATTTGATGTTGATGATCTTTTGTGATATTTCTTTGAATCGAGTACTTTATTTATGAAGTAAGATGAAAATATGCTGCAAAATGTTTTTAATAAACTTTTATTGTGACGTGGAAATAATTTGCACTCCTGTTGGCGTTATCTTCGAAGAAACTCACTATTCGCAAAATGGATTAGACGAGATATCTCGTCATTAGAAGAATTGATATAAGGTCTTTATGAACGAGATATCTCGTCATTAGACGACAAGTGACCAGATCTTGAAAGACAAGATATCTCGTTATTAGACGAAAATAAATTAGACAGATCATGACGGACGAGATATCTCGTCATAAGACGACAGTTGACCAGATCTTGACGGACGAGGCATCTGGTCATTAGACAAAAATTGGCCAGATCTTGACCTCACCATCATGAAAAAGTAATCGGAAATAACTTAACAACGATGTATGTTGTCATTAGCAAAAGTTATCAGATCTTGATGGACGAGATACCTCGTCGAAACCATTTGGAGGGTAAAGCATTCGAAGGAACAAAATGTGAAGGCTTACTTAGAGAAAAAATCAGTAAAACGTAAAAAATGAGTGGAATCCATAAAAAAGGGTACTTACATAACATAAGATAGTAAACTTTATGTTTTACGTTTCGTAATAATTTTAATGTTTATGGATTCATCACAATTTTTTTCTATAAATTTCTTAAATACCTAAGCCAAAAGTACAAGAAAAATGCTTACATTTTAATTAAATATTAAGGGGAAATATCGTCTGCCATCAAAGTCTAAAGCAGTTTTGAACTTGGAACTATTTCTATTTTCTTTCAGATATTTGACACATCAACAGATTTTGTCACTTGGCAAGGTTTTGGCAGGTAATTGAACTCTAAAGTTTCGAAGCAATATATATTTGGTGATCGGAATATTTATGCTAAATGGAACATAGAAATACTTTCCCCAATTGGTAACTTTACTTTACCAAGGATACTTTAAATAAATAATTCCAAATAATTTCTTGCTACTCGTTAGAACAGCTTTTCCACTACTAAGCATGTTATAAACCTGCAAACGATCCGTCATCAATTTGCAAAATTGACTACTAAAATTAGTAGTTTCACTCTTGCATCTAATTGCAAGTTTTAAACATATTAGCCGACCACACGCACACAACGCCATAGCATATTCCCCACATTTCTTAATTGTTAATACCTATTAACGATGAAGCCGATTATTTAGACATGGATATTTATATTATAAATAATAAAAGTTAATAAATTAACGTTTATTATAAACGAAAAGATTGTAAATTCCCTTTCTTTAAATTATGTACACATACTTTATTGGAATTGTAAGATTTATAAAAATGTATGCTATAACACAATTGTCATTCAATTATGATGCTTAAACCCACAAAATAATTCTGACGAGGAGTCTCGTACCTCAAGTTCTGACCTGTTTTGTTAAAGACGATCATCACGAATGCCGATTGATGAAAATATTACCTTTTTTAATGATGACAAGATCAAGATCAGGTCAGTTTTTCTATTGACGCGATGTATCGTTCATCAAGATGTGGTCAGTTTTGGTAATGCTAGGTACCTCATCTCCAGGAAACCACAAAGATGGTTAACAAAACTCATATAATCGGAATTGCAATTTTGTTGTCTTTTTAATTATAACTGTCCGTCATGCTTTGTTAGAAATGTCTTCGAAATATTCAACACTAAAAACGAATTAGTTATCTCTAAACTTTAATAGTGCATTAAACAGTTCACTAGTATTTTCACAAATCAGACTTTGAAAGGTTAATGAACTCCAACACAATACCCTACAGCCAAACATCGTCAACATGCTGACAATTGAAATTCTTTAAGCTCTACGTTTTGATTCTGTGAGTGTCTGAGACACTCAACCATAACCCTATTCATAGATGAATAATTTTAGGTGGTAATGTGACTTTTTTTATCGCGTTGTTACGGTGGCCCAGCTTGCTATTGATGACTAACGTTGAGCAAGAGACAAATCGGTGTCAATTGGAGCATATCTGAGTTTTACTTCTATCCTCGCTGTGTCTTTTTGATTTATTTTCAATGATTTGTTTACATTTCTTTATCGCTCTCACTGGTGTTTGGAGAGTATTAATATTATTTTTAGTACTTTAGCTGCTTATGCGTATAAAACACTACACTATATTGTCTGGATCAGGCTCTTCCCTGATGATGTCCTGACCCATCAACAACACTCAAGTTGTTTTTACGTCTTCTAAAATATTAGATTATTGTGCACAATTTTTTCAATTTAAAGCGGCAGATATCTGATATAGTTACAGAACTGCTCACATTTAATTTAAAACGTTTTCCATTAGATCTTTGAAATGTTAGATTTGGCCTGTCTACTTCTCTTTCAAAAATCTTAGATCTATTATTTTGCATTCAGCCCGAGATTCTGTTGCTACATTTCCACTGAAAAGAATGGACTAACCCAACAGCTAAATTTGTATCATCGGTTCAATACATTACCAATTCATGATACAGTAAGATTTTGCATAATAAGATAGATCGCTTTGTTTCTTGTAAGAGCATATCTAGCTTTATGCATACTACAATTTATAAAATTAGAGTAAGCTTTTAAGTTTTATAAAACATTCAAGAAAATTCGTCTTTGCAAGAAGGCATAGAGGTAGTGCATTCATGACAGAGACAAATGTGTTCAGTCGAGTTGTGTTTAGTTTATTCAAAGCACGTTAGAAAATTTTAATTTATTTTGATTGATGATACAGCGTTAAGTAATTAGTATTGCAATCTTTTGATTGATGGCACGACTTTAATTAATTAGTATTACAATCTTTCGAGTGATGATTCGATTACACTTGAGATCGTTCATTGTTTACACAATGACTTGTTTTAAACGAAGTAATACAAATTGTAATATTTTGCTTTTGTGTGCATTGAATGGATCCACACGTGTGAAGTTGAGCCAAAAACTGTCTGTCAGTGCATGCAATCTGTTCACATGTTAGATAGAGTAACTGAAATGCTGCCTAGTGGAATATTTCGTCCATGATAATGTAATGTCTAATATTAATCAAAGTTGTTATAATATAATTTCTGTTGATGTCAGCTTGGAGCTTTCCGCCACAATAGCGTATCAATGCAATCACTTTTCAAGTTCTTAACAGAATAAGTTATTGAACCTATGTCCGGTCCCGAAAAGATATCTATCATTACCAAAAAACTGACCAGATCCTGATGAAAGAAATAACTCATCAGAAGAAAACTCACCAGATATTGATCAGTTCATCATAAAAAAAAACAGCAATATATAGGTGACGAAATTTCTCACCATAGCAAAATTGGTCAGATCTTGATGATTGGTGATCTTGATATCTCCTCCAACTCACCTGGAGGGCTAAACAAGATAATTTGCAATTTCACAAAATAGCAATGAAAAGTGAGTAACAGACTAAATTATTGCATAGTAAAAAATTGAATAGTAACAATTAAGAAAATAATTACTATGCATCCACATGGCCAAATTAAAAAATAAGTTATACATCGTAACTCAAAGTGCAAGGGATCGTATGTCGAAATTTCCATTTTTACTTTTATTATTGTTATATGTGACATTTTGTGATTTCCGCCTGATGGCAAAATGTCTTATTTCATCAGATGATCAATAAATTGAGAAACACCCAAAATATATAATAATATATTCAAATCTCGAGAAAAAATTAATATTTTGCTCTCCTCAAAATGCCACTTTTAGACATATGACCCTTTGCTCTTTGAGTGATGATAATCATCACCAACGTTTACTATAGTATTTGCACTGAGCATTGATGATATATATGGGGGATAACGTTCTTCTAAAGATACATCAGATTCATTTAGTTGCCGTTAAATCGTTATAGTAGTCAGGATGTCATCAACTATATCGCAAGGTTCCTTGTTTGCTAATCCCGTGTAAGACATTGATTTTTGTCGGTCTAGGATGTAAAAGTACATGGTCTATAAAAAGGCTGTGCATAAAATGAGTGGTATGTGTATTTTGAGTAACG
The DNA here is from genome assembly GCA_947359465.1 of Metellina segmentata. Classification (NCBI taxonomy): domain Eukaryota; kingdom Metazoa; phylum Arthropoda; class Arachnida; order Araneae; family Tetragnathidae; genus Metellina; species Metellina segmentata. The sequence goes on from OX375881.1 coordinate 58,647,265, forward strand.
TGAACTCAAACCCCGTGGAGCGCCAGAGTAACGCCACTAATCTTCCATTGTAGTTCCAAGATGAATAATGTTTAATTTTAAACGCCTTAAAAGAATTACAATTGCTTAACCTGATATTTAAATGCTTTCTTAAGGTTGAGATTTGCCATACTTCAAATATTTTCTCTTTAACACATTAAGATATGGCCAGTTTTTCAAATGACGGGATATCTCATCAGTCGTCAATGTCCTGTCAACTTCTTAATTTTGGCGCAGTCCCTCTGCGCCGGCTGCAAGTCACTGCCAAATAACAGGGAAGGCCCTAAAAAATAAGTCTGGTGGTTCATCAGAGCAAGAAACGGAAAGCTTTCGGCAGTGGGCGCTTAACCTAACGCAGAAAGAGGAGGTGACCACCGAAGGTTGACACAAGGATTGGAGTACACCAATCTCCAGTTGGGTGCACAGATGTGTCTTCCTCCCAATCGCCTGTGCTCTTATGATAGTTGAAAAAATGAAATACGGTGCTTAATGCGACTTATTCTGCGTTTTGAATGGGAAGTGTTCTCAAAAATGCTCATAGTAATTTCATGAAAACAATCTAACTGGCAGATATGGCCTGCTGGATGAAATATCTTTATTATCTTGTGCACCTGATTTCTGATGGTTGCAAATCAGAAATTTATGGTATAAATTCAGTGTGTAACTAGGGTGTGCCTTTACACGGAGGCCTTTTAGAGCTGATTTGCATTAGCATTACGTAGAAGGTACGAGCAGCAAAACATTCCATAGTCAGTTGAGCAGTGACAGTGAGTATACTCTGTGTAACGCAGAACCAAACGGTGAACCATAAAGAAAATGGAAGTGTAATATGGCGCCACACAACCTTTACAACGATGTTCCCGTCGGTTGGAAGGGAAGGATGATGCAGCACCCAAACAGTTGAAACTCGCTGCCCACATATGTACCTGGAAGTTTGCCTACTTGTGAATCAAAGGTGCCCGTGTGAAGAGAGTGGAGGCCTGGACTGTTTTCTCAGACCAATAAACACATGCCAAGAACTTTCGACCTGCGGATCGTGATCTTTAAATATCCTTTTGCCTCTGGCTAGTTACCAGTGACCATCAGGAGGAGTCACCCGTAGCTGACTTGACCCGGGGTGGAGCTTATCAAGTCTGATATAATCCTCGAACCTTCCTAAGCGAGCTTCTGGGATGTGGAATGTGCGTCAACCTCTCCCAAGCCTATTAACTCTCATTAAGATTAGTCACTTAAATGTCCTGATGACGAAATAGCTTGTTATCGTGACACTGGCTAGACTGTTTTATGATGGCGAATCAAGATCTGATTAGTTTTATTAATATGACGAAGGACGACTGGATCTCTGTGAACGAGAAATTGTCCATCAAAATCTTTTCAGTTGTGCTAATAACCACTTACTGCACAACTATATTTTTTTAAAGCTTTGCTTATAAGACTCGCATTACGTAATTATATTTTATATAACGTAACACAAAATAAAATAAACCATTCACGTAAACAAATATTTCATGATCTATTCTACAGAGCAGAGTAAATGGGGATTCCAACAGTTCAATAACAACCTCAGCATGATGTGATTGACTCGGCAACGTAACATTTCGATCCGACTGAGTTTTAATTACTCAAATGCGGGAGCCAGCACACGTATTAAATCTGCTATCTTAATATCCGCCGAGGTTGCACCCTTCCCTCCATAAAACCATACCCAACACAATCGTTGCGAATAATATCATACCCAAATACGACTCCGTGCCACACAGTTAGTCTGTAATTCAACCAGAACCAGATCGTTAAGCAATCCGAAAACGTTTTCTGCGAAATATGCTTCGAACAATCCATACATGTGTTGTTGCTTATTAGCGGCATTGCTCCACAATGCGATTGGTTCCCGTTTATAATTACTTTGTGAACGGTGGTTCTGCTTTATAAAAGTTAAAGCTCCCTGCGAATTATCTTCATCATCAGAATTTCGCGTCGGTGTCTTTATTAGAACTGTTTTCCACTACGCGCTTACTGCGTTATTGTCGCCGGGATCCCGCAAAGGCGCTGAGTTCTGTTTCAGCGGGGTCTTTGTCTGAAACTTCATTACTAAACAGTGTGCATGTTAATGAAGAATGATTGAGTAACGTTGTTTCAGTCTGGAATCGTTCAATCTCTACTGGATTTTAGATAATACATGTAGTATCTGTAACTTATTTCACATGCTGCTACGCTTTTGGGCCAAATGAGCCACCAGTGCATTTTACAAATATTCATTAAGTAGAAAGTATGGCTAACTCTTCTGGTGGTTGTATCCATGAGACATCTTGCCATCACTATCATCAGAAGAAAACTAACCAGATCTTGATTTCGTTATCATAAAAAAACGGCAATACCTTGATAACGATATAACTAGTCATTACAAGAAAGCACGATCATCAGAAGAAAAGTAACCAGACATTGACTTCGTCATCATATAAAAAAGACAATGCCTTGATGACATAAATATATTCATTGGAAGTAAAGATTATCACGACCATCAGAAGAATGATTTCGTCATCGTAAAAAAACTACAATGCCTTGAAGACAACATATATTATCATTAGAAGAAAGCACAATCACGATCATCAGAATAAAACTAATAAAATCTTGATTTCGTCATTAGAAAAAAATGCCAATGCCTTGATGAAATATCTAGTAATTATAAGAAAGGACTATCACGATCATCAAAAGAATTATTTCGTCATCATGAAAAAACGGCAATGCCTTGATGACATATATCTCGTCATTGGAAGAAACTACAATTACGATCATCAGAAAAAAAAGTAACCAGATCTTGATTTCGTCATCATAAAAAAATCGGTAATGCCTTGATGACAAGGTATATCATCATTAGGAACTATGGCTATAACTCTTAATATAAGAAATATCTCATCGAAATGGAGGGCTTTCAATATAGTCAAAGATAGTTTATTTATTCAAAAATACAATCTGGGGATTGTAGTTTTGATTAATACAAATTGAAGAAACCACGCAAGAATTTCAAAATTTAGGTTGGACGGCTGGATTTTTAAGGCTTAAAGTCCGTATTTGGCGATGCAGCACCAAACACGAAACAAATAAAAGCCATCAATGTTTAGGTAGAAAAATAAATAAAAAGTAGGACATAAGAGAAGGAGTAAATCTAAGGGATGGACAGAATATCATGTAACCTCGAAGTTATGATGCCTGTGTTTATTTAACCTTCAAAGCGATTTCGACGAGATATCTCGTCAATAAAAAGCTAATTAATTTGCTAAGGCCCTGATATCTCGTACTCAAGATATTGCCGATATTTTTTATGATGAAGACACAAAGATCTGGTCAGTACAATAAATGATTAGATATCTCTTCCTTCAAAGTTTAGTTAGTTCTGATAATGACGAAATGATTCGTCGCGATAATACCAGGAGGGTTGAAGGATGTTAACCTCTTGAGGGGTTCTGAATATAGAGTACAGGAGATTTTTGCTGCCAAGTTAAATATTGGTGCTGGTCGTGTTTTGTGACGAAACGTGTGTCACAACACCGTATCGTTTTGTCTTCGGTGGTTCGTTCTTACGATGTCATCACTTTATGGTCTATTTCCTTTCACCTTCTTTCCATTAATTTACACGACGAGTAATTATTCTACTCACTATTTATTGAAGATTAAACATAATATATACAAATGTACAGATATGTGAGGTTTTACAACCGACACAAAGGATCTTATTCAGTAACATCTACAACTATTGTCTACATGTCTACAAATCTGAGTGACATTCCCGCCAGTCCAGGAGGGCGTCGTATAGTGGCAGCGCCACCTAGCTCGGCTCTAATTGGCCAATCTACATATTAATTTTCCACATCCTCCTCACCTGGACTCCTTTAAGAGTACATACTATTACAATCAAAAATGAACAGTAACAAGTAATATAAATCAATTACCATTATACAACAATATTAAAATGTTATTATTCAAACTTCCAAATAAAAATTATTATTGAAAATTTTAAATAAGATTTAAAATAGCTGTATTTCAATAATTCTAGAAAACAAGGATATGCATACAATAGTCACATTATATAAGTAAAATACGAATTCTAATATCATTCACAAACAAATATTCATGCTCTACATTATACACAAGGTTACTATTTAGTATTTGCACATTGAAAAAATGTAAAAAATTATTCTGAAAATAATAATAATAAAAAAAAAGATTATTATATATAACTTCAACATTTAATTTCGTAATATAATTTAAGAAATTTCTAATTCAAAAGGATACAATAATTGCACAGGTTTTCTGAAAAGTCCCTTTGCAGTTTTTACCAAACAGGCACGAGTGAGATTGTCTCTGCCTTGAATTACTTCCTTAATTATTCCCAAGTCCCACAGAAGTTTCGATTTATGAGTTCCTTCAACCAATACAATATCTCCAACCTTCAAGTTCTTGTATTTTTCAGGAGCTTTAGAATGATGAGCAGAGTTCAAGTTGAATAGGTACTGTTCTTTCCATTTAGTCCACAATTGTTTCACTAACTTGGTTTGGTATAGTTTTCTTCTGGTGAGAGTCTCTTTAGTAGAAAGTTTGTTTTCTATTTCAGCAAAATGTAAAGGAAAACTAAATTCTGTTCTTCCGAATTGGAGGAAGTGAGTAGGTGTCAGCGGTTCTGGATCTCCTAAATCACTAGTTACGTAAGTCAGAGGTCTCATGTTGACAACAGCTTCAATTTCAGTGATGATGGTTGATAACTCCTCAAATGTGAGGAGAGCTCGACCTAGGATCTTTCTCAGAGGATCCTTAACACATTTCACCAGGCGTTCATAGAACCCTCCCCACCATGGGGCACGTTCCACAATAAATTTCCATGTGACACCTCTATTTGAGATAAAGTCCTGCAATTTTTGCTCTCTTATCATTTTCGCAAAATGCTGCAATTCCCTTTCAGCAGCCTTGAAACTTTTTGCATTGTCGGAGTAAATTACCTTACAAGCACCACGTCTTGATAGAAATCGACGTAGAGCAAAAAGGAAAGATTTCGTTGTCATGTCCATTGTTAACTCCAAATGTACAGCTCTAGTTGTTGCACACGTAAATAACACAATATATGATTTTGCTGTGTTATTCTTGTCAATTCTAGTTATGATTGGACCAGCAAAATCTAACCCGATGACGCAAAATGGAGGTGATTCTGAGATTCTGTCCCTTGGAAGTTGGCCTGTTAATTGATCAGCTGGCTTTGAATGATATTTCTTGCAAACTAGACATTTACCAATGACTTTTTTGACTTGCTGTCGTCCTTGAGAAATCCAGAAATGTTTCCGGAGCTGTGAGAGTGTCAAAGAAACTCCACCATGCATCAATTTTTGGTGTTCTCGCATAATTAACAGCTCTGTAAACTTCTCATTTTTGGGTAGTAGGGTTGGATTAATCTCATTTAGGCTAAAATCACCTTGCCTCAGTCTACTTCCTATGCGTAATAAATTAGAGTCATCTAAATAGGGACATAAACTGTAAATCTTCGAAGTTTTCTTCACATACCCTTTTCTTTTCAAAGATTCTATCTCTTCTTCGTAATTTCTTGATTGTATTTCCCTTATCAAGAATTTTTCAGATTCTTCTAATTCTTCCGCAGTTAAATTACCACTACGTTTGATTGGGTTTCTTGTGTTGAAAAGAAATCTCCTTATCCAGGATATTATTCGAGTTACCTTTAGTAAAGAACTAAATCGGTCTATCTCTATAAGTGCCTCCTTTGAATCTAAAGTACAGAAATTCTGAGAAACTATGTTTCCTTTCGATTCTTTTTCTAATATGGTTTTCTCAACCTCTTTGGTTCCTTTAGGCCACGTATCAATATGTTCGGTCAACCAGTAGGGTCCTGACCACCATAAGTTATCTCTTTCGAGATCTATAAGTGAAAGTCCCCTTGTAAGTAGATCAGCAGGATTGTCCCGTCCAGGGCAATGTCTCCAGTCTATGGGATTGGTCAAGGACTGAATTTCTGCTATCCTGTTGCTCACGAAGGGTTTCCATGTTCGAGAAGAACTTTTAACCCAATGTAGCACAATACTAGAATCTGTCCATAGATGTTTCTTAGAATCAAATTTCAGAACTGCCGTCACACGGTTAATTAATCTAGCTCCAATCACGGCGCCCATAAGCTCTAATCTGGGTAATGTTAAACGTTTAATGGGAGCCAATCTACTTTTAGACGTAACAAACGCTGTCTTTACTTTCTCATCCTTGATGTATCTCAAATAAATAACTGCACCAAAGGCTCTCTCACTGGCATCACAAAAACAGTGAATCTCTACTTGATCGTAAGTGCCCTGAAAGTCACGGAAGCAACATCTGGGAACCTCTATTTTACTGAGATACTGTAGCTGATCACACCAACTATCCCACTTTTTCTCTACGTATTCTGGTAAATTTTCGTCCCAATCAATGCCCTGTTCCCACAATGCTTGGAAAATAATTTTTACAATGATTGTAAATGGAGATAAAAATCCAGTCGGAACAAAAATTCTTCCTGCCGCTTTAATTACAGTTCTCTTGGTTTTCTCCTGACATTTTACAAATTCAGAAAGGTTATTATTATCTAATCTAAGAGCATCCTTATCTGTATCCCATATTAATCCCAAAATTTTAGAAGGCATTGCGTTTTGTGAAGTTTCAAAGCATGTGTCGAAATTTAAATCTCGTAAATGCTCCTTTAAAAGAGGAGAATTACTTTGCCATTTGCGTAGGCACATGTTAGCTTTTTGAAAGATTTCTGAAGACTCCTTTGATAATTTTAAAGCTTCTTCTATTGTGAATCCGCCTATCAACAAATCATCCACGTAGATTGACTTATTTATCATAGCACAAGTTTCGGGATATTGAGTTTCAAATTTTTTAACATGATGTTTAATAACGGCTCCTAGTAGAAACGGACTAGAAGTTACGCCAAATAATACACGAGTCATTCTCATAATCACAGGTTTTATCGAAGAATCCAGATCTAGGCGAATTGGATCAATCCACAAAAATCGCGTTAGATCCCTATCACTTTCTGTAAGGCTTATTTGTAGAAATGCCTTTTCTATGTCTGCTACTACTGCAATATTATTAATTCGAAATTGCAATATTAAATCAAATAAGTCTGAATTTAAGTTAGGACCTGGTAATAGTACATCATTTAACGATGGTTTAGAAGGAGCATGAGCAGATGCGTCAAAAACAATGCGAAGTTTAGTAGTTAATTTATCATTTCGAATTACCGGATGGTGGGGTAAATAATATGTCAGAGCCCCATTATCTGAATTTATCTCCTGAGGTTCAACCTTCTCTATAATTCCCAATGATAAATATTCTTCTATTACAGCTTTGTAATCATCAAACAACGTAGGATTTTTTTGAAATTTCTTAATTAAAAATTCAAGTCTCTTTTTTGCTACATCATAATTGTTCGGAATTTCAACATCGTCAAATTTCATAGGAAGTTTAACTTCGTATCTATTTTTCTTAAATTTAATAGATTCCTCAAATTGTTCCAAAATTTGTTTGTCGCACAAATTTTTATCTATTGGTTCATCTCTTATTCCTAAAGCTTCAAGATCCCAAAATTTTTGAAGCTCAATTGATGCTTTATCATCTGTATTTTCCTCCCAAATGGAAGAAACATACATTGTGCTTACTAAATTATTTGTTGAATTATATCCATTAGAAAATCGTCCATGTAGAGTCCATCCAAATTTAGTTTCACTTAAAACAACAGTTGATGAAAGACGTTTAAATTTACCTGTCATAATCGACCAATAATAATCGGCGCCCACTAGTATATCTATCTTATTTTCCTTTTTATCCAAATCATCGGGAGAGTCAGATAAAATTATTCCCAATTTTTTAATTTCATCGCGCAATTCAAAACTTGGAACGCTGATAATATCTGGACAAATGCTTTCCGTTTCTAATGCTTCTAAGCTCACTGTAAATTCGCCCTTACTATCCATCAACAAAACACACACTCTATTCTGAAAGGTAACGGGAGTATTTTCACTACCCGCAAACGTAATGATTTTAAGTTCTTCCTGACCTTTCACTTCCAAATCTAACCTTCGAGCCAGATCTTTGTTTATGAAAGTTCTTGCAGCTGCGGAATCTAAACAAATTCGTACATTCACACTCTGATGCGAACCTATCAACTTACAGCGGATGGTCTGGAAATAAACATGCGATTGAGATGACTCGGCAATTTTTGGCTCATAAATTAACGAAGAAAGTATAGCCTTTTCCTCTTTTGTTTGTGCCATAACCGAAGGTTCTGTTTGAACTGCGCGTTCGCACAAGGATTTTTGATGGCCTTTGGAGCTACAAATTGTGCATTTAATGTTAACTGATCTACACTGATTCTTTCTATGGAATTTTTTATAACAGCGGAAACATTTAGCTTGTTTACGTAAAGAAGTTTTACGTTGCTCCAAATCCAAATTACAATTATCAGATTTATGTTTTTCATTACAAAATGCACAGTAATTTTCAGTCAGAGTATTTAATGCGCACGCTGAAGAAGGTTTGGTTTTATGAGGATTAAAATATTTGGGGAAGTTTTGCTTATATATAGTTCTGTTTTCATAGGGTTTTGTACTTTCGACATTTGTAGAAGTTACGTTTAGGGAATTTTCACGTGCTTCTACTTCATTCTTTAGAAAAGTTAACAAGTCTGTAACATTTGATTCCTTTTTGTTATTTTGTTCCCTGTGGAATTGCAAAACAAGGTCATTTGGAATACATTTATACAAAATGGGTAATAATAAACAACCATATGAATCAGAATTAATTTCGAGAGATTCAAGACTTCTTATTTGCACAGATATTTCATCATTTAACTTTCTTAATGCGGACATATCATTTGATCTGCGAACTGGTTCTAAATTTAACAAACGGTTGGTATGCGCGGCAATTAAAATTTCCTTTTTCCCAAATCGATCTTTTAGAATTTCAATTGCTTTCCTATAATTTTCGGATGTCAAGGGAAGACCACTTATGGCCGTTGCTGCCGAATCCCTAAGCAATGTTTTAAGATAATTAAACTTTTCTATATCTTGAAGAGTTTCATTTTCATGAATCGCGGCTTCATACTGAGGCCAAAACTCTTGAAATTGACAAATGTCACCTGAAAATGTATTTAAAGAAATACGCGGTAATTTTGTGTTGGTTTTTTCTTTAACATCTGATACAGTATCCGTACTGGATCGATTTCCAACTGGACTAGACAAGACTTCAGTCGGATTTTTATTTAAGTTTCCCAAATATCTACTTACTCGCGACTTACAGAGCACAATCGATTCATTATATTCCAATGAATTTTCCATCTCAGCCTCTAAATCATCCATATTAGTTAGAGCTGCAATAGATTTATCTAAATCTTCCAATGTTGCTTTGTGTTCCATAAGAACCGCTAGAGAATCTATTATTAGATCTGGGTTACCGTCAATATCCTTATTAAGTTCATCATCAATCTTTTTAATAAGTTTAGTTACTGAAGTGCGAATAATTCTTCTTTTGATTTTGTTCATTTTAAGATCTTCCTCTGTATTACTCATTGTGGTAAGATATTTTCAAATTCAAGGAAACAAAAGTTTTCCACTTACCACTTTCTGATGCTTTCTTCAACAATTATCTAACGTGTAATCCAAACCGTTATTTAAGAAGGCAAATTCGAATCAGTAGGTTCCCGGCCGATTGCACCATTGTCACAACACCGTATCGTTTTGTCTTCGGTGGTTCGTTCTTACGATGTCATCACTTTATGGTCTATTTCCTTTCACCTTCTTTCCATTAATTTACACGACGAGTAATTATTCTACTCACTATTTATTGAAGATTAAACATAATATATACAAATGTACAGATATGTGAGGTTTTACAACCGACACAAAGGATCTTATTCAGTAACATCTACAACTATTGTCTACATGTCTACAAATCTGAGTGACATTCCCGCCAGTCCAGGAGGGCGTCGTATAGTGGCAGCGCCACCTAGCTCGGCTCTAATTGGCCAATCTACATATTAATTTTCCACAACGTGCTTCCTGTACAGATTTCGAACAATACTTGCTTGGTTTCTATTTTGATGCGATCTGAGCAAGTCGCCAACAAAAAATGAATTCCGAATTGATGTATAGTAAATAGATTCACCAGAATTTAAAATCTTCCCAACATTGATCTAACAGTGATCTTTGGACGCGTGGTCAACTGTTTTATTACAAAATGAATATATTTCAAATCTTCAAAACATGTTTTTCAGGTTTAGCAGCATTTGGACTATACAGCACAAAATAAATACCATTGAATTTCAGTTTGTATCCATGGTAACGTATTTTACAGATGAAAAGTTATAAATCCTGCTAAATCTCTTTATTTTACTTACGTATTCATCTTTCCTATTCGTATAATCTTTATGCCTGATACACGAACCCATTTAATTTAAAATGCTTCATCCTCTCTACACTTACAAAGTAGAAAGTAAATTTAATTACTAGATTATGTAGAGCTATTTAAATTAATTCAACAACTTACAGCATTAACCCGCAGCACAGTGCAGCCTGCAATTACAGAGTAGGTATGCCTCAATTCTAACTGCCTGAAGAGTTTGAAACCTGATAATGGTTTCTCAGTACTTGACAGACTCAACATCGTTGAGATCTTGACAGACACTAACGCTTAACAGTTAATTGTTTTAGATAGTAAGGTAACACAATTCCATTAGTTTCGAAAGAGACATTTAAGTACCTACACTTGTAAGGCTAGTTTAGTTTATCTGTCTTAAATGTACTGTCTCACCATGACATATTCAAATAAAGTACAACTTAATACACCAAATAGTTCTTGTTTCCAACTAGGTAAATTTTCAAACAGTTTCTGAAGCTTTAACGCGATTAAAATACCATGAGCATATCTTATCTGATGACATTTATTCAAAAATAGAAATTCCGATTTACATTTTATCAGACAGTAATTATTCATTTAAACAGACGATTTTCACTATAGTTTTCAATTTCCTTAGTTTTAGAATGAATTTGTGTACAAGTTCCAACTCTTCTTCTTTGGATATATCTGTAGATAAATGGAATAAACGGAATGGAACAAAATTTAGTATTAAGACTTTGGAAAACATTGGAAGTTGTATTCCGCCAAAAAAAAATTTAATGTTGAAAAGAAGCGAACACTTGCATTAAACAAGGCTAAAATGGACTATGCAGAGTTCTGGTGAATGATAAATTGTGTCACGTGAATTTAATGTCTATATTATCCTTGCAAGTAGTTTCGAATAAATACATCGTCCATCGATATCCGACCAATTTCATAATAATGAGGTATCTTGTTATCAAGACAGCCTATTGTGCTCCGAATAATGAAGGTATTGCGGTTTATTGATGATGACGAGATCAAGATCTGGTCAATATTTTCTTATGACGACATATCTCGACCATCAAGATCTGGTCAGTTTTTCTAATGACAAGATATATCTCGCAAAGACAAGCCCCAGAAGTGTTAATTTGTGTCTATTGCTATTTGTGTTAAATACAAAGCGCTTATCATGCTGGAATTTGTGGAAGATTGCACATATACAAAATGCTATTTGTCTGTGTTTAATGCACATGTTTGACGGTTTCTAACTCCATCAGCGCCTAATTTCTCCCTATCGGCGACTTCGCTACTAACGTGTTTTTGAGGTATACCTTTCCAAATTCTACAAAAGTCTCAATGCCTAATTTGGTTCCATTCAGATAGTTTGATTTAGCTACAGATACCTCTAAAGAATAAACATTCTTTTATGACCATCTTGTATTTATCTTCAACAACAATTTTTCATTATGTGACAACAAAAAGGGAATAAAGACAATTAATCAATAAATGTTCTACGAAGAGTTGAAATGTAACTATTTTGGAATTTGTTAATACATTAATGTTCAAACAAAAGTTAACTTTTATCACGTTTTCCTGTTTTACTGCTAAAGAGAATGCATGCACGCAAGAACCTACAGCGTCTTGCAAAGTTTTTATTTTGTGAGTTTTCGTCTTTAGACTGCATATAATGGCACAACAGGAACAGTATGTGCCCACTTAAATGTTTATGTATATTATTCTAATGAAGATTGCTGTGGAATTGTTCTGTCTTGTTTCAACAATGTTACGACGAGTAACTTTTAATTAAATTTCTCTAACAAAGTTCATGGTACATTACACAGAAAACTTGAAATGAATTTATGCGTCAAACCCTCTTTGTAAACAATAAGGAGAGAACAATTATTTGCTCACTTTTACGTAGGGATGTTAAATATTATGACAGAAAGGAATTTTCAAAATGCACTTTACTGCCAGCATAAAATACATTTAAAAATTCCTTTCGACTATAATATTTAACATCGCTAAGTAAAAATGATCAAAGAATTTATGAACCAATAATATTTGTGTCCTTTCGTTGTATGTGCGCAGTGCCATTCAAAGTATTAATCATGATTGCATCGAAGAATTCAATTCAAAAATAATTTATAGTTACAATTAATATAAATTTGAACTTCGTTTTATGTATGCGTTAAAATACGTTCTAGATTTAGACGAATGTTTTCCTGATATTTATTACAGTATAAATATAATTTTTTCTAAATGTTTGTTTAAATCGAAACTGGCACTGGAATATATGACTAGATTTCCAATTGAAGTTTTAAGGAATTTATACATTGTATGTATTATAAGAAAACAAAGTATCGAAATTTTAGAGGGAAAGCAGAAAATATGATGATGCGTGTTTTGGAATTGAATTAAATTCATGCAATGTAAGTTTCCTGTAATGAAAATTAAGTTCTATGAGGTATGTTCAATGAATGACAAGAACGAAATAGAACAATCTCTGACGGTTAATTAAAAGCAATATATATTTCTGTAATTTAGTATAAAAAGAGCCAATGTTTTATTTTGTAAGCTTTTGTTAAAATCTCTCTGATTTATTAATTTTATTTCTTCAATTTTTAATACAGCTTTCAAAACTGCTTTAAAACTGTTTCTATTATCACTTTCATTACCTTGAGATGATTTGTGGACACAACTCAAAATATTTTTCAAATTTGGACATTCGCCATTTTCAATCAAGACACATATGTATCTAGCCAATAAAACCAAATGTAGCCAAAAAACATCTAAAAATTAAACGGAACTCTAGGTATGTATGTAAGTTTAATAAATGCCACACTCAGCACCATAACAGGCTATTAGTGACGGTTCGGGATGAATCCCGAAGGGCAAGAATTGAGGACAACACCTCTTAATTTTTATCCCATTTGAAGTAACGGCATATTTAAACTTAACCATCTTCTATGTACATCCTCTATGTCTTTGATTCAGTTGAATTTCCGAATTGCAACAATCCGGTTGCGAAAATCCGCTACTATATCAATCAGGGTACCGCAGCCCGTAAATAGAGTAATTCTATCTACAATTTATTAAACGCATTTTCACCACTCTTCCCATAACAATTTTGACAATCACACACAATATTTCCAAACATCAGTATGATAAAACTAAAAGAAGTGCTTAAAATAAATTACATAATAAGCGTACCGATTAGGATTTAAAAATATTATTGATCCTAAAATAATGCAGATTGAAATCGAAATTTTAAATATCGTGCACTGAAAAATATATACAATACATTTTATACCTATTCATTTGTAAAAGTATCTGTAACACACACTTTATTTTTGTATTTGTGCTCTTTAAATAACAGGACAAGATATATCAAAGTGCCTTCTCTCCTTTTTTGAAAATGAATAGACTTTCTGTAAAAGAGAGTTACAGTGTCGAGATTCCAAATCATATTTCCGCATTTGATTAGATGCATAGCGCGATGTATCTTGGGTATTCTGATGTAAATGCATTCTCCATGTGTAAATGTATTCGATTTCGATTTTTCTACGTTATCTGTTTGCACTTTGAATAAACATTTCCTAGTTTCTACATGCATACTTTTTGGACTGAGACTTGAATTCCCAGAATGAATGTAGAGTATACACTTCCATGTAGAAAGTATATATAAAGCATACATATTTACACACATACGGATATACCAACGAACATGGTTGCACAGGCTATGGAATTTTAAAAAAAACTTCGATGGGACTAATATTATGAAAAGGAATATAGTCTTTGATTTTATCATCCTATATGTTAAAAACCATTAACAAAATACTTGAATTATATAAAATAAACATATAATTATAATAAAAATGGATGCTGTCTTACAGCCGTAAGTCAACACAGATTTAAAAGAACTTACCACTGTCAGAAATGGGATTCGAATTGATATTGTAGACCAACCTAATCAATCGTCAATATTCCATTAGATGTATTTACAACTAAACCATTCTTATGTATTGCTCCAAAATCAAATGACAGATAGCTTGGCAAAGAAAGACATTTCAGTGTCAATCAAATACTTTTCGTACTTGATACGATTCTTTTGTGAAAAGAAATACCCGAATAATATCTCGGAAAATCATATCACTCATACCTGACAGTATAAAAAATATCCCCAAGGCACTCTGAAATACGGAGATGATAGAGGTAAGCACATTATAAACTATATTCTGTCCAGGGAAGTATATTAATCAATTTTGTTTGATCTTAAGGAGGTCTTAGACACAAAAATCGTCAGATTTTCGAATTTTTTTTATTATTATTTCTATAAAATCCCTGTGTTTTTCTGCTTAAAATGACGTCTAAATCATGTTTCTATCTTAAATAGAACTAAAGATATAATAATTTTTGAGTTCGTTCTTTTGAAAATCTAACACTCTTGACAGTTGTTTTGTCATGTGGCAATAACATCTGTCTTTAAAACTTTAAATGCGTTTTTCTCCATGATACATTTTTTCAAGATTTCCTGTATTCAAATTGCTATAAGTCGAAAACCGATAAAGTTTAAGGGTTGAAATTTGGAATATATCTTTTCAAATATTATACTTTAATTTTGATTCAGCAAATTTGAAACAAATATTTACTTTGAAAAATATGACTATTTAAAAAACAGTACCTTAACATTTTCAAAAATTTTCATTCAAATATATTTATTTTTTATTAAATTAATATTTTTTAAATTTCTGAATCAAAAGTAAAGTTCATAAATTTGTGAATAATTTACTGCAAGAATTTTGAAAATTGATCAAAAATATTTTGAGTTTTAGCAATTTAAAATGACACTTCTTTTTTTTTTCCAAAAATTTCCATTTAAAATTTTTTTTTTAATTTTGGAAAAATTTTGTGTTGTAATTTCGCTTATTAGTTAGATGGGTAATCAATATAAAAATTATAAATTAATTAATAAAATTTTTTCTTCAATGTGTCCCGGACCCCCTTAATTAAAATGTACTCCCGATTCGTCAGAAAGGCAAGATGGAATAAGCATCTCCTGTCACATGGAGCTGTCCAGGGAGGATAGTATTTCAATCCTATACGTCGTTCTTTCTGAGGATGCATGTACCCACGAACTTGGTCTAGCTTGTGTTGATCACTCGGGATAAGAATCAAGAACTGCATGTGGCGCAAGTCCAACTTGCGTGCAAATTGTACAACAGTTTCCCGCAGCACCACAGCTTGCCGCACATGTGTCTCCCATCTGAAGTAACTTGTTTTTAAAAAGAAATGGAATGTAAACAAAAATTGATGTATGGTTGTATCCAGTAAAGTTCTATTTTGTTTTAAAATATACTTTTTTTATACTACTTTCGCTTACACCAAGTAAGCGAAATAACACGTTTTCTTCGAATGAATATTTATCGCAAATGGCGCAAAATGAGTACTTGCGTCATTTCACGGTTATGTGTGCATAGTTGGGCTTCGGCAGCGGCACCGCACGTTGAAAAACCGAATGTGTCTTTGTAAATTGTGTTTCTAAGTTGAAATGTTGAACGCATAAAAGCATCGGCTACATCACAAAGCTAAAACGTAATAAAAGAGCAGTCACTCATTCTACAATTGGAGCGATCAAAAGTTATTCACTAAATATTTAGTTACGCTACATATTGCAACCATCAAGGCACAATATAAAACGTCAAGATAATATTTTACTGAATGACATGATAGAGTACGTTTAAGATCCAGAGTAAGATCGGTCGAGAGATATCAGTAATCGTGTTGCAGTTACTGTCAAAATTATTGGAAAGGTATTTTTGACGTACAGTATTCCATTTTATAAAATGAATATTCCGATCAGATATTCAGAAAAATATTTTCTTAATGATCTTAATCTTCTTGCCTCTACGTAACATCAAGAGGCTATTATGTTAGTATATAAGGAATAATTTATTTTCAATCAGCAAAGAGATGTCTACTGGAAAGAAGTAAGCTATTTTATTGAGAAGTAAATATCGAATTTCCTTATCAATAGCTGTTAGCGTCGTTTTTCGGTAGGCATGGACACCGTATTGGAGTTGCGCAATTAGCAGTTAGTCTTGTATGAGGCTATTATGTTCGTATATAAGGAATAATTTATTTTCAATCAGCAAAGAGATGTCTACTGGAAAGAAGTAAGCTATTTTATTGAGAAGTAAATATCGAATTTCCTTATCAATAGCTGTTAGCGTCGTTTTTCGGTAGGCATGGACACCGTATTGGAGTTGCGCAATTAGCAGTTAGTCTTGTATGAGGCTATTATGTTCGTATATAAGGAATAATTTATTTTCAATCAGCAAAGAGATGTCTACTGGAAAGAAGTAAGCTATTTTATTGAGAAGTAAATATCGAATTTCCTTATCAATAGCTGTTAGCGTCGTTTTTCGGTAGGCATGGACACCGTATTGGAGTTGCGCAATTAGCAGTTAGTCTTGTATGAGGCTATTATGTTCGTATATAAGGAATAATTTATTTTCAATCAGCAAAGAGATGTCTACTGGAAAGAAGTAAGCTATTTTATTGAGAAGTAAATATCGAATTTCCTTATCAATAGCTGTTAGCGTCGTTTTTCGGTAGGCATGGACACCGTATTGGAGTTGCGCAATTAGCAGTTAGTCTTGTATGAGGCTATTATGTTCGTATATAAGGAATAATTTATTTTCAATCAGCAAAGAGATGTCTACTGGAAAGAAGTAAGCTATTTTATTGAG
This sequence comes from Metellina segmentata, assembly GCA_947359465.1. NCBI lineage: Eukaryota > Metazoa > Arthropoda > Arachnida > Araneae > Tetragnathidae > Metellina > Metellina segmentata. The sequence continues at coordinate 58,664,433 of OX375881.1, forward strand.
AAGTAAATATCGAATTTCCTTATCAATAGCTGTTAGCGTCGTTTTTCGGTAGGCATGGACACCGTATTGGAGTTGCGCAATTAGCAGTTAGTCTTGTATGAGGCTATTATGTTCGTATATAAGGAATAATTTATTTTCAATCAGCAAAGAGATGTCTACTGGAAAGAAGTAAGCTATTTTATTGAGAAGTTAATATCGAATTTCCTTATCAATAGCTGTTAGCGTCGTTTTTCGGTAGGCATGGACACCGTATTGGAGTTGCGCAAAGCAGTTAGTCTTGTATGAGGCTATTATGTTCGTATATAAGGAATAATTTATTTTCAATCAGCAAAGAGATGTCTACTGGAAAGAAGTAAGCTATTTTATTGAGAAGTAAATATCGAATTTCCTTATCAATAGCTGTTAGCGTCGTTTTTCGGTAGGCATGGACACCGTATTGGAGTTGCGCAATTAGCAGTTAGTCTTGTATGAGGCTATTATGTTCGTATATAAGGAATAATTTATTTTCAATCAGCAAAGAGATGTCTACTGGAAAGAAGTAAGCTATTTTATTGAGAAGTAAATATCGAATTTCCTTATCAATAGCTGTTAGCGTCGTTTTTCGGTAGGCATGGACACCGTATTGGAGTTGCGCAATTAGCAGTTAGTCTTGTATGAGGCTATTATGTTCGTATATAAGGAATAATTTATTTTCAATCAGCAAAGAGATGTCTACTGGAAAGAAGTAAGCTATTTTATTGAGAAGTAAATATCGAATTTCCTTATCAATAGCTGTTAGCGTCGTTTTTCGGTAGGCATGGACACCGTATTGGAGTTGCGCAATTAGCAGTTAGTCTTGTATGAGGCTATTATGTTCGTATATAAGGAATAATTTATTTTCAATCAGCAAAGAGATGTCTACTGGAAAGAAGTAAGCTATTTTATTGAGAAGTAAATATCGAATTTCCTTATCAATAGCTGTTAGCGTCGTTTTTCGGTAGGCATGGACACCGTATTGGAGTTGCGCAATTAGCAGTTAGTCTTGTATGAGGCTATTATGTTCGTATATAAGGAATAATTTATTTTCAATCAGCAAAGAGATGTCTACTGGAAAGAAGTAAGCTATTTTATTGAGAAGTTAATATCGAATTTCCTTATCAATAGCTGTTAGCGTCGTTTTTCGGTAGGCATGGACACCGTATTGGAGTTGCGCAATTAGCAGTTAGTCTTGTATGAGGCTATTATGTTCGTATATAAGGAATAATTTATTTTCAATCAGCAAAGAGATGTCTACTGGAAAGAAGTAAGCTATTTTATTGAGAAGTAAATATCGAATTTCCTTATCAATAGCTGTTAGCGTCGTTTTTCGGTAGGCATGGACACCGTATTGGAGTTGCGCAATTAGCAGTTAGTCTTGTATGAGGCTATTATGTTCGTATATAAGGAATAATTTATTTTCAATCAGCAAAGAGATGTCTACTGGAAAGAAGTAAGCTATTTTATTGAGAAGTAAATATCGAATTTCCTTATCAATAGCTGTTAGCGTCGTTTTTCGGTAGGCATGGACACCGTATTGGAGTTGCGCAATTAGCAGTTAGTCTTGTATGAGGCTATTATGTTCGTATATAAGGAATAATTTATTTTCAATCAGCAAAGAGATGTCTACTGGAAAGAAGTAAGCTATTTTATTGAGAAGTAAATATCGAATTTCCTTATCAATAGCTGTTAGCGTCGTTTTTCGGTAGGCATGGACACCGTATTGGAGTTGCGCAATTAGCAGTTAGTCTTGTTTGAGGCTATTATGTTCGTATATAAGGAATAATTTATTTTCAATCAGCAAAGAGATGTCTACTGGAAAGAAGTAAGCTATTTTATTGAGAAGTTAATATCGAATTTCCTTATCAATAGCTGTTAGCGTCGTTTTTCGGTAGGCATGGACACCGTATTGGAGTTGCGCAATTAGCAGTTAGTCTTGTATGAGGCTATTATGTTCGTATATAAGGAATAATTTATTTTCAATCAGCAAAGAGATGTCTACTGGAAAGAAGTAAGCTATTTTATTGAGAAGTAAATATCGAATTTCCTTATCAATAGCTGTTAGCGTCGTTTTTCGGTAGGCATGGACACCGTATTGGAGTTGCGCAATTAGCAGTTAGTCTTGTATGAGGCTATTATGTTCGTATATAAGGAATAATTTATTTTCAATCAGCAAAGAGATGTCTACTGGAAAGAAGTAAGCTATTTTATTGAGAAGTAAATATCGAATTTCCTTATCAATAGCTGTTAGCGTCGTTTTTCGGTAGGCATGGACACCGTATTGGAGTTGCGCAATTAGCAGTTAGTCTTGTTTGCAAAATTGACGAAATCACTAGAGCCCACCACGAAGACTGCAATAAAAGTTTACATAACATAGTTGTGATTTCTGTAGATAGGATTTTGAAAATGCATCCCTTCGGATCTCCATCGACCGATGGTCGAGTGCCTGGAGACGGACATAGCAAAAAAATATTTTGATGATCAGTAAATGTAAAAATTAAAAAAGTGTGCCTTTGATAATTAAGAGCAAATTAAATTTATAACAAAACATTAAAAAAAAACATCCAAGCGGTTGTGACGAGATATCTAATCTATCAAGATCTGACCAATGTATGATCATCAAGATATTACCAATTTTTTTATGCGATATCCAGATCAGATCCAATTTTCTTCTAATTTTCCCTCCTTGCAGTAATCTCGTCAGTGAAAAAATTACTAAATCTTAACGTACGAGATACCTCGTAATTAGAAAACTTACCAGAAATTGATCTCGCTTTCTTTGAAAATTCCATAATATCCTTAAGGTCAAATATGGCGTCTTTAACAAAATCGGTCAGATCTTGATGGCCGAGATATCTCGTCAAAACCACTTGGAGGATTAGAAGCCATTTAAAGCATAAAGTTGACCTTACTTCAGGTAAGTGCAGGTATTTCTTAAAAATTATATCGATTTTTTTTTATTTTACGTATTTTTATAAATCGTATATTATTTTAAACCTAATTGCATAAACATATATTTACATTCGTTAATAAAATAGTCGAAGTGTTGAAAGAATTTTGTGCACAGGTTCATACAAATGGGCGGCTTTAAATTACAGTGGTGTAAATCATTTCCCCCCCCCCAAAAAAAAAAAGACAGACAAGGAAACCAGATATAATGTAACCAAATTTGACTAAATATATTGGTCATCCGGAAATTCCTGCGCGATTTCAAATCGAAACTAACTTTGTATTTATTATTTTTCTACCGCTGATGAGGAGTGACCTTCATTGAAGCAGATGTTTAAATTCAGTCATTTCTGCTTAAACTGAAAAATTAAAGCATGTATTGTGTCATAATTTTTGTTTCAATGCAGTGCTAAGAATGGAGAACCAGAAAGTTCATTTTATGCACTTTTATTTGAAGAAAGGAAAAAATGCTAGTCAGACTGCTCGTAAAATGTATGCTGTATATGGACAAAGTGCTGTATCTGATGCCACAGTTCGAAGGTGGATTGATGAATTAAGACGCCGAAATATCAGCCTCGAAGATGATGCCTTCTCTAGACGACCATCCTCTGTAAAGGAGGACTTACTAAAAGATGCTATCGCTGAAAATTCAACTTACACAGTTCAGGAACAATAACGTAGTCTAAATATTCCAAAAAGCACAGTATCAAAAACAAAGTAAAGTATCATCTGAGAAGATTGGATCGGTAAGCCGCTACGATGTATGGGTATTCCATACTTTTAATACAGCAAAGACTGTCAAACAGCAACTCGATAAATTCTTTACAAATAAGCCTAATGATTTTTTTAAAGGAATTTTCCAGCTGCCAGAAAGATGGCAAAAAGTCAAAACAAAATGCGGCTTATGTGATTCAATAAAATTTCTTATGTTTTTGTACTGTTTCGTTGGTATGTATCTTATAAAACGCACAGAACTTTCTGGATGACCCATTAGTTAGACACAGAAACAAGATCTAGATAAGTCAATCTGTCAACTGAAAACGTGAAGTAAGCCAAATCTTCAGTTAACGGCCAACTGATGACAGTGGAAGTTTTGTCTTTTTAATTTCGAAAAAGTGCCTTACACCACTTTAACTTTAACCCGTCTAAATGTAGTATGCCACAATATTTAGATAGATAACAGGATACATCAGATTAATCTTGGAAAAACAGCAATGAAAATTAGTATGTATACTTTCTACAAATGAATAAATTTAACAACCTGTGTTCCAGAAAACTTACTCACTTCAGTTTTGTTTACAAATACAAGGAGAACACAACTGAAGGCCACGACACTTTCACATGATCAGCCTGGAGTTTGTCACAAAAGCAGTGGAGCATGCAGCTTCCGCATTCACATAAACGGAACGAAACTTTTTTGAAAAAAAAACATTTCAAACGAAAAAGAAACCTTTTAAAGGAACTCCAGTGATGATAAAAATTCACTCAAGTGACATTGATTCATTGCAAGGCTTGCACGCCGTATTCTCAAGAGCAGTAATTAAACGCTCTGTTAAGCATTCTGAGATCCTCCATAATTTCGCTTGTAATTTTGCAGCCCCCAGTTAATTTTCATTCACTCACGTCTGACAGCTGTCCTGGTCTGCAAAATATGATTAATTAATTTGTTACTGGAGCATCTTGGCTTATTTAGGAAACCAATATGTTGTTATATAAAAGATAGAGTATGTGGTTTAAAATTAGATAAATCCAAGGTCTTCATTTGACACATTGTAGAATTTTAATTTGTATTTTAATATTTGGTGATTTGTTCAATATTTTTGGATAAGATTATCATGATTCGATAAGAATTTAGATTAAAGAGCATCGGAGGTTAATTAAACCATCATGTTTATATAAAACATCAATATTTATATAATCTAATCCATGTAAAATAATTTTGAATTTATATGCTTTTGGCCCTTATACAGATCAGCAGTTTTTTACTTATAAATAAAAATATCAACAATGTGACCTACAGTCAAAAACTGCTGAATTGTATATTTACCAAAAGTATCTAAATTGACTTTTACAATGATTATTCTAATGCATTTTTCAAATCCTATTATGGATTTAAATTCAATTCAACGAAAGTAAATTACCAGTTGTTCCTGAGCAACACATTCTTTTTAGATTTTGTTGCAAACTTTCTTTTTCTATGACGTGTTAATGATATGAATAATGAATGCTATGTAAATATTTGTAATTTTAAAGTATTACGAGATTTCCGGGTGCTGTTGCATTGCCTTTTCCACAAGATATACTTGTATGATGACCAAGTAAGTAGATTACACAACGATTACATGTCTGTCGAACCCCATAGGGGAAAGAGAGCCCTCAAGTAGAAAACAGTATAAACTCGCCAAGTGCTATCGACGAGGTATATTTTCCAAGATCTGTCAAATTTTGAAAATGACGAGATATCTGTTAATCAAGATATTACCGATGTTGCCCGAAGAGATTATGATCTAGTCAGTTTTCTTTTAATGAAGAGATGTCTCGTCCATCAAGATTTTCATAATTTCGGTTTCAATTCTGAAGAGAAACATTTTTCCTTTCACAGTTCTAGTTCCGATAGGTGGTATTTAAGAAAGATGTTTTAATTATTTGCATTTTTGAAACTGAAATAAGTGCAATGAGTATATCCAGTCAAGGGAAGACTGAAAATATAGAAGAAAATGAGAATTACCTACCTATATATTTAGAAGTTGGAGGTTTCTTTTTCTAATAGCGTAACGAATTAAAATGTAAAATCCTCGTCTAGTCGACGAAGTAAAATATATATTTGCCTATAAGTATGTTGTGAGTTGTTACATTTGGCAAGTCAGCCAATATACACGTTGGCGATATTTTGATACTTATTTGTAACAGAATCGGTCTTTATTGTGAAGTTCGTTAAGAAAAAAAGTGCCTCTGTTAAAACCGAGTTTACAAAGGCTGTTAAAGTGCTTTAAGAAGAGAAATTTAAACGGTGGTATTCGAACTCTTTAGAATTAAAGCCTAGTTGTCGAGTGTCAAACTATTTTTGAAGTTAAAACAACAGGGTAATATGATATTAAATATGTTATGTGATGGCAATTTGCGTATGAGAAATATCAAGGCAGAAGTGGAGTGAGGTCATAAATATTTTGAGTAAGTCACAAAGATAAAGCGTTTATCAATTGACAGTTTTTATGGTGTATTTGAAGAGCAGCATAGCAAAAATGCTTCCATTCTGATGATAGATTTAAAAAAAAATACACTTCCCAAAAATCAGGTGCAACGGAACGGTGGAAATAATAAATTAACTTTCTTTATGGTATCGATTTAAATAAACTCATAAAGATGATGCGTTATATGCATCTGTTAAAAAATTTTAATATTCAATTGAATTACAAAAAAAAAACATTGATCGAAAGTTACCCATTTACAGATGAAAGTTATCTGAAAGTTGTTTCTGGGGTAGATCAACTGTCTGGAAGAAAAGACTTCGAGTGGAAGTTTGTGTCAGGGAATCGTTAGATGGATTATTTCTAATGTTCGAGCGAGCAGAAGAGATAAGTTATCCATTTAATTTGTTTCTGTAAAAATGGAAGTGTACTTAAGATCATTAGAAATAATGGAAAATGCATTGGAAACAAATGCAGTTTGGTTGTCCCCAATGGTAGAGTCGTCTCTTGGAAGATATCCTTCGTGTTTGGTGTAGGAGCCCGATAGCAAATGTGGATATTAACGAGTGAGTTAAAGACTCATGACTATCGAAATTGATAATATTCTTTAAGGGGAGCCGGGACACAAAAACCTTCAAAAAGTCCTTTTTACGTTTTTTTTCTCTAAAAATTTGTAATTTAATTCTCTTTCGCTCGAAGATATAAACGAAAGAATGTTTTGACAGCTGGTTTTTTTTAAGTTTTGAAACGAAAAATATGTCTACATATCCGAAAAGATGATAACAAAAGTATAATTGCATACAAATTGTACCGTATAAAGGCACTATTAGCCAAAATAAACCTTAATCAATGATCTAAAGACGGTAATGGATTTACATACGTACCCGGAGGTTCTAAGGTACTGAAATTCCATTTTTGTAACTGATTTTCAATAGTGAAACTTTAAAGTGATTTTTCTCCATGATGGATTTTTTACACTTTTCCCAACTTTAAATTATATAACTCAAAATCTATTCAAAATAATTGTATGAAATTTGATAGGCATATTCTTCATACATATTTAAGTGATTTGTCTTCAGGAATTTTAAAAATTATTGATATGTTTCAAAATATAAGTGTTTTTATAAATTATGAATTAAAAAAAATGCTCATTTTTAATTTAAAAAAATGTTTAATATTTTTTATATGCATGTATTAAAAAACTGAGGAGACAAATTTTGAAATATATTACCTGCTTTCAGAAAATGTTAATAATGTGTCTTTTCATGAGTAATTTCTCAAGTCATATCAAAAATAAACGCAGTCACTTTTTTGCAAACTAAAAATTTTTTTAAACTGTCATTGTGAGCACCCTTAACTGCAACCGAATGCATGTGCGTCCACCACCTGTAACTGCAACCGAAAGGCAACAGTGCGGGGTGGGTAAAAAGTGAGCGGGAAAGGAGGAGTCTTCCTGTTGTGTCTGGTGTAGGGTGGATGTGATCAGGCTATATTAATCCTTTAGTCTTCTGTATAGATTAGTGTAACTATCATTAGCCAAGAATAAGCGTCTTATTTTCAAAGCTTAGTTCTTTCTTAACAAGATGCCAGTTCATCAAACGAACCAAATCCTAACAGTCATAAAGTTTTTTTTTTCCATTTTCTATTTGTAAATTATATGCTACGTCTTCTTTAAAAATTTGAAAGAAATATCTTTATTAACAAAAAAAAAATAGAAAGAAAACTGTGTCCCGGTCTCCCTTAAAAGGGGTTGAGCGAAAAGAGAGATTCCATCCACCTTGACTAGGCAATGTTTTGACGTCATAATATTGAGAAATGAAGTCCTACGAAAAGAAAAGGTTATATAAAGATAAAATAAGGCTGATAGAAGGGAACGTTGCTACTGCTGCAGATTTGCTCACCCTGAAAGGAAACAAGAAAATTTTTGCTTTATGGTCTTGAGAGTAAATATTGTTAAGATGCGAGATCGCTTTCAAAAAAACATAAAATAGCGAAAGTTGGGCGAAAAAGTGCTGTCTTAGGTACTTGTAACCGAGAAATGTATTGGCAAATTGTAGAAGTTATATTCACTGTAATGCATTTGAAAAACTACACCCTAAATTACAATGGAATGGAAAATTAAATGTGGAATGCGAAAAATTACAAGCAGATAAAATCATTTCCCTGACTTTTCCCTTCATAAAGATAAAAAGAATTAAATTAGCACTCTATTATAATTCGAACCTCAGTTGTTAAATAAAGGTATACTAAAGAAGTCGACTCAATGACCCAAGAAGTAATGTTGATAGGAAAACCAATCACAAAAAAGGGTTTCCTCATTATCTGATGCTGATTCTCGAAAAATTTATTTTATGACGTCAAAAGTAGAATAATTAGAGCTATAATCTATTTTCACGGAATATATCCTGCATTCACTATTTGTTCCAAAATTGACGAAATGTAAATTGACGATTTACAGATATTTTATACAATGTTTTGTATTTTGCGTTTGCAGAGTTCAGCTTTAAATAATAATTTTGAAGCAATCCTAAGATACTGCGTAATCTAATAATATGAGTGATTTAGCACTTCAAATCTAAGGTAGAATTATGTTGTGTCTCAATTTAATATTTATTTTGCACGCGCAGTTAAAAATAGTATACTGATAGTTACGTCCTAATGTTTAGATGCGAGATCCCTTTCACGGAAACATAAAACATCGAAAGTTTGGTTAAAAGTACTTTCTTAGGTACTTGAAACCTATAACATTATATTTAATATTTACTTTGCACGCGCAAACTACGAGATTAGTGAGTGGGATTTTTACTATGTGCATGAAAACTCCGCATGAAAACTAATCATGATATGGAATGCGATGATAAATAATTTAAAATACTCGGTGTTCTAAAAAGGTGTCCATAGTTCTTATAACTTTGTTTTGTCATTCTTTTAGGGCACTCTTGCATCAGGCATGCGACGTCGTCGAATTTTGTCATCTTTAATGGAGGATAGAAAATTAAAATGATAAAATATTCAGCACTAAGTTTTTTAATACGACTATATTTTTTCTTGAAAATTACATTTTGTGGCACGTTTAACAATGAAAGAACTTATTTTAAAATTGAATTCCTTCATTACAGAACTAAAAAAGGTAACTTATTACCATTTTTAAAAATGGCAAACCGATTTGTTTCGATAGATTTATTTAACCGAAGTGTTTTTTTTTTAAAGAAAATATCAATGTTTTCAATTAACTTTTAACACATATAAATAAGTATATTAAATATAGCTTTAACTTGAAGAATTATCCACCTTGAACTCCTGTCATTATGATAAAAGGTTTTTTTAATATTTCAAATGTTCTAGTTTGGAATTTTTTAATGTTATTATTCTTTCAATAACGGCAAAACTACACTTTAAATATGCTTTATTTCAACTTATCTGCTGTTTTGAATCGAATATTTTTTGGTGGTGTTGCGTGTCATAAAAAGGAAATGTATTTTGTTAGTAACAATAATAAGCAGCAAATTAAAGCGAAATGAAACTTGTTGGAAAAAATGTTGTTCTAAAGATATTCGTGACTCTTTTTTTATCTTTTGATCTCGCTAATTTGCAGCAAATTACAACTAAAAATGCAGATTTAGATTGTGAAATTAATTCCGAGCTAAAGAAACAGAAAATATCACTGCACGTGAATGACGAACACGTACCCGTTCGTTGAAAACTATCGTCTGTCACAAATATTTGCAAATTGCTCATTTTTTGTATTAAAAAAAATACGACTCGAAATAAATGAAGTATGAGAGTTGAATTTCCATAAAAAATAATTTAGTAAAACTAATTGCTTTTTCAGCATTACTGGTAAAACAATCAAAGTAATAGTAATACTCCATATAAATTCCAGATTTCGAAAACTACCAAAGTATGGTTGATTTGTATTTACTTGTTCAGATGTTTTGGCATGAAACTTTATTAAATATGGAAAAAAAAGAAACGCTTTATACTGCATTCACTAAACTAACATATCACACCCCGGCAAGAAAAGTGACACAACTCAAAATTACAGAATCTGAGAAAAATCAGCTTAAAGGATACTATAAAACTTATATTGAAATAGTACAAGTTTCTTTTAAAATTTAGGTAAATATTTATAGTGGTAACTTCTATTATATCCTATAAGAATAGTAATATAACACGCTGGGGCATCTCATGCATATTTTTCAATGACATAACATCATAATTTTTATTTTTGGGTTATGTCACTTTTCTTGTTGGGGTGCTATATGATGTATAAAATAAAGAACAATGTAATCGTATATATGGAATAAAATTCATGTGATGCCTGTACAAACACACAAACACAAAATCAACATAGAACGTAAAGAAAGACAGACATACTCTTACGCAACCAAGTTCTGTCCCTAAATGACTGTAAGTAATCACACTATGCAAAGATTCATGAAAATATATAAAACGTTTGGACGTGCATTGGACGTACAAACACACATACCTACAGACAGACAGATACAAATCGCTCGTGAGACGGAATTTACATCAGAAGGACCCAAAAGAAAGCTTGAAATGGGTCGAAAGTATACAATGTACAAACATACATTCCATTCTTATTTTTATACAATAGATAACTTGTGAATAAAAATGGCTAGGTATTATCTTATTATAAAAATGGCTAGGAATTATCTTATTTTATAAAATACTAGATTCTTTTGTTTTTACATGGCTATCTAATTTTTGATTGGTTATGTGACGTCACGAATAGGCGGAGTTTCTAATTGCCTTAACTATGTGATATGTTACGAGCAAAAACAGATACGGAATATCAAAAATCATTACATTCGAAATCGCTATGGAAATAATATTGAATCTCAAACAATTGCCGTAAGCAGCTTTGTTTTTCTAGTGTTGGTTAAAATTTAAGTTTACCGATAATATTATTTTACCAGTATTGCTCAAAAAACAACACCTGCGAAAGCAAGGCAAGTTGACATATAGTGGTGGGAAAAGGTTTATATACAATCAGTAATCACGTACCGTCAGGTTTTAAAAAATACATAAAAATTAAGTAGTTTAAATTAATTCATTTTGTTATGCACCCTTCGTATGACGGGTCATTTATATTAGTTAACTTGTTAAATTGAGAGGAAAGTTCCTCATGAGATTCTTGATTTAGTAGTTTTTGCTCACCAGTGTTGTAAAGCAACAATATGTAAAGGTATGAGTAGATTTGCTCTTGGAGACGTAATGTTGTTGTTGTCGTGCGGGCCATATATGGCCCAATTGGAGGTGTCATTGCCCCGGAGGGTTGGACTTCTTCATAAATGACACATCCGTTTTACAGGAAGGTCCCTTTCACAAATCCATTCACTCAAACATATCGTAATTTAGATCCCAATCAGAGGCCAATAACCCCCTGATCAGGTACCCATAGAGGTATTTGGTATGGGAACATGGGGGACTTTGTGACCACGGCCTATTTAACGTGCCCCACCACCATTAGCGAACGCGACGGTCTTTAGCCAGGTCCAAGCTCCGATCTCGCAACCATCAGAATTGCAGGCTCCGCTGAGGACAGAACCCACAACCCTTCCGATGCGAGCCCGACTGGAGACCTAATTTATATGTAATTTGAATTTAAGTAGAAGTATATAAGAGAAACAATCAAAGAAATTTCATTAATAAAAACCAATGTAGTACTTATACAGAAAATCTAACCACATTTTTAATAGATTAATGTTTCCCATTTATATAGCTATTCATTTAAATGCTAAAGATTAGACGGTTAGAAGAAAGATAGTTGTTTTGCATTTAAAACTTTTCATATATTTAATTATAATTTCTCCTTAACATGTTAAATTTAATAAGTTTTGCTTTTTTTAACAAGATGTGTTATCTATATAAATAAAAATGGAGTACTTGCTTGTACATTGAATATTTTAGACCCGTTTCTAGTTTTCTATTCGTTTTCGACCCTTCTAATGCCAAACACGCCTTTTGCGCGTTTGGTGTCTGTTTTGTGTGTGTATTATACACCTCCATACGGTTTAACATACTTTCATGAAACTTTACATACTGTGAGTACTTATCTTCATTTAGTGACTGAACTTGGTTGCGTAAGTCTGTCCGTCTGTCTTTCTGTTCTGTGTTCGATATTGTATTGGTGTGGTTGTACAGGCATCACATGAATTTTAGATATTTGACTGCAATGTGCTTTATTTTAGACAGTATCTATTAGTTTAGTGAATACAATATTAAACGTTTCTGTATTATTATATTTAGATATTTGACTGCAATGTGCTTTATTTTAGACAGTATCTATTAGTTTAGTGAATACAATATTAAACGTTTCTGTATTATTATATTTAGATAAGTTTCATGCAAAAACACCCGAGTAAGTATATTTAAATCAACCGTGATTTGGATAGTTTCGGAAAAATTGGAATGTATATTGAATTTTACGATTACTTTGATTGCTTTACCAGTATTGCTGAAAAAGCAACTATTTTTCCCACAAATTATTTTTTTTTAATGGAATTTTACTCTGATATTTTATTTATTTCGAGTCTTATGTTTGTTCTTTGGCGCAATGTAAACGATTTCCGAATATTTGGGACAGACGATATTTTTCAAAGAACGGGAAAGAAGCGGAAATTCGTGTTGGGTGATCGCGTGCGCGTGCAGTGATGTTTTCTGTTTCTTTCGTACTGAATTAATTTCGCATTTATAAATTTTGTGCACTTTTTAGTTGCGAGTGGCAAATGTACAAGATCAAAAGATAAAAAGCAACTTTATTCCCGACAGCTTTTATTTTGTTTTATTTCGCTGTTTTCTTTTGTTTTCTGTTTTAAATATTTATTATTTTGTCAAATTATATTTCATGTTCATCACACGCAACACAACTACAAAGTATTCGACTTAAAGTGGCAGGTACGTAAGAATAAAGCAAATTTTAAGTATGATTATGTCGTTATCGAAAGAATAATGCCGTTATTGAAAGTATAATAATACTAACAAATTCCGAACTAGAAATTTTCAAGCATTACAAAAATTCTTTGCCATAATGACAGAAGAAGATTGCGAAATTCCATAATGTCGCATGCCTGATGCAAGAGGGCCACAAGTAAAAATATATTATTTTGTTGACTATGAGTTCGTGAGCACTCGCCGTAAATCGACCTTTTTATTAATTGAGTTGAAAATAAAAAAAATTTAAGAAGGGAATTCCAAATCTCCCTCAAAATCGTCTTTTCTAGTAGTTACTAGGGATTCGACATCGATAGCAAAATATTGATGCTCAAAATTAAAACATCGATGTTGATAATACATCGACTACTATAAAAGACGATTTTGAGGGAGATTTAAAATTCCCTTTCTTAAGTTCTTTTCATGTTCAACTCAATTAATTAAAATTACGATTTACTCTTGCACTCATAGTCAACAAAACAATATTTTTTTACTTGTGCCACTCTTGCCTTCGGTATGCGACATTGTGCAATTTTGAAATCTTCTCCTGTCATTATTACAACGAATTCTTTAAAGTTGTAAAAAGTTCTAGTTTGGATTTTTAAACATTATTATTCTTTCAATAACGGCATTATTCTTTAAATAACGGCATTATTCTTTCAATAATGGCATAACTACACTTAAAATTTACTGAAAATTTATACTGGCATACCTAACATTTTTAAGTCTAATACTTTGTGGTGCTGTTGCGTGTGATGAGAAGGAAAACATATTTATTAAAATAATAAATATTTAAAACAGAAAACAGTGAAATAGAACAAAATAAAAGACGTCGGAAAATTTGTTCTAAAGATATTAATTTGTGATTCATGTTTATCTCTTGATCTCGCACAGTTGCCACAATTTACAACTAAAAGTGCACAAAATTTAGAAATGTGAAATTAATGCAGAGCGAAAGAAACCGAAAATATCACTGCTCACGCGATCTTGTTCATTCTCGTTTCGTTGAAAAATATCGTCTGTCTCAAATATTCCGAAATCGTTTTCATTGCGCAAAGAACATAAATAAGACTTGAAATAAATGAAGTATCAGAGCTGAAATTCCATAAAAAATATAATTTTTTGAAGAATAATTACCTTTTTAGCAGTACTGGTAAAGAAATCGAAGTAATCGTAATATTCAATAGACATTCCAATTTTTCGAAAACTACCAAATTATGGTTGATTTAAGTGTACTTACTCAGGTGTTTTAGCATGAAACTGTTTTAAATATAACAATAAAGAAATGTTTAATATTGCATTCACTAAATTATTAGATAATGTATACAATAAAGCACATTGTAATCAAATATCTGGAATACAATTTATGTGATGCCTACACAAACACACAAACACAAAATCGAGCATAGAACAGAAAGACGGACAGACAGACTTTCGCAACCAATTTCACTCACTAAATGAAGATAAGTACTCACTGTATGCAAATTTCCATGAAAATATCTTAAACCGCGTGGACGTGTATAGGGCACAACATACATGTAGGATTTAGTTAACCAGTTGCAATATCTAGCGATAGATGGCGCTACTAGTACTGTATTAATACTTCTCTTTTGGCGCGCTCTTGCGATAAGAATGTTCCTTCTAGAATAGAAAAGATCGCCATTAACGTCCGTGTGAGGAAGACGCGTTTTTCGACTGCGTCGCTTGTTGTGATAGGGCGCCAAAAGGAGAGAGAGAAACGAATGTAAGATAATAACGCTTTATGTAAATATCTGTTGTAGTAATTTCCCCCCTAAACTATATAATTGTGAATAAATGTTTTGTTGTTTTTTTAAGAAGTTTGTTGTCATTTTAAGCAGTAAATTCATACCCCCTAGACACCGATCCACATAAATTTGAGGGCTACGGCCTGGATCTGAATTTCAGTAATTTTGCTTGTTTAAAAAATTATCCTCTTTCTCCTGCCCTGTGTGAAAAGTTCTTTTGCGAACAAGAACTTGTTGCTGAGGACATCCTGTCCAAACCGAACGGATAACCTGTCCTATTTGAGTAGCTAGATTTGCTACGCTGAGGAGCTCAAATCTCGTTGCAAGACGAGCTGAAAGCCAAGTCGACGCAGGACGCCCCTGTCCTGGTGATTTTTCAAGGAAGTGCGCCCTGCACTGGAATTTGTTTTTGGAAAGTGCACCCGGCACTAGAAAACTCCCTGCCCTGAAATTTGTTTTCGCAAAGTGCGCCCGGCACTGGAAAACTCCCTGCCCTGGAATTTTTTTTTGCAAAGCGCACCCGGCACTGGATGTGAGCTCAGCTGTGTGCATCAAGAAACGAAAGTGTTCCATCTTCGTGTGTTCCTTCTATTTAGTGCGCGTGTGTATCGATCAATCAAAAGTGTCAACGGCTCAAGTGTGAAAATCCTTTTGATACGATGTGTGCGGTGCATCGGTAGCAAAAGTATATTGTGCATTAAAATATCTGCAAATCACGAAATCCAGTTCTTCAAAAAAGTCGGAAATATTTGTGTTTCCGTTCCTGCTATTTTTTATTTGAAAATTTATCTCAACATTGTTTAGATAATTGTTTCTTTTTATGATTTTCCTGTGTATATTGACTTTTTATTTTAACAGAAAATTAATTCTGTTTTTATTGAAAACGATATTATTAGAATATTCATTTTGAAAGTAAGGTATAATTTAGCAAATACGAGTAATACGAGCAAAACATTTTGGTATGTTTGACATGTTTATGACATAAGGTATTTCGAATTCTTTTAACGGAGTTCATATCTGCATTCTGATTGAGTAATGTGTTCCATTTATTTTTCATTGCATGAGTCATACTAGCGAAAATTTAGGAAAGCGATAAATTATTTTCATGATCCTTTTTCTATCAATACTGCTTGAAAAAAAAGCGTTTCTGAAGGAGAGTATTTGATTGATGTTATTTGAATTGTAATACTTGTTTTTTATTTCTTTGAGAGGAAGGGTTCTTATTGACAAAATGTATGCTCTTTTATCTTTTTATTTCTTTGCGTAAGAAGTGTTCTTATTGATATAAGATTATTAATTCTTTTTGACTTAGCATTTTAATTACTATTATTCTGAAAGGTCATTTTGATATTTGCTATATTTTCGGATTGTTTATATATTTTTACAATAGTATTTTCGCAGAATTGAGAACATTTTACAGATATTATTTGGGCTTTTCTTTTTCTTATAAAGAAAGAATTACTATGGTCGATTTTTAGAACGGTAAAGGTTATTTAGGTCATTGAATTTTTGGAATGTTCAAGAAATAAGTGTATCAGAAACTATTTTCAATAATTTTTGCATTGATACCTTTAGTGTTTATTGAGGAATATTCCATGCTTTTAAAGTGTTCTTTCTGATTTCAAATTGCTTTAAGTGTTATGTTTGGATTTTTTTTTCGGTTTTATTCTTTGAGGAGTGTTATGAATTAAGAATTTATTACATGAAATGGTAATAACTTAAATTGAATTCAACTTTAAGTACAGTTCAAAACCATCAAGCTTTTAGAGCTAGGCCTTATTTGTTTGGAAATTGAATTGAAATTTTAAAGTAATATGTACCTTATCCTCATTCGAAAATGTCTTTTTTAGTTAGAGCAAAAAAGGAAGATTTAACAAAGTTAGCGATAGAGTTAGGTCTAAAAGTCACCCCCGGAATGACAATATCGGTATTGAAGAGCACGGTTCTCGCTAAACATGATTATAATGAGGAGGAGGCTAAATGGATACTTGACAACATCATTGAGGAACGAAAGGATGCAGAAAAAGAAAGAAGAGATGCAGAAAAAGAAAGAATAAATTCAGAAAAAGAAGAGAAAAGAATAGCTGCGGAACAGGAAGAAAAAAGAATGCAATTTGAACTAGAGAAATTGAGATTGGAAGCTCAAATCAAATCGAATCAAGGGAACCCTGCTGAAAGGAGTAGGGCACCGTCTGAAAAATTAATTCAACAAATGCGTGCGTTTGATGGAAAGGAAGATGCTAGTCAATATTTAGCATATTTTGAGCAGCAAGCTACTGCAGAATCCCTTCCGAAGGAAGATTGGGTTACGCACCTGTCGAACCTGTTACCTGCAGATATAGTAAAAATAATCATAAGAGAACCTGATGAGAAAATAAATGATTATGATCATGTGAAAAGTCTACTATTGAAGAGGTACAGATTAACTCCAGAAAAATTTAGGCAACTATTTGTTACACACCAGAAAAATGCTGATGGAACATGGAGAGATTTCTTTTATGAATTACAAGGTTATTTTGATGGATGGACGTCGGGTCTACAAATTGGAACTTTTGATCAATTGCGTGATCTCATTATCACTGATCAAATGAAAAAACGAGCTCCATTTGAGTTTAAAGAGTACTACTTAGACGAATGGGTTGCAATCACCACCCCAGGTGACTTTGCTGAAAAATTAGAAGAATTTGAGGACGCGAGGAAAACACTTCGACCGAAGTCATTTGGTAACCCTGCCAAAGGAAGATACGAATATAAAGGACCAGTTAGATTCGGAAAATATGAGAATCCCAATAGACGAGTTGAGAATGCTAGAAATGAAGGACCGAAACCTGAGGGAAGGTTTGCTGAATCCTATCAAAGTAGAATCCCTGAGAGGAGAAGACAGATTAATTGCCACCATTGCAATGCTCCTGGTCACATAGTCAGAAATTGTCCCAGGCTGAGAAGAGGTGCAGAACCACCAAAAACTGCAGGCACATCAGTGCAAACATGTTCAGTTGTCCCGCAAGAGGGAATGATGACAAGAGAAATAATTCTCGGAGACAAAACAGTAGTTGCACTCGTAGATACGGGTAGCTTAGTCAGTCTGATCCGGGAAGATGTAAGTAACGAAATTGTAGGTAAAGCGGAACTATCAAAAGATAACATAATGTTATCGGGAATAGGAAACTCAGTAGTTTCCACGAAAGGCTCTTTTGAACTAAGTTTTTTCTTAGATGACAATAATTATTCCTTGGTTTGGCATGTGGTGCCTAAGTCACAGTTGAGTTTCCAAGCAGTCATAGGTTCTGATATTTTGGAGCAAGCCTCCCTGAAATTTACCAATGATGGTGTAGAATTTAACAAGTATGAGACAAGAGCCTGGTGTGTGCAGATATCCCATCTGAATACTGAAGAAATGGAATTGAACCACATTCGAGATACTCAAGTCAGAAATGAGCTTGCAGAAATAGTTTCCGAATACAAGCCAGAAAAAACAGAAACCACTAATATTCGATGAAAATTATCTTGAAGGATGACCTACCAGTCTACCAAAGAGCCAGGCGTTTATCTTTTCCAGAAAAACAAGTGGTCAACAAACAAGTTGAAGAGTGGTTAGATGAAGGAATGATCCGACCCAGCTCATCCGAATATGCCAGTCCTGTGGTATTAGTAAAGAAAAAAGATGGTGCTACCAGACTGTGTGTTGACTACAGGCAACTAAACCGGAAACTTGTCAAGGACAGATTTCCCTTGCCTCTAATAGATGATGTTTTGGACAGACTCCAAGATGCAAATGTATATACTACTTTAGATTTGAAAAATGGCTTCTTTCATGTTAATGTAGATGAAGATAGTCGAAAGTTTACATCCTTCATTGTTCCAGATGGACAATTTGAGTTTAATAAGGTGCCGTTTGGACTCAGCACCAGTCCAAGTGTATTTCAAAGATACATTTACTGCATTTTTAGAGACCTTATGAACAAAGGTATCGTCATCATCTACATGGATGACCTAATAATTCCTTCAACCAATGAACAGGAAGGACTACAAAGATTGAGGACTGTACTTGAGATTTCCTCAAAATATGGACTAGAAATAAAGTTCAAAAAGTGTCAGTTTCTGAAGAGAAGGGTTGAGTTCTTGGGCCATATTGTTGAAAATGGTACCATACGTCCATCCCTCACGAAAACGCAGTCAGTCAGAAAATTTCCTGTCCCAAACACGGTAAAGAATGTCCAAAGTTTTTTAGGTTTAACTGGCTATTTTCGAAAATTTATCCCAGAATATTCTAAGATTGCAAAACCTTTAAGTGATTTAATAAAAAAGGAAAATCCCTTTATTTTTGGTAAAGACCAGACAGAAGCATTCCTAAAACTTAAGAAGCTACTATCGGAAAGTCCAGTCCTAAATATTTTCAGACAAGGAAAGAAAACCGAACTCCACACAGATGCTAGTAAACATGTATTTGGAGCGGTGTTGTTACAAGAAGCAACAGATGGAAAATTACATCCAGTCTACTATATGTCTAAGAAGACTACTCCAGCTGAAGAGAAGTATAGCAGCTATGAGTTGGAAGTCCTTGCTGTCGTGGAAGCACTGAAGAAATTTCGCGTATATTTATTAGGGAATCACTTTAAGATCATTACTGACTGTTCAGCTTTTCAAAAAACCATGGACAAGAAAGATCTCGTAACTTGCATAGCAAGATGGGCATTGTTGTTGGAAGAATACGACTATGAAATCATGCATAGACCCGGTAAAAATATGCCACATGTGGATGCTTTCAGCAGACATCCTGTCATGATAATAGGGAACGATACTTTAACTGCTAGACTAATGAAAGCCCAATCAGAAGATGAAAACATCTGCAATTTAAAGACACTTATCACAAGCAAAGAGTCCCAAGAATTTTTTGAAAGAAATGGAATCCTGTACAAATTTACAGACGGTCGTGAATTGATCGTAGTACCAGCGGGCATGCAAACAGAACTGATGAAGTTGGCGCATGAAAAGGGCCACTTTTCAATTGCCAAAACAGAAGAAATCGTGAAACAAGAGTTTTTCATACCCAATTTGAGTAAATTGGTCCAACATACACTTGTCAATTGTGTGCCATGCATACTTGCTAATAAGAAGAGTGGGAAAAAAGAAGGCTTTTTGAATCCCATCCCGAAAGAAGATATACCCCTCAGTACTTATCATGTAGACTTTATTGGTCCTCTACCATCGACCAACAAGAATTACCAACACATTTTCACCATTGTTGACGCCTTTACTAAGTTTACATGGTTGTATCCTGTTAAAACCGTTTCTGCAGAAGATGTATTAGAAAAATTAAAGTCACAACAGAAAACTTTTGGAAACCCTCAACGAATCATAACTGATCGCGGATCAGCCTTTACTTCGAAAGCTTTTAACGATTACTGCACTGAGAAAGGAATCCAGCATCTTCAAATAGCCACTGGAGTTCCAAGAGGGAACGGACAAGTCGAAAGAGTACATCGCACCCTTATACCAGTCTTGGCAAAGTTATCCCTTGATGACGCAACAAAATGGTATCGATACGTAGACCGATTGCAAAGGATCCTCAATAGTACCAGTAACCGAAGTACCAAGTGGTCACCTTTTGAACTACTAACAGGTGTCAAGATGAGAAATAAAGAAGACACAATAGTTAAAGACCTGTTAATTGAAGAGATGATGGAGGAGCTTCATGAACAAAGAAATTTCCTGAGACAAGATGCGAAGAAAAACATTCAGAAGATCCAATCTGAGAATAAAAGGACTTATGATAAAAAGCGGAAAAGAGCTTCTCAATACCGAATAGGTGACTTAGTCGTGATTCAGAGAACACAATTTGGTACCGGATTGAAACTGAGGCTTAAATACCTTGGTCCATATCGGGTAACCAAAGTAAATCCTAGAGATAGATACAAAGTTGAGAAAATTGATGATAGTCATGGTCCAAAAGTGACAACCACGTCAGCGGACCTGATGAAATATTTTTCAACTGACTAAACACAAAAGATGTTTAGTTTAAATTTATTTTTATATTCTTAATGGTATTTAGAGATTTTCTCAACGTAAAGGTCATGTCAGCAGTATGCTATATTTTCATTGTTGTATTTGGGTTTTTCTATTCTTTTAGAGTTAATTAAGTAAGCGTTTGTGTGTTCACAAATATTAGATCATCACTGAGGCCAGTGATACTTTCAGGATGGCCGATTGTAGGATTTAGTTAACCAGTTGCAATATCTAGCGATAGATGGCGCTACTAGTCCTGTATTAACACTTGTCTTTTGGCGCGCTCTTGCGATAAGAATGTTCCTTCTAGAATAGAAAAGATCGCCATTAACGTCCGTGTGAGGAAGACGCGTTTTTCGACTGCGTCGCTTGTTGTGATAGGGCGCCAAAAGGAGAGAGAAACGAATGTAAGATAATAACGCTTTATGTAAATATCTGTTGTAGTAATTTCCCCCCTAAACTATATAATTGTGAATAAATGTTTTGTTGTTTTTTTAAGAAGTTTGTTGTCATTTTAAGCAGAGTAAATTCATACCCCCTAGACACCGATCCACATACATACAGACAGACAGACACCAAACGAGAAAAGGGCGGATTCGGCATCAGAAGGGTCCAAAATGGATATAAAACTTGAAATGGATCGAAAATATTGAATGTACAAACAAACACTCCATTCTTATTTATATAGATAACATATCGTCGGCAAAAGTGTGAAACCACTTAAGTCGAAAAAATTGATTTCGGGTTGTTCCCTAACCTTGCAGAGTAAAATCATCTGCATGTGTCTAGTCATGTTTTAGATTTTTCAAATATATAGTGTATTAAGTGTTAGTATATATTATATGTTAGTATACGTTCTAGTGTATATAATATATTCACACTTTTCCAGGCGATATGGAATACATTGGTAAATTAAATTAGAGAGATAGAGAGGAATATATGTATATAGATAGGAAGCAAAAACCATCAATATTCGAAGGTCTTCAGCATTAATCCCCCCAACCATCTAATTTCTACAAAAATAAATTTGACTTAGAATAAGTAAGTTATGGCACAGAACACGAAATGAAAGTAGGAAGAGGGAGAAACAATGATCGATGGTCTTCCAACTTTCTTCTCAGTCTTCATTGCTGCAAAAATGGAGTTGAAAATGTTATCGATTAGTTTTGTTTTGACTCAATAATCATATTTGGACAAGCTGCGCCAAACAATGTTAAGTAAATGGTAAAATTCACACACAAAAAAGTTTACTGACACAGAATAGAGAAATATACGCATAGAAAGAACCTCCAATACGTAAAACCCACATGCTTCTATCGAAATGAGCAAACTCACTGATTCATGACGACCTCTAGGATAAGTTATGAAATGAAACATTACATTAAATTCGGACTATTAAACAAAGATCAATATTTGAAGTCATCCAAATCTTTCACGTTATCTTTTCAGCATGCCTATACCACCAGAAGTTGTACACAATGAAATAAATAAAACCATGTAGAGATGAACCTTGCTTACTGAATGTATTAAAACGAAGGGGCGCGCCATCTAACCAATAGAGCAGACCTGTCCAAGGCCGTAGGCTGACAAACGCTTCTCTATAGAATCCACCACCTTTGTCCGGTCACATAACGCTGAGACGGCCATCATTACACCTTTCATGGAAAAGTTTGCAAATACGAGAAGCACCTTTCCATTGAATGCGCCATTTAGAAGAGGCACCTTCCAAGTCTGGATGCATTCAAGAGTCTTATCTTTGGGCAGCCTGTCCATGCAACACCTGCGCCTCTTTGTTTCCGTCCGTCACTGTTGATTCAGGATGCAGTGGCTAATTATAGCCGCTCCCGACTGAATTAGTTGCGGGGTAACTTTCTGTCTTTTCGCATTAGATTATGTATTCAGCGATATATTCTTAATTATGCCGCCTTTGGATGTACAGAGTGAGCTTCGTTAGGTAGTATGAATTCTTGAACTGTGTGAGCAATTTTTCGGGGCTTTGCAATGGACTCGGGTAATGGATTTTGCTTTAAAACTCAAAGACATGCGTTAGAAAGTGCTATAGTGCATTCATATGATATGTGAATTGTTAAATTATGTGTTTTCTTTAAAGTAAGCAATTATTCCTAACGGCTATAAATATTTCGCCCATGAAAATTGTATTATTCTCTAAATTGGGTTTAAATTATTAAATTGAAGGTTAAGTAATGCGGTTGTCACATGTTAGATTATGTATTCAGAGATATAGTGTTAACAATACCGAATTTTGTTCTACAGAGTGTGAGCTACGTTAGGTGGTATGAATTCTTAAACAATATTTCCGGGCTATGCAACGGACTCGGTTAATGGATTTTGCTTTAAAACTTAAAGCCACGCGTTAGAAAGTGCTATAGTACAGTCAAATGTGATGCGAAATGTTTAATAATGTATTATCTTTAAAGTAAGCAATTATTCCAAACGGCTATATCTATTTCGCCCATGAAAATTGTATTATTCTCCAAATTGGGTTTAAATTATTAAATTGAAGGTTAAGTAAAGCGGTTGTCATGTTAGATTATGTATTCAGAGATATATTGTTAACAATACCGAATTTTGTTCTACAGAGTGTAAGTTACGTTAGGCGGTATGAATTCTAAAACAATTTTTCCGGGCTATGCACCGGACTCGGGAAATGGATTTTGCTTTAAAACGCAAAGGCATGCGTTAGAAAGTGCTATACTGCATTCCTATTATATGTGAATTGTTTAATAATGTATTATCTTTAAAGTAAGCAATTATTCCAAACGGCTATATCTATTTCGCCCGTGGAAATTTTATTATTCTCCAAATTGGGTTTAAAGTATTAAATTGAAGGTTAAGTAAAGCAGTCTTCATGTTAGATTATGTATTCAGCGATATATTGCTTACCATACCGAATTTTGTTCTACAGAGTGTGAGCTTCGTTAGGCGGTTGGATTCTTGAACAATATTTCGAGGTTATGCAACGGACACAGATAGTGGAAGTTTCTTCAAAACTTCGAGACATTCGTTAGAAGGCACTGTTGAGCATTCTGTTGCGATGGGAAATGTTAAAGAAGTATTATCTTTGAAATAGGCAATAACTTAAAACAGACGGTTTCACATATTTTACCCACGAAGCAAAACAATATTTCTAAAATATTAAATTGTAGTTTAAGTAAAGTCGTTGTCATGTTAGGTATGTACTCAGTGACATATACTTAACAAGGTCGACAAGAGAATGTGTATCAGTATTGATGCTGATGTATCGGTATTGTGCAAGCAGTTTTACGGGAATCTACGAACGGATTGAAGTAATGTCCTATACTCTAAATATTATAATCAAGAATGAGTAGGTACGAGGTGACTTATAGAATTGATCTGTGATTAAAACTTTTCCGAAACCATGTGTTACTTTAGACAGAAAAATTATTTTAGACCGTCTTTTAAAATATGTAACATTTAAAATTTTCAGATTGTAAGAGTAATATTCAATTCTAAGCAAAATTCGGTGCTTTTAGTATTATATAAATATTTATGAGACTTCATATACATGAATATTTAGGTATTCAATAAATAATTTAAAATATAATTTTTATGCTAAGAGTTATTTGAAAAAAAAACCCAATTTCTCAAGTGATGGAAATTATCAATTGTTTACGGAAGATTTCTTTAAAATTCCCAAAAAAAAAATTTAACTTTGACTTTTATAAAACTACTTATCTGATATTAATTTTATGTTTTAGTGTTTAACACCATGTGAACCGTATATATATATATATATTATTTCTATGTGCGTTTTTTCAAGTATCATGAAAACGGGTTAAAAATAGTATAAATAAATAAGGGGCTTTAGTCATTTTCAATTTTGCCAAGTAGATCTGGTTTTGAAGTTTCAAACTTGGTGACTTCACTTCAGGAGTTAATCCTTTATACGATAGATTAAAAGAAACGTTAAGTGTTATTTCACCAATTTTTTTCAATTATTGAACCCAATTAAATCGTTTAAATGTGTGTGTGTTCTATACATATACAATAATATTAAATTGTAAATTTTATTCGCTTAGTCTTAGTGCATCTGATTTTGAAAATTTCATTCTGGATTATTTCGCAGCGTGTAGTTAAGACTTGTTAGTTATTCCTTTCCTAACTATTAAAAACTATAGTTCTTCCTTTCCTAAATATTAAAAACTATAGTTCTTGATATCCTAACTATTAAAAACTATAGTTCTTTCTTTCCTAACTATTAAAAACTATAGTACATTGTTTAATAGTCAGAATTAAATAAGAATTGATTAAAACTGGAGTGGTGAAGATTTGAGTATTTGCTAGTGATGGCAGTGCATCTAATTAAAAATAAAACTCACAATTTGCATTGAAATGACATTTTTATTACATTTAAAGCATTATTTGAACTTTTTTAATAGAAGTGCTGTGAAACATGATTATTAAGTACTTCCTCAAAAGAGATTAAAAGAAACTCAACGCATCTCCAGATTTAATCAGATTTAATCAGAATTAATCCGATTTAATCCGATTTAATCAGAATTAATCAGATTTAATCAGAATTAATCAGATTTAATCTGAATTCATCAGATTTAATCTGAATTCATCAGATTTAATCAGATTTAATCAGAATTCATCAGATTTAATCAGAATTCAACCGATTTAATCCGAATTCATCAGATTTAATCAAAATTAATCAGAATTCATCAGTTTTAGTCAGAATTCATCAGATTTAATAAGAATTTCAGATTTAATCAGAATTTCAGCTTTTATCAGAATCAAAACATACTGTGAGTAGGTAAGTATCTAATTAATTTATGTCGCACTGGTGCACCACAACAGGCGAGACGGTCAGGGATCAAACCCTAAGGGAAAGATTCGAGGACAACAAGTAATTTATAACCACGGTCAGATGATGAGGTCCCGCCTGAGCTGGTACCCAACTCTCCAAACTTCTGCATCATGCCACCGTGAGGACATTGGAGGCCAAGAGCGATTCAACATCCCCTTCCCTTGGGCACGAAAGTCTTTGGTTTGATTCAAATGCGCAACCCTCCGCCTGCTAATCCATTATATTTCCATCCAAGATATAGCGCCTCAAATATACTGAAATAAATCCGAGAAGATATTTGTCTTTGTCCTAACTATGTGAAAATTTGATTACAAGTAGTAGTATGATATAGTTTAGTAAAATGATCTGTGTTTCGTATGGACTGTTTTGGGAATGTATATCGTATTAACCGCGTTTCAGGTCATTTGAGGAAGCTTGGGTCTTCATAGCTTCGGTTTATCCATGTTCTATTTTATAATAGTTGTTGATCGTTATTACTTAATTCTTAATAATTTCTTAAGTATATAAAGGACCTTTCAGATATGAAGACAAAGAAGCTATTTTGTAAAATATGCGATTACAGATTTTACCGTAAAGTAAGGTCTACCAAATAGGATTGGTAAACATATTTAATCGGCATAAATCAGTACAAGAAGGATGGAAAGTTGCTGTACACTTAGAAATACATTATGCGCTAGGGCGGACCACTGTTTTATGGAGCGCTGGAACAGATTAGATTGTAAACATTAGGTAACGTATAGAAAACTACGATTTAAGTACTATTTACATATCACCCATTAACCTTTTTAAAATGTAGTTTTAATTTTTATACATTCGTTGAAGCAATCAGTATGTCGTAATTCTCTCGAGTTGCATTTTCTGTAAACTGCTTTTATTCAATTAGGGCTTCTATATTTTGTGTTGTTTCATTTGCAAGATCTTTGCACCGTGCAGCTTGATCTCTTCTAGTTACATATTTTAAACTGTGCTAAAACCATTGTGTCAGCTGATTTATTTTTAGGTTCCAGATATTGAGGCCAAAATATTTCAACATAGTGGGAGAGTGAAAGTTCTCCAGCTACGTATCTGTAACCCAGTTATTTTATGTAAAATCTAAGCATTTTCCTCCGATGTATTTAAACTATTGTAAAAACACATGCATAAGCCAATGGGAAGTTCGTTTTTGGATTGGATCTGCACACAGGTGCACCATTTGGTTTACAATGTCGAAGCCATACTTTGTCTAGATCGCTCGGATTTGTGATTACGTTTATAGCTCCATGGCTCTATGGATTTGGCGTACATGAAAAAGCCTGAAAACTATAATTAGCTTATTCATCATTAGAACTGCATTCGCATTATCTTCACACGAAGACAAATATTCTTCATTTTTAGAATAGCTACTTTTACTATTATATACCAAAATGTCAATCATCTGAAAATCTCTTCATGCCTAAAGCATTATTTTCTCCATCTTCTCTATTTCTAACATAAAAGAAGCTAACTAACTAATATAGTGTTTGTTTATCGACAAGAAATATCTTGCTTACTGCTTCTATAGTCATTTTTTTCGCGTTAACTACTTTCAAATTACGTTCTTGAGACATTCACTACATGATCTTGACATATTGATATCTATATTGCTATTCAATACTATATTATACATTTTTATTTTTCTGGGAAAACATTTTCTCACATAGCGATTGATCATATCATCCACATATATCTCCATTGATCATATATTCCCTATTCAATGCGTGTTATGAATATAGTTTCAGTCATTCCAAATGCTTAGGAAAATAATTATTAATCACATGAGACATTCTGTTGCCCTAACACGGTATCCACAGCTGGGAAGGGGGGAAAAGGTATTTTTTAATGCACTATAAAGAAGTAGAAACAAGCTCAAACTACTTTTAACGACTTTTTAGAGTTATAATAGCCCAGAACAGGAAGACGAAGATATCTGAAATACCCTAGGGTCTCCTCTTATCATTCCCGTCTTTCTATGTATAAGGTCTTAAATATCCGTTTCTGTGGACAGCCAGTCCACAATAATCGCATACAGAATAAGTAAGGAAAAATAATTAAAAGCCTTAAAATAGTAACCTTATTAATGTATTGGTAAAGGGAGTTAGTTACAGGCTGGTAAAAACCAGAGGACTACAAAGGCCTCGTTAGTTTATTTAGTGTACACATGACTATATTGGGATTAAATTTATCCAAGTAAAAGAGTTTCTTCCAACAGTACATGCATTCATGTGTTAACTTATAAATATTTATTCAACTATTCTATGCATTTTTATATAACATACAGACACATATATAAATGTGTTTCTGTTTACATAAGTTTATGGAAATGCTTATAAATCTTGTATATGTTTTCATACGCAGTGCCACCTATTCATGATGTAACGAAAGTTTTCTTCGATTACATCGATTTATTAAGTGAATACATAATAAAGGTAAGGAACTAACTTAACCTACATGCACATCTTTTGAGATGTAATAAACAAATGCGTCATAAGTGTGTTAATGTACATTTTTAGTCCTTACAGAGTACAGTTATTATTTCAATTGGCGCTAAAAGTGTTCCATTTTAATACATGTTATATGTTAATGTTAACGTAAGAATAACTCTAATCAACATAAAGCCCTGAGAACTACTTGTTAATTAAATCATCACAATTCCTGATAGTTATCTCATATGATAATAATCAAGCTTCCCATCTCTTGGTATATGGTGATAAGATTAAATGCAAATTCATAGATACCGAAACTGTATCGGAACTTAAAATCCATTGATTTCAAATCTTGTCAAATGACTATACACATGTGTCAAGTATTGGGCATATTTACATTTTATGACTGTATAACAAATAATCAATTCATCGTTTCCACGTACGTGTCAAATGTGCTCTAAGTACATAATATGAAATGTCTGTATCACTGCATAGCATCTCTGTTTCAAGCCCCATTAGAGTCATAGTAGCCAAGTTGGAAATGCAATGGCTTTTAACGTACAGAAGGTTACGTGTTTGAAACGCGGTCCAGCCAAAGACCTTTGTATACAAGGAGTCTGGAGTACGTTAAAGCTTCCGTGGCCTCAAATGTCTTCCCGTTGGTTTGGTGTGGAAGTTTGGAAAGTGAAGTAGCAGCTCTGACGTTGTTATCGTCGTCTGACCGTAGTTCAAAATTACGAAGTGTTGGCCTTGGAAATTTCCATTCGGGATTGAACCTTGAAAGTACAGTTATAAATTGGCCATTGAGTTGCTCCAGTGTAACATTAATTAACTTCCTAATTCAAGCCTGATTTAATTTTAACTCATTACTACCAACTTTACGAGGATAATCAGGAGGTAAAGGTAGGAATTTCAATGGTACTTTTAACTTGATTCGTATTGCACTGATAAATTATTCTTAAAAATGTTTAGGAAATGTGTTTATGATAGCCCAAAACTAACATGAGAAAGATAACAATTCATATGACATGGTTACGTGTTCGGTGTTTTTGGAACATCCTCCCCAACTATATGTTTATATATCATTGTTCATAATTAACATCCAGCCCTTTTCTATTAAGTTTCATTTTAAACGTGACCGTTTAAACTTTATTTTACTTCACAGGTAATTAACATATAATATATATAGTTTGAATACATAGAGTGAAATAAGTTCATTAAGGGAAGGAACGAAATTGAAAAATATAAACGCATTAAACCATGTAGCTACTACGTCATAAAGATTTATGTCTTAGGGTTTAGGTTAGTTTATCACTTATTCTACGTGCAAACCACATTTGTGTCGCCTAACACGTGTAATAACTAATCTCTATAAATCTTTATAATTAAAAGCGAAAATTTACAGCCTTTATACACTCTTGTAGTTCTTATCTCTTGCGAACCTAACTCTAACTACGTTTTGAAAGCAGATACATTTTAATGCGTTTTAGTGAAATAAGTAAGGTGTTGAATTTGCAATAAAAAACTATGACTTCAATGATACTATCGAAATAACTCATTGAAATGTAGACACTAACTCTTAATTCTGTTCTCTAGGTGCAATAAAATAACAGTGTCACCAGTGTAAAAGCAACAGATCATACCATATGGAAGAATTTACGGCAAAGTGAATCGGGAGGGGACAAGTAGCTAGAGTGATGGAATACGGGATGAGTGAACTTGGGTCAAAGCATTGTCTTTGAATATCTGGATTATATTGAAGACCAAACAGGAAAAAAGCTGCGAATTGCTTCTAAAAAATGCCGAGGGTGGATGGTGAGAAAAAAGTAGTTCCTCATTAAACCAAGATAAACATTAAAAGGTGATTACTGGCTCCGTAGCATCGTTCTCATCTAATCGTGTCTTGCATTAGCCACATTCCACAGCCCAATGTCAAAGACCAGTGGATTACTATTATTTAGAATTTACCATGTCCACACAAATTTGACCCCTCACCATAACTTTAACCATGATGCCACCTATAAACATAAATAGGTAAATACAACACATTGCTTGAAATACAGAGGTTGTTGACACATTTTTTAGACAATGTATATTGTATTCACAAAACTAATTTACATAAAATTCTTGTGTTTTAAATGCTCTATTTGATAGCCCTTATTCTGAACTATATTTCGACACCGTAATTTCCAGGATTATAATGCCTTTTGAAGTGTCAGAAGAGGTATTCTATCCCATTCCTCCTGAACAGCTTTCCAGAGTCCTGTAAGGGTTGTGGGACGACGTTTGGATAATGCAGATTTTAAAAGTCCGAAAGCACAAAAATCCATAGGTGATACATCGGGAGATTTAGTAGGGATATCAGTGAAGGGTATGGCCTTGATACCGGTTTTTGTGGATTTTGATGAGTGAC
Organism: Metellina segmentata; assembly: GCA_947359465.1. Classification (NCBI taxonomy): domain Eukaryota; kingdom Metazoa; phylum Arthropoda; class Arachnida; order Araneae; family Tetragnathidae; genus Metellina; species Metellina segmentata. Next base: position 58,695,020 of record OX375881.1, read on the forward strand.
TGCTATCTTTGTCTTGATGGAGTTCCACAGATTGATGGCACTGTGGGTAAAGCGATGGTATTTCATTCAGAAGAATTGGCGATAAAATATGTTCCTGATAGTATTTGGAGTTAATCTTGACATTTTTTTCCACTCTCTTTACTTTTAACTTGCTATTATATGAAAAACCAGCAACAATCATGAATCCCTTAGAAAAACTTTCTTTCGATTCTGTGAACCATGTACTTAAATTTTTTCTTCCGTTTTATGATAATAAATGACTTTTTCTTTGCTGCAATCATTTAAATACACCCATGATTCATCTATTGTGACAATTTGTTTTCCATTTTTCTTTGGATAAGTGTTTCTCATATAGAATTCGGCAGCGTGTCCTGCGTTCAGCGATATGCTTTGGAGAAAGACGATGCACATTGCGTTTTTTCGCTTTCTTAAGATTTAAATCAACGTTTATCATTTTATTTACAGTGCATTTTAATGATTTTGCAACTGTCCTTTGACTAGGGGGATTTTCTTTTAACATTAAACAACGAACCTTTGCAAAAGTCGAAGATGTCCGTTTCTTCCTGGGATACTTGTTTGGAATTTTTGTCCCACTTGAGGCTCCAATTTGACATTTTTTTACTTTCGTGTTGACGATATTACCTATCGACGCTTTAGATATCACAAAAACCATGACTTTCACATCGTTTTTGGATAACGGAATATGAATATTTCTCTTTTGAAAGAGCATAAATATAGCCTTCGAATCACTGCTTCGTTAAAAACGCTTTTTGAATAAAAACAAACCTCTCAAGCCGCAAACTGTAATTTTGACTTTTAAAAACATAGTGCAACTGCAATTATTTATTTTGCAGCAAACGATTTTTTATTACCGCTAACCAAAATCGTCTAAAAAATGTGCGAACAGCCTCTGTATTCACACGATGAATATGGAACTCTAATCATATATGGATCATCTTTATTAATTGTAATGATAATCTACGATACATTATATGCATAATCTCAAATGATTAAATGAAATATTATTTACATTTACAACGTATTATACTCTATCAAAAGAAAACATTTTAAATTTAAAGTAGGAAAGGTTAGTTGGTTTGACAAATTAAAATGTTTGCTTTAAATCATCAAAATGAAGGGTATAAACATATGGTTGGGCTAAATTCATATTACGAGATATTGCTTTGGAGTAAATTACTTGATTTAAAATTTATATGTTTGTGAGCGTATTCGCAACTTTAGAAATTGCGAAGTGGTGATTAATATCGAAACGAAGTAAATGAAAAATGGCCTTGCACATAGTTTCTGAAAACATAAATTATCGAGAACTGTTTCTCAGTTTACTGAATGTTTCCATCTTTTTAACAATCACCATGCACAGGATGTGTTAATACTTTACAAATTCCCCAAGTAAAGTATATATGTTTATACCTGTCAAATTTCTTTTTACACTGTGCAATATTAAGAAATTAGGAAACGAAACACTTATAATTTATGATAGTGAAATTACCATACCTAATAAATGTTTATTTATTTATCCCACAAATTCCAAAGTGACCAGCCAATAAAAAATAAATAAATACGCTAACGCACATTTATTTCTTTATTTTAACTGTGTTCATTGAGCGCTTTGAATTCAGTCTAGTCAGCGATGAAACTGATCATAGTCGCTCTAGCATATTAGTAGTATATCTGTGATTGTGAAGATAAGCTTTTCTTTTAATAGTATTTGGATTTATATTCAGAGAGAGGTTCAATATTATACTCTTTTCTAAAAATACCAAAATAGCCTTAAGTAAGAGCAGAGTAATCTAGTGTACGCTATAGCTAGAATATTCACTATAGCTTAGAGATGAGTCGAGTCGTTTTTAGAAAGTTTAAGAGTTCTGCTTCGAAAAATGTGTTGTTTAGAACCAGTATAGGAACCACGAATATTAGATGATAGTAAAATTTATCCCTATACAGGTAACTAACATTGCAAATGGGATCCACAAAATGTATCACAGAGACAATGTAAATCAATACTAAAGTCAATTAAAGAATCATAAATAACGCTGAGATGGTGTTTTAGTAATTGCTTCTTAGAACATTCCAATCTGTTACAATAAATCCAAATGCTAAAACTAACAATCTAAATAACAATTCATTTCAACACTAACCAATAATGCAAGAAAAAAGTGTAACTTAACGCTTAACAAATGTATAGTGTACTAGAACATTTTATCTGGCCCTATACTGATTGAATGGATTGTTGATTGTAAAAGCGATCACAATATATATAATCCCTTCTCTCTTTATTCAAATATGAAAACAGCACTTAAGTACCAATTCAAATAACATTTTTACTTCTTTTCTACACAACATTATGTAAACGTATTTTGGACGCTTCTTGGTTCATAAGTTTTTATGCTGTATGTGTTTCATTTCATTTTATAAAAATAAACTACAAGCCAAATATGTTTGAGGAAAGTTAATCAAAATGATACATGCCGTACCGAAAAGGATGTTGACGAGGTCATGGGTAATCTGAAACCCAAGGGTCTTTTATTTATGATATTGACAGTGCAGCACTTTATTCATCAGACTACCTTGGAATTTGGGAATCATACAATCTAGTAGATACTTTTAGAAAGAACTGAAAATAATATTGACTGTTTTTTAACGTTAAAGTTTAATTTCTGATGTTCCAAGATTGCTACAAGGTAAAATCTAACAAAAAGTACATTTATTTAATTGAATCTATAAAAAGATCTTAAACCTTTCTGGATTTGCACTTGGGAAAGCTCCGAAGAGCTGATCTGATCAGGCCGCCATGAAAATTAACACAGGCCTTTAGCAATACTGAGCAGAAAATGATTGCTCGACTTGCTTTTGTGAAAAATTGAACGTTTTATTCTCTTTATATCATTAACTCTTTTCGGGAAGCATTTTTAAATTACTAACAAAACAAACTATGTATAATGTAAGTACAAGATTTAGGTATGAGCAAATCGAAATAGTGTTTATGTGAGAGGAATTAAGGGTATTCGAACTTGTCTAAGCTCCGCAAACTTCCGCAACTTCTTTACATACTTTGGATATATATAGATGTATCTGTAGGACAGCTCTTGTATGAACTAAGGATGTCAATAACCGATAACTCAGTTTTTTCGTTTTGGTTAACCGGTTTTTTTTCAGTGTTTTTTTGGAACGGTTTTAACCGCAGTCGTTTTTTTAAATACTAATAACTGAAAAAAAAAACCCGGCCCCGAAAATTCAAGAAAATTATATTAGTGGCCTGTGTTCATGGGATGCAAATGTTTCTTTTTTCATAACTGATTTTTCAAGATCCACGTAGTTTATATCCTTTTTCAACCACTCCCGTGACATAACTGGTTCTCAATCTCTGACTTTCCATTGTTTAGTCTATGCGGGTTGAGATATCAACAAATAGGTGAGCGATGATCTAAAGTACATTTATACCAAACAACGTTTAATTACGATGTAAAATTCAACTGGAGATGCCTAACACATACCTTTACAGGCGCCGAGTTTCAATATGGGCCAAGTAATGTTTGGGAAAATGCTTTCGGTTATCTTTTTTATTATATATTTGTATCTGATTTTTGAAGAAGTGTATTGCAACTCGCCTTGTGTTTTTAATAAATGTGCTTGAATATAAATGGTCTGAAATGTGTTTATCGCAAACACAGAAACGACAAGTATCCATCAACAAAACGTAAAACGAGCAATAAAGTAGGCGAAAAAGATCTAAAAATGTATTGGAGATAGCAATCGGAATAATTAATTAGAATGCACGCGACTAAGTGGCTATAGTCTATGCAGTTAGTCATTTTTCTTATTCCCTTCCTCTGATAGCGTTCTATTTATGTAATTAGTATCAGTTACGGACACTGAGCTTCACAGCTTTCATCCCACCGTCTAACCCAGGGATGGGCAAACTTTTTCGGTCGCGGGCCAAATATAAAAAATAAAAAGTTTGATGGGCCAAGATAAATTTTTCTAAAATTTTAAAAACAATATACAAGTATTACAATTTAAATATGTTAATGAGATGAATGAAATTGAGATTTCATTTTTAAAAGTTCCTTATATTGAGGTTAGAAGTGAGATGTACTGATTCTAAGGAACGAGGCTAAATGCTCATCTGTCAGTCTACTTCTGAACTAATTCTTTCTAAGGTTCATAGTTGAAAACACTTGTTCACATATTTAAGATGAAGCAAACAAAGCATTGATTTTCTGGGCGTGAGATATTAAATTTGGGAAATTTTCTTTGAATAATGATTTGTAAAACTCTAACTTTGGCATATTTAGAAACAACTGCTTGAGATGATTATTAGATTGCAACTCAATTAATTCAAGCTGCAAATCTGACCTCACTGCTTCACAATTTACGTTGAAAGGCATGGTAAAAATATCCAATTCTGTTTGAATGGCACTGAAATCTTGAAATCTGCGTTCGAACTCAAAATGCAGTTTTTTCAAGCCATCTTCATAATTCTTAAGTTTCTATTCATTTACTGAGGGTATTGAATTTAGCCTCGAGAAATGAGACAGGTCGTTCTTAGCTAGCTGCCCAGCAAACAGATTAAGTTTTAGTTTAAAAGCTTTGAGATGGGCCCAGATATCGTCGATAAATTGATTTTCCCCTTGCAGCTTGACATTCAAGTTACTCATATGACAAAGAAGATCTTTGAAAAATGCAAAGTCCGAAAGCCATTCTGTATCTTCTAACATATCGCACTCTGCAGATCACTGTTTCTCATGGAAGAACGACACAGTGTCGTCTATCAGCTGCCAAACTCGCTCGAAAACACATCCTGCACTAAGCCACCTTACTTTCGTGTAATACAGTACATCAGATTGCACGGACTGAAGAAAATCTCGAAATTCTATCCGCGGGCCGGATAAAACCTTCTGGGGGGCCGGAGTTTGTCCATCCCTGGTCTAACCGTTATGCCTTCGTCGAATGTTTGAAAATATTTTGCTAAACGAAATAAAAACGAAGCCCAATGTAATTTTTGCCTGAAGCCTATTAAAAGTGGATTATAAACCTCGACTTTACGGCAGTATCTCAAGTACAAGCATCCAAATTTTCATGATGAAAAAGAAAGTTTAAATATTTTTTTCCTTTTAACCTTTAAGTAAATGGGTTGAGTGCCCCACAAAACTTCAAACCTTTTTCCGTAAAAATTTTATAAATTTCTGGATCAGATAAATCAGCTATCGATTAAGTACCTTCAAGCTGCTAATCACTTGATAGTCCAATACCGCTTTAACCATTTTACCTCAAAGTACTAACAATATACAGTAAATAAATAGGTAAAAGTTAAAAAAATGTGTGCTATAAACATCCCATGCAATTACTTTCTAGAATTAATTGAATATTTATATGTTAAAATTTGAAATAGATCTAGGAAAAAAATAGATAAAGGTTTTGAATTAACATAAGTTTGGAATAACAGTTGCTTTCAACGGTCTAAAATATAACCATTTATAATTTTATACCTTTGAAGGGTATAGAAATATAATTAATTAAGGTATCATCACAATATAAAAAAATCAGTAAACGCGAATTTCTTTTAGGGTGTTGTGAGAAAATTTATAAGTTTTGGTATTTATGCTCAGAGTCAGCAAAACTCCGGGAATCCTCAACATTCACATCACCTTTAATACGATCTCAAGATCGCCTATTCCTTCCCCATAAGTAACAGAAAAACAACGGCAAATAACACTTTTTGGGGCAGCAGAGAGAACTTCTAACTTCGAGAGTAAGTTGGTTTTTCACGATTTTATAAATATTTCGCATTTTTAGTTAAAACTAAATCTTGTTTTCCACAATATAGTTAGAGCCTGTACCTAAATACATTTATTTTTGTATGCGGTGGAAAACGAGAAGTCCAAATTACAAATGCATTAATTTACATGGCAATGAGCTAAAGACAACGCCTCTCACTCTATGTGTTGGGGAAAAGGAAGTTTTCCTGCATTACACTAAAACGATTGCACACCTTTATATAAACCAACTTCCAGAAATACCGTAAGAACTTTATTAACAATCGAAATATTCAAGTCCCTCTTTCTAAGACCAAAATAAGTTAATATTTATGTGCTTACAGGTGACACAGATGATGTCTTCACGGTGTCGGCGACCTCTTGGACTCTTAAAATACCTATATCTAAAATAGTGTCTGTATGTACTGATGGAGAAACTAACATGATTTCAGGAGTAAAAAAAATACTTGGTGAAGGGAAGAATATTTATTGTTTTGATCATGTGCTAAATTTAGTTATAATGGAAGGATTAGAGAATAGTGCTAATTCGAAGTTAACGGGGCTCATTGCGGAAGTAAAGGAAATAATAAAGTTTGTTAGGCTCAATAATTTGTTTATGAATTTTCTACAGAAAGAACAACTAATAAAATTAAAAGCATAAATAAATATTCTTCTTTTTTTTTCAATCCGTGCCAACCAGGTGGAATAGCATTTATGCCATGTTGGAGAGATTTATCTATTTATCTCCATGCGTCGCACGTGCGTTGGAAAATCCCAACCTTAAAACAGTTCTCCGCATGCTCTCTGGGTCTGAAATTGAACTGCTATCGGAACTAGTAAGCATATTAGGGCCGTTAAAGGAAGACGCTACAGAAATTTCTGAGAGTGAATATTTAACTGGTAGTCTAGTTTTCCCTCTTATTTCATGTATTAAGTCATCACTGTGGAAAAATTACCCTTATTCAGGATAATTCTAAAATGTTATTAGCAAAACTGTCGCAAAGTTTTACCTTCATTCGAAACCTCTTTTATCCAACCCTCTTCTGTGCAAAGCGTCTCTTTCTGACCCCAGATAGAAAAAACTTGATGTCTTCCCCAGTTACAAGTCAAGCAGTTTCCCCCAAGTCAGCAAAGAGTTAACGCACTGCCTGAATCAATTAGGAAAAAAATTCGAATACCTAATAGATCAGATTCAACAAACCCAAGCCTTCATTGGGCAACACATGACAAAAATTTGACAAAATCCAGTTTAATAAAATCGCCCTCTGTTGTTAAGGGATAGTTGTCCACATGAATTTTGGGGGTAAAAGAAAGACATGTTAGTCTGATTAAACATTGCTAGCTTTTAGGTATTTGACAGTTATTAGGAGTTCAGTGCCATCTGGAAGGTTAGTATCTGCTTTGAATTCTGTGGTTTCGGATGACAGAAGTCGATTAACTAACCAGCATGTAACTGAGCGAGTATTTATGAGCAGAGTAAATAAAAAGCATTGGGTTAAATAGATAATACAATATTAACAAGATAACACTAATGTTTTCATTATTTTATTAGTTTGTGTACCTACATTTTGAAACAATTAAATTTGGTTTATTTTTGAATTAATGTGAATTTTTGTAACAGTTGAGATGTGATAAATAAAAACAGTTAACGACATTTAGCATTTTTATATACAACTAAATAGAAACACCTTGAAGTTTTTAAAAATCGGTTATTTTTTCCGGTTATTTTAAAAACCGTTTTTTTTTTGTTCGGTTAAATCGGGGCAGTTATAACCGGACGGAAAAAAAACCGGTTATTTTCTGAGAGTTGAAATCCCTAGTATAAACGGACTTTTCCACTATGGAACTTGAAAAACATGGTCTTGTAGACTTGGTCTATCTTATATCTTGACCAAGGGTATTAACAAAAACTAACAATAATTTGTAACAATAGCAGATTAGCTTCTAATCGTACCTTAAGCGGAACCAGTGTTACAATGTTCGCCCCCGCCTAGCAATGTAGTTGGAACTAACCTTTTCCCATTTTCCAGAACGGGCCACGATAAACAGGTTGAAAAAATAGAGGATAAACAACTGGAGGGTTGAGAGTTTCAAATGCTGGGGCTGGTGAATGTTAAATCTGTTGTAGCCTCAAATGTCCTCACGTTGACGTGATGTGGAAGTTTTGGAAAGCGGGGAGTCAGATAAGTTGCTAAGCGGGTTTTGATGTTCTGAGCTTCTCCTACCAACACCGGATAGGAATGGTTGTCGTAAGGAACGATGAAACCTCTAGGGATGCAGGCAGAGGGGGTGTCCATGAAATGTCATCTGGTCCAGGAGGAGGAAAAGGGGAGAGAAAAAGAGGAGGTTTCGACAGTGAAGACGGAGGAGGAACCTCGACTTCAAGGTGTGTTCTGATGTGATTTTGACTTCCTGTAATATCAATATACACTCTAAGACAAAAAAAAAGTTGCACATGGAAGGAGTAGACCGGTATAAATGAAATTTGGAGGAGTGGTACATCTGTGTTGGAGATGCAAATGATCACATTTTCAGAATCATCTGAGCATGCGCCAGGCGCAGGGTAACTCTCAACACGTTGCATATCGGGACATAAAAGGACATCCAGTAGCGTAACAAATTAATTTAGACTCTTGCTGTTGTGTTGGTGGAATATCATTGGACGAGATGTAACCACTCCACCCGTACCTCATAATCTGCTGGAACTACGTGACAGGTTCAAGTAGCATACGATGGACGGTCGTAGGACTTCATAAAGAACTTGTATGACTCATCACCTATGCCTTTAGCTTGCTGTATTAGGAATAATGGTGGTTATACGCCATACTAAATTATACCACTTTTTTGAATTTTTTCAATTAAGTTTGTATATTTCAGCCTCCATTTTAATGATTTACTCGTTCATAAGCACTTCACCACCTTGTAAATTTCATTGTATTCTGTCAATATCTTCTAGGCGCAACTTTTTTTTTGTTGTCTTAGAGTGTATGTAATAAAGATAAATGTTTTGATATATATATATATATATTTAGGTAGAGGGGGGGGGGTGACACACGCCATCTGCCCGCGGTTCAAAATCTCACGAGGTTTTGTATTAGTTTCTTTCATTTTGTAATGATCCCAGACCGTCGGCAGTAGTTCGTCGTATTGCTTCAGTGTAACGTTAAGTAAATTACATGCCTCACTTACTTTACTATTTTTCACCTGGATTCTGTAGAAAATATTTTCAAGCTTGTGAGTGGTACACATGATGACGAATTGGAAATATATTTATCTATGATTTTTACAAGTTGGCCTAGATCTGTACTACTAAACTACCTCCTACCGCCGCTAACATTCATGAAACAAACAATCACGATATTAATCAGATTCACCCTTACTCATGAAGAATAAGCCCTTTACTTACAACGATTGTTTTCTCCATAACAATTTTCATGATAGGCAGACCCTCCTGAAACCTACCATCCATTAAAATGGATGTTTTAATTTTACGTCAGTTTGTTTACATTATGGCGAAGAACGTGAGTCAAATTTTACTTCGGCGCTCTCGTGGTAATTACTAATTTTAATACATTTTTAATAGTGTTATAGGACACTTGTATTGCAGTTTTATATCTTATCTTATGATATTAATCTATATATATAAAACACTAACGTACGTGGACCCGAAAACGACGTAATTTGTGTATCGTCGAATGGCAACAATCAACGTAAATAAAATAACCCAGATATTTTGAATTCTTGCTGTTTTCAAATAGCCGAGGTCAATTTCTATGCAAAATAAGGAATTTAATTGTAATATTTATGTTTGAATTTACTTTTTATTTCTTCCTTTGATGTAAAAGTAATTTAAACGTAATTTTGCTATCCGGTATCTGGCCACGTCAGAATTAATGTTTACTTTTTTAATTTGATTTAGAATTCCGTGTTTCGGTATTTGAGTTGACTGCGAGATGTTGCGGACATATTTGAGGGTTCCCAAGTATTATAAATACGTATTGTCTTTGTCAGTATCATTGAAAAGTCTTTAGTATAACATATTTCACAAAATATTCAGGAAGTCGAAATTCAACACTTTTGAATAGATACGTACGTGGATTTTTTTTTTTTCAGAATTTTGCATTTTTGCAAGGATTGAAATTTTATTTTTGTTTGCATTATGTGTTCCGGTATATTACCTACTGTAGAAATATTATTTAGGAGTTATATTTTAATGATATGTCTATTTCCTGCAAAATATCACTAGACATGGGTAATTTTGTAGCGGTATATGTACATTTCGACCAACTTTCCTTAAATATTTTATTGAATACGCAATGATTTAAAGAATTGTTTCATAAAAATAAATAAACTATGCAAATCAAAACATGTTTAATTACGGTGTGTAAAAAAGTTTAAAAAAAGCTCTATTAGACACCTCCGAGCGCTAGCCGGCGCAGCCCGGCTAGTAATGAATAAAGCAAAAAAGATAGTATTTGTTGATTCAACTTGTTTTTAAAGACATCCATGTAAATGGATGTTGGATCTCAATTCATCAATTGCATCATTAGGATTAGTTTGTTTAAATTTAAAACATTCTTTTAGAAAATAAATGTTTTACTTTTTGACCAACCGTTTTTAAAGAAACTGAATTTGTTAGGACTTAAAATTAATTAAAAACATAGCATTTGTGTAAGTTTTAATACTTTTAGGATTGACAACATTCGAAGAATTATAATTAATTGCATTATTTTACATTTACAACATTTACTTTTAGTCTTATAAAAACTGAATTTGTTAAGACTTTAAAGAAATTATAAACATAACATTTATGTAAGTTTTAATACTTTTAAGATTGACAACATTCGAAGCATTATAATGAAATGCAAATGGATATTTTTCCGACATCGACATTACCGAATGCAGTGATGATGAAGTTGCTGACCCAGTTCCTGATAAAAATAATAAATATTCTGATGATGAAAAAAACAAGTTAGAGATAGATTAAAAAATATACCCCAACAGAAATAGGCGAACAAGAAAAAGCATGAAACAACGTTTGCGTGAAAGAGATCTTTGGAATTTCCATTCGAGTATCCCAGATGCCCCTGAAATTATGGAACAGCTTATTCAAGATGCACATGAGCATTTTAATTATAAACCAAACAGATATTTTAAAACTACATACATGATGATACGTAGACGAACATATAAAACATGTGATGAAAAATGGAAAATCCCCTATTATAACTAGGTCTGAAGTTAAAACTTTTGTTGATATGACTTTGTTTATGAGCACATTGGGTTTTCCTCAACTAAAGAAGTTCTGGAAAAGCAGTACTCGTGTACAAATACTTTTTGATTCAATAAGGAGGAACAGGTTGTTTTTTTATCCGATTAAACCTAAAAGTTGTTTTTAACAATGGAGTTTATCAAGTGGAGAGAAAAAACAAGTTATGGAAAGTTCAATCAATGATCGATTTTATTCAAAATAGGTGTATGAAAATTCCAAGATCTTCTTTGGTCAGTATTGATGAACAGATGGTACCTTTTACTGGCAGAACACAAGGCAATATGTGCCACTCAAAACAAACTCCATTGGTTTGAAAAATTTTGTAGCAGCAGATCCATTTGAAATCGTACTCTTGCCAAATGGTTTTGTGTATAACTGCTGACAGTAATTGCTTTAAAGCTTTTCATGAAAATTAATGCAAATTTATTAGTAATTAACTCTTTCTATTTATACGTAGTATAAATAACTAACTTTTGCTAATATATTAGCAATAAAATTTTGCTAATTTATTAATAATTTACTTTGATTAATTTATTAATAATTAACTATGGATAATGTATTAATAATTAACTTTGGATAATTTATTAATAATTAACTTTGGATAATGTATTAATAATTAGCCTTGGATAATGTATTAATAATTAACTTTCGATAATTTATTAATAATTAACTTTGGATAATCTATTAATAATTAATTTTGGATAATTTATTAATAATTAACTTTGGATAATTTATTAGTTACTAACACAATATGTTGATAAAAATAAATATTTTAGTTCAGGAACTTTTGTGTAAGTTTTTCATCACTATACTGTGCTAATGACCTGAACATTCATTAAAATGAATGTGCTGCCTAGTGAAATTAAAAAATCTAAATTTATTAATTTCTTAAAAAACATCTTTTTTAATGTCCATTTGTTTAGAAAAATAGTACTTGAAAAAATATATTTATCTTATTTTGCTCGGGTCTCAGGAGGTTACAGCTCTTGAGAAAAATGGTTCCATCATTTTCTGTAGAGCATTCTGAGATCTGTAAAGCATTCGTAATTTTGAACAAGGAATATTGTTCGGATACATGGAATAAATGTCCTGTATGTTCCATTTTCAGAGAACTTTTCATGTCGAGAATGTTATACAGGAATGTCCTTTTAAGAGCTTAGTAGATTCTGAAGTCAAGATTAAAAAACGGTTTTCTTACAACTTAATTAATGCGGTTATTCGTAATAAATGACTTTACAAACATGCCAAATGTAGTGTTTACATTAGCTACGTTAATCGGGTTGGCAAAACAACTGGAATTCTATTTCGTATACTGCAGTTCTTCGTATTACAAGCTAAGACATAACTTATTTGCAGTACTTACTGTTCACTAAGACATCTTGTGGAATAAAGTATTTATAGAGGATTCTTTATGCTGCCGGACAATGCCATTAACGTCGTCTGTGGAAATCAGCTGTCTGGAGGGTTATTTCTACCATCATTTCATCTTCTTCTTTATCTAAGTCGGTCGTATTGAAGGTATTAGGACTCATGTTGATGGAAATGGTACATATAAATTTAGACTAATAGAACGGCTGATAAGTGAAAAAAGTGTGCCTTTAATGATAGAAGCATGCAACTTGGGGCACATATACTACATATATGAAGATTTAATTTTGGATATGAGGCCATCTCACATTTCGCCTATGACAGGAAAGTCGGACTTTCAAAATGGAGGCTTCGGAATATTTTTTGTGTTCTTTTTAAATGTTATTTGATGATGTTAAATGGACAGCTATTAAAGTAATGGCATGTAGTTGCTGTTTTGTGCATGTAATTTGCTATTTTTAATAACATATACCATATTTTATATATATTTTCTATTTATAACAAAATGGCGGAAATTCAAAATGGTGGCCTCTGAGTATATTTAAGTGCTCCTTTTTTATTGTCATTTGGTGATGTTAATTGCGTATTATATGTGATTTTGCTTGAATTAATGCTATAAACATGCGTGCATGTCATAAATATATTTTCATATTAACTTTTTCCATTGCTGACCCGATAAGAAGAAAAATAAAATAAAAATGTGGATGTAGTGCATAAGCTAATTAATTCATTCAATAATGATACATCTGGACAATTCAAATAAATAAAGTGGAACAATTGTTTTACCTGTCAAGAAGACACGTCTGAAGTTCTTTGGTGTCCAGCAGACAGTAATAAGTAATAGCAGTAAGCTTGAAGAAAAGGGAACTGCTCATAAGACAATTTCTTATTTACTTGTGGGGTTTAGTATTGCAGGGTGTTTATCAAGGACAATAAATCTGGGTCGTCTCGATGATGCAGAAAGTGTCTATGCAACATTGGTACAACATTAAGCTCAGTTTCACGAATCATGTGGATTGCAGTTCAGTAAGGCATAACTTCAAAGAGCTCAGATATGGAAGATAGAACCTGCGGATAATTCAAATAGTTCTACGAAATTCGCCCGCCAGAATGTTGTAGTAAATAGTTCACTGAATTCAAAAGCAATTTGTTTTTTGTGACCAGCCTCCTCAGGCTGGAAGTTCATTATGTAGTGCATCTACATTCGGCCTGGATGTGTTCCTCACTGTACCCTTAAACTGTAGGACATGCCTTTGCTTGCGAAACTGAGTGTCGGTGATCTTATTACATTAAATGCAATGTATTTATGTTCAATGCCTCGTATCATTCTATAACAGAGCAAGAAACAAAAAAAAACATTCAAGAAACTGAAATAGAACAACCTAACCATGGTATTACATTTGCCGAACTTATATCATACATCGAAGATGCTAGAAGTGACAATGTAATCGCACCCATATTTAAATTTGTTGATCTATGCAAACTGTACAGCATGAGGAAGCAACAACTAGGTAGTGATCTTTCAGGGCGCATACATTTCACAAAACTAAAAACAGAGTACTTGCATATTTTCCTGACATGGAAGCACATAAGCAAGGTCGAGATGTGATGTTATTATTTAATAATGATGTTGGATTAGCTCTGAAGAAGGCTTGTGAATACGATGCAGATAGTGACGCTATTTATCTTGCCAAAGCAACAAATATAGTTAGAAGAGACATTTTTAAAATGTCAAAACCTCTTCAATGTATTATTTGGAGAAACTTGTCTGGAAGATTAAGTACCGGAATCTCTGTTAGCTCTAGTTGATATGGTTATGATTGGTTCGAATATAAAAGCACAGTCAAGTTTTTCATCCACAACCTATTCTTACAGCACAGTTAATAATGGATAACAGTTTGGTGAGACGTCGTGACAGTCATTTTGGAACAGTTTACAAGCACAATCGAGAAAGAGAAACACATTTGCCTACATACTTAAGTATTTTAATTCATAAAAAGAAACTAGCAAGTGTGAACTAGTTGAAGATCTTCACGAGCTCGGATTAAGCATATCATAAAACCTAGTGCTAGACCTTTCAACAGAACTTGGAAATGAAATATGTCATCTGTATCACCTGAAAAATGTTGTAGTTCCTCTTCAGTTAAAAAGAGGGCTTTTCACAACTACTGTGGTTGATAATACTGACCACAATCCAAGTGCTACTACAGCTCATGATTCTTTCCATGGTACAGGAATATCCTTATTTCAACATCCAGATGGTAATTTTAGAGGAATCTATCGAACTAAGACTTCAAGTACTTTGAAGAGAAATCAACTAAACATCTTCCGGAAAGCTACACAAGTGTTACCCCTGTTCCTGCTATTAGAACTGTCTGTCCTTTGACAACAGTACAATAAATCTTTGTTGACTACCAAGTTTAATGCAATAAGATCACCGGCACTCACTTTCGCAAGCAGAAGACTGTGCTCCAGTTTAAGGGCATAATGAGGAGCACATCCAGGCCAAATGTACAGTAGATACAGTACATAATGAACTTCCAGCTTGAGCAGGCAGGTCACAAAAAAATTGCTTTTGAATTCACTGAACTATTTTCCACAACATTCTTGCGGATGAATTTCGTAGAATTATTTGCATTATTCGCAGGTTCTATCTTACATTTCTGAGCTCTTAGATGTTTTGTTTTATTGAACTGCAATCTACATGATATGTGAAACTGAGTTTAATGTTGTACCAATGTTACCTCGTCACTTTCTGCATCATCGAGACGTCACAGATTTATTGTCCTTGATAAAAACCCTGCAATACTAAATCCCACAAGTAAATCAGAAATTGTCTTATAACCAGTTCCCTTTTCTTCAAGCTTACTGCTATTACTTATTACTGTCTGCTGGAAACCGAAGATTTTCAGACCTGTCTTCTTGACAGATAAAACACTTGTTCCACTCTGTTTCTTTGAATTGTCTAGATGTATCAGTATTGAATGGATTAATCAGCTTTGTACTACGTCCACATTTTTATCTTATTTTTCTTCTTATCGTGTCACCTGTGAAAAAAGTTAATATGAAAATCTAATTATGACATGCACGCATATTTATAGCATCAATTCATGCAAAATCATATATAATACGCTATTAAGATCACAAAATGACTATAAAAAAGGAGCACATAAAATATCCTCAGAGGCCGCCATTTTGAATGCCCACCATTTTGATATATATATATATATATATATATATATATATATATATATATAAAATAGCTGGCTTTAATAGCTGGCCTTTAACACCATCAAAAAACATTTACAAGGAGCATAAAAAATATTCCGAAGTCGACATTTTGAATATTCAACATTATTGCCCTAGGCGAAATCTGACAAGGCCTTATATCCAAAATTATGTATTGATACATGTAGGATATGTGCCCCAAGTTGTATGCTTCTATAATTAAAGGCACAATTCTTACAATTTTTTTCACATATCAGCCCTTCTATTACTGTCAGAAACAGCTATGAAGTCTTCCTCATATTCCAATATAGGCTTTTAGTGCGCCTAGTAATACAAGAGCACAATTAGTGCAAAAATATTTCAGTAGTTTAAATTTAGTGCATAATCGATCATTCGGATTGTAATTTTTGCTTGTATGCAGTACAATATAGCTGGATTTAAAATACTTTAAAAGTTAAATTTGGTGCAAAAGTTCACACTTTAACAACTGTTATATTGATTATTATTGTATTCTGCCACAATCTCTATACCGGTGGTCCATCGATCCATTAGGCACTTGAGATCCATATAATACGATCATGGTTTTACAGATTTCTCAACCTATCGGAAATGCATATGGTTACAGCCTTTTATCATCTCCTCCTTGCTTGTCTGGGGCTGTCCAGGAAGGATATGTATGTTAATTCTATTCTTTTCTTGAACTTATGTAATGGACTTATCTGGATACGAAACAACTTACTGAGCCCTCTTCATCTGAGTTTAGAGAACTATACAAATTAGCATTATTTATGTTTATTTTCTTTAAAATATATGGCAAGACATTCTTTCTTGCATTAAAACTATTCCTAGTTTCATGTAATGTCAAGGGGATAACAGTCACGTTGCTTGCTGAATTCTTTATTCTATGTCTCATGGATTTCACCTAAATTTTATAGAACATTTCATGGAACACATAAAGTGCTACACTTTCAAATTTTAAAACAAACGAGAAATGCTTTTATATATTTAAAGGTTGTATAAATTTTATATAAACCTCGAGAACTTCATTTCTCGAAAGACATGTTTCTAGTATCTAAGCAATTTATCAAAAGGAGAAGTTGCAGTCCAGTGAAATTGTTCTGTGTGAAGGCTTGTATTGAATTTATATTTTTTTAAGAAGTGCAGAATGTTTTCATTTTAACACTAAACTCTGGAAGGTAATCCTACATTTCAGGTTCAGTTAACTAGAATCCTCTGTAAATTTGAAAAGTATTGCTATTGTCGGATTCACAAGCAGTTATCCAGTCCATAGGCTCAATTTTCTGAAGCCCTAATGTCGAAAACGATACGTCATAGTCAGGAATTGTGGCAGATTTTAAGTTTCGCGCACAAACATGTTACTTTGCAGTGGATTTCTAGCCATTGCAAAGTGTACGGTTTTGAGTAGGCATATTTCGTCATTAAAAAGGTAGAGTGGTGTGGAAGTTTGAAGAGTGGGTTGCCATGGCAGCTCATGTGTGACATCGTTATCTGACCGTAGTTAAAAACTACGAAATCTTGTTCTATTCCTTCGGGTTTGATACTGTACAGTCACCAATAGCCCATTGTGTCAATCCAATGTGACGTTAATTAAATACCTACCTCACCGAAAATTGCTTTTCACCTGCTATAATATTCATAGTCCAAAAACTTTTTTCCTCATGACAAAACTATTTGTGCGATAACTTCACCACTCTTGTAACCCGCCAAGTAGCAGGAAGAAGAGTAACAAGACTTGACGTCAGCAGTTTCCCACCTGGCGATGAAACATATTGCACAACTAGAAATTTACTCATACGGCCATTCTATGCTTGATCATTTTTGTTTATATTCTTTAAAAATTCAATCTCTGTATATATTTCACTCACGTTCCTGTCATAGAAATCGGCATTAACTGTATACTGGTGAAAGGCAATAAAGAGACATACATAATATGAAATCAACCGCTTCAGGACTCATTCACTAATTTTGCCACTTCGTTTAAATATACCAGGTTTGAGCAATGGAGCTACATGAATGAGCCTCAACAATCTCAGGAAGTTCTTCAGAAAACTGATCACAAAAGGTAGTGAAAAACCTGAAAGACAGAAATCAACGTAGAAAAGAAAATGTAAGGTATCGTTAAAATACGTCTAACATAAAAAATGACGAATAGCCTTTGAACAAAGAAGGTGTGTGATATTGAAGTAGAAGTTCGAAAGCAAATTAGGGTAACATGGCTGAAGTATGAACTTTTACCTTGCTTTTTTTGGAAATAAGAATGATCCCCAGTAGGATGTAAATGAAATGCGAATATGTACTTTTGAATATTTTTTTATTGGAATATAGAGGAAAGACAATAAGAAAGCTTCGTGCAGATGCTGTTCTCTGATCTGCTAGTATTCAAATAAAGCATTAAACTAGCAAACATCATCTAAAATAATTCTACTGTTCAAAAACATTTGTAAATGGTAAAATACTGTAGCAAAACAAAACATTTTAAAAGAATTGACAATAACGAAATAGTTTTAAATCCGAAAAACCGTTTGAAGAATAAGAGACAGTGTATTGTTGCTTTTACTTCAAAAATAGAAATGTTGTGTCCTGATTTAATATGAACTTTCACTCAATCTTTGAAAATCATCATTTGAACCTAAAACACGATAACGAAAGTTGACTATTCTCAACTCAATAACTTCGCGTCAATGTATTTTATATACCAACTTAATGGATTTCCAAAAACATGTAATTGCATTATGCAAAATAAATCTGCATTTCTGCAAAATATTTCTGAAACTTTTACAAATATATGCACGTAGCAACTCATGCCCATTTAACTTAGAGCTTTACATCTGACTATTATATTTTATCCTATTTGGGAAGCTATTCAAAAACCATGTCATTTAAAGCGTTCGAGAATTTAACATTACTTTTGCTACATGCTTCATGTGTTGTTTGAAGTTGAAGAGTTTTTAGAGAGGCTCTGCGTACACAGAGTTTTTCTCTCTTGTTGCATTGTTAACCTTTAGCCTTCTCAATGACAAGAGATTTCCGTGTAGTCTAGGATTGCTTTTGCCCCACAACATACGTAAAAACAAAAATGGTTGAAAGGTTTCTGAGAAATATTCTGTTGGTTCAGAACTTCTTAGAAGTCATGCAAGGACGACTGAAGGTTGAATAATATCGTATACATACCTGTGAACCCACTCAGAGGGTTTATCGCATTCATTATTCCAAATTGTGTATTCAAAATTCAATACATTTAAAGTTTCGTACTTATTGATGTAAACTAAATTTCACAAACTATACATTTTCTTTTAACCTCACGAGGTTCGAGAAACTCTCCCATCACATAACTGTTGTTTTTTTTTGTGGGTTCTTAAGGTTCTCGAGAAATTTTTTAAGGTTTTCAAAGAAATACTTAAAACTCATGACTGATAAAAAAAAAAAAAAAAAAAAACTTTTTTTTTTTTTAAATTGGCTCTTCATAGATGAATATTTTAGTAAACAGCATAATGCGGACAGCTAAAATTAATGAATGTACTTCAAAATTTGCATTTAAAACTATAGACATGCATCAATGAAATCGTTTATTAATGAAATAAAAAGCGTGAGTCCCCATAACGATGTCTGACGCTCTTCAGTACTCTATACAAAAGACGTCGGAATAAGTAGACCTAAAATGCACAAATATAGGCGTTTCTGTAAAATACGCGCAATACCCTTTAATTTATTCATCAAACCAATATTATTTGTTTTCAATATTAAAAGTTCAAAATCCACTCTAGTTTTAAAATAATCTGTATAAGTAATATCTAATTGTTTATTTACAACAAGAGCATTGTCAATATCAGTATTGAAACATGTGTAAATTACAAGTTGTTGAACGCTTTTGAGAAAACCAGGTTGAATTACAGAAGTGGTTGATGGATTGCTTTGATTTTTGACACAGTGTCCTTAATAAGTACAATCGAGCTAAACTCAAGACTAGTAAAAAATGTATAAAATCAAACGTCCAAAAGCAAAAAAGCAGCCAGACTAACAATGAAAAGTAGATTAATACCATTAAGGTAGGTGTACTCGGTATGAAACAAATAGCATATTTTAAATATTTTAATCAAAGTTATGACAACAAAGGATATTAAAATCACCCGTCATTGTCACAAAAGAGTTAAATATTACGCATATTGACTAGAGAAAAATTGTGGAAACTTCGAAAAGAGGAACATAAATTAAATATGAGGTTCTATGAGAAAATTTCTAATACATTGTAGATTCAAAAACATTTTGCTTCTTGTTATAGGATCTGATGCTTCGGGTTTGGAAGCTTAAAATAATAGCCGAACTCAGAAAATAATGTAAAAAAACAATAATTAACGGTTAATTAGCTCAACTTTAATATCGCTATTTTCTATAACACTTATCGAAGAACCTTTAAACACAAAGCAGTGTCTAAATTTAGGATAAAAAACTACATCCACACGTGGTATATGCCAAAGAATTTAATATTGCTGACATTGTTTTTATGGAGAAAAACAATGTTATCTTGTTTTGTTGTTAGGCGTGTAAAGTACGTTGACTTTAGAGTTAAGTGAAGCATTTTTGCTTCGGAAACAAATAACAAACATTTATAGTAAACCACCTCTTTAGTCGAAATGAAATTCCCTGCTAACTTTTATTTAAACCTTCTCTCCCATCGACGAATTATTTTCAAAGCATTGACAACAGGAGCGTTTTAAATAAAATATAAGTTCACTCAGTGTTTCCTCTTCATTTTGTTTGAAAGGTCGAGTGTGGACAGGAATCAATAAGGTATAAATTCAGATATTGCGTGCTCTTTCAATAATAGATTTCATGATATTGAATATTTTTTTAACAACCCCTGTGAAGAATGCAGTATTCTTTTATATCTGCGAGGTAGAAAAACACATATACTAAGATGGACTCAAATTTTGAAATTCGTCGAAGTATCGGCGCCTACGCCTAGCCAACGATGGAAGAAATAGCTTAAGCGGTGAGTCTTCCTATATAGTTGGAGCATTAGAATTGAAGCACCTAATAACTAAGCTTTTTTATTATAGTTATCCATGCTTTGGAACAGCTACACTCTACGTTTACTACTGATGGCAACGGCCTTGGCGATTTTTTTGGCGAACTGCTAATGTCGCCAAGTAAATAATTATTTCCTAACTCTTTTTCTGTCACAATTTTTTTTCTTTTTACAACACACTTTTTAAACTCATTTCAGAACGTTTTGAAAATTATATTTTTTTTTAAACTTTCACAAAAAGTAGTAAGCTTAAGCACATATCAAACACATTTGTGAACCTGCACAGAAACTAAACTACGAATGTTGGGTAAGAGTACCTTAAAACTTATCAATTACGCTAAATACAGTGGGAATATTAAAAAAGATAAAGATTTACAAAAGAAAAAAAAGCAAGAAATAATACAACCTGATAACGTCAGAATTATTTCGTAAAAAAATAATGAAAACGAAAATGGTCAAAAAAACAAATTCTTAATCCTTTTGTGAAAACTATTATGATAAAACAAAAATTCCACAACTGTCAAAGTACAAATAAATGGACCAATGGTATCACAGAAAACGATTTGCAAGGACCACTGCAATCAAAGGATATTTTAAAAACAAAATAACCAATGGGAGGTAAGAAATATTTCAAACGAATCAATGAAATCGAACCGGATTTTGGAAGAACTTTCTAGATAATTCAAAATTAAAATTTAAATTTTGCGTTTGCCGAGGTTGGCATGAAAACCACAACAACCATAACGAAAGATGGGTTGCCTTAATTTATCGTAACTCGCTACTAGAAGTGCGCCAAAAGAAATCGCCAAGCCGTTGCCATGACTCATAAACGTAGAGTGTAGGTGTACCCATGCTTTTAATCCAGCTCCAGCAAAATGTCATTTGAGGGTATTGACTCATACAGAAGAAAATGCAGGTCATTTAACGGATGTGTGTGAAGCCTTCAGAAGATAAAAACATTTTTAATCGATTTAAATTGATAGATGATTTGTCTCGGTGTTTATTTTGTGATGTAGTTTCACTCATAACTAAGGCAACTTTTTGCAACAAATACCACATTTTTTTACACGTTCTACGCTGCATGTAAAGTACTAAAAGCAAAATTCCTTTGCGTTGTAAGTAAGTTATAACCGCAACATAAATGCAGCTTCAACCACCTGCAACGTTTTTCAAATTTAGCTTAAAATTAATTTATATGAAATAACTATTTCATTTTTTGCCCTCTGAATCAACCCTTCGATCCTGTGTGTCTGACCTTGCGAACGCAGAGGTATTGCCGTTGAAACAAGAAGTTCATGGAAAAAAGACGTTCATCTTAAAATATGAAAGTGAAATAAACGGAGCAATTTAGCACATTGGTTGGCACTCTTGATAATTCAGAGGAAACTTAAGTAATCGACTGCAGAGTTTGCGAGGTGAGCGCCGATCATAAAGAAGCTGTTTGCCTTGTAGATGACGTTTCGAAATCCTTGAATGATGAGCGAAAGGATTTTGCGCTTCCGCTATCCGATGCAGCAAAATTATATGACTGCGGCTGGAAACACATTCCGCGATTGCTTCAAGTTGCTTGCGTGGCACACTTGTTTCACAACTGCAGAAAAAGTCCGCGGATTTTAAACAAATGTAGACAATCTCATTGCTTGTATTAAGGCAGTCACAATACTAAACAAGCTACGGAAAGCCGCTTTTCAGATCATAGGCCGACTGTTTGAGCCAGTACTCACACGCTGGGTTACGTGGCTTCGGACAGCATTGTACGACGCCGACCACCTTCCCACTGTAAAGGACAGTGGTTTCAGTAGTGACGGCATTTATTCGTCGCATAAAAAAACTGTGTGACCCAGAGCTGCCAAAACGTTTGCTAAATATCAAAAGCAGGCTACGAATGTTTGATTCGTCTCATTGAAAAATCGGAATCGAAAGCTTACAACATTGAGGCAGCGTATGAAGATATCAGATCGATGCATTTAAAAAAATCCTTGCAACCTTAAAGAGTATCTTAAGAAACGATTGGAAAATAATAACGACCTGACGGTTATTGCTACACTTTCGCGAGACGATTTTCCCCCACGTCAGTACTTACTCCTGCAACAATGTCAGACAAAATCAGTCTCTGTTGAGTGCAGTTTTTCAATGTTAAAGAAATTACTGCTCAAAGATGGGCCATTCAACTACATCAATATTCTTCTGTATTTAATGGCGCATTATAATGCTGCTGTACACGACTAAAATTGTCAATAAATTTTGAATTTTGTGACAGTCATAGATTTCATTTCATTCTCCTACCAAGAGATGGCGCCTTGAGTACCACAAGTACTTAGGTAGTTGAAAAGAGACTACGAGCCACTTGGCTTTCCCGCTCTCGTGAGGACTAGTTGTCCAATTCACTGGCGTTTTTCATTTGTGTGTGAGATACATCCTCCCCTTTTTTGATCAAGTTGATCCTCTGTAAATTTACTTAATTTTCCTTACTTATGTAAATTTACCTTTGTTTACTTAAATATAAACTGGCCCTTCTTTCTTTTAATCGATTTCCCTAAAACCCAAAAAACTAAGCTAGCCAAGGAAAGCGGTTAAAACGTTTAATTTTTTACGGGTAATTTTTTTTTAGATTTTAGAGTATCAAAAATAAAATAAACTTTATTTCCATCGATACAACTTTAGGGAATGATAATGCAACTTTTCCCATTTTTACTGCAACAAGAAAGTTGCCCTACGCATATACCAACATAATGCTCCGTGTCAACTGCATCTTTCAGAGATACATCGCAAGTTCCTGAGAGCCGCGCAGGAATTTTTCAACAGCCTATCCGATGACGAGCTCGAGGACGTAGACGATCTGAATCTTTACATACTGCCATCTGATGAAGACGCTGATTTGAGTGATGAAGAACAAATCAACGATGAAGTTTTGAATGAGGTTCGTTCTCAAGATGTTTGTGGCCAGATTGACCTGATGATTAACAATAAAGATAGTGATTCGACTATTTCAGATGACCGAATTCCCGATTCGGGCAAAGATCAAAGGAGAAGCGCACCCTCATGTTCTGCTCCAAGTGCAAAGAAGCGAAGACAAGAACCCCATCCCAGATGGAAAAGGGATACAACATTGAATAATAATATTTCAGGAAAAGCTGGAAAGCTGGCTTCAGCCTTGAAAAGCTGGCTGAAAAATTTCCCGAGCTTGAGACAATGGATCATCTAGAGTTATTCCACAAAATACTCCCTATGAATTAAGTGCAACATCTAGTTGAGATGACGGCGTTGTATACACTGCAAAGGGGCAGATTATAACAGGTAGCTGTGAAGATATTCTGCAGTTCCTAGGTCTATTTCTTTTGAGCGGTTACCACACGGTGCATACAGAGGACTTATATTACAGTAATTCTGGAGACACATTTGTTACATTCTTTCCTAAGATAATGGCTAGAGCACGCTTTCGTCAGCTTAAAAATTACTTTAATCTTGTTAACAACAATAAGGATGTTCAACTGGGTAATAAACTAAAAAAGATTGCTTCAATATACGATGAATTGTGTAGAAATGTGATTCAGTTTGGAGATT
This sequence comes from Metellina segmentata, assembly GCA_947359465.1. Classification (NCBI taxonomy): domain Eukaryota; kingdom Metazoa; phylum Arthropoda; class Arachnida; order Araneae; family Tetragnathidae; genus Metellina; species Metellina segmentata. The sequence continues at coordinate 58,719,276 of OX375881.1, forward strand.
TTCACGATAAACTCAGCATTGACAGATCAATGGTGCCATATTACGGACATCCTTCTTGTAAGATACTTATTCGCGGAAAACCCCATCAGATTTAGGTACAAAATTTGGATGATATGCTCATCTAATGGGTATCTATATAGGATGGAAATTTACTCAGGCAAATAGGATGGTGCCAAAGTAGCGGCTCCACAAGGATCAAGAGTCGTCTCAGCAAGACCAGGACCACGATCTCATCTACCAATTCACCTTAGAAAGACGGACGAACACTATCTCCTCGCTTGCACCCAAAGACGTTGCAAAATTGTGCAAGAAGAATGTTAGAAAGCAGTGCCTTGCATGCAAAAAGCAGATACATTTATCTTGCTTCCCCCGTAGCACTGGCAATAAGCGAAAAATGTACTTCCTTCCGAAGATAAATGTATAAAAGTATGTAATATAAGCCAAAATTAGCTCTCCTTTTGAGTCTATTGCAAAAAAATTACCTTCCGGAAAAATGCCCCTATTTACTTCATCCCAAACGCCAATGTTCCCAAATGGGAACATTAGGGAGGTCACAAGAAATCAATTTTCGAATTTCTTCCGTGGCACCCCCCTAAATGTTGTCAATAGGCTAGAAAATAAGATTGTCAAAGTGTCAGCTCAATCTGATAATATTAACCCGTGCCTCATTGAGGTTAAAGTTAAGAAATACAGCGATTTTTAGCAAAAAATCGTAGTTTTTACACTTTAAAATCGAAACTATTCGTCCTAGAAACCTGATTCTTGTCTCATTTCATAGGATATTTTATTGACTTGAAGTTTGATCGGATCCACATTTTTGCTAAAACTGATAGAATGGTATTTAGCATTTTTCAGGTAAGGTCGTAGCGGATATCCTCAAAAGTGAATTTTCATGCAAAGGCCTAAAAACATTATACTATTCAATTACATCTGCTTTCCAGACTTTGCTTTTTGTATTTTTCATTTTGTATATTAAAAAGGCTTTAGTTTAGAGGTATTTTCAAAAGTAAATTCAACAACATTCAAATTTAAAATGAAGGAATTAGGTGTAAAGAAAAGAAACAGAGGATTAAAAATGACAACAAATAGGGTTAAAATGTATTTTATTACTCATATTATTGAATTATACATCATTACATTATTATTATTTAAATATATAAAAATTAAATGGTAATTACAAATTAAGGTGGTAATGTCTTAGATATTGTAGTTTTTGAAGAGTCCGGAAAAATTTGCCGAAATTCAGATACATGTAGAAGAAACTGCCTTTGTTCTTCGTCTTTCGTCAAAGAGGAATTGTAGTCTTTAAAATTAATTTTTCTCCTCTCTCTGCAGTGTCAGAAACAACCCTTAAACTGTTCACTATTATGTTGATTTTCACACCATACATCGGGATCAGTATTTAGAAAATCAGTGTCGATTTGAAATCTCTTAAAAAGATTTAGAGTTCGAGGAGAAACAAAATAAATAACTTCTTTGTCCAATATATTGTAGATATTGTAGCTTTTGAAGAGTCTTGAAAAATGTGCCTACATTCAGATACAACTTGTAAAAGTTCTTCAGATACAACTTGTGAGTGGCATTTAGCATTTTTCAGGTCACGTTGTAGTGGATATCTTCTAAATCGTACTAAAAAACTATTAGAGAAAAACCTTCTGTATTTAGAATGTCGCCACCATATTTTAGAAGCTGTCTTAAAAGCAGTTTTTAATTACAAAATGGGCACATACACTGGTCTTCAGCCAGATATTTTTCGAAAATTCCAGATTGGGTGATCTAAGCTAGACAAGAAGACATATAAAACAGGTACAGAAGATGATAATATTAGAAATAAAATAAGTAATCCAGACCAAATTCCAAGTTTACTTTTTGGAACAATTAAAAAACCGATAGCCCAGGGATGATTGTAAAGAATTCATCCAACTTTGCTTAATTCATCTTCTTCCTCAAAAAGACATTACTTTTAGAGTACCTGGTACTATTCATCATGTCAGATGGACGGCAAAGGCCATTTATTCTTTCAAAATGTATCTTTTCAATGGATCAATTTTCGTTAACTGATTTAAAAAGAATAGGTATTGAAGATATTTGTTTATTTATAGACAATAATTTTGTAAAAACATGGTTCAATGCCCACAAACCCACAACCTAGACCTACAATTATTAAAATCTTTAGTTCAATACAGGAAAATTGATAAAGAGGTTGCAGACAAGGCACTGTCTAAAATAGTAAACCATCTGTGGTACCTCAACTCGAAGCAAGTTGCCTTTTTTTTTCGATGATACTTTCGGAAAAAATGTCAAAACAAGCATGGTTGTAAAATTAAGGTCCGAAGTAGAAAATGATGATGATTGTGATGACAGGGATGTAAAATCAAAACTCAATCTCCAACAAGTTGTTCATTTATTGGACAGAGAAGTTGATTATTGAGTTTCTCCTCGAACTCTAATTTTTTTTAAGAGATTTGAAATCGATACAGATTTTTTAAACACTGATCCCGATGTATGGTGTGAAAATCAACATTATTTAATAGCTAAAAAAATAGTGAACAGTTTAAGGGTTGTTAATGACACTGCAGAGAGAGGAGTAAAATTAAATAAAGACTTCAATTCCTCTTTGACGAAAGACGAAGAACAACGGCAGTTTCTTCTGCATGTATCTGAATTTCGGCAAATTTTTCCGGACTCTTCAAAAACTACAATATCTAACACATAACCACTTTAATTTGTAATTACCACTTAATTTGTATATTTAAATAATAATAATGTAATGATGTATAATTTAATAATATGAGTAATAAAATACATTTGAACCCTATTTGTTGTCATTTTTATTCCTCTGTTTCTCTTCTTTACACGACCTAATTCCTTCATTTTAAATTTGAATGTTGTTGAATTTACTTTTGAAAATACCTCTAAACTAAAGCCTTTTTAATATACAAAATGAAAAATACAAAAAGCAAAGTCTGGAAAGCAGATGTAATTGAATAGTATAATGTTTTTAGGCCTTTGCATGAAAATTCACTTTTGAGGATATCCGCTACGACCTTACCTGAAAAATGCTAAATATCATTCTATCAGTTTTAGAAAAAATGTGGATCCAATCGAACTTCAAGTCAATAAAATGTCCTATGAAATGAGACAAGAAACAGGTTTCTAGGACTAATAATTTCGGTTTTAAGGAGTAAAAATTACGATTTTTTGCTAAAAATCGCTGTTTTTCTCAATTTTAACCTCAATGAGGCACGGGTTAATATTATCAGGTTGAGCTGAAACTTTGCCAATCACATTTTCTAGCCTATTGGCAACTTTTAGGAGGGTGCCGTTTAAGATTGGGAGAAAAAAAATTTCCCCATTTACCTTGTGACCACTCTAGGGAACATCCTCAAAATCATACTTGAGATTCTTTTTCAGCCAGAAAAGGTCGAGAACAGTCATATTAGCTGTAAAATATAAGCCATTTGAGCAAAAAATTAAAATAAAAAACTTTTAAAATGAATTGCGGCGTTTAAAAGGTTAACTATTTCTAAGCAATACTAAATTAAAACACTGAATACCAGTGTTTTCAGGTTTTACTATTTCCCTTTTGAAGTATGATATTTCCTACGGGATTTATTCCGAACTTTTCACCAATTGTTCACCTTTTCCATTGTGTTGCTGCAGTGTGACGTATTTCAACTCAATTACTTACCGACTTTTAAAATGTAGAGCTGTGAAAATAATATCGACAAGACATGTTCTTAGAGTTGTATCTTGTGCTCTAAGCCTGGTGGAAATTAGTTGCGAGAATAGCACGGGTTCAAGTGTCAGCTAGGTTTCAAAAATCTGTAACGAACTATTGTTATTTTGCCATTTTTCAGATTAGTGATAATTATAACTACCGAAACATAGTTGCCAGTTTTTATCTCTGATACTTTTATTATTATTATGAATGTCTGCAAGCGCTCCCATAATTTAAATTTTATTGGGAGCATGCAAACGTTACTAGTGTAACTGTAAACGTTGTTCTGTTTTGATATATTATATCGATTGAGCACATGCAAACGATGATACTAGTGAATATATTTTTAACAATGCGAACTGTGTAACAATAATGTGGAATGGGATGAAAAATTAATTTAGAATATGGGAGTAGGTGGAGTGTAAGAGAAGAGTTGATTCGTGTTCCTTGTAGTTCTGTATTGTCTTCAGTCTATCAGTCTAAATTTTTGCATACAACGTTCGTCTCCCAGCGTGCAATCCAAAGACTTATCAACAACTTCTTAGCGTAATCTCCTGATTCGACGTTCAAAGGAAAGTAGCCAAATACTCTTCATCTCAGATGAATTAGAAATCAACTTGAGTACCACGTATGCTATGGCCCTTATTTCAACTTTATTTTTATGTTCATATTTCAAAGATTAATTTATACGACGGCAACGGTTGCGAATACCATCTTATAATCAGTACTAGCATGCTTTTCAAAATCAAAATGCTGCTCTCCGCTTAAACCTCCAAGTTCTATCGATTTTGTTAACGGTATACGTTGTTGATACAAAACTACCCTGTCACTCCAAGAAGAAAAAATAAATTGGTCCTTGACTATAACTGGCAACAGATTAAACAGGTTTTTGCACCAGTGTAAATGTTTAACCTTTACGCTGTTTAACCTTGCTGCTTAATCTTACTGTTTAACCTTACTTACACCTTTTGCAGTCGTCTCCAGAAACGGCTGTTTTGCTTGCATGCCCCCCCCCCCCCCTCCTACCTAATTACCTAACCTGAGCGATAGAGCCTTGAGTGGCATTTACGACTGATGATTTACTTTCACAGTTTTGTGTGGCGCATTTCACGAGATCGACCTATTGCCTTTCCCCCAAAGCGTTCACACCTAACGGTCGACAGGGAAAGGTACCAAACAAAAGGAAGAACCCTCTAGAAGGTTAGTCGCTGACAGCTCATAAATGGTGATGGATGCCAGAGGTCACTTAAAAAGGGGATAACATTCACAGTACACCGCTGGTGTAAACGAAATTATAGTGGTAATAGTTGTATATCTGTCACTTCGCAAAGGTTAACGACTAGGAGGGAAAATAAGTTGAACGACCCTGATTGAATTCATAACTTTAATTGGAAGTAAAAACTCATTGAATCCCTATTTCAGAGTTTCGGAGGGAAAAAAATTAAGCATTAAACTTTAAAATACATTTTATTATACATTAATAAAGTCTCTTTATAATGTCAAAAATGCAATACAAAAGCAAATGGAAAGGCGAATAAATGGAAATTATTACAAAATGAGACTTAAATAGTTAAGTTTTTTTGTTTCATTTAATACACCTCTATATGGACACCATTACTTGCAAGAAGAACATCAAGACGGTACTAGATTTCTTGCCATGTTTGCTGTAGCATACCGTCATCAATGTTTGCAATGTCAATGTCATACATATGGAAATGTTTCATTTAGGAACCCACAAACATGCATAACCCAATGTGATGGTGCATTGAACAAAGGTATGGATCATCCATAATCTAAATCAGAGGATCACATGCCATTACCACTATTGATGAGGGTATGCTAAAGCGAAAGCAATAAATAGAGCACCGTATTGATGTTCTTCGTGCAACTAGTGGTGCACATATAGAAGAGTATTAAATGAGGCAAAACAAAATTAAATATATACATCTCATTTTGTAATAATTTCCACTTACCTGTCTTTTCATTTTCCTTTCTAATAAATATTTGAAATTGCAAAGAGACTTATAGGGACACTATCATAAAATGGAACCATCATCACAAGGGTTATTGTTGTTATTTCGAAAATGTGTTTAAAGAACAGAATAATGAAAAACTCAGAATTGTAAACCAGTAATGATGAATTTTCCGGTAATAAGAATGTTGGTAATTAGCAAATCACACTTCGTTGAAACGTACCCCAATTGCAATAAGGAACCTTAATAAAGAAAGTTTATCATCAAAATTTCAATCAAAATGTAATCAATTTTTTGCCCAATCGCAAGTAAATTCGTGTAAGATATTAAAATAGATCTACATTTGCAAAGCTGTTAAACATACAAGCTTCGATATGGCAAATAGCAGTTAATTTCACATTTAAAATTGATTGTTATTTAAGTTGAATGTGCAAGTGGCTATATCTATATTTACTGGGAAATTTTATCCCTCAATTCAAAATTAAAAAAATTGCAGCAGGGTTTTGAACAAGGCTTCCTTCTTTATAAACATGTGTTCAGATAATTTGGAAATTTGGAATTTTGTTAAAGGAATTGCAGTGACTTATTGGGTTTGCCTACTGCGTTAGTAATTTATGAGATTTAGGAAGCGGTGATTCGATCCTCACCAAGTTAGATTCCTCTATGGTTGTATTTCTTTCATCTCGGTCACTATAGATCTAGGAATGCCCCTAGACTTGGCTTTGTTTGGCACAGAATGGTTAGATATGTCTATTGGGCCATAAAACCCAACCAGGCATTATGTTAAAAGAATACGATATTAAAAATTCGAAAGATTAACATAAGCAACTAAAACTCAAAGATACACAACGTTTTCTTTTGAAAGGAAAAAATACCAGATTTTGCTTGCTTTCTATCTTAGTTAAGTACATTTTTAAAAGCAACCTACAACTGTAAATTGGAAAATCAATAATGCTTCACTTCAAAAAAGTGTTTCAGCATACTGCCAATTCATTTAAATAGAAACGCGCATAAAACACAAAATTCTGGAACAGAAATTTCTTTGATGACGTCATTGGGATGAGTAGAAAGAGAACTCACTTTGAGTAATTGATTCAACTGGTCAAAGGTCATTAAAAGGCTTTTAGTGATCTTCAAACAATTTTACGAACCTGTAGTTTTTCTAATTAAAGTAAGCTGGATTTATATTTTTCGTAACACATTTGTCAGTAGACACTAAAAGGTTTTTTGACAACCTCAAGTTATTTGCTTAAACAACAAGAGGGATAAATAAAAAAAATGTGTGTTTTTTATCCACTTAAATCTTTTTTTAAACGCAAGTCAAATTTCAATGTTGACCGTTGAATAATTACTGAAAATACTTATACCTGGTAAAAAAGACTTTAAGTAGAGATTTTAATATTCTGCAAACTAAGTTTTCTGCAAGTCTGATATGATATGCATCAGTAAATAGACACTCCATTAAAAATATATAAATAGTCGTCTAAGAACAGAAATTCATTACAAAATATTTTTAGACAGTTAATGCTTTCTCTATGACATTGGGAAGTACACACGCAACACATTCAAAACTGCTTGCAGTCTTCTCGGAATGAATAAATACAGTTCATATATGCTTGCCAAGGGAATCTTGAACCATTATTCCACCAAAACGGTGGCACGTTCAGATAATGATGATGGCGGTGGATAGCGATCAATCACATTCCTATCCAATGTAGACCACACAGATTTTGTAATATTGACGTCTGGCGACTGTGGTGACCAGGGGAGATTTGACAATTCATCCTCGTGTTAAGGAAACTAATCCTGTACAATGTGAGCTGTATGAACAACTGTGCTTTTTCGTCTTGGAAGACACCATCACCAATGGGGAACAGAGTTTGTACCATGGGTAGGACTTGATGGTCCAAAATGTTCACATAATCCTTGGCTTAATGTGCCCTTGCAGAGTAATCATGGGACCCACAGAATCTGTTCACTCTTGGCAACTATTTGTCTGTACTATAGGCTTGGGATGGCGTTCACCTGACGTAAACTCGTCCAGAAGAAAGAAACGGTGTGAAACAAGAAACATGCGGCCAAATTACTATCTTCCATAGCGCCATAGTCCAGGCTTTATGATGTAAACGTCACTTTTTCCTTACATGCATTAGCATCACTGCTGAAGGGTTTTTGAATTGCAGCACGACCAGAAATACCCTGCTTATGAAGCTCCCTTCTTATCGTTTTGGTACTCACAGGGTTTGTGAGAACGACGTTCATTTCAGCAGTAACTTTTGCAGCTGTGGTCTTCTTGTTTCCATAAAACCATCCATGTGGACGCTTTCCATAAAACTCACTTCTCACAAATAAATCCTTCAAGAAAAGTAATAAAGTATGATGAAGGCGATTTATTATTATCAACAATTACGCCACCGATGACTAATTCTATTTCGTCATTTCCTTTGAGTCATTAGTGTTGGCGTTTTGTTGAACTAAGTGAGTAGCGGCATTTGATGCGATCATCTGGCTTGGTGTTGCCGGTCCCGACTGCTGCTGGTTTGATTTAAATTTTCTTACTTCAATCTTTTTTTTGTATATTTGCTTTTAATTGTGTTTGGGGGTGTATATGAGCAATTTCTTAGCATTTTGCGGCTCATATTAGTAGAAAACGCCATTTTGCGTTGTATGGGCCAGGCTCCTCCCTGATGACGCCCTGATCAACCAACACGTTTGTTTTCAATAAATTCCTTTTATTTTTTATTTTTTGAATTTCCTCTTGTTTTAGAAATATATATATACACACACGCTATTAAAAATTTCCATTACAAAATTTAATACGATTTGTATTTTATATATTTTGAACAATGGGTAGCACAATTTTAGCCTTCAGTCCAGGACAACGTGGAATTCGACCGTTTATGATTTGGGATTTTTGCTGTCTGGGATCTGTGAATATTACACTAAAACCCACAAAATTGAATATTTGCTGTGAGAATGAGTTCTGATCATCGTTTAGATGATTCATCGAGATGGAGAGCTGGAATGCTTGAAGCTGGACAGTCTCAAGCAGAGGTGGCTCGAAGGTTACAAGTGGCACCAAAAGTGGTATCCAGGTTGTAGTATCAATTCCAAACTAGAGGTACTATCAACAGGAAGCTCGATCAACGCCACCCAAGTGCGACGACACCTGAACAGGATCGCTACTTATCATTAAGTGCACGACTCCATGGGCAGACAACGGCTACAGAGCTTTCTCGTGACGCTGCTGCGTCTGGAAAAATAATTTCCAGGCAAACAGTATACAGAAGTATAGCAGAGAGGGCCCTTTACGACCGGCGTATAGTGGTGTGTCTCCCTTTGAGCGCATAACACAGCAGAGCCCGTTTATCTTGGAGCCGAGCACACCATTCTTGGACACACCAAGAATGGGGGCGTGTTCTTGTCACTCATGTGTCGAGATTCAGCACACAGAGGGATTCTCGGCAAGTCTTCATCTGGAGAGAACGTGGAGCTCGCTATCATACCTCTAACGTAAGGGAAATCGACCAATTCGGAAGAGGAATAGTTGTCTTGGGTGGCATCATGTTGGGCAGTCATACACCACTGCACGTTTCGATAAGGATAGTGTTACAGCACAGTGTTATAGGTATGAGGTCCTTGAGCCCTATGTGAGGCTGTTCCATGGTGCTGCATGCCCGGACTTCCTCCTTATTGACGATAATGCTTAGCCACACAGAGTTCCCATTGTTGATGATTTTCTTAAAGAAGTTATTCGCTGTATGAACTTGTCGGCGAAGCCACCGAATCTCAATCCTATAGAACATGTTTGGGATGGTCTAGGAAGGTCCATTGCACGACGTTACTCCCTTCGCAGGACCCTTCAGATGTTAAAACCCGCGATTTTGGAAGAATGGGATTTATTAACACAAGAATTTCTAGACACTCAAAACAGTATGGGGCTCGTTGTGAGCAAGACGGACCAATCCCGAGATAAATGCATCATGATATGACGTTTTTGACATGCATCTTAACTGACAATTCAAAACTTTTTCAAATTGTTATGTTCGGATACGCATTCTCTCATAATAATGTATCTATATGTAAATTTTCGTTGCAATAAATTGAATATTTATCCAGTTTTCACAGATTATATGTTGGTATTTACACTAATAAACCTTCTGGGAATACTTTCAACAGGGTTTTAAAGACACAGCTGATGGTATTTGTGTCCAGTCCTGCTGCAAGAATGTCGCAAGCTCAGCTGTAGATTTCGAACTTGGTTCCCTGGTCCGTAAGCGGAGCTCTAACTAATCCCTCAGATGTTCGATGGGGTTGAAGTCGGGAATGCCAGGGAACACGTTTTACATCCATATCTTGACACTACTACTTGGCCGAGGCTGCAACACAACATGAAGCGTTGCGTCTTGGAAGTTACATTCGTCCATTCCATAAAATTTCCAGAGCGTAGGAAGAACCTGATTGTCCAACAAGTTCATTTAGGTGTCTGCGTTCAATTTACCAAGAACAACATGCGTATATATATATATATGCGCACCTAGAAAAAATCGTCAAAATGAAAGGAAATTTTACACGTTTAAGTACTACTTTGATTTAAGTAAGTGATTAGAAAATCACAGAAAAAGGATCATTTATTGCAGAAAGAGGTAAAATTGTACGGCTTTTAGTACTCTGTTGGACCTCCTCTAGCGCGAAAGCACGATTCGATACGAGCGGGCATTGATGCATACAAGTTCCGTATGATGTCTTGTGCCATCGCGTTCCACAATTGCTGTAAACGAGTCTCTAGTTCGACCAAACTCGTAGGGCGTCCAACTTACCGTACCAAATGATCCCAGATAAGCTCGATTGATGACAAATCTAGGGATCGTGCAGGCCAGGGAAGGGTGGTAATGTGGCGGAGGCAGTCTTGTCACATCCTTGTTGTGAGTGGCCGAGCATTGTCTTGTTCAAAAATGGCTCCTGGGAGCCCTGCCATGAGTGGCATGACATGTGGCTGAAAGATGTCATGGACGTACCGCTGGGCTGTCATTGTGACATGGATCAATATTAGGGGTGACCGTGTATCGTAATCAATGGCATCCCATACCATCACACCTGCTGAGGGAGCGGTGTGTCGCTGTAAAGCGAAGGCAGGATTGAGGCGTTCACCACGGGGTATCCACACACGAACACGATTATGATCACTGCTCAAATTGAATCTAGATTCGTGCTGAACACGACCTGGTTTCATTCCGTTTCAATCCAATCCCGTCGTGCGCGACACCACTCCAAACGGAAGCGTCGGTGGATGGGTGTCATTGGTAGCACACGTAATGGGCGCCGCGATACCAGATGTCCTTTAGCCAGACCCCTTGCGATGGTTCGGAAAGATACAGGGGCCCGTAGTGAAGGTGCTGCCTGTGTCTGGATAGCGGCCAATGAGGCTGTTGGCTCTGCGCGTGCGTTTCGTATGATGTAACGGTCTTTTCGACAACTGGTCTGTCGAGGGCGTCCTGAGCCTGGTCGCCGTGTAAATGACACCTCCTCACAGTAAAATCAGAACGGCCTACTCGTCGAGCTGACCATCCAGGTTCCATCATCCCGATGATTCTTCCCCTCTCGAACTCTGACAGCTGCTCTAGTCTGCGATGGCGGTGTAACGGCATGTCTACCTCAGCGTTTCCTTTGCAAAAGAATAAGTACATTCAAACAAGCTCTCCTTACCTGTTTTATACTCCAAGTAGAACGAAGTTCAACGCTCTCTAGTGGCATTACGCAATGCGCAATCACGCTGCATTTCTAAACATTTGCATATCTGGACGACAAGTACCTCCATGCCAAGTTTCGTTACGATCCCACAATGATTTCTGGGTGCGCTAATTTTTCGGACCTCGTTTACTCAGAATAGTTTTTAATATATATATATATATATATATATATATATATATATATATATAATATATATATATATATATATATATATATATATATATATATATATATATATATATATATATATATATATATATATGTATGTATGGTTTGGAGTTTAAAGAAACTAAATCGTCTGAATTTCAATTACATTTAATTAAAGACGATCACAATTAAGTATTTACAAAGTTTAAAGAATGACATCGAAAGCACGTTATTGCTTTAAGTAACAAATTCTGATTGAGAGTTTGGCGTCTAGAACACTGTTGCTGCAAAATCTAATACTCATCGTCCGCCGGTTCCGCCGTCTGCAGAAAACCACGTCTGGTATCCTTAAGCCGCGTCCACACCGGAGAAGCAGAGCAAAACATGGATGATTGATTAATCCCGGAGACAGGTTTGGTGAATCAATCTCTCTGGTTTTTCTGGTTTGACAGCTCGGACACAAAATGTTCCATGTGCTCGCGATCAATCTGGTTGGTTGTGTGTTGAGGTTAAACTGCAAACTTATTGTTTGAAGCAAATTGTTTTAAGGTCCCGTTCTTTACGAAGTTGGCGCATAGTCGCGAGTGCAGCGTATGTTATCATTTAAGATTTATTAAAGAGAAATAGGAAGAAAAGTTCCCAAAAAAGGCGACATTTGGTGACACCCGTAATGGAAAATATTCTCAGCAGCCAAAAGACTGAAAATGTATGTATTTTGCTCACACGCAGTAGAAATTACGCTTTTCCTACTGGGACACTTAATAAACCCTAAACTAATAGCCGCCTCGGAAAATAATCCACTTCATCGATAACCCTGTACAATTTTGAACAAACCGTATTTTCAATCCTGCGACGGCGGCTGCGGCAATCACTTTATTAATATACTAGCAAAATACCCGACCTTACTCGGTTTGAATTGGTTTACTCTAGATTGAAGAGATAATCAAAATATATAATGACTTACGTTTTTTGTAGAATAAAAATTTATTTTAACATCTTTCGCCATCTTTATATTTTCTACAACTTACTTTGGACACAAATCCTACACATGCATATCCATTCATGTAATACATTTCACATACATCGCACAATTGCTGTATGACAAAGCTACAAAATGACGAAAGGTGATACTAAGGTTACTACTATAAAAGACGATTTGGAATTCCCTTTCTTAAGTTCTTTTCATGTTCAACTCAATTAATTAAAATTACGATTTACGGCGAGTGCTCTCGCACTCATAGTCAACAAAACAATATTTTTTTACTTGTGGCACTCTTGCCTCCGGTATGCGACATTGTGAATTTTTGCAATCTTCTCCTGTCATTATTATAACGAATTTTTTAATGTTGGAAAAAGTTCCAGTTTGGATTAATAAACATTATTATTCTTTCAATAACGGCATTATTCTTTAAATAACGGCATTATTCTTTAAATAACGGCATTATTCTTTCAATAATGGCATAACTACACTTAAAATTTACTGAAAATTTATACTGACTTACCTAACATTTTTAAGTCTAATACTTTGTGGTGCTGTTGCGTGTGATGAGAAGGAAAATACATTTATTAAAATAATAAATATTTAAAACTGGAAACAGCGAAGTAAAACAAAATAAAAGAAGTCGCAAAAAATTGTTCTAAAGATATTAATTTGTGATTCAATTTTATCTCTTGATCTCGCACAGTTGCCACAACTTACAACTAAAAGTGTACAAAATTTAAAAATGTGAAATTAATTCATAGCGAAAGAACCAGAAAAAATATCACTGCTCGCGCGATCTTGTTCATTCTCGTTTCATTGAAAAATATCGTCTGTCCCAAATATTCGGAAATCGTTTTCATTGCGCAAAGAATAAAAATAAGACTCGAAATAAATGAAGTATCAGAGATGAAATTCCATAAAAAAAAATTTTTTTGAAGAATAATTACTTTTTCAGCAGTACTGGTAAAGCAATCGAAGTAATCATAATATTCAATAGACATTTCAATTTTTCCAAAACTACCAAATTATGGTTGATTTAAGTATACTTACTCAGGTTTTTTAGCATGAAATTCAATTAAATATAACAATAAAGAAATGTTTAATATTGCGTTCACTAAACTAATAGATAATGTATAAAATAAAATACAATGCAATCAAATATCTGAAATACAATTCATGTGATGTCTACACAAACACACAAACACAAAATCGAGCATAGAACAGAAAGACGGACAGACAGACTTTCGCAACCAATACTACTCACTAAATGAAGATAATTACTCACTGTATGCAAATTTTCATGAAAATATCTTAAACCGCGTGGACGTGTATAGGGCACAACATACAGACAGACAGACAGACAGACACCAAAAGAAAAAAAGGCGGATTCGGCATCAGGGTCCAAAACGGATAGAAAACTTGAAATGGGTCGAAAATATTGAATGTACAAACAAACACTCCATTCTTATTTATATATATATATATATATATATATATATATATATATATATATATATATATATATATATATATATATATATATATATATATATATACACACACACATACGTACTTTCAAAATTGATATTAGCAGATTATTTCCCTACAAAATAAAAATTTCTTACTGAATATTTCACTCATATGTTCCAACATATTGAATATCTCTTTCGATTCGGCATTTTTCGGTAAAACGTATTAATATTGCAGTGCAACAATTTTAAATTTTCTTTCATTGCAAAAAAGTTTAAATACATTTTAAATATCCACCTCTTATTTATCTTAAACTAGCCACTGCGTGGTGATTGCTAAGAATTCCCATTTGGTTTGCGAAGCCTATTGGATAACAGCAATCATGCCATTGGTTTGCCTCACAAACCAAATGGAAATTCGTAGCCTATTGGAATGCTTCGCAAACTAAATTATGAATATTATGAACTATGATTTGCTTCGCAAACAAACACCTCGGGCAACGCCGTAATGACCTCGTCATTGCCACATTCGAATTGCGAAGAGATCCAATAGGCGTGACGTCACAATCTCTTGCGAAAATATAAATATTTAATTGAAAAATTATTTATTAAAAAAAATCAAATGGAAGGTTGAGATTTAAGGGTTTAGATTTCATTCAGATTTCAAATCTGTAGAAATTTTCATCTGTCTTTAACGATCCCGATTTTACAAAAAAGTACTTATAACAATGCCAGTCAATATGTTTTTTTTTATATTTGTTTTGCTTTTCTTCGCTGTGAAATGGTTTGAGCGTAGGAAATGAAATCTGTGATATCTCGAATCAAACGAAAGTCATTCTTCACAGAAAGTGGCGTTCGTGTTGGAAAAAATATGAGTTTCAATTTAAAATTATTCATTTATCGAAAGTCATATTTTTAGGTATAGATCTAATGTGAAATTTTCCGCAGATTTCAAATCCATTGAAAATTGTACTCTATCTTTTACGATCAAGGAGATAAAAAAAAAGAACTACGTAACTAAAGTTTAAACTTTATTTGCTTTTTTAGTCTGCTGAGAAATGTTTCTCCGTAAAATGAAAACGGAATCGGAAAAAATACATTTAGAATCTGCTAACTTTTTATGCATCTGCTATTCCAAAGAAGACAATAATAATTAAATTCCAATAAATTATTTTTAAATGTTTTAGATTGAATTTAAAATTCAGTCTGGACACAAATATTGCAAGAACTTTGGACTACCCGTGCGCCAAATTTACTTATTGTAAGTGCAATAGATTCGTCAGGACATTGCGTAGTGGAGGTAGAACACTTCATTTTATAATAGCAGAGATTTAGACGTGCAAAGTTCCCCAAGACCACTAATATAGACTATCTAAATACACATGGATGGACACATCAATTTTGACACTAATATGGGCAGATTACATTTTCACAGCTAAGTTTTAATCGTCAACTATGTACAGCAAAACACACAATGCTTACAAATAGATTACTTAAATAATAGAGTATCACTTTAAAATCCGAAGAAATATAAATATTTCTATGTTCCGATCCCCGACCCGTTTCTTAACGATCACCCCGGTGATTGATTGAACGTCGAGCAAGGGAACGAAAAAACGCCGTCCAAATAGAGCGAGCACGAGCACTTGCTTTCCTTTGATGTACCGACTAGAAGCGGATCATTTTGCTCGTGCTCAAAATGTTCGTTCACCGTCTACACTGAACGAGCTGCCAATCAAACCTGTCTCCGGGGTTAATCAATCATCCATGTTTTGCTCTGCTTCTCCGGTGTGGACGCGGCTTTAGCTCCCTTCTTTCGTCTCCGGGGTCGGGGCCAACGACCGAACACTGCACGGGGAAGGAATGTCGGTTGAGGAAGAAATGTCGGTTGGTTGCTATGCGGTGCGGGGGTCTGTTCTTACAACTCGGCCATATGACATCTCTTTCGCCCTCGAAAGAACGAGTTCCAGAGTCTATTGACACATCACAGCAACATCGAGTAGAAATACCTGGAAAAATTAAGAGAAAAAAAACCAGTATATGTACAAAACAAAAGTCTCTAGTCTGAAGACCAGGGCTTCATGTAATCAGCAGCTGTGGAAGTTGCATTTGGCCCATCATGACTTCCAACTTTTTCCACATCATAACGATTCTTAGGCTTGACCTTGACAATCCGGTACGGTCCATGAAACTTCGGTTTTAATTTTAGTCCAGTACCAAACTGTGTCCGTTGTATGGCCACCAACTCACCAAGTTTGTAGAGGCGTGCCACATTTCTTCTTTTGTTGAAGCTTCTGCGATTCTCCTCTTGCATCTTCAATATGTTTTCTCTAGCTTCCTCTCTCGTGTCGTTTCGATCCTCCATCATTGCTTTCATGGATTCCTCCTCCAATATTTTCTTTAAATTTAGATCGGCTTTGTCTTTTAATTTTACTCCCGTTAAAAGCTCAAAAGGGGTAAATTTTGTACTTCTCGATATAGTGCTATTAATTATTTTTTGTACCGAGGCGACATGTTTGAACCATTTCGTAGGGTCCGTTATAGAGAGTTTTGATAAGATGGGTATTAAAATTTTGTGCATTACTTCAATTTGTCCATTTCCGCGAGGAATCCCGGTGGTTATTTTGCTATGCTCAATGTTCTCATCTTTGCAGTACGTTTCAAACTCTTTTGAGGTAAAAGCAGAACCTCTGTCCGTTATTAATCTGGATGGATTTCCAAATGTAACTTGTTGGGATCTAAGTTTATCTATTGCATCTTGAGTAGATGTTGATTTGACCGGATAAAACCAGACGAACTTGGTAAAAGCGCAATTTCCGTAAAAATGTACTGATAGTTCTTATTTGTAGAGGGCATCGGCCCAATAAAATCTATGTGATAAGTACTTAAAGGTACATTTTCTTTTGGAATGGGGTTAAGGAAACCTTCATTTTTCCCACGTTTCCTATTACAAAGAATACACTCACCACAATTTGCAATCACATTTTCTATTTTTGACCTCATCTTTGGCATGTAAAACTCTTGTTTTAAAATTTCTTCCGTCTTAGCTACAGCATAATGTCCCCTACAATGGATTTCTCGTACAATTTCCCTTTGTAATGACTCTGGTATAACGAGCAATTCTCTTCCCTTATCGTATTTGTATAGAACCCCATTTCTCACAATGTGTTCACTATCTTCTCGATTCTGAACCAAAGCTTTTAATATTGATCTTGAGCGGCGGCGTTCACTCGTGAACTATGTGAACGAGTAACAACAAGCACCGCGTTTCGAATAAGAGCGTCGACGTGCGTCATTTGTTTTCCTGACCTATGTACGATATTGTGGTCAAATTCTTCTAACTGTAAAGCCCACCTTGCGACTTTTGGGGTAAGATCTTTCTTACTCATGGTTTGCTGAAAAGGAGAACTGTAACGCTAATTGAAAACGTTACATTCATAATCATCACCGCACCTACACCGAACCTAAAAATTACACAGACAACACCAATTTTCATGGATTCACCCCCTGAATTCACCGAAAAGAACGCTTTCTGAAACTCACTCGTTCTTCCAACGGAAAAGTACAGCGCTACAGGCTGGAATCCCCTTGCATTCCTTCTTCCCACAACGGTCGAAGAGACGGCCGATTCCGAGAAAAAGTGGGCAAATTTAGGGGTCAACCCCTTGTCAACTTTCATTCATAGATCCAATTATCAAAAGGGTAATTAACTTCATCAATTTTGATCGTACGGCTTCTGAACATCTGTCAAAATGTGCTTTAAGACCTTATGGTCATTTTGATAGTTGTTTCTAGTCGATATGATGAAGGATTGATTTTATAATCCACTTTATTCAATTTCATTCATTCAGACCCAGGAAGGACGCAAAGTGGGGTTGCCACTTGGCGGTTTCTGGCTGGATTTCGGATGGAGATAAACCATCAAAAATGGAATTTTGGCAACATAATAGGCGACAAAATCGCAGTTTTGATTCATCCCATAAATACAGGTGTTGGCGTGATTTTCCTCAGACTCACTTTTCACCAACGTTAAAGGGTGTAATTGTTGTTCTGCTTGGATTGTTCGGGGTAACTTCGTGGATCGTAGAATCGAAGGGAAGTGTTTGAACGAAAGATCTGAATCAACTCCTGTGGAACATCCCTTTCAACTATCTAATCTTCCTGGCTGATCTCTCCTGTTGTTCAACACTTTTCTTTCTTCAACAATCCTTTGTATTGATCCTGCAGTTACCTCCAACTTTTTTTTAAATTTTTTCGAGGAGTGGAGGCCTTAAGAAACACCGTCCCGGTGCTGTTTCTTCTTCATTTTTCCGTGTATCAACTTCTTCGAGGCCCTACTCCGACAAGGATCTCAATATCAAGTGATTTTCTTATTTGAACGACGCACCTACCCCCTTAAACCCCAACAAAGGATGAGCGCACAAACCCACGCCGATGTGAAGGTGAAATAACATAAAGTCTTCTTCGTATTGGAAATAAAGAAGTTGTTTCCACTTTCAATCATCTATTTTTTGTTTCTGGATCATCAACGTCATCAGCCAAATCCTATTATTTCTCCCCATAACTAAATACTGGGAAGTGGCCGTCGTTTCCACTGTCCCCATTGCATTTCTAATACATTTCAAGGAATCTACTCTCATCGGTCTCCAAGTTCGAATCTGGTTTCCTTATCTAAAAAAGGACTCTCCTCAATACTGGAAACAATTTCAGATCATGTCATCTTGAGAACCACAGGTCGTATCAACATATTATTTTATCTCTTGATCTTTTATTGAAGAAGTCACCTTAATCATTTTTATGGGAAACCTAGGGTTATTGCTATTGAAGTCCTCTTGCTAATACTTTAGTAAGTAAGGAACCACTTCAACTCATCCTAAGTTATCACAATCCCAATTGTCTAACCATACTATACTATACTACCTACTTACAATATAAAATATATAAATCACATATATTTCATCATAAATAAATATGACAAGAACAGTCAGTCACAATTTTAAAGTTAGAACCCATTAAATAATGTCTAAATTTTTTTAAGGCTTCAATTACAGTCAAAACTTCTAGCTCATAACTGCTATATTTTTCTTGCTGTGGAGATGTTTTTCGACTACAATAATGTATAGGGTAAAATTTATTGTCACTTCCCTGTTGTAACAACATTGCTCCGAATCCTTGGCTGCTAGCATCTGTATGCAGTTCTAGGACTGAACGCTGTTGATAGATGTGCAAAACTGGTTTCTTGGTTAAAATACCTTTAAGCTTTTGAAAAGCTTCCTTTTGTTCATATTCAAATTTAAACTCAATGTTTTTCCTCAATAGATCACTAAGTGGTTTTGCAATTTTTGAATATTCGGGTATAAATTTTCGGAAGTACTCGGTGAGTCCTAAAAAGCTTTGTACTTGTTTAACAGATTGTGGTTGCGGAAAGTTTTGTACCGCTATTGTTTTCGATAAGGATGGTTGAATCGTTCCGTTTTCAATCTTATAGCCTAAAAATTCTATTTGTCGTTTAAAAACTGACATTTTTTAAAGTTAAATTCCAACCCGTACTCTGATGCTACCTGTAGAACGCGTTTTAGTTTCTCAAATTCTTCTTCCTCATTTTTGGACGGTATTATGATGTCGTCCATATAAATTAGTACAGTTCCGTCTAGCATTAAATTCCTGAATACAGCGTTTATGTATCGCTGGAACACACTCGGAGAATTACAGATTCCAAACGGTGTCTTGAGGAATTCCCACTGTCCATGGTGCGTAACAAAAGAAGTGAATTTTGTGCTATTTTCATGCACGTCTACATGAAAAAAAAACGTTTCTCAAGTCTAAAGTTGTAAAAACTTTGGACTGTTCGAGTTTGTCCAATACGTCTTCTATGAGAGGTAAGGGGTAGCGATTTTTAATAATTTTTTTGTTTAGGTTACGGTAATCAATACACAGTCTATAACTATCGTCCTTCTTTTTACACAAAACAACCGGTGCGGAATAATCCGAACAACTGATTTTTATTATTCCCTCCTGTAGCCATTGCTGTATCTGATCTTCTACAATTTTTTGTTCCTTAATAGGCAACCTGCGAGGACGCTGGCTGATAGGAATATCATCGCTAAGGATAATGTTCATTTTTATTCCGTGCTTTTCGTTCTGTTTGGTCTATAGTCATTTACGAGGCTACTTAATCCCGTCTTTAAAGAGTTACCCATATGACTCATATCCATTTCTTCAATATTTACGGCATCTGCCAACTGAATTAGACAGTTATCCCATAACTCACATGATTTTGCACTTTCGATATTGCTAGGGGTATGTGTTTTTTCCTTACTGACATCGTATCTCCGTTCAGGGGAACGCACTGATTTGGCTTCGGCGTTTTTCACCAACTGTGCATAATTGACGCGAACTTCATCTCCCCTTCCTTCTATTTAATTTCGTTTTCACAAAACGTAAACTTTTAATTTCTCAACACGTCCATGCCGATAATCATTTCGTTCGACATTATTTCTAACACATAGACATAAGTTGATATTAGATATGCGTCAATTGATACATCACAATGAAAGAAACCTAGAGGAATAACACTCTCTTCACTTATGCCAGTTAATTTTACATTATCTGTATCCAAATTAGGTTTTCCAATTTTCAAATAAAAATCATAATTAATCATACTAATATCACTTCCAGTATCAATTAATGCATCACAATTTACACCACATATTTCAACATTATTTCTAAGCTTATTTACAGTATTTGATGAATTACGAATGTATGCTTTATTAGATAGAGACACTTTGAAATCTTTTTGAGGACAAAAACTAGCTTTATGGCCGTAGTTATTACATTTGAAACATTTCAGGCCATCTTTTCTGTTTTTGCAATGAATTGATTTGTGTCCCATCTCATTACAATTAAAACACTTTATCTCTCTCTTATTATAATAGTTATCATCAACATAATTCCTTTGAGCACGAATGAGCGATTGTGGTAAATATTTAGATTATTTGACGAAATCTGATTTACTTCTTTTTTCGGAAACTCGTAGATTTCTGTTTATTTCTTTTTTAAGATGATATATATATTGTGCAGCTTCGTATTCGTCTAGCTTGTTTACTAAATCTTCTATTTTCTTTACTTTTGGCAAATCGTCAAGAAAATGATCGCGTACGTCATTCGGAATTTTACTCTTTATTTGGTCAACGACCATTAGTTGCTTCAAATTTTCAAAATTGGTTACTTCTAATGAATTTATCCATTCTTCGAAAAAGTTGTTAACTTCAAAACCAAAATCTCGCCACGAGGATGATTCTCTCTTATGAGTAAAGAATTTCTGTCGAAATTGTTCGGAAGTTAATTTGAATCGTTTAAGTAACAGTTTCTTGATATAATCATATTCATTTGCAGATGGATCAGGTTCACGGGCAATTAAACTGACTATGTCGAGTGGTAGCAATCCCAACAAATAAGAAACCCAGTTTTCTTTTGCTATATTAGCCCTACTTATTTGTTTCTCAAATAAAGAAAGGTAAACACTTATATCTCCGCTGTTATCATAATTCTTTAAAAGCTTTAATAAATCAGTTATAGGCGATGTTTCTGGCACAGATAATGTACCTTCCTTACTCCTTAACTCTAGTTCTAACACTTTTAAATTATATTCACGCTCGCTTTTTTCAGCATCGACTTTTTCTAAATTTTCCCGCTCATTAGTTATGGTCAAAAGTAAATTCTTTGCAAACTCTTCGTCGTAGTCTTTCGACTCCATTAGAATTCTAGTTAATTGTTGCACTTTAGCGTTTTCTGGCGCTGTTAATTCTAATTCGTCCACCAAAGTTAATAAATCGATCTTTCGTGCTCGTCCAAGAAATGCCATAGTTGAAAAGTCAAAGTTCTACTCACAGTTTCTTGCTTCCTTTTCAGCTCGAAGAGGCTCACAGTGTTGGTTCACAGTTGGTCACAGTCTTTTTTAACTCGTCAAAAGTTCCAGATCTTGTTCCAAATCCGGGACGAACGCCCAAGTTTTGTATGGTTTGGAGTTTAAAGAAACTAAATCGTCTGAATTTCAATTGCATTTAATTAAAGACGATCACAATTATGTATTTACAAAGTTTAAAGAATGACATCGAAAGCACGTTATTGCTTTAAGTAACAAATTCTGATTGAGAGTTTGGCGTCTAGAACACTGTTGCTGCAAAATCTAATACTCATCGTCCGCCGGTTCCGCCGTCTGCAGAAAACCACGTCTGGTATCCTTAGCTCCCTTCTTTCGTCTCCGGGGTCGGGGCCAACGACCGAACACTGCACGGGGAAGGAATGTCGGTTGAGGAAGAAATGTCGGTTGGTTGCTATGCGGTGCGGGGGCCTGTTCTTACACACACAAACATATATATATATATATATATATATATATATATATATATATATATATATATATATATATATATATATATATATATACATATATATATATATATATATATATATATACATCACCGTTGCTGCTCGCTCTTCTTTCACACTCATCTTCTTTTGACTGTTTTCTTGCGTAATCGTTTACGGTTAAAGTTAAAATTTATCAACCATTTAAGTGTTCCCATTGTGCTGATCACATTGCGTTAAAAAAAGCGTGGGTATTTGAAATTTGTTACCCGTATCCGTAACTGTTGTAGCTTGATTTTTGTTACTTAAATAATTCCCGAGCATACTTCAATATCTTTCACGTTTTACATTGATATGTTCGAATTTTCGGTCCCAAGGATCTCATAAACAGAGTAAATTGCTTGTGGCTACCCTGTAGATATTTCATTGACTTACGTGGCACATAAATCAACTCTATTTGTTTATTGTCGAATGGCAACATTGGATATGAACATTATAAAATCGACCTTTACGTGATTCATCCGTCAATTTTGCCGCTGAGTTTAAGTAGGCTTTATTTGTACTGTGGAACTGAGGGCATTAACGGATGTTTCAAGTATGAAGAAGTCCGACCCTCCGGGGCAATGGCACCCTCAATTGGGCCATATATGGCCCGCACGACAACAACACAACAACAACTGGGGGCATTGCATTGCTAAAATTATACGAAATACAACGTACCTCTAATAAAAACTTCATCAATCTGTTTACAAAAAGCAATGAGATATCTGGAAGATAAAAATAAGAGCAGAAGAGAAATTATGATCTGAAATAAGTTTAACGTCAAAATTGTCGAATCGCCTTTCAACATAGAATCGGAAAAATTGATGATGCTCAGAATTCAATGGATATGATTAATGAATGTTTTGTCAGGTCTTTTAGTGGAGAGAACTTACAGAAGTTAATAAAACGGAATACTATTACATATTTGGGATAATTTAATTCAATTTAGAAATACAGAATCAATTTATGTGAATCTGAGTATTATTTTCAATATAAACTATTTTAGATTAGTTTAAAATAATTTTAATCCAATTGCATTTCCAATGTAATGTGCACAACGATAGAACACACATATGATTTAGTCACGCTTGTATTGATTCCAAAGTATAGTGTTATGGATTGCGATGAGAAAACTATGCTTATTCCGCTTTGGGTTACTCTCTAGTTGATGATACGATATTGAGAAGGTGATGGTTTGCCGATTGCATGAATGATAGATAGTGTGTTCTGGTAATCTGCCGAGTGAGCAGAAAAAAGACCGTCCATAATTTGTGACAGCTTCCTTCAGCATTGGCGACGAAAAATAGCTCCACTATCAAGGATTTAGTTCTTTTTAGCAATTAATAAGTATTTTTTGCGTGTTAGCCTCTCTTTACGATGCAGCAGATGGACAATTTTTACCACTTAAATTTGGTTCCCCCTTTTAAGGGACGGCTGGCATCGATCTCCATTTACGAGCTCTCTGCGACTGACCTTTTAGAGCAGGGGTAGCCAACCTTTTACATACCATGAGCCAATTTTTTTTCACGTACGAGTTCCGATGCGCCATATAACTCAAGCCCCTTATCTACCTTACGTTCATGGTCCTGCCATATCCTTAATAACTATTTTAATAAAAGTATGCTTATAGACATAAATAACATTTTTAAATCCTTTAACTATTGTACGTAAAACAATGTCTATTGCAGCACATAAACATTACTTACCATTAATAAGACTTTTGAGCCTGTTTGGATTTCGCTAGTCTTTCAATGTTTGGTGTAAAGTTGTTACTGAGAGCAAAAGATAATTTTTCAAAATTTTAATCATTCATTCGCTACCTCGTTTTCCTTTTAATGAATTTCATGGATGAAAATGCTTGTTCACTTGTAATCAAAGAATGTGTAGGTGCAAGGATGCAATGCGCCACTTGTAATCATCAAATGCGCCACGTTTGGCGCATGCGCCACAGGTTGGCCACCCCTGTTTTAGAGGGTTCCTCCTTTTGTTCGGTACACTACACCGTGCACACCACACTGTACCGTGAGGTGTGAACGCTTTGGGGGAAAGGCAGAAGGTTGCTCCGGTGATATCTATCTCACGTCAAACGATACGCCGCACAGTACTATGAAAGGAAAGCGTCAGTCGTAAATGCCAATCAAGGCTCTATCACTCATGTCAGGTAATTAGGTAAGGAGGGGGGGTCGGAGATGCAGGAGAAAGAGCCGTTCTGTGAGACGATTGAAAAAATCTAAGCGCTGCAGCGAAAAGGTTAAGAGCAATTAATTACCAATTAAACTGCCAAAAAACCCTGAAAAGAAAAGGTACCCATATGTGTGTATTTTCAGGAGCCATTAAATGTTTATTTACAATAATATATCTTATACATGATGTGTGCTTTTAATATGAAAAACATACGCAATTGTTTGAAAATACCTCACAAGAAACTTTCACAAAATAATTTTTTTCCAACATCTTATAATTAATAGCAAGGAATTTACAAAAGCAGCATTGCTATGAGCAACACATGCAACCTAAGATTTAATGAGTGACCCTATAATTTAGTTCTCAGAAGAACACATTAATAAAAAATTAACTAAAAACTATCGTATGTGTACTTTAATACAAACAAGAAGTTTAATACAAGATATATCGATATTTGTATAAAGTAATCGATTAAATTATTGTACACGATACACAAATTTCGCTTCATTAGAGGCCAAAGAAAATTAAATGCATCTACAATACAGTGAGTGCCTTAAAACAATTTGTGAATTAACTATCTGTTTTGAAGATTTCAGAAAACGATAAATCGACGTACTGATGGGAATACATTGCATTTAGGCCAAAGTTGCTTTACTGTTCACAAAAAAAGATTTTCGCTCCTTAAAAACAGTCCCAAGTTTAAATGTAAATAGTATGTATACCAAAGCAATAGATTGATTACACCTAAAAGGATCGATCTAGTGGCCAGGGTGCTGAACTGGATCGAAAGTTATGATTAAAGAGAGGGTATTTGGGGAGGGGGGTGAGAAGCTTAGGTGTTGACCTCTTCATTCAGCAGTCTACCTACTTAGCTGGATTGAAAGGTTCCTATTCAAATCGTGGGTGATTCATCGATGGATGTCTGAACGGATATGTGATCTCTACAATCGGGGCTTGGTGTATGTGATATGTATATAAACTGTAACGTGCACCCAACAGTTAGTTCCTTTATAACGCAAAATTGATTCTCATAACCCAGCGTTGTAGTGTTAAATATAATGTTCCGTTGGACGGCTATTAGAAAAACTAATATATGGTGGAATGTTTACAGAATAGAAATTTTTGAAACAATAAACATCAATACTTGAAAATATGTGAACAGACAGGGTGTAGTGTAGTGTAGACACTGTGTTAAGTATGAAGAATTTGTCTTGCATTGCAGTGCATGCGGAAAAGTGTTGCTCTTTTATAAGCAGCATGCTGTTCAGTGTCATGTTTCAAAACAGTAACTTCATCAACCAACAGTGATTACTCAACTCTCCGAAAAGCTACGTCAACTTTATTAATGAAATAACATTTGCCTCATATTAATAACACATTACTGCAAGCATATATTAAGTCCATGTTCACATGAGGTGTGATTTGGTTCGATAGCTCTACAATGGATTGTATTTTAATTAATGCAAGTCGTTGTAACGAAAACAACTTTTATTAACAACAAACAACAATATTGTGGATGGACCACTCTCATTAAGGCTAAGGAAGTCTGGTACTAATTAGGGCTAAGGAAGCTGCGTTTACATCAGGTCTAGGAGAGCACCTCTCTCCTCTGTGTCTCAAGCGTGAATGTCACCCACGCGCTCACACAGCGCCCTCTTCAGTATGTGGAAGACAACACTCCCCCCGCCCACACAGCGCCTTTTACAATATATGAGTGACTAGCCACTGCGTGGCTAGCACGGAGTTGCCTGTGCTGTACTTTGTGGGGTTAGGTGTGTCTATTGGGAACGTTTGTAAACTAACGGTGTTTGCTACACATTCCCATTTGGTTTGCTCCGCAAACCAACACCACGGACAACGGCGTGATGGCCTCGTTATTGTGAAATTGGAATTGTGAAGAGAGTGAATGGGTGTGACGTCACAATTACTTGGAGGGTGGGGTGCCAGCTGAGGTGTTATGTTATGATTTGACCGTGGTTGTCCACGTATATTTCCCTTATTGGATTTAACTACGACCCTAGTTAATAGGTAGTTGTAGTGCTTGAGAACGTTAATTAAAAATTACCCAATTTTCTCGGATACTTTCCTTAGGCGATTGATCCCGGACCGTAGTCAAAAGCCCGTTGAGTTGCTATTGTACGACGTTAATTAAAAATTGCCTCGGATCTTTTACTTAGGGATTGATACCGGACCGTTGTAAATAGAACGTTGAGTTGCTATAGTACGACGATAATAAAAAATTACCTCGGATGTCTCAATTAGGGAATTGATACCAGATCCTCGTTAATAGGCAATTGTGTTGCTTTTGTGTGATGTTAATTAAAAATTACAAATTTCTTCAAATTTAAAATTGGTTGAAATTTGTAATAAAAACTTGCACAATTTGTGTTTATTGTTGTATTATTTTTAAAATCGATCTTATACACATGCATATATTACTACAATGGCAAAAATTGTATTTTCTAAGAATTAAAGAGATTTAAGTTTTTGAATAAGGCAGTTGAGAAAATTGAATGGTGAAAGGAGTGAGAAACATGTTTTTTTTACTGAAAACCGAAAAAATGAGTGTATTATTTTTTAAATTTTACAACTGAAATGTGTAACTTATTTTGAACACAACAATGAAATGAGTTGATTTGGGCAACATAGTATATTTTAACCCCAAATTACTTAAATAATAGGGAGACAGAAAAATTAGAAATATTTTTGTAAGTTGAGGTAATTTTGAATAAAATAGATTAATAGACCAAAATAAAAGGTATTTTTTTTTAAATTTTGTTGAGTACGAAGAGAATTATTTTTGTGCTTACCTGAATTTTTAAAATTAGCAACGTTTGTAGATGTGAAATGTAACTTTAGAAACAATTAAATGAAATGAAATAAGTCTGTGCCATGTGCGAAAGGAAAACAAATTTTAAAAATGTGAATTTTTTACTTGATTATTTTTCCCCGAGAGAGTATACATGTATCCTTACTAAAATAACCATATGTGGCAAGAAATTTAAGTGATATCTCTTTATAAAAAGTAAAAAGGTATGAAATAATATCAAACACATGACCGTGTGAGAAACACAGTTTAATGAGACTGAGTTGTATGACTTTAAATGATTGTGCCTTGTTGATGCTGACAGTGAATCTTAAACGAACTGAGAACTGAAGTTTTTTAAATTGGATTGTGGGGGGATATCAGAAGTGATGATTGGTATTTAAGGAATAAATACGTTTAAACTTGCAGCATGCCGATTCACGATGGTGGCTTCAATAATATTTCGCATGAGTTTCTTGACAGAGTGTTGTGCCATTGCACAGTGAAGGTGGATTGATATTTGTGAGACGCATAATCGGTGCTCCAATATGTGCGAGAGTAGTCCAGATGGTTCCAATATATTAAAAAACTGTGTCGTGTGTTTTAAGGCCTCATTTGTGTGACGCGTAATGTGTATAGATTTGTAAATTGAAAAACTACGGGGCAATTCTCGCAAGAGTTGCTTTTTGATGGCATTGACATGTTTATTTAATTGGGAAAGATTTGCCCTTTGGCACATCCCTGTATGATGAGTGGTTTGCTACAACAGCAATATATCGATGAACCACAGGGGTTGTAACCTTTTGGCAGGGGGGCACAGGTGTTTGCACAACTGTTTGGCTTGTTTGCATAATCATAAAATCACGATGGTGGCTTCAATAATAGTTTGCACGAGTTTCTTGACAGAGTGTTGTGCCATTGCACAGTGAAGGTGGATTGATATTTGTGAGAAACATAATCGGTGCTCCAATATGTGCGAGAGTAGTCCAGATGGTTACAATATGTTAAAAAACTGTGTACTGTGTTTTAAGGCCTCATTTGTGTGACGCGTAATGTGTATAGATTTGTAAATTGAAAAACTACGAGGCAATTCTCGCAAAAGTTGCTTTTTGATGGCATTGACATGTTTATTTAATTGGGAAAGATTTGCCCTTTGGCACAGCCCTGTATGATGAGTGGTTTGCTACAACAGCAATATATCGATGAACCACAGGGGTTGTAACCTTTTGGCAGGGGGGCACAGGTGTTTGCACAACTGTTTGGCTTGTTTGCATAATCATAAAATGACGGAATGAACGGCAAAGAAAATAGCAATATGAGTGATTGATTGCCCAACTTGAAGGCATCCCACAGAACGGCAGCGCTCACTATTTGCTATTTGTGTTCTGGAAGTGACAGAAACACGTCCGTCTTGAAAACTAATCCTACAAAAGTTGCAAACACTTTTTATAGCACTTACATGCAACTCCTCTAATCCTTGACAGTGCTGGCTTCTTATACGACTGCCTTTTTATATTTGTCGGCACGAACAAAAACTTTATAATAGTAGAGAAATACTACGTGTGTTGTATGTTCGGCATGTCCTGACGAATCTATAGTACTTCCAATAATGAAATTTGGCACATAAGTAGTGTGAATATTTTAAAATTTTATAGTCCACCACGAATTTTAAAATTTGATCCAGAACATTATTGAATGAAATTTTTTGTGTGTTTCTGTGTTTGAGTGTCTTTTGCAAAGAATAGGAATATTTAATTTTGATAATTTATGCAATATAAAAATTTACAAAAGCATCACCTGTTACTTTTGGTTTTTATATCTTTTTGGAAGTTTAGGGATTTCTGTGTGCTTCAGTTTTCGTACAGCAACATTTCCATCGTTCATCAAGGCATCTGAATCAGATGCGTCAAATGTGCATACTGTTCCACTCTTGAGTGACCTGATTTAGTCGTATGTACAACAACAAAAATGATAAAAATAAACTATACGAAAACCAAAGTACTATACAGAACCAAACAAAAGATTGCATAAATGAAACAAACAAAAGATTGTATAAATTAAACAAACCAGAAATTGCACAAAAGATCAAAATTAAATATCACTAAACTTTGAAAAAAATATCCAAACTAAAAGTTAATATGCTTTAAAAATCAAAATACAAAGTATTGTAGTCTAAAAATGAAACAATAACAAACGCATTGCACAACCGTATATTCAGTTTTAAAAATGAAGTAAGCACAATAAAAAGATACTTATATAAAAGATTAAAAGTCAACGCAAACTAAAAGTTAATATGCTTTAAAAATCAAAATATTTGTATAAAGTCGGTGTTGGTCTAACTACATTAAAGCAACAACGCAGTAAAATGACGACAATGTTATGCAAACATGACTGATATTTTCGTGAGGCAAAATACAGCAGTGTAATCTAAAGGGAGAAGCCGATACTAAACAAAAGCATAAAAACAGCATTTGTTTTAGTGGTATAACAAAACATTGTGGGGCGTACGTGAAAAGAGGCCGTTATAGCAAAATGCCATAATTTTGTTATTATTTAATGAACTTTTTTGTTTGTTTCTGTGTTTGAGTGTCTTTTGGAAAGAATAGCAATATTTAATTTTGATAATTTATGCAATATAAAAATTTACAAAAGCATCACCTGTTACTTTTGGTTTTTATATCTTTTTGGAAGTTTAGCGATTTCTGTGTACTTCAGTTTCCGTACAGCAACATTTCCATCGTTCATCAACGCATCTGAATCAGATGCGTCAAATGTGCATACTGTTCCACTCTTGAGTCATCTGATTTAGTCGTATGTACAGCAACAAAAATGATAAAAATTAACTATACGAAAACCAAAGTACTATACAGAAACAAACAAAAGATTGTACAAATGAAACAAACCAGAAATTGCACAAAAGATAAAAATTAAATATCGCTAAACTTTGAAAAAAATATCCGAACTAAAAGTTAATATACTTTAAAAATCAAAATCCAAAGTATTGTAGTCTAAAAAAGAAACAATAACAAACGTATTGCACAACCGTTATCCAGTTTCAAAAATGAAGTAAGCACAATAAAAAGATACTTATATAAAAGATCAAAAGTCAACGCTAACTAAAAGTTAAAAAGAAACAATAACATAAAAGATTAAAAGTCAACGCTAACTAAAAGTTAACATGCTTTAAAAAAAGCAATACATTTTTGAAAGGATATGCAGTAATAGGGCGGCTACACGGCAACGGATACACACGCGCATTGAATACGGATTCATTCAATACCGATTCATGACTGTTGCCATTCGGAAGAAAGATAATAACAATAGAACATCGCATTAAATTAATTTTAAAATTTTCAAGATTAAATTTTAAAAATCGGGCGGGTCTATAATATCGCAAAAAAATTCGTACTACATGTGTGCCAAATTTCATTAGTGTGAATGCCATAAATTCGTCAGGGCACAACTTCATGACACACACAAAAACTTTACTTTATAATAGTAGAGAAGATTTAACAAGGCGTCTCTACGCACGTTTGGCAAGGTTAACTAGGTCCGCTTTTCGTAAGCATTAAATTTTTTTATTCCTCTAATTGAAGTTTCTATCTTTGCGATCGTTGCAGATAGAGTGAAAATTTCAACGTATTTGAATTTTCAAATCAGCATAATATTCTACGCCAGAACTATCTCAAAAACATATTTATTATTTAATTATTCATAAAATAATAAGTTATTAAATTAAATAAAATCACATTTTTATGCATCGATCTGGTGTAACATTTTCCGCAGATTTCAAATCCGCTGAAATGTTTACACCATCTTCAATGATCGTAAAGATAGAAACTTGTATTAGAGAAACACAAAAAAAAAACATAATTTAATGCTTACGGAAAGCGGGACCCTGAAAGTCTCGCTAAACACGCGTTAGACGCGACTCATGTCAACGGGGCCTAAGAACTATTTCAAATTCCTATATACTTGTTATGAATCGTACTATGAGATAGAATTTCAGTGTAAACATACAAACTATTAGGTATGGAAGTACTTTAATTAACGTCGCACTGGAAGGACAAACACAATGTGGTATTGGCTATCATCCGGAAACAAACCCGAAACAAGCTATTGGGGAAACAAAGATTTCACTGCCTATTATCGAATGCTCTCTAATGAGAGATATCGCGGTTACCGTAAAATATAATATCATACTTTTGGAGCTGCTTAGTGCTTAATATTATTGGCGTTCAATCAACTACCATTAATAAACTAGAAAATCATTCTCGGATATTGGTGTTGAAATTGTGTTCGAAAAAAAAACAATATTCCATTCACGTCCATAAAACGTCCAGAATTACGATCAGGCAGAAAAACACTACCTAATACTACATTTAACTTGAAACAAAATGCCCCTATTACGCAACATCAGCTCAACAAAAATAAATGTTCTTAAAACCCAATCCACTTTTTTCTTGAACCATCACGCTTTAGTATTCAGTCCGTTTCGTGTCTTCGGGTAGAAAACGGTACCGATGTGAAAAGATTAAGCTCATAAGATAACGTGAAATAAAAAAAGCGTCATAAGTCCTGAAATGTCAGTGCACATTGTAAAGGAAATGGATGTGAACGAAAGAAGAAATCATCAAGGAATACCAACCTTTAGATTTATCCAAGATATGTTTATAGTATATCACATTTCTTCTACACATCGTTCGATAATAGTAAAATTCTAAGTAAACTTTGCTTATAGTGTGACATTACTTTCGCCACAGTTTGGATCGTTACATTTTAAAATTACATCCTAAATTCTTTACCAAGTACATTCACCCTTTGAGTACGCGACTGCCCTGAGAAAGGCAAGCATATCGCCCGTAGATTAGATTAACCTTTTAATTGTTTATTCCAGCTTGTACGTGTGGTCATTAGGTGTTACCTTTTGATCTTCAAAAGGATCTATCAGAGCCTCGAAAGAGATACAAAGGTTCTACTAGAGCCTCATGAGACCTCAAAATCAGGTTACGGATCACGAGTTCGTACCGTCTAGAACCCAAGAATCATTTCTTCGGACCTTATAAAAACACAGGGCGCTAGAAGTAAAGGAATGAAAGAGAGTTCTCAAGAAGTTGTCGTCCTTAACACAATTACTGCAAAGAGATCCTACTATAGGTAAGCAACCTTTGCCATATACTACTTTGGTTTCCGTGTTTGTACTCCTGTAACGTTATGTATCGATATCTTAAAATAAAGCAACGTTAGGATTGACCAGGCGTGTCTACTTCCCCTCAAATAGAATGGCTAATTAAATTGAGAGATGGTATCATAAATCCATTAGACCATGGTATCTTTAAAGAATAGAGAGCGCTAAAACTGTGACATCTGGTGCCGTTCTTTTCAATTTTTCGAGATTTGTTGTGCAGCAAATTTTTATTTTAGTCTTATACATCCATAAGTTTGCAATCATCGTATTTGATATTTAATTCAGATAAACATGGCAAATGGTGAGGACACGATCCCCTAACCCAAATAAAATAGCGGGTTACCAAACTTTAGTTCTAAATTTTGGCGGTGATATATTTAGTAATGTAACGTATTTTTTGAAAAACCTAAAAGACATTGCTGCAGTCGCGAAATGGGAAGACTAAGAATTGATTGCAGTCTTTAAAAGTAAATTAAACGGTCCCGCACTCCAGTTCTTTGTTGCTGATCCCGAACACACCATAGAGACCACATTTTCAAAAAATAAAGGAAAATTCCAAATTACTTTGGGCTTAAAACTACCCTTTGTCAAAGACCAACAAATGTTCTCCACATGCAAACAATTTCCCGGAGAATCTGTGCGTAGTTTTGCTTCCAGAGTATCGAACCTAACTATCACTTATTTTGGTCAGGACAATGGTCAAAAACGAGATGTAGCTCCCATCGCAAACAAAACTCGCAAAATTTTTGGAAGGATTAAACGATCCTCTCCGCCGCTTGACTGTTACTCGACATCCTTCCACGTTTGAAGACGCAGTCGAAAAATCTATACTCGACGAATTAAACTGCCAAATGACGGAAAGCCTTGATCAGTCAATACCAGCTCATTCTCAACCACAACAAACTAATCTCGAAAATAAACTAACAAATTTAATGCAACAACAAGCGGAGAAATCCAACAAAATCATAGAAACATTGACTGAACAAATAAGGTCACTACAAAATCAAGATCAACACGTTACTTCTGCTAATCCCGTCGGCCCCACAACTTATATCCATTGCGGGCGAAATAATCATATTTCCGCTAATTGTTATTCCTTAAGAAACAATCCCAGAAACAATCCAGAGAGTCGAATGCGCGCGCAGCAACTCCATATAGTTGTATAACAGCAGTACTGGAGTGTCTGCTTGAAAGTGCAGGTTGTTTGCTCCGAGCGTTTAGGATAAAACATCGCTACTTTGCATTGTTTTCCCAAGATAAGCGCTTGAATTTTCATATATCTTTCCCTGAATTTTATAAAATGACAATAGCACAAAATATTCTTTAATTAAACGGTTTCTCATGAGGTTACTAACCTAGACGAACATTCCGAACACCAACGGTTCTTTCTAGAAGCGGCCAGGTTTAAATAAAAGGCTGCGCAATCTCTCCTACCGATATGGGAGAGTTTGAGCATCTTCTACTTAGGAGAGATGGCGCATTTTTCCCATTCGTTTTCATGCTAGGAGTGATTACGCAGCTTATTGGATGCATAAAATGCAAATTCTATGTAAAACAAGAATGAATTAATTTTGAGACAATTTTTGTAATAAACGTAATTTTTGAAATAACTTTGGTAATAAACATAATTTTTTAAATAATCTTGGTAACAAATTAATTTGTTGAAAAATAATTTGGTACAAAATAATAAAGTTGTTATTAACCTTTGCAATGCGGCAGATTAACTTTTGTTACCACTAAAATATCGTCTACACCAGCAGCATGGTGTATGTTATCCCCTTTAAGTGGCCCCTGGCATCGATCACCATTTACGAGCTGTCAGCGACTGACCTTCTAGAGGACCCTTTCTTTTATTCTTTGATCCCCTACCCTGCCGACCGTGAGGTGTGAACGCTTTGGGGAAAGCAGAAGGTCGTCAGGTGATATTTCTTCTCACGCCAAAAGATACTATGAAAGGAAAGCATCAGTCGTAAATGCCACTCACTGCCCTAAAGCTCAATTTAGGTAATTAGGTATAGGGGCTCAGATAATCAGGAAAAAAGTCGTTCCTGTGTGGCAATGATTGAAAAAAATCTAAGAAAACAAATCTCGCTAAACAATGACCCATTAAAGTGGTTGCTGCAAAAGGCAGTAAAGATGTTCATGTTGTCACTAGTGCCTTAAAAGGGTGAGATGGTAACTATTTTGGCTTACTGCAATGCAGAAGGGCCGTTCCTGCCACCTTTTTGCATTATTAAAGGGGTATACGCTAAATCTAAATACGCCAGAGATGCACCACCAGGAACTTTAATTCAGATGAGAAAGAAGAATGCCCATATTCCAGAAAAAGTGGGATCCAAAAAAATTGAAGGAAATAAAATGAAGAGCAATGAGGATAAGTGCATTGAATATATAAGACGATACCAGGAGACAACTTCGACCAGTGACTGGATTCAATGGGTTACTTGTGACAGATGGTTTCACGAAAGCTGCACAATTTACAACAATAAATGCATCGATTGTGGACGACGTCTACTTCGGTCAGCAAACAAGAAAACATTGAAACTGGAAATGAAAATGTACTAATTTTAAGTTAAACGAGCTATCAAGTAACTCAATGTAACTTTGTGATTTTATCTGGGCTTCTTTTTCCTGTTTCTTTAATTCTTTTCTTTAGTTAAAATGTGTCTTCTTTCTTCTTATTATTCGTTCATTTTTAATAATTATTAATAATTAGATTGAAATATTCGCTCCACACACAAATACAATAATATTTGTTTACAAAAACCTTACAATAATCTCATTTAAGTGTAATTATTATTGTTAACAATTTAATTGTAGTTTTTATTAAGAACAATCTCTGCTACCCATGTGCGCAATCTCTCCGACCCTATAAGGACAGATTGCGCAAAATAGCTTTATTGGTTTTATTACAACTGTTATATTAGATTAAAGCTTAGCAACGAAAAAGCAGTGAACATGCATAAAGAAACAAATGAAATCACAATTCTTCATGCATAGTTTAGCAAACAATTGATGATTAGATTGTTTTTTTATCATTATGTTCAATTGTGCGCAGACTCTCTTAGCTTTACCTTAAGGTTGATAGTAGGGATGAGACATCGATGTCGATGTATTTAACATCGATGTATTGGGGTCAATGTTTTGGTAACATCGATGTTTATACTTGTCGATGTTTTTACGTTGTCGGTGTTTTATTTTTAAATGAAAAAAAGTACCGTTATAAAAATTTAAAAAATACCAAATAGCATAATTTTCATAATCAGCAAATTGAACATACTTTTAGACCAAAGTGACCAAGGATGAAGGGTCTGAAAAGTAGGGATGCGACATCGATGTCGATGTTTTCTAAACATTGATGTTTTATAAAAAAACATCTAGGTATTGGAGCCGATGTCGCATCACTAGTTGCTAAACCAGTTTTAAGAAATGGTGAAAAAAGTTTAGATACACTGAATTTTAAAAACATTGATGGTTTTTGGGTCGATGTATTATCAACATCGATGTTTTAATTTTGAACATAGATGTTTTGCTATCGATGTCGCATCCCTAGTTGATAGGTCTGTGAGCTTTGAGATAGGCCAGAAAGTGTATCTCCGTAGAAACATCTCACCCTGTAGTCGTTATTCAAAATGAATTTGTTATATATAACGGTTGAATATAATTTGGGTATAAGAGAGCAGCGTGCTAGGGAATCCCATGATGAAAGATTTCAAAGAAGATCGGCCAGAAATACTGCCGACAGGCTTAGGCGTGCAACAAATGGCTAATATGGTGAATTCCCCAGTCGAAACGAACGTTTCCTAGTATTATAAATTAGATTAAGAATGGTTTTACATCAGAAAGACTTTCGCTTGCTCACTGCCCCCATATAATGACAAAAGTTATTTACTTTTTGCAACATGTAAATATTATAGGTTGTATTTTTTTGGCACCGTGTTTGTACATACTATAGTATCACAGATATATTTTTACTGTAAATGAATTCACTTAATGATGCTATTCTTTCTTTGATAGTGATAAAGCTAAAATATTTTAATGTCCAATGAGCGAGTGAAACGAGCTCAGATCGCGAAGCTATCTGAAGGAACTGCGTTAGCAGTTCCGGGGGTTGACGAGCGGCAGTGAGCAGGGGGCGTTAGCTCCCTATTTTAAATTATTCCTTATTGTAAAATCGTTTGGAAATATATTGGGAAAAGGGATAAAGAGCGCTATTCTTCCCTTTGGGTTGCAAAAAAAAATAATAAATTCCGTGCAAGCGCAAACATTCTTTTGTTTTCGCACGGGGAAAAAAATTGCGGCCCGGTTTTTTTTAAATATTTTTTAGCCGTTTTAGGACCACAAAAATTAAAGAACATTAAGTATTCCAACTCTAAATCATAGAGAGATTGGTAATTTTTTTTGTACGTTAAAATAAACTCTCATAGTAAAGTTCCACCCCCCCCTCCTTTTTCATAAATTTGATGTCCAGTGTAATGGTTGTAGGATCTATTCTGGAAAATAAGACCAAATCTTGTGTTTCGTTACCTTTTAATAACGATTGGATATATAACAATATATATATATTCACAAATTTCGTTATGTGTTTTAATATTATGGTACTAAAAATGCAGATAACTTTTTTTCATGTGTCTATGGTTTTAGTCTCTAATTTGAAAAAAAAAAAGACATTTTTTTTTATATTCACCGGTCTTTTCTTCTTTTTTAACCTTATAAAAAGGAAAATACAGATTACTATTACGGAAACTCAAGGATATGTAATATAGAACTTTTTATTTTAGCGAAAGAAAAAATAGGGAATGATGATGGATAACCACTGTAGGGAATGCTTTTGGAAATATTCTAAATATTAGCTTTCTTATTCACTTTCTCTAACAACATATAACTTCTCCTTTTATGATCTTGTCTTTCAGTGGCTATTCAACTAGTTGTGCTGTGATTGATGGTGACAACAGGCTACTCATTACAGGCATGCTGGTGCAAGAGAACAGAAAACTCGGATTCCTACTCTTGTGATACTGTACCGGTAGATGTTCTGCAATCTCTCCCCGTGCCACACAACGCTTGTGCCACCCTCAGCTGCAAAAATTGTGTTATCAACGCTACCTTCATCGTCACGAACCAAGACGAGCTTCTGTATCCAACAACTTTTCTGAACATACCAACGGGAGCGTCGGGGCAACAGAACAGTCTTCGAATGTTACCAATCCAGTGGAGATAGAGGAGACTCCATTCCAATCAAGTGTGACTGAGCTTAGAACTGCACCGGATCCCCTGAATTATGTAGTGTTCAAGTGTGACGCAACATCCTCTTGCCAATGAGTCACAAAGGAAGTGAACTACGAATTGTCTTACATCGCGTCATCACCTTCTGTCATCTGCCCAACCATCCTTTAGCTCCATGTGTGCATCTTCAGGAAAACACCTACCAGGAAAACTAGACGTCAACTGTTGGAGTTTGAAAATGCAATATTTTCACAAGATTCTCTAAACATATATTTTCATGATCCAGTCGTGATAGTTTCCAAGTCTGGTAAATTAATTGCACGAGCATCCGGCAAAGAAGTAGTATCTGACGTCAAAGAAAATTTTAATACTGTGCTCCCTTTCGAGTTAGTTCACTTCAAAGACATGCTTACACTAATTTTTATTTCCACAAACAGTCTATGGACAGTTGTTACTTGAGGGCAAATTTGTTTGTAGAGTTGCCAATCATGTATTCTGCAGGTTTTTTTTTGCCCCAAGTCAGTATGAGCCTACCCATTTAAAGTATCTATTTTTTTTAAAGTTTCGTGATAATTGGCTGCATAACGATCACTTTCGTCAGTTATGCCTTTAGAGGTGCCCTCACCCTTTGCAAGGTATGGATATTCACAGTAGGCATCACATATAGCTGTATTAAAGACCTTCTTCGACTCTGCATGTTGGGAGGTGCAGTATTTGGAAATTCAATCCGTGGGAGATTTATCGCCTTTCATGACTACCTGAACATTCACGACCCTTGACGAGCAATGAACATAGCAACCATGTTGCTACTTGGACTGATAACCATGGCCGCACGTGAGTATACGCAACACTCTATTATAACATCTGAAATCCAGAATTGCCAAACGACTAAGGAAATGCAAAGCTGAGAGTTGTTTGCAACAGCTGAACTTGCTTTGAATGTATTCAATTTTCTATCCTGTCTATGGTTTGAAAATTCTCAACAAAAGAATCTTTTCCACATGAAGATTAAATTGGTGTCTGCTCAGTGCTCCTTCTCAACGAAACGCGACTATTTCACGTTCTCAGTACAGAGCGAAGGATATCTCAACTGGCATGCTCCCAAAACTACTGTTGTGCATGGGGTGAACATTGTATACCAAATAAGAACTTCGAGGATATAACAGATGAAATTATAAGCTATCCGGGATACACTAACTGCCATCCTTCGAGCGTAGGCAGTGGGTGCACCATCGTCTTGAGGATGGTCTGTCTTTTTACCGTGTATATTTTGTACCAAATCTCCTAAGGTCCTATGAAGTTCGGACCATAACTGGACATGAGTGCTCCTACACAATCACAGTTGAAAGACACTCAAGAACTCCTAAACATCCAAACTTCAGCCACTACTGCGGATGGCATCAACCTAGAGGTATTAGGAGCATACAACCAACCACAGCTGCACGTGACGCACAAACTTGTGGTCGGTGTCCGTGTCCCTTCTAAAGGCCTTGTCACCTACAAGCCCGCAAAATGGTCCGATTATGGGCCTTGTTGGCCAAATGCAAGCAAACTTCAGTTATATGAGTACAATGGACTTCATCTTCGACCAAGACATGCTTAATTGTGAGTTTTTCGAAACGCAACTACGCTGTACTAATCGGCCGGATACTCTGCAGTCGTTATATATAACACAAGGGAACAAGCATTGCCACTCTCACAAGACTTTCACTTAATGACAGTCGACTAAAAAAAATTAGTCTCAAAAATACTTTCTACCACGCCTGTTCGGGTTCAGATGCATTTCACAAATTATAAAGTATCCGGACAAACGGTTGATGTTTGTCCGACGATTTCGGACACAGAAATAACCACCAAAAGGTGCTACACTTGTAACATGTTGAGTGAAATGAGACTTTCGGCTCATTCTAGTTGTCCTCCTGGAACAGTGTCTGTAGAATTTCAAATAATTTAACTATTTACACGTACTCTAATCTTAGAAACAGAAAAGAATTTATAATCAAATTTATCGCCGAACATAAATGTTTCGATGACAAAATTTGCCTAAAATCTCACAAGATGAAGCATTGCAAACTCATTTCATTTTGTCTAGATGAATCTAGTATTCATTTGCTTAATTTAAATACATCAGCAACAAAATATTTTATA
This sequence comes from Metellina segmentata, assembly GCA_947359465.1. Classification (NCBI taxonomy): domain Eukaryota; kingdom Metazoa; phylum Arthropoda; class Arachnida; order Araneae; family Tetragnathidae; genus Metellina; species Metellina segmentata. The sequence continues at coordinate 58,759,283 of OX375881.1, forward strand.
AGCGAGGTAATTTTTTTTGGTAATTTTAGTTAACGTCGTACTTGTGTGTGTGTGTGTGTGTGTGTGTGTGAGCAACACAACGGGCTATTGATGACGGTCCGGGATCAGCCCCTTCAGGGAAAGATTCGAGGACATCACCTTGTAATTTTGAAACACGGTCAGATGACGAAGCAACATCTGAGCTGGCACTCCACTCTCCAAACTTCCACACCAACCCAACGTGAGGACTATTCGCGAGGATTCTTCAGGTTCCAGTTTCTTAGGATTTCACTTTTTCCCCACATTAACCAGTGTTTTCTTCAGTATGAAGATGATTGGGGCTTTTTTATTAATTATTTGCTTATCTATAACTGTTTTTTCAACTTGTTTGACATGTTGCAAGCGTTGGAAATTTGCATGATAATATTTAGGATGGAATATATAATTTGTTTCTTTATTGATTTAATATTTTTTATAATATATTCTTATTTTACTATTTTGTTCAACTTTTATGTTAAAAGTGGTACATGGTATGGCAAGCATTCCCCTACCTCCAGAAACCTTATGTACCTAAAATTGCTTGTTTTTCTCTTTTTTTTTCGCCTAACGTAGAGATGGGTCGTCACAGTTTGAATCGTTAAATTTTAAACCTAAATCCTGAAAATCTTTACCAAGTACATTCACCCTTAGAGTACATGACTGCCACGACAAAAGGCAATCATATCGCCCGTAGATTAGATTAACCTTTTAATTGTTTATTCCAGCTTGTATATGTGTACATGGGGTCATTAGGTGTTACCCTTTGACCTTCGAAAGGTTCTATCAGAGCATGACTGTTAATAAAGCCCCACGAGACCTTAAAAATCAGATTAGGCATCATGAGTTCGTACTTTCTATAACCCTAGAAACATTCTTACGGGCCTTATAAATACACAGGGCGCTAGGAGCAAAGGTAAGAGGGAGAGAGAGAGTTCGGAAGAAGGTGTCATCTCTAAAGAAACTACTGCGGATATATCCTACTATGGGTAAGCTGCCTTTGCCACATACTACTTTGGTTTCCGTATTTGTACTCCTGTTAACGTTATGTATATTAATCGGTATCTTAAAAGAAAACAATGTTATGACTGACCAGGCGTGTCTACTTCCCCTCACATAGTATGGTTAGTCAAATTGAGAGATGGTATCATTATTACATTAGATAATGGTATCTTTAAAGAATAGAGAGCGCTAAAACTGTGACAATAGGGTATAAATGTGTAATATGACGTTATTGAGCACAATTAGAATAATTTTTTGTCACGCTAAAAGTAGATGACATTAGTGTTCTTGCTGAGAAACGAGAGTTTCATACTCTTATTCTGAACGCGACGTCACTTGGCTCGCTTTCCAAACACGATTTTAGCACCATTGCCATTAGAATTATAAATAATAAATTCTGAATTGATATAGGATAGTTGATTGGTCAATGGCATTCAGACTGAACGCCAAACGTCGCTAAAACTGCCATAAGCTACACTTGAAGGCAACTCAGATATGTACTATGGGAGAGCATTTTGGATAGTGGAAGTAAAATAATAGCATTCTGTACCGTTTTTTTGCTTAAAATATTATTTGTTTTCATCGCTTCGTTGGAAATGTTTCTGTTGAAGAAATGGAAATAAAAAAATAGTGTAGAATATTTGATATCTTCACACTGCAACCATTCTAAGGAAAACACGGAATAAATAAGTGCAAATAAATAAATTAAAAAATGTTCTAGACTAAATTTTAAAATTCGGGCTTCGCACAAAATTTGAATGTAATTAGGATCATATGTATGCCAAATGTCATTATGTCCAATAGATTCGTATGGGCACCACATACACGCATGCAGAGAGACAGACACTTCCATTCATAATAGCATAGATGTGTTCTGTAATATCGTCCATTGTTAAAATAAAGCTTTATTTTGCATGAAATTTTTTTTCTTAATCGTCATCAAAGCTACGAGAATGATACAAAGTGTCAGAAGGTAAAACTATCTCAATATATCAAGTACGGACACTATACGTGCGAGCTCTGAAGCTCAATTATACGAGACATAAACCATCAGCTAAGATCAAGTTCCACCGAAATCCCAATCCGTCATTTACCCCAGCCATCACGCTGCAGCGCGGAGTCCCAGTCAACGCCATCTTCCTCACTTTCTTAACCCCTCTCGGGTTATACGCTGTCGTCCGTCCCCCTCCGCGACGTCATCACCGTTCTATCGAGCGGCAGCACTTAATCACCATTAAAGCGACTGTGGAAGTAAACACCCACCGTGATACCCACTTGATTCCCGCGTAATCATCAATCAGCGCCCGGAACCGAGGAGCTGTCAGCCGCACAGATACGACTTAAATCCGGCCGCGACGACCCTTGCCATCGTCGCAATTGACCGGATAATATAATGCCGGACTCGCAGTTCTGTCTGGGTTTGGGGTTCTTTGCAAACGCGGAATTTGTGTAGCAGTCGGTATGGATGTGTCTGGGTTGAATAAAAACAAATGGCTTCGGTTTTGATTGAGCTGTCGGTCGGGAGTGTAGGACTTCAACAACTTGCAGTCTGTACAGTTGAAATGAGATGGTCGTTTATCGCTTTGAAGCGTTTGAAATAGGTTATGGTAATGGTAATTTTTAATTAACGTCGTACTGGAGCAACACAACGGTCAGTCATATAGTCAGTTGCTGGGGCAACGAATATTTCCACGTTTTCCCTAACAGTTCTATATTCTGTATACTTAATATCACAGAATAATCGGATCAGAACTTCGGAAGAAATGTCAAAATTCAAATAACAAATAAGGTATTTGTTAGAAAAGTGTGTTTTCAACATATTTTTATCAACAAACATATTTTTAATATCCCATCTTATTAAAACAAACTTGGATACAAGATTAATAATTAAGCCCAAAACTTTAATATGAAAGATTTATGTTTAAATTTTTAAAAATGCTATGCTGTACACTTTTTCAAAACAATTTCATTTTTATAAGCTAATAAAATAATTAAATTAAACAATTTGGATTGTTTTTAAGTTGGTATTTGTAATGAATTAACGACGTACCGTAGCAACACAACGGGCTATTGACGACGGCCAGGGATCAATCTCCTAAAGGAAAGATCTGTACCTTAATTTGGTGAATAATAATTCTGATTATAGAATTTAATATTTATTGAATTAACAAACACGATTACATAGTACAGTCTACATAACGAGAATACTAAACTCGACAGCGTGCAAGAGTAGTCACGCCTATTTGGACCCACTCGTAGTATCTTCTGAGTAGAACAGTTACGGTTACAGTTATATCTGTAAGTAGTTGCGGATACAGTTAGTCGGTCAAGAGGGATCGCTGAAAATCCGAGTATAACACAACTTAATTTTGAAACACGGTCAGATGACGAGTTTAAAATAGGAAGGTGACGAGTTCAAAACTCTGTCCAACCAAAGACTTTAGGGTTCACGTAGTCTGATGCACGTTAAATATGTCGTGATCACAAAAGTTTTCGTGTTGGCATGTTGTGGAAGTTTAGAGACTGTCTTCTCAGGTGTTCACCTCGTTCAAAATTGTGTGGTGTTGTCCTCGGATATGCCCATTGGGGATTGATCCCGGACCGTCGCCAATAGCCCGTTCTGTTGCTACGGTGCGACGTTAATTATTTACAAATACCAACTAAAACAAATCCAAATTGTTTGATTTAATTATTTTATTAGCTTATAAAATTAAATTATTTTGAAAAAATGCAGAGTACAGCATTTTTAATAACTTAAACATAAATCTTTCATATTAAAGTTTTGGACTTAATTATTAATCTTGTATCCCAGTTTTAATAAGATGGGATATTAAAAATATGCTTGTTGATAAAAATATGTTTGAAAAGACACTTTTCTAACAAATACCCTATTTGTTATTTGAATTTTTACATTGCTTCCGAAGTTCTGATCCGATTATTCTGAAATATTAAGTATACAGAATATAGAACTGTTAGGGAAAATGTGGAAATATTCGTTGCCCCAGCAACTGACTATATAGCTAAGAGTGTTGCTATGGAAACTTTAATGCAACGATATAGGATTAAAATGAATCTTTCTGATGATTTTGCGGATGTTTTGTCAAGTGTATTACAGAAATTGCTTCTATGCTTGCATTTCCATATTTTTAACATTATCGTTTGCTTGAAAAACCCTCAATATAAACAGCTTTACTCCATAAATACGTGTATGTAATGTAATTTGAATTTAAGGAAAATATACACGTAATTATAGTTTTAGGACTAACTATAATCTACAGTAATATTAAAATCCCATTAATTTTTGTAACAAAGGAATAGTTAATAACTCAGAAGAACTATCAGGCGAATTTAAAAATAATCAATTTTAAGCATATGACTTAGCAAGGAATTATCTGTCCAAGAAATGAAGGAGACAGAAAAATAAAGTAATAAATTCAACATTATATAATGCCTGCTGATTAGGAAAGGAAAGACATATTTTTAATACATTAATAAAGTGACTGAAAAAATATTAGACAGAAAATTGATCATGTAGAAAAGATAGAAAGGACAATGTTTCTGAACAAAATGAAGATAAAATGATAGAAAACAAAACATATCATATGTAAGATATATAGTTTGAGAAAGAAATGAAAAAAAGACATGGAGAAATTTCTTGTTAAACAGTAAAGGCATTGTGGAAAAAGTCCAAATTGATCACTATACCCATAGTGAGAAAAAACTGTTTCACATATCTATATAAATAAGAATGGAGTGTTTGTTTGTACATTCAATATTTTCGACCCATTTCAAGTTTTCTATCCGTTTTGGACCCTTCTGATGCCGAATCCGCCTTTTTCTCGTTTGGTGTCTGTCTGTCTGTCCGTCTGTCTGTCTGTCTGTCTGTATGTTGTGCCCTATACACGTCCACGCGTTTTAAGATATTTTCATTAAAATTTGCATACAGTGAGTACTTATCTTCATTTAGTGAGTGGCATTGGTCGCGAAAGTCTGTCTGTCCGTCTTTCTGTTCTATGCTCGATTTTGTATTTGTGTGTTTGTGTAGACATCACATGAATTTTATTCCAGATATTTGATTGCATTGTATTTTATTTTATACATTATCGATTAGTTTAGTGAATGCAATATTAAACATTTCTTTATTGTTATATTTAGTTGAGTTTCATGCTAAAACACCTGAGTAAGTATACTTAAATCAACCATAATTTGGTAGTTTTGGAAAAATTGGAATGTCTATTAAATATTACGATCACTTCGATTGCTTTACCAGTACTGCTAAAAAAGTAATTATTCTTCAAAAAATTATTTTATGGAATTTCATCTCTGATACTTCATTTATTTCGAGTCTTATTTTTATTCTTTGCGCAATGAAAACGATTTCCGAATATTTGGGACAGACGATATTTTTCAATGAAACAAGAATGAACAAGATCGCGCGAGCAGTGATATTTTTTCTGGTTCTCTCGCTCTGAATTAATTTCACATTTCTAAATTTTGTACACTTTTAGTCGTAAGTTGTGGCAACTGTGCGAGATCAAGAGATAAAATTGAATCACAAATTAATATCTTTAGAACAATTTTTTGCGACATCTTTTATTTTGTTTTACTTCTCTGTTTCCTGTTTTAAATATTTATTATTTTAATAAATGTGTTTTCCTTCTCATCACACGCAACAGCACCACAAAGTATTAGACTTAAAAATGTTAGGTAAGTCAGTATAAATTTTCAGTAAATTTTAAGTGTAGTTATCCCATTATTGAAAGAATAATGCCGTTATTTAAAGAATAATGCCGTTATTTAAAGAATAATGCCGTTATTTATAGAATAATGCCGTTATTTAAAGAATAATGCCGTTATTTAAACAATAATGCCGTTACTTAAAGAAAAATGTCGTTATTGAAAGAATAATAATGTTTAAAAATCCAAACTAGAACTTTTTCCAACATTAAAAAATTCGTTGTAGTAATGACAGAAGAAGATTGCAAAATTTCACAATGTCGCATACTGGAGGCAAGAGTGCCACAAGTAAAAAAATATTGTTTTGTTGACTATGAGTGCGAGAGCACTCGCCGTAAATCGTAATTTTAATTAATTGAGTTGAACATGAAAAGAACTCAAGAAAGGGAATTCATAGTAGTAACCTTAGTATCACCTTTCGTCATTTTGTAGTTTTGTCATACAGCACGATGTATGTGAAATATATTACATGAATGGATATGCATGTGTAGGATTTGTGTCCAAAGTAAGTTGTAGAAAATATAAAGATGGCGAAAGATGTTAAAATAAATTTTTATTCTGCAAAAAACGTAAGTCATTATATATTTTGATTACCTCTTCAATCTAGAGTAAACCAATTCAAACCGAGTAAGGTCGGGTATTTTGCTAGTTTTTCAATAAAACCTAATTTAAGATACACACTACAGAGTACTTACTCATTATTTATGAATATTACCATAAATAAAGAGTTTATAGTTTACATTTACCAAAATTAAGAAACTAAAATTGCAGACTTTGAATTGTAATTCAAGACAAAATTGGTTACTTATATATATATATATATACTAGCAAAATACCCGACCTTACTCGGTTTGAATTGGTTTACTCTAGATTGAAGAGATAATCAAAATATATAAGGACTTACGTTTTTTGTAGAGTAAAAATTTATTTTAACACCTTTCGCCATCTTTATATTTTCTACAACTTACTTTGGACACAAATCCTACACAATTCATCCATTCATGTAATACATTTCACATACATCGCACAATTGCTGTATGACAAAGCTACAAAATGACGAAAGGTGATACTAAGGTTACTACTATAAAAGACGATTTATAGAAAGATTTGGAATTCCCTTTCTTAAGTTCTTTTCATGTTCAACTCAATTAATTAAAATTACGATTTACGGCGAGTGCTCTCGCACTCATAGTCAACAAAACAATATTTTTTTACTTGTGACACTCTTGCCTCCGGTATGCGACATTGTGAAATTTTGCAATCTTCTCCTGTCATTACTACAACGAATTTTTTAATGTTGGAAAAAGTTCTAGTATGGAATTTTAAACATTATTATTCTTTCAATAACGGCATTATTCTTTAAATAACGGCATTATTCTTTAAATAACGGCATTATTCTTTCAATAATGGCATAACTACACTTAAAATTTACTGAAAATTTATACTGACTTACCTAACATTTTTAAGTCTAATACTTTGTGGTGCTGTTGCGTGTGATGAGAAGGAAAACACATTTATTAAAATAATAAATATTTAAAACAGGAAACATCGAAATAAAACAAAATAAAAGATGTCGCAAAAAATTGTTCTAACTATATTAATTTGTGATTCAAATTTATCTCTTGATCTCGCACAGTTGCCACAACTTACAACTAAAAGTGTACAAAATTTAGGAATGAGAAATTAATTCAGAGCGAAAGAACCAGAAAAAATATCACTGCTTGCGCGATCTTGTTCATTCTCGTTTCGTTGAAAAATATCGTCTGTCCCAAATATTCGGAAAATCGTTTTCATTGCGCAAAGAATAAAAATAAGACTCGAAATAAATGAAGTATCAGAGATGAAATTCCATAAAAAAAAAAAAAATTTTTTGAAGAATAATTACTTTTTCAGCAGTACTGGTAAAGCAATCGAAGTAATCGTAATATTCAATAGACATTCCAATTTTTCCAAAACTACCAAATTATGGTCGATTTAAGTATACTTACTCAGGTGTTTTAGCATGAAACTCGTCTAAATATAATAACAAAGAAATGTTTAATATTGCATTCACTGAATTATTAGATAATGTATAAAATAAAATACAATGCAATCAAATATCTGGAATACAATTTATGTGATGCCTACACAAACACACAAACACAAAATCGAGCATAGAACAGAAAGACGGACAGACAGACTTTCGCAACCAATTCCACTCACTAAATCAAGATAAGTACTCTCTGTATACAAATTTCCATGAAAATATCTTAAACCGCGTGGACGTGTATAGGGCACAACATACAGACAGACAGACAGACAGACAGACACCAAACGAGAAAAAGGCGGATTCGGCATCAGAAGGGTCCAAAACGGATAGAAAACTTGAAATGCGTCGAAAATATTGAATGTACAAACAAACACTCCATTCTTATTTATATATATATATATATATATATATACATTAATTGAGCGGAGTTGTTTTAAATTGATTTCATTAGTTGAATTCCTTGTCGTAGGAGTTGAAATAATTTTCTTTATCAGTTAACTAGGAACATTTATACAATAATTGAAAGTGAACATAAAATTCGATTCATGTTTTGGTCTGAATTCAATGAACTCAACAGCTAAAACTAATTACGGCCAATTGAAACTTCGAAATGTTTTATAAAACAATAACATACATAGTCAATCATTAAAAACTTGAATACTTAGAAAATATTCTTTTGATACCAATTATCTGTAAAGAATAGGATTTTATGAATTGCCTATCGGATTTGAAAATATTATATTATTCTTAAATCTACAAAATCCAGTGTTTGAAGATTTAGGAAGCTGGAATTTTGTAAAGGCCATGAAGATCGATATTTATCCAAAAGAAGTTACTGGAAATACTTAGTGTTACCTTATATCGTAAACATTATACAAGTGATCGAAACGATTTTAATAGTAGGTGACGAGTTACAAAGAAACGCAAAAAGAATAGAAATGAAATCCCAAATAAAAGCTTTTAATATTTATAAGTATATTGAAATTACCAGAATTCGAAATTTACAATCTTAATTAAAATGGAATCAGATCGAAAGATATTACGATCCTAACGGCAAATTACGTGTTTTTTTTCATTTTGTATGTGGTACGAACTGCATCTTGGTAACAGTCATGTTACACCAATAGGGGTGTAAGAAATACCAAATTAAACAGTATCCACAAACGAATGAGCCATATATATAACAGATGATACACAAAAGAATATTGCCGACATTAAAATAAGAGATGATACATTTAAGTGCAATAGGTGTACACAAAAATGCAGAAAAAATAGACATGGAGTCTATTGTGACTCCAGCAAGAATGCTCTCAACTTCTGGTCAGTCGATATTAGAAAAGAAGTGAAAGTGTGTCCCTGTGTGTATCGTATAAGGGCAGCCCCAATCTAAAACAACAGGAACTGAGTCGATTGCCAGATGCGATTCATCCCTCGTGATAATAGTAACGAGCGATTGACTTGGTGCCAGAATCAGCTCTAAAGGCACCAATCGAGAAAGACATTAGTTTACATTTCTATCAGTCCCCTATCTAAACATAGGTAGGTAGCTAATTAACGTCGCACTGGAACAACACACGGTCTATAGGCAACAGTCTGATGAATCCCGAATGGGAAGATTCAAGGGCAACAGCACGTTAATTTGAACCACGGTCAGAACACCTGAGCTGGCAACCCAAAACTCAACTCTCTAAACGTCCATACCCCTCAAACCTAAGGACATTTGATGGTATGACAAATTTTAAGTACATCAGACAGTGTACACGAGGATCTTTGGCTGCACCTGTTTCGAACTCGTAACCTTGAGTTTGTTAATCCGTTGCTGTTACAACAGGGCTTCCGTAACCCCAAATTAATTAAACCTTTCAAACGTGACTCTCTAGACTGCCTCTTCGAAATTAAAATAGAATCAGATCGAAAATATATTTCTATCCCAATATCAAATTTCTTTTCCCCCCATTTTATATGTAGTAGGAACTGAATCTTGGTAACAACCATTAGTTACGCTATTAGGGGGTGTAGGGAATTCAAAAGTAAACATCATCCTCAAACGAATGAGCCAGATAGATTACTAAATGTGAAATTTTTACAAGTAATGATTTTACAGTTCAAAAGTATTTGTACACTCAGTGCAGTAGTAGCAGCTCAAAGCTGCGACAACCAAAATTAACGCCCGCCAGACAACGTAGATGAATTGTTTGCCATTAAATCTCGACATACCCGTTGTCGTCGAAGAACCTTTCAGTTACCTACTCCATATATAGATCCATATCACTCGTCACAGGATTTCTAAATAATGCATAATACCCGTACGATGTCAGACAATGACGATTGTTAAACTAGGCAACTGTCCTTGGTGCCTCTAAAAAGCCCTTATGTCACTTGCGAACATGTACGCAATGTGAATAGGATTTAACTCAATTTTTCAGCTTTCTCTCAAAGTTTTCACAGAAAGTTTTGAAATACCATGGAACTTTATGTAATAATCGATATATTTAAACTGTTACATGTCAATTGTGGTAAAGACAATGAATGGATTCTTTGATTTCATCGATACTTAATCTTGTTCCGTTTGGCTATTGATTGGCTCAGACCAGACGCTTTGTTACATGTCTTAAATTATTTGATAGTAACCTGAATGACGATATTTGTCAAATTTTAAGAGTACGTCGTCAAAAGTTTTGAAGCACCCTGTACATTTGTAAAAATTGTTATATCTAGGCTGTTACTGACTATTGTAGAAAAGTCAACCCATAATTTCGTTGCTTTCATTGATTCTAAACTTTGCTTCATTGGACCACATTTGCTCCTACGCTTCAATGAATGTTTTGAATATGATAGCAAACGAGAATGAGGATATTTGTTTAATTTTAAGAATACTTGCTAGAAATCTTAAGTGTAATGCCAGGTTGTACAATTTCGAAATACTGAAAGAAGGATATTCGAATTTTCTTTAAGAGGAACGGAAATGTAGAGGTACGAGTACGTAATACAAAGTTATTTTAAATTATGTAATGATTTAATACATTAAAAAGTTTTTCACATATAAAAAGAAAAGTTGTTCGATGTATTGCGCGCTAACATCAGAAATGACTACTTACCAAGTCCTTTTGAAATAATAAGATCTGCTATGTTCCCTTTAAAAATTCGAAAAAATAGCTAGATAATCTTAAAAAACTGCCTAAAACTTTCTGAAAATATAATGGCCAATACTGCGAATATTGTTTTTAAGTCACATTAGTTCAATTTAGAAATCATAATTCACTCAAAACCCCGTATACCCCAAAGAATTTAAAAAGATCTAATCACATCTGTTGTATATAGTCTTCGATTGTTTATATTAATGTTACTCGTAAATAATTGGTGTTTAATATTTTTCTTTCCTACTTTTAGATTTGTGAGTTCCTGTGTATACATTACTGTTTCTTGTATACATATTCTAACCGGTTTATTTGCTTATGCAATCCTTTTCAACATACGTAGTGAGTTATTTGCCTCTGAGTCTTTACTCTGTTCTAATCGTAATGTATCCTTGTCTGCTGCGATGTCTCCTTATAGTTATAAACGTCTAATTGGACTTGCTGTTACACTATTATTTTAGTATTACAATACATAACAGTATCAAAAAACATACATAATAAGAATAAATATTCATCAACTTCATATAAATATAATTACTTTATTACATGAATCTGAAATTGATGCTCTTCCGATTGCCGAGGGTACAATCTTTCGAGGGTTTCAAATGCACTCACAGGTTTTCGTGGAGATAGGAATTTTCAATTCGTTGATTTTCCAAAATATCGAATGTAATTGAGCAAAGAACTTGCTACATTTTGTTACCGCAATGGAACTTCTGCTACGAACACATGTTTCTGAAATGTTGTGTTACGTTTGTTATCCGCTGCACTAATGCAAACTTAAAAGTTCATTGAGTCAAGCAACTTCGCGAACAAACCTATTTTATTCGTACATCACATGCATTCGTATATACATCACATCATCAGAAAAAAGAACAAACATTTTATTTTCCTTATATATATATTTTTAACTCGAACAACAAGTTGAGTGGTTTACTTACTGCAACCCTATTTTCAATTAAAATATTATTACTATGCCTACTAGTGACGCTACAGTTGCAAAAAGCTTTTGCATACGACTCTTTATCAAAAACAAAAGCATTTGATTGGTATAAAAAGTTTAAAGAAAATAGAGAATCCGTCGTAGATGATTCGCGATCTGGTATACCATCCACTTCAACTAATGATCAACATGTCAATCAGGTGAAAGAATTGGTGCTTAGTGATCGGTGTTTAAAAATAAGAAACATTATTTAACAAGTTCCTTTATCATTCGTCGAAACTACAAGTCGAAGACGACCTGAATTATTGCGTGATAACTCATGGGTTTTGCATCAATCTAATGCACCCTCTCACAACGCCATTTTTATTCGAGATTTTTTGACTAAACCTTCAACAAATACGACTCCACAAGCTCCGTATTCACCTGATATGGCACCGTGTGACTTTATCTTATTTCAACGGGTGAAACTACCTCCTTGTGGTCACCGTTTTGAGTTCATTGCGCAATAAAAGAAAATTCTATATGAACCCTGAAGGGTTTCACAAAAACGACTTTAAGGCATATTTGCCGATTGGAGAAAACGTTGGTAGGAGTGCATTGAAGTAGGATGAGATTACTTCGAAGGAGATGAAATACATTTTTATCAATAAATTCATACCTTTTGTGTTATGACAGAATGTTGGGTACTTTTTGACCACAGTTGTGCATCGAAAGGACTATTTCAAGGTCATATTCGTCAAAATAAATTCAAGATACAAGTTATTATGAGATTCGCATCAACTGCATTCACCCTCTATGTACATTTATCGAGATATGTCGTCCATCACAATCTGATTTATTTTGCTAACAGTACCTCGTCATTAAGATATCGCTGATGTTTTTATGATAACGAGATCAAGGTCTGTTCAGTTTACTTCTAATGACGAGAGACGACTAGAGCTTGATGAACCAACACCACGTCAACGTAAAAACACTTGAGGCAACTACACTTTTTACGTGTACCTAGCCCACACGTACGTGACGGTAGTTCGGTCTACAGTTTTGGTAGATCGAAACATAGTTACAGACATGACTACAGACACAGTTTTGGTACATCGAGTTTCTAACTTGCAATCTCCAGGTTGTTGAACCGCAATTCTACCAACTGGGTATCATGTCTCGATAGAATAAATATTTGTGGAAGTTGCTGCCTTCCATGAAATCGTTTATGTTTAAATTCACTTCTGAGTGGGTCAAAATATTATAAATTACCAGTTTATTATTCAAACCTTTTCATCAACCCTCTGAGGTTCATAAAATTTCTGAGTAGTGTGTGCAGTAACGTTCCTGACAATATACATGACTAAATAAACTCATGGATTGGTTAAAAGTAGAATATTAAAGATTATGTTGGTCAATATTGTGAAAACTGGGTAGAAGTCATGTTATAAGACTGCAGGGTGCAGAACGGATATATGTGTGTACGAGGAATAACCCTTCTGGAGGTTATCCGACGTGTAAATCATCATTGGCTAAGCTAACCAGATCTTGATGGAAGAGATACCTCGTCATTTGAAGAAAAGCCCCAGATCTTGATCTGGTCACATACAAAAGCAAATCGACAGTACCTTCACGACACGATATCCCGACATAAGCAAAATTAGCTAGATCTTGATGGATGGGATATATCGTCATTAGAAAAAGCGACAGATCGTGATATGATCACTACATAAACAAACCGACAGTACCTTCACGACACGATATCCCGTCATTTGCAAAATTGGCCAGATCTTCATGGATGGGATGTATCGTCGAAACCACTGGAAGTATTAATAATTATTCATTGTAAAGAAAGCAGATTTCATTTAGCTGTTTGTCACTGCAACCGTTCATATTTTACTTTTCATGAAATTGGTATAAAAGTATTTTGTTATTCTGAGTAGCACATGCAGCTATAAAATAACAAACCCACGAGCAGCATAAAACGAAATACCCCATAACCCTAACGCCATCCACCATGAAAAAAGCTCCGATATGATTTAGTCAAACAATTTTGAGTCTAATAAAAAGTGATGAATCCCCCATGAGGCCTTTCACTTCGAAACAACTTAAAAGTAATACACAACCTCTTGTAGCCTCGGAAATTTGTGCTTGAACTATCAGCGCTAAACTTCTGGATTTCTCCACGCTGTCCCCCAAAATAGAAATGATTTCCGTCACGTATGGGAGGTGGATGCGGAGTTTCCCCAAAATAAAAATAAAGAACGGGAAAAACATGGTTTAAGGATCGATACCGGGCCGCTGCTGGAGATGAGGATGTCCCACATTGCTGGCGAAGGAACGCCGAAAAGTTTTTAGATAGGTGCTATTTAATGGTTTTTGTCCGGCAACTGCGAAGAGAAAAAGGCAATGCGTTTCACCTGCGTGTAACATTGATGCGCCCTGGAAGCATACGAGTATTCGGATAGGTGAAATAGTTATATATTTCAAATGGATCGATCCTGAACAGAATACAACTGTTAATTTAACCTGTTCTACTATAGTGGACATCTAGGCACATTCGTATTCAAAGTACATACGTATTCAATGTAATATGTATTCAGGGTACATAAGGTATATATAGTGTAGGAGTAGGTGATGGACCAGAGGTACAAATTTTATTTTGAGTTTCTAATTATTTCTAGAGGGGTTTGATGCTACTCACATGTTTAAATGAATGTATTTTTATACCTATTTCATATTTTAGTGGTGATTATTTTCGTTTTTATCCTATCAATATGAAAAGAAATAGGAAAATTGTTAACTTTCCACTGCATCTGTGTTATACCATCAAGGACATGGCGAGAAAGCGGAGAAAATATGTCAAGCAATTTTTCAATTCAAATTTTTATAGGACAAGGTTTTTGAAGAAACAAGAAGAAATTTACTCTCCAAAAATTAAGATTATTTAAAAGAACATCAAGTACTTATATATTAAAAAAAATTATATCAAAAGGCATAGATTTTATTTAAAAGCTTCAAACTTAAATGTTACAACAAAATCGCAGATCAGTCAAATTTTTTTCTTGAACACAATCATGTCAGACTTCATTAACAATAAATCGCAACAAAATGACTAGTATTTTTCTTACCATGGCATTTTTTTTGAGTGGATTAAAAAATGTGAAAAACATTACACAAACAACCTTATCCCAACACAAAACGTAAAAAAAAAAAATCAGAAACTGAAGGTTTTATCATTTTATCAATACATTTTTTGTTTTACATACGCACATACTAAGTAATTTTATCTATAAATCATATTACATTCTGAAAATTTCAAAAAAGCTAGGAAACAGATCATTGACAATCCGCTGTTGTACCCAGGTACAATAACGTATTATGTCCCTAGGTACATTTATGTTTATGTTCTATGTTCTGTTATTATGTTCTATGTCCCTAGGTATAACATTTAAAAGCATACCATGGTACAGCAGCTGACCATTTTGAATTCGATCGCCAATATGGGAGGGTTGAAGACAGGTTAACGATCCAAAAATAAATATGAATTTACTTTTGAAAAGCAGTGGAATTGATTGCTAGACCGTATGTGTCTGTAAAGTACACTGATGAATGATGACAAATTTAGAAATACTACTTCAACTTCTTACTTTAGGTAGGTAAAAATAGAAAATTTCAAAATACGACTTATCTGTTGAAGTCGGCACCTTCAAATAACATGTGTGATTGACGGCATCATAGTCCAGTGTTACAAACGTGCGCATACAAAAGTCCCTCCTCATCTTTTACTTTTTACGGAGACTGTCCCAATGGATGGAACTATGTGAACTATGGATCCCCCATCGGAACTGTTCCAAAGGTGGTACTTTCCCCTATATCGTAGTAATAATTACTATATCCATTGTACGTAATTATTACTTTGTAATAGTAATAAATGGTCTGGGTACTTATAGGTATATTAGTATTCATGGTATATAAATAGTAGAGGCAATAAGTATTCTATATTTATACGTATTCATGGTAACAAAAAATATTTAAGGTAACAAGTATTTTATGTATATAAGTATTCTGTGTGTATATAATTATTCTGAATATACACAGTCTAGTCACATTAATGTGACCACCGCCTACTTTCGACGTCAACATGAAATAACCAATCACAAAAGGCAGATGGCAGCACGTTGCAGTGGAGTGAATATAAAGGATGTCCTAGGGCATAGGAAAGCATTTCAATCGTTGGCGTAATGCAGAAACGTAGCGATTTATCCGACGTCCAAAAGGGCATGATTATTGGCTTTCGGGCCAAAGGTGGAAGCATTTCGGAAACGGCTAATTTGTGAACTGTTTGCGTGCCGCCGTAGTAAAAGTATACCGTGCATGGCAAAATGGCACTATCCAAAATCAGCGGCGTGGCACATGTGGTGCACCACGGGCTATAGATGACCGAGGCGAACGAAGGCTGCGAAGATGCGATCGGGCGAATAGACGTGCAACTGTTGAGCAGCTGACCGCCCAGATGAACCAAGGGGCTACCAAGAGTGTATCCTCAACAACGGTTCAGCGAACGTTGCTGCCCATGGGCCTCCGCAGCAGACGCCTGGTTAATGCACCTATGCTGACTGCTGTTAATCGGCGACGAAAGCTGTGATTTGCACGCCAGTTCCGCAACTGGACGTCCACAGAGTGGCGACAGGTGGCTTTTTCCGATGAATCACGTTTTATGCTCCATCAGACAGATGGACGTTGGTGTATACGGCGTGAAACGTCTGAAAGCAAACACCCTGCAACAATTGCCGGAAGGATCCAGGCTGGAGGAGGGAGGTAATCTAGCGCAGCTGGCCATGGCACTGGAGTCGGCATGGTTCAACATCCCAGTGAACAACTTCAGAAACCTAATTGACTCTCTTCCTGCACGTCTCGCAGCGGTCCGCTCTGCCAAAGGTGGTTATTCTGGCTTTTGACAGGTGGTCACATTAATGTGACTGGATTGTGTATATGTATATTCTAAGAGTATAAGTATATTATAAGGATATATATGTATAAGCATTCATGGTAATAAGTATTTTAGGTAAAAACGTTTCTGGGTATTTAAGTACTATAGACATATAAAAGAGTATTCTAGACATATACTATAGTTATTCGATGTAGACATGTATAAGTATATATACAAGGGGTAGTACTCAGATTTCTGTCTTTATAGTTGGGGTTGAAGAGCCTTCGCTCCAACTACCTGAATTCATTACATAGGGACGGGAAACCCAGAGGAAAATATGGCAGACGTCTTGTCAAATTCTAACAAGAATCGTTAATCACAGGGTGTGAAACTGAAATTTTAGACATTGATCGCTAGCCGTAGACTGGAAAACTTTCTCACGTGTGTTCATATGTTACAAGAGGACCTATCAGGTCAAACTTACATGAACTTTAATCAGTATCTTTGAAGTAGGTGAGTGAACTATTGTCCCTATTTAATCGTCCTACCATTTGTATCCTGACTCGGGATTAAGCTTGCAGAGCTTAGGTGAATTTTCCACACAGGCATCTATGTCTTATTTCGATAACAGTCGTAGATTCGACTTAAGTGAACATGCTGGCTTCCGTCTGAAACATTCTCCAAGCCATTGGTGGTGAGTTAAGAAATGTTCGTCACACAAAAATGCAACCAAGAGGCTCATCCATCGAAGGTACAGTTGCGGATTAAAACCGAACCATCCCTCTACATTCGAGCACTTTTAACAATAGAAAAAAATCCAAAGATGGTGTTTGACAGCAACTAACGTCTTCTACATATTAAAATGTATACAATTTTCACATGGGGCCGTCTGCTTTAAATTCAAATGCATACAACTTTCATACGGAGCCATCTTCATATTAAATTGATCCCCAAATTCATAATTTTCAATATAAACTCCTTATTTTATCAAACAATTTATTTGGAATTTATATCAAAATTTAACTTCAGTTAACAAATTTAATGTTATTAGGTGTTACTGTTTCGAAGTTATGAGTACAATAAGAATTAATCTCCTTTTGTTAAATCGGTTTCTTAAACATTTAGGAATATATTTCTAAATAATATTACTATAGCGCTGATATTTTGTACCATGTTATTTGTTAAACAACCCAAAGAAAATCAACCGAATATTTTATTTAAAAATTGATTTTATCATGCAATAATAATTATAAATTAATGTTTAAATAATTATGAATTAGAACCATATCATATTTTGATTGGAATAGATTCAGAAAGACTTCAAATATGATCGTACAAAATTTCAGCTAATTCCGGCTACACTACATTAAAGTTTCCTCATTTTTGCTATTTTAGGGGCAACCAGAAGTTTAAACGTCTGACAAACCTGGGATTGTTTTTTATACTTGCATGGTTAAAAAATTGCGACTCTCGTTTATCCCAATTACATATTGAAATATGCATTACTTAAATGTAAGTAATCACATCAAATATAAAAGTGATCTGTATCTACATTTCGGAACTTACACAAACAACAATTAATTCTGCTTTATACTTAGTTCTCAAATCAAACTGAAAGGCGAAAAGCTTAGACTACTAATTTAGGTTCATTTTATTAAATATTTAATATTTATATGTACTTCTTTATTATTAAGTTTTGTTTTTCTCTTAATTTCTATATTACAAATAAAATCCTAAGATTTGATCCTAAAAAAAACTTGAGAATCCTAAAAATCCTAAAACTTGAGAAGCACTTGAATAGTCAATTCCTATTAGGAATGGCGTATTAAGTAAAAAAAAAATTATTAAAACTACATCGTTCAGCGTATACTATACAGTAATAATCTCTGAGATAGGCGAGAAAGAAAATATTTGGTCAGAATGAAAGCCATTGGTTGAAACCGTAACGACTACAGGTCACACCTTCGTCAAGTCTTGAAAAAGGAATGTTGTTGGAATATGATCTTTGCAAAGGTCATTCAAAACGCGCTCCTCTCTTTTTCTACCCGTAAATCACGTGATACCTTTCAACCAACCATTTCACCAAAGGGGAATGTGGTTACAATTCTTGTAAAGTGGTTAGATTGAAAGAAATCATCCTAATCGCACACATTTATAACTATAAAAATGCGATTAGCTTACAATAGAGTATCACGGTTTGCAGAGAAAACGGGTGTTAGGCACATGCAGATACAAAAGTGCCAGCTGGAAGTATAAAAGAATCAGCCACCACATTTATTAAGTTACCCATAGCAGAAGAATTGTGATAAATAAAAAAAAGGAGAGTATTGATTCAAATTTTGAGAGTTAAAAAAAATCCCCTCAAACACTATATCCCAAACGCCAATGTTCCCATTTGGGAACATCAAAATTGTTGTAGGAATTACTACTTACAAATGATACTTGAAAATATTTTGTTAATTTGTAAGAGAATATATGTCCCTTGACTACCAAATCACGTCAGTAAAATTGTTTTTAAATTCAATTTAAAAACAGCAGAAATTAAAATGTGCATGACACTTTGAAGTTCACAAATTCAGTAAATTTGACCTAAATTATGTAAAAAAGCTGAATTTATTTTTTGAGAAACGGTGTCACCTAAAATAAATTTATAATATTATGTGACATTTCGGAAAGTATGTATATTCTAAAAAAAATAAAGTTATTAAAAAAAATTCACTAAAAAATGTTCTCATTTGGGAACGTTGGCAGGTAAAAGGTTAAAGGGGTAGGCTTTTTTAATCTTTCCTTCTTTTTTTTTCTTTTGTAAGGAAGAACATTCAAAGGTTTAATTCGAAAAGACAAATACAGAGAACAACAAAGTATTATAGCAGGAAAAGTAGAGTGGAATAAGAATTAAATACCAGTCGATGTTTTATCAAATAATAAACGTCCTATGGAGTTTCAGTATTTGATTTTGTTAGAAGATACTTCTTCAAATTTCTACAATTTAATGAAAATGTTGTTACGGTCAAAGTCTAATGATGTTTATGAACGCGGAGCTATCGTCGTTTTATTTTAGTAATTTACCGGTGACTCAGTGATTCAAGTGGCAATATTACCTAAAGATACTAACAGAATTTCCGAATCCACTTTGTTTCAATCGGTTAACTCTGATTTCCAAAGTGTCCAGAACAATCAATTTACTCTTTCGTAGCTCCAGATCGTTTAAGTGTGAATAAGACTATATTTTCAAACCTTTTGGACGTTATTATAATTTTTATAATTTAGATTAAACATATATCCTACTCATGCATGTCCACCCATTTAATACATCTCACATATATCGTAAACCTGCTAACGATACAAACTGACGAAAGGTGACAGACAGTAATTACTACAAAAACGATATTGAGGAAGGATTAAAAATTTCCTTTCTTAAGTTATTTGCCTGTTAATTTGCTCAACTCAATTTGTAAGGATGTCGAATCTACGGCAAATACTCTTGCACTCATAGCTTACTTACCAATATTTTTTGACTGGAGGTACTCTTGCACCAGGCTTTTATTTTCAAATTTCGCCATCATTAAGGGAGATACGGTATATTAATTCAATAAGATATTAGCTCTCAGTTTGGTTTCCAAGCGAACAAATTTTTCATAGAATTCCGCTTCGCCGAAGTTGCAATAATAAAAGAAACTTATTTTGAAATTGAATGTCTTCAGTACAACAAATTGACCTATTAAAATTTTTATAAAATGGTAAATTGATTTCACAGCGTTTGTTCTAAATAAGTAATTGTTTCAAGCAAACTTTTCAAATAAAAGTTTCTTAAATATTGCTTGAATTCGCAAACTAAGCCACTTTGACATTTTGTTACTATGAAAATAAAAATTTAATACTTTAATAGTTAGTTCAGATTTTTTTGGATATTAAAGTTATTTTAATATTGGCAAAGTTTCACTTAAATTTTGCTGTATTCTAACTTACATGCAATCAAAAACTTTGTGTTGGTGTTGCTTGCTATATAAAGGAGCTACAATTTTTTTAAATAATAAATATTAAACATAGAAAACAGCTAAGAAATTTAAAACAAATTAATAGTTAGAAGAAAAAATTGTTCGAAAGATATAAATTTGTGATTCTTTTTAATCTCTTCATCTGCCACAGTCAAAACTAATAGTTACACTTATTTAAAAATAAAAAATTAACTCCGAACGAAAAAAGTAAAAATATAACTGATTTTGGTAAACGAACGTGTTTCCGTTACGTTTGAAAAAATTGGCTGTCGTAAGTATTCGGAAATAAGTTATATTTCACAAGGACAGTTAATAAGCCTCAAAATACAAATGCTTTGGAATTTAAAAGCCATAAAAATGGTTTGGGAATGTTCTTGATTTTCATCAGTACTGGTAATTGCAAGTAATCAATATACTTCCCTGATATACTCCAAATCTACCAAATCATATTCGATTTAAGTATAGTTACTGCGATGATTTAGCATGAAATTTGCCTAAATAGGAAAGCAAAAGAATTTGAAATAATGTATTCACTTAATGCAAATATGATGTATGAAATAAAGGACATGGTATTGAGATACATGTAAAAATCTGATGTGATAATTTTACAAACACACACAGACAATCGGTCATAGAACTGGAAAACAAAGCAGACAAGTTCAGTCACAAAATAAATGTAAGTACTGAGAGTATGAAAAGTTTCGTTAAAATGTATATTCAACCGTTATGACTTGATACAGGCACACACACAGGCAGGAGGACAGACAGACAGATAGATGGAAATACGTAAAAAAGATACGATTTTGCAACAGAAGGACTAAAGATGACTTGAAATGGGTTGAAAATATTCAACCATTTGGACGTAATACAAGCACACATATACCAACAGGTAGACAGACATACAGACAGATGGAAAGACCCGCAAGAGATAATACTTTGCATCAGAAGCGCTAAATATGACTTGAAATGGGTCGTAAATATTTAATATACAAACACTCCTTATCTCTACTATTATAAAAGGAAGTGTTTGTCTGTGTTTATGTGCAAGATGTGTACTGTCCTAACGAATCTATGACACTTATAATAATGAAATTTGGCACACAGGTAGTCCCATTTTTTTGTCCAGCCCGAATTTTAAAATTAATTTATTAGTGTTTTTCTTCTTTCTTTCGTCTCTCCGAAATGTGACGTCATTGATGAAAGCCAAGGATATTGCGATTTTCGACCGCTGACTTCACAAGCGTTTTTCGTCCAAAAACCTTGGGCACCATGCCCAGTTTACCGATCCTAGCATGTTTTGATATATGTCGTTGATTAGCAGGCCTTTCTTGCTAGCGATTTCAACTTTGTCAAGATCAAAGGCTATTTGAGGTTTCTATCTTCGCGATCGATAAAGATAGACTGAAAATTTCAACGGATTTATAATCTGCGGAACTCATTCTTAAAATTATTGCTTTATATTTTTAATGTTTTCAGTATCAGTAAGATTTAATGTGTCCATCCCGATTTTTAAATTTCAATCTAAAATATTTTTTAAATTATTTATTGGCATCACGGTGTATTTAATGTATTAATTTATTTGCCTGCGGTGTTGCTTCGCAAAGCAAATGGGAATGCGTAGCAATCACCGGAGGTTAGCGAGCAGTGGTCACACCTGACCCCACGAAAAGAACTGTCAAGGACAACACTATGCTGGCCACCCAGTGGCTAGTTTATTGATATAGATCACGCTAACACTTTAACGCAAAGTAGATAATTTATTACATAATGTAAAACTTTTGATATTTTGCAGGTAGGTATTTCAATTGATGTCGAACAGACGCAACACAACGGGCTATTGGCGACGATCTAGGAACAGCTCCCATTGGAAGAGAACCGAGGACAACACATCTAAATATACCTAAATCTCACCTGAACTTGCATCCTACTCTACAAACTTCCACGCCACTTTGATAACATTGAGGCCACACCAGAATTAACGTGCTTCACTCTCCCCCGTACACGACTTTCTGTGGTTGTAGCTTGCAACTCTCTCTTACCAAATCCATTAATCTTCCAACCGGATTCCATTTGCCGGTGTTATTTGGCGAATGTGAACATGGTTTAGCATCTTATCTAATTTATTTAACATTTTAGAAATCGATATCCTTCTCAACATCGTGTGATGAATTTATCAAGTCTCGGAGAGCCTTAATTACGTAGCTTTCATTCAAATTTACTGGATGCAGTTTCGTATTTCTGTTTACTTTAGAAATGTCGTATTCGTATCATTACGTTGTGGTATCAATTACAGCCAAGGCTAATATATTTCTCAAATGCATAGACTAAATTTTTAATAAATTAATCTTTGACGTCACGATAGTACCAAGTAGAGTAGTATTGCACATTAACACAGATTCGATATCACATTTAAGGAGGTCCGGTACCCTAAATTCTAAAATCTTTAATTTTTAAGGAATTGTCTTGAAATTTGTTTGTTGATAAACATTGAATTGTGTAATTAAACTAATTTATATTTTTTGAAAAAAAAACTTTTAATAAAATATTAACAAGTGAAATTTTTTTACTAAGTTAAAAATTGATCTATCCGAAAATTGTGTCTGTCAAATTACACTGCTGGCCACCCAAATTGCAACACCAAGAAAGACAAGAGATATCACAACAAAATTTATTTTGTAGATAACATGTTGACCAAGTATCAAATGATTAAATTTATAGATTTCTGTGAAGTGTGGTTCCTGCCGAAATCAGTAGCCAGAGTAGCCGCCATTGTTGGAGATCACCGCTGCCACACGCCTCGGCATTGATTCAAAGAGACTTTGGATGTGTTCTTGGGAACAGCAGACCAAGCAGCTTCCACACTTTGCCAAAGTTGATCTGGTGTGGCAGCTGGGGATGTATTCTGGGTCAATCGTTGAGCAACCATGGACCATATGTTTTCTATCGGCGAAAGATCTGGAGAGCGAGCTAGCCAGGGAAGCAATTCAATCTGGCGATTGACGAAGAATCCTTGGACAATGCGTGCCACGTGTGGTCGCACATTATCCTGTTGAAATATGGTTGTGGGCAAGCCCTAAAGGTAAGGAAGGACAACTGGCTCCAACACCTCTTAGATGTAGTGCTGGCTGTTTAAAGTACCGGCAATGCGTACTAGAGGAGTGCGAGAGTGATATCCAATACCGCCGCATACCATAATACCCGGTGAAGGACCAGTGTGGCGGTGCATAACGCTGCTGTTCAGCATCCTCTCTCCACGGTGTCGCGAGACTAGAATCCGACCATCGTGGTGTTGCAGACAGAAGCGTGACTCGTCAGTAAACACAATTTCATTCCATTCTGCCGTCCACATCCTTCTTTCATCGCACCATTGGTGGCCGAGACGTCTGTGGTTCTGCGTCAAGGGTAGACGAGGCAATGAACGTCTTGCGGACAGACCACTCTGCTGTAAACGGCGTCGAATGGTACGCGCAGACACTGGATGATGCGTTAGAGACTGAATGTGCTGTGCTATGGTTCGTGATGTGGCTGAGCGATTCGTCACTGCCATACGCACAATATGCCTGTCATCACGTGAAGTGGTGCACTGAGGTGGATGCGATCAAACACGTCGGTCCGTCGTACCATCCTGCATCCAACGATCACATATCCACATTACAGTTGTTTGGTTTCGTCCAACACGACTACCGATTTCCCTGAAAGATAATCCACAATCTCGGTAGGCCACTATACTTCCTCTGTCCAACTCGGATACTTGATCAAAAGATGATCGCTGTTTTCTACGAGGCATAATTTAACGTTTTTTTGAAAAAAACACAAGAAAAACACAATTGCCGTACTTGAAATCGTCGAAATCTCCAAGCCATAAATAGCGTTTGAAGTGGTGCCACAGGCGCGCGTGATGTGCGTCTGCGTTGAAATTCTAATGATTTGCATATTTCATCTCCGCTAATGCATGTTGTAAATTTCATATTATTTACATGCTTCCTTCAGGGTGTTGCATTTACGGTGGCCAGTAGTGTACATAGTTTCCATCTTAAATTTCTTATAACAATATATATTAGAAATTGTCTACGTGGAATTTTTTTTAATTGAATTCAATTTTTTTTAAAACATATTTAACTCCAACGACATAAAACATTTGAAAAATTATAGAAGTATAAACAATATACATGTACATAATTGCTGAAGACATATTAAAGAAATATATTTGGTAAATATCTGCAGAAAATTTCATACAATTCTGACAAATAGTTTTTCATTTATATCAATTTAAGGAAAGAAAATTGCGAAAAATGCATCACCGAGAAAAACGTTGCTAAAGTTTTAAATAGGTAAAAAACACTTTTACGTTCTTAAATTTTATTTAAAATCTTCCTGGAAGGTATTGTACCTTGCTTCTTACATTTAATGCTTCATGTAATTTAATTTTGGCAAGTTGAACTTTTTTCTGTAGATTTTGAAGGGAATAGTTGTATTTATAGCAGATATCCTGAATCGTCTGCAGTCCTGTCGTTTGGACAGCGTTAGAGAAGCAAACGTAGCTGCGAAATTTATGCGAAAATGAATATATAACCACACTAAAAATCTAACCACACACAAATAAAATAAACCAAACAAACACTGAAATATAGTATTTCTCTTCAATTCACTTCGGATTTATACTTGTAATGATTTATTTAAATAGAAAGAAAAAAAACAGCTGAGGTGTATGAAAATAGACGATCCAAATCAGTTTGTTTACGGTATAGAATGGGCGTGGCTCCTCGGATTCGCAGATGTAAAACTGCTAAATTCCAAATTTCGCAGGCTCTTTCAAAGACAGAAATAAAATTTGTGTCATTTTATTCAGATATATCTGTAGTATTTTTTTAATGTAATAAAAAAAAGTAACATTTTTTTTTTAGATTTAGGGTACTGGACCCCCTTAATGAATAAATGAACCCCGAAATTAATCGAATGAATCATCATTAGGGCAACTTTTTTGTTGCAGTAAAAATGGAAAAAGTTGCATTTATCATTCCCTGAAGTTGCATTTATGGAAATAAAGTTGCATTTATTTTTGATACACTAAATTCTAAAATAAATTATTCGTAAAAAATGAAAAAGTTAAAAATATATTGAAAATTTTAGTTGTGTACAGCAGTATTATAATACATTCTTAAATACAGAAGAACTTTGAATGGTTGACATTTCGGCCAGTAATTTCTGTTACATTGAAAAACTGCGCCAACCGCAGTCATAAAATGTGCTGTATCGGATAGCATAACTGCAAAATCTTTTCGCTCAACATTCAGATTTTAAAATGTCATCTACCAGGCGAACAACATATTGATGATCGACATTCACCTCGCAAACTCTGCAGTCGATTACTCAAGTTTCCTCTGAATTATCAAGAGAGTGCCAACCAATGTGTTGAAAGTACTTGCCATTTATCTCAATTTCGTCTGTTAGGACGAACACCTTCTTTCCATGATCTTCTTGTTTGATCCACAATACTTCGGCGTTCGCAAGATCAGACACCCGTGATCGAAGGGTTGGTTCATAGAGCAAAAAGTGAAATAGTAATTTCATATTAATTAATAAAAAGGGATTGATCCCGGACTGTCGTCAATAGCCCTTTGTGTTGCTCTAGTACGACGTTAACTAAAAAATTACCACTTATCCAGAAGAACATACTCGGATCTTTCCCTTAAGGGACTGATCCCGGACCGTCGTCAATAGCCCGTTGTGTTGCTCTAGTAAGACGTTAACTAAAAAATTACCACTTATCCAGAAGAACATACTCGGATCTTTCCCTTAAGGGACTGATCCCGGACCGTCGTCAATAGCCCGTTGTGTTGCTCTAGTACGACGTTAACTAATAATTACCAATTACCATATTAACTAATTTTAAGCTGAATTTTAAAGAGTTTCAGGTAGTTGCATTTATGCAAAAAATTGCCTTTATACAGACAGTTGCATTTATGTTGCGATTATAACTCACTTACAATACACCCCAAGCAGGATTAAATTTTTGTTTTAGTACTTAACATTCAGCGTAGAACCTGTGAAAAAAAGTTGCATTTGTTGCAATAAATTGCCCTAATCATCATGAAACTTACTCATCATTTTACTGACCAAGAAGGTCCGAACCTCACGATTCCTGAAGCGGTATTTTTAAAGCAAAATTACGCGTAAAAGCTTTGTTATTGAGTCATTCGTACATATTGTGAGTTGTTTGTTATTACTACCTCCAATTAAGATTATTAAATTATCTCGGGACCTGAGTTCTGTTATTATCAGACTCACGGCCGGATTATGGAAAGAACCGTATTAACAATGCCTAATCCGAAGTTTAAACGGCCAATTCCGGGTTGATCTTCCAAAACCGGCGGATCAACTCTCAGTTGAGAGGTCCGAAAGAAGCGAGATATACGATAAACAAAACAAAATAGACGATAAACTTGATTCTGGGTTAAATTACAATATTCTTGCGACGACGCGCATTTAACTAATCTTATATGAATTGGAACAAGAACGTGATTACATTTTCTATCAAATAGATATGACCAGATATGTTCTGGTTCGTGTGGTTTGTCGTGAAATAAAAGTTGTTTATTGATTTATCACGAACTAGGGGGCCTGCCCCCTGCTCGCTAACGCTCGCCGACCCCCGGAGGATTGCTTCGCAATCCTCATTGGTTCGCTGCGCGAACCTATGCTCGCTTCGCTCGCCTCAATGAAGACATGTGTCCTAGCAGAAGGGATTGTTTACAAAATATGTTACCAAAAAAATGTTTTTCAAATCTAAATTTGCTGTATTACATAAAAAATATATACAGTATCTCTAAAATCAGAATTCAAATGAAAATTTTGTGCAAATTTTGACTCGAAATGTGAGCGTTGCTTTGGAAATTGAATACCCAGCATGTTGTTTGTGTGTACATTTTCCCAGCACTCAAACGACCCACACTTTTTCATTGAGTTTGTTGCCGAAAGTTGTAGTGCAAGCGTCTTGTTGAACTATAATTGTTGGCCCTGAAAAGGACCGTTTTTTAAATGGCCCTGAAAAGATCCTCCGCTTTCTTTGATTTCTATTATAAACTAACTGCAACAGCTCATTAAAATTTCCTTTTTTTTTTTCAATAAAATTTCATCCGATTCAATCGATGCGCGAGACTTGGCGATAAACAATCGTACAGTGTTGCCAAAACGCGATTACAAATAACGTCTTTTTTGCGTGCCACGTAAGAGAATTATATATATTGATGAAAGAAAATTGACAATCCAAGTGTTACTTCACTTCACACCAACACACACCCATACTAACAAGTACGAAGATAATAGGCTTACTTATTGACTGTACAATTATTGCACAAAATTTAGATTTCCATAATAATCCAATTTGAAATAAAATGCCTTTGCATTTCTCTTTCAAATCCAAATTAAAATCGCGTAGACATTCTATTAAAGTCACAATTTGGAATCAATTCTGCCGGGGAAGTACGTGTTTGACTTGTATGTAAGCAGATTCGGGTGTCGAAACAAATGTGAACAATATCGCGTGATCGTGAGGAGACGGTAGTAGCCAATCACAGTATTTTTATACGTGGATCACTTAACACGTTTGAGAATACGATTCCTGATAATCCGTGGTTCAATTCTGATCAGCGGATCAACTGTTCTTCGGGTTAAATCGAGACTTGTGAATACAGTCATTATGGTCTGAGATATACTGCAAACAATGATGGCTGCTATGTTTGTAGTGGGTAGTGGTATCTATCAGGTATTACGTCAGTATAAAGTAACCAGATCCTAATGAATACAATATCCCTTCATTAGAAGTGGTTCCCCATTTCGATGAGCAACGGGTTAGCAACCAGAATTGCGAGGTCAAAACTAGGTCCAGTCAAAGACCGTTGTATTCATGAGGACTAGTGCAGGTTAAACCTGTCATGGTCTCAAATGCCCTCACGTTGGCAGGGTATTGAATTTGGGAACATTCAGTGTCAGCTCAGGTGTTGTTTTCGCAATCTGACCAGGGTTAAAAATTGCGAGTTGTTGTCCTTCGATCTTTTTCTTTATGACTGATCTTGGGCAATTGCCAACATATCGTTGTGTTGCTCCAGTGAGGCGTTAATTACCGACCTGCGTTCCTACTTCATTAGAAAAACTGACCAAATTTTGATCTAGTCTTCAAAAAATCGTCAATACAGTGATTATCAGATATATTATCAGGATATTGTCGTTGAAAAACACGGGAGGATTTTCAGGATTTTTACTTTGATATAGATAAGACGATTATCGGAATATTTACTATGACATAGATAAGACGATTGGATATTGATAAGGTATGTTGTCATTAGCATTGATATCTTATCAGGATATTGTCGTCGAAAAAGACGGGAGGATTTTCAGGATTTTTACTATGATATAGTTAAGACTATTATCAGAATATTTACTATGAGATAGATGCGACGATTGGATAATGATAAGATATATTGTCATTAGCATTGATATGAGGATATTGTCGTCGAAAAAGACGGGAGGATTTTCAGGATTTTTACTATGATATAGATTAGACGATTATCAGAATATTAACTATGATATAGATGAGACGATTGGATATTGTTAAGATATACTGTCATTAGTAAAAATGGTTAGATAATAATGTACTTAATAAATCGTCACAACCACTTATAGTGTCAACCAATGTAGCTAAACTGGGTGCAATATTTGGTCTGATGAATACAATTTTTATTCAAGGACGAATGACTTCAGCTCGTTTCCTGGAAACAATTATTTTGCAGATCCATGCCCTCGACACGCTGTTGACGACATATTACGCATTCCTCGAATGTATTGATTTAGCACCTAAAGCCTCGGATGAATTTCCAAGAAACTTTCGTATCTTGAAGGTATACGCTACCGACATAATTTGCAGCATTCTGCTTAATAGCGTCCAATGATGCGTTAACCGAATGCCATCCTCTAATTTACGACGCTACTCTGTGAAGGCATGCATTATTTATACAACAGCAGTTATGGAGTATGAATAACTATCGCATGAATCCCGAAACCGTTACACTGAAGGCTTTATCCTCATTACATTTATTGCAGGACAATTACTCCGCGAGGAAAATGAGGAAAGCATGAAAGCGATTAAATGCATCACGCATCACCAATCCATTGGCGACCAATTAATTTGACAAATAGGGATTCGGAACATCTTCATGGATTGCGGGCCGTGCTTATAACAATGAGATACTGGAGCTGTAATATGACAGGTACATCATATATGTCATTGAAGGTTTTGATAGCGCCGACAGT
Source organism: Metellina segmentata (assembly GCA_947359465.1). NCBI lineage: Eukaryota > Metazoa > Arthropoda > Arachnida > Araneae > Tetragnathidae > Metellina > Metellina segmentata. The sequence goes on from OX375881.1 coordinate 58,789,365, forward strand.
CACTGTGAGTTTGATGGTAAAGATTGTTTTAAGTGGAAGCCAAGCCATAAAGTGATTTATATAATGCTATTTTGCATATAAAATGTATGGGGGTTGGGGTTTTGTATAAAGTGCGACGTATATATAATATATTACACTAGTAACTATGTGGTTAGCCCGGCGTTGCCCGAGCCCGTGGTGTAAAGTAATAATCTGGTCTAAAATTTTCCGCAGATTTCAAATCCGTTGAAATTTTTACTCTATCTTTAACGGTCTAGGAGATAGAAAAAAGATCTTCATAACTAAAGTTAAAACTTTTTTTATCCTCTGCTGGAAAATTATTCTTTGGCGCAAAATGAAAGCGGAAACGGAAAAAATAAGTTTAGAATCTTGTCCGAGTTCCCCGCGATGAAAAAAACTTGGTATAGTTGCAAAGGCTGACGGCAAGATCACGTGGGTAGAAAGTCTAGATTCAGGTGTCTCTTCTTTTGTTCGGAACGCGTTGAAAGAACCACTCCGATAATAAAATTATTAAATTCATTTAAAAATCTTCTAGATCAAATTTTAAAATTCGCTGCGACCCAAAAATTGCAACAAATTCGGACTACATGTATAACATATGCTGTAAGTGACATAGAACTGTCACGATTTTGCAGCCGCGAAAAAAAAAATACTTCCTTTTATATTATTAGAGATAGATGAATATGCATGCATACGGTTTGCACCCAAAATAAGATACGGACATCATAAACGTCGAAAAGTGTTAAAACCTTTTCCCTGACATTTAAATCATGTTGTCATTTTACTACGAAAGAGAAATGTGATTAATCTAAACCCTATTGCAATATATACAATCACAATAAAGTTTGGCAGCTTTACTAGTAATAAGTAAAAACAAAACGATTAGATAAAACTATATTTGAGTCATTTGATCAAACGCCAATTGGTGTACTTTATCACACACACGATGCAATTTATGTTCTGAACGAGTTTTTGAGGCTTAGAGCAAATATATTTAGTGTTCTTTGTTTTTCACAGTGCTTTAAATATTTATTGATACAAGTGAAATAAATTTGATATATCTTAATCAGAAAGCGCATATTTATTGCCTTGATCAAACTTCCATTACCACGGATCAAGCCTGTCTCAATAAGAGAGACTCGGTCTACTAGAATGGGTTTTATCAATCCAAATGTTTACGACGAAACATTTCGTCCATCACGATTTGGCCATTTTTGTCAATGACGACATGTCTCTTCATGAAGATGTTTTTTTTTAATAACAAGATAAAGATCTGGCCAGTTATAGTATTTTGATGATATAACAGGTTCATCAAGGTCTGTTCAGTTTTAATTACGAAATATCGTATTGAGACAACCATCAGGGGAGGTTAAATTAATAAATTAAAAACATAAGCAATAAGCATATGCCTTTCATACTGTGACTGATGCATTTGTAATACATATGAAATTCCATGTCACATGGCAACTATATGCGCGGTTTGGTTACGTTTTATGGCTGGAAAAATTTTACCGAGAAGAGAAAAGTACATCCAGAGAGGAATTGAATCAACTTTATGAGTTTACAATTTTAAAATTAAAATTAAAAATATTTTAGAACACATGATCAAGGGTCATTGTCATCAGCTTATAAACAATATCGAATAGTTAATAAACTGAAAAAATACAGTTAGCGTTTAAAAATTAGATTATATAGCAAATCATTTAATTCTTATGTTATTTCATAAGAAAATTGTATTTGCAGAAAATATTTTTTAACCTAAAATAAAGAAAAATTACAATTTCCTTCTGGGAAATCTAACACTTGATAAAAATCGTCGAAGGACTGAGCGTAACTGGGACTCGTTTGTCAAAAAATCCTTCCTTGAAGAGAGCAATCGAGAAAGCTTTTATTAGAGAATTGAACTATCCGCTGGCATAGCTTCTTTAATAGTGCTTGTGAAATACTACAAACAAAAGTTTTAGCTTCATTGTAATATTGTATAATGTCTCAATATTGTATAATGTTATAATGTCATAAAGTAATCTGGGAATGGAAGCGAACCAAGACATTGTCAATGAATAAATGTTTCATTTAAAGTTTATCTTGTCTGTTGCGTTATAACTCTCTAAGTTATTTAATACTGTATTTAATGTAATAATGTATGTAATAATGTTTAATTCTTATTTACAGCAAGCAAACATCCGTGGATCTTATTTATGTATGTACACTCGGTTAGTATAAGGATTTATTTGAAAAATAAAATTTGTATCCACCGTTTGAATTCGATTTTGCATTCTAATTTGCTTTTTACTAATTGAGAGGAATGTATAATGTAAACAAACGCGCTGACCAAAGACTGAAATTGTACTTCCTGTTACTTAAATACATTCGCATGTTATGTATCAGGATTACCTTAAATATATCTTATTACTATTTTAGCAACGTCTGGCGCGTAATCTAATTAACGTTAACCAATCAACTAGCAACATATTAATACATAAGTCATTATAAGTAATATTTATTGGCGGACCGTGGAATTCGCATTTCAAAAACAAGCCAAGGTTTGAAACGAGCGGATTAGGAAGGTTAGAAGGAAGCACGTTAAAAAAACGCACTACTGCCACCAACATTTAGCTTGACAGAAAGTATCCTCAAAGGTAAAATAAAATCAGAATTCATTTAAGATAGCAATTATAGTAGTAGATCACAGCGTTATTTTCCAGTTTTTGTCTCATGTCTTCTTGCCAATAAACCACTTTAAATTTACCTCATACTTAATGTTATTTATAATCCACAGCAATAAGACACATAAAGCTTGTTTAGTACTTAAATCTATCTACAAATGTTTAATTTAGCAAGTCTTCCTTCCGATGTTTGTAACCTCTTTCTGTTTTAAGGAAACGTATTCATAATAATAAGGAAATAAACTAAAAATACAGAGTATATCCAACGACCTGTCCAAATGTTAAAGAAGCACAAACTCAATTCATAGTAAGATAACGATGTATGTCCAAAAGCGCCATCTGGATTTGATAAAGGGTAGTGTTCGGTGATTTTAAAGTGTCTAGATCAACTTATGCGTTAATTGTAAAATTGGACTAATGAAAATGCGCTGTTCATATGCATGCTATATTTGCTTTCAGCACCGTATTGTACCATCTAGCATATACGGGTGGTGTATAATTTTGTATTAGCTATCTCCTCTAGAAGTTTGTACAAGAAGTCTTGAAAACATTTCATTTGTCATCATTTAGAGTTAAAATATTTTATCCCCAAACCTGTTAGATATTCAACCTGTTCAGTATAAACAAGTGTTTTTGAAGTAACGCGCTCGTCATAAATTTACCACTCGGACAGTAAACAGTTAATTAAATCGATGTGATTCGTTTTAAGGGGATGCAGTACCTAAAAATCACTCAAAATATCGAACTTTTTTTATTGCTTTAATTTAGAGCTACAACTTTTCTAAATATGTGCAAAATTTTAAACCCGTAACTGCATTAGTTAAAAAGTTATAGACACTTTTCTGATCCAAGCAATACAAAAAACGCGCTTCGAAGCAGTTGTGTGACCTTCAGAGACGAAAGTTTTGGTTTGGAATTCAAAGTGTGTTGGTGAGAATATAATGAATATTTGTGGTGCTTTTATTAAGCTGCATTGGCTTATGGTGTAACTCCTGGTTCTCATATGAAGCATATTAAACACCAATCAAAAATCGCATTTGGCAAAATTATTGCCAATTTACCAAAGGCATGCTTCAACTGAACTGTAACAATGTTGTGTAAGGTGTAGTACACAAACTCTAATTGAAAGCCTGCACAGTGTTATATCGAGCAAGTGCTCAAATCAAAGTTGTGCATCAATGCAACGTGTTACGACTGCTATTTGTGATGCTATCACAGAACTCCATGTTGGTACTCTGAAAGCTATAGAAGGTTTTCAAAAAGAAAATAATCTTTCATTGAGTGTGCTTTATTCGTGTCGAAAATGAAATGATTTTAAGCATGAACTAGATTAACTTATTCTTACGGTTATAGTTTGGTTAGAATGATTTAAATTTGAATGAAAATGGGCTTTAAATTGCTTTAATTGGTATGAAAATCAACATATTAATTCCAAATAGCTCTGTGTTTTGTAAGTATTTTTTTTCGTTTTTTAAAACTTTAAAATAATTTTTCTCAGCATAGTTTTTTTGGAACTATAAGGTATTGAAAATGCTAAGGCTTTTAATGTAAAAAAGAAAAAGCTTCGGAACTTTTTCTCCACTTATTCCTATATGTTAACTCCAGATATATTTTTGACTGTCATATATTTTTGACTTTGTCATTATCGGTTCCCTCTTTCAACTTGGAGCACCCCCAATCGAAATCCTCCATAGCCATCGAGCTCCAGCACTTGCAGATCTGGTCACCAAGGCTTTTGGAGGACTCTAAACTTTTGCACTAGTACTGTATGCATAGACACGGCAACAACAACAACATTCTTATATGTCTTCAGAATTAAACTGTGTATGGATTCACATCAAAGTGATATATTTATTTTTTTAAAGCAGTTAAATATCAAAATTTTCATTTTTCGGTGCTATTTTTATCCTTTTAGCTAAAACAAATTTTATATGATTAACTATGTTCTTGATTTAAAACTCCATACATAGTTTTGTTAAGTATGTTTGAAATAGAGTTGAGAAAACAATTTGAAGCAAAATAATAAAAATTGAAAAAGTAGTAGCATTTTTAAAAATTTCAAAAAAATATGTAAAAATTGATTTTTTTTAAAATTGCTTATTCGACAAGATTTTTTCTTCTAGAATCAACTTATTGTTTACGAAACAATAGAAAAACAACAATATTTAATTATATCATAAAAAAATTAAGAAAATTCTAAGAATGGTACTGCGTTCCCTTAAAATAAACAATAATATTCATAATTAGACATTTAATGAAACACCCATTCAGACATAGGCAAATTTTTTAAACATGTCTTATGTTATTAGTATGCTGTGAACAATTTATCATATTTCTAAGCATGAATACATCACAGATATGATGCATAATTAGAGCGAGAATTGCTATTGAGATTATCTTTAAAACTTTTGACCAATACATTGACTGACAATCATGTGACGAATCTGTTCAAAATTGATTTGGTTGGGCGATTTGTCATTGTATCAACTCGTTTGGTGATATAACGTTCTATGACAGTGTGTGAATGATCATTCGTATAAACTGACGGCAAAATGGTAAAATTGCCATTCTCCTACTATATTACGAGTAAAAATCAGACGATGAATCAATTTATGGGTGTGTCGTCGGTCCTGTAGAACATCTGATGACGAGTGTTGATTCACTTTACACTTAAGCGCCAGAAAAATTGAAACAGACGAGACTTCTAAAAATATATACCGATAAGATATGTAGCATAAAATACATATATAGATCTGAAGCAATAAACATCAGTGTAAATATTACCGCTGTTTCAATGGTAGGATCATAATTTAAATCATTTTAACCATTTAAGCGGAGACGGTTTTATTAGTCGAGTTCATAGCATTTCGAAGTAGAGAAGTTTCGAAATGTATGTAATGCCATCTCATGGGTTCAAACCTACACCCTAACCCGGTAGTGTGACCGTAAAGATGATCACCAAGTCGATCCAACCACTCAATTCCCACCTAAGTCACCAGTTTTCAAATTATAAGAACATATCTGAGATGCCTTGCAACCCGCTGTGGAACACAGAAATCCTTCACCTCTCACCTCTTAAAACAACATAATTGCCCTTAAAATGAAATATGATGTTCAATATCTACACATTATAGCCTCGTCTTTTACAATTCTACGCTCCTGTGGGATGTCTACCAATTATTAGATGGTTGTACCAGGTATACTGGTGGTACAGTGTAAATGCAATTTTAACTAGTATAATATTACGTGTTCTTGACGAGATATCTCGTCTATCAAGATCTGACCAATTTTGATAAATATGAGATGGACATCAAGATCTGACCAATTTTTACAGAGACTTGATAGCTTGTCCATCAAGAACTGACCAATTTTGATAAAGACGAGATGTACATCAAGACTTTACCACTTTTGATGGAGACGGGATAGCTCGTCCATCAAGAACTGACCTATTTTGATAAAGACGAGATGTACATCAAGACCTTACCACTTTTGATGGAGACGGGATAGCTCGTCCATCCAGAACTGACCTATTTTGATAAAGACGAGATGTACATCAAGAACTGACCTATTTTGATAAAGACGAGATGTACATCAAGACCTTACCACTTTTGATGGAGACGGGATAGCTCGTCCATCAAGATCTGGCCAATTTTGATAAAGACGAGTTATATGGTCCATTAAGAACTGACCAATGTTGATAAAGACGAGATGTCTGGTCCATCAGAAACTGACCAATTTTGATAGATACAAGATGTGCATCAAAACCTGACCAGATTTGATAAATACGAGATGTATGGTCCATCAAGAACTGACCAATTTTGATAAAGACAAGATATCTCGTTCATCAAGATATTATCGATCCTTTTTTTTATGATTACTATGCCAAAAATCTGGTCATTTTTTCCAAATGACGAGACACATCGTCCGTCAAGATCTGCCAAGTTTTGCTCATCAAGATAATTCGTCGAGTCAATCACCAGACGGGTTAAGTCACAAATAGAATTTTGCTTTCACTTACATACGACATTGCACACACTTCCCCAATCCGTTTTGTTCGACTCTTCACTCCAGTTTATCTGCGCCGAGTTCCACCTTTGGAGATTCGAATTTCATAACTTGAAAGAAGGCCGTAATTAGTATAATTACAGCACCTGTCGAAATCGTCACTCATTCCAAATTCAAAAAATGCAACAATTTCTTGAATAATGAAACTTGCTTAACGGGAATCGCGGAGAACATTGTTACAAGTGCACTACTTAAAAACATACAAAGAAACAGTTCAGAAAACAGTAAGACTGAAGCGTCCCCCCCTCCCATCCCAAAAAAAACTATCTCGTTAATTGAAACAGGACCTCAGTACAAGAAGCTATTTAAACTTGAATCTCATTATAAGAGCCTATCCGCTTTCATTCAATTAATAACTTTCGCGGAGAACACCTGAACATAATGTAAGCCAATTACTAAACATGATTTCAACCTTTGACTAATGAGCGCATCCTAAGGGGATTCGAAGCTGACGAAAAAGTAAGTGAATTAGAATGCGTAATGCACAAAGAAATTCGGAGAGAATTCTCGAATGGAATTTCTTTAATTTCCAAATAGGAGAATTGAAATTCGGCAGTGCGGAATCTCCCTTTTTGTTTCTTAAGACAGCAAGTGCTACGTTTGGGAAAATATTGCAACTTAAAAGGACATTTACTTATCTTATAATGCTTTGATATCTATTCAATTCAAGGTAAGGAATTAAACATGGTGCAAAACTATTTTCCGGCCTTTTTTTATTTACAATGTATAAAGCAAATGTGCTGTTGGTGAATTGATATTTAGAAATGATGTTATCAAAAATATATAACTATTACATTGATTTTGAAATCGTCGAATAAATCTCATACATTTCAGTTTCACTGTGAGATTCGCTTGGCTTCCTAAAGCTTCGGTTTCTTTATAAAGCGCAACCGATATCTAGCAGTCGTAATGTATGTGTGGATGACGTCACTAAACTATTATTTATACAAACAGATGGAGTTGGTTTCCTTGAGAGCGTTGTTTGTGAGCGTAACGAAAATTAGCGGAGCCGCAATTTGCATTACGATCGTCAGAGCGGGCTCAAACAGTTGGGGAGCGTATTTTATCTTCTAGCGGCAACATTTCATTCCATGCTCCAAACAATTCGAGCAGAGGGAAGCAAGACAAACAAAAATTTTTGACTGGCATTGTTCAGTTCGTTTTTTGTAAAATCGAGATCGTTAAAGATAAATTGCAAATTTCAACGATTTGAAATCTGCGGAATATTTTACACCAGATCTATACCTTAAATGTGATTTTCTTTAAATAAATTATTAATTGTTTAATAAATAATTAAATAATCAAACTGTAAATAATTGAATAATAAATCTCTTTTTGGTATGTATCTGGCGTAGAATCTTAGGGCGCCTTCACATGAAGGAGGTCGACGGTATTGTAGACGGTACAATATGAAGAGACCGGCTCTCAGACCGGTCTCTTCATATTGACACCAGTATATGTTTACTGATTTATTTCCTGCGCATAAACTATTCGAGCGAAGAGAAGCAAAAACAAAATTTTCGACTGCAATTGTTTATATTTTTTTTTTGTAAAATCAGCATTGTTAAGGACAGATTGAAAATTTCAAGGGATTTGAAATCTGCGGAAAATTTTACATCATATCGATACCTTTAATGTGATTTTCTTCAAATAAATAAATTTCAATTCAAACTTTTATATTTTCGCAATACGAATTTAGCCGCATTTGACGTAAATATAAAAGTTACAGTAGAAATATTATTTATTTAAATAAAATCACATTTAAGGTATCGATCTGGTGTAAAATTTTCCGCAGATTTCAAATCCCTTGAAATTTTTACTCTATCTTTAACGATCGCGGATATATAAACTTGTACTAGAGAATATAAAAGCTCTTTTGTTTTGTTTCTGGAATAAAATAAACAACGACATAAAAAAAAGTCGCCGGCGACTGAACTTCCTAGGGTGACTATTTTTTAGTCTTTCATAACGGTTTCCTGCTAGTCTTCTCGTGTGAAGTGCTCCTATGATTTCTATGTAAGTTCTGTCGCCTTCAGACCGGTCTGAGCGATCGATCTCCTTCGTTTGAAGGCGCCCTTACGCTGATTTGAAATCCGTTGAAATTTTTACTCTATATTCAACGATCCCGAAGTTAGAAACTTGGACTACAGAATAAAAAAATGCACTTTATGCACGCATGTCTTATGTCGAATAAAATGAACCACAACAGCCGTCTGTGTAGCCTATTCTACACCGTATTCTGTCCGTCTAAAGCTACGGTATCCAAAGCGGAGCCTTAATCTAGCACCCGCGATACGTCATGATGCGGCGGGTATAACTTGGCGGCCGTCTTAACACAGCCCAGATGTGCCAACTAAAGATTTGGTTTCCTAAGAAAGTGGAGCAGTTATCTAACAGACGTGATACGTCATGATGCCGCTCATATAACTTGGCGGCCGTCTTAACACAGACCAGATGTGTCAACTAAAGCTTTGGTTTCCTAAGAAAGTGGAGCCGTTATCTAACAGCCGTGATACGTCATGATGACGCGGGCATAACTAGACGGTCGTCTAAACAAGAATCCAGAGGTGTCAACTTAGACGGACATAATACGTTGGAGAATGGGCAATACAGACGGGTGTCGTGGTTTATTTTATTGGAGAAACAAAACAAAGTGGTTTTTTATTCTCTAGTTCAAAGTTTCTAACTTCGGGATCGTTGAAGGTAGAGTGAAAATTTCAATAGATTTCAAATCAGCGTAAATTTCTACGCCAGATCGATATCAAAAACAGTTTTATTTTTCAGTTATTTACCATTTGATTATTTAATTATTTATAAAATAATATTTATTTATTTAAAGAAAATCACATTTAAGGTATCGAACTGGTGTTAAATTTTCCGCAGATTTCAAATCCGTTGAAATTTTTATTCTGTGTTTAACGATACTGATTTTACAAAAACGAATTGATCAATGGCAGTCAAAAATGTTTATTTATTTTGCTCCTCTTCGCTCGAATCGTTTGGAGCAGGAAGTGAAATCTTGCCGCTACAAGAGAAAAAACGTTCCTCAACTGTTTGAGACCGCTATGACGACAGTCATGGAAATGACGGCTCCGATCATTTTCTTTACGCTCACAAACAACGCTCTCTAGGAAACCAACACCATGTGTTAGTATAAACAACGTTTTAGTGACGTCACCCACCGGTACATCACGTCCGCTAGATCATGGCTACGCTTTCTTAGAAAACAGAAGCTTTAGGCGGACAGAATACGATGGAGAATGTGCAATACAGACGGCTGTCGTGGTTTATTTTATTCAAGAAACAAAACAAAGTGACTTTTTTATTCTCTAGTTCAAGTTTTTTAACTTCGGGATCTTTGAAGATAGAGTGAAAATGTCAACGGTTTTCAAATCAGCGTACAATTCTACACCAGATCGATACCAAAAACAGATTTAATATTCAATTATTAAATATTTTTATAATTAATAATTGAATTATTTGATTATTTAATTAAAATGCCAATCAAAAATTTTGTTTGGTTTGCTTCCCTCTGATCGAATTATTTGGGGAATGAAATTTTGCCGCTGCAAGATAAAAACGGTCCCCAACTGTAAGAGACCGCTATGACAATCGTCATGCAAATGGCAGCACCGCAAATATTCGTTACGCTCACAAACAACGCTCTGTAGGAAACAAACGCCATCTGTTTGTATAAACAACGTTTTAGTGACGTCATCCACAGCTACATTACGGCTGCTAGATAACGGCTCTGCTTTCTTAGGAAACTGTACCTTAAGTTGACACCTCTGGTGTCTGTTCAGAAGGCCACCTAGTTATGCCCGCGGCATCATGACCTATCACGGCTGTTAGAGAACGGCTCCGCTTTCGTATGTAAGCGGAGCTTTACACGATAATGAAAATTAAATAGTTAAACGTCCGAACTCAGAAAAGGCATATTACGAAACCACATAAGAGTTATTATCTAAAAATATAAATCCCCAAAAACACAACCGCCAAACAAAACAAACCGCCAACATAAACATACCCGCCATCATAGTCAAAACAAACCGCCAACATAGACAAACCGCCAGAAACTATTGTATGCTTGTGAACATATGATATGATTAATCACATTGCGTTGCAGTATTTTCTATAAGACAGACTGATTAATTACTCATTTTTAAAATGGAAATTTAAAGTACGATACTAAAGTGATTAAATATAAAGAAAACACAATTTTTATTACAATCTGGTTTCATCAATGAGTACCTTTAAATAAAATACATTTTTTGTAAACGTATCACTAAATAATTATTTTTGTTTCAAAGCACGCATTTGAAAAAAATTATTTCGTCATTAGCGTTTCAAACAAAAAGGTCATTTTCAAAAGTGTAATTCCCTTCTGAATATTTAAGCCGGTGATGAATAATGCTTAAGTGAAAGAAATAAAATCTACATTAAAAAACTGGACAAAAGTAATCAAAAAAGACTTATTACCATTGTAATTGCAGATTTTAAAATAAAATAGTTTGCTATAAGAGAAATAGTATAATTTGAGATGAAAAAAAATCGTTTATATAGTGTTTTTTTATTAATTAACGTCGCAGTGGAACAACACAACGTGCTATTGGCGACGGTCAATTCCGAAGGGATTTGACATCGGAATGAATGAATAGAATGGAATGCTGTGAAAATGATTATATGTATAGAATTCAAAGCAGGCAACGAAAATCCCTTAATTGGCGACGGTCAATTGCGAAGGGATTTAATATCGGAATGAATGAATATAATGGAATGCCGTGAAAATGATTATATGAATAGAATTCAAAGCAGACAACGAAAATCTTTTAATTGGCAACGGTCAATTCCAAAGGGAGTTTATATCGGAATGAATCAAAAGAATGGAATGCTGAAAATGTTTCTTTTATTTCAAAGCCCAGTCAACGAAAATCCCTTAATCTATAACATATTATGAAGTAAACAAAATCTTTTAACCTGATATTACGTTACTTTTCCCTTACACGATAATGAAAAATAAATAGTTAAACGTCCCAACTCAATAAAGCCATATTACGAAACCATGAGAGTTATTACCTAAAAAGGTAAATCACCATAAACACAAAATATTAATCACTTTAAGTACATATTTACATGAACAACTTTTAATTATTGAAAAATAAGTTTAAAATGTACTTAGTTTTCATAGGATCGGTTTTAGTGACATAGATTGAAGTCAGCTATGCTTTCTGTAAGACTTTTTAAGATGAAATTCCATTAGAAAAATTAGGTAATTGAAACTTCAAAAGCAAGCAACTAATCTTCTTAAAATCCCTTAGTCTATATCAGTCATAAAGTTCTTGTTTTTGGAATGACAAGGTACACGTGTGCGAGAAAAAGTGTCCAAGCCTTTGTTGAATAATTAACAAATATTAATCTTGTCAGTTCTTTCAAACTAATGCAAAGTGTAAGTGGGTCTTGTCATGACAGCATTTGAGGCATGAAGAAGGCGTATGAGTTTGAGGAGTTTCATTAAAAGTTTGTCATTTTCTCGGGCATTTTTCTCTGTACAGTTGCATAAGTTGACGGTTTTGCGACGTTATACTATTTTGAAATTTCATCCCACTTTGAGTTAACTATAATTATTTCTTGATAGTTTTGGAGAACATAATCAACCTTCATTAGTAGATGCTGCTATTTTGATATTTTCCGTAAAAAGGTGTTTTAGCATATGTGATATCCGAGACCTGCTTTACTCCATTAGTTATAAAGCCCTGTATTGGCGACTCGTAGCTCACAAATGCCGAACATTTTATATTTTAATTGAATACTGAAAATAGAAGTTACTGAAACTTTATAAGAAAGTCTAATAACTAAAAATACCAGTTACTAAAATTGCATTATATTTTATTAATTGAACCTATTATATTTTATTAAATGAACCTATTATGTTTTATTAATCTAGAAATGCTTTTACTCCATCAGTAATAAAGCCCTCTATCGGTGACTTGTATCTCACAAATGCCGAAAATGTTATTATATTTTACAGAATTTTGAAAATTGAAGTTACTGAAAAACTTTAAGAAATTCTAATTACTAAATCTACCAGTTACTAAAATTGCATTACATTTTATTAACTGAAACTATTATATATTATTAACTAAACCTATTATATTTTATTACCCCAGACCTGATCATACAACATCAGTTATAAAGCCAACTATTGAAGTGACTCGTATCTCACAAGTGCCGAAAAGTGTATTATATTTTACTGAAGATTTAAAATAAGAGTTGCAGAAACTTTAAGAAATTCTAATTACTAAATATAGCAGTTACTAAAATTGATCTATATTTTATTAACAGAATCTATTATATTTTATTAACTGAACCTACTATATTTTATTAACTGAACCAATTGTATTTTATTAACTGAACCTATTATATTTTATTAACTGAACCTATTATATTTTATTAACTCAACCTATTATATTGTATTAACTGAACTTATTACATTTTATTAACTGAACCAATATTTTATTAACTGAACCTATTATATTTTATTAACTGAACATATTAAATTTATTATATTTTATTGAATAATGAAAATAGAAGTTACTGAAACTTTTAAGAAAGTCTAATTACTAAAAATATCAGTTACTAAAATAATTTTATAATATTTTATAATCTACTGATAGTACGTGGTGAATTTATGTAGCACAGGAATAACATAAACGTCTCTATTGGCTACATTCCGGGAATAACCCCGCAAGGAAATTTAATTTTTTTTTCGAGTTTAGGGACTTGATTAATGAATGCATTTTTATATATGAGTCGTACATGGTAAGCCGCATTTTTTTTCCAAATTTAACAGTCTATATCTGCAATTAAAAAGAAAATAATGAAAAAGTGCCTGCCTATTTACATGTTTCCATGAGACAAACAGTTCTGCCCTGGAGTCATATATTACGTTTTTAGAGTAGAAAAGAGAATTTTTTTTAAATATTCATTTCAAAATATTTGGAATTGCTCTTTATTTTTAGAACAGTACTGAGCTGAAACAAGGAAGAGTTCACCACAATTACAGTGAGTATTTTAAATTATTGCTTAAAAATAGATAAAAGACACCCAAATATTAGCAGTTTTACTCACTACCTAATTTCACAAAACCCACCCAAAACTTACATTTTATTAAAATAATTGCACAAATAGAATATTTATGTAGGGAATGAAGTATTTATTAGATGGATGTAATTAGTAATTACATTTTTGCTGTCACAAATCTCTTCAATGTGCAGAAATAATTGCTAAAACTAGTACAAACTTTCCGCTTTTAGAAAATATTACAATAATGCCAAATTAAAATTTTTCATTCAATAGTTAGAGTGTAATTGATTTCCTCAACTTCCTCTCCATTTCATTTCCCGTTATATTTCATAAAACAGAAATTATCATAATGAATTGTGTAGTACTTTTCCCATCCACCTTCCAATGAAATAAACATAGAGTTTGGAGTCGCCGTCGATAGATCTCAGAACAACAAGTCACGTGAACTTCCGAATCGACTTGAGTCGATTGTCTGTCGAACCGCTGACTGCTTTTTAAAGCACGCTGAATAATAATTTTTTAACCAATCAATAATTTGTATCACTCTAGGATTCATTCCCACAACGTCGTGAAGCATCTTCAAACCAAGCTATCGGCAGACATAACATGAATCTGCGCTCAAAGGCTCCGTCAATTTCATTAGAAGGTCGATAACATTTACAGGGTACCTTGTTTTGCAACTAACTAGAAACTAGAACTAACTAAACTAGTTCCTCAAATTAACTAAATTTAATTTGAGGAGATAAAAAAATGGTGACCAGAAAAACAAACTTTTTTTAATAATTGTCTCCGTTTTCCGTTCTACTTGTAATAGAAAAAACGCACTACCATATTTTGAAATCAAATGTGAGCTGGGATTAATATACTATACATTAATAAATTGTTGAATATCATAGAAAGAAAAACTAAATATCTCAGCAGCGTACAGTAATATTGATAACTGGGGATACCGAGAGAGATTGTATTAAAAGCAAGAAATCAAAAACATAATGATTGTAGCAGATGTTTCATTCCTCACACTATAAAGGGCATCACAGTCAACATGACCTTGAAACTGTTGACCTTTCTCATCAAGAACAGAGCCGTTAATTCGCTAGCAAATGTGTGTGCGCCCGAGATCGGTCGGTTGTTTTATATGATTCTAATACGATATAACTATGTGTACTGTGTCAACGTTGTGTAAATTGGATTAATACATTTTTGTGAGTGTTAAGATAATTAGATTGTTCGCCAGCTTCAAGATGGAGTTATCCGTTCACGATCACATGCTTACCTTTAGACAGCATAAGTCAATTCATTTCGCCGTTAATAGGAAAATTGGATAGGAATCAGAAATCATTGAATAGGAAACAGACCAATGTTTGCAGCTACGCTTTCTTGGATGTTGAGGCTCTCTTTTAAAAAGGCGGGCAAATGAGGAATGAGTGATACATCAATTCAGGAACGACAAACTGTATTTACCAATGATAGTAAAAAACAGTTAGAAAGTTAGAAATGCTTTCCTTGGTTGACTTCTTATGGTAAATATCGAGGACATTAAAATGGAAAAGGTCGTTTTCCTCAGATTTACATCTTTCGTTGCTTTTCTTCAGGTTTTATTGATTATTATTTTTGTCACCGAATATTTAATTTTTTATATCAGGGTATGTGTGAGTCATCAGGGATTGCATGAAAGCAACGCCATCTTAAATTTTTATTTTGCCTTTTAAGTTTCACTATCTATTCTAATATATCGGTAGTATAATGGATAAAAATGCATATTCCTTTAATGTAAAAGTATATTGTGTAAAATTTGATAACTGTGAAATAAATATTCTGTAAGTATTTTTGATAGTGGGATTATGATATCAGTGCCTTTTGATTTCCGTTATCGATCCAAATCACGCTATTTAAATTCTGCTAAATAGAAATAATAGATAAAACTTTTCCTAACCCTAGCTTTTAGTCATGAAAAAAATGACCGCCATGTTACCAAAAACTTTTTTAAACTTCTAACAACTAATCTCTTTAAAGATAAGAAATTCTTCCTGTTCTAAACTAAAAGAGCGTTTCCGTATGCAATACATACTAAATCTATGTCATAAAACTAAAATCTCATTATACTAACTTACTCTACGAAAAGTTCTATAAAGTGTGGTGGATATTTATAGCTGCTAAGTCTTCCCCATTAAGCACCCACGAAATGAAGACATGATATATAGGCTATTTCATGCTTCTGGATTTCCCTCAAGTTATGCCGCTTTAGGACGAGTGCGTTTGCTTGACATTTTTAAGGATAAAGCTAATCGCGTTTGACGTAACATGTAGAACTTCGTAAGTATTCAAAATTTAAACTTAAATGTAAAATGTATGTAAATGTATTCATGTAAATGTGTATAAAATGTAAAATGTCTTCAATGGTATTTTCATACATGAATGGTATGATATATAAAGTCCTATTGTTTTTCAGGATGTTCGTTTATATGCGTGAAGATAATAGTTGCTTGTAAAATCTTCATGTATAAAACCAGATCTATTTGGCGTTTTGTGAGATTTTGTTTGAAAAATTCAAACTGCTGGTGGATTATATATTACATGTACATGTCTGTAAAAGGTGTCATTCAGAAACATTACTACTATTTCACTGAGGTTAAATTTCCTCCGAATTACTACAACATCAGAACTATTCAACAACATCGGAATTATTCACATCTTTACGTTATATCAAGCCTTGTCTGCACATTGTATTAACGTCATTGGCAAAACTGACAAAATCGTGATGGACGGCGAGACCCGTAATTTAAAGAAAATTTATCAGATCGTGGTCACATGATCACAAAAAATCCGCATTTACAACCTTGATAAGGAGATATATCGTCATTACCAAAATTGGTCAGATATTGATGGACTAGATATATATCGATTAAACCACTTAGAGGTTAGTGTAAATTTCTATTTCCGTTTATATTTTTTGTATGTTTGCCTACCCAATTAAATAACCCTCATACCGACACATTAATCAATTAATGTGGATGCGTTTGGTAAACTTAATTGCGTTAGTCCGTGTAAATAGGTTTAAGTACACATATAATCATAATATTGAAACCCTTTTCCAATGTCATATGTAGATCATAGGAAATAGGTATAGTAAGCCGAGGATCACAGACTGGATTGCTGATATGTATGGCTCTTCAAAATCCATTTACACTGACACTAAATTCAATATTCATTTTATTTCATTTAGGTGTGTACATACAGATTCTGAATGTCATGCTGAGGAATGGAATTCCAGATTGCCTCTATCTGACTGCTAATATCAGTGATACTCTCTGCCCGATAGCAGTACATACGCGAGCGAGTATTTCCAGACATGCTCAATTGGCGACATATCCGGGGAACATGCAGACCATATTAGAAGCGGAACCTGCCGTGCTTTGAAGAAGGCTTGTACATTTCGAGCAACATGTAGATGTGCACTGTCTTGCTGAAATACCATTCCGGGAATGCGTTGTAGGAGGAGTGGTACCCTGAGCTTCACAACGACCTTGTTGTAGCGTCTGCTGTTCAAGGTTCCTACTATTCTGAGTAGGTGGGATTACCCATTAAATCCAATAACGCCCCAGACCATGGCGGCAGGGGTTCGACCATGCTGAATAAGTACTCCTTGTCGTATGACGCTGAATAAGACACTCCTTGAAAAGACGTTCAAATCTGTACCATCTGACGTACAACCGTACCATCGTTATAATACAGACTATAGCGGGACTCATGTACGAAAACGAATTGTTGCCAAACGGCACACCATTGAATTTGTTGGTGAGTGCACTGTAGCTGGTGGTGTTGGTGGTTAGGTGTCACGGGATGGTATGCGCAGAGGAATTCTTACACGTAGCCCATGGCTCTTGAGACGTAGGGGGAGGGTCGGGGGGCAGACACACCTGTAGATGTACTCCAATGTTGTGTCAACGCACGAGAGGACGCTGTTGAGTAACGTCACGAGGGAGAAAAAAGCAAACAACCGAAAAAGCAAAAAAGAACACATCTACCCTTATTCGAACCGAAAATTTTGGGACCCCTTCCGATGGGGCGAAAGGAAAAACGATGTTACGGGTACCAGATTCGAGCATGGACAGTCAACAGTGTTGGACACGAGTTGTGTGTCTCCGCTACAACCAAAACTTTAAAACTGTAAACATATAGGACCATGTCCATAAGAAATGTAAGCGTCTAGGATAATATTAAACAATATTAAATTTATCTTCTAGAGATTTCATCATTTGCATCCAGTATTATTCTACACGCTTGCTTCGCCATAAAGCTGGGAAAATAGGGGTGGGTACCCAATTCAATATCCAAATCTATTCACATTCTAAATCGTATGCACATTCGAATCATATATTGTCCCTTATGTTCTGAACCTTCAAGAACATAAAAGTAATCCGTCGAGCCGGAGCGACCTATGGTTGAAATGTAAATAAAAAATCATTCAATTTTTAGTCTTTAAGAAACAATTCTCATTTCTTTAGTCTTAAAATGCCTGAAGTGTCCAACGTTCAATTGCGTTTTGATTAAATTTATAAGGAAATTAAGTGGTTCTGTGAGAAAATTCTAGACGATGAGCTAAGTGATCCAACACGAATCGCAGCTGTCATAACGAAACTTCAGTCTTACGATGCAAGATTGACCGATATATTTTCCAATTTTTCTCTCAAATAGAATGAAGTGAACTTTGAGGAATACATGAAATATCAAGATGATATTTAGGATCTGTTGGTTGAGTAAGATACGAAAAAACTCATACTGTAGGAAGAGTAACTCAAGAAAGAAAACATTCGTTGGTAAAATTAACAAAATTCGATCTCCTTAATATTTATGGTGATTCAGAAAGTTGGATTTCATTTAAGGAATTATTTTATTCATCCGTTTTGAAAAATGATCAACTATCAAGTATTGAAAAGATCCAGTATTTGCAGTCTTCGGTACGTGGAAATGCATCAAAATTAATCCGAGGTTTTGAATTTCAAGAAGAAAATCTGATTCATTGTTGGGAGCTTTTGTGTCAGATTCGAAAATAAACGTCAGTTAGCATTAAGCCAAATCAATAAAATATTTTCTATTAAGCTAACTAAAGTGAATAATTAAAAAATTTTGCTGGAATTATTAGACACCTGTAATGAAATCGTCCGTAAATTGCAAACTTCGGGTTTGGAATTTAATTTGTTAAGTGACCTGATCTTAATAAATTTCATGTTAACAAAATTCGATGAGCCAATCAAACAACAGTGGGAACTGTCCCTCGAAAGTGATAGTATTCCTAACCTTCAATTATTTAGAATTTTTGTTGAAAGAGAAGCTCGCAGTTCAAACAAATCAAAACTTATTCGAAACGAAGCCTAATTCAATCTAGGTAGAAAAGCTATAGATTTCAATTCGTTCAGGAAACCAATAGTACACAATACGGTTGTGGAAAAGAGCAATGCATGCGTAATTTACAATCAAGTGCTACCATTATTTAAGTGTCCAACTTGTAACAACATGCCGGTGAATGAGCGATGGAAAGTAGTGGATTCGCATAAACTATGCTCTAACTGTTTGCGACAAAATCATGAACTTGAGGCATGTAAATTAACTTTGAACTGTAAAAATTGTCCGGAACGTCATCATGTTTATGCTGTTAACCTTCAGTGTAAAGACACGGATAATTCTATCGTATCGGTTGCGAATAGTACTCAATGTGAATCGGATGTGCATGCAAGGACAAGTAACGTATTGTTGTCAACCGCGCTTATAAACATTAAATCTAAGTCTGGAAAATTAATTGAATGGAGAGCGCTAATTGATAATGCTAGCCAAACTTAATTTTTGAGTAGGCAATGTGTTGAGCGTTTAAATCTACCGTTGCTCAACACAACTCATAGGTTGGTGGGTATTAACGGTGTTTTAGCAGAAACTGCTTTGCATGTAACAATGTTCAATTCGCCTCATTTCTCATCCGATTTCTTTCCGGCAAAAGCTTCTGTTGTTAACAAGGTTACTTCCCCTCTTCCCAATTTTTATATCGAAAGGCAAGATTGGCCACATTTAAGAGGCTTAGTTCTGACCTTCAGTCTTACATCTCCAGGCCTATTGACACTTTAATAGGCGCAGATCTTTTCGGAATTCTGATGAATGGACAATCAGTCAATGGATCTCATGTCTCTCCAGTGGCGATAAAAACAAAAATTAGTTATCTACTTTCCGTAAAATTGGATAATACGACGGGTTCCCATGCATCAATGGTGTGTCATACAGTGGACCATCTCAATGAAACACTTAAAGACTTTTGGGAGCTTGAGTCCATTCCTAAACCTCAGGTGTTGAAAGACGAAGACGAGGTGTGTGAAAAATTATTTACTGAATCAGTCAAAAGAGACACGAATGGACGATAGTATGTAAATCTTCCCTTCAAAGAGTACGAGACGCGAGGAGAACGCAAAGCAAGATCACTACAGCGGTTTTACTTGCTAGAGAAAAAATTAGAAATGAATTCCCAATTGAGAGATAAGTATTCTCGATTAATGGAGGAATATGAAAGCCTAAATCACATGACCCCAATATCACCAAATGAAGGTGAAATCACTCCGAATTATTACTTACCGCATCACGGAGTCACTAACGACTCAAGTAGCACTACGAAACTTCGTGTAGTATTCGATGTCTCTGCTCAAACATTAAATTGTAAATCATTAAACAACATTGTATGCGAAAGGTCTAAACTTCAAACTGAAATTTTATCAAATTTAATCTGTTTCCGAGGATACCCAATAGCCTTCACAGCGGATATCGCAAAAATGGATAGACAAATATTAATTGCAAAAAAGTATATCAGTTTTTCCACAGAATATTTTGGCGGAAAAATCCATCTGATCCGTTTATCATCTACAAACTTAAAACAATCATTTATGGAACATCATGTGCTCCATGCTTAGCCCTTTGCACTTTGCTACAATTATGCCAAGATGAACATCTAAACTTTCTCGAGGCTTCTGATATTGCTAGAGAACATTTTTATGTATATGACCTGTTGGCCGGATCAGATTCCGTAGATTCCGCAAAATCAATAGTTAAAGAGATGAATGAATTGATGGACTGCAGGTGAATTCTCACTCAGAAAGTGGGCTTCAAATGATGCAGATGTTCTCTCTGACCTCGCAGATTCGTTAAGAGCCAACTCTGTCCCTCATTCGTTCCAGGATGAATCATCTCAAAAGATGCTAGGTTTATTCTGGAATTTAAAAACTGATACCATTCAAGTCAGGGGAATAGTCGCGGATAAAATCTCTACCAAACGTCAATTGTTGTCCGTGATAGCTCGTATCTTTGATCCCTTGGGTCTAATTTCACCCACAACGATCATTCTCAAGATTTTGCTCAAAGAGTTGTGGAAAGCAAAATTAAAGTGGGATGATACCCTCTGGGGATATTGCCAACAGATTGAACAAAATTTCCTTAGAAATAAGTCATTTTAGGGAAATAGAAAAGTCCCCAGATATATCCATACTTCAAAGGCCAGTCGGATAGAATTGCATGGGTTTTGTGATGCTTCTGCTAAGGTATACGCTGCAGTGTTGCAGTGTATTTCCGAGTGATTTCAGATAACCTTCAAGTGCGTCTAGGGGCATCCAAAACCAGAGTGGCACCTGTACAAACAGTAACATTGCCGCGATTAGGACTATGTGCAGCTCTTCTCATATCTGAGCTCATTAATGCTATTTTAAGATCAATCACCTTTCCAATCTACTAACATTCCTGTGGACGGATTCGACTATCACACTGAGTGGGATTTCAAATCACCCTGCAAAGGGTAACCAATTTGTGTAACACAGAGTGGCAAAAATTCGTTCATCAACTTCGGCACAGCCGTGGCACCACATTCCTGGCGAAGAAAATCCGGCTGACTGCGCCACTCGGGGTCTTTATCCGGGACCACTAGGGCCTATTCGGAATGGTGGAATTGGCCAAAGTGGCTCAATGAAATCAATATTTCATTCTTCCCAAATGACGATCTACCTGTGCTGGACAGTGTTTCATCTGATGAGGATAGTTGCTTCGTCACGCAAATTGATAACTATCACGACGTCAGCAAATTCTCATCCTATACGAAATTGGTATGCGTAATAGCATGGGTCTTGTGTTTAGCTCATAATGCAAAATTCCACACAAAATCAACAGGGCCTTTACAATCCTTCGAACTAGACAGTTCCAGTAAGCGAATAGTCAAATTAATTCAAGAGCCATAATTCTCATCAGAATTCAAGTTGCTGATACATCATATACATACCTAAATCAAGTAAAATAATTTCGTTAAATGTCTTTCTTGATGCAGACGGAATTATCAGAGTCGGAGGTCGTCTGATTAAACACCCAACTTTGGCCTCTGACCAAAAATACCCCATGATTATTCCGAAGAGACATCTTGTTACATCAGCGATTATTAGATATTTTCACCAATGTAGTCTGAATGGTGAATCGGAACTAGTCTTGTCCTTAATTCACCAGAAGTTCTGGATTCCAGATGGCAGATCAACTGTGCGAAAAGAACTCAGTGTATTCGGTGCTTCCGATCCTCTGCTAAGCCCACAACCCAATTGATGGGTGATTTACCGACATCCCGAATAACCCCATCCCGACCTTTCGAGAAAGTGGGAGTCGATTTTGCTGGCCCTATAAACACAAAATGCCAACATCAGAGAAAGGCCAGAACTTTCAAATCGTACATATGCTTGTTTATCTGCATTTGCACCAAGGCAGTACACCTAGTATTAGTGTCTAACATGTCGTCCGCGGCATTCTTGGCAGCTTTGTGACGATTCGTGGCCCTATGGGGCTATCCTACAGACATCGTTTCGGACAATGGGACAAACTTTGTCGGTGCTGCCGCTTACCTCAAAGCTCTCTTTAAGCTGCCCATAGATTATTATGTCCAGGATTTCAGCTCAGAAAAGAGTTTTATCTGGCATTTCAACCCTAAATACGCTACAAATTTCGGAGGTCTTTGGGAAACCTCTATCAAATTAGCTAAGCGTCATATGACCAGAACGTGTCAAGGAACTCTCGTGAATTTCGAAAAGATATTCATAATATTATGCCATAATGAGGCATGCATCAACTATCGGCCTTTTGTGTACCCCTATCGACGGAGACAGCTGATCTTCGGGCTCTAATCCCGGGTCATTTCCGCATTGGAGTCCCACTATTTGAAATCCCGGAATCTAGCCACCAACCTAATCCATCTTTGAGTATTTCTTCCAGGTGGAAGATATAATAACATATGAGAGACACAGCTTCTGGAGACGTTGGACCCGCGACTACTTGCATGCTTTTCAACCACTATTCAAGTGGCGGCTACAGAATAAATACATCAACGTAGGGAATCTTGTTATAGTGAAGGATGGCCAGCAACCTCCTCTCCAGTGCAATTTTGGTAGAGGAGTCACCCAGTTGTTTTCGAGAACCGATCAGCTGACTCGTATTGTCTCAGTCAAGATACAATCCGGAGATATCACTCAATAGGCTAGAGGTTTTGCCGATTTCATCTTGCCGCCACTTGCATGATGTTGAGTAACGCCAATTGGGATGAAAAGACACATAACCAAAGAAGCAAAATAAAAACTATCCTTTTATGCGAAAGGAAACTTTTGGGACCCCTTCCGATGGGGCGAAAGGAAAAACGACGCTACTGGGACCAGAATCGAGCTTGGACAGTCATCAGGGTTGTGTGTCTCCACACTACAACCCATTTTAAAAATCTTTAAACATCCTGGACTATGTCCATAACAAATGTAAACGTCTAGGATAATTAAACAGTATTAAATTTATCTTCTAGTGATTTCATCATTTACATCCAGTATTAATTATTATATACGCTTGCCTCTCCGTACCGCTGGGAAAACAGGGATAAGTACCCAATTCAATATCCAAATCTATTCGTATTCTAATTCGTCTGCACATTCGATTCATATATTCTCCTTTCTGTTCTAAACCTAAAAGAACAGACGCTGTACGTCCACACATGAGTGACCGCTTTGTAATTCTAATCCTTTGCATATCCTAACCTGTTTTGTCCTACGTGCAAATTTCACTTAGTTTGCATGATTCCTACATGGTGTTGCAATTTTCACAAACAGTAGTGTATAATATATATATATATATATATATATATATATACTAATCTGTAAAGGTTCTAGAAATGAATATCACCTATTGTTGTTTGTTCTCTTGGTGTTTATTACTAATCCTTAGGTAAAGGTCATCAAATGAATCTAAAGACCATGTTTCAGAAGTTGCATAAAGGCCAACTCCTCATCTCCCAAGTACTTTCCTAAAGGTACACCTATGCAATCTAAAATATGGGAAGGTGATGATGGTTTTGAACAAGTCAGATGGTTCTTAACGCCTCTACAAAAGTCAAACATTTAGTTTGCCGTCTTTAAGTTTCCCTGGTCCTAAGTCTTCCAAGCAACTTGATGCATTTTTAACCTTTTAAAATTTAAGTCCTGAGTTATTTGCGGGATACCAATAATGTTAGGAGGACAAATCGTTTATTGAGGTGGTTCGATTTATGTAATGATTAAATCCGTGGTGATTCGATCACTATTTTCTTGTTAGATCTGCCCATAACCCCACCTTTACCATCAAATCAGTTATCTTAATGCCAATTAAACCAACGTTGGATATCCATTGTAAGTAAATAGAGGCCACATGCTCCACAATTCTGACAAGAATAGAATAATATCAATATTAGTTCTTCCATAAAATTAGACTAATTATATCACCTGTTAGACCACATTAAAATATAGAGCATCATTTCAATAAATGTTAAACATCTAAAATCACGGGTATAGGTCCCAATTTAATAAGCTCCCGGTAGGCAAAAAATATCCAACAAGTAACAAGCATTCCTTCAATCGATAGTTCATTTTTTTTTCATCACTCCAAAATCTTCTAAAATAGAACAAACCCAAGAAACCAACAAATTTTAAGAAAAGCTCTGTGATTAATGACTTAACTTCCCCCCAAACAACAAATTCTTCCAAGTATTATAGACATATTTTCATGATAATAAAACTCTTCCATCAGATAATATACATCTCACCCTTCATTGGAAATTCCTTTATTGCTTTCGCCATAAATCTTCAAACCATATTTATTATTTTAGAAAAAATGCACTCAAAAATCAAAATAAAGCAATACATACGAAACGGGCATTGTAATCCTAAACGCCAGTTGTTTTACTCCAAGTAATATGATACACTTTGTTTTCCTTCGAAAAATTCGCTATCTTTTTTTTCTAGGGTGCTCTCGATGCGCAAATAACGCTACTTCCTATTGTACTGGACAAGTTACGGAATGGAGATGGATATTCCCCTGCATCTGCGAGAATGGAGATTTGCATTTAGATTAAAAATCAATGTTTCATTTCGTTTCAGTTCCAAAACTTACGGTGGACGATGATGAAGAATGCAGTTGGAATAATAATAGGTATCTTTTTCGTGATTGATGAATGCGCGACGAAAGAATGATGGCTGGAATGTGAAGGTCCTAGAATGTCTTCTGGAGTGAGACATTTCCTAGTTTTTTTTCGAAACAAGTTAATGAACTATCTCTGTTGCTGTTTTGTCTTCTTGCGGAATTGCGGAAAGGAGACTGCAACGAATGTGTACAAGATGTGTGTGTTCAAGATCACTTCCAAATGATTGGGAATGGATAAAATATATATTTGTTGATTTCTAACTTTTACTATCATTATTTTAAATGTTGCTGTATATATATATATATACAGCAACAATATATATATATATATATATATATATATATATATATATATATATATATATATATATATATATATATATATATATATATATATATATTTATATGTGTGTATTTTGTAATATTCATGGAAATAATTTCGCTATACTTCATGTGGCTCTAAAATTAAATTGAAAATTTTACTTCCTAGCAAAATTGTTTACTTATGTAGCGGAAAAATTTAAAGTATGTCACACCATATTCAAGTAAAGTTTTAGATCTCATGAAAGTACATTTTACAGGCGAACCAGAGCAAAGACACAAGAGGTAAACATTTGCGATCAAGGATATCACTTTGGAAACTGTCAACTACACAAGATATTTTTTTTATGATTTATATCAGAATTTTAAATTGAAGCAGAAATTTTAGTCTGCCATGTAAAAAATTAAAAAAAGGAGTGACTCGTTTCCTAAGTTTTTATATCCACGGATCCCTTTACATAAACACAAAACTAAATGACTCCTTATGAAATAAATGCAAAAATGAAAGAAATTCTCCTTATTCAAAAAATTGCATTTTGATTAAACTGCACATAAATTAACCTTCTGACTAGCATGTACTAGAACTGTTCCAAAGATTACACGATCAATCCCCAAAGGAAAAGAACCGAGGATAACACCACGGTCAGATAACGAGACAACACCTTCTCCACAAACTTCCACACTAACCCAACGTGAAGATTTTCGGCCACGACAGATTTGAGGTGCACCAGCCGTCTCTACATCATACGCGTACAAACATCTATGTACTGATCCGGATTAGAACCTGGAACCTTCCTATCGCCATGTTAACACCTTAACAACATACATCTTAACTTTGGAGAGATAACATCTTGTGGTAGAGTATGTGTGTGAATATGCGTTTGTATAAAGTGGCGACCAAATTAGTAAAATAACCGTACGACCATGTCTTGGAGCACAATGTAATCATGACTAAATGGATAGGCTTGTGGATCAATCATATAGTAAATGTTCGTTTCCACCCGGGAGACGAAAGTAATCCAAGTATCACGTTACTTCTAGTTTTAGTTCAAATCTGACCTCATTTGAAGAATTTGTATCATTACCTGTATTAGGAAGTCTAAAAAAATTGTACATTTTTCATAGTGAAGTCCTTTTAAAATATGTCTTGAAACAAAATTGAAATATATGGGTTTCAAGGTTTCATCAAACTCACTAGTTACAAAAAATAATATTTATGCTTTGAATAATATATGGCACAAAGCAAAATGTAAAAACACCTTATTGACATTGGCTTATTGACATAGTTGTTAGAATTAAGTACCCAATGAACGAGATTATTTTCATACCTTCTTTCTCAGGACTATCACTAAATGCATATAATTGTTCATTTTTTAAATGCTACCTAGGAACTATTATGTGCCAGATCTTTTACAGAGAACACGAGACTCAATTAATGAAATCATTGTGCGTTAGAAGTTAAAGGTGTAGCGAAAAATACTTTTTTAACTGTATTTATTACTTTTTTAAAGCACAGGGGGGATTCTAAAAAATACTGCTTTACCATTTTGAAGCATAATAAATGTAATTAATTGAACGAGATTTTATTTGAAAGGTTCTTGAAACGTTATAATAATAATAATACTGTAAAATAATGCCGCCCAGCCAGTATGGTGGTTATGATCCTCGGTTGTCACCGAGTGGGCCCGGGTTCGAATCCCGGATAAGGCATGGATGTAACACCTGGGAAAGAAGTCGGACTTTCGCCTGGAATGGATTCCCGTCTTGAAAGGAAAGCAGCGCACACCTTCTGTTCTTTGCTGGGATCATCATTTGTTATAATAAAAAAAAATATTCTTCTTCTGTATTGTCTTGAATGTTTCTATTCACCACTACTTTCATATGCATCCCAGAAAGAACATACGACAACGACAACGACGACTGTAAAATAATAAGTCCATGGAAACAAAATGCAATGACGCTTTAGGGATCTTTTGATTGCACGAAGAGTAGATACAAATAAAAGGTAAATAAATAAATATATATATATATATATATATATATATATATATATATATATATATACAGTCAATATCGGTTATAAGGTCAGCTCAGTGGTCAAGATATACAGACCATATATGCCCAACAATACTGCACTATTTAATTATGGTTGGATTACATTCACCTATCAGAATATGGTGCTCATAAACAAATAATCAAACGTTTAAGACATTTTAAAAATTAATTCATGAAGTGAAAACTACAGTAAGAAATATGCAACTTATTTTTAGTGAAATTTATTAGCTTACCATACCAATCTAAGTACAGTACGCATACGCGTACGTGCATCCATATTTAGTGCACTAATCTCTACTCGTATAAGATGAAGTGTTTGTTTTTCCGTTTTTCGTTATCACAGTCCTTACGAATCTACGGCACTTACAATAATGGGATTTGGCACACAGGTAGTCCGAATTTTTTGCAATTTTTGGTTCAGGGTGAATTTTAAAAGTCAATCAAGAAAATTTTGGAATTTAAATATTATTGTTTTCTTTTGGAATAACAGGAGGCCATCACATTTGTGTGTATGCTTCTATATTTATTCACCTCCCATGATGGTGCCGCGGTAGACCTGTTGGAAGAAGGGCCGTATTAGCAACTTTAAAGCTTACGAGTTCTAAACTCTTTCCAAGCATAGCCCGCGTCCACATACTCATAAAATATGCCGTGGAATCAAATGTCCCTACGTTAGTGCGACGTGGAAGTTTGGAGAATGGAGTGCCAGCTCAGGTGTTGGCATCATCATCTCACAGCGTTTCAAAATTACTAGGTGTTATCATCGGATCTTTCCTTTCGAAATTAATCCCGGACTGTTTCCAATTGCCCCTTTGTGTTACTCCTCTGTGGAATTGATTAAACTACTCCTACCTGTCCTCTCTTGATCTAATAAACATAGGATGTGGGTGCTGACGCTTAAAGTGTGAAATAACTTGCAAATTAAGTTTGAGAATTTGAATTACAAATCATCGGGCTTATATTTATTCACCTCTATTTATATAAATGTCAAATTGGAAGACTAACAACAGGTAATTCAATAAAACCTATTATAACTTTTATAACTAACAATGTTATAAATGAATTTCGGATAGCGGACCCAGTGTTGAGATGCCCGACATGCAAGGATGTTAAAGTTAATCCTCATGGTTTTAACTCTCCGATTAAACTTACTGGTTTATGTCTCCACAAGGCATCTCATTATTAGCAACAAATGACCAGATCGTGTGAACGATATATCTCACTATCAAGGAAAATCGACTAGATTTTGGTGGGAACGAAATCACGTTGCTAGGAGAAAAGGTACCAGATCGTGATCTTGTCATTATCAAAAATCGAGAGTAACTTGAGGACGAGGTATCTCATCATTAGCAAAATTGGTCAGACATTGCTGGACGAGATACCTTGTCTAAGCCTCATTGTAGGAAGGTAGGTGTTTTAATTAACGTCCTACTAGAGCAATACAACGGACTATTAGCGACGGTGAGGGATCAATCCCTCAAGGGGAAGATTTAAACCTCATGGAGGGTGGGAGAATGTGTGAAATTACTTGATGAGTGTGAGAATTGTAGTGTGAAGTCACCAAATTTAGGGACTGGAATGAAATGAAGAATGAAATTGAATGAAATGAAGAATGAAATTGAATGAAATAAAGAATGAAATGGAATGAAATGAAGAATGAAATTGAATGAAATGAAATGAAGAATGAAATTGAATGAAATGAAGAATGAAATAAAAAATGAAATGAAGAATGAAATTGAATGAAATGAAGAATGAAATTGAATAAAATGAAGAATGAAATTGAATGAAATGAAGAATGAAATTGAATGGAAAAAGGAAATTAAATATTGAGAGGTGTCTCGGGAACTGGAACGAGAAATGAATAAAAAATATACAGACTTAATGCAATATTTTCAGATTTACAGTACTACATTAATAGAGTTCTAGTTTAAATAATGTTGTACAGCTTTAGTACCAAGCCTCGCAGGGTTGTCTTGACGAGATATCTCGTCATCAACAAACCTAACCCGATCTTGATGGAAGAGGTATTCAAAATTGGTCAAATCGAGATCGAGAGATAACTCTTCGAAACCACTGGACGGTGGAATACTGAAATAAAAAGTTTTAGCTATTCGATCCCCCTTTATTTATATCTTCGAATTAAGAAGACATCACGCTTTAACCCTGTCAAATGACTTCCATATTGTTTCAGATCACCAAAACACAAATTATTCATCTTTCTAGCGCTATTTTAAATTGAATGGGGACATTATTGGTTGTTTTATGTTGACAAATGTCATGCATTGTTGTGAGAATGTGCGTTTGTGTCCCAACTGAGGTTGGGGTCATCGTCGAAGAAGTGACACTTGAGTAGCAACTCACAGAGAAAGATAGGTGATGTCCTCTTTATGGACGATTTGTTTTTGTAAACATTCGGGGAGGTGGGGCCTGCTGCTGGTAAGCGATTCATTACCAAAGGGGATAGGAGACTTTTTTTAGAGGTAGATCGCAAAGTGAATTGCGATGAGTTACGCTGCTGACTTTCTCGTGGCATGTACACCCGTCAAAAAAAACGACTCACCCGATCGCAATGGCACAATTTACATCATAAAACAAAACGGAAAGTAGCAATCGATAGGGATTAATGTTCTCTACATAGATCATTACGCCGACCAACCGGTCTAGTGGTCAAGGTGTTGGCCTCTGGATCGGAAGATTCCTGGTTCGAATCCGGGGTTAGGGCATGGATGTAAATTGTGCTGTCCTTTGTTAGGGACAATGATGGTCCACCCACTGGGTGCCCCTTCACAAGTGATCATCACTTCTGGCCTTGTCTAAGGCTAAAATGACCTCGGTCAACTCTGTACTTTGTATTGTATTGTATTGTATTTGTATTTGCCTTCGCAATTGTACTGCCTTGCCATTGAAAATAATAAAAAATAAAAAATAAACATAGATCAATACTTAAAATTTGTCTAGGGGGCCGTCTTCATATTAAATTGGGTGCTTGCTCTGATAATTTCAAAACGAACCCCATCTTTCATCACAAATGTGTATTCTACACAAAATTTCAGGCGTATTTGATGAAAACGTTATGTAAAAGGGCGTAAAAATGACCCAGAAAATTCATAAAAACCATTGAGGGAGCGTATAAATGTTCGGAGTTCAATCACGCTATAAATATTAATAAAGACGTGTAGTGGCCGTCACAGTCAAGGACGTGCTGCAGGCGCCTTGGTATGGAGTCCACTAAGATGGTGACTATGTCCGAATCCATTCTGATTGAATCCCACGATCTGTTGACAGAAATTTCTGTTTTCACTTTGTGAACAATCCCTAATAACTATAATAATCATCGAATTTTGCAAATAGTGTCACTGCGCTACTAATTATGCACGTAATGAGCTCTAATTTGGAATTCCGATGTTTCAGTAACAGTTGAATCATATGGTGTCAAAATTGGTCCATGTTTCTATTAATAACTTTTATAAACATTAATTTCATAATTAATAAAAAATGGCAAATATAGTTTGATAATTAAAAGGTTTATATATTGTGTTTGGATTTTTTGGTAGCAAAGGATGAAAAAACAATTTCCAAAAGATTTTTATATTTGTAGCAAATATGACAAAAAACGTGAACCACCATTTTAACATTAGGATATCTAGTTTTCAAAAGTTTTCAAGTTTTGGTAAAATTCTTTTTCATCTAGTTTTGCTGAAAAATCCAATAAAATTTATGAACTTTTTTTTTCTTTCCGCCTGAAATTGTGTGTAGAATCCAAATTTGTGATAAAAGATGGGGGTTCGTTTTGAAATTATCGGAGAAAGCATCCAATTTAATATGAAGACGGCCCTTTAGACGAATTTTAAGCATTGATATTTGTAGAAAACATTCATCCCTATCGATTGCTATCTTCCGTTTTGTTCTGCGATGTAAATTGTGCAATTGCAATCGGGTGAGTCTTTTTTTTTTTTTTTTGACGGTTGTTTATAAAAAATTATATTAATGTGTAATAAATGTTAGCGTTTTGTAACCGGTTTTGGGGTATAATTCTTCTATCAAAGTTCGGGATGCATAACCAAAGACCGAAGCTCGCATTACCACGGGACGTATCACAACAGTTGCCATGAACGATCTCAGTTTGCCCATACAAGAACTCGTCATCTGAGACCATTTCAATCAACCGGTTGGAAGATATTCAGACCCTCGTCAGACCCTCGTTTACGAAGGGGTCTGGTGAACGTTAAATCCACTATGACCACGTTAAATTCATCAAATGTCCTCACGTTGGTTTCTGGAGAGTAGTGTACCAGCTCAGGTGTTGACTCGCCATCTGTCAGTGGTTCAAAATTACGTGGTGTTATCCTCTGATCTTTCCTTTGAGAGATTTATCCCGGATAGTCGTCAATAACTCGTTGTGTTGCTTCGGTACTACGTAAGTTAATATACTTACAAACCTACCATTTCAATCAAGGTGATTATTGACGAACATCTTTTATATGAGAGGGATTTTTAGTGCGAACAAACACTCCAAGCGGTCTACGATGGTATTACTTCTTCTGCCCCCAAATGCTCTCATATCATACATATCCGGTACACGCTGAAATGTTATATTTCCACGTTTTTGCCTCGTTTTGCGTTAATTTTTAGTTGGCTTTGCAAATTAGCAAGCAGTTATCAATTTGGAATAGGTGGTTTAAGTAATTAATGGCGAAGTGCTGAAATCATATTTGGAAAACAAGCCAACCAACGTCACGTTGAGAATACGTAAGAGTATTACTTCTATCCACAAACACACTACCTCCACCTATATTTATCTGTATGTAGAGGTGTATGTTATTATGTTGAGTATTACGTATATCTTCACAAAAACACTACCGCTACCTATATTTATCTTGACAGGTTAGTTATTTTAATTAACATCGTACTATTAACTTATATGGCGGAAAATGAGTTCAATAGCTGAAAATAAAACACCAGGGAAGTGACGCCTATAAGTCTCAGGTATTTCGTATTCAGGTTCCGGTTCAAACGCAGTCATTACTTTTGTTGGCATACTATCGCCGATATATATCCCGCTAAATAAAATACCTACCTAACTACCGTTCACTCGTCTATTAAAGTTAAAAACTTAATTTAACTATGTACACGATTTCAGCCTGTAAAGAATGCTGAATGCATTTCTAATCTGTTGGATGCATCTACGAATGCAAATAATAAAACATTACCGCAGTTGTGTCTTGTGGGGACGAAGCATAAACTCTATTGTATTGCAATTTTCAGGAACGTAAATACTTTAAGCACATAGGGAAGGGACACAATATTGGGGCCAAACAATATTTTTGGCCTCCAAGGTAAGCATACTCATAACCATGCAATATAACGATATTGCATATACACTCTAACACACTAAAAATGTTGCACCTGGAAGGAGAAGACCGGTGTAAATAAAAAAAATTGTAGGAGAGGTAAATTTGCACTGGAGATGTAAATGATGAAATTTTAAGAATCGTTTTAATCATGCGCCTAGCGCAGAGAAACTCTCAACCAAACAAGCATACCAGGGCATAAAAGGACATCCAGTAGCGCAGCAAATTCATTTTGACTCTGTTGTTGTGTTATTTACATCGTATCTCATTGAGTTGTGCCTAGGAAAAAAGTTCGGAAGCAAAATAAGCACATGGGAGAGTCTAACCGAGGTCGAGTAATTGTCACCCGAGTAGATGGATGGTATAATTAATGGATTGCGCAACATATTGGTTGTAGTGATGTTACTTTTGTTTCCTTTTGCTGTATTCTGGATAGTGGATACAACAAGTTACATGCCAACGGTGGATACAAGTTGCAGCCGTGGATACAACAAGTTACATGTCAACGTCAACCAGGCTCAAGAATGCCTAGAGAATCTTGATCGAGAGAGGATCGACGTGTTGTAAGACATCCACGTACTTATCCAACAGACTGTTGCAGACATCCAACGGTCAGTAGGAACATCTCTCATGTTGTTGTTGTTTCTTATGCCTACACTGACAGACCACCGGAGTGCCATGCCCGTCGTAGACGGCAAGAGGAGAGGGGGGTGCGGCTTCCATGCAAGTGAGCCCCATTGGGAGGAAGTCCGACTTAGCTCGAATTTTTTTAGCCAACAGATGGCAGCTCAACGACAAGTCTCGTTTTTACGGAGAGGTCACATTTTCACAACATTCAATCATCCTCAGGCACACGGTTGTAATTTTGATCCAAACCAGAGACCAACAAATCCCTGGTTTGACACCCCCAGAGGTATTGATTTATTATGGGAACTTGGAGGATTTTGTGACCACGACAGATTTTTCGTGCACCGGTCATCTTTAGCGTACACGAGAGTTTTCGGTCGTCTGGGCTCGAACTCATGATCAGTCAGTCACGAGCTCGACGTTCTACCGACCAGGCATCTCTCATTCATCCAATAAGTGATCGCACCAATTGTCGACGGCTTCACAACGTGGAACTAAACTCACGTAGACAGTTACAACGACTGCCTTTAACAGCATTGCCTCGCCATTCTGATCGTTAGTGTTTACATGCAATTTTTATGTATAAAAAACACGAAAACTGTCTTTGACCAAACCAACCAAATGTCTTCAATGAATTGTAAAAAACATCTTCACATAATTTGATGCCATAAAGTGAACGAAATGCTTCACATATGTGTTTCGTCATTGCAACTGGAACAATGAAAGAAAATAACAATGATCCAGAACTATTATTAATGCTTTGTAGTATAATCTAATTTACTAGTACTTTTGAAATAGATTAATCTTCTATGATTACTGTAATTAGTCTAATTATAGTAACTGGTCATTGTCATAAGCTATACATAATTCTCAGACAGAATAACTTTTCGTAGATAATTACTCTCTATTGATTGTAAGTTCCAGATGTATTGAACTCCCTCAACGGCAGTTGTTTCTAATTGCAAATAGATAACCAGTAAGGTAATATGCCGATAACCCGATAACATAAAATTAACGGACAACTATTTAAAATCCCATTACGATTGAGTGACAGAAATATAAATGAAAATACTGTGGTCATGTAAGGAAGTTGTGTATAAATGTTAAAAAAAGAGAAACCCTATAAAAACTACAAAAATAATCTAAAAATATTGCGTACGTTTATATGCAAAGTATAGTAACACATTTCTTACGGCTGTGAATTCTTGTCGATTGGCTTAAATATAATTTGTTTAAACCTAAAATCGCTTGAAAAAACTTGCCTAATTTCGTACGTAGGTATCATCGTTTCTTGATTCACACAATAGACAGTAACTACAGAGGCTGTTCACACATTTTTTAGACAATGTATATTGTATTCACTAAACTAAATTACATAAAACTCTTGTGTTTGAAATGTTCTATTTGATAGCCCTTATTCTAAACTATCTTTCGACACCGTAATTTCCAGGATAATAATGACTTTTGAAGTATCAGAAGAGGTATTCTATACCATTCCTCCTGAACAGCTTTCCAGAGTCCTGTAAGGGTTGTGGGACGACGTTTGGATAATGCAGATTTTAAAAGTTCGAAAGCACAAAAATCCATAGGTGAGAAATCCATCGGGAGATTTAGTAGGGATATCAGTGAAGGGTATGGCCTTGATACCGGTTTTTTTTGTTCCATTTCTTTTAGGAAATTTACAGTGGATTTTGATGTGGGACTGCTAGCTTTGTCTTGCCATTATATAAAAAAAACCAGCAACAATCATGAATCCCTTAGAAAAACTTTTTTTCGATTCTGTGAACCATGTACTTAAATTTTTTTCTCCCATTTTATGATAATAAATGGCTCCTTTTTGCTGCAATCATTTAAATACACCCATGATTCATCTATTATGACAATTTTTTTCCATTTTTCTTTGGATAAGTGTTTCCCATATAGAATTCGGCAGCGTGTCCTGAGTTCAACGATATGCTTTGGAGAAAGACGATGCACATTTCGTTTTTTCGCTTTCTTAAGATTTAAATCAACGTTTATCATTTGGTTTACAGAGGACACCGAGCATTTTAATGATTTTGCAACTGTCCTTTGACTCGGGGGATTTTCTTTTAACACAAAACAACGTACCTGTGCAATAGTCGAAGACA
Organism: Metellina segmentata; assembly: GCA_947359465.1. Lineage (NCBI taxonomy): Eukaryota > Metazoa > Arthropoda > Arachnida > Araneae > Tetragnathidae > Metellina > Metellina segmentata. Next base: position 58,825,152 of record OX375881.1, read on the forward strand.
TCCGTTTCTTCCTTGGATACTTGTTTGGAATTTTTGTCACTCTGGAGGCTCCAATTTGACGTTTTTTTCCTTTCTTGTCGACGATATTACCTATCGACGCTTTAGATATCACAAAACCATGACTTTCACATCATTTTTGGATAACGGAAGATGAATATTTCTCTTCGGAAAGAGCATAAATATAGCCTTCGAACCACTGCTTCGTTAAAACGCCGTTTTGAATAAAAACAAACCTCTCCAGCCGCATACGATAATTTTGACTTTTAAAAACATAGTACAACTGCAATTATTTCTTTTGCAGCAAACGATTTTTTATTACCGCTAACCAAAATCGTCTAAAAAATGTGCGAACATCCTCTGTTACAAGTTAATCCACAAGTTAAAATGCAATTTTAATTTTTAATCTGATACAAAGTTAATAATGAATATTTACGTGTTCGCTTAAGTAGAAGTTGTAAGTTCTATCAAAATAAACACGATTATATAGAGAACCAAATTAATATATTATGTAAAGATGAATTTTCTATAAAGGCAGTTTGTGTAGGGATTTGTGAACGTGGATTGCGCAAAGTCACCTAATTATTTTCTAGATAAGTCCATTTTAAAAAGATTGTGGTCGCATAAAATGTCAATGAATTAAAATAAAAGTATAATACTGTAAGGATTTAATTAAAAAATTTTATTAAGACAACTTGATTAAGAGGTTTCTCAAGATTCATATAAGTATGCATGTAGGTTAATGATTAATGGATACTGGTGTGTGTGTGATTATGTAGTTAGTTAGATAAATAATTAATGCTGTACTGGAGTAGCACAACGGGCTGTTGATGACGGTCCGGAATCAATACCTAAGGGAAAGATTCAAGGGCAACAGCAGGAAGGTTTGAGCCACGGCCAGATGACATGGTCAACACTTGATCTGGCAATCCACTCTCCAAACTTCCACACCACTCAAACGTAAGGACATTTGAGGCCATGATGGATTTAACGTGGAACAGCCCGTGTACACAACAGTCCTTAGCTGCACCAAGTTTTGAACTTGCAACCCATTGAATTGAATGGGGAATTTATTTGTTGTTTGGATGTTTTATGTTAACAAATGTGACGTATTGGCATCTATGATCTCAGATTGCCAATACACGGACTCAACATCTGGCACTATTTCAAGCTAGGTGATTGGTGACGCAGAATGCCTTTTAAAAGCCAACTACCAACAAAATATCTCAATTTCCAAACACTGTCATATAACGAGAACATCTGCTCTCTCTGGCAAACCACTCTTCGAACTTCCACAGACCTTCAACGTGAGGACTTTTGAGGCCATGACCGATTTAACGTAGTGCAGCCTGTGTATATAACAGTCTTTAGCTGTGCCAAGTTTTCAACTCCCAACCGTTTAAATTGAATGGGGATATTATTTGTTGTTTGGATGTTTTATGTGACAAATGTGACGTATTGTCATCTACGATATAAGTTTGCGAATACACTGCCTCAACATCTGAGCCCATTTCAATCAAGATGATTGGTAACGAACACCTTTTATAAGTCAACTACCAATAAAGCGTCGCAATGTTCAAACACGGTCAAGAACAACACCGTCATTGGCACCCCAATATTCAAAATTTCACAGAAATTCAACGTGAGGACTTTTGATGCCATGACAGAATTGACGTAGTGCAGCCTGTGTACATAACAGTCTTTAGCTGTGCCAAGTTTTCAACTTGCAACCGTTTAAATTGAATGGGGGGATATTATTTGTTGTTTGGATGTTTTATGTTGACAAATGTGACGTATTGTCATCTACGATATCAGTTTGCGAATACACTGCTTTAACATCTGAGCCCATTTCAATCAAGGTGATTGGTAACGAACACCTTTTATAGGCCAACTACCAATACAGTGTCGCAATGTTCAAATACGGTCAAGAACAACACCGTCATAAGTACACCAGTCTCTAAACTTCACAGAACTTCAACGTGAGGACTTTTGATGCCATGGTCGTAACGACGGTCTTCGGTTGGATCGAGTTTTGATCTAGCAACCCGTCTATTGCTAACCTGACTCTGCTAACTCTTGCCCCATATTTTGTTGAGCTCAGTATGAAAATATTGAGGTTGAATTATATATACTTAGAGTTACAGATATAACTATCCTAAAAATATTCTCTACTTAAAACAAAAGCACAGTTAGTTTTTTACATAAACGATAATCAAAGGAAGCATAGCCGAAATGTTACAGCATTCCACTTTTGTAAAAATGAAATAATCAGATGACTAAGCCAAAGCTTGAGCTAACACTTAACTCTCCAAACTTTCACACCACGCTAACGTGCGGATACTTAACCGAGTTTCAAACTCGTACCCATCCGATTGCCAAACCGTTGCTCTTTTATCTGGGTTACCCCTCCATGATATGATTAGGATATTATGAGTTAGTATGAAAATATTGAGGTTGAATTATATATACTTAGAGTTACAGATATAACTATCCTAAAAATATTCTCTACTTAAAACAAAAGCACAGTTAGTTTTTTACACTGCTGGCCACCCAAATTGAAACACCAAGAAAGACAAGAGATATCACAACAAAATTTATTTTGTAGATAACATGTTGACCAAGTATCAAATGATTAAATTTATAGACTTCTGTGAAGTGTGGTTCCTGCCAAAATCAGTAGCCAGAGTAGTCGCCATTGTTGGAGATCACAGCTGCCACACGCCTCGGCATTGATTCAAAGAGACTTTGGATTTGTTCTTGGAGTACAGCAGACCAAGCAGCTTCCACACGTTGCCAAACTTGATCTGGTGTGGCAGCTGGGGATGTAATCTGTGTCAATCGTTGAGCAACCATGGACCACATGTTTTCTATCGGCGAAAGATCCGGCGAGCGAGCTGGCCAGGGAGGCAATTAAATCTGGCGATTGACGAAGAACCCTTGGACAATGCGTGCCATGTGTGGTCGCGCATTATCCTGTTAAAATATGGCTGTGGGCAAGCCCTGATGGTAAGGAAGGACAACTGTCTCCAACACCTCGGAGAATGTTTAAAGTACCGGCAATGCCGTCCACATCTTTCTTTCATCGCACCATTGGCGGCGGAAACGTCTGGTGCATTAACAACCTGTGCATTTATGTTGAAATGTCATAACATTTCTATGGTTACAGTATTCTTAACAAATATTATATTAATATATTGCGAATCAGCTATTATTTAATAATTTTCAGGCAATATGATCAAATGTAAAATACAATATAGCAATAAACAGTACTTGTACCCATCTATTTTTCGTGTTTGATTTACTTCTAAAACACATAAAAAAGTGCGATTTTCTTTAAAAACTGCAAACTTTCAATTGCGAAGCGGAAACGGAAGATATTATTCTATCGAAAAAATATTTTACGCCTTTCTTATTGAACCCAGTGGGCACCTCTTCCGCACTATTGAAATAGCAATATTGAAAATAATTATATTTCCTACACCAAGTAAAAATTGCCAATTTTTACCCAAATTTCCAAAATTTAAGTGCGATGCGGGGGCAAAATATATTATCCAATCAAAAAAATATTTTACACCGTGTTTATTGAACCCAGAGAGAACCCTTTCCGCACTATTAGAATAGCGATTTCGAAAAAAAGTGTTTTTCGGCCCACCCTAATGTGTACTTGGTCAGTTGGTCGGATTCAAGATGTTGTACCAGGTACTGATGGAAAAATTCGTGTGGTTATAATAAAAACACCTCGTGGAATCTTTAAACGCAGTGTATCGAATATTAGCGTTTTGCCGATTCCCGAAACTTAAAATTTGTGTATAAAATGTATTATTTGTAAATATAATTTGTATATAAATAATTGTATTTTGCAAAGAAAATTGTAAAATATAACTGAAATTTGTATATAATTGTATATTGTATTTAACTTTATTTGTATATTTAAATTTTGAATTCTTCTGTTGAAATTTGTACATTTCAACGTTGGGCGGGATGTTGACGCCTTGAATTGAAATGTTGGCGACCTTTTCTGTCAGTCGCTTGGCGATTCTAGCCATTCTTGTTTTGTACGGCAACAAGCTAGTATCGCATCGAAGTCTCTCTCGTGAGATTAAATAAAGTTCGTTTCGATAAATTACCTATGGATAATTTCATTATTCTACAGTCCACATTCGCCTACAACAATTTCTTTTAGAATTTAAACAACTAAGAGGGGTTCTTAAATACAGTTTATATGGAAACAAACGATCACTTTTTCAACTCCCGCACGTATGCTCTCTCCCAATAGCCTAAAAATTGGTTCGTGCAGATATTTAAGATCAAGAATTTAAGCAATTAACAATAATTACTTACTAAAAATTATTTTAAAAATAGGAACGATAGATTTCGGAGAGATGAGTCAAACTCGCCCAAAAAAAATCAGTAAAAAAATTAAAAAAAAAAAAAAAAAAAACTGCAGGTTTCTTGCATGAATTTCGGACAAAATTTCTGCAGGAAACCTGCAGTTTTATGACTGGTTGGCTTGATGGTAAAGGACTGGTGGCTGGTTGGCTGACTGGTGGTAGGATGAGTAAACACATTACTTTTCATTAAAAAAAAATTATTGGATTCTAACTTAGAAACATCGGATCTGGAGTACAGTGTGCTATCCAATAGGCCGTAAGAGACTTATCCAAGATTGGTGAAAAATGAAGTGTTTGCTTTTCTCTGTTTTGGACTTGTTCTTTTTTTTCACTAGGAATACCTTGAAAGTGGTTCAAATTTTGTTTAGAGGGATTTAATACTTTTACAAAGTAAGCAACCATGTGATGTATTGCATAATATAAAAACCTATCATACATTATTGGTGTGTGATAGGAATTTCCTGTCTTCATATTTGTATTTATTAGCATTGAAAATATTCTGAAAATGTTAACATCTCATACAACAAATTCATTACACATTAGTTTTACAAATCCCAGATTTATGTAAACGATTGTTTTTGTTGGGAGTAAATATAACAGAATAAATTCAGATATTTGGTGTGTTATAGAAATACAATACATACGTTAAAATATAGATTTTAATCGAAAGTTGGCCAGCAGTATCTAAATCCGAGGTTAAATTTTTTGGTGGGACTGAAAAATGAAATAAACAGCAATAATTGCTGTTTTTTTACCAATGAAAATTTTCACTTCTTTTAAAGAAATTATTTTTAAGATTTATATATTAATTTTAATCAAACATATTAGTTGATAAGATATCTGAGCATAAATAAATAGCTGTAGGAAACATATATATGATGAACTTTAAAAGCTATTGAAAAATCTGCAGCAAAGTTTTGAAGAAAACAAGGAGGAGCTCTTAGTATTGGAAATATTCATTATTTTGTATTCATAAAAACTACAGTTTTTATGAAAACAAAACTTTAACTTCAAACTTCATTTTTCCATCATAAAACTGCAGTTTTTATCTATTCTAGCTTTGAGGGCAGCAAAAGTAGCAACATTTTTGGGTATGTATCTGAAATATCTAAGGTCATTTGGGTCCTAATGAAGAAAGGTTTCGAAGTACACCAGTGTAATTCCAAAGAAATTTTAAATTGAAAATAAACGACAAAAACTTTTCTAATAATGCGTAAGATTATTAAATACGAGCACTAAACATTTAATCAAAATTCTTCATGTACAAATGTGTGAGAAATTCGGTCTTTTAATAATTTTTAAAAAATCAGCAAGTAACACTGATTCTTCAGTTAAAAAATAACTATAGAAACGAGAACAATCGAATTCAGGGGTGGGGTATGAGTCAAATATATAGCATGCAAAATATCTCTAAAATAGTATATCTCCAGTACAAAATAACACGATGTACACCAGTCTTCCCGTTCTTCAGGCGGATAATACATTTGTTTATATCAGCAATAGCTAGGTGGAAGGTGAAAGTATACTTAAGTAACATTATGGTCTATGGCCTTGGAAGCAAAAGTTTTAACATTTCTGAAATATATCATTCGGTTCCTGGGTCCTTTAAAAAGGAAAAGGTGCTGATTTATACACTATAAATAAAATTTATTTTGAAGCATTTATATTATCAGACGCGAGCGTTCTCTTTTCTAATTACACGTAAACTTATTTTTTCTAAAAACTTTGTTCAAAATTCCTTGCGCACATGGACCTAAAAGGTTGGATCATACCTAATGCGACCATACGTCCCGTTTTGAACGGGATCATCCCGTTTTTAGGTAGGCTATCACGTTGTCCCCAAGCACAGCTTCGGGACGCCGAAATGCCCCGTTTTCAGGAAGTGATCAACCCACGGTAACAATTTGAAAAAGAGGTGCGAAAATTTAAAAAAAAAATCAGACGGTGCATTTATTCAAATACTATTGACTGAATATTTAATTTAATAGTAGTAATCAATCAATTTAAATTTATCGTACCTGAAAACTTCATTTTAACAATGGCTAAACGTAAGTGCGCACTTTAATGTTAAATTATAAACCAAGTACTCATTTATAAAATTAAACAAAAGCAGATTTTAAGAAATCCTGCGAAGAATTTCACTCTTATTGAAAATCAATACCAATTATACTTAATCAAATTTGTTCTTCATAAAAGTATAGACCACATAAATTATTTATTTTCACATGTTCATTCCTGTTTCTTTTCATTAATATTTAAAAAAATTATAAAGGAATATGTGTTTCCTTGAATACCCATACTATTACCATAAAAATTAGTAGGTGTCCCGTTTTGAGGAAAAGAATAAATGGCCACGTTAATCATACCCCAATTTAAGAATTAAATTTAATCAGATAATGACGGAATCCTTCATATAAAGCAAAATTATATCTAGAACAAATTTTTTTTATTGCTGCACGTAAGCTCATTATCTAATAAACATTTTGCTTCAAAATCCCTCACACCCCAAATCACGAAAGTTGGGACATTCACCACAACAGTATCGTGATCCCAAACCATGTTTTCCCGCTCAGCGGGACATCGGTACATGCGCAGCTTCCCTAATATCCTTTGTTTCCCTTTGGCCATCACATATATTTATAAACTATTTTAGTTCGTGTGTATGAATGTCCACCGAAAACAGGACAAATGATTTATTCATTTCGCTGAATTGGCTTCCATTTTTTTTTCTGTCCGTATCCCCCCTTGCCATCTTATTCCGTCCCTCCACAACACGTAGTCGTGATAAATACATCCACAGGCAGGCGTGTCACCTCCGGTGTAGGAGCTATTTATTGTTAGCAAGTGTTTATGCTACCACCATTTTTCAATTATGTCGGAGGGCCAGATATTTCAGGCGTTTTTCTATGGAGCGAAACAAGCTTTAATTTAATATTTTTTATTGTTTTGAAATCTGGAGGGAGTTTTCCCCTTTGACTGGAGATTTAACGCTGGTAAAATATTAGGGTTCCCTTTCTTCTCTCACCCTGAAAGAAATGATGTTTTAAAAATTGATTTACGCTTTCGAGGTAGCACTTTAGGACGTGAATTATTTTTGAAGGTTGCTCGTTTATACCTTCAACAATGGGCAGATGGTTATTTATTTGGGGCTTTCTTTGCTTCTGTAATGCAGGTTATTTAAGTATCCACGAAAAGGTTATAGCTGGTACTTTCATTCGGGTGGGCCCAAAAGAGTTCTTTTTTTTTTGCAATCATATTCTAATAGTGCGGAAAAGTTGGCTCATGCAGTGAAACTAATGTGTAAATGTTTCATCCCGATTTATTGATATATTTTGCCTTCTCAATGGGTTCAAAAACTCCAAAAAGATCAAAATTCGGGCATTTTTTATGAAAATCCAGCCACTGCTTTGCCAGCACGGTGTTGGTCTTGACAGTTGTCGTGGGGTTAGGTGTGACCACTGCTCGCTAACCCTCGGTGATTGCTACGAATTCCCTGCGAATTCCAATTTGGTATGCTTCGCAAACCAAATGGGAATTCGTAGCCTATTGAATAGCAGCTAAAACGGAGTTGCTAGTCGTATTGGTTTGCTTCGCAAACTAAATGAGAATTTTGTAGCCTATTAGATAACAGCCATAACGGAGTTGCCCGGGGTGTATTCGCAAACCAACTGAGAATTCGACGTGACATCATAATATCTTGTGAATATTTATTTATTTAATGGAAAATGATTTTTTATAAATAAAATCAAACGTATAAAGTAACAATCTGGTGTCAATTTTCCGCAAATTTCAAATCCGTTGAAATTGTCAAGTTTTCTTAAAACGATCCCCATTTTAAAAAAAATAAAAAAAATAAACAATTCCGGCCAAAATGTTTCTTTTTTAAAATTTTTTTGCTTTTCTTTACTGAAATTGAGAGATAGCAGGAAATGTAATCAGTTTATTTTTGAAACTCGAATGTTGGCGTGACGTCACATTCTCTTGCGAAAGTATAACATATATTCAATTAAAATTTTTTATCTATTTAAAGAAAATCGTATTTTTAGTTATTGATCTGTGAGATTTTCCGCATATTTCAAATCCGAAATTTTTACTCTATCTTTAACGGTCTAAGAGATAGAAAAAAAGAACTGCTTAACTAAAGTTAAAACTTTGTTTTCTATCGTCTGCTGAAAAATCTTTCCTCCGGGCAAAATGAAAACGTAAGCGAAAAATATAAATTCAGAATCTGTGATCTTTTTTTGTTGTTGCATTCAATAATGATTAAATTTCATTGAATTCATTGTAAAATGTTATAGATTCAATTTTAAAATTCACTCCGACCCAAAAATTGCAAAAAAATTTGGAATACCTGTGTGCCAAATCCTGTTACTATAAGTTCCATAGATTCGGCAGGACTTTGCGTGCAGAAAACAAACAGACAAACACATCTTTTTATAATATTAGCAATAAAAATGCTTTCAATTACATTCTATTAGTGCCTAAAAGTAAGCTAATACAATCAAAATTAATGGTAAAAAAATATTGTTAAGATCACTACATATCTTCTGCCTCCCCAAACGGGGCCAAATAGCAGAAAAAACTGAAAATATGACATTTTTGCAAAATATCAAGCTTTTATACCCGAAATAGGTATTGTTTTGAAAAATACCAATCAATTTAATAACTTTCACGAGCATATACGTCTGTGGGTCTTAAAGGGGGTGGGCAACTTTGATGAACTATGTGAATACATAACAAGGTATGTTTAAAATATAGTACAGTTAGAAATAGTTGTATTTCTAGGTACGATTAAAGTAAAATGTATCTTCTCTCAAAAATGAGTCTTTTGATAGTTTCTATTCATAATTTAATGTTAGTGATTGCCAGATTTTATTTAATTCCTTATTAATATTAAAAGAGTGGCATTAACTAAAATGGTGGGTGACATACCAGGGGGATTTGAATACCTAATAGAGCATTTTGAAACTTCAATACAAGAAACTACAGTACATAAGAAAAACGCTTAAGTTATAGGTTGGAAGGAATTTAAATTTATGTAACACTTTGGGAGCCATGCAGCAGGATTTTGGTGACGGTCCTGGATCAATCCCGAGGGAAGAGATACAAGGACAACATCGCGTAATTTAGAGCTACGGTCAGATGACCTTTTAATTTCTAAGATCGATTAAAAGAAAATGTTTTGTAAGTCAATTGACAATTTTAGGCCATTAGAGCTAAGCCTGTGCCCCAAATCCAGTCTCAAATCTTTAATACACAACCTCAAAAATCTCTCCAACTCGCTCGATTGTCAAATTGTAATTTTTTCCCCTCCGAGTATAGTATCGACGATATATCCCATCCTGTATTTGTGATGCTTAAAGAGATTTTGCTTGTGACGAGATATATCGTCCACTGTCAGTTTTTCTTATAATGAGATAGTTCGCTTAGTGTCAATTTTGCTTGTGACGAAATATCTTGTCCATTATTAATTTTTCTTATGACGAGATGAATCGTTCAGGGTCGATTTCGCTTATGACGAGATATCTCGTCCATTGTCAATTTTGCATATGACGAAATATATAGTCCAATGACTGTTTTGATTGTAAAGTTGTATCTCTCCATCAAAATATTGCAGATTTGTTATAAAGATGAGATTCAGAACTGGACAGCTTTCTTCTACTGACGAGATATCTCGTCCATCAAGATCTAGTCAATTTTGATAATAATGGGATACCTCTCCAAGTTAGTCACTGGGAAATAGAAGACTGATGAGTATGAACTAGTAAAGCTGGAGCCCAGTGGTAATTCACTACCTGAATGTAATGTACTTTTACTTAACATTGTATATTTATGTACATTGTATATTTACGTACACTGTACATTTATGTACATTGTATATTTATGTATATTGTATATGTATGTACATTGTATATTTATGTACATTGTATATTGTATATGTTACCCAAATGTACTTGGAACATAAAGCGATGTTATTTGTTTATTGCCGAATCGCAACATCGGATTTACTACTGTGATCAAATAGTACATGGAATGCTGTCATAAAATAAAAAGCATCAATTTATTGATCGACATTTATTTAATTTCCTTCTAAGTAATCTCCTCCGACTTCAATGCACTCCTGCCAACATTTTTTTCAATCCACTAAAACGTTTTTGTGAAAAACCTTCAGGGTTAGTGTCGAATTTTCTTTTATTGAATGAATGCATTCAAAACGGAGACCACGAAGAGGGTGGAACATTCTGGAGAGGAGAGAGAGGGAAACCTGTGGAAATAAGAAAAAGGCACACGATGCCATATCACGTGAATACGGAGCTTGTGGAGCCGTATGTCACCGTTATGGATCACGAATAATAATGGCATTGTGAGAAGGCGCATTATCGTGATGCAAAATCCATGAGTTCCAAAATCCATCCTCCACAATGCGGGCCGTTTCCGACTTACCGTTTCGACGAATGATAAAAAAAAACTTGTTCAATAATGTCTCTTACTGTTACACGATGATCACTAAGCACCAATTATCTGACCTGATTGAAATGTTGATCGATAGTCGAAGTGGATAGTCTACCAGATCGCGAATCACCTACGACGGATTCTCTACCGTTTTTAAGATTTTTATCTCAGTCAAACACTGTTGTTTATGAAAAGCAGTCGTCTGTAAAACCTTTTTGACACATTCAAATGTTGTTTGTATCAGAAATTCCATTGCGTAAACAAAATTTAATGCATGTTATTTGCTCAATTCCATTCGACATTGTGTAAAATCAACGTAGTGAAAATTCTTCTCTTATTAAAAACAAATGTATTTTCACATGATAAAATTAAATAAATCCCTGATTGCTGCCACATGTTTATATAGAGTGTCCTAAAAGTTTCCGTACACAACCTTTAAAAAAATATTGCCCGTGTTTTTTTTAATTATTGAATTTTATCGTCTGCTTTATAGTTTTATGGAGTCTTTAATATTTATAGTCTGGTTTCCTTCCCCATCAAGTTGTGCGATAATAAAGTTCCATGTCATTTGTTCTTCATTGCAAGATGAGTTTATCACGCATTCAGAGAATTGCGTTGTTTGAGGCTTATTTTGAATGTAAATCATACGAAAGATATAAAGAATTTTGGCGACATAAATATCCAAATGGTGCAATACCGAGTAATGATACGTTATATCAACTGGTTCGGCGATTTAGTGAGAGAGGTTCGGTGGAACACAAAACACAGGAGTGCAAGACCGAAAGTCGTAACACAAGACTTTGTGCAAGAAACACAATGGAGGCTATAGAAATCCCCTCATCAATCCGAGAGGCGTTTGTCGCAACAAATGGGCACATCACAGGGGTCGATACATAAGGCTTTAAGAGCTTTGCATTTTCGAGCTTATCGTATAAAAATGTTACAGGAGCTAAAGCCTCCGGACAATGAGAATCGGCTTTATTATTTCCGATGGTATTGCGATCAACTCATCTCAAGAAACCTTTGGCCACTTCGTTCTCCTGATCTGAGCATTCCTGACTTCTTTTTGTGGGGATATTTAAGGAAAAAAGTTAATGAATATAATCCCCAAACAATAGGTGGTCTGAAAATTTCCATTACTCAAAGGATACAAAAAAGTCACTCCCAGCATCTAGAAACGCGTTTCTAAAAATATGTGCAAACGACTTTAGCTTTGCCTCCAAGAAAAGGATGGAAATTTTGAGTAATTATTATAAACTAGCAGAAATACCCAGCTTTGCTCGGATTAAATTAATAATAACTTGATTTAAAAGTCAGCATCAATTATTTTTCAAAATAGAATGTTAGCATCATTTAAGTGTACGGGGGAAAAATTTAATGTTCATTTGAACTTCTCCCCATCGCTTCTACAATTTACATCGGACGACAAAATGTATACTTGTGTATTCATCCATATAATCCATTTCATATTCGTCGAACTTCTGCTGAGAGTTTTTTTCTAATGTGTCTACTACATAAATTTAGCTTGAGTTTTCGAGTCAGTTCGAATATTTCCGTCCATTCATTTTCAGTAAAAATAGTGAATGTTGGCGGATAATCCTGCACTTAATTTGTCTATCAATATATTTTACGTGTGTCATTCTTGCACCTAGTATGCGATATATTCGAATTTCATCATCAATATGAGGGGATGGTAAATTAAATTGTTCCATTCGTGGATAATTTAGTTTGGACGGACGTAAATTTTTCTTGAAAATTCCATACAACGGCAGGTGGATTAATGGAACTTTTGTTAGATATATATAACAGAGTTGACGTTTGTCTGTTTATAATAGTCCACCTTTTGACCAATCTACATCACACTTATATTTTAGAAACCTGTGAAAAGATAGGCAACATATTCACCCGCGTTCTATTTGTCCAAGGAGGCTAAAAATGTCTTGACCTTTTTAGGTTGAAGCAAACGCACTTATTACTGAAAATTCCATTCAGCGGCATGTGGAATAATGGAGCTTGAGATACAAATAAATGTCATCAGTGTAGAAAAATTAAACCCAATCGATGACATTCTTTAATGAACAGAAGGTTAATTTTACAGCGCTTTTACAAAACTAAAATCACTGTATTCAACGTATGATTCACATGTATCTAATTTGGGTAAGAACAGCTTCAATATGTAGAGTAAGCAACTTCGATTTTCTGTCATTTAAGAATATATTTCAATACTTCAAAATTACTAACTGTGATATTATTCCAATATCAATAAAGTCTTGTTTAAAATTCCTTTTTTCCAACAGACATACAGTTTTAAATTGAACTCTTATTCTATCTGTCTTTAATTCACAGAAATTCGGTTTCTAAATGAAAAACACTTACCTATTTAGAATGAGAGACTTACTTACTTGACTATGAAGTACAGCTTTCAATAACACCCAATGAAACACGAAAAACAAATGAAATTTAATTGATTTTAATCGTCTTTCGATGAAAATCTATATAAAAATTTTGAAATATATTTAATCTAATTTAAAGTTTTTTTTAAAATTTACTTGTTATTTTAAAATACGAAATTGCACGCTTAAAAAAACATTTTGATGTGTATATTTTATTTATTTTATGATACAGTAATCTAGAGCTCGAAATACCCGGGTGCACAGGTGCAATGTGCACATGAAAATAAAATTGTGCACCTAATTTTTTTCCCGCTAGGTTCACGCAGTGACAGTTGTGGGCTGGAGAAGGGAGAGTTTAGATTTTAAATATTTTTATTTACAACTACTACTAACCTGTCTAAACATACCCAACTAATAAAGTAGTTTACATTACAAATTTGCACCTAATTTAAAAACTTAGGTGCACATGTATTAAAAAATCTATTTCGAGGCCTGCAGTAATCTACACACCATTTCGTATAAAACCAGAGATTTAAAGAAAGTTGTTCGAAATACACATATAGGAACTATCCATGTCAGTGATATTTGGAATGAAATAAATAAATTATTAAAATCTAACACCTGAATAATATTTATGCAATAGGTAATATACCGTAACATATAAATCCAAACAGAAGCAAAATTCCAATCCTTTAAAAAAGGCAGAATTCAGAAAAAAAAAACTTTTAACATGTTTAATTTCGACTAACTAAATATATTCTAAAAGAGAACAATTCGACAAAAGACGAACAATAATGATAAAAACAATATAGATTTTTAAGAAAAAAGAATCATCAAATATGACCGCGACATCTCGCTCTCAACGCAAATACCCAAACAAAGAATTCTAAATTAAATTAAAAGTTAAACATTAAACCTGACGTTGGCAGATACCGAAAAGAAAAATTACAGAAAATTAAAGATAAAAACGTTTTTTTATTAAGCTTTCGTGTTCCATTACAAAATGTAAGTTATGTAAAATTAAATGCTTTAAAAATTCTTTCTTCATCAATCAAATATTTATAAATATTATTTTCATCATGAGAAGAAGTAAAAAGTCAGTTTAAACATGGATATTATAATTTAAATTGTTTTAAAGAAATCGTTTTTCGATCAAAATTTTTAAAGCAATCATGAGTATAGAAATTGTTTTATACTCAATGTTATTTCTATGTCGATTTAGAATTGCTTTTGGCTTAGGCCTTATGTCAATTTTTTGCATCTTCCGAGTCGAATTTTTCAAATTCCTTTCACAATGCACCCCTACGGTATAAGAAGAAACACCCTGCAAAATTTCAGCTTGCTAGGACTTGTAGTTCTTGAGATACAGCGATGAGTGTGTTAGTGAGGCAATGAGTTAGTGAGCGGTATTTAAATTTTAATTGTATTGATGTAATATAAATTTTTTTTACTACGTTAGGTTAAAAGTGCTTTTAACCATTGGCATAAAAATAATTGTTTTAAAGTTTGTTTATTTTGTATAAAAAATTCATGAATTGTCAGTACGGGAACTTTTAGAACACCATGTATAATAGGGTGGGCCGAAAAAAGTCCAACTTTTTTTACAAGTCGTAATACCGCGGAAAAGAAGCGAATTTGAGATACTAAAAATGGGTAAAATAATAAAAATCGGTTTTTGGTGGAGTGGTCGTTCACGGTAAGAAGGCGATTTGTCGCCAAATATGGTAATTTTCACCTTTTGCGGATTTTCTTCACATCTGCCGTTTTTGTTATGGCAACCCTATCTGCTGTTACGGAATTCGGCCGCCATCTTGATTTGGCGACAAAAATTAGTTGGCGACAAACGTCTTACCGTGAACGACCACTCCACCCGGTTTTTATCTTCCGGTCGCGCATGTGCTCTAAAGTATGCCAAAATTTGGAAAAATTCACATTTTTACGATAAGTTTTAAGAATTTTAAATTAGCCTCTTCCCGAATGTACTAGCTCAAATTTTTATGTATTAGAACCATATAAAATAATGTTTAAATATTATTTTAATCCATCAACATCTTCCGGTTGCGCATTGCGTTCAGAGTTAATGAAATATTGAAAAATAATTACAAATAAAGGTATATCACAGTTCAAGGAAAAAAATACAAACAACTTACAACTGACAACTTACTTCTAGTAAAGATAGCGATACCGACCCAGATTTTAACGTGCGAAAAAAAGTTTTCTTTAATAATTGTTAGATGAGAATCCAGTTAAAATTAATAAGAACGTATAAACAGAAAAAAAACTAAAGTCTTTTTTGATAAAAAAATAAATAAACAAGCAATGATATCAGTAACAGTTACAAAGAAAAGTTTCATCTCTAAGCTATTTAATTAAATTAATCGAAAATAAATATAGAGGTTTTGTTGACGCACAAATGCGGTTTCTTTAGTTAGATCGATTTTTCAGTTAGTTTTGGTTTCGAAACAATGTGATCGCACTCACAAAAATCCTTATAACTTTAAAAAAAAATACAGGTATTAGTCTGATTTTCTAGGACATTTTAAACAGTATAAAACTGCATTTTAAACAAAGAAAAAAAAATTGTTTCTGTATTTTTGTCATTTTTAAGGTGATAGGTTCATTTAAAATAGGGCAGAAAACGAGGCGCAATAAAGGGTGGCTCAGGGTCCTGAGCCCACGACGTTATCATGCGTTCCTTATATGGTGTCCACAGGGGCCTTGCGGAAGTTAGAGGATCAGAAACAACACCAGTTAAAAGTTATAGAAGGCTAGAAATTTCAGTGCTCAAACATTAAAATATTTAAATTTTTACCAGAAAATCAGATCATGTCTAAAAAATCGGATTATTGCAGCAGAGTTAAAATTAATTTTAAAAAATGTTTAGTTAAGAACTAAAATGAAGGAAATGCAGAAAACTCAAGACGGCAGTGGGGTTTCGCCAGGGAACGCTAAACGCATTACACCACGTCAGCAGCCACCTCCATGCATGTTTTGATCTTGCGTAGAAAGCCTGGAATTTTAATAATATTTTTAAACCAGACCGCCCTAAGGTTGTCTAAAGGTTTTCTTCAAGTTATGCCACCCAAATATCAAGGCCAGCTGATTACGTAGTGTTCTACGTCGCAGTGCTGTACCGCAAAGGCAAAAATTGGATGTTTAGTTTTTAAAACGGTGCAAGTAGGCCATAAGCGGATTGTGCTCGGAAATAAATCAATTGAGTGGTCTGTCCACAGGATTTCGAGTCTGACCTCAGAAATGAACTCCTTCACCCTGAGACCTCTATCATAAAGAGTGTAGTAGTCCTGCCAAATAGATAGAAAATGCTTTTTTAAAGCGATGTTAAGATACCATTTTGGGGAAGGATCCACCTTCCCATGGACAGAAGCAAGCTTTGCATAATGGTCTCTCAACTCGTTGCTACAGACGGCAATATGTGCTTTGACCCAAGCTCAAAAACAATAGCTAACATATAAGATTGTATGTGTCCTCTCTTTATAATATAATGTTTCGTTGGAACGATTCTATTGATCTTTCCCCCCGTGGAATAAAATCATTTGCACCGATTCTTTTGGCCATTCTTAAGTATACAATGCCTTGGAAAGATTATATTACTTCGATCCTTAGAAATATAATACATTGAAAAGATTATATTACGCATTTCCATATGAATATACTCATTTGAAAACACTATACGTACTTTCTTTTGAATATAATCTCTTTGGATATAGATATTTATTCGTCCTTTCCTTGGAATAGAATCTTTAAGAATGATTCTTCCGGCCTATTCTATAGAATATAATCTTTGAAAAATATATGATTGGCCCTTTGATTGCAATAGAGAGAAATACTCATTTGGAAATATTATATTAATCATTTATTTTTAATAGAATAATTTCGAACGACTCTGTTAGTCTCCTTAAGTTACAATAAACGCTTTGGAAATATTTTATTGATCATTTCACTATCATGGAATTCTTTTGAAATATTCTATTGATCCTAGAATGTCAAAACCTGTTGGCCATCATACATGAAAAACTATATGTTAATAGGTGAAATTAGTGGTTGTGAACTCCTCAGAGGGTTACGAAAAGTCTTGCCAACATTCTATGCGTGGGTCTGTTGGTTTTGATTGATTTTTAAATTAAAATATACCCTTCCAACTCGATAACAATTATTTTTATGTTCATAGGCTGGGTAATTATTCATCATACATAAAAAAATTCCCTTTTTATTCAGCTTAACTTTCTTTGATATCAAATCCATTTTCGTGTTCCAATTCCTCACTTTCCAACATTTAGAACAATCCTCTAATTTGAATATTCATTATTATGCCCAGAGGGTAATCATCGCTTCTCCAATACCAGATAAGGCTAGAGCGTCAAAACGAGAACATGCTATGAATAATTTACCAAGCTAAATTCTTTAACATCTTTAGTCATGGATATCAAATCTTCATGAACAGATTGTACTTATTCTTTCTTATACCCCAACACCCATTTATAAACTATAAGACAAGCTGTCGGATAGTGTGTCGGGGACACACGTCTTGTAAGATATGCCGACCGTAACGATAGCTAATGTTTTTTTGATAAATTGACTAAGGGAGAACCAGTGCACAAAAAAAATCTGTCGAAATTTCGAATACTTTTTTATTAAATAAATAATTATAGAATTATGATTAAAATGATTTATTATTTATGGAGATACGTTGAGTAGAAGTAAAATAAATAATACTTTGAAAAATACCTGTGCGTATCTGAAGTAAGGTCAATTTTATGCTTTAGACTTCAATATCTCAAAATGTGTACTTTTATCATAAAAGTAACATTTTTTCAAAGTCTAGTTACGCGAATATAAAAAAAAATAGTTTTAAAATGTAACGTACCCTATAACATATTTTAACCAATACATTTTTTTTATAACTGCTCAGAAAAGTTCATTTTTATTGTTAAAAAGGATAAAAATTGATCATTTCAAAAAATAAGTTAAAGGAAAAAAATTCTCAGAACTTCAAATTTGAAGTTTTTAAAATCCCCCTGAATTAAAGGGTTTGTAATTGACTTCTGTGACTTCTGAATCTGTGTAAAAGAATTCAAATCAATACGCATAAAAGAGTATGATAAAAAGTTCCGTAAAATTTTACTATTTTAACATTACGGAGATAGGATTGCACTGGTCCATTTAAAGATTTAATTTACATTGGTTCCATTTGAGTTTAATGAGCTGGTTGCATTTAATTACATATATATGCTCGGTTGTATTCAATACATAGAGTTGTTTTTAATTACATGGTTTTATTTAATAACATGGCTGCATTTAATTACATGGTTGCATTTAATTACATAGTTGTATTTAATTTACATGGGTTGCATTACACCACATTTATATGTGAGATCTAGAATCAGAATGTAAACCCCACATGTTGATACCTATTTGCAAAAGTCTCCAAATTATTCAAAGAATATCGACAACAAACCATTTAGTCTAAATTTAGTTATTCGAATGAGTTTTAAACATTTTATTATACTTTTTTACGAACGTCCATGTAAGTACCCTACCATGATCAATTAAGCACTCTTGGTGTATATTTGTTATTAAAATATATACAATTGAGACCTTCTCGTCCATTCACGGTTCTAAGGTTTCCCTTCTCCTTGTGGCTGGTTTCTTGTGATAATGCCGAAATAACTCTCACCAAGTAACCACAGAGGATATATAACAGTAAAGAAAGCAATGGTAACTGTTTCATATGCCTATAGGATTATGTCACATAAACTAGTAATAACTTGACCCTTAGACTAGTTTCGTCTGCTTTGAGGAAGCAAACAACCATCATTTGATTGGTTCAAAGGACGGGAAAAGGTATACAATCCATTCATTCATCAGATGATTGATCCACTCGGCACATTAGTAGACTGGCTATTTCGCCATTCCGGTCGCAATTCTATAGAAATAAACATTCACATATATATCAAGTCATAAGATGTTGTATCGCCATACGAGGTTTTGAAATGCCAATAGCACAATCAGATCAATTTTTAACAGATAAGTCACGAGATTAATAGTTAATATGGTGATCACGTATTTTAAGCTTTTCGTAACAGTAAATATCAACGTACTTATACACATCTATGGTGATTTGTGTAAACGAACAAATCAGATAGGAAGCGAAGATTTTACTTCAGCTACCTACCCAAATGCATGATACATATCTGGTTTACCTTAGTACTGTCATTTTGGCGATGCTTGGCATTTAATTGTATTGACGTTGATCAATGAACTACCATACAGAAATTCGTAATTTTTTCTTTGGAAGTTTGATTGGTAAAATGAAGAAATTGCATTCGAGAAACAAGTCAAGTGATGTCATTATCCGACTACATACAGGAAACATATTTCATCACTGAAACACCGCCATCTACATTAACCTTGAAAGAAAAGTCTATAATGTGTATTCATTTTAATGATGTTGTATTTTGTGTCTTTCACACTTTCGTATAACTTGAGTAAGTAAGGTGAGACTGGACCCTTCATGTACATTGAATTTCTGAAATTGAACGGCCTATTGACTTCAGCTGTCACCTCTTAATCTTAAACCTGTTTCTATCTATAGAACGTATTTATAATCGAAATTCGATTATCATCCAAGTTCCTAGGTATATCACACCTCGGCAAGAAAAGTGACGCAGCTCAAAATTGCAAAATTTGAGAAACATCAACTTACAGGATACTAATAAAACTTATATTGAAACAGTATAAGCTTCTTTTAAATTTTAGGTAAGTATTTATGGAGGTAACTTTTATAATATTCTATAGAATACTGGGGCACCTCATATATATTTTTCAATGACACAACATCAAAATCTTTATTTTTTACCGTGTCGCGTTTCTTGCCGGGTTACGATATGCTTATTAATTCAACAGTAATGTATACCTATCTACGACCAAATTTCTGTATTTGATGATTTCGCAATATGCCATACCATTTAAGAATCGCTTTACGTACGATCTTTATACTGCGAGAACTTCCGACAGCACGTCTAGGTGGTGGCGGTCACTATAGAAACAGGCCTCGTTCATTTTAAGAGGGTGGATTTTAGAGGATCATTTAATTTTATTTTTTTGAAATTGTAGTTGCCTGAAGACGTAGTTTACTAGTCAAACTTTTAACAAACATATTTTCAATTTCTCATCAAGAGAACCAAATTGGAAAACTTGAATTACATATTTTCAAGCATCCCTTTGGAATATTATATAAAGTTCAGTGGTGGGTATTAGCTATTACAATCAACGTCGCACTGCAGCAACACAACGTGCTATTGGAGATGGTCCGAGATCAATTCCCGAAGTGAGGACTACATCACGGTAATTCGAATTGAGGTCGGACGACGTGTCAACACCTTAGCTGGAACCCACTCTCCAAACTTCCACGCCTCGCCAAAATGAGGACATTTGAGGCCAAGACAGATATAATCTGCATCTTTCCCCTATGTACACGGCGGTTTTTCGTTAAATCTGAACTCGCAACTCTAAAAATTCCTAGTCATTTGCTCTTTTAACCCGACTACCGCGGCCATAAAGCCGTTAGACAAAGCCTGACTTTGTGTTTGGAGTAGTTCTCGAGGAAGACAGACATTACAATAATTTTCTTCTTCCAACATTGCTTTCACACAGTTGGAATGACTCAACCATAATCCGAATTTAGCTATGACAACATCCTATGACTTCAAATCTATTCAAACTTTTTATATTCACGGATCCCTTTACATAAACACAAAACTAAATGGCTCCTTATGCACAAAAATTGCACTTTGATTAAACTGCACAGAAATTAATCTTCTAACTAGCATGTCCGAGAACAGTACCAAAGATTCCATAATAAATCTCCTAAGGGAGAGGACCGAGGACAACACCACGGTCAGATGACGAGGCAACACCTGAGCTGGCACACCACTCCCCAAACTTCTACACTAACCCAGACCCTAAGACTTTCGGCCATGAGAGATTTAAGGTGCTCCAACCGCCTCTACACCATACGCGTACAAACATCCATGTACTGACCCTGATTAGAACCAGGAACCTTCCTATCAAGAGGCTAACATCTGAACAACCAGACCGCTCCGCGTTTGGAGAATTAACATCTTGTGATAGAGTGTGTGTGATTATGCGTTTGTATAAAATGGCGACCAAATTAATAAAATAACTGTACGACGATGTCTTGGAGCACAATGTGATCATGTCTAAATGGATAGGCCTTTTCTCCTGTGGATCAATCAGATAGTAAATGTTCGTTTCCACCCGGTAGACGAAAATAGTATAAGGGTAACGTTACAACTAGTTTTAATCGTACAATCTTGACTACATGAAACGAATATCACTGCTCACTGCACTTATAATTCCTCTATGCTATTAATCTGCCATGTACGTTTAAATGGTATTGCTACATAAACAATTGCTGGTGGGACAAAATAGGAACTTTGTGCAATAAAAACAAGCATGTTTCGAGGAAAGCGGTGACTCAACTAAGTTAGGAAACTTTAAGACATCTGATAGACCATGGCTACCACTTTTTCACATTTATATTCACATAAGAGCGGCAACTTAGATCTTTATCAAAAAATGAATCTAATATAATATCGTACATTTTTGACAAATTTATCTATCCAAAAGAGATAGTTAAGGATTTTGTACTAATACTGAAATCTGTATATCGCTAAATACAAGATGTCAAGGAGGGACAAATCATTGACCATTATGAGCATCAAAGGCTAAGCTAAAGATCAGTCGAATAGCTTGGGCCTTTGTCTGTCCATCGATTAGGAGTTGAGTGCTGCAATGTCCAAAGGTGACCGCTCAAGACCAGATGATGAGACAGGGCCATTTGGAAAACTTTTGTCGCGTGGAGATCGGAGCCAAAGTTAATAGGCGGAAATCTATTAGGGGATGTTACTAGCACAAAGCACTTGTTAATGGCCTACTTACACCTAATTATTCGGCAGGGGGTGTTTGACTTTTGAAACAAGTGAGCGGATTCGGGATTGTTTCTGTGCCATTCGCCAAAGGCCATTTTTGAAGTATTTGTGTGTGGTGTTTACTGCATGATATGCATGATAGAGAGAAGGCAACTTTCGGAAGGAAGCGAATTACATCATTAGTGGTTGTGATTATTGAATCGCATTTTACTTAACGATTTGTTAATTATAAAGTTAAACTTGGACAAAAGAGCAAACCTCACTCTTGTTTGTTCGGCATCCGGGTATTAATAACCAGGAAACAATGAAAGGAATTAAGTGTAGATAAAGTATGTGAATGTTTGAATAATTCAGTGGCATATAATAAACTTAAAATGTAAGGCATTGAATCGGTTTTTTTTTGTTGAAAATATGAGTGAACCATCTCATATGAAGATGCTGTCGGTTCCATGATATAAAAGTTGACTTGATAAATACAAATAATTAATTTACACTGTTAAGTAGGGTGAACACCGACATTTTACAAAAAAAAAATATTTTTGAGTTTATTAATAAAAAATGTTGCATTGAGCATTTTTTCTATATAAATAAAAAAACGTTTTAAAATTCATTACGTATTAACGAAACTATAGGCATTTCTCTGAAGTATAATTCTACTAAAAAGCAATGTTCTACGGGGAAAATGAGCTGGTGCAGATACCAAAAATCATTAGTAGAACCGAAATATGGCATTTAAACACAGTTCAGGACTACTTTATAGTGTTTTAATTAATATAATACCTGTTTACATGGGTTTGTGAAAGAATGAACGTCTTTGTAAGTATTTACATGGTAAAGTACAAAATACTAATGAATCCTTCAACTATATGGTGTGGCAGAATACCAAAATTTAACTTTGTGCGTTTTAACAATAAAAGTTTTCATAAAACGAAAAATACTCAAAATAAGGTTGGTTCTGTATTTTAAGTATCTAAAAAACTATTCAAGTGTTTTCTTAGATATTTTGCATAAAAGTTTATTAGTTATTGTACTGTGTATATTGAACCTCAAAAAATAAATAAAAGTGTAATACATATTTTAATTTTATAAAATAATAAGATAAAGTCAGAATTTTTCTAGAGGCTTTTGGATAATTTTCATATTTGATATTATTCATATAGTATTAATACTATTCCGAATTTTTGTAGTTTAATGTAGTTGACAAATGTAAGTGAAGTGTTTGGTACAAAAAACAACAAAATAAGTGCAGAATTTAAATTGCTATTAGTGTTATTAGAAATTCTTCATATTGTCTCATAATTTTTGTATTCTGCTAATATATCACTGATAAAAGTATTAAAAGGATCCAAG
Source organism: Metellina segmentata (assembly GCA_947359465.1). Lineage (NCBI taxonomy): Eukaryota > Metazoa > Arthropoda > Arachnida > Araneae > Tetragnathidae > Metellina > Metellina segmentata. The sequence continues at coordinate 58,848,708 of OX375881.1, forward strand.
CATTAATTAAGAAAAAAATTGGGGGGTTCCCCAACCCATTTTAGGTCATTTTAATGACTGTAGAGGATTGTCCTATTAGACTGTGCCTAATATTAAGATTAGAACTCCGATTACAATGTAATATAGTCGTTACTTAATTACAGTTAAAATAGAATTTTCAGTTCATCTGAAATTCATCCACATTTTCCAGTTCATTACTTTATTATCATTCCTACCTTTTCACCGAAGGAAATTCAAAATTCCCAGACATAATTCTTTAATTTATTAGTTTGAAAGTTTTTACATTTTGACAATTTGCATTTGAATTTTCCATGCCTAATTCCAATCAAAACAGCCCTTGCATGACAAAAAAAATGACTTTTGAAAGACAAATATAACCCAACCCATTTGCGATTTGCATATTTTATGCTATCCCCGATGTAATTTTTTGCAACCATAATTATTCATGTACATGTGTTTGTAAAATTGTTATCGAAAGCGAAGTGTCAAAGGCAGTTTAAAATGCCTCTTTTGTTCCTTAAATTGCTTTTTTCACTCTTTATTATCAAAATATTTTTTTGAAAACAACTAGATATAAAGTTTGCTATTTTTCAAAATTTGGGTTAGTGAAAAATAAACTGACGCATATTTTATTAGTTTCATAGACTGGAGCAAAGTGCGGTGTTAGAAAATCCGATTATTTTATGTGGAAACGACTTACTAGCTTTCTTATATCTATCTAAAACTTTGGATATTTGAAAATTAATGCACATTTAATTCAGTACAGTTAACTAAAATTTGCAAGCTAAGCAACTATAATTACGCCTTTTTGTTAGGGTTTCAAGGAATGTCTAATTCACGAATAATCCCCCTCTGTAAAGAGACTTAATGCTATGATCCAATAACCTAAATTTAACAAAAAAAATTGCAATCATTACATTAAAAAACATTAAAAGTTTATCAATCACAGATTAGGCCGATTAGTCATTGTTAATACTATTTAAAATATCTGCGTTGATGAATCCTCTCACGTATAGACTTATGAGCTATTTGCGAAATAGCTCTTGCGTAACTTCCATCAGACAAAATACGGGCCCGTAAACCCATCACGGCCTTTCGATGGGTTTAACTGACACGCTGACCAGGTACAGCTCTTCGGAAAGGTTTGACAGACTAGCGGACCAGGTACAACAATTCGGACAGGTTTAACCAACTCTCGAACCAGGTACAGCCCTTCGGACAACTTTTTACCCAACACGAGGGCAGACAAAATACTGTTCTCCTGACGGATGTCACTGATTGGAGGACCCGATAAGGTCCTCCAGAGGATTTTAAGACATCAGACTAGATAATGCCCTCCAGAGCGTTTTAAAAGACATCAAACCCGATAAGGTCCTTCAAAGGGTTTTAAAAGACCGGACCGGATAAGGTCCTTTAAAGGGTTTTAAAAGACATCAGACCGGATAAGGTCCTTCAGATAGTTTTAAAAGACATTAGACCCGATAAGGTCCTCCAGAGGGTTTTAAAAGACATCAAACCAGATCAGGTCCTCCAGAGGGTTTTAAAAGACATTCGACCCGATAAGGTCCTCCAGAGGGTTTTAAAAGACATCAAACCAGATAAGGTCCTCCAGAGGGTTTTAAAAGACATCAGACGAGATAAGGTCTTCCATAGGGTTTTAAAAGACATAAGACCAGATAAGGTCTTCCAGAAGGTTTTAAAAGACATCAAACACGATAAGGTCCTTCAGAGGGTTTTTAAAGACATCAGACCGGATAAGGTCCTCCAGAGGGTTTTAAAAGACATCAGATCGGATAAGGTCCTCCAGAGGGTTTTAAAAGACATCAGACCGGATAAGGTCCTCCAGAGGGTTTTAAAAGACATCAGACCCGATAAGGTCTTTCAGAGGGTTTTAAAAGACATCAGACCAGATAAGATCCTCTGGAGGGTTTTAAAACACATCAAACCAGATAAGGTCCTCCAGAGGGTCTTAAGATATCAGACCAGATAAGGTCCTCAAGAGGGTTTTAAAAGACATCAGACCAGATAAGGTCCTTCAGAGAGTTTTAAAAGACATAGATCAGATGCGGCATTCTGGACCGGTTGAACCTGGTTGCAAGCCAAACACGACACTAGGACGGATTTCACTCGCAGACCCAGCAAGTTCATTTGGAGAGGTTTGGCCCCAACAGACAAATACAGCTTTCCGGACATGTTTTACTAAAATAAGGACATGTTTTACCCGAAGTCTACGTCCTTCAATAACGGTTTTAACAGCCTCTAAACAGATACGCTACACTGTGCAGGCGTTTATTTAAAACAAACAATGATATCATAAACAATTTAGATTTCATGATTTGGTTTGATTGCAATTTAAAATCACGACTTCCTGAATTTTGTATTCTATTGTTTTTCTTAAAATAAATTCCTCTTTGCTGATAATTATAAATATTTCCAGAGAGCTTACTCAACCTGACTCATTTATCAAAAATCTTGATCGAAAAAAAGTCAACTGAAGTATATTCAAATGCATCAATAAAATCTTAGAAAGAGGTGATGATGGCAAATTCAAAATACAAAACTGCAGTGAGAATGGAGGTAAAAACTCGTGGACATTCATCACACGGTGGTATTTATTTTCAAAGAAGTTGGAAAGAATCGATACGGAAGTATTAACTTTTCACTGAAATGTCTGCGACGCCTAAAACTCGAAAAGGAGTTCGTGCTTACAAACAGTTAAGCCAAACGAACTCTGGCGAGTTTGAAAACCTCCCCCATTTCAAATGGTGAAATAGAAAGTCTCAAGACGGTTGGGATATTAAAGTGTTGTGGATATAAGCGTCCTGCGAAACATTTTTCACATTTCGGTGATGGATATTTTCACACTCTCTCTCTCTCTCTCTGAACTTTCTAAAAGTTTGCAAATTTTCGATTCTGTTTACTGAACTTAAAGGGAGAAAAACTAAAGTTCCGACAGTCAAATTAAAACAGACTTCACGATTTTTACTGGACTAAATACATCGATACATATTATTAACACAAAACGGAAATTTCGGAATTTGAATGTATCATTAATTTTAAAAACGTACTTTTATAAGAATACACTGCTGAGACTGACAGGACACGAAGGTATATGTGTATTGGGTAAAAGCCATGGGTGAATCTTCATTGTAAGCAATATTCTTTGGATATGAGTTTAGTGTATGTCAGTCTTTGATGTTTCTACCTGTTATCAAAGTTCATATGGTGCAGCCGCGGATAATTTACGGTTGTCCTGGTATTGGTTGAACAGTGACAAGACGTGCTCTATGGGCAACATATTTGATAGCGTATAGGCTATGGTAGAAGTTAAACCTGGTGGACATTGCGGAATTGCATGCTGTATGGTACGTACTGTCGCGTATTTTTCTTTTGAAAACTAGTCGCTGGCAGAATTGTTTTAATACTTAATGAGCATTTCGTTAGAAAGTGCATTTTAATTATTTCTGTTCTATCTAATATTTCTCAACTTATGTGCGTGTGGGCTAAACATCACTTTACTATTATTAACCTGACTTTAGAATTTATCGTTGTAATGCAGTCAGATATGCATTAACTTCAGATATGCGATTAATTCGTACCACGTTATATAGAAACCGTGTTATAATAAACGCAGAATTAATCGATATCAGGAAATGCGTTCTATGGAAATCGCGTTATGAGAAACACAGAAATAAGACAAATCAGATTAATTTATGCCGCGTCATATGGAAGCCATTGCCGAGTTATATGGAAACCGCTTTACAAGAAACTCATAGTTAATACAAATTAAATGAATTCATACTGCGTTATATATATGGAATCTCATAAATAAATAAATTGAAAGGAACAGAAAATATATCATTGAACCTGATCAATCAACACGTATCCCTTTCTTCCCGTTCGCTGAAAAATATTGTCTGTCCCAAATATTCTGAAATCGTCTAGTGCCAAGAACAAAAAAACGACTCGAAAAAATAAAGTACCAGCTAAAATTCCATACAAAAAAATAATTTGTGAAAAAATAATTTAAAAAAAAACTATTTTTGAAAAAATAATTATTTTTTTAGCAGTACCGGTAAAGCAATCCAAGTAATCGTAATTGTTAACATACATTCCAGTTTTTCCAACACTACCAAGTTATGATTGATTTAAATATACTTATTCAGGTGTTTTAGCATGAAACTTATCTAAATTTAAAAAATAAAAAAAGGTTGAATATTGCATTCATTAAACTAATATATCTGTGCTCTGATGGAAAAATGTTATAAGTCACTTTTTTTAATTTTTAGTGGCAGTAATTATAAGATTCGAGATTCGACCTGCGCTTCTGTGGTTTTTGACTTATTACAATTTTCCACCTTTGTTTTCTCTTAAACTGAAGGAAAAAGACTTACGACATTTTGCCACCTTCTAAACATTAAAAAACCTGACTCCAGAATGGGACTTGCTCAATTTTTTTGGAAAAATGACATAGCATTTTGCCATCTGAGCAGAGATATGATGTATGAAATAAAGCCCTGACAACTGGAATTGATAAACAATGCAATTTTCAATCTACATACACTGTCCAGTCACATTAATGTGACCACTTGTCAAAAGCCAGAATAACCACCTTTGGCAGAGCGGACCGCTGCGAGACGTGCAGGATGAGAGTCAAATAGGTTTCTGATGATGAGTGCACCCAGTGAATGCCAGATAAACATTCCCCAAACCATAATGCTCCCTCCTCCAGCCTGGATCCTTCCGGCAATTGTTGCAGGGTGTTTGCTTTCAGACTTTTCACGCCGTATACGCCAACGTCCATCTGTCCGATGGAGCATAAAACGTGATTCATCGGAAAAAGCCACATGTCGCCAGGATGGCGACAGGTGGTTGAACCGTTGTTGAGGATACACTCTTGGTAGCCCCTTGGTTCATCTGGGCGGTCAGTTGCTCAACAGTTGCACGTCTATTCGCCCGAACGCATCTCCGTATCCTTCGTTCGCCTCTGTCATCTATAGCCTGTGGTGCACCACATGTGCCACGCCGCTGATTTGGGGTAGTGCCATTTTGCCATCACGGTATACTTTTACCACGGTGGCACGCGAACAGTTCACAAAATTAGCCTTTTCCGAAATGCTTCCACCCTTGGCCCGAAAGCCAATAATCATGCCCTTTTGGACGTCGGATAAATCGCTACGTTTCTGCATTACGCCAACGATTTAAATGCTTTCCGATACCCTAGGAAATCATTTATATACACTCCACTGCAATGTGCTGCCACCTGCCTTTTGTGATTGGTTATTTCACGTTGACGTCGAAAGTAGTTGGTGGTCACATTAATGTGACTGGACTGTGTATATATCAAGTCCATCATAAGAAGGAGGTTTTCAATGTACACAAAGAAATGAAACTGATGGCGAACAGATTACTTCGGCTATTCAAGTACATCATACAAACAGGGCTTTGGTAACGTTTAGCGTTTTATCTAAATGACGTGATCAATAAACTATCATATATCAATTCGGAATTAATTATTTGTTATTTTGAATTTAGAAATCGTATTAAAAATAATCGTGAACTCACATTCGAAATGCGTACAGGAATCACGTTCAATCCCAGAACCACTACAGTCGAATACAATGTTAATTCATTCCTATATCTACCGGGTCCTAAGATGTTATTTCGCCAAACGAGGCTATAAAATACCAAATCAGTCAACCAAGTGAATTTTTCAGAGATGAGCTCCCTTACTAGTAGTCGGTATTTTGATCACTTTTTAGGTTCCTATGAATAACAATACTCATTCTACCTACATTAACGTCAATGGTAATGAGTCGCGGTTCATTACTCAGCTATCTCCACAGATTCGGCATATCGCAGTGTGCTCTGATGTTATATCAACGACATAAACACATTTCCCATATGACCCTCATATGAATGTCAAGAAACTCTACAAATACGATACGTATGTACTCGTAAGGGAGACTACCAAACCGCTAAATCCTTACAAGGACTTATCCTTGTAAGGATTTCCTTGTGGGGTCTTCTATGGCGGAATGTGTGTTTGAAAGAATACCATGCTCTATGCCTTAGACTTCAACTCCCATAGTTAGAATATATCGTCAGCCTCACAATTTTACACTACCCGTGTTGCTCATTTCCATGGTTAGGTTGACCGACCCAGAACTGAAATATAGGAATTGTAAAGATAATATATGCAAAATTATTGATAGTTTGGATTTCCGCGGTCGGGATTAATAGTAATAAGATAATCACAGTTCGCAATTATCCATCGGTTGCCCAACTATAAAATTCAGCAAGTGATTCTGGGCGTTTAAGATTCTCGGCGTTTCAGAAGCTGATAAATTCCTAGGTAAGGTAATTTTAACTAACGTCGTACAAGAGAAACACAACTGTAAATTCCTGGGAGAGACCTCTGAACCAGTAAATCCTCACAATGATACTCACGAGGTCTTCCCTAGCGGAATTACGGATTGATCCGTCTTTTGTGTGTTGTATCACGTTACGTTAACATCAAATATCAGTTAATAATTTGCTTATTTTATTTAACAACAAGGCTTAATCGTGAGAGTATTTATATTTTACACATTATATTACGTACCCAGTCCTAATATCCCATTCGATTCGGAATTGAAACAGTTATTAATATCGCTAACCAAATGTTTGGAAAATTGTGATGCAAATTAAAGATTTTCATGACAAACATTGCAATTGCAGTGATTAGCTATCCTTTACAGCTTTTAAACTAACATTAATTTAACAGTATTTCAATTGAGACACACGCTTGTATCTTCTTCTCTGTTGACTCGTATTACTTACACCACATCATCTTGACCACTGTCGTACTATGTTTCTTTAAAACGGTTTACTCTCACAGAAAATTCGTAAACACTTGAACCTTGAACACCTCTCAAACCTGTTTTCTATAAAATATTTTTTAAGCTTTTGTAAATAGACCATATGTGTGTGGAAGAAATCGACACCATTTCGCACAAAGAAACGGAATAAAACATGAAAGTTATGGATTTTAATGTGGTATGTAACGAATTCCAAAATGGTTCGAGAGTGATTCTTTTGTAAGACTAGCAAAAAATCAGACGATTGAGAGTTCGAAACTAGATTCGACCAGATTGACGTGTACGTGTGGGGTGATATACATTAAATATGCTGTGGACTCAAATATCCTAACTTTGGCGTGATTTGGGTTTGGAAAGTGGGGTTCTAGTCACTATGTTGACCTTGTCATTTGATCGTTGTTGAGGTGTCCTCGGATCTTTCTCTTCGTGATTGATCCCTTCTGCACCAAATAACCCGATGTGTTTCATTGCGACCTTAATTCATTTTATCTCCCCAAAATGGGTCGATTGGACCTAAAATGGAACTTAATTATATATAATTAAACTAAGAAGTATGTTAGGAAAAGTAAAGTTTATCACACCTTCCTTATATATTTTAAGAAGTTTGAAAAATGTAGTGTACGCCTTTTTGATGCAATTTTATCTCAGGCTGTGCGTGATTAAACTAGTCTCTGGTTCTCCTGTCATCTAAAATAAATGAATAAGAGCATTGAAAATCACTATCAGAGTTCTGTTCTGTCTTTTGTTCGCCTACAGCTTTAACTGATTGCTAATTTGACAAATGGATCCTGTTTATAAACAAGAAAATTGTGTGTTGTAATAGGGATATCAGCTAACTAATGCCCAAAATGGGTCGATTAGATCTAAGCATGATAATAGAGTTGTTCGAAGGATGTTACGAAGCAAATGATCCCTGACATATGTTCCTCGTATGTTTGAGTACTTTAACTCTCAGACTTTGCGTGATAAGACAAGTTGTGGGTTCTTTTCATCCAGACTAATTCATTAGAATCATTGCAAATCATTACCACAATTTTGTTTAGCAGTTCGTGTATAATGGATCATGTATAATTTGCAAACTTTACAAATGGTGTTTGTTTATAAAAAAAATTGCATGTAATATGAGACATCAGGTAATAAATCCACAAACGAATTGATTCGATCTAAATAGAGTACAAGAATTGTGCTAATAAGAAAGGTAGGTATTTAATTAAAGTCATACTGGAGATCCACAACGGTCTTTTGGCGACGGTCCGGTATCAAACCCGAAAGGAAAGATCCGAGGGCAGAATCAGATATTCAGCCATGGTCAAATAACGAGGTCACAAATGAGCCCCAATCCCTAAACTTCCACACCACGCCAATGTGAGGACATTTGTGATTTGGAAGGATTCGAACACGTAACACTCCGATTGTCCTTTACTCTTCCAACAGCTGCTCAGAAGCAAGTTTGGACAAAATTTAATTTAAATATTTCAGTTATCCACAGCACATACATAAGAACTAGATAACCACGTGCAATGCTTTGTAACACTCTTCCGGCGGCTTCTCCGATCAAGCATACATATTCAAGAATTCCTTAATTGGTGCTCATAAAACTATTTTCAAGTGATCAACTGTCCATAACTAAGTTTGGAAGTACTGTTACATCACTCCACTTGACATTACATTGGTAATAAAGTTCTGGACACTTGACATAAATCCTCTTCATCTGACGTACCACTGGCAACACAATCTCTTAAATCGCAAACTCCTTGAGAACACTCAAATGTCATCGACAAGTATTTTTCAGCTGTAAGGCGGCTGGATATGCTGGAGAAAATTAAGTCCTGAGATAGCAAATACACGCTCGCTAAGCTCTGCCGAACCCTTCTTGTCCCAAAATATCTATAATTTTGCCGTACATATCTGTAAAGCTGTAGGATGTTATAGAATATACACTCATTGCCATAAAAAATTGCAAACCAAGAAAAAGTCGTCAAAATGAAACGAAATTTTACACGTGTAAGTACTCCCTTGATATAAGTAAGTGATTAGAAAATCAAATAAAAAGGACCATTTATTGCAGCAAAAAGTATAAATGAACGGAAGTTTTAGTACTCTGTTCGACCCCCTCTAGAGCGAATGCACGATGCGATACGAGCGGGCATTGAGGCATATAAGTTCCGTACGATGTCCTGAGACATTTCGTTCTACAGTTGCTTTAAACGCACCTGTAGTTCGACCAAACTCGTAGGGTGTCCAACTTACCGTCCCAAATGATCCCAGATATACTCGATTAATGACAAATCTGGGGATCGAGCAGGCCAGGGAAAGGTGGTAATGTGGCCGAGGCAGTCTTGTGATGCGTTTGGCCGAGCATTGTCTTGTTGAAAAATGGCTCCTTTATTGCAATGAGTGCATGTTGTGGTGAAACTCAATGATCTTGTAATTAACGCTTCCATTTCATCCAGTACAGTCTGAAAGATTCAAAGGAAAAATTATATTGGAAAATAAAATCGAAGCTGGTTTGAGGTTGCACAGTGGGCAATATGTGTTGCATGTTGACGTAAATGAGAGGAATTTTAAGTATTAACAAACCACCGAAAGAGGAGTATTTTACTTCCGGGTACATAATGCTCTCGTTCGGTAGCTAACGATCTACCTTAAAATGTAGTCAAGTGACATACCTTTCGGAAGACGTACAAAAAACAAGTCTACCACAAAAATACTAATGTCATCTACATTTATGCTTATAAAAAGAACTTCACATATAAGTGTAAATATCTTATAATGTGAACCCTGTGAGAGGCTCACTCGTATATATCTGTGATATGCAACTTGCTGTCTTTCTTGTGTGAATTCTAACTAATACTGATATACATTTTAACTAACAGAATCATTCTTTTAAGGATTACTTCAACCAGTGATGAGGTTATTTAGTCAGTGTGTGTCTTGTGAGGGATAATGCAAAACACAGATATCCCATGATTTGCCGGGGATTACTATACTTCCCTTGTAAATCTGAGTTATTTTTATTTCATCGTGCTATTCCTAGTTCACTTTGATAGGTACGTATATACTAGAAGATTGCTTTTTAATTTTGACTTTAAAAATTCATTTTTTTTTACCATAGGTATTTGGTGTATTCGTAAAACCATTTCAGGAAGAAGGAATCGGATTGTGGAAATAACTAATTATATAGTTAAGCTATTGTTAGCAATTAAACACAGGGCTCGAAATACCCGGGTGCACAGGTGCACTGTGCACATAAAAATAAAATTGTGCACCTAATTTTTTACGCTAGGTGCATGCACCTAACGTAAAAAAAAAGGGCGGAGAACGTGTTTTATGTTATTTTGATGTTTGAACAAAATATTAGTATCGACCTCTCTCGCTCTAAAGGAACGTAATTAAAATTCCTAAATACACACTATAAGAAAACAAAATCGCTGGGCCGTAACTGGTTTATACAGGAGGAAGGTTTACTTGGGGCCACTGCCACCAGAACTTTCTGATGATATAAATATTTTTCAGATGGCTCTGTTGAAGCGACTGTCGCGACAGCCGTCATTTGATGTTTAAATATTTTTATTTACCATCTACTACTAACCTATCTAAATATACCCAACTAATAATGTAGTTTACATTACATTTATGCTCTTATATTACGTTTTTTTAAATGTGCTCCTAAAATATAACCTGTGCACGTAATTTAAAAACTTAGGTGCACAAAGTGCCCCTGTAATAAAAAATATATTTCGAGGCCTGATTTAGCATGTATTTTTAAACGTGATAACTCAAATTCTAATTTGTTAAAAAGAAAGATTCTCCTATTGGAAAGTAATCTATTATTAGTCTTCATGTTTTGAACCTCTGTCAAGTTTCTAGAAGAAATACGTTTTTTTTTTTTACAATTTTTTAATCAAGGAAGCGTAAAAATAGCAGCATTTTTTTAGGATTTTCAACACTTGAAAATCCATTTCTTGACACTGATTGAGGTTTTAAACATCCATTGTATTGTATAGATCATAATGATGCAAAAGTAATTACAATAGGTGAATTGTGGAGTTATCTGGTTTGAACAATGCATCCCATTGTAAAAACGGAGTTCTTCAGAAATCGAGTTTAAAGTTAGGGAAACATGTATGTTCATGGTGATATTACCTAAAGAAAACCCTTGTAACTAAAAGACCTATTTTGAATATCAAATCGTGACATCATTTGAAAGCTAAAACATTTACTATATTTTGATTTTATAAACAATTATTGATAATTTGGTCGATTTTTTCGTGATTTTTTGTGTATCTATACGTACACCTTAACAAGCAAATTATTATAATACTAGCAAAAAACCCGACCTTCCTCGGTTTGAATTGATTTACTCTAGATTTAACAGATGATAAAAATATATAATGACTTGCGTTTTTCATCAAATAAAATAATATTTTAACACGTTTCATCATCTTCATAATTTCTACCACTTACTTTGGACACAAATCCTACACATACATTTCCATTCATGTAATACATTTCACATACATCACACCCTTGATGTATGACAAAGCTACAAAATGACGAAAGGTGACATTGAGTTAAATACTAAAAAATACGATTTTTAAAGAAGTTCCCTTTCTCAAGTTCGTTTTATGTTCAGTTCAATTAATAAAAACGACGATTTACGTCGAGTGCTCTAGTATTCATAGTGAACCAAACAATATTTTTTTACTTGTGGCACTCTTGCATCCGGCATCCGACATTGTGGAGTTTCGCAATCTTCTGCCATTGTAACAAAGAATTTTTTAATATTTGAAACGTTCTAGTTCGGATTTTTTTAACATTATTATTCTTTCAATATGGCATAATTACGCTTCAAATTTTCTTTACTCTGACTTACCTGACAATTTAAGACGAATACCTTGTGGTGGTGTTGCGTGTGATGAAAAGAAACATAATTTATTAAAATAATAAATATTTAAAACAGAAAAAAGAAAACAGCGAAATAAAACAAAATAAAAGATGTTGCGAAAAAGAGGTGTTCTAAAGATATTAATTCGTGATTCATTTTTATCTCTTGATCTCGCAGCTGTCGCAACTTACAACTAAAAAGTGCACAAAATTTAGAAATACGAAATTATTTCAGAGCGAAAGAAACACGAGTTTCCGTTTTATTTCCGTTTGTTGTAAGATATCGTCTGTCCCAAATATTCGGAAATTGTTTACATTGCGCAAAGAACACAACCAAGACTCGAAATAAATGAAGTATCAGAGCTGAAATTCCATAAAAAAAGTAATTGTTTGAAAAATAATAACTTTTCAGCAGTACTGGTAAAGCAATCCAAGTAATCGTAATACTCAATATACATTCCAGTTTTTCCAAAACTTCCAAACTATGGTCGATTTAAGTATACTTACTCAGGTGTTTAGCATGAAACTCATCTAAATATAACAATAAAAAAAATTTAACATTGCATTCATTAACCTATTAGATGATGTATAGAATATTACACGTTGCAATCAAATATCTGCAATAACATTCATGTGATGCCTATACAAACAGACAAACACGAAATCGAACATAGAACAGAAAGACGGACATACTTTCGCAATTAAAAGCACTCACTAAATGAAGATAAGTACTCTCTGTATGCAAATTTCCATGAAAATGTATTAAACCGTGTGGACGTGTATAGGGCATACACATACACACGCAGACAGACGGACATACACCAAACGCGGAAGAGGCGGATTTGGCGTCAGAAGGGTTCAAAACGGATAGAAAACTTGAAATGGGTCGAAAATATTCAATGTACAAACAAACACTCTATTCTTATTTATATAGATGGAATTCGTCGGAGTTTGATGTCGTTTCTTAATTATGAATATCTTATAAGTTCGCAGCGTAAAACCCACGTTAACAGTCATAAGGGTGAACGAGTTGCACTCAGAATAGCAGCTACGATTCCTCCCTACCTACTACGCAGTTGTTAAAAAGTAATGGTACTGCAAGTAGTGCTAATGATGACTCACTTGTAACTACAGGAGGCGGAAAGTAGCAGATATTTCATGTACCGTACTTACTAGCCCTAGAGTAGCTACCGACATGAAAATGTGGATTAATTAGCAAGCTTTCCACTGTAGTCTTCGGAAGTTAACGAGAGTTAAAAACGTAAAGGATCTCCGATGTTCGCCAAAAAATTCTGGCATAATTGCCGAAACTTTAGTAATCCTTTCGTGTTGAAGCTAATTATATCTTCACATTCTGTAACTCCTAATCGGTGACCGTTATATGCATTAGAGAAATTCGGTGCTACTAAGATTGTGAGGAATGAATTTTCAATTTTGCAGAACGTCCTTTTTAGAATGACATGGAACATGTTCTTTTAATGACCTTTCATTAATTTCTCCCACTGTTCCAGGAATGCAATTAACATCTTTTAATTGTTCTACTTAGTGGGTTCAGAAGTAATCGTTATAATATGTGCCTTCCTTTTATTATTAAAAGTTTTAAAACTTATTCCGAAAAGAGTGATGGGTTAGAATGTTTTACGTCCTCTCAGACTTCAACAGTAAAATAAATTGTTAAAAACCAATTACTTCTGAAATGTATTAAATGAATATTTAGTAAATAAAGCTTAATATACATTAAACACACCGATTAAAGGTAATGACAAAAAGCTACTAGTGGTTGAATTTTAATGCTGTTTCATTAACTGCAAGAAGCTGCTTTTTGTATGCTAGTGAAATCATATTCAATCGTATGTCGCATCTGACAGTAGTGCTTTTGTGTAGGAATGTGCTTCCTACATACTACTGTTCTGTTATCAAAACATATCCGGAATGCTTCCTTTTATATATATATATATAGTAGGTATCGTTTGCAAACTTTAATGAAAGTTTTTACGATTTAAAATGACATGTGGCAACAATCAGGGATTTATTTATTTTTACTGTCTGAAAATAAATTTGTTTTTAATAAGAAAATAATTTTCACTTCAATGATTTTCCAAAATGTCGAGTGTAACTGAGCGAAGATAATGCATTTAATTTTGTTTCCGCAATGAAAGTTCTGCTACGAACACATTTGAAATGTTGCAAAAAGCTTTAACATACGAGTGTTCATCAAAAACAACAGTGTTTGATTGGTATAAAAAGTTTAAAGAAGATAGATGATCCATAGTATATGATTCGCAATCTGGTAGACTATCCACTTCGACTGATGATCAACCTAACAATCAGGTCAGAGAATTGGTGCTTAGTGGTCATCGTTTAACAATAAGAGACATTATTGAACAAGTTATTACATAAGTTGTCGAAACAACAATTCGAAAACGACCTGAATTCCATCACGATAATGCGCCTTCTAGCAATGCCATTATTATTCCTAATTTTTTGACAAAGCATTTAACAAATACGGCTCCTCAAGCTCCGTATTCACCTGGTATCGCACCGAGTGACTCTTTTTTATTTCCATGGGAGAAATTCCCTCTTCATGGTCACTGTTTTTTGAGAGTCCATTGATACAATAAAAGAAAATTCGTTACAAACCCTGAAGTGGTTTCACAAAAACGACTTAAAGGAATGTTTTAAGGACTGTAAAAAATGCGCGCGTTGGCAGAAGTGCGTTGACGGCGGAGGACAATGTAAAAAATTGTGACCTATAAATGGATACCTTTTGTTTTATGTCAGCTCTCAGGGATTTTTTGATCACCGTTGTATATTCTTATGGTGACGTCAGAATTCAGAAGTCGTTTTTTTAATACGATTTCAGCATGTCGCTAACAGAAATTTCACAAAAAAAATTCCTAGTTAATAACACCCCGGAAAAAAAGGGACGCGTCAAAAAATAAAAATTTTGATTTTATGTCATTGAAAATTATGTATGTGGTGCCCCAGCGTGTTATAGTACGATTATATCGAATATAATAGAAATTACCACCATAAATACTTACCTAAAATTCAAAAGAAGTTTATACAATTTCAATATAAGTTTTATAGTGTCCTTTAAGTTGATATTTTGCAAATGCTGCATTTTTGAGTTGTGTCACTTTTCTTGCCGGGGTGTGATATGATAGTCAAGTATGTTATATAAGCATACAAAGTTGCAATTTGTGATAATTTTAGAGTGGAAAACCTAAAATCTTAAAAAAGATTAAACAGTCTTTTTAAAAGGTTTTATAGCAGTAAAAAGTAATTAATTTTTTGTCTTGTCTAAAACTTGCTTGGACGTTATTTAACTGAGACATAAAATTAATGTATTAAAGCAAAAGGCATGCAATTTATCACATGTCTCTGCGAGTATTCTTCGTTGTATATATATATGCACTACTAATTAATTATACTATTGGTTTATTTTTTACGTATTCCTCCATCTCCTCAAACCGGTTGAAAGAAAGCTACTCCTTGAACCAGGCTAATTGTTTTCAGTCATCAGTTGTCCAGTGTTAGTGTTCCTGTGCCCAGAGAAGGTGCATGATTGTGTGTCGAATATCCATTAAGGGTTTTTAATGGCTCATAAAGCTGACATACTTTTAATTTTGGCAGTGCTTCATGCCTATCGCGTGAAAAGTTCTTCCGAGCTGATGCTGGTCATCTACAGCCAGAGTCATTTAAGTCACACTGCTGTAGTGAGTTGAAGATTTTGTCTGAATTCTTGTAGTTATGATACACCCTTGAAATGATAGTACGTGAAAACCAATCTTTTTCTCTATCTCCGAAATGCTATGACCTATATCACAATTTACCATTTTCTAAACGGCATTGAAAAGTGCTTACATCGCTCAAACTTGACATTCTCAAGGAAGTAACAGTTTTTGATGTTTCTAGAGATAATTAATACCTTTATATACACACTGGCTATCACAGAAAAATTAGTCTAAACTAAACTAAAATTAACTAAAACATGATGTATACCATTAAGGATAGTGTGTTAAAATATATAGCATACAAATTATATGATACTTGTACAAACGAAGCAAAAACAGACATTGAACTCGAAGACGGACAGGCCAAGGAAACCATGTTTAGTCACTAAATTAATGTAAGTACTCACAGTTTGCAAAGTTTCATGGAAATATTTTCTACCGTTTTGACGTAGTGCAGGTACACAGACACGAAACGCACGAGTTGCTCATGTAGCAACAGAAGGGTCTTAAATGGATAAATAACTTGAAATGAGTTTAAAATATTCCGTGTAAAAACAATTTTTATTTATATACTTAGATAAAAGCGATTTTAAGTGTTAGCAAATAAACCAGAAGGACGACAGATAATTTTACTGTTTTCCAAATGCTCGTATGAGAGGTACATATTGTAATAACCTTTATATTTCACGTCTTTTCCACAAGACATCGCGTATATCAAGATAGGATCAATTTTACGAATGATGAGATATCTCGTATCAAGATTTCGTTTCTTTTTTGAGGACATGATCAAAAACTGTCCGAATAAGTATATAACTAACATATCGTCTAACAAGATCTGGTATGTTTTGTTTATGGCAAGTTACCTCGTCCACCTACAACAAGGAGGATTAAAATGTAGCATATAGCCTTTGATGTTTATTATATTTGCCGTTGACCAATTAATTATTATAGAGTAATGCATAATTTATTCTTTGAAATTTCTGTTGACTACATGCTGTGACTCCACGTCAGAAATATATGTATTACAAGAAGCAAGTTCTATAAAAAAACACTGCCATCACCAATATTTAGATTGACAGAAGAAACCTATCATACTGAACTGAATTAGTAA
Source organism: Metellina segmentata (assembly GCA_947359465.1). Taxonomy (NCBI): domain Eukaryota; kingdom Metazoa; phylum Arthropoda; class Arachnida; order Araneae; family Tetragnathidae; genus Metellina; species Metellina segmentata. Next base: position 58,865,303 of record OX375881.1, read on the forward strand.
AATTGAATAATCAGTGCGTTTCATGAGAAATTAAATCCTATACTAAATATATAATTTTAGTAAAAATTACCTGTAAATAATTAAGTTTCTTAAAGCTTATGTTCCCCTCTTTTGAATGTATCTAATTAAATTTGCATTTTTATCACAGTGTGACTAGATAAAATATTCACATCAATTATTTGCTGCGCCTAAACGTATTAGTTCCACTTATAGAGTTGTTGGATGATATCTATTCAAGCAAAATTTTAATTCTTGAAGTCTACATACTTTAATAAGTAATTTCTATCCAGCCTTAAATGAAGGAAGTTATTCTACGAAAGCAAATAATTCTCTGAATTGAAGCATTTTCTTTTACCCATGAAGGAATTTTTATCTTGAAATACATTTATGATTTAAATTTAAATTTCAGGGCACAAGAATAAGAAAAACGTAAGAGTAGAACAGAACAGATCTTATGAAACTTGTTAGCGCGTGATAAAACGCTCTTTCAATCGAATAAAAATCGCAATAGAAAACTATTCACTTGCTAGCATTTCGATCAAATCTGTATGTATCATATTAAGGAATGAGATGAGTTTTTTGCAATTACATTTTTACAGGATATAATTTTTGGATTTCAAAGGAAAATACTAAAAATTTTTTTCAAGTAAAATTTCTAAAATTTAATGAAATTATTTTCTTTGACTTTATTGCTCCTAAATATTTGTTATCGTAATTTATTCCTGATGCGATTTTACATTAATTTTTAGTATCGTGTGTATTTTATGTAGCATTAAAAATTAACTGTTTAATTCCCGATCTTATTCATAATGGATTTTTTTAAATAAACCGTATCAGAAATTAAAAATATATTCTATTTAAATCTAACCAAATTTAATTGCAAATTTATAATATTTCATGCAACTTCTGGTAGAGATTAAGTTATCTTCCTTAGTTCTTCGAAGTGAGTAATTTTTATTGCTTTATTTCTGTTTCGAAATTTTCACAAATCTGTAGTACATTTAATTGTCTAAAGTATTAAACATGTAGCATTTTTTCAACTACATAGTCATACATAGAACAATCATAACGGGCCCGTACAGATTTTCTACTGATTACATCCAAATTTTAATAGAAAATTTTAATACAAATTATTCAACGCAATAATAAACTGTAGCAAGTGGTAAATAAAATTCGGAACCTGTAATGATATCCACTTGTCCGTTTTTAATTATAATGCAATGAATAAAATTAAAATTAATCGCAAAATATAATAATGTAAAGTAATGGTAGTTTATTTTAATTCCTAAGATATGGGGAAATGTTGACTAAATTTTTATTTAAAAGTGTGTATATATGTTTATATGGAAATAGTATTGAAGATAAGAAATTTATAAACCCTAGATACATTTTAATTCTTTAACCCTCATCTGATTTTGTCTTGATATATCCAATGAACTATCTCGTGAACATCTGATTGGTTTCAGTAGTAATAAGATTCCTCGTTGAGGTTAAACTGCCATATCACTCCATGGAAACGAAGATCCAAATTGGAAACAAAATTATCCTTGTCTACTTTTGACAGCTTAGTACAGGTTTTTCCACCAGAGACTTGCCACTGATGGGCAATTTAAGACACAAAGATAAACCTATCAGGAGTGTTAAATCTATTTTATTCTATTAGATATGGTATTGACTTAAACATACCGTAACAAATTTTGGTTACCTGAAACATTCATTTAGGTATACATTACATTTATTTATTATTGAAATGGTACTATTTTTAAAGAGAATGAAATAAACTTTTATTGACTCTGAGAGTATTATTCTTTGAATCAAAGGATATTTAAAATTAATTCTTTCAGACCTACATACCATTTTCATATACAGACTTGATGACAGTCAGATTAAAGAATATTGGAATCAAGATTATCATCATTTGCAGCATCTGATGTGCATGTCGTATGAATGTAGTGAAATAAAAAACTTTCACAGTTTTCTCTTCTTTTATTTTACCAGACATGCGAATAAATCGAAATTACTTATTTAATGTATATAGCTAGGAAACGTTTACAAATCTGATAACAGTACTAGTTATATTCCAATTTTTGTGTATTGGGTATACATATTTCAATGCCGAAAATGTGTGAATTTAGACATTTTTCCATGTAAGAACTTGTTGAAAGTTTGTTGTAAGTCTTACTAAAATCATGGCTTAAAGCAATTTACAATCAAATGAAGTGCATTAATGTAAATTAGTGGATTTCAAAATATATTTTCTTGCAATGCGCAAATTATTAAAGAGCGCTTACATGTAGCTTTGTTTTTACATGCACATCCGGCAAGAAAACAATTATTCTTCAGATCTTTTGAAAAATTAAAAGGAATCCTAGCATTACAAGGAATTGGCAGCATTACTAAGATTTGATTGTATTTATTAACATATAGCATATAACATTCTCCGATGTTTCATACTTGTATAATGATTTTCAAAGGCATGTTCGAGTACAAAAGTTTCAATATTTAAGAACATGAGTTTTGTTCAAGCATATCAGAGGTAATTCTAATTTGGTTGTGTCCTTAGCAAAATGCAATATATGTTAATGTTCCCATATTTCCTTGGTAACAATTTTCTAAAGGCATCGTTTTGTAATGCTACCAACACTAATGAATGACGATGGTGCTTCTGCACCCTTATATGTGGCCTGAAAAGGCTTAGTTAAAAGTATTACTTAAAAAGTAGGCTTAAAAAAAGCATAGTTAAAAAGTATTTAAACTCGCGTTTGTCTGCTGAAACGGTCTTTCTTCATCTTTTTCTAATCTGTATTGTTCTATGCAACGTTTCTTGAGTTGAAGGTAAATGATTGACTGAAATCATCCAAAGAACCACTTTTCTCTATGATACAGAAATGCAAGTGTCTAAAAAATATGCAAATACAGGAAATAAATAAGTTAGCAGAAAATACTTTTTTAATCTACGGTTTGACACATTTTTATCGCCTATAATTTTACTTTGAACGGAATATGTATGATTACTTTATGGATCCATATAATCCATTTCACAATTTTGTACGAACAATAAATGATAGTAGAACTGATTGTTACATAAGTCAATTTTAAGTTTTAGAGTAATTATGAATGCCAAATAAGTTAATTTCCTGTAAAAATTACAAACCTACAGCGTATTATTGTAGTTAATTTTCTTATGATTATTTTTCAACTTGTAGCACACTTGTACAAGTAATCCAATATTTCTGGATTCCACCATCATTAAGGACACTGACAAATCATATTGACGCGATATTCATGATCAGTTTCTCCTGAAGCAAATATTTATTTTCGTGAAAATACCATTCTTCATACGAAATAACTAGTTTTAGAATTATTCGTTTTAGTTTTATGAAAAAGAAATAATCGTTTTCAATTCCAAAATCAGTAAAATTTCATTTATAGACCAAGAGAAAGAACACGTTTTATTTACCCAAGTTTACCATAAACTTGTGTCTGTGTTTCAGAATACCTATAGCCTACAGTCATCAAAAATGCTTTTCTAAAGGTTGGCTAAAGATGGTTGGCCGAGTAATGACGTCATCAATGTGGCTGCCTCTCAAACGTGTGACACTTTACTTAAACGAACCTAGCTCCTCAAGGAAACATCTTAAAGCATTGTTACTTTTTTAAATTGCTCATAATGAAATATCTATCGCTCAAGTTTGGTAATTAGGTAAAGGGGCTAGTAGAGTCATGCCAAAGAGCCGTTCTGTGAGACGATTGAAAAAATCTAAGCGCCACAGCTTAGAGGTTTCGTTTTTCTCCATTTGGCATGCAGTTTCCGCAACTCTTCGTGGCTGACATTTGATATCGCATTACGTTTAGATTGAGCCAGAGGTAATGATCTAACCACTCTGTCCCACTGTGTTGATCATGGTAATGCTTTATGCGATCGACACAACCTACTTATTTTCTCCACTTTAGTTAAGGCTAATGAGTAATTTGTTGAAGGTTCAGGTGCCCTCCGAGCAAAATGTGGGTTCAAATAAAAATGATATTCAGCATTTGGAAGGCTGGTGCCCCCATGGTTGCATTAAGGAGAGTAGCTGTGATATTAAAGCGTCTATTTTAAGGGAATTGAGAGTAGGGACTGCAAACCCTGGGATAAGATACAAAACGCTGCTAATAAATTATCAGAAAAACTAGTGCTGTCAACATATATACATATACAACAAACTTTCAATTTAGGGAAGACTGTGGTCGTGCATAAAAAAAAGTCCTTTCAAGTTCACATTTTACTTTGTAGTTTCTTTGATATGAATACATAGTATATGGTATTGCAAATAATTGTTTTAAAGAGAACTTATTTTAAAATTAAAAGTAATTTTCATCTCTTCTTAATATAGTATGAGAAAGAAAGTAAATTTAAAGCAGATAAATTACATTTTTTTACTCTATAGTTGGTCACCATTTTTAATCAATTTCAATCATCTCACACACAAAGCAGATAAATAAAATATTATGTATTATGACTTTTCGTGCACAAAATATAAAGCAATTTTTAGTTTGTGCACTTATAAATTTGATGTAATGTAATTATTCTTCTTTATCGAATATTATCTTACAACTGAATAAAAGTTACCTATTCTAATTAGCAGAAAGACATATTCAGGTCTTATGTCTTTCATATACAATATTTCGGTTTGAATGATTAAAAAGCGTTTGTTATAAAATGTTAGTAACGCATACTCGACTGAATAAGGTTATTTCTGAAAACATTAAGATGTAATGATTAAGTTATATTCATACAGAAACGCATTACATTCTTGTGCATATACTCTTCAGAAATTTAATAGAAATAGTGACTGCGCAGAGTTCTTATTTGCCCTAAAACAAATAACAACCTCTTCAAAAAGGGATTATTGTGCCCCCGATAACGGTAATTTTCTTTAGAGAAAGCTTTATTATTGATAGTAGAAAACTTCCTTAACATTGACTGGTCAATATTTCACTTTAAGTGGCTATTCGTAAGTTCAGTAAGGGGATCTTCCTCTTGCTCTGAAATATCGGCTTATGTAGTTGCTTCAATATGTTGATTACTGAAGTCGAGAATGTTCCAGTATTTTAGAAATGGCTCTTTACACGATTTTCATTTTTAGTTTATTCATCAGTTCAAGGATAACTTTCGAAGGAAAGTTAACAATAAAGATAAAATATACGGCTCCCTTTTCACTGTGAGCTGGGTCTTAAAGGGTTTCAAAGATGATGTAGATTCTTTAAATCTTATGAAGACTTTCGGAAAATTTAGAGTTCTTCCTCATGTTACAGAATCTTTGAAGACTTAATTTGAAAACAGTGAGGCGAATGCTTAAAACGTATGGTTAAAACTTTTAGAAGATAAAATAGCAGCTGTGGAATACAGCTCATTGAAGATTATTCACGAAAATACGAAGAGCAGTACAACAAATAAGGAAATATATGTTTAATCCCTTAGAACATATGGGAAAGAAATTAATAATGTTTGATTGTTGTATTTATTACGTGGTTTCACTTCTTTTATTAGAATTTTTTCCTCTCCTTCATTTTAAGTTTATGTTTAGGCAGTATTCAGCCAAGTGATTAGAGAGTTAAAATATATTTATTAGTGAATTTTCTCTACCTAGATTGTAATTACTCTTAACCCTTCAAGTGATTTTGACGAGATATCTCGTTCATCAATAACTGTCCAATTTCGCTAATGACAAGATATATCGTCCTCAAAACACTGTCGATTTTGCGATGATAACGATATCAAAATCTGGTAATGTTTTTCAAATGACTAGATATTCATCAAGATTTGATCACTTTTGCTGATAACGATATCTTGTCGACAACCACTAGGAGTTTTTAAGGTATATGGAATTGTATTTATTCCATATACCTTAAAGTGTTCCATACTTAAAGTGTTCCATACTTAAAGTGTTTCATACTTAAAGTGTTCCATACTTAAAGTTTTCCATACTCAAAGTGTTCCATACTTAAAGTGTCTCAGATCTAAATCATGAGCATAGGTAAAATATATGTAAATTGCAATATCAGATGAATCTCGTGCTAACGTTATATACCGAAGTACCTGAAATGGCAAATGAATGATTCAAAAGCTGTGTGGATTAACATAAGAATACCCACGTGTCTATTAGTGCTACCATGGGAATAAACAAATGAAATATTAGGGTTTATATAAATGCATTTAAAGTATAGTCAATAAGGAAAAACCTTTTTTTTTCTCTTTTAAAAATAAACATATTAAGGAATACGCTAATCTGTAACCCTAATATACAGGCATCGCAACATGAAAGCACGCTTACGACAAGACTGTGCAAGAGATCAAGTTCCAAGGAGTCCCATTCGCGTGTTATAGCACGTTTTTGATTGTGTACTGTTATTGGTGGAGTCGGATAGTCTGTAATGTGAGTCCAAAGAGCATTGCAAGCATCTTATAATAAATTGAGATCAAGTGACCTTGCTTGATACAAATTCTATACTATACTTATTGTTTTGGACACATGAACTAATTAAGTAGGCATTCACTAAATGATTTATGTTTATACCTCTTACAATCATTTTTGGAATTTCTAAAATGTCTGAATGACGTTAAAAAATAACTACAGGTGGAGTTCAAAGAAGGGAAGTAGAAAATATATCAACGAAGTAATTAAGATAAATTTGTCAGCACTCATGACTCTGTAATCAGATCTCAAAATGTTGTTCAAAATTAGAAACTCTTACTCTGGTTAAACTGGAAAACACTTATGATCATAAGAGCATGACGAAGATCTCGATTGTCCACTCCGGTCAGCAATAACACTGAGGCTAAAAGTTTCTTGCCCGAGGATATAGGTGTGTACTTTAAAGTGTCCACTATCAAGTATTGGCTCTGAACTACATTTAATATTTCGTTATTCGTTTGCACAAAATAGGTAGTGGGTTTTATATAAAGACTGTGACACTTCATGTGGTACTCATATATTTTTGTGTTTACAGCAGTAAAATCAGATAATTATATTTTCTTTTCTCCTCTTGATGTTTATCTTGACGCATTATCTCATCATTACATACCAATTATCAGATCTAAAGGGACGAGATATCTCGTCATTAGAAGATAACTGTCCTGATCTTGATGGACATGATATCTCGTCTTTAGAAGATAACTGTCCTGATCTTGATGGACATGATATCTCGTCTTTAGAAGATAACTGTCCTGGTCTTGATGGACATGATATCTCGTCATTAGAAGATAAATGTCCTGATCTTGATGGACATGATATCTCGTCATTAGAAGATAACTGCCCTGATCTTGATGGACATGATATCTCGTCTTTAGAAGAGAACTGCCCTGATCTTGATGGACATGATACCTCGTCTTTAGAAGATAACTGTCCTGGTATTGATGGACATGATATCTCGCCATTATAAGATAACTCCCCAGATCTTGATGGACATGATATCTCGTCTTTAGAAGATAACTGTCCTGGTCTTGATGGACATGATATCTCGTCATTAGAAGATAACTGCCCTGATCTTGATGGACATGATATCTCGTCTTTAGAAGATAACTGTCCTGGTCTTGATGGACATGATATCTCGTCATTAGAAGATAAATGTACTGATCTTGATGGACATGATATCTCGTCATTAGAAGATAACTGCCCTGATCTTGATGGACAGGATATCTCGTCATTAGAAGATAACTGTCCTGATCTTGATGGACATGATATCTCGTCATTATAAGATAACTGCCCTGATCTTGATGGACATGATATCTCGTCTTTAGAAGAGAACTGCCCTGATCTTGATGGACATGATACCTCGTCTTTAGAAGATAAATGTCCTGATCTTGATGGACATGATATCTCGTCATTATAAGATAACTGCCCTGATCTTGATGGACATGATATCTCGTCTTTAGAAGATAACTGTCCTGGTCTTGATGGACATGATATCTCGTCATTAGAAGATAAGTGTCTAGATCTTCATCACGTCAACTTTAAAAAATAGGCAACATTTAGATGATGTATCTCGTGTGATTATCAAAATTAATCAGATCTTGATAGACAAGATTCCCAAATGACCTTTATAATTGAATCTCTTGTCCTTATTTCTTTCACACCATTAATTTTACAAGTGGAACAACCATGCTGAATATTAATGTCACGTTACATGGACAAGTGCTACATGGATCCGTAACCCTTTCACTGTTTTGTAAATTTGACCAAGCTTGTTAAGACGATTGAAGGCACATGGAGAAAGCCATCGATATTCCACTGAAATAGAAAGAGCATGTGGAAGAAGTCACTGTCGTATAAGTTCTCCTAAGCGTAATTCATGTGGGTTTATGATTCGGCATGGCCCAATATTCGCTATCAAAACACAGACTAGTATTTTTAATAAAATTGATAGTCACTTTAACTTAATTTGTCCAATATATATTTCATGTGTTGCCCTACAACCTCCTGACAGATCTTCATATCCTGCGACAAGAATAAATAGCATATGTGGGAAGGTGAATGGACTTAGGTAACACTCAAGCAACACAACGGACTATTGACGATGATCCGGGATCTATCCCACCATGCCAACATGAAGATATTTGAGGTAACGATAAATTTAAAAAGACTATGCCTCTTATGTATATGACGTACTTTCCTTGGATCGATTTCCGAAATTTCAACCCTCCTGATGTTGCCTGCGATTCTACCAACTGGGCTTCCAAAACCTTTGACAATTGAGAAGAGATAAACTTTTTGCTATATTTGGTGCACCTTTAATTGAGAGTTAACAAATTGATAATACATTTTTAATAAGTTTATTTAGATAATATTTTCTTATTTGTTCAGAACGCGGCCTAACTAGTGTCCAATAGTTTGAGACATATTTTGCATTATTCTGTGCTGGTAGTGAGTTATCACTGTGAAATACTTTTTGAAATTTCTCAAACTGTCTAACTCAGAAATAAAAATTTTTCAGCACTATAGTGTCAATAAATAATAGTGTTTATAAGGTCATGCAGAACTTGACCACAAAGGGGCCTCAGTCTCCGGTATTAAAAGTATCAATCTTCATAAATGGGGATGCCTTGGTAGTTTGGATCGTAATAATTTGGAAGATATATATATATATATATATATATATATATATATATATATATATATATATATATATATATATATATATATATATATATATATTACTAATCGAATTACATTTATGTATTGATTGTTTTTTATCATATAGGTTTTACTTCTTATGTTTGTCAACGAATGAAATGTGATTTTCCAACCTTTCTTATTTGATGATTAGATCAAAATCTTGTTAGTATTAATCCTTTAATTAATCCTTAGTTCCTTTAATGATGGATTCCGCTCATAAATATCTGGTCAGTTTTGCTATTTTTGAGAAACTTCGTCGAAATTAACGCACTTGGAGGGAGCATGCTCACAAACTTAGTTTGCGATTAATTTAAAGATTACAAATTGAAGTTTAAGAAGAAATATAAATTAAAATAGAGTGTGGTATTTAAAATAATGGCAAGTAGAATATTTTAAATTATATGTCGTATTAGACATACGGTGTTGTGATAAATTCTCTTTGACATTCTCGAAATAATTTGAGCAGTACTCGCATCATATCTCAAGGGATTTACTGCTTGCTCCAACTTGAACGAAATGGCAGAGCTTCGAACTGATGAAATTCAAAATTCTACTCCTACTACCCGGTCTAATTTCGACGAAACGCCTGCCAGTTCATTACGCGAAATCTTCGCTCTATTAGCGCAGTGAAATCAATACTAGTACCAGCAGGCCCCGAGAGCAAGACGTGTAACTTCAAAATTAGTTACAACGCTTCAAGCTGTATTCAATACACGACGTTGGCGTAGCAAAAAAGGAGTAACTCTACTTGTTTATTACACAGAGAAACGTTTAACTCTGAATAACTTTTCGGGGAACTGACTCAAAACTTGGGATCTCTCTCATATTGAGAGAGCTTTAGAGCTGCCTTGGGCGGATTCACACTATTCAGAGCTTACACGGAAAGTTTCTTCTAGAATTTTCACAAGGAATATATAACTGGAAATATGTACAGAGGAACATCCTAGATATTGAGCTTGTCTGTTTTCCTGTCAAAATAGAAGTATCTGCCAATATGCTTAATAACACGAGAAGGCTTCTAAGCTTCTTAGATTCATGTTAAATGTTCTTAAGCTTTCGTAATTTAGCAAGGAATGTTGAAAAATGTACTTCTTAGATATTGGGTATGTGTAATTTCGTGTCAAAATAGAAGTATCTGCCAATATCCACTTTTGGTAGGGTTTCTAAGCTCTTTGACTTGTTGTTTTCATGTAAAATGTTCTTAGGTTTTCTGAAATTTCCAAAAGATAGATAGCTCAAGACATGTGTAAATGAGCTTCCTAGATATTGGGCTTGTCTGTTTTCCTGTCAAGCTAGAAGTATTTACCAATATGTTTAGTAACTTTTCGGGAGGGTTTCTAAGCTGCTTAGATTCATGTTAAATGTTCTCAAGTTTTGTAATTTAGCAAAGAATGTAAACTAAAAATGTGTAGAAAAATTAACTTTCTAGATATTGGGTTTGTGCAATTTCTTGTCAAAATAGAAATATCGGTCAATATGCTTAGTAACTTTTTCGAAAGTTTAAAAGCTAGTTGTTTTCATGTTTAATGTTCTAAGGTTTTCTGAAATTGAGTGCTTCTGAAATTAGTAGGGATATCAGTGAAGGGTATTTCTTTTAGGAAATTTACAGTGGATTTTGATGTGTGACTGCTAGCTTTGTCTTGATGGAGTTCCACAGGTTGATGGCACTGTGGGTAAAGCGATGGTGTTTAATTCAGAAAAATTGGCGATAAAATATGTTCCTTATAGTATTTGGAGTTAATCTTGACATTTTTTTCCACTCTCTTTATTTTAAACTTGCCATTATATGAAAAACCAGCAACAATAATGAATCCCTTAGAAAAACTTTCTTTCGATTCTGCGTCCATGTACTTAATTTTTTTCTCCCTTTTTATGATAATAAATGGATCTTTTTTTGCTGCAATCATTTAAATACACCCATGATTCATCTATTGTGACAATTTTTTCCCATTTTTCTTTGGATAAGTGTTTCTCAGATAGAATTCGGCAGCGTGTCCAGCGTTCAGCGAAATGCTTTGGAGAAACACTGTGCACATTGAGTTTTTTTTTTTTGCTTTCTTAAGATTTAAATCAACGTTTATCATTTTGTTTACAGTGGACGCCGAGCATATTAATGATTTTGCAACTGTCCTTTGACTAGGGGGATTTTCTTTTAACATTAAACAACGTACCTTTGCAATAATCGAAGATGTCCGTTTCTTCCTTGGATACTTGTTTGGAATTTTTGTCCTACTTCAGGCTCCAATTTGACGTTTTTTTTCCTTTCGTGTTGACGATATTACCTACCGACGCTTTAGATATTACAAAACCATGACTGTCCCATCGTTTTTGGATAACGGAATATGAATATTTCTTTTCGCAAAGAGCATAAATATAGCCTTAGAACCACTGCTTCGTTAAAAACGCCATTTTGAATAAAAACAAACCTCTTAAGCCCCAGACGATAATTTTGACTTTTAAAAACATAGTACAACTGCAATTATTTCTTTTGCAGCAAACGATTTTTTATTACCGCTAACCAAAATCGTCTAAAAAATGTGCGAACAGCCTCTGTATTTGTTTCCCCATCAGTGTTATTTTCTTATTTACCTTTTTTTAGATCATAATTTTTATTTCCACTAATTGAGTTTCTCATATTCATGAATTATTCAATATTTTAATCCTTCTGCAAAGATTTTATATTTTATTGCTCTGCAGTCAATGTTTTCTATAGTACTGAGTATACAAAAACAATTTATATCTCTTCATCCCTATTCGATATGTAAATCCCAGAAATAATTCTCATAAAACAAAACTTTTAAAGACGCTAAAGAAATAAGCGGAATTTAAATAGCATTTTAGTAGTATTACTTAAATTAAAAAATAATTCAAAGTAATTTCCTGAACTATATCCAGTATCTATTAACGTATATATTTTCATTACACAAATATGTGTGGTTTTGTAAATGCGTTTTTACATTCTATATTTCTAGGTTCATAGGATTTTTCAGTTACGTTGTGTTTTTTTAATGTTACAATTATTGTTTAAAACAAACTCAACTGTCTCAACTTTATATTTTCCATAAAATAATTATTATGTGTTTAAAAATCGTGTTGTTTAAGCGAGAGTTGGCGTTGTACGCTAATCAATTATTGAGATAAGTAATACATAATGCGAAATAATACAATGTTTTTAAAAAAGCAAAATCTTAGTCTCATATTATTATGGGTTGTACTAACCTAATTACAAGAAGTAAGGATTTGCAATGGGAAGGTTACGAGTTAAAATTCAACCATTGGTCGTCGTGTACTAAAGGAGACGGTGCACATTTAATCTGTCGTTTCCGCAAGTGTCACTATGTTGTCGTGGTGTGGACGTTTGGAAAATTGGAGTGTCATCTCAAGTGTGACCTCGTCACCTGACCATGGTTCAAAATTACATGATGCTGTCCTTCGATCTTACACTTCGGCATTATTCCAGGATGAATAGTCCGTTGAGTTTCTAAATGTGACGTTGAGTAAAGTTGCTTACACAAATTAAACAGTGTCTGGGTTTAAATCCCGCTCTATGCATAGGAGTTCTTAGTAATTCGGAATCCGCTTTTAACCCTTGTGGGTTTACCTTCCCAATGCAAAATTATTTTTAGCTACTGGCGTCTAATGCAAAATCATGTTCCAAGTAGATGCACTACTACCTCGACGAACATCTCAGATCATATTTTTCATGTTTGGGGCACCATTACTCAAAATTCTACTTGAGATACATTCTTGAAACTTTTTATTATTATTTAAGAAGAACTTTTAACACAAGAAATAATATATAAAACGTATTTTAAATACTTTATCTAAAAAATTACAAATTTTTTCGGGACTTTTTAAAAAGTTTATAATTTTGTGAATTTAAAAAAGATTAAAAACCATGTGTAAAAGTCTTTAAGAGTATTCAAATATTACACTGTTCAATTTTCCGATTAAATTATGAATAAATGAGATGCCCCAAAATTTGTGAATTTAACATGGGTGCCTATAGAGAAGCCAAACTTACTTAAGGATTAAAATAACTATTACTATGGTTGAATGTGTATCTCTTGCATCGATAAACAAGCATAGTATTCGGGAATACTCAATCTAAAGCTGTTTGACTGATTGTACGTACTATTAATTTCAAATGTTTTCGGACACCTTGTAATCTAAATTTTTATTTTCACTAAGTAACGAATATTATAGGAAGTGAGGTAAATGCGTTCGCCTGGTAACTTCGTCCTCTGCACCCAAAGCGTGTCTACCTTTAAAGTCGGAAGTTCTACCTGCTGGAAACACCTGAAGGAGATCTATGCGTTAGTTTCACTTCTAATTTTGACGGGGAAATGTTCTAATCCCACTTACCATAAGCGATATCCTACTCCGCTCGACAATTGCTAAGGAAAAAAAGCACAATTTTTAAAATAATTAATAGCATTAATTCATTAAGGAAACGAAACTAAATATATATTTTATGAAGATACTGTGCATTAAGTATAATGCGAAATCTTACAAAGTTCGGCACATGGAAAGAAAGCTAATAAAAAGAAAAAAATATGTTCCTTGGAGCAATTTCCAAAGTCTGGAAAAATATCTTTCTAGTCATGACAGTTATAGTCACTCAGTGAGAAGTGTGACCTCCTCGCTGTAATGCACATCTGGCACCTGCATTGCTTGCTCACCACTAAAATGTCGAGGAGTGCTTAGTTTGGGGTGAGTGATTCCTTTGTGAAACACGTCTACAAAGAGCATCACAAGCATGTTCAAAAAGATTTAAGTCCGGTGAATACTTAGGCCATTCCATGCTCTCAATATCTTCGTTCTCTAGTGTCTCAGAGATATCAACTGTCCTGTATGGGCATGCATTGTCCTCCATGATCAAAAAGACACGCTGCACCCCAAAATAAACGAACATGGCCCAAGCGAATCTCGGTGCAATACTGCCGTGATGCAAAGGCAACTGCGTTAAAGATGTATAGCTGTGTTCTGTCATTATGCATAATGCCTGGCCACACCATGACAACCTCGGCCATAACGATCAACCTCACGAACATTATGTGGTGTGTAGCGGGTTCCCCTTTCTTTACACAGTAGTTTGTGTTCAGAATCCCTCTTCACGGTGAATCGGGATTCGTCGGAGAACATGACTATGGACCACTATCGATGATTCCCACGAATATGTTCTTTACACAAGCGTGACTTTTTGTCCTGACGATGGCGTGAATGTAGCGAAACGCATTCAACAGACTTTCGTTCATACAAGCCAACTTCATTTAAAAGCCTAGAAAAGCTGTTCTGGCAGATGCACGAGTACCGGCAGCGTTTGCAAGCTCTGTCTAGGAGTGAGATGTCTGTTTATTTTTGCTGTTAGGAATATAATATGCATCCTCTCACGGCCACCAATACGCTTTCTCAAAGCATTTCCACCTTCCGCGGCTCTTTTGATTCGCGAAATATCGCTGTTTGACACACTCATTGCTGCGGCTATTTGTGTGACACTTTTCCTAACTTCGAGCAGCCTCAACTGCTCGCACATGATCAAATTCACTCAAATGATGCCTTACGGACATTCTCTACTTGATACTTGCCCCATAAGTCGGAATTTATCAGAACGGCTTTCAAAAAATTAAATCGTGATTTTCTGCTGATACTTCAGTGTTTGAAACTTCTATTGATAAACAGCTCGTGTGCGCTGTCTTTTATACACATAAGAGACCTTGCTTTGCAGCATCCTTTGCACTTACATTTCCTGCGATTGCCGGCTGTCCGTATCGCAGTTTTGCATAAATTGGTTGTTAATTAGCAATTGTAAAGCAGTGTAGTTGATAGAGTCGAGGTAGGTATTGTTAAATCTATCAAATTGTAAAGAGCGCTGTGTGAGCGCGTGGGTGACATTCAGGCTTGAGACATGAAGAACAGATGTGCTCTCCTAGACCTGATTATAACGAGGCTTCCTTAGCCCTAACGAGAAGCAGGCTTCCTTAGCCTTTACGAGAACCATGATTCCTTAACCCTAAGGAGAACCAGGCTTCCTTAGCCGTAATGAGAGTGGTCCAATGACAACCTTGTCAATAAATATTGACTGTGTTACAAGGAATTGTGTTATTTAATATAGCCCACTATAGAGCTATCGAAACAACATGTATTTTAATTAAGGTTATAATGGAGCTACACAACGGGCTATTGACGACGGTCCGGGTTTAATTCTTCAAGGGAAAAATCCGATGACAACACGTAATTTTGTACCACTGTCAGAGCACGAAGCAACTACTGAGCTGACACCCCACTCTCCAAACTCCCTCACCATGCCAAGATAAAGTCGCGGATTAGCAGCCGTAGAGTTATTAGTTCGAAATGACATCCAAATAAAGTCCACCGTGAACATAGGGGCTGGTGCACGTCAAACCCGCCACGGACTCAAATGTCCTCTAATTGTTGTGGAAGTTACGAAAATGGGATGCCAGCTCAGATGTTCTGGACCTCGTCATTTGACCGAGTATTAAAATTAGGAGATATTGTCCTCGGATCTTTCTCTTTTGAATTATTTCTCTTCTACTGTCATTACCCCGTCGTTTTTCTCCAGTGGAACATTAATTCAACTGCACCTCAAAATGGGTCGACAAGACCTCAGATAGAACCTTATTAGATACAAGAGCTAAGCTACGATGCCATGATGGGGAAAATAAAGTTTAATACATCTTCCTTATATATTATTATACATTTGGAGGATTTATAGTGAACAGCTTTTTTAATGTAGTTTTATCTCAGGCCGTGCGTGATTAAACTACTCCTTGGTTCTCCTTTAGGCTAAAATAAATTAACTCGGAACCGATCCTCACCATCGCTAATAATCTGTTACATTGCTTCGGCGCGACGTAAGTTCCTTATATCTTAGTAAATATCGAAGGGTTAATTGTCTGGCAGTGTGTAGTAAAACATTTTAATTGATAAAAACAACTGCAGTAGACTAGAAATTCGTTCAATATGAACTTTGAAGATTTAGGTAAAACCATTGATTATTTACAAGCAATATACAGAGAATTACAAATAAAAAGCAATCGATTTCTGATAATTCTCAAAATAGGGAATGTTTATGTTGTGCTATGTTTATTTCAACAACCTTTCCGTTTCTTATGCATTATTTTGCAGTATTTATCGATATCTTTATATGGGTCTTATAAATTTTAATATTTCATTAACCTAATACAGAAGCCTCAGCAGTGTTTAGATCTTATGCAAAGCTTCTTACGTTGAGCATAATCTGCTAGAAGAATTACCCACGAAAATTTGCATTGCACAATTCGGGATTAAATCAGGTTGGTTGTAGCAATTGAAGCGTTTGGAATCATTGAATGCTGTTGAAAAATATGGTTTGGTTAGAATACTTTGAGATTTGTTCTTTGGTTTTTAAAATGTTTCTTAAAAATATTCTTTGGCAATCCTCTGCTTTTACTTTCTGATCTATAAATTTCAAATTCACAGTCATCTTAAATTGAGGCAGTCGTTTTCATTAACCTCACTCTTGAGTGACACGACGTGTTCCTTTAAATTGAAAAGGCACCTAATGCAATCATTGGCACTCAAATGAATTAATATGTAATGTTATGCAA
The DNA here is from genome assembly GCA_947359465.1 of Metellina segmentata. Classification (NCBI taxonomy): domain Eukaryota; kingdom Metazoa; phylum Arthropoda; class Arachnida; order Araneae; family Tetragnathidae; genus Metellina; species Metellina segmentata. The sequence goes on from OX375881.1 coordinate 58,882,071, forward strand.
AGTAGAGACTGCTTCCACTTTCACTTCAAGAGACTTCTGACGTGCGCAAGCTGTGTCATGTATTCGCGCTTTAAAAAGCTCAAGCTGTTCTTGAGATTTCAGTTTCGTAGTATCGTAATCTCCTCTGTTAGCGCACTCATAGATTTTTCTCTAGTTCACGTATTTAATTTGTTAATTGTAATAAATGTTAAGTTGAATTGTTTCTGTCAACTTAATTATTAAAGCCTCTAAATAGGGAATATGCACTATGTCACAAAACATCCTGAAATGGTATTTATTTTATAAATTCGATTATGAACAATCCGAAAATCATCTTAAAAAATCACAAAAAGTTTTAGTTTAAATGTTAGAGCGACTAAAAAACGAGTCAAAGTCACGTGACTGAAAACGGGGTGGAGCTTGGTGTGACGTCATAGTACATGAAATCTCTCGCTACATTCGCCGGTTGCATGTTATTTCAGGTTGGTTTCATTGATTTCAAGCTAATTTTATTTTTTAAATAATTGTGTTGAATTATAGTCTTTACATTATTATTATTATACAGATTTCGTCTTTAAAAATGACGACTGTAGAACAAGGCTTTGTAAAAGGCCAGTCGGATAATCTACCTAAATTGGATGGTATATCCTTGTTTTCTTTTCTGGGAAACCATCTAAATTTTATGGGAGTAGAAATGAAAGGCGTAAAAGCGAAGAGTAATATAATATTTTGTACAATATATATGTTTAAAAAAAATTTATTTTTATATTGCTTTTAAAGAGTAGTGTTATTATCAAAAAGTTGTACTTAAGAAAATAGAATATTAATATAGTTGTTCTCTTTTACTTAATAAGTAACACAATTCATACTGAAATATAATTTTTTATATAGGTAATTAGAATAGTATATCAAATAAGAGCTTTATATTAGGAAAATAATTTCAAAGTAGATTAAAATTGTAGTGGTAACAAAATAGTGAATTTTGAAAGTTAACTTAAAATTAATTTTCTACGTTAATTTTTTAGCAAAATTATTTTTGCTAAAAAAGTCAATGAACAATAATTTTTAAAATATTTTTAAACGGTAAAACGTAATGTACTAAAGGATGATCCAAAAATAACATGTGTAGAGAAACTTGTTGCGAGAATTGCAACTGATTTAAATATTGAACACAACATTTGGTAGTCCAACATTTTAAACCAAGAAGAAGGTAGTGTGATAATCTGATTGAAATTGCAAGAATTTGAAGCCTTGCAATTTTATACAATTATGCAAATTTAAAACAAAATTCATAATTGTTTAAAAATATTAGTTTTAATGCTAACCAAATGAGGTGAAAGCTATGTTGCTTCGTACTGCAAGAGAGACGATACTCCCAGTAGTTTTCCATGTCATTCTCCAACCATAAATAAAGTAATATATAAATTAAAAATTTTCACTTGTAGCACTATTTATCAAAATTTGTTAACACTAGTTTTTAACTTTAGTATCTTATTTTTGATATAAATATTTATACAATGCTTTTTTTAATAAATTAATTTTACGTTTATTCTAACTTTTCACTTTTAAAATAATTATATTTATATACATTTATGTAATGTAAAAAAATATTAAAGTTTTAAATTTCAAATTTAAAGAATTATTTTTAAATTTCAAATTTAAAAAATTATTTTTAAATTTCAAATTTAAAGAATTATTTTTAAATTACAAATCTTAATTCTATTGAGACTTATTTTGTAATACTTATCATTCAGTTTAAAGAAGAAATATGACACAGTTTTAACAAGTGTATGAATAAATGCAAATCACTATCATAAGTATAATAATTCAATGTTTATTGATGTTAGCTCTCTATATTTTTTAATCAGTTTTGTTTTATAAATATATAGTATTCCTATATTTATTTATTAAATTCGTTTTCATGAAACAGGAAATTTTGCATTATGAGTGACTTGATACAGAAAGAATGTTTTCGTTTTAGCAAAAACACTAGTAGTCATCCACACGATTGAATCACACAATTCTTACTTAAAAACAATTAAAATTACAAATCATTTTTGGTATTTTAAACTTACCGAAAAATGATATTCACAGCAATGCAAGCAAGAAGTAGAAGATAGCTTTTTGTTTTTCTTTTCATCTCGTTTCATAACGCTGTACCATCTTCTACGAACTTGTTCATATTTTGGTACAACAAAAAATACTTTTTTGGTGTTTTAATCGTTGAATTATGACACAAACGGAACAATACAATATTTGTAATTATTCTTTTTTAACTGTTTTCGAATCTTCTCCATTGCTGTGTGTGTGTGTGTGTGTGAATTAATAAAAAATCTGTAAAAATAAGACTACTAAAAATATACCCATAGAGACAACACAGTTCAAGGAACGCTCGATGGGAAAATCGTGTACGATGACGTCACAGGCAAGAATCGTCAGCGACTGCAGTTTTTCGTTGAAAGTGACGTCAGAGCATTTTAAAAATCTTTTTTAACATAATTAATGTCGTCAGATTGCAGTTTAAGTGACATTTTTCTATGTAGTTTTTTCGTGCTCTTTCATTTTAAAATGAATATGAAAAACAAACATATTGTCCATTCCCTACTCTTTAAATTACTCAACCTAGCCGCCGTAGCTAAAAATACTTTGCTATCGTATTTCCTTTTTCTCTCTTTTAGGTACTGTTAATAATGAGTTTAATCATGTGTCCCATCTAGATTAATTGGTGTGGTGTGAAAGTTTGTAGACTGGGGTGCCATGTCAGGTGTTGTCTTCGTCATCTGAGTGTGGTCAAAAGTGTAAGGCGTTGTTCTTGGATATCTTCCTTAGGGATTGTTTAGTACTTGCTGCTAACGCGCCATGCTTGGCGCGCCCTCACTGACTGAGGGGTTGCCTTCTTTTGTAACCGGCTTTGCCCGCCAAAACCTCAGAACGAATTTTGCCCTTGATATGTGATGTTCTCCCATAGCGGAGCAATGCTATGCTCCTTCTTCGTTTTGAAATAAACAGCAATTTTCTCTAAAAGGCATCACTGCATCATTTGTGTTCTCACCGCAATCAACTCTTCAATATACAGTCCACTCTCAATTGTTACACCGCAAATCTGAACTTAGTTTACCCGCTTTGAAAATCCAGCTATCGGGGAATCCTAACCCTACTCGAGGAATCCTAACCCTAAATATAGTGTTCCGATAGAGCCGGAGCCAACCAGTGAAGTCATCTTGGACATTTATCTAATACGCCATGTCTACAGATTTAACTACTTTAAATCGAAAGAAAGGTAGCATCAAAGGGCAGCTAACAAAGCTTCATGCCTTTATTGAAAAAAAGGAAACTCGCACGGAAACGGTAGTTACTACGCAATTGGACATTCTATCAAGAACGCTCATCAAATTCGAAAACCTTAGAGAAGAATTCTATCAAGTTGCATCCGATGATGAATTCGAAGAGGTGGAAAAGAACCTCTCCGAAATAGAAGATGAAATCAATAATGTAGAGGTAAGCCTAAAATCTCTACTAAATGAACTAAAAGAAACTAAAGCCATTTCTAGTTTGCTTAAGAATGGTTCTAGTGATAAAGAACTTTATAAGAATTATGTGTCTATCAAACTACCTGATATACCTCTGCCATTGTTTTATGGTAAAATTGAAGAATGGGCTTCTTTTAAGTAACAATTTTTGAATTTGATCAATGATAATTCAAGTTTAACTGAAAATCAAAAATGTTACTATTTACGGTCATGTTTAAGAAATGAAGCTAAACTAGTCGAAACCTATGAAGATACATATCAGTCTCTCCTTAAAGCTCTGGAAGAAAGATATGAAAATAAACGCATCATTGTTGATACGCATATAAAAAATATAATTAATCTAGAAAAAATTGTACATGAATCTGCAATAGACTTACGTAAATTATTAGACTGCATTCTTAAAAATTTGAGAGCTCTAAAAGTTTTAAAATATGATCGGAACAATCTTTCTGATGTTCTGCTAATCAACATAATGCTTCAAAAGCTAGACCGGGAAACTCGGAAACAATTTGAACTGTCCTTGGTAAATAATGAAGTTCCTAACTTTGACGAATTTTTGGAATTCTTGGAAAGAAGATGTCAAATTTTAAATTCGATTGGGCGAAGTCTCTCGTTTAAACCTAAATTTGAAGCCCTTGAACAGACGAATAAGACGCGAAGCTTATTTGTGAAATCGCCTAACAATAAGTTTTGTACGCTGTGTAAAAATTATACCCATTCATTGCATAAATGTGACCAGTTCTTACAGTTCTCTCCACAAAGGAGATACGAAATTGTACGAGAGTATAATCTTTGTTTAAATTGTCTTGGATCGCACAAAGTGGCCTTATGTAAATCGAAACACCTTTGTTTTAATTGCAAAGCCAAACATCATACATTATTACACCGGAACCATGATGAATCAGCAGTTGCAACTCCCTTTCAAGCACCAAGCTCCTATTGCTCGAACTCTACGCCGATGGTAGAAACTGATATTCACCCTTCGTTTAACCCCTCGCCTCTAACAACCTGTTTTGTAACACAGAAGAAACGCGTTATTTTGGCGACGTCAACTGTTTACATTTTGGATAGCTCGGGAAATGTACGTTCCGGTAGAGCGATATTGGATTCGGGAAGTATGTGTAATTTAATGACTACCGATTTTGCCAATTCTCTTGGTTTAAGAAAAGAAAAAATAAATATTCCTGTCACAGGGATCTCCAATACTTCGCTTAATATAAAAAGAAAAAGTATTTCTACTATTTTGAATTCTGATGGTTCCTTTAAAGCAACATTGGACTTTTTGATTATTCCCAAGATAACGGATCTAATGCCGTCTACATTCATTGATTTAGATACTATAAAAATTCCTTCGCATGTTAAACTTGCAGATCCTAATTTATTTTCTCCTGCTAAAGTGGACTTATTGATAGGAGCAGAATTATTCTTAAGTATCTTAAAGGGAAATAGACTCTTTATAAATAAGTCATTAACACTGCAAGAAACTGTATTTGGCCATATTCTAAGCGGAGCTGTAGAGAGTAAAGAAAAATCACAACATTGTGGTTTAATTTCGGAAAACAATAATTTGGATAGTTTAATTAAAAAATTCTGGGAAATCGAAAATATCTTGGACGTACCATCACCTAAAATTAAGGAAGAATTAGAATGCGAAAGTCATTTTGAGCAAACTCATCACAGGGATGAAGAAGGTAAATACATTGTCAGCCTTCCTCTAAAGGAAAATATGCAATTAGGAAACTCAATTCATATGGCAAAACAGAGGTTAGATAGCTTGTGGAAACGCTTAAATCATGATTCAAACATGTCAAATCTGTATTGTAATTTTATGAGAGAATATGAAGAACTGGGTCATATGCAAAAATTAGATAAATGTGATGATGTCAAATATGGCATGCCTCATCATGGTGTGTACAGAGCTGATAGTAGTACAACAAAGTTACGTGTTGTCTTCGATGCCTCTGCAGCATCTACTTCTGGTGTTTCATTGAATAACTGTTTAATGAAAGGAGGTGTCGTTCAAGATGATTTGTTTTCAATCTTATTAAGGTTTCGTAAACATAAAGTTGCATTCACTGCTGATGTGAAGAAAATGTACAGGCAGATTTGGGTGAATCCTGATCGGTGTAACTTACAGTGCATTCTTTGGAAAAATAGAAACTGTGAGGAACCTTCACTTTATAAGCTCCTTACAGTAACATATGGAACAAAATCTGCTCCCTACTTAGCTACTAGAGTATTGAACCAATTAGCGATAGATGATAAACAGAAATTTCCTCTAGCATCCGCTGTAGTCTTAAATGATTTTTATGTTGATGATGTCCTTTCTGGAGCTAAAGATGTTCCTACTGCTATAAAACTGCAACAGGAGCTGCTTTCCCTACTAAAGGCCGGTGGTATGGACTTGCACAAATGGTGTGCAAACAATGAAAGGCTTTTAGAAGCAGTCCCTACTGAAAATCAAGGATATCAATTTGGTGACTCTGATAAAGATACCGTTAAAACACTTGGCTTGAGATGGAATCCAAAGGAAGATAGCTTCAGTTTCACTGTCACTCCATCAGCAAGTGTTTGTACAAAACGAACTGTATTAGCTGATATCGCTAAATTATTCGATCCACTGGGTTTATTAGGGCCAGTGATTGTAAAGGCAAAGGTTTTTCTCCAAAAATTGTGGCTACACAAAATTGAATGGGACCAAGAGTTGCCGCATCACGAAAAGGTCAAATGGGAAGTGCTCAGAGAAAGTTTAAGGGATCTAGGAAAGGTCCAAATTCAACGCTGCATATTAACTGATTCCATAAGGGAAATCGAACTGCATGGCTTCTCCGATGCGTCAAAGGATGCCTACGGTGCTGTCATCTATCTACGTTGTCTTACAACGCTGAATTGTGTGAAGGTGTCATTGCTGTGTAGCAAATCCAAAGTTGCTCCAATTAAAGCAATGACAATACCTCGACTAGAGTTAAGTGCTGCTGAGCTTCTCGCCAAGTTGATGTCTAAAACTGTGTCATCTCTCAACTTGAAAATTGATAGAACTTTCCTCTATTCAGATTCAACTATAGTTCTAGCATGGATCAATACTTCATCCCATTTGCTTAAAGTATTTGTTTCGAACAGAATTTCCCGGATACAAGAATTGACAAAAGACTTTTCGTGGCATCATGTGAAAACCTCTGAAAACCCCGCCGATGTCATTTCCCGTGGTACAACTCCTCATCAACTGATGAATAATTCTTTGTGGTGGAAGGGTCCACAATTTCTTCAAGAAGTGCCTATTGAAATTAATAACAAAGATGACTTGCCTCCTGATGATGAATATTTTCATGAACTGAAAAAAGACTATGACAAGACTCTCACTTTAACTGTGGACTTTACCTTTTTAGACTCACTTTTAAGCATTAGTAATAGATATTCTAAGTTAATCCGTGTTGTAAGTTTTCTTTACAGGTTCTCCCACAATTTTTTTAAGAAATTCTGAGGGTAAGTTACTCGAACCTCTGTCTACTTGGGAAATAAATCGAAGCAAGGTGTTTATGTTAAAATCTGTGCAAGAAATTACCTTTCAGGACGATATTAAATCACTCATCCATGGAAAACAGCCAACAGGTAAGGTTAGAAATCTAAACCCTTTTTTGGATGAACAAGGAATTCTTAGAGTTGGTGGTCGTCTTCAAAATAGTAATGTAAAATTTGATCAGAAACATCCAGTTATTCTGCCTGATAAAATTAAAAACTCATTCTGGAATCTATAAGAGATCCATTTCTAAAATTGCATTCTTGTCACTGGAAAACTGATATTAGATTTTATAGTTAATCTATAAAGATTAGTTTGAAAATTTTGCTTATTTAATCTGGATACTTTGGTTTCATAGTGTTTTGTGTGTATTGTATTTATATGTGTTAAATTTTACTTGTATTTTTTGAAATTTATTTTACATTATGATTGCAGCTATTTGTTTTTGCTGTATATGTGTAAATTCATTTTCATTCTTTGTTCTCATTGCATTTGTGTTTACATTGAAAAGGGGACACTTTGTAATTGTACATAATTGAAATAGATATTTCAACGGGGGCGGCATGTTTAGTACTTGCTGCTAACGCGCCATGCTTGGCGCGCCCTCACTGACTGAGGGGTTGCCTTCTTTTGTAACCGGCTTTGCCCGCCAAAACCTCAGAACGAATTTTGCCCTTGATATGTGATGTTCTCCCATAGCGGAGCAATGCTATGCTCCTTCTTCGTTTTGAAATAAACAGCAATTTTCTCTAAAAGGCATCACTGCATCATTTGTGTTCTCACCGCAATCAACTCTGCAATATACAGTCCACTCTCAATTGTTACACCGCAAATCTGAACTTAGTTTACCCGCTTTGAAAATCCAGCTATCGGGGAATCCTAACCCTACTCGAGGAATCCTAACCCTACAGGGATTGATCACGGACAGTCGCCAATAGCCCTTCGTGTAGCTCCATTGCAACGTTAAATAACTACCTACCTACAATCCAGATGAAACTGATTTTCGTCAGTTCATATGAATTCCCATTCTTGGTTATGGATGATTGGTGAAGTTCTAAGTGATTGAATAAGAATTGATTTCGAAACCTAATTCACACGAATGCAACACATTACTAGGTCACATAAGAAACCTACATAATTGTATTCGTATCTGTCATATTACGAGGTCAAGGCCACCTTACTCGGAGAACAAATCTGCATATTTGCAACCGAATAGATTGTTATATCCGAACAAATTTGAAAATGAACTATTTCGTTTTCTTCCAAAGAAATAAATTTAAAATTTAAAAGAGCTAATTACATTTTTGTACTCTCATATTTTTTTACTAAAGTTTTAATTTTTTTTTAATTTTTATGTTAGATATTTTCATTCAGGTTGTTTCAAACAAACCTGCAAAAAAATAGTGTTGGGTTTACACAGTCAAGCCACATTCACATAGGAAAAATATGTTCACTAGCGCCACCTTGATGTACATTGTGTGCACTAAGGGTAGTGGTATCCCCACCAAGGGTCAGAAATAAACAATAATGTAAACATGTTTAACAGTACGTATCTTACAATGTGTCAGTAGTTTCACCCTTACGTTTAGGGATGATCAACAATAACTTCGTTTGAACGAGTGTGTGTGTGTGAGATTTTGAAACTCGATCCAACCATATATTATAACCATTAAGGGTCATAAATAAGCAGTATACTTGTTTAGATACATTTTTGTATTTTTCATTTAGTTATGTTGATGAGAGATCGTTTTGGTTTGTGTTGAAAATAGATAAAATAGATTATTAAAAATACCTAAGGCCATGTTCACATGGGGATTTTCAACCCACGTTTGACGAGGCTAGCAGGGTCGCGCCATTAAATTCCTCTAATTCTAGTCTCTATATTTTCGACCTTGAAGAGCGAGACCTTGAAAGCCTCACCAAACCCACGTTAGATGCGTCTCATGTGAACGGGGCCTGACACACTGAAATGACTAGTACTCCCGTCATCCTGAAACATCTACAGCTGGTGTTTTGTCAATAGTGAACACCTTTTATAATCATGTTTTTTTTATGGTCATAATCATGTTCACTCACATTTTCATGTGAGTTAACTGCAAGCTTATTTAACAGTATTTCCCATACGTTTATGCTCCCGAAGGTACTGTAAATCAAATTAATAAGACAAAAATAAAGCAATGCAGCAGAACGCTAGTGTTTTTCTTTTCTTCTCTCTCCCCAATCACAGCTAGGAACTTATTATCAGCTATTTTTCTGACGCATCGTGTTCTGCGCATGTGCCTAATTTGAAAGTACTAGCGTCTATTTTCGGTTCCGTTTGAAAGCGAGTGTGTCGTTCATGTTAACAAGTAAGAGTGTTATAGTTTTGTTGCCCATTTTGTTTTCGTGTACTGTTTTATTCCTTGTCTGTAAATATATATTGTATCTTGCACTTAGATTTGATTTTTTTATGTACATAGCCTGATTGGTATGCTATAGCGATCAAATCTTCAAAACAATATAAAACATATAAATTTTCTTGACTACGTAATATTTATCCAGATTTTAAGATCAATCAATCAAATTAATATTTATCAGTATTTTTTTTTACAATTGATTCAGTGATATGAAATTTATTTGACTATGTGTCACTTCACTAGAATATTTAAAGAATCATAATAATAAATTCGCGAACAACACGTGTTCCGTTTGAGTTGGCTGCATATAAATTACACATTTAAGTTTCATATTACTTGTGTTTGAAATAAATTTCCAACTTTTATTCTAATCTATAATTTTGGTGATTTCAGAAAGGACTCATTGATTAGCAGAAACGCTACTTTCACGTAAGCCCCCATATCGATCGGACAACATTATTTTTCAATTCTGCGCAATCATGAATGTTATAAATCAAAAGCATTCGGGATACTGTCAGCAACACCATAATCACATTTTTCAGGTTCTGATGTATGTTTATGTAATCTGGTTTATTTATTGGAATCTAAATTGGTTCAGAATTATTCCATTATAATTGTTTTTGGATTATTCTCTCTCCATAGATTTGCACGTTCTTCAGAACTTAAACGTTTTCCTTTTTCGAGTGTGATACAATTAGACATCATATGTGAATAACAAGTAAATTTACATAATAATTCCCTTGCATGCACAAACTTACATGAACAAGGGAGCAAGACTGTCGCATTCCCGCCTTTAAAAGAATCTATCAATATATTCATGGTTAAATAAATGAATAAAGAACCATTAAATGAATCGCAGTAGAAATATACTAGGTTTGCATATATGGCCAATTTTCAGGGAAATAGGTTTGAAGTCGAACAGACAACAGGGTCGTTATGAATCTTTTTCTCTATAGATGTTTTAAACTGAAGTACACAAATAACTTCCATAGTGGGTTAATTAAGAGAGAGAAAATTCAATAAAAGTCATAAAAACATTTCCAAATCTATGTAAGAAGAGGAAAAAGCATAAAACACGCTTTTAACATTTCTAAATTGAAGTACACAAAAACTTCCATTGTGTGTTTATCAAGACAGAGTAAAGTCATTAAAAGTCACGAAAACATTTCCAAATCTCCACAAGAATTGAGAAAGGGAGAAAGCGAAAATCACGCCCCTGTGTCCAATGACACCATCAAACTTTCGTCTACTGCAACAGTAATTCGAAGGAAATTACTAAATAAATTACGAATTAAAATTCGAAATGTCAGAAAGAGAGTTTAAATTTTTTTTAAATATTCCGTAATTATTTATAATGTTGTTCGATTATTTAATACTTTGAAAAGAAGTTTGGTGAGTAAGGTGTGAGTTACTGCATTGATCTCGTCATCTGACTTAGGTTAAAAATTATGAGGTCTCCTCGGATCACGGGGATATATGAAAGAAGAGTGATAGTAATGGTAACCTTTTCATATGACAAGGATCATGTGACCAAAACTAGTATGAATGTGATCTTTAGACACCTTCCCACGCTAATATATTTTTACATCCCTTTTGTACAGCAAGTACGTTCCGAAGACAAATTAAAAACTCAAAATAACTATATTCTGCTGCTCCTATGGATGTAATTTCATATTCACTAAAGTTTGAATCAGTATGTTTTCTAGGTGAACGCGATCTATAATAATATAAAAAATCATTTCGTTACGTAAATACAATGTATTTTAGTACTTTTTCTGATGCAATAAAATATATATTTCTTTGGAATTAAAATACTTACGAATAATTTCCGTTCTGTAAAAAAAAAGTTCCTAGCTCAGTTATCAAATTATATCCGAGTAAAAAGGTTTAAAAGGTTTATAATAAAATATTTTTATTCAGGTGCTGATTCCTAACATAAGATGAGTGCGATAAAAGCTCGCAATAATAAAATTAACAAATCGAACTTTAAAAATTGTGTTGAATCGCTTTCGGTTTGGGCGATAATTTTTTTCAAGCCAACACTGATCACTATTTTTTCTAGTGTGTATACGATTAATATTAAGGAAATGATAAAATAAACTTAACGATGCATCTAAATTGTATTACAGTATGAATAAAAATGTTTAGTATTAATCCATTTATAGAAGAATGATTAAGTAAATAACTTCTCACTAAAGAAACAAAACTGGTATTGTTGGAGGCCCGAGTTCAGTCCCGAATGGAAATAATCAACGATAATGCGTCGTAATTTTGAACAACGGTCATATAGAAGATTGAGATTTGTGTATAGATAAAAAATGGTAAAGTTTGAAACTCAAATATTATGCATAACATACAAGTGATAAGTTAAAATTTTGTTTTAACTATACCACAGACAGTACATGGACATTTAAATGTTGTTAACATAAATTTTTATAATGGTTTAAAATGGATGTAAAATCGTTATTTTAATTATAGAGAACTATTGATGTGTGTGTCGGGGGAGTTGTGTGCTGAAAGAGTTTCTATAATAAAACTTTAAATATTGAAAAATACAATTTAAATACGTTGAGTGCAAAACCAAAAATACGTTTAAATATGTAGAGTGCAAAACCGAAGAGGTTATAAAATATTGTCTATGTATTGCATAGCTATTTTGATGTATATATTCTTCGAAACAAAAAACATACCGAATGTCTAGCAAAAAGATAAAACGCAATTTAACCCATTATTATATAAATAGAGTATTATATAAATAATATTATATAAATAGAGAACAAAATTTAACTTCTTTCAACCTAATTCTAAACATTCAGCGCAGCTGGAAAATGTCCTTTTCGAAAACATCTGTTTGACACCTGTGATTTTCCTGCTCGTATAATATAAAGGAATCTAAAATTACTACAGTACGTACTTTTTAAATTCCAGACAATTTCATGTTTTTATTCCTTGAAGTTTTGCGCACTTTGAAGAAACATTCGTGTCTTTGAATTTTTTTAATCTGCAAAATAACTGTGGCAGATAAAAACTCAAGCGATGGCAAAATGAAATTAAAAATTGAATAGTCATTTGGTATACTTTGTTAAAAGGATCACTCTTTGATTCATCCCTATCTATCTAAATAAAATACTTATGGCTTATAAATACTTAAAATAATAATGACTTAAATTTGTGATATCTTTAACATAAACAAAACAAATTAAGACATCGCCTCTTGAGTGACTAAAAATAATTTAGTGCTTATGAAATGTCTCACTTTAAATTCAACTTTATATTTATCTTATTGTAATAGAAAATGGTGTATACACTTGTTCAAAATCTACATCTTCAGTTTGTATTAATTAATAACTTCTATTCTATTATATTTAATATTTTTTCTTCAAAAAAGAAAGAAGAAATTTGTGGGAAACAAAACTCAAAAGAAAATTGTTTTCTTTTTTATGTTTCACATGTGACACATTTAATACATGTGTCCATGTGTTCCTGGCAAACTGTATACTATGTATACAGATTGATGGTTACATTTGTATAAATAAAAATAGAGTGTTTGGTTCTATCTTGAACATTTTTAGCACTATTCGAGTTATTTATCCGTTTTGTCCCCTTTTAATAAAAAATCGCTGTCTTGCGTGTTTAGTGTCTGCCTGTCAGACTGTATGTGTGTACCTGTATTACGCCCAAACGGTTAAAAATAAATTTCACGATATGAGTACTTACATTCATTTGATGACTGAACTAGTTGCTTTGGTGTATCTTTCTGCCTTCCCGTAGTGCGCATATTTTTATAAATGCGAACTTGTTTAAGTATCACTTAAAATTTGTTCAATAGTATTTACACTCGTGTCCATGGAATAATGCCAGCTCCGGTAAAATAAAGGTACAGAAACCAAAAAAACATGAATTATTTACAAAGCCGATTTATTAAACAAAAGTTAAAGAACAAAAAAGATGGTGTATGTGTTATACCATTCATAAAAACTACAATTTTTGCTCACTCTCTCTGGAGCAATTACAAAAAATATAGACCTTACAAAAACTTAACATGACTTGGTTGTTATGATGGTTTATACATTGTATGTCTCCCAGACGATGAAATACAGTCCGTACAACGCCTAGGCAATCTGAGGATCAAATTATCGAGTTGATATTGGGGAAGATCACTCCACTCAACAAGAAATGCTCTCCGAAGTTATGTAGGAGGTGGTTGACGGGCTGCAACTCGTCGGCCAAGCATGTCCTACACATGCTCTATCGAATTCAGGTCAGGTAAGAATGCTGGACATTCCATACGGGTGATATCCTCAGATTCAAGGCATTCGTTTACAATGTTTGAACGGTGAGGACGGTCGTTGTCATCCATAAACACACATTCTACGCCCATGGTACCCTTAAACAAACGTGCATGTTGTTCCAGAATCATGTCCCGATAAATTTGTCCTCTCATGGTTCCGATTTGAACATGTAGATCTGTTCTAATTTCGTCCCAAACGAACAATCCTGCACCACCGTAACGGTGTCGCTAAATGATGTTGTCTTCGTGGTAGCGGGTACCTGACAATCTCCATATGAACGTCTAACTGCAAGCTAAACCTAAACTCATCGGAAAACATCACACAAACCCACTGTGACGATGTCCACATTGCATGTTATCTACTCCAGGCTTACCGCTGGAGACATTGAGTTGCCGTGAGCGGAACACATCTGAGAGGTCTGAGAGCATATAGACCAACATGTCCCAACGTCTGTAAGCGGTTTGCCACGAAACTGTCGTACCCGTGGCTGAAGATAGCTGACTAGAAATTTCGGATGCTGTGCTCCGTCTGCTTCTTTTTGCAGTTACTGCCAAATACCGGTCGTCATTCGGCGTTGTTACTCGGGAACGACATGTACTGTAACGTCTACTGACATTTCCATCTTTTTGGAATCGTTTCCAAAGCGTAGAGATGACACTTTGGGCGATTTCAAGTTCCACTGAAACTTCCGTCTGAGTTTACCCACATTCCAGGCGGCAGATATTTCTATCACGTAAAAAATCATCGACATGCGTCCTCTGTGCCATAACTATTCGGTTGTGGTACTGAGCGTCTTACAGAACACTTGTGAACAATTTTACTTCTTTGCTACCCTTCCTTATATACACCTCTCTTACACTATCGTCATTGTGACATACTATCGGTGTCATCTCATGGCTTCCTGTAATTTTGATATTATTCTTGAAGATGTGTGCGATAATTCTACAGGTGAAATTTTTAATTCAGAGTTCGATTTCCGTGTGATTCTGAATTATCCTTAATTTATGGACATGAGTGTAGTATGTGTTCGGAATTTTATGAAGCATTTTTAAAATTTGTGAATACATTACTTGAATATTTTATGCTTACATATTTAGAAAAATTTCAAGTTAAAAGATATGTGTATTTTACTTAAATCAACCATAATTTGGTACTTTTGGAGAAGTTGAAAGGTGCATTGAGCATTGTAATAACGGAAGTGCAGTGCTGCTAAACCAGGAATTAATTTTCCACAAACTATTTTTACGGAATTTAAATTCTAGTATCTTTAAATTTTGATCCTTTTTTTTTGCTTTACCAAACGTAAAAAAAAATATGAATATTTGGAGCAGACAATATAGAGAACAAAACATAACGAATAAAATATGCAACACAAAACCTTTTTAAATATTGGACGTAATACGAAACTGGTAGCTAATGTAACCAACCTTCGTATATTTATAAATAATTTTTGATATGCGAACTGAATTATTTCGAAACAATTATTACTATCGTTTCTTTTTAAATTTTTTGTAATTTGATAGCTTATATTACAGGAATCTTTTTAGTAGAGAAAAATTTGATTAATTCCTTCCTTTTCACTTGAAGATTTTAAACTTCTTTTTAAGATGTATCTGTGGATTTTGAATTTGAGGGTTTTTGTAGACCGTCTGTAATCGAGGTAAGTAAAGGATTAATTTCTTTAAAACATTTTATGATTGTTTGATAACTTTTAGAATTTATTTTTAAATGATATATAAGGCCATTTACATACAGTGGCTCCCAAAAGTGTTTCTACACTTTAAAAAATTTGTAGAAATATTTGTGGTATTGAATTCGAATATTTTGTCCAATATTTTGTCATATCATCTCTGTGATTTTGAATAAAACCTAACATTTTGTTTTCAATATTGACTCGTTTTTGTTTTATAAAAATTTAAATTCAAGGAAGCATGGAAATTACACGTCATAATGATCGTACAACGAAACGGTTTCAGATAAATTCATAGATAATACTATCGTCTATCACTTTTTTTATGTTTTATTATGGTGACATTTTAACTATCGTTTGGCTTTAATATGTGCTTGTTTACTTCGTAATATTCTTTTAATTATTTAAATAACGTTCGCAGTCGTAAGGAAACAACGAACAGCATCAGAAGATTGATTTTGTTTGATCAGAAGATTGATCATAGTAGTGGTAAACCAGTTCGGAATATCGTTAAATTAATAAATTGATCCCATTCTACGGTGCAGTATGTGATAAAACGCTTAAAAGAAGAAAATCGGATCGAAAACAATGTAAGAAGAGGTCGTCCAGCAAAGTTAACTCAACCTGATCGGAGATTTATAATTAGAAAAGTTGTGAAAAATCCACGTTTTAGTGCTGTAAAACTTTCTACAAAATTTACTGAAACTTTTTCTTCTACAATTTTATCTGAAACTGTTTGAAGAGTGTTTCGATCAGCTGGATTACATAATCGTTCTACCCGAAGAAATTTTTTAATAAGTGCAAAAAATGTAAGGCTTAGGCCTTCCTTCAATGAATCAATGGAAATAAGCCCGTAACGTATTGGAATCATGCTGTATTTGCAGAAGAAAGTAAATTTAACACATATGGGGGTACATGTCAGCATCAGGACTAGGTAATTTGGTATTTATTGATGGCATAATGAATCATGCTCTTTATTTAAGTATTTTAAAAGACAATTTAAAATTATCATCCCAAAATTTGGGTATTGGAAACAACTTTGTTTTTTATCGATAAGCTATGCACACGACTCTCAACGTTTCGTCTCTGGTGTCTCTATAATTCACCACAAGTTATGAAAAGTCCACCTCAGTCACCGGATTTAAACCCAGTATAACACATTTGGAGAGAACTGGAGGTTAGAGTGTAAAGACGCAACATTTAAACGAAAGCGATTTAAAAAACAGTAATGATTGAAGAATGGAGGAGCATTGGTGCAAGAAATTACTTTAAAAAAATAGTGATAATTCTATTCCAAAACTCTTAAAAGCTGTTCTCGATGCTATAGGATATCCTATTAAGTACTAATTTACCGAAATATTACAATATTTACTTATTTGTAGTTATTTTTTGGAGTGTACAAAGACTTTGTGATGTAACCTTTCTGTTACTTTTTTATTATTGATTTTCTAAAAAACATTTTGTATGTTTTAAAATACTTTATGTAGTTTTGTTAAGAACAAATTAAAGACATATTAAAAATGTCCATTATGAAATATTATTTTTTATTAATGGATAGAGCAGTATTTTATTGAAATTCATAAGTGTATGAACACTTTTGGGAGCCACTGTATATGCATACTGCCAATTATTCTATGCATTCTGGTTAAAATTGGCACATAGTAGAAATGTTTCTTTCCGACTATTTAAGAATTGTATACTTTGATTAGAGTGTGGAGTAATGCCGGGTAATTCTACTAGTATGTGGTATAGATGCAACAATAAAGAAAGTTTGCAATTATTTACAGTTTATTATAGGTCTGTATGTACGCTTATGTCGTACTACATCAAACAACTAGATATGTGTATTTTCATGAAACTTTGTAAAATGTAAGTACATACATTCAATTAGAGACTGAATTTCATTGCGGAAGCCTGTCCGTATGCTTTCTTGTTTTATGTCTGTTTTTGTGTTCGTGCAAGCAACACACACACACACACACACACATATATATATATATATATATATATGTCGGTGTGCATTAACCAGGAACCAAAACTCGAAACTACCCATGCAAGTGCGCTGAAGCTGCAGACATAGCATGGTAAGCAATATAATTTCAAGAACACAAAAATTTCTAAAATTTTTTTCAACAAAAGTCTTAAAAAATGATAAAAAATGAAGAAATGTTAGTAGATCAGGACGTCATAAGGGAGGAGCCTGACCCAAACAACATAAAATAGTGTTCTCTACATATGAGCAGCATTAGGCTGAAAAAATTGCTCATACACTCCCCTAAACACCACCAAAAATCAAGTAAAACAAAAACAAAACAGAATACCAAAACAGAGCAGGAAACAAAACGGAATAAAACCCGAAGCCGGGAGATCAACAACAACAAGTCTAAAAATTACCACCAAATGCCATCAATTACACAATCTAGCTATATGCTAACAAGTTCATAAAAAGCAGAAAAATGAAAATATAAATAATATTAAAATCCATAGTCCTTATTCAAAAAGATATTCATAAATAGTAAAATACAGTTGAAAAACAACTCCCATGGCTCTGAGGAAATTACAAAAAATAATTATTCATGGGTTGCGTAGCTGCTGATATTAATAAATCTTTCAAAAATATTATTGAATAATGAAAAAGGGTATTTGTTATTGAGAAGTGTCTTTATTAGATATTAACATTGTAATAAAAAGTTTGAATCAGAATTACAAATTTTTTTGAAACGTACCAATTGACCAGAAATTCTGTCACTTCCTCTTAAGACAGACATGTGACACCAACTCTAAACACAGACGCTACTGGCGCCAGAGAGACTGCAGTCGGTACATCACCACTGTTCCGTTTTGTTCTGTTATTCTAAATTAAAAGTTTTGCTAATGAAGACGGTTTAAATTTTTGCTGATTTTTATGTTCATTTACCGTTTAGAATACGTGTTTTTATGAGAATTTTCTTTTCCGATTTAAACTGTCTTTTTTTTTCAATTAAACCATCATACCATTTAATCAGTGATTGAAATTTATTTTTGTAACTGTTGACAGTTTTGTAAAATGGCTACAATGGGCTGTTCTAATTACCCAAACTAATTTTGCTACATCTGCGGTGAGTTTACGATCAAGAAACATTAAAGAAATATAACAGATTTTGTGAAGAAAGTATTCTATGCTTACTTTGGTGTCATACTGGGAGACCAGGATAAATCTTGGACCCCACACATCGTCTGTTGTATTTGTGTGGAAGAATTGAAACAGTGGTTGAATGGTAAACAAAAATATCTTCGCTTCGGAATCCCGATGATCTGAAGAGAGTCAACTAACCACAGTGATGACTGCTACTTTTGTTCCTCAAATGTGCATGGGTTCAACGCCAATAATAAGAAAGACATAGTTTACCCAAACATTCCATCGGCTGTGCGTCCCGTTTCTCATGGTCTTGGAATACCCATACCTAAACCCCCAGAAAAACTGAAATATAAACTATATATTATGACTCCGAAGAAGACGGCTATGGTTCTGATGACGATTTCAATGCAGCAAGAAGTAACGATTCTTACATAGTGAATTAGATGATTTAGTGACAGACTTGTGTGTGTGTGTGTGTGTGTGGGCCTTCCTAAAAAAAAATTCCGCAGAACTACTAGGTTCTAGGCTAAATGAAAAAACTTTTTGGCACTTGTGTGTCTCTTTTTCATGGATTTGAAGACAAGAAAATGATTTCCTTCCTTAATTTTCAGAAGATGTTGATTTAGTTTATTGCAACAATATTCCTGGCTTGATGGCACAGTTTTAAATTGAATATGACGCGCAGGAATGGAGGCTCTTCATTGACTCATGCAAGAGAAGCCTCAAAGCAGTGTTGCTTCATAACGGAAACAAATATGCTTCAATACCAGACAGTTGTGTATTCCGTGCATTACAAAGAATGCTACGAAAATGCAGCCATGATTTTGAACAAACTTAAATACATAGATCACATGTGGACCATATGTGGGGATTTGAAAGTAATCGACATGTTTCTTGGACATCAAGGGGGATAAACAAAATGTCCATGCTTCCTTTGTGAGTGGAACAGTAGGGAAAGGAGTCAACATTGGATTGAGAGAGTGGCCAAGTAAGAGCGAAGTTTAAAATTGGCATCAAAAATATGATTGAGGAAACTTTGGTTGACCGAGAAAAGATTCTTCTGCCTCCACTTCATATAAAACTCGGTTTGGTAAAACCATGTGTGAATCTCTAGACAAAAAAGGTCGGTGTGTTTGTGGGAACAGATATTCCAAGACTTATGAAGGACAAAAAATTTGAAGCATATATGAAAAAGGTTGAAAAGGAAGCTTGGAGCTCCTTTAAAAAGTTGTTAATAAATTTCTGAGAAATTATAGGGATCCCAACTTTAAACAAACTATACAAAGTATGCTTGAAAATTTCGAAAAATTAGGATGTTCTGTCAGATTAAAAGTTTATTTCCTGTTGTATCATCTGGACAATTTTTCTGAAAATCTTGGTGCCGTCAGTGAAAGATTTTACCAAGACTTTAAGCAGTTCGAATGTAGATACCAAGGTAGATAGAACAAAACCATGATAGCAGATTAATGGTGGTCGCTACATAGAGAACAACCTCAAGTTACACACAGAAGATCTGCTTCCACACGGAGTATTTAGCACAAAAGAAAAAGGTACTACAAAGCCTTAGATACTTGACTTAATGCCGCCATTGCTGAATATCCAAAATCTTATGCTTTTGCACTAATGACAGTAAACGACTCAGTAATGTCGATTCCAAATATATATGTGAGTATTGAAGTAATTTTTCACACAAAACTTCTTACTTATTACTTTGTTTTACTTCCTAGAAATGTATTTATATGGTATATAAAGCAGTATTTTCCTATATTTTCAAACGCAATTTTCAAAAAACTGTTACCAGATGGACAAAAGCGAATGACATATTTGAAATTAGCGTGCCAAAAAACATAAAAGTCAATTGCTTCTTTGGAAAAAATATTTGTTCACTGAAAATTTGCAGACCTGTTTTAAGAACATTAATGTACTTTAAAACATCAAACATTATTTGTTGTATAGTGACAGAAAGTCAATGTTGCCTACTTTATGATTCACATTTAAGTAATGTATTGTCAACAAAGTGTAAGACAATCCAAATAAAAAAATTTGATTTCGGTAAACTAGCGCAATAAAATCATCTGCATCTGACAAGTCAATTTTTACTTTTTCAACTAGATAGTATATTTAAATACTATCTAGTTGAAAAAACTAAACATTGACTAGACAAATGCAGATACTTTTATAGTATGTTTACAAAAAACCTGTAATCGAAATTTTTCGATTTGCACGGTTTCACACTTCTGCCGACGATATACCTATTAAATATTCGTTAAAAACTATGAGTTTCTAAAGTGAAAAATCGATCTACCTCTTTTCAAAAAAGTTAATAGGTTACCCTTTCTCCTTATATAGAAAATATAAAAACATCAAAAAGGTCCTAAAACCTACACTGGTGTCCAAAATTAAGGCCACAAACACGTTTTTCAAAATAATTCAAAATTGCTACCAGAAATTCTAATAAAATTTGCATTTTACATATTTTGAAGAACGGGTGGCACAATGTTAGCATAAAGTTTGGAATAAATGGTGTTTGGCGTTAGCTTTGTAAAACAACGCGGAATTTGACCATATAGGCATCTGGAATTTTCTCTCGTAGAGTTGTGAATATTGTGTTAATACACACAAGTTTGACTGTTTGTAGTGAGAATGAGTTCTCATCATCGTTTAGTTGATTCAATGAGACGGAGAGCCGTTGGCAGGCTTGAAGTTGGGCAGTCTCAAGCATAAGTGACTCTATGGTTACAAGTGGCACCAAATGTGGTACCCAGGTTGTGGAATCCATTCCAAATAAGTGGTACCATCACCAGAAAGCACAGCCAAGGACGCCCAAGAGCGACGGCACCTGCACATGATCACTACTTGGCATTGCGTGCACGACAGCATAGGCAGACAACGGCTACAGAGCTTTCTAGTGACCTACTTTCTGCGTCTGGAAGATTAATTTCCAGGCAAACAGTATGCAGACGTCTAACAGCGAGGGCCCTTTATGCCCCGCGTCCAGTGGCCTGTCTCCCTTTGAGCGCATTACACAGGAGAGCACGAAAGGAGCCGTGGAGCCGAACACACCATTCTTGAACATACCAAGAATACTTTACACTGATGAGTCGAGATTCAGCACACAAAGTGATTCTCGGCAAGTCTTCATCTGGAGAGAGAACGTGGAGCTCGCTATCATCCCTCCAACGTAAGGGAAATCGACCAATATGGCAGATGAATCATTGTCTGGGGCGGCATCATGTTGGGCAGTCGTACACCACTGCATGTCTTTGATAAGGGTAGTGGTACCGCACAGCTCTATAAGGATGAGGTCCTTGAACCCTATGTGAGGTTGTTTCGGAGTGCTGCAGGCGCTGACTTCTTTTCATGGACGATAATGCACGGCCACACAGAGTTCATAATGTTGGTTATTTTCTTGAAGAAGATGATATTCGCCGTATGAACTGGCCTGCGAAGTCTCCGGATCTCAATCCTATAGAACATGTTTGGGATGGTCTAGCAATACCCATTATATGACGTTACCCCCTCCCAGGACCCTCCAGGTATTAAAACACTCCATATTAGACGGACCTATCCCGAGATAAATGCAAAAGGATTTGAGCGTTTTTGATATAACTTTTATCTCAACTAGCAATTCAACTCTTTTTCATATTGTTATGTTCTTATAGGCTTTCTCTCATAAGAATATATCTCTGTGCCAAATTTCGTTGTAATAAATTGAACATTTCTCTAGTTCTCACAGATTTTATGTTTGTGAACTTCGTTTTGGAAATCAATGTATATTCCCTGACACTTTAATAATATTGATTAGTTCTACAAAAGAGAAAACTGATTATATTTAGGTCGCGTTTTTAGTCCAATTGATTAATTCAATCAGAATTAGTTCAGGTAATTCTGCAAGTGAAAAATAAAAATGTGTTTACTGTCATTTTTGAACTTTCATTTGAGAAGCTAGAAAATATCTTTCAGCCTAAAATTGATCGTCCGTGTATAAATAGCTACATAAAGGAAGAAAAGCTTTTAAATCCTTGCTTAATGAACTGCCGTCAACAAGATAATGACGATTCAAAAAGCTGAAGCAAGTTACTTAAGAAATTGATAAATTTTCAAAGGAAATTTGCCTAAGCGTAATAGTAACAGTGATTGCAAAAATGTACTCGAGGAACCGCCAGACATTTTCATTTTGTTGATGTCATATATATATATATATATATATATATATATATATATATATATACAGTATCATCTCTCTATTCTTAATAGGGGTGTTCATTACTGAGGCAGATTGGAAAATGCATGTAAGAGTAAGTTTATGACTGTATAGAATACTTAGCTTGATTAGCCATGTCAGTTACCGAGATGGAGGTGCTGAATATGCAATGTTTAGTACGTATAGTGCTAAATTCAGTCGGACCTATTTTCTACCATCTCATTTTTTTTATAAAAAAAAACTGGCAATAGAATTACATAATTACAGTCAACACTTATTACAGTAGTATACTAGTACTACACATAGTATACTAGTACTACATAGTATACTAGACATAGTTAATTATTTCATGAAAATGTGAGTAATTTTAGTCTGTTTTTGCATTGTCTCTTATCTGTAAGTGGGGGCAGGGAGCGAGGCATTTGTCCGCCGAATTTCTCCGATTGCAAACACACCGTTCAGTTTGCAAAGAGGTAGAAGGGTAATGGGGATCTAAAAGACAGCTTACAGAGCTCCTAGCGGTGAAATAAGGAAGTTAAGAAAATAACTCGAAAACTGATGGAGGTTGGCCAAAAAGTTCAATTAGAACAATGTACTCAAAACAATAATAAAGGCACAGAAAATAAATTTCATGGAGTTATCTTCAAAACTGGCGGAGATATTCGCGATTGAAATTTGAAGTTTTCCATGCCTTGAAAAGGGGGCCGTCCTAAAATTGAAATAAATGTTATCCGATGTTATCATTCAGTTTTTTTTATTTTTTAGTTAAGCAACGACGAATGAAATTTAAACAAGAAAGAAAGTAAAAAAAAGAGATAAATAAAAAAACATGTGAAAAACGAACTCCGAAAAATAAAAGAAACTGACGATCCGAAATCCCAATTTTCGCGCAAGAACTAAAATACACGATTAAAAACCTCTTGGTTATACGACCACGAACAAAGATTTATTGTTTAATAAGTTATCCTGATAAACTTTGAGTGAGATTCGTATATGTCAGAAACAAATGAGCGCTACTAAGTGTGGCACATTGAGAAGCAAAAGACACAGATGAGCAACAGCAATAAATTTATTGCTAAACAAAAACATGGTGAGTGTGTTCAAAAAAGTCACCATCGGTCACAATACACATTTGTATTAGATAAATCACGAAGGCATGCACATTCCTTATCATCTGTGGTGTGACAGTAGTGTAGCTATCGATGATACGCTGCCGTAGATCCAGCAAACTTGTCAACGGAGTTTCATGTACCCTATCTAAGATGTAACCCCAGAGGAAGAAGTCGACTGTTGTAAGATCTGTGGAGGCCATTCAACACAGCCACATTAGCCGATTACATGTTGGCCAAATCTGTGCTTAAGAAACTGCCGCACTGCGTGGGGCGCCATCATGTTGGATACTCAGGGAAGACAAGTACGCCAGAGCTATATCATCTATAAAGTCAAGTAACACATATTATAACAGACTAGGGGGCCCGCTCCCTGCTCGGTAACGCTCGCCAACCCCCGGAGGATTGCTTCGCAATTCTCATTGGTTCGCTGCGCGAACCTATGCTCGCTTCGCTCGCATCAATGAAGACACGTGTCCTAGCAGAGGGGATTGATTACAAAATATATTCCAAAAAATATTTTTCAAATCTAAATTTGTTGTATTACATAAAAGATATATACAGTACCTCTGGAATCAGAATTTAGATGAAAACTTTGAGCACATTTTTACTTGCAATGTGATCGCTGCTTTGGAAATTGAATACCCAGCATGTTGTTTGTGTGTACATTTCCCCAGTACTCGAGCCACCCATACACTTTTTGACTGAGTTTGTTGTCGAAAGTTGTAGTGCACGCGTCTTGTTGTACTATAATTGTTAGCCTTGAGAAGGACCGTTTTTTAAATAGCCCTGAAAATATTTTCCGCTTTCTTAGATTTCTATTACAAACCGCAACAGCTCGTATAAAATTCATTTTTTTTCAATAAAATTTCATCCGATAACGCTATAGATTCAAATGACTCGCGAGGCTCCTAGTAAACAAACAATCGCACAATGTTGCCAAAACGCGGTAACAAATAACGTCTTTTTTGCGTGCCACGTAAGAGAAATATATATATAGATGGAGGTATTGCAATCCATTAAGTGAACCATCATAGAACAATGGTCCTTTTTAGACGATCCTTCTAAATTCCGTACCACACATTCGTGGACCACTGCAACTGCTGTCTGACAGTAACTCCTCATGAGGGAATTTCTAGTGCCCAGAAATGAGTGTTGCGTCGGTTCAGCATCCTTTTTCGGAGAAACTTAGCCTCGTCCGACCATAACACGGAAAAAAATTCTGGCCCAACTTCCAATTCCTTCAATGCCCAATTACACCAGTCAAAGCGCCAAAATTGGATGTGGATCATTTGAAAACCGAACGGGATAAGTCTGTGCAGCCTGGACTGCATTGCATTAGCATTCGCCATAGAGAAGTACCATATCACAATACTGACTATTAGTGGAAGTCTACATTTCCTCACAGCGTACTGTATGAAGCAAGAGCACCAGCTCGTAGGATCGGACTCAAAACCCCCTGGTTGGCAGTCCGTCACTTTACAAATCGGGTTACCACGGCCCCCAATGTTTATAAGAATAAAATAGTAAATCTGCACGGTCCAGAGGTTTTCATTCTTGTATTTTAGTTGTTGCGCAAAAATTGTGATTTCGGATCGTCAGTTTTTTTTTTTTTCCAGAGTTCATCTTGCGGATGTTTTTTTTATTTTATTTATAGCTTTTTTACCTTCTTTGTTGTTTGAATTTAAATTCGTCGTTGTTTAACTAAAAAAAAATGAATGATAACATCAGAAAACACGTATTTTAATTTCAGGACGGCCCCCAATTCAAGGCATGGAAAAGTTCAAATTTCAATCGAGAATATCTCCGCCAGTTTTGCAGATAGCTCCATGAAATTTTTTTTCTGTGTCTTTATTATTGTATTGAGTACATTTTTCTAATTAAATTATTTGGCCCATCTCCTTCAGCTGTCGAGTTATTTTTTTAACTTCCTTATCCACCGCTAGGAGCACTGTAAGCTGTCTCAATAAATAAATAAATAAATAAATATATATATATATATATATATATATATATATATATATATATATATATATATATATATATATATATATATATATATATATATATATATATATATATATATATATATATATATATATATATATATATATATATATATATATATATATATATATATATGATGAGAAGCTGTTCACGTGTGGTCGTACCGAATGGTACAGATTCTGAATGTCATGCTGATGAATGGCATTTCAGATGTACTCTAACTGATTCCAAGGTTCAGCCGTTCACCCAGCTGGACAAGCGGTCAGACGCCTACCGATGTCATCCCAAACTTGCTCAATGGGCGACATATCCGGGGAACGTGCTGGCCATGGAAGAAGAGGAACATCTCGTTTGAAGAAGGCTTGTGCATTATGGACAACATGTGGTTAAACATGTGTTAGCGTCATTTGAAATATTATTCCATGCTGTTCAGAACCGGGATATATCCATTTAAATGGAAGATAAAACAACACAAATTCTACAATCACTTTTTATTTCTAGCATTGAACTAACTTTTGATTTTCAAGATTAGAGTTAGGTTAGTATATGAGATTTGGTT
Source organism: Metellina segmentata (assembly GCA_947359465.1). Lineage (NCBI taxonomy): Eukaryota > Metazoa > Arthropoda > Arachnida > Araneae > Tetragnathidae > Metellina > Metellina segmentata. The sequence continues at coordinate 58,908,472 of OX375881.1, forward strand.
TAAGTAATATTTAACTAGAAATCTTTTCAATCTGAAGACTTATTTTTAATGCATTCATAGAATATTATGTCGAAAGTTAAAATCAATTTAATGTACTTAGGTTATAATTTTGAATTTCTTTTCAAGTATGTAATTCTAAAAATGGCTCTTTTATATTTACTATTAAATAATTAGTGCTTTTTAATAAGGACATTAAAATTAAAACAATTATAACTTGGGTATTTTGGAAGTGATGTATGTATATTTCAAACAGATTGAAATACGGCTTTTGTATTTCTCATAAAAAAAATGTCAACTAATAATTTGCTTCTCTAAACCGGTGAAATGCGTAGTAAAAACAGATCGACCCAAATAAATACAATTAGTCATGAATTTTGAAATACTTTTATTGTTATATCTGATCCAACAATCGGATATAAATTCATTCAAATATTTAAGCACTTCAGTATAAAAATACGTAATGTAACATTTGGGTTGTTTAAAACAGATGATATATATATATATATACTCGCAAGTTCTTTACAAACACGTATTTCGCTTCTAGATCTAATACCATGTACAAATGTGACTGCCACAACATCCTTCTACAACGTTCTATTTAAACATGTACCATACAAATACACACTTTACTCAATTTATTAGGTGTCATGCACAGCTGATTAAATTTATGTGCTACAAACCAATGCATAATTTTTAACACTTTCGATGAAAATAATACTTATAGCCATGCAAACATCACTACTTTAACAAATGGTGACATCAAATAAACTAGTACGTACCAGCATAGGTATAGATCTAAATTATGAAAGCTATGTTTAGGAGTTTCACTTATTAAAGCTCTTAACCATATGCTTCAAGTATAATGTAACTTTGATAGATGTCCATTAAATCCATAAAATAAAGTTTTACGCTACAAAACTGGTATGATGAATACGTTCATAGACAGAAGAAATTCATTTTACTTGATGAATGTATTTTATGCAATTATATATATCGGTTTACTTTTCACCTTAATCAAATAAAAACCATATCGTTTATATTTGTGAATCCTCTCTTTTTAACATTAAAAATAATTTCCTTGTGCTAATCGTTCAACACATAAATCTAAATTTTATTTTATTTTTATATCTTCTTTGAAACGTATTTTAATACAATAATAGATTAAAAAATTTTTATCAAATAAATAAATATATGATGGAATCTTATGAGTTGCATATTTTGTAACAAATCAAATGTAATCGTGCATATAGTGAAACAAATAATTTCCTAACTAAATCATTGCAATCAATATAAAAATATCTTTATTTAGAGTCGTTCTATTGTTATATCATAATTCACAAAACATATAAACCTTATTGTAATTACATATCCCCTTTCGATTTATCGTGTTAATGTAAGGAATTATCATGTGTTTACATTTTCAAAGCATAGGAATATACATTTATAAAAGCTTTTTTGATAATCTTACTTTTTGGTAGAATTGCATTTTTAGTTTGAGAATACATTTAGCCTAGTAAATTATTTTACAATTTGTCATTTTATTATTCTGAGATCAACGGATTTCTTTTAGCTGATCGCAGGTGTTTATGTTTATAATAATTCAATTTTATATCTTCTTTAAAACCAGATGGTTAATTTACTTTATATTTAATGCTATGAAATATTGGCAATTATTCAAGAAAATTAATTTCAGTCTATAGTACCTTAGCAGTTACAATTAGTTTCAAGATGCAGTTTATATATATAAATTGTATTTACCAATTCAATGCATGAATATAATATTTACTGTATAATACAGATAGCCATATTAGAGTCCCAAAGAGTAATATGGCACTTTTAAAGAGAATATTCTAAGAGAGGATTTTACTTATTGGATAATTTTGCGAATTTTAGATTTGATTTTCATATTACGTAATTGAACTAGAAGTTAAATAAATAATAGCTACGCAATAAAGAGCCGTTAAAATTGTAACCAGTTTTTTACCTCAAGACGAATTTTTTTAATGTTTGTAAAATGAATGTACCGTATAAAAAAAAATTGATCAAGAGACATATTTATATTCCACATTTTAATAAAATAATTATTTCATATTTTCTTAAGGGGGTCTGAGACACAAAAATCGTCAAATTTTCGAATTTTTTTAATATTATTTTAAGACATTTTCTGTGTTTTTCTGCTTAAAATGACGTCTAAATCATGTTTCTTTCTTAATTAGAACTAGAGATATAATTATTTTTGTGGTTCATTGTTTTGAAAAAATCTAACTTTTAGACATTGTTGTTATGGCAACAACATCTGCGAAAGACGTTATTTAAGTCTATGGAGACCTTTAAACTATATAGAAAAAAGGTAGAACTTACAAAAATCAAACTAAACTAAAGATTCAAGAGGAAATAAGGAGTTAAATACTCATCTGGATGCTTTAAAAGGTATTTAAACATTTTATTAATTGTAAATCTGTCTTTAAAACTTTAAATGCTTTTTTCTCCATGATACATTTTTTCAAGATTTCCTGTATTAAAATTACTATAAGTCAAGAATGGATAAAGTTTAAGGGTTGAAATTCGAATTATATCTTTTTCAAACATTATACTTTAGTTTTGTTTCAGAAAATTTGAAACAAATATTTACTTTTGAAAATATGACTTTTTAAAAAATAAATACCTTAAAAATTTTTAGAAATTTTCAATCAAATATATATATTTTTTAATTGAATTAATATTTTTTAAATTGCTGAATCAGAATTAAAGTTTATAAATTTGTGAATACTTTACTGCAAGAATTTTGAAAATTGACCAAGAATATTTTGAGTTTTAGCAATTTAATATGACCCCACTTTTTTTTTAAATTTAATTTTAAATTTAAAAAAATGAGTTTTGCAAAATTTTTGTGTTGTGATTTCGTTTATTAGTTAGATGGGTAATCAGTGCAAAAAAATTCTAAAATAATTAAATTTTTAATGTGTCCCGGACCCCCTTAATGAGTTCAATTCATATAGAAAAGAAATAATTGAATTGCTCAAATATTAAAAATTTAAGCTTTAAAATCATGTTGGAGGGTCAAGAGAAATACTGTAGGAAATGATTACTAGTTTCGTTAACTCTTGCTTGTTAAGATAAGGCTATTTCAATATTCAATCATTAAAGTTTTTGTAAATATTTTTTTCATTTTAACAGCTTATTTTAAGTTTATTAGTAATACATTTCAAGAATGTTTTCGTGTGCTTCAATAGCCTTGTAAATAAATATTAATTCAAAATAAGTTGCATAGTATTTCAAAAATTATTTCAGAACATAGGTTTGTTTATATGTAAAGAATTGACGGTAGTTTGTTCAATAACCGATGAAATGTTTTATCAAACGTGAAAGGTTTTCTAATATTGAGTACACCAATCAAACTAGTTTTTATAAAATGGCTGAAGACATACTTTAAAGATATCTAGCTAACCAGACTTGTTTATTAAAATGTGCTTTAAAATGTATAAATGTTTGAACTCAAACCTAATTCACTTTGATGCATAGTTAAATAAAAACTTCTGTATTTGTAATTTCTTGGATATTACTTATGATAAAACATAAAAGAGTATTTTAAAATGCCTCGTATTTCGACTTGGGTAAGATAAATTAGGTGTACCACTGATTTTGAATGTCCCTATTACCATCATCTGCTTGCGATGATTTTAGTTATAATTTGTTAATTGTTAAAGCTTGACAATTTATTGATTGCATCTGAAATTATAGCAACATCATTTAAAAAATAAATGATTTAGTATGTACATTTGACATAGAGTTGTCTAAAAAATGGGCTCTTTAAGTAAATAGAAAGTATAATAATATAATTATAGAACAATATATATATATATATATATATATATATATATATATAATATGAACAATTCAATTGAATATATATATCAAAGAAATACAGCTACGTTTGGAACAAATTAATTCAGATATATCTAAATCATGTTAATGGGTACTAGGATGACAAATTTCTTGTTAGCAAAATGTGAATATATTCCTGGTTCAGAAATGCTGTTTGTGTGAATTATTATACATTGTATCTTGTAGAAATGAATTTGACAATCACGTTAAAATTTGATGAATAAAGTTAATTTCAATTCGAAATGAAAGCCACATTAAACTCACTTAATAACTATATTTTTATGATGAGTCGTGAGTAATATAAAATTTATATTCATCTTATTGTAAATTATTGGTATTATATAGCGTAAAACATTAATAGATGTGAAAAAATATCACAACGTTTATCACATCTAAGAACATACTTTTCTCCTACTCAGTTTTCTATCGCTGATGTAACAGTTCTGCTTTTGTGTTCTCAGCAAAATGTCATTTCATCGCTCATTTGCGACAATTAATTTACATTCACCATTATGCCGTTTTCACAATCTGCAAAATGAAAATAATGTTGTAAATTCAGAAAAACATAAGTAATATGTTTCTGAAAAAAAAAAAAAAAAAAAAACATTTTTAGAACATAATAAGTACCACATACATAGTTACAAGATGCTTATACTACATAGATACTCGATAACCCATAGGAATTTTTTCAATAAACACTGTTGAATATATTTCTTCAAAGCATCCTTACTTTGAAAATTGAAAAAACTCGTTTTGCATTTACAAGTATTCCATAGGTAGAAAATTTGCAATAGAGGCCAAGCTAAGTGAAAAAGTTGGGAAGATACTTAGGTGAATTATATCGATATCATAGAATCATGGAAGATTTTCCAAACATAAACTAAGAGTATTATTAAACAGTCGTAAACATCAAGGGATGAAAATACTTGCGGTATTACCGGTGTGAAAAATAGGCAGTGTATTAAAAATAGGCCTTTAAGGCTACACAGTACCCTTTTTCAAAAAAATTTTCTACAGAAAGTAACATTAAAAATAATTAATGACTTTTTTTCAGCTTATATTATTAAACTGAATGCAATAAAAAAAAAAGTCAATTTGGCACAAGCCATTATTTTAAAATTAAAAAAAAAGTGAAATTCTTGAAGTTTTTTTAAACTCTTATAAAATATTATATTTTAAATATTTTTTAGTTATTTTAAGTGATTTATATTTCTTGGATAATTGTGGGAACAAAAGCTAGTATGGAATTGACCATCAGTCTTAATGTTGAATTTTAATAATTATTTTTGTGGCTAAACCTAAAAAAAACATAAAAATTCTAAAAATTTTACCTTTGACATTTTTATAAAAAATTACTAAAACTCTCAGACCTTAATCCATACTAGCTTTTATAGTACATATATATGAAAGTATCTACAAAAAATATCGAGACTATATCTTGAACAGAAAAAAAAGCCTTAGGGAATTGAAAACACTTGCATCCACAAAAATAGAAGTGTGAGAAAAAGGCATTTAAAGTTTATGAAGTCATAAATCAAAAGCTAATAATGCTTGTAGAGCTCTAATTTTTTAATGTGTTATTAACGAACTTATAAAATGCACTAAAACACTAATTTAACTCAATGTGATTGAATATATTTTTTTAAATTCAAAATGTTATGTTTACCTATGATGAAAAACATTTGTTACGGCGGCGACAAATTATTTATATAAATCCTAACAAAATATTTTCATACCAAATATTTACCAAATTTTGATTATAATATATTATGTATAACAATCGTAACCAAATATTGGTTTTGAAAAAGATCTTTTTATCAATATTAGTTAGCTAATAATGAGACTCAGAAGAGAACGCAGAACATAAACTGACAGATACGATTTTAGTAGTGAAAGTTGAAAATAATAGCCATTTTACCAAAGGAATTGGTTTTATTCAAAAATATTTTTAATTAATTATAAGAATGTAAAATTACATTAAAAAAAAAACGAATTTAACCACGCCCCCTCATCTATGCTGTCAAATTTTGACAATGACAACACTCAGAAAACTTCAAATATCTTTAAAACTAATTGGATATCAGATCTAGAATTTTGAGGCAAGCTTCCCAACTGTATAGGCCATCGAAAAATGCAAAAAAAAAAAAAAAAAAAAAAAAAAAATCGATATTTTTGTCATTTTTAGGGTACTGTGTAGCCTTAACAGTGTGAGAAAAATACCTCATCAGCCCTTTTTATTAATAAAGCTTTTTGAAATTGAGAAGAATTATCAATTACACTAGAAGCGCCGTTGGGGTCATTTTGACACTGTATCTAAATTCACTTGCTTTATTTGATCGTACAGTTACGAAGCTCATACCTTTTGACTTTTCTTAAAATGCTTTCAAGGTACTGTGAAAAAATTTCATTATTTTATGTTAATTATTAAATTGAAAAATCGAAGAAATACTAAGAACAGCCAACAGGGGACATTTTGACCCTCGTAAGAAAAAATAACAAATTTTAAAGTGAATGTTTGTTTTAGAATTCCCGATGCCTCAGTTTTGTTTTCTGCTTATGGGGAAACTCGCACCACTTATTGTAATGTACCCTACTAACCCTGGTATGCTACTGACCATTATATACAGGTGGACAAAATAATACGAACACCTGTGAAATAATGAAAAATCTTTAGTAATAGGGGGTTGGATCGCCCTTTGACTGAAATACAGATTTAATGCGAAGTGGGATAGATGCATAAAGGTCATGGACAATATTTAAAGGAACATTAAGCCATTGCTCCTGCAGAACGTTCTCTAAATTCCAAAAGTCTGGATGGAGGTGGAAATCGGGAACGAAGTTTGGACTCCAAATATTCCCATAAATGTTCAATAATATTCAAGTCCGGAGACTGAGGGGGCCAGGCTAGATCTTCAACTTCATCGTCATGCTCTTCGTACAATTCTTGAACACACCTAGCAGTGTGGATAGGGGCGTTGCCGTCTTAAAAAAGCAGTCGCTCTCCAAGGAATACAGTCTGGACAAAAGGATGGACATGATCCCCTAGAATGCTTAGATAGTGATTGGATGTGATCCTCCCATACAGAATAGCAAGTGGCCCATGGCCGGGAAAGAATATTGTGTAATATACATTCCAATGTAGTATAATGTAATGTATAATATTGTGTAGCATTACACATTACATTATATATTCTCATGTATTGTAATTTTCTTTGTTGTCATTCCAAAAATATAACATTTTAAAGGAAAAAAAAAGAATTGCCTCTAAAAAGTTTAAAAAAAAACTAACTCTAAAAAAACCTATAAAAACTCTTATATATTGTAATATCAACATCCATTATTAATTTAAAAAATTAACTTCGATATGGCTTACATTTCTTATGAGGGTTAAGCTGACTCCCAGTGGCGGTTTTAGGTAAGGCTAAAATCCGGATTTTCTAGTGTTAATTGATTGTCACAATTTTAAATCCAAGAACAAAGCCACGTAATTTTGAACCATATCAGATCATGATGCGAGTTGTAGGACGCAGGGGTTCGATTTCCTTAACTTACTCTAGATACCATTGTCTCTTTTGTGTAAGTAAGTTTCCATGAGTGTATTTCCATTACATGACGTTTTTTGACTATTTTTGACGTTTTTCGACGTTTTGTTCAGCTTAACAAAATGTGGCCCGTACTCCATGAGAACCAACAACATCGAAATATTAAACTAACCCCTCTTTGTCTCAGAGAAATATGACACTTGTACCCTAAATATTTATTTGTACAATAAAGACCCCCAAAAGGACAATAGGATTAGCACAATTGATTTACGCAAACACAATAAATATACAATTTTTCCTCAATGCCGGTCATATGTTACAGCAGTGCACTTTTCAGTGAAAGCTGTTGCAGTAATTTAATAACACTATTGAAGTACAGTTTTATTTGAGGGATGAACAATGAAAACACCGTCAGACATTCTGCAAGGGATTATGTTTTGAATTCAATGTTCTTAACGGTGCCTAAATGGGCTTGCTTTTATGAAAGTTCAATGCTTAAATGCTTCAAGTAGAGAGCCGAGAAAAGGAGATTCCGTATATTATAGAAAGTGTCTCGATTCAAAAGTAGCTTCTCCAATAAGCCTTTACGAAATGCTCAACCATTTCGTTTATATTGTTCATGGAGGCAAATCTGCTTACAACGACAGATGTATCAGAGTTCTCTTTCCCCAGATTTATTCCTTATTTTTGTATCTCTAAGAAGACATTTTCAGACCGTTCTTTGGTAGAGTAAGTACCTGATATACAATATTCCCTAATCAATCCTTAGCTCAAAGAAAGAGACGATTGTCTCTAATGAATTCCTGGATAGGTCTTAGTTGAGTTCCAATATAATAAAGACTAATCTTTAAAATTTCTAAATTACTAACAAACACAGTGAGGGATTACCACGTTTAAATATTTACACGAACAGTAGAGAGACCCCAAAATAACTATGGTAACAACACACCTGCTTTTCAGAGATATAAGACATAAACAAATGTTCTTATCTCCAGTTACCTATTAAAGCTAAGAATTTTCCAGTGAAAGGTATTAAAGTAATATAATGCCGCTATTAGGGTACAGTTTTATTTGAGGGGCTAGGCTGTATTTGTAAACAATATCAGACAATCGTCGAGTGATTTTGTGTTCAATTCAATGTTCTTTATGGCGTCTAAATCGGCATGCTTTTAAGAAAATTCACCACTTAAATGTTTCGAATCGAGACTGGAGGAAAAGAGATTTCGTATATTATAGAAAGTGTCTATTCAAAAGGAGCCCTTCAATAAGTCGTCACGAAAATACTCAACAATCTCGATGATATTCAAGTATTGATCTAAGTATTATTCATGGAGGCAAATCTGCATATAACGACGGACTTATCTAAATTCTCTTTCCCTTGATGCCGGTTCAGTTTTATTCCTTATTTTTGTACCTGTAAGAGGCCATTCTCAAACCGCTCTTTTGTAGAGTGAGCCTTAAAAACCTTCGGAAGGAAAAAGTATCCAATTTAAAGTTTGCATTTTTCTGTGGGCTTTCAACAAAGAACACAACTTCGCGATACGCAAATAAAAAAAAGATACAAATATTTTTTTTTCTATTTTGTCATTTTATTTTATATTACATTCTTTCTTTTGTCAGAAATACACGGTCAGGTACAAAATTGATTCTAAAGTCTGCGTGGGGGGGGGGGGGGGGCTTTTGCATTTCCTGTTCTGTAGAGGTTTTTCTTATTTTGGAAACGTAATAATCCGTACTCGAAGTCGGAATGATATTTTTTTTGTGTGTGCGTATTCCTTCTTCGTCCTCTGCGAATTTATATTTTTTTGTCCATGTATATATTCTTTATCATGTATTCTAAAAGCAAGAAGGAACGGAAGCACCAGACTCCGTTTTGGAGGATTTGAAGGTAGGGTGCGTGTGAGGGAAATAGGCAAAATGTAGCGAATGAAATATCTGCTTTTTCGTTCGTGAGATTGGAATGAAATATAATATTTTTTAAACCATCTTGCTTTTGAACAAGGAAGAATAAAGTGGTGTGTATCATGTGAAATTGAATAGAAATTGAATTTTAAATACAAAAGGTTTTGTATAATTGTCAACGGATTATTGAAGTCAAGCGGATTTAAATATATTTAAATAAAATATAGTATTGCAAAATGTATTTCAATGCTCCTATGAGACAACATCCTCAAAATTTAGCAAATTATTAAAATATATATGGTAATACATATGTAGTCTAATGTAAAAGCTTGTAGGTAATTGGATTAATGTCTCAGTGAAGAAACACAGCGGGTTTATTAGGGACGACTCTGAATCAATCCCGAAGGGATATATTTGAATATAAATAAAGGATATGTTACAATATATAGACCATCACTAAAAAGATTAACATAGAAACAAAATAGGAGAGGCAAAATAGCCCTTTAGGTGAACAACGCTAAAAGCCCCAGAGAGGAAAAAGAGTAGAATGAAGAGAAATATGAAGTAGAATCTACCAAAAAAAAAAGACATTTTTTCATATGAAACAAATAATTTTTTTCTTTTAAAAATGAAAAAATTGTATTGGTATTTTTTAATTAACGTCACACTGGAGCAACACAGCTGGCTATATGTAAAATTGATACCCCTTACTTTGTCAAGGGGCTTAAACAGGAATCACTTAAGAAAAGTAAAAGAAGCATTGAGTTTTTTCGATATCTGTATCAGGCTTCACCAAACAAAAAAACTTCAAAACCTTAAATATTACCGAAGATTGAATGGAAAATAGAAAACATCATCTATATACGAAACAAGAAACAATCATAGAACAATTACAGCCAAAGGAAAAACCCAACAATAATATAGTCGTACCATTTAAAGATGCCACGTTGTCAAACTGTTTTGGGGACATATTGCCAAAATTCAAAAGGCAAGTAATTATAAAGTACAGATGGCATGGTACGGTAGGAAAAAGATGCTTTGGTTTTTTTTACTGATTGTGAAGAAAAGGAGTAACAACAAATAACTTTCTCAATACAGAGATGAAGTGGTGATTCTGCCATCGAGTTTATCTTTCGATTTCTAAGTAAGCGACGAATAAATCGTATATGCTGATCGCATCACCTTTGGACTCTGCGTATTGGAAGCGTCGTTCTCCCTCACATTTATTCAAAAATCAAGTGACCTGAGGTCGGTCGCTATCTTGCAAGAGCCACACAATATTACACTTCACTTTAAATCACAATTTAACACACGAAGTTACAGCATAGAATAAAATTAAAAAGTAATAGAAAGTTCCAGCTGCTTTCAATCCTCTTGGACCTACAATAGCTTGCATCTTGATGATGACGCCTTACGCTAATAACCTTCGAAAAGGCTAAACAAATCAAGATGGTGGAAATGATCATTGTCCATGTCAATCATCTATCTTCACAGTTCGCGATTGTGGTTGCTATAGGTGAAACATGCGTGTCCACGAAATCATACCCTGCCTATACATTATTCAGTCATCCCTCTGAACAGGTTACAATTGTGGTTGCTATGGGTGCAAAGATGCATGTTCACGCAATCATACCCTGGTTACACATTAATACGCTACTAATATCTACTAGCGGTTTGTATCATAGTTTGAAGACTGACAAATGACTGAGGTGGGTACCTTAATCAATCATCAATCTGAACAAGTCACAATTGTGGTTGCAATAGGTTCAAACATGCATTTCCACACAATCATACCATACCTATACATTAATCAATCATCTATCTGCTCCAATTTCAATTGTGTTTGCTATAGGTGCAAAAATGCATGTTCACGCAATCCTACCCTGCCTATACATTAATCAATCATCCCTCTGAGCATGTCACAATTGTGGTTTCTATAGGTGCAAACATGTATGTCCATGTAATCATACCCTGCCTATACATTAATCAATAATCCCTGTGCTCAAGTTTCAATTGTGGTTGCTATAGACCCAAAAATGCATGTTCACTCAATCACACCCTGCTTATACATTAATCAATAATCCCTCTGCTCCAGTTGCAATTGTGGTTACTATAGATGAAAAAATGCATGTTCACGCAATCATACCCTGTCTACACATTAATACGCTACTAATATCTACTAGCGGTTTGTATCATAGTTTGAAGACTGACAAATGACTGAGGTAGGTCGCGAGTTCAAACTCGATCCAACCAAAAACCGTCGTGAACGGGCGGGAAGGACATTAAATTTGTAGTAGTGTCAAATACCCTCACATTGTGGTAGTGTATACGTTTGGAAAGGGTAGATCACACACACACGCAGGTGCTGACCTTATGATCTGACAATTATTCATAATTACTTATTGTCCTCTGATATTTCCTTTGAGATTGATCCCGGATTATCGCTCGCTGTGTTGCTCCAATGCGGCGTAAATGCTATCTACCTACCTGATAATATATAAACGCCATCACGGTTATATACCGATAGCAGGCTGGTATGTCGCAAATAGACAACCCCCTTTTTTATGTTTTGTGTTGTCAGCTACTCCGGATTTATACCTGGCTCTTACTTTTAATTTGACCTTCTATTTGATATCATTCATACCTTATTTTTGATTACTATGTGGTGTAGATCTCCTTTGACTAACTTCGGTTTCAGTCCAACTTTCTTCGTTTTTGAAAAAAGAATAGTTTACATTTCAAAATTAAACACTTTCCAAAGACAACCTTTAATAATCATCAAACGGAAGTATTAATTAACATTCACTTAACTTGGATCTACCAATAACGACGCATTTTCTATTGGGATGATATGTATTGCTTAATCATCGTATTTATACATTTTATACCATTTACTAAATAGACCTTGCACTCTCCAGTGGATCCCAGCTCATGTTGGAATTGAAGGGAAAGAATGTGCAGATGCCCTTCCAAAGGAAGCACGCGACAAAGATCAACCTCGAGTAGTCACTTGTGCAGATGCGAATGCCGTCGCCTACAGGATCTACAACCTGCATTTTAGCAAGGCAACAATCCCCGATCTAAACTGCCCAAGAAACCTCTCCTATAGAATAGCTAGGCTACGTACTGGACATTTCAAAGGCATGAAGATTTCACGAACTAATATAAAACCCTATCCCATCTGCAGGTACTGTCCCCAATCGCAACTAACTCCAGATCATGTTTTCGACTGCCAGGCCATTATCGGTTCCCTCTTTCAACTTGGAGCACCCCCAATCGAAATCCTCCATAGCCACCGAGCTTCAGAACTTGCAGATCGTGTCACCAAGGCTTTTGGAGGGCTCTACACTTTTGCACTAGTACTGTATGCATAGACACGACAACAAAAACAACATATATTTTATAATTGGTAAACTGAAACCGATGGAAATAATGTGCGGGAAAAGCTATTTTGAAAATAAAAGCTTTCTACGTAACATTTAGGCCATGAATATTGTAGAAAAACAGGACTTTAGCGGTCGGTTTCTATGCGATTAGTTACAGTACATCAGTAAAGGTTTAATTATTAGTGAATTGTTGTGTGGAAAATCGAAAAAAACTCGAAAACCTTTAATGAATTTAGCGTATTGAATATCATGCTAGTGAAGAAAGAAGTATGTCCAAGATTGGTAATTGTATGTAAAGGATTTATAATGCCGCATTTATGAATATCAGATAAGTCATACTAGGAAACGGGTATAAATATAGATTGATCAGCAAACAGAAGAACGTAATCAGGGCCATCCACTGTCCTCACTGGATTATTTTTGTTGTTCAAAAGATGTACAAAATAAGGGCTGAAATAATTTTAATCACGGTTCAAGGACGTTCACGTTTAAGGACGTTTCACGAATAACACAACTATAACTTGACATAATAAGAACAGTATAAAGAAACCATAAAACATAATGATCATTTAACGTCAAGGTAAGGAGTTTAGAAAAGGAAGAGTAGAAAACTAAGCATTATTTTTTAAATTTGATTTTGTTGTGAATTATTTTATCTATCAACATGCATTTTTAGAAACTTGAAAAAAAAAATGGTTTTACATGCGTGCATGAAACACTTAACCCTTGAACCAACAACAAACACATCATATTTTAAATTGAGATAACTTTCATACATAAATCATTCTCATAAATGGCTAATAATGCCATCGATAGTTTGTTTAGTAATAATTTATGGAACATTCAAAATCTTAAAATTAAGATAAATTTAAACCAGACGCTTAAATTTTATTACAAAATTACAATGTATAAATAAAGTTAGACAAAATGTTTCAATACATATTGACATGTTGTATATACTATGGTAAACTGCGCTTGCGGAAAGAGAGTCACAGCAACTAAGTCAGCAGTCAAGTCTTATTTGAAATAAGTGCTTTCCTACCCCTTTCTTATATCATACACAACTAAAATACAATCAATTTCTAAATAGAAAATCTACTGGAATTCGGTCGCATATAGTAGCAGGATAGCAATCTCTAAAAATTTACCATCACCAAATTTTATTTTACAAATAAACCATTTACATTCGAAGAAGGTTAATTTTTAACACATTTACTCGTATTCAAGTAAGAGAACTTCGCTCTGTCCTTGGAGGAGGACAACCCTAATCCCTTTATGTCCGACTATTTCGTCAAAGGAATTTCGGTTGGTTAAATCATCTCCTGATGATCAATCACAATGATATCAATAACAACCAATCCTATGGTGAATACGTGATTGTGTCCGGGTGACCTCCTTTACGGGGGACTGAGTCGATTATTTATCCGAGTCTTGTACATTACTGCATTTATTGCTTAAAATGTTTTTTGCGAGATATCTCGTCTATCAATATTGGACAAATTCTGCTGATAAAGACCTATTTCTTTAAGTTGTTGCTATTTTTTTTTCATGACGAGAGACAAAAACTGAAGAGATCGAGATCTGGACATTTCTACAAATGACAAGATATCCCGTCCATCAAAATATGAACATTTATTTAAATGACGAGATACCTCTTCTAGGCAAACAACATGATGGCTAAATATATCTATTAAATGAAAGATGTGTTTCTGTTCCTGCAAGATGTATACATCGCAATAATCATGCAGGGTGATTTTAATTAAAGTTCAATTTTCAAAAAGCTGTAAAAAAAAAGAACCACTGCTCATAATGACCTGAAATTTGAACTGAAAATTCTAGATAAAAGGGTAAATGGTATGGCATAAGACAAAAAATAGTTCCAAGTTTTAGGAATAGATGGCGCTTTAAGCTTCATAACATGCAAAATAAAAGACGTGTCATGGACACGACTCATTGCATGTGTTAAAAAACGCGTGGTACATGGCGGTTTCCTCAAATTATGTCTGAGAAGCTTATTAGTTAGCTAAGAAGTTATTTGAAGTGACATTGGCAGAGAGGGGAAACCAATTGCTTCGGCGTCAGTAGAAAATGTGGCCAGAGTAATCCAGGAAGAGACGAGGATCACTACACGGGGAATTGCCCGAACGTTTGGAGATGCCTGTGAGCACGGTGAATAAAATGGTACGAAACACACTGCATTGCTATCCATACAAAATTATCCATGTTCAAGAATTGCTTCCTGCTGACCTGCCAGTAACACAAACTTTGGCTCTAAAAATTCTTGCTCGCACGGAGGTGGACAATGAATGGCAATGGAACATTTTGTAGAGAATCGAAGACCTTTTCTATCTCCAAGGACATGTCAATACTCAGAATTGCAGAATATGGGCAACAAGAAATCCGTTCACACATGAACCAGTACCTCTTCATTCTACAAAGGTAATTGCCTCACTTCAACAACGTGCATGTGTGGGTAGCATCAATTTTATGCAAGTTTGGCTCCTCCATACATTGCAAAGCCAGTGAAGCAGCTGCTCTAGAGGTATTTCGGAAATGATAGAATTATCAGTCGTCATTTTCCAACAGCTTGGTTAGTCATGATGACCTGAACCTAATCCTTGTGACTTCTGGATGTGGGGTTGTTTAAAAAATGTTGTATGTAGTAGTCCGGTTGTAAACGTAGCTGAATTGAAGGCACGCATTGCGCAACACATTCACAACGTGACCCCTGAGACACTCCGATCTGTTGTGGAACATGCTGTTTTTCGGTTAAACTTGTGGCAGAAAACAGTGGACAACACATTCAACATGTCTTGAGCAAATCTGTCGATTATTAAAACCCCGATTTCATTGTCGCTTTTTATGTTGTTTTTGGCCTCGGGACAGTAAAAAACCGATTTCATTGTTACTTTTTATGCGGTTTTTGGCCTCAGGACAATTGAAAACCGATTTTCTCCATCCGATGTGCTACGACCTTGTCGCGGTGGATGGGCTTTCTACTAACAGTGCCACAACTGTTGAATGACTTGGAAGTCATTTTTTCAGTAAAAAACCGATACAGTCATGCACATTGAACAGTATTGTGGGTCTAACGAGTAACTCAAGCCATAGACGTCGTATTGCGATTCAAATGTCACTTGTTGCCGAACCCATATACGTTATGGCGCTTAACGCGTCATCATCTATTGCTAAATTTGGAACATTCTTTTTTCTTGCCATACCATTTCACCCTTCTTCGAGTTTATTCAGTTCAAATTTCAGGTTAATTTAAGTAGTGGTTCTTTTTTTACAGGTTTTTGGAAGTTGTACTTTAATTATAAACACCATTTGTATTAACTTTTTAATAAATGCATATTGGCCACTCCTTGACAGGCTGGATGAAATAGACATAGCAAAGACCATCTCACAGTAACCGCACTATAATGAAATACATAACAATACTTGTGTGCTAACGATACTCGTGTACTACATTGCATATTTGATAAGCAGTACCCAATTCCTCAAATGCAAACTGTGGTGTGCAGAGATGTGTGAAAGAGTACAGTCAGAAACACCTACCGAGTCAAACGTCCGTCTGTTTCGCACAACTGACTGGCTGCTGTGGAGCAAAGCTGCTGGAAGAAGTCGTCAAGACGTTCGCACTTTCAGGAATGGTCGAAAGTGACTGTATGGCTAGTGGCTGCTTCGCGTACGCTTTTCGACTGTCTTCAACAACTGCCGTCGATGGCCTGTGGAATTGCAGTGTTACCATCTCGACGGGTTGGGGTGGTATTACCCAGTCCGCGGTCGTCCAGGGTGGTGTGGACTCGACAGCCTGGAATGGAAGATGACTTAAATTAAGTATGGAAAGACATTTCGAAAATATATTTTATCGAACATATATTGGGATCCTGGTGCGTGGTACCACCACGATAAAGTCGCCAATCTGTAAAATTCGCGGTTCTACAAAACGCGTTCAAAGATTGATGCTTCGAGAATAATCAAGTTACGATGCAGAGGTTGTTTTCTCATAAAAATCGGCACTTCCACTGACAATCAAGGTATTTTGTGGGTTTGTTTTAGGTGACTAGATGAGAGAAATGGTGATTCAAAATAGCCAGGTAAAAATCGCCAAAATATAAATTTGGTACCTTTGGTGTGATAGTAACGATATATCCGGCTTATTATAAATTCATCATTTAAAAAAAAAAAAAACGTTTTTACTGTACAGCATACGATTAACATTATGATAGTGTTGTGCAACATTGAAATATATATTTCAATATGAACGCCTATTTCTCATCAGCATTACGAAAAAAACATTTAGTGTCAGAAAAAAATTCAAATGTTTACTCATAAAACCTTGCTGCTCTAATACAATATGTTCAGAGAGGACACCAATACTGGTTTTTAAGAGATTTCTGTGTAAACAAAAACAAACTAGCTGTGAACGAAAAACACTCCAGGTTAGGAACTCCTTTGATGTACCTTTGTTTTAAATTTAATTTTTGACATGAGCAACTTGATGGAATGTTATTATAGTAGTAGCCTGCCAAGCAACTCCAGAGCTATGACAGAGGTTACCAAAACTTTAGCAACCTAGCAGAAAATCCCTTCATACTTTATTTTCTATAAAACACACTATCTTTAATATTTCAAGTTGTTTTGACAAAACGTATCGTTCAACAATATTTGAACAGTTTTGCTAGTGGCACACTATCTCGATATCATAAAATTGACGATATTTTTGTGATGAGAAGATAAACCTTTTGACTACGGCTATCCTAACGAGCGCTATTCTTTGTTGGCGCAAGTCTTAGAATTTTGAAGTTAAAACTGGGGAGGGGGTTGTAACGGCTCGTAGTCTAAATTCTTTATTGGCGCGTCACTTATAACCTTCAAGATAGGACTGATGTACCGGTCGTTGTCTAAACTATTTCTCGGCGCGATCGAGGTAATAATGCATGCTTTAATAGGAGGATGGTCCTCCACGTCTGCAATTACACTAGCAACCCTTCTGGGCATACTTTCAACATGGTTTCGATACACAGCTATGGACATTTGTGTCCATTAATAATACAAAAATGTTGCCAGCTGATCTGTAGATTTTGGACGTGGTTCCCTGGTCCGTAAGAGTCGCTCTAACCCGTTTCACAAATGTTCTATGGGGTTTAGGTCAGGACTCTGAGCAGCCCAGGGAAGCCTTTTTTACATCCATAGCTTGATATCACTACGTGACAGAGGCTGCAACATGACATGAAGCGCTGTCATCCTGAAAGTAACGTTCGTCATTCGTCCATTCCATAAAATTTCCAGAGCGTAGGAAGAACCTGATTGTCCAAAATGTTCACGTTGGCGTCGGTGTTCAATTTACCAGGAACCACATGCAGTGTTCCCAGGCCAAACCACGAAAAACACTCCCAAACAAGTAGTTGGATTTGTTTGCAAATCCTCTAGTATCCAGAATAACCCAGAGACAACTGTAGAATTATTTTACGTAAACGCACACACTAATTGTAAGACAAAACCGCTTACGAGTATGCTGTTGAAGCTCTTAGTTTAGGTGCTGCTTGTAGAGTAGAATAAGTGGCTCGGGGTCTCTAATATATCAAGATCCGGTGATGTTTGTCTATGACGACATATCTCGTTCATAAAGATCTGCTCAGTTTGTTAATTACGAGATACATCATCCAGACAAAAGATCCATATTCTTCAAGAGGTATTGAAGATACAGACAGAAAAAAAAGTTTTTGTTTTTAAGTTAAGCCACTACAAGAAGTTTTCAACTAAAAGATAAACCACAAGGAATCTTAAAATATTTTCCTAAGTCTCAGATGGTCTTGTCAAGCAGACCATTATTTATTTCAATCCATCATTCCTTTTCTTAATTAAAATCTATCCATCATAAATGATTCATATACAGGCCCTTAAGAAATTCAAAATTTGCAAAGATTACATGATTAAAATGCACCTTTAATTTTGCTTGAGCAGACATTTCTTGTTCTGGTGGTATTGAAATAGGGTTCCAATATGTACTTTTCGGGGAGTATTTTGCTCTTTCTGCTTCTTCTGACTTAGCTTTCTCGCTGAATACCACGACATCTGTAAGTAAAATAAATTTAATTATGAATGATTTGTGAAGTCTAAGTTAACTACACTAAATATCCCATAAATTCATCGGATCTTTCCCTTAGGGGATTGATCCCGGTTCGTCGTCAAAAGCCAGTTTTGTAGCTCTAGTCCGACGTTGATTAAGAATTACCAAATTACCCATAAATTTAATACAAATGATGAAATACGAAGTTTGAAAATTTTAATAAACTACCTAATAATAGTAATATTTTTGCTTATTAATCATTGTTCACTTGCAAAAATATGTATGGTGATATGTATTTTAATTAACGTTGCAATGGAGCAACATAACGTGCAAATGGCTACGGTCTAGAATAAAACCCGAGGGGAAGTTCCAAGGTCAACACCACGTAACTTTGAACCACGGTCAGATGACGAGGTCACACCTGAACTGGCGCTCAACACTAGAAACTTCCACACCCCGTCAACTTGAGGACAGTCGAGTCCACAACGGACTTAATGTGCACCAGTCCACTTTGTATATGAAGGTCTTTGGATTGTATTCGATTTGACAATTTTCCGGCTGCTTATCCGTTACTCTTCCAACCAGGCTACCAGAGCCTGAAACAGCTCTATCGAGAAGTATGCCACAATCATCTCACCGCCAAGGCACTACTTTTAAGAGTCCTCAAATCTCACGGTAAATAGTTTTAACATTGTATTCGTGGTTAGAACTCTCCTATTACTGTCAGTGAAATAATTTTGCAGATAATCGGATCATGCTCACGCATAGTTCAAGCTGATAAGATCAATTTCCCTTTGTAGTGTCTCTAGAGGAAGCTGGCGAAAATGGAAATTTCATACGATATGTTATCAAAATGATTGAACAAGATCTGTTTACGGTTCATGATGGTATTATGATATGCCGTAGCTTTAATGGGCACTGTGTGCTATAATTGTGACAAAACTCGGTCATCAAAGCGGAAACCTAATTGACTTGATTAACATGAAGAGAATGACTTATATTAAAATAACAATTCCTTTATCGAGTAAGCTTTCTTGAAGTATATCGAATTTGGCAAATTAGGCCAGAATTTAAATGCGGGTTATTCATACAAAAGTGCACACTTAAAAAATGCAAAGTATAGTATGTATTCTCATATGTACCATCACTTGCATACATGCATAATTATGTGCCAAATATGTACTTTTTTGGAAAAATCGTCAAAATGGTACGTATTAACAGGAATCAAACGACTATACGACAGTGTAAAATTATCCGTATGTATATTTTATGTAGGTATTTTATCACGTTATATACATAGAATAATGATGTTATATACATATAATAATCATGTTATTATATACATATAATAATGATGCTATATACATATAATAATCATGTTATTATATACATATAATAATGATGTTATATACATATAATAATGATGTTATATACATATAATAATCATGTTATTATATACATATAATAATCATGTTATATACATATAATAATCATGTTATATACATATAATAATCATGTTATAATACACATATAATAATGATGTTATATACATATAATAATCATGTTACATACATTATCATGTTACTCATATATAATCTTAATTAGAAATAACTGATTCAGTGAGCATATAATAGTAATACTGACAGATACAGGCATTGTAGTAGTAACAGTTATATAACTCTACGAATTTTTACTATTCAATGTTGCAATAACACATGTCGGAAGTTAATTCAAATCCCCTTTGTAAATTCTATAAAATATATAATCTTATTTAGTTGAAAATGCATACTCACTCACCTTATACGGAAAAATAGTACTCATAGATGCTTAATTTATAGTTCATTTGTTAATTGAACCTGTCATAGTAAAATATCACATGTCTCTCATCTAATCGTGACTAGATAAAATAATGAGGTATTATGAAGAAAGAAATAGAGGAACTGTTTATAGCGCTAATCGGTGGACCATTCTAAACAATCAGTACGTTATTTTGTTCTCAATTTGAATTACATACAGGCATGTGGCGTAGAAACCAGAAATCCTGCTTGTCTGAAGCAGCAAAAACTATCATCTTTTGAACACTGTGATTTGGTATCGTGATGATCGTACAGTTTACTCTGTCAGAAATGTATACGTCAACGCAACTATTACCAGCACGAACGCAGTTACATTAGACTAACATAAGTTAACCTTATCATAGTATGTCACAAAAAGAGATCTATCAGCATCAGATAACGAAATATGTCACTGGTCGGGCTATTAAAAGAGAAGGCACAAATGCTTGAAGCGGACAAAGCTCTAAAAGCTGTCCTACGACTCAACGACAGTGCTGAGCAGAGTTTTGGTTTGGTTCGTCTGAAGCAAGAAAAACTGTAGGTTGAAAATGGGTAGTAAAGCTAGTTCATTTTTAAGTGTAGTAGTAGACATGCAAATATGAATTTCTAATTTCTATAGAATGACGACAACAACGTTGAAGTCGACAAAATCTACTACTATCTCCAGCGAATCAATAGATATGCATGAATGGAGGGCCATCTATCTTTCTCGTGGAAGATTTAAATGATGAATATTCGTTTCCACTCGATATGAAAGTAGCAGTGAATAAGTTATTACACGTTTTGGTCACAAGATCCTGGGCACATAAAAAGTTTAACATTACTTACCCTACTTTTATATTTCCTCTGCATCCCTCCAACTCATCAACAACCAAAGTTTGGCAATAATTATCATCAACAGTAAAGTCTTTTCACTCCTAATGAATATCCATTTTGCCACCCAATGAACTTTTTTGGTTTTCATATTTCACGATTTCCTTGAAAGCATCCATATATCAATTGATTATGCCTTTATTTGTAATAAATGCAGTACTTAGTAGCGCTCATTAAATTCATTTTTAATACGAATTGGAAAACACTCGTGACATTTATTTTTATTTAACACAGGACAAAGTGTTCATCGTCGAAAGATGTACTTTTCCAACGTATTACCAATGTTTGATCTAGTCTTTCCAAAACAGCAAAAGAAAAATTAAGCTTTTTTACCCCACTGCTAAAGAAAAATATGCTTATTGATAACAACCTTTCACCACCACTTTATTCTCTATTAAACTTTCATGCACTTGTTCCCACAGCAAGGTCAGAGAAGGTGTAGTGTGATTAGGAAGAATTTGGCAAACATTCAAGATTCTGTGTCTCATTTTCATGGAATATGATATGAGCTAATTGGAAACCGATTACAAGTTGGTTGCCTAATCTATAATCATTGACTTTAAGAGCTAATTTATGGCAGAATGGAAGTCGATTTGGAAAGTAATATTTTCCAAAATCTTATAGAAAGCATTTCCAGATGAAAGGGAATTATTATGTAAGGAAGAGGGGTCCCATTTTAATGTGTGTATTTTCATAATAACTGTTGTTTTTGTTAAAGCTATTGACCAGGAACCAGTAAATTATGTTGAGCTTATAATCCCATGTGCCTTAAAAGGTATTTGAAGGAAGCTTTATTAATGAATACCAGGGGTTCTAGCTGATAGGTAAGTAAAATTTTGTTAATGATAAGTCATAAAAATAGTTCAGGTTTTTTTAAATGACGAAATCAAGATATGGTAATTTTTCATCTAGTCAATAGATATATCTAACATTAAGATCTGGTCGGTTTCTAAAGGACAACAACTTTTCGAGATAACTACTAAAGGTTTAAAAGCGTTTAGTGTGTCTGTTAAAACGCAGGATTATTAAAATAAAACCTAATAATTGACTGGGATGAGTGGACTTTATGTCATTGGTTTAAGCATTAATTATGATTCTGGGGGTTAAATTGGGATGGATCTAGCAGGAGAGAAAAATGCTAAGTTCTGCTGTAAAGGGTATTTTTTTCTGCTGGATCGTACGAATATATGAAGTTATTCCTGCTAGAGGAACGCAGAAAGGAAAGCAGCTGCCTCTTGGTTACGAATAAAACATTATACCATGAAGTTACATTTGAACCCTCGCAACATTTAAGTTTTTGACTGAGGCTATAGATATAACAGCACAATGGCTTCTTGGTTATGATCTTATAGCTTTTAAGGTACAACTGATGTACTGGCCATTATCTAAATTCTTTCTTGGTGCGATCATTGTACAACTGCTGCACCAACCATAGTTTAAAGGTTAAACAAAAACTAAAACTTAATTCCTTGTGGAAACTGAACTTCGCTTTCAATGAGAAATGAAATCAATAACCCTGGACTGATTATTAAGTTAACTGCAATAACAATGTCTTGAATCTGAATTAAAAGGTTAAACTGTTGAATTTAAATGCAGTAATTACAATTACACTTCACACACAGCGCATGTAAATCTATTTGACACTAAATAAATATGGTGGAATGATATGATATAAATTTCTGTTTCCCCGAGCTACCAACTGCAACGATGCAAACTAATGGGAATTAACATATTTTAGCAGCCCAGCATATCGATCTGATATATGTACCATTAATATGACATCGGAAGGGTCGTTTAGTACTCATCTACATGGTCCCCTTGCTACGAACGGAACTCGTAGGCCCAAAGTACTTCCTGTAGCAAAATTGATGCAAATCGCCCAACTAATTTATAGAATTGAAACAAAAGTGATGAATGCGTTATGTTAGTGTAGGAGGATTAAGCTATGCCTGCGCTTTCAGAAACGCCTATTTCCCGACATAATCCCGAAAGACACATCTCACGCAGCAGTTTCAAAAAAAATAAGAAAAAACAATATATATTTACTTAAGAGCACATTGCATTTATCTATGAACCCCAGTACAGCTCTGAACTAATGGTTTCACCATCTTGTCCAAGGGATTTCGGAACAGCTACACTCTACTTTTATGAGTGGTGGCAACAGCCTTGGCGATTTTTCGGCGAACTTCTAAAGTCGCCAAGGAAATAATTATTTCCTAATTCTTTTTCTGTCACAAATTTTTTTCTTTTTAAACACATTTCAGAACGTTTTAAATAATATATTTTTTAAAAGCTTTCAGAAAAAGTAGTAAGCTTAAGCACATATAAAAACACATTTGGGAACCAGCCATAGAAACTAAGCTACGAATGTTGGGTAAGAATACCCTGAAACTTATCAATTACACTAAATACAGTGGGCATGTTGAAAAAGAAAAATATTTACAAAAGAAAAAAAGCAAGAAATAATACAACCTGACAACGTCAGAATTCTTTCGTAAAAAAATAACGAAAACAAAAATGGTAAAAAAAAAAATCCTTTTATGAAGAGAGACTATTATAACAAAAGAAAAATTCCACAACTGTCAAAATACAAATAAATGGACCAATGGTATCACAGAAAACGATTTAAAAGGACCAATGCAATCAAAAGATATTTTAAAAACAAAATAACCAATGGGAGGAAAGAAACAAATTTAAACGAATCAATGAAATCAAACGACTTTAACGGATTTTGGAAGAACTTTCTAGAATATTCAAAAGGAAATTGGAAATTTTCCGTTTGCCAAGGTTGCCATGAAAACCACAACAATCGTAACGACAGATGGGTTGCCTTAATTTATCGTAGCTCGCTACTAGAAGTGCACCAAAAAAATCGCCAAGCCACTGACATCACTCAGTATCCTGAGGCCCTCTGTGCCAGACTTGACTCTAATGCATCCATCACAGGCATAAATGTTTTGATTCTAAACTTGTCTTTTGGATCAACGTTTTCTAAAGCATCATCTTCATCATCACTGATATCCCTTCTTCTATTTATGCTTTTCTTGTAATCAACATCAGGCCATTTTTCTTTGTTTTTTCTTCAAAATGATCGAATATATCCCTCGAACCTCAAAATCCGAAAGTGAAGCATACGATTCCCTACATACATCTAGACTAATTTGGGGGTCTTGCAGTGATTGACTAGTTTTGAGAAATTTATCAAGCATGTAATTCCACGAATATAACACTACCATAAATTCAAACTTCTGCATTTTATACAAAATGTTTACGGCTTAATTTCTTTTTTCGCCTTTCTCTGTAGTATCAATATGCAGCTGATGCAATGCAGAAATTATTTCATCATAACTATCAAGTATTGCACTTGTGGTCATTGAATGTGCTTCCCATATATTCTTTGACGAAGACTTTGGAACTTTTGAATCATCTTTGGAGAATGAGAACAGTACTGCCCATCTATGTGTAGATGATGATAAGAAATTATATATTTCTTGACTAATTTCAAAAATCTTTACTACATCTAAGCAACAGTCAACTGCTGCTCTACCAACAAGATTCAGGGAATGACCAGCACATGGAATATATATAGCATACTTGTTAATCTTCAATACTATGTCGTCCATACCCTTGTATTTGCCAGACATATTGGCAGCATTATCATGACTGGCCTCAACACTTACTAAAATCTATTTTGCACTCATTTGTAAGGTAGGTGTACACCATCTTAGCCATACTTTCCCCTGTGTAGCTACCCATCTCTAGGAAAGTTAGAAAATGTTCAATAGGGAGCCCATCATCTGGTGAAACATACCTCACAACAACAGTGAGCTGATCAATATATGACAGGTCTGAAATGGAATTTACAGATAAACTGAAGTACCCTGCAGTTCTTAAATGATTCAAGATTGAGTCTCTTACTTTATGCGCCATAATTTGGATAAATTCATCACATATTGTTTTAAAAAGATAAGATCCTTTATTCCCAAATTTTTTTATATGGCTTGCTAGAAAAGGATCAAATTTTGCTTCAAGTTCGAGTAATCCAAGGTAATTGCCATTGTGAGGAGAATTAAATGTTTCCTTATCTCCTCTGAAAGTTAAACCACGCTCTGCCATATTAATTATGACTGCCACAACTCGTTCAAGAACATTATTCTAGTACTGCCGTTTATTTTTTAACTGTTCTGCTAGTTGTGGCAGTCAATTGTTGAGCCACATTTTCTTGTAAGATAGGTTACCGAAGCTGTTCTATGGTCTACAGAGTTTTGATGACTTGCAACTAAATAGGTGTTGAGCCAATCACAAAATCCATCGGATGATAATGGTGTAGAAGAATTTGAAAAGAGTTTACACACGAAACAGCATACACGACCAGTTGCTGGTGAATATACTAAAAATTATCTGCAGTATTTAAATAAAAGGTCAGAAATATTGTATCGTCTGCCGGCTCACTCGAACTACTAAAGGTCAGCGTACGCTCGATTGTAGACACAGGGGAATCCCCGCGTTAGTAGTGAAATAAATTATATACTTAACACGTTCCATTTATATTATAAAATAATAATGAAATATTTTTTTAATTTACCGAAATTACCAACATTTTCTGTCGAAATTTATCAGTAATTTCGGATGCCATAATTATCGGTGATACCGGTTAACCTGTAATGCAAACCCTAGGCACAATAGCGCTTTGTTCTTCGAAAAGACGCTCTAAAAAAATTTGGAGAAGAGTATGGGACATTCCGAACGTGCGGCATTGGGGAAAAATAATGCTGCAGTATATTTAAGTATATATGACAGTTGCTCACCCGGGCAATTTTTTTGGGGCCCCCAAAAAAGTGGGGGCTTTTAGCTATAGCTTGTCTAGCTTATACGTACATCCTGCACTGCTCATAAACGTAGAGTGTAGCTGTACCGGGATTTCTTGTGACTGCCGGATCTCATAAGCTCCAACTAAAGTACTTCTTGCAGCACAAATTATGTGAATTTCACAAGAAAATTGTTGATTTGGAACAAAAGTGATGACAACCTTTTGTTGGAGGGGAAGAGGGTTACGCCTTGTCTACACATTCAGTAATAGTGTGATTCCCTACACAAATCACACATGTATTTGTGTGTTCTGGTTGTTGGTTATGAAAATGGTTCTGAGTGTGAAGTTGTCGCGTTGTCTAGAGCGTAGACAGTAACACGGGATAAACGACGATACAATTTATTCGATCAAATGGACATCAAATGCAGAGACACGGAGAAAAGAAAGAACATAACTAGAACAAGAAAAAAAGACACACAGAATATTCATTAAAGTAGAAAGTAAAGTTATTCGAAAGTCGTCTGCCACTTTCCGGCGTGCGCTCATATCAGTATTGTTCAGCGGAACAATATCTTTATGGAGTTGGCGCAACGCGTGTTTGTAACGGCATCACTCCGCGGAAGCCAACTTTGTGGAGTGCGCAAAGGTTTATAATCTGGGGTTGGAACATAAGTGTTGTGACTTCCTTTCCCATTCAGAGACGGCACAGCCTGCCGTCGCATCGTTAAGAGGTTCCTGCGAATGACTGATAATCATTTATGAATTTCTGTCCCATTTGCATAACGTCGTCATCTTCCCTCGTGATTGCGTTTCTCTGTTCAAAGTGAATATTTTCACCGCAAGTGTAGACACTTTATGGATCGAAAGCAAAAGCCCATTTTCTATATATGCCAATGTAATTAGGCAGAAAATTTGGACGCTACATTAGACTTCAGAGAAAGATAATTCTTCAATTGCTGCGTGTTTGTAACTGGAGCGATAAGGATTACTCGTTGACAACGTTGCAATGTTCATATCTTATGGTAACAATTTGTTATCAGTGAGGAACTTTTCTAGAAATTCACAATTGTCATGTCATTAAAAATATATTTTCTACAGATTATACGAAGACCTAACGAGCATCACCTTGAAATAGCAAATAGGTATGTCACAAAGCCAAAGAAATGGAAATAATACTGTTTTATAATAATTCAAAAAGCGATGGTGAAATTAATAGTATTCCAGGAATATGTTTTGTATTTAACTTTACTAGACGAAATGCACTGTTTACCATATAAATGAGTCAAACTATTTTAATGGCGCTGTATCATATTGTTTTCACGGTTGTTTTTCAGGGGAGAAAAGTGTAAACACACATATTATAAAGTGGCCATAAATATCAATTTAGTGAGTATAGTCAATGGCACATGATGACCAGTGATAATAGTAAAATACAGCACTTAAGTATTTCGTGGTTCATATTTTCATTACATTAGAAAAAAAAATTTATGAAATGTTGGTACAGCTCAATCAGTCATTTTTATCAGGTAATTTCATACATCAGCATCTCAACTGACTGGTTATGTACTTAAAACTACTAAGAAAGCACGTTAAATAAAAGTATGAATTCTTTAGAATGGGCAGTTAAAAATTTAATATTCTTATTGGTGTTAATGATCTTGAAATATTTATACTTTTAGTTGACACCAAATCAAACAAAAATTAATTCACAAACTTTTAACTAAAACTTAAATTTATATTCTAAAACTCATGCTTAGATGGGTAGGGATTTTAATTTTTGTGAAGTTACACAAAGGGCCACTGGCGAAGTTCAAGCATAAGTGGCCAAAAGAACCGAGGACAATATATCGTGATCTTGAACCAATGGCCAGAAGATAACAAGATCGAT
Organism: Metellina segmentata; assembly: GCA_947359465.1. Taxonomy (NCBI): domain Eukaryota; kingdom Metazoa; phylum Arthropoda; class Arachnida; order Araneae; family Tetragnathidae; genus Metellina; species Metellina segmentata. Next base: position 58,936,669 of record OX375881.1, read on the forward strand.
AACTCAGATAGCTCCTCACCTCAACCTCCAAACTTCCCTATCAAGCCAATCTGACGACAATTAAGGCCACGACAGATTTAACTTGGTACGGCCCCAACATACACGATGACGTTTGGTTGGATACAGATTGGAACATGCAACCCACCGTTTGAAAGATGCGAGGAGTGTACTCACCATAACTCTACCAACTAGGCTACAACGGCTGAAACAGAAGAGAGACGTAAACCAAGGGAAGTTAAAGAAATTAAACCTGAGAAGTCTGAAACTCGCAGGTGCGCAGTGTGCAGACCTACTGAGCTGCGACACCTTCTAAACAGATGTAAGATTTCAACCACATAATAATTTATCGAATTTGCAAAACTTCTTTGTTTACTGTTCCGAAATAAGTAGGCCATAAATGTTTTTAATATATTATGTCCATTCCGCTCAAGAAACTGCTCGAAATAATTTGAGATCTGGTTGTTTTAATGTCATTTATTCATTCATCTAACCTTAGAAATTATGACTGTTAAAATTTTATACATTTTAGGGTCTATTATTGAACTAATAACTGCTTGCTAAAAGTATATATATAATTCGTTAAATCGTTATTTCACGCTATTCCTACCTTTGAACTGTTTCCTTTCTATATTTAATCTGACAATAACTTACTAAAGATTCCCTTCAGCATAATTTAGTGAAGCGCTTCGGCAGCTGCCAACGGACTTAATATGAATTCCTTACATAAATTATTCGAATTCATTTACATGGCATTCAGATATGAAATGCAGCTTGAACTAGCACTACTCAAAATATCTCCTATTCAACCACGTCCGACAGAGGAGAGTTACAGTTTCTGAATTTGATTCTACATTTGTCTAACAAGCAACTGCAATTCATTATATTGTAAAGTAGAAATGGTGCCAACATTAACAGCGAATCGAGAGTCTTTTCTGAAGAAAATATTTTACTCCTTTCATTCTTTTCAGTTATGGATTTTTCGTTTTTCTTACACTGAGGCGCGGAGAGCAATAGTCCAAGAGCTTTTTATCGGAAGCTAAGACATCTGTGTTCTATGTGTACATTCGAATATTGGAAATCGTCGTAAGAATCAGTCGGGAAAGAACATTCTCAATACGAGGATAACTTGGAACGGCGTTTTAATGGAAGGCGAAGATGCACCTGGTCCCATTTCAAATGTGTTACAAGTCATCAGATCAAACGAAATTCAGTTGAAGTTATCGTAGTGAATATTACTATAAAACTGTCGGAACTAATATTTTCTTGTAAAATATTGAATATCAGAATATTACTGCTACTAATATTTTTGCCATTCATCTTTTAAGAATCAGATTTTGAAAAAAATTCTGTATTTTAATACTGATTACTGAATTACCACATATATTTATTTAATTTAATATCAACTTGCATTTTGATTTACAAAATAAAGTCGAACCTTGATTATCGAAGCTCCGATTCAACAATTGGCAGTACTATCCGAACCAAATTGAACATAAACTATTTTTAACACTTAAATAAAGTTTCGAGAACGAATTAGTTTACTTTGTCTAAATAAGAGAGGAAGTACTGTGAAATAAACTCAATAAGGACTTTTTCAAGAGAGTTTAAAATGTAACTCACGTAAAGATTTATTTCAAAATTCTTGCAATAAATGCACGCTCTGCCATGAATACGAGCATAGATTATTCGTTAACCTAGTTTTATGAATAGTTAAATAATTTTTGTTGTAACATTTGGTATGCTCATATTTTTCTGTATTTTGTGCAGGCTGTTTTGTGATATTACATCTGTACTGTCCAAATTTCAGTTATAATTAACTCGGAAACATTTGATTAATAAGAATTAAATACATGTGATTAATCAGTACTGCTTAAAATGAATCCTTTGTGAACATAAATGATCTTACAGTTAATCAAATACAAAGTGTTTGTTATAAACCGGAGCATAAACCTTGGAACTGTTTAATGAAAGACAGGTTTTTTTTTTAAATCAATTACAGCAATTTAAATGTCTTGGAATTTATTTTCAACGTTTAACAAATAAAGATTTGTGAACTTCAAAAGCTATTTTGCATTTTTTTTAAACATAAATGAATGTATTTAATTTATTTACAAAACGTTAGAAAATAAACAATTACAGTAATATGTAATAATAGTGTATCCCAATTTAATATTTTTAACAAAAGCAAAAACCCTGTACACCACAAAAGTGTAACATTTAATTGATTGTATTATTTAATTGAATTTATAAAATAGCAGACAAATAATTTTCCAAGTATAGAAAGATGCCCTATCTTATATGCACATGAAAGATTCGATTGGAAAATAGGTTCAAATATTTTTAACTGGAAATTCTGGAACTCTGTATCCTACAAAATCCCAATAATTGAGATATTTATGAAACTTTTTTTTCAAGAGAGTAATGCAACAAAAATAACCCGTGGAGCTGGATCTAAGAGGAAACCATTAAGTTACGTCAGTACTGTAATAGTGCATCTTAAATCTCGAATGACTAGAGTTACAGGACAAGTTATAAGTAAAGCGAAAACACCTAACCCATCTCATATTTTAATTTCAGCATCATGGGTTATATTGCAATGGTTTTAATTTTCAAACAGTAAAATAATACTTATTTATCTCTTGAATTTTTGTAAGAATATTTAATATGTCCATGTTATACTGCTATACAAAAAACAGCCTTACGATAACGTTGAACCCTTTTCTTCATCTCTATAATTGGTTAGCCTTTATTTCTATACGTTAACGAGAAAATGCTTGTGTGATGAAAATAAAAATTAAATAATGATGTATGTATATGCAAGAAAACGAGTAACGCAAGCGATAATATTTACGAGAAAATATTACACAACGCCAGAGATAATTATACAGAAACTTAGTGAAAACGCACATGCGATAGTATAATTAAATTAAAAATCAGTGTGTAATTCTTATACTTCTCAAAGTCAGAAATACGTTTAATTGTTTACTTCCATTTATTATATCAGTGGAATTATTAATTGATAGTTTTGAGCTGTGAGCTTAATCAAGTTATTCAGTTCTGCACTTCTGAGTTTCTGTGAGATTATTAATGAGAATAACATGCAATTTTGAGTGGAAAAATTCATTAATTGACTTAATATTAACTGAGTATATTCAGTTGTAAATAATTATGATTATTGAAGGATATGTTTGAATGTGCACTTATTTTTTGCGTACTGTATGAAAGATAACAATAAACACTTTAATAGCAATAAGTGATTTATAGATCCGGTTGTATTTTTATCTCAGTGGGATTTACAGCTATTATTATGCATTAACTTAAAAAAATCATTTGTGCTAAGTTTATGTATATTCCAAATAGAGAATATTCATTTTCTTAAAACGTATCAAATCTATTTGCGACACACAAAATACCCCAGACAATCACAAATCTACAGTAACTAAACAAATGTATGAGATTACAATGAAGTAAGAATAATTATATTTATAAAGTGTAATAATTAGGTCTTTATAAAATAAGCTCAGTTTATTATATCAAGTAATCACAATATTAATATCTGTATTGACTCGCTAGATTTATTAGGTTATATAACTGCTGTATGTTTGTCAGATCATCACAATTAGCTATAACCGATGTATTGAAAGGGATAAAGAATACGACGGAGGGAGGTAGCTACCTGTTAGAGCTAGAAAAAGGTTGATCGAGCTATCACCACCTCTGCATCATATTACATTATTTTATTTTGTTTTCATATTATTATTAAATGGAGTAAATTTAATTTTGCATCTACTGTAATGAATTGCATTCATCCTTAACACCCTGGTTGTTATTTTCTACCAGGTATCTCGTCCTTAATAAAGCTGGCCAGAAATTTATGATCGAGGTATCTTGTGGTTCGAGAAAAAATGTTCATATTTTCATCTGGTCATCAGAAAAATATGTCAATGTTTTGATGACCAGACAACTCGTAATTAGCAAAATGTATCTGATTTCGATGGACGAGAAACCTCGTAAAATCATTGGAAAAGTTAAAAATTCTCTTTTAACCTAAAATTGCAGAATGAAACACATTTACAAAGTGTTTCGGAAAGGACTTCAAACTTTGAAGTGATCTAACTACTAAACAGTGATAAGTAGAAAGATGAGACAAAAAGGTACGTTGTATAAGCAGTTCTGGAATATTTCAAGAAGACCGGTTTACAAAATTAGTTAAAAATTTAGATAATAGATGGCGTTGCAATCTTGTTATTTTTAAATAGTGTTTAAATTTTCATTCGTAAATAGGCACCCACCTCCGTTACAGTAGATTCCAAATGGCCACCTTGAACAGGAATAACTTGACGGAAGTGAAAGGAAAAGTGTGAAGTCACCTGCAGTAATATGTGCACTGAAATAGATACACATGTCACACAGATGAACTGTTCCAGTGCTTGAGGATTCTTACTGTAGACAATGTCATTCAATTAGCCCAAGCAAAATAATTCGCTTGGATTGAGATCCGGGGAGTATGTATGCCAATCCTTTGGAGTAATTTAGAGCCATGACTCAAGGAAGTAATCCTCTAGGAAGGGGAACACTGCATAAGTTCAGTGTGGCTGGGTACCAACTTGCATAAAACTCGAAGTGTCTGATGCATCCTCGTTGTTCCAGTGAATATATGACTCGGAATTCCTCTATCAACATGTAACTACTATACTTTCTGCCACGTTTCTCCATTGGAAGAGATTTAAGTTTGAAAAATAAATACTTCGCAGCTGCATTTCGTTCTTACAAAGACTGAAGCGACGTCTATTCTCTAAAATTGTAACTAATTCTTAAACAAGTTCTATATCATATTCCAGACCTGCCCATTAAGTGTACATCTTAGTTCATATTATATCTATCACTGTTACGTAGTTATATGTCATTTCAAAGTTTGGGACTACTTTCTGATACACCCTGTATAATCCAACAATGTCTAGCGTAAAAGTACCTCCAATAAGAAACACTAAAATGTTTCCTGTATACCAATGGCTACGCAAAATTAAAGATAATTGTAAGGAAAAATATTTATATTAGAAATTTGTCAGAATAAAGGGTGGAACGATAAAAAAACTTAACTGAAAGACAAGAGTGAGGCAACAAAAAAAGGTTTCAATTAAAAATGCAATCATTTTTCAGGTTTTAAAGATTTAATTAGAGTCTAGAAAAATGAAAACTTGTTAGCATCATGGAAGGGGAATTCCGTGGAACTAATAAACTTCGAAAGTGCTAACTGGAACATTTCTTGCCAAATCTGTTTTAATATTAAACGCAAGGAATTATCAGTTTACTTTTAAACTCAATCACCTTCCATAGCGCTAACTTTTCATCAAGTTTTAATTTACTCTTGTAGATGAGAAATAGTTTTTTGTTTCCTACATAATATGGATAAAAATCGTTTTTCAATTTAATATTTTCCCACAATGTGTATCATAAACACTGTTGATACGCCAGATTATTTTTATTCTGTAGTATGTCATTAAAGCTATGAATGTTTTGTTTGAATAGTGGTATCCCCTCATTAATCTTTGGGATCTGGGAAATTAAAATATTGCTACTCAACCATATAAATCTAAAAATAATCGCTGAAGAGAGTTTTCGTGTTGACATCCGATTTAAAAGCTGAATTAATTTCTCGCATCTTCTCAAATCATCATGGATCAAGTAGCGACCGCAATCCTTAAATGTTTTTATAAAATGAAATGTATATCAGTCTGAAAAAAATTATTGACTGCTCATATTTTAAAAACCTAATTTATGGTTGTGAAATAATAATAAATGGTGTTTTAAACTCTCAACCACGGACTAAATTTGAATTTAATAAATGGTGTTTTAAACTCTTCCTGACAATTTTATATGTCATAGAATGAAATGTTTTCCTTGTATTCAGATATATTGTCCGTTTTCTTGATGAACTTAGTAGTGTGCCATGCCAAGATCTTTATTTCGTCAATTGACCATGGTTCAAAGTAATGATTCGTTGTCCTTGGATATTTCACTTAGGAATTTACCACGAACCGCAGCCAATAGCCCGTTTTATTGCTAAAAAGCGACATTGATTGCTTAAGTGATTATCTACCTACGTCAGATACATTGTAAATTTTTGGAAAGCTTGTCAAAGATCCAAATATATATGACTTAATGCACGTATATACTTCAAAATAAAAAGAAAGTCATTCAATGTACTGGTGTATTGTAATCGTTTACCCTCTGACTGCTAAATTTGTGGACCGAAATCGTTACAAAAATCGTGTTTTTTTTGTTGTTTTTTTTGCATATTAAAAATCTATAATATATTGGAGAATTGAAATATGTATTTTTTCTTTCTAGAAAAGACTTTTTATATAGATTTTTATCATGAGAAACTAAACTGTCAGAAGTTATTGTTAGCTATATGCACAGTAACTCCCGGATTTCCACGAAAAGGAACTGGAGGAGGAGGAATATTTTTCATATCAATTTTGCACCACTGCCTAACGCTTTGCAAGTTTATTGAATCATGATCAGATTCATCGCTATCTGAGGAGCAGTCCGAAAAATCTATATCACTATCACTATCAAAACTAAAATCACTTTCAGAATCTGATAAAACATCAGGAATATATAATCTGTCAATCGCTGAACGTTTTCTAGCAGCCATTTCTGATTAGAAAAAGGCGCCAAACAAAGGCGCGAAGTTAGAGCGGTAAATACAAAGTACCTTCAAATGCCGCAATTTAGTGGACGACTAGCGACAACTGTTGACCAAAATTTAAATTTAACGTCTAACACTGTATGTAATTTATTTCATTGGTTAAACGGTGAAAGAGCGGGATGCGCTCCTCAATAAAGATAGAAAAACACCTGACCGCGAAAATCGCGGGATGAGCAAATGTTGCTACATTTGAGTTGCCCGTGGAAATCGAGGGATAATCAGCCAGTGGGATAACTTACATTCAAGCAAATTTTATGTCTAATTGCCAACCAATCAATCTTTTGGTTAGAGGGTTGAACTCTGACTTGAAAGGTGTTTGTTTGAATCCAGGTTAAGGCATGGACGTTTACCTCTTTGGAATGAATGCAGGGTCTATCAATAAAACATGTTGTGCCTAGAATTTCTGGTGTGATTTGAACCCACACCAGAGATGCGTAACATATAAAAAAAGTAAATATTGTTTATACATACGAAAATGTATGAAGTATGTAAATGTAAAAAGTATATATTGGTGGAATTAAATATTTTAAAACTGAACGGGTACCAAATTCTTAATTTGTTAATCCCTGCGCGCAAACACCATCATAAAATATTTATATAAATGTACGACTAATAAATGTCGTGGAACATGCCACAAAATTTCTTCTGAACATATGATGAATTTTAGCAAAGCTTTTTTTCCCTACAGCAAAATCTGTCGACCTCATACGAAAAAACACGTCTCCCAGCGGTCTCAAAATTTGTCAGTTTTGGCTGTTAACTTGGATGTGATAACCCTCGAGTTATATTTAGCTCCCTGTGACAATGTTCTGAAATATAAACGTCATCTCATGGGACTAACGGTTTAACAGCAGTTAAAGAGTTTTTAACGGAATCGCAAGATGGTACTGAACACACTGTCAAATAAGAATTTTTAGTCCTGGTAATAGCAGATCTGGATTCCTAAGGTTACCTTCAAACCAACGAAATTCGTATAAATTTGAATCCAGTAGAAACTGACTTACGAGGATTCGGGAATTCTGATTCCATAGGAAATAGCTTGTCCGTCTTAAAACATTCCACACGGCCTGAATTCGGAGCTTTCCGCTTTAAAAAAAAATGGAATAAACTTTTTTTAGTTTGTTCTGAATTGAGAATGGTTTTAGAATTCCCGGATTCTGTTAGTGTGACGTGGCTTAAACTTAACTAGTTTATAGATGGAAATTGCAGCTTTAGAAATGTTCACCGTCCTTTGCAAATTAGAAGGATTTTTATATAATGCTAAATACATCCGGCACTAGAGTTATTAAACGTTCGTACTTGTAGCCATATATTTCGTATGTTACTCGGATACATTTCAGCACATATTAAACGTTTGTATTTGTGCCATAAGTTTCGTATGTTTCTCGAATGCAATTTCATCACGTATTAAACTTTCGTTCTTGTACCACAAGTTTCGTATTTTACTCGGATACAATGTCAGCACGTATTAAACGCTCGTACTTGTGCAATACGTTTCGTATGTTAATCGGATGTAATTTCATACGTTTCGTATGTTACATGGATACAATTTCACCATCTATCTTAGATTTGAAATTTTGGTCAATGGTTCACAAAACTGCTATAAATCAAATTATTTCTCAATATATTTTTTTAATCTCCGTTAATATTTTTACATTTTAAACCCCTTCATATCATCAACCATGAGACTGTAACTCTGTGACTACATCACTTAATCATTTGGAAACTGAGATACATCAAAACACTCATAAATGAGTCTTCTGTAAATATAGGATCGTGGTAGCCAGGGTAGAAGAGTATCAGAATAATGACCGGAGGGTTGCGAGTTCAAATCCTACCAAAGACCGTTGTGTATGGGCTTACAGTAAATATGGTATGGTGAAAAGAAAAATGTCCTGACTTTGGTGTAGCGTGGAAGCTTGGCGAGTGGGGGGCCACCTCAAATTTGACCTCGTCATCTCGCCGTGGTTCAAAGTTACGTGGTGTCCTCGAATCTTAACTCTCAGGATTGATTCCGAACCATCTCCAATAGACCTTTTGTTATGCTCAAGATGGACGTTTATTAAATACCGACTGACCTACCTACCGGTAAAGATAAATGTATACAAAATTATTTTAAAGGTAGAGCGTATGTAGCTTTGATCAAAGCCTCTAATAGCTCACAGACTGATAAAGTAGAGGTCAAATACACTGATATTGGTAACCTGTGTTTTAAGTTATGTTTCTGAAAACTATGATGTTTCACTAGATTTTCAGGAAGGAAGATATTATTTGATACGTTAAAAGCAATGTGTAGTGGTAATATAAAAGCTGCATATTTCATTATGTTATTGAAAGGTGGCAAAGCTGAGTTTACAAAATATAATTATATCCATAACTAGTTTAAAATCACCGAGGATAGTAGGGTGTCTAATGGCAAGGGGAGCGCTTCGGTTTAAACACTGAAAATGGCGATTCCACTAATTCATGTAAGAAGCATTCTCTATAAACATTAAATTAGATGACAGTAGTGTTTGTCCGTCGAAACGTGTTTTCTGTCTGTTTACAAACAGGAAATCACTTGGATTGTTTTTAAAACACAATTTATGTAGTTCAGCAGTATAAATTATAAGGAATAAATTCTAAATATAAATGGTTATTGGTCGGCTAACACGAATTATATTAAACGAAAAAAAATCTAAAAGGACTATAAATGGTAATTTCGATATGTTTCAAACGAAAGCATTTGGGAAATGAAGTAAAATCTTTGTATTACGTCTGGTGTATTTGGTTCTGCTGATATTCCCTTTTACAAATCTCAAATTTTTAGAGTAGTTTATATTAAATACGAGCAATTTTATCGAATACTCAGAAAACTAATTATAAAAATGCAGTATTTAGAATATAATTGTAGGTGAAGCAGAATTTGCGCACAGTGTTTACTTTTCACATGGAGCCTTTGGATAGTAAATACATCTTCAAGTCACCTGTCATCAAGGCAAGGGAGAGTTACTAGAATAAACAACAAAGAATACAAACGAGTTACGAATGAGATGTCGGAAATACATGGATCTGGTAAACGATTTTTTGTTCAATTTTCTCTCCAAAACGAATCAGTTTACTAATTTGATCATATAAAAAGTCTAGCAAGAAACATTCAATCTTAAAATGTCTTTTTAGTCACTGTTACTAAACGCGTGGATTGGATTTTGATTCACATCTTTTAACAGTATGTACTTGATGCCCTTACTCCTCAATTATTTTAACGTGAGTACGTCTGAAGAGTGCTAAAATTCATGGGATAGCAATATGCAAATATAAAAATGGTAGTAGCATCTCACGATGTGTAAATAACAGTGTATTATCAGGGCTTTCGTTTGTACTCAAGTGGTTCATGTAAAAAGTTTTCTGTCTTGATTATGACGGAAATTAACAAAATTTGAACGCGGAATGCTAGTTGGAGCTAGACGCATGGAGAATTCAATTTAGGAAATTGTTAGGGATTCAAGTTTTCTCGAATCACAATGTCAATAGTGTGCCGAAAATATATAATTTCAGGCATTAACTCCCACCATGGACAACGCAGTGGCCAACCATGTATACTTATTGACCAAGAATGGCGACTTGTGCGTAGAATAGTCAGTGTTAACAGACAAGCAACGCTGCGTCAAATAACAGCAACAATCATCGTGGAACGTACGATAGACTTGTCCGTGTGGACAGTGCAGTGAAATTTGGCGTTGATTGTATGTGGCTGCAGAAGACCGACTACTCGATTGCCCTTACTAACAACACGCCATCGGCTGCAGTGCCTTTGCTGGGCTCGTGAACATATCGGTTGGACACTAGATGACTGGAAAATGCTTAGTCAGATGAGTCACGATTATAGTTGTTAAGAGCTGATGGGAAGGTTCGAGTATGGCGCGGACTCCAATAGACATGGACACAAGTTGGCAACAAGGTGCTTTGTAAGTTAGTAGTGGCTCTATATTGGTGTGGTCTATAATTACATGGCATGGACTGGGTCCTATGGTTAAACTGAACCAATCATTTACTGGAAAAGGTTATGTTCAGCTACTTGGCGACCATTTGCAGCCATTCATGGACTTCATGCACCCAAACAACGTTGGAATTTTCCAGGATGACAATGCGCCTTGTCACAAGGCCAAAATCGTTCGTGATTGGTTTGAGGAACATTCTGATCAATTTCAGCGAATGATTTGACCACCTATATCGACATAAATCCCAAAGAACATATATGAGACATGATAAAAGGGTCAGATCGTGCACAAAATCCTGCACCGGCAACATTTTCGCAATAATGGACGGCTCTTGAGACAGCATGGCTGAATATTTCTTCAGGATACTTCCGATGACTTGTTGAGTCAATGCCACGTCGAGTTGCTACACTTCTCTGGGCAAAAAGAGGTCCCACACGATATTAGGTGATATCCAATTACTTTTGGCATTTCAGTGTACTGGTCTTCTGGTATAAAAGTAAAACTCAAGCATCCCTCCCCACCGAAAAAAAAAAAACCAATATTTGTCCTTATTATGTCTCGTAAACAATGAATTGTAATTTAATATTTTAATTTTGGCTGGATAGAGAGTTAGTTTATGCTAATATTTAAAACCGAGGATAGTAGGATTGTCTAACGATAAGAGAAGGGAGGCCCCCTTCAGCTTAAACACTGAAAAAGACTACTCCACTCACTTCTTAGACAATATAACTTTGAATTCCGAAGAGATAGGACATTGAAATTGGGGTATATTTGTAACGACTAGCATAATGCATAATATTATTTTGCTGTAATAACAGCTAAAATTAAACTTATAAATTTATAATCCGGTAAGTAAATAACATTTTTATACTGTCGAAACAATTGAAAATGAGATATGAACTGAAATGTAAGAATGGTATATCATGAAAATCCAAATTTAAAAGAGATCAGAAAAGAATAAATTGACTAATGCCAAATGATGAAGATTGCCTAAAGAGCATAAGAAAACCGAGCGCGCGCTCTGCCAGAACCAATAAATCAATTAAAAATGTTCTAGACTAAATTTTAGAATTCGTGCTTCGAGATGCATTCAGATACATACCTGGTGCCACATATCATGACTTTAAATAATATAGATTGATATGGACACCTCACACACATACACAGACACACATACTTCCTTTTATAATAGAAGATATATTTTCAAAGGTAATAAGTAGTTTTTTTAGGATGTAACAGCTTACAAATATAACAAGTTAACAAAAATAACAAGATCTTGATGGATGACATATCTCATCTTAGATGAAAACTGACCAGTTCTTGATCTCGTCATCATTGAAAAATAAAAAATGTATTGATGACGAAATATCTCATCAAGAACAAAATGGTTGCCACGATTCCCTGTCTTTTACCACGTTGGTTACGAATACAGATATGTTACAAGAAGAATTGTTCTTGCGTTCTAGTGGCTACTGTTCTAGTGGCTACTGTTCTAGCGGATGAACACCGATGTATGACCGTGCATGAGTTCTGATTTCATTAAGACTGATATGTTGTGTGTATTCTGAAAAGAACGTGAATAAGAATAGAATTGTTTTGCAATTCGGAGAACTCAGTCGTGTTTTGCATCGGCATGTGCGGTGTGCATTTTTAAACTCCTTATTGTATTGTAAATGAATGTCCATGTCCAATTTAGATGCGCTGTGTCCCTCAGTTCTCGGCCACTACTACACGCACTATCAATCAAATTAGACATCGCTCAAGCCACGGTAGCTCAGTCAGTAGAGCGTCGGTCTCGCATCAGAAGGGTTGTGGCTTCTGTCCTCGGCGGAGCCTGCAATTCTGATGATTGCGAGATCGGTGCTTCGACCTGGCTAAAGACCGTCGTGTTCACTAATGATGACTGGGGCACGTTAAATAGGTCGTGATCACAAAGTCCCCCATGTTCCTATACCAAATCAATACCTCTGGGGGTATCTGATCAGGGGGTTATCGGCCTCTGATTGGGATCTAAATTACGATATGTGTGAGTGAATGAATGTATGAAAGGGACCATCCTGTGAAACGGATGTGTCATGTATGTCGAGCAAAGACGGACTTTCACACAATGGGGCTCAATAACATGGAAGGCGCACCCCCCTCGCCTCTTGCCGTCTTCGACGGGCCTGGCACTCCTCCGGTCTGCCAGTGTAGGCATAAGAAACAACAACAGCCATCGCTCGGTGACTCTGACAATTGTAAAATGTTTACAAATGGAAATATCTCGTCGAAACCTCTGGAAAGTTTAAAACACCATATTGCATCCCGGCAAGAAAAGTGAAAACTCAAAATTACAGAATTTGAGAATCATTAACTTAAAGTATGCTATAAAACTTATATTGAAATACTATAAACTTCTTTTAAATTTTAGGTGAGTATTTATGGTGGTAACTTCTATTATATTCTATATAATTGTTTTATAACACGCTGGGGCACCTCATATATATTTTTCTATGACATAACATAAAATTTTTATTTTTTGAGTTGTGTCACTTTTCTTGCCGGGGTGCGATAGGTCAATAACTATTGAAATCGGAAGTATAGTGTTTTCTAGATAATTGAAAAGCATCACACACATTATCATTCCCAGGGAAGTTAACATTTGTTGTCAGATAAATTTCTATTTAGGCATACGAAATATGTCAGATTCGATCCCTACCTGTCTGTATTTCTATCTTTTTGTTCAATAAAAAATATCCTAGGGCGTGTGTTTTTTTTCCTTGTGTCTGATGCAACTTTGGAAAAAACGGTTCTTGCACCAAAAAAAATTTTTAAACGACTAACCATCTGAAAACGAACTCAAATTTCAATAACTTTGGAATCCTCCGTTAATTTTTATATTTAAAAAGTTCAATCAACGGGTGAAATATATAATCCCATGTTTAAGATTTGACATTTTCTTAGATATAAGAAGTAAGGTTTTCTACATTACATTTTTAATACCGTATGTCAACAAGTTGCCTATAGGCAATTGAAAATCTATGTTAAAATATTTTGTACCATATTTTTTTATTTCCTAAGCTATAAAATCAGCATATTTTTTCATCTTATATGTATTAGTAAGTTACCCAGAAATATTTCAAACTTCTCATACTTTTACTTAGATCTTTACAAATTTTGGCTCCAAAAATGTTTCCTATTTTAACTCCTTTATAAAAATTTCTATTTTATTTTTGCATCCATATAGTTCCAAATGAAAGAAGAAAGCTTATATTTTCATTTCTTTAGGTTTTATATTTTCTCATCATATAGATAAAAAGTATTTTCTAATCTTATTGATAAAAAAGTGTGAGTTTTCTGTTACCACGGTGTGAATAAAAAACCTATAGGTATATGAATATATTTCATGGCTCATAGCTTTTAGCATCTAGTAAATTGTGCTTAGAGAAATTCCATTTTCGGCAGCTTAACATTAATTTCTATCTCAATAATTAAGGAATCCATCTTTTTTCGTTACTCAAAACGTTTAATTTAAGAAAAATGGCCCATTTTTTCCCAATTTTTTTTTTAGATTCTGATATTTCTCAAATGTAAAAAGAATCGTTTTTCACAGATCGTAGAAATTTTTTTAACAACACAAAAAACTCAGACATGTAAGTAATTTTTTCAACGCCATAAAAAACTGAAAAACAGAAAAACGCGAAAAAAAACCCACACCGCGATGATCTCATTTACGTATCTTTCGCATTAAAAATAATTCTTAGTTTTATTCCACAAAATAAACCCTCTCCCCCGTCCATCGTTATCACGAAGTTCGTTTATGCTAATAACGCGTCGATAGTTCTCTGAATACTTTTATTGCTCCTTCCACGCAAAATGTCTCCATTTCCAAGATACCCTCTCAAGACGCGCGTATTCCAAACACCCCTCCTTCGTTTGTGACTCCTACAATTCGAAGTTAGACTAATACATTTCTGATGCAGAAGGACGGCGAAAAATATGCAAAACTTCAGCATGAGACTGCGGAAATTATAAAGTCAAATCATTTTCTTTTGTATCGCCAGTGGTGATGAGTGCTTATGTGTTCAGATGCGTTGTCATTTTCGGAATTATGCTCATCTAGGGTATAAATAAAAGGAAAGAATGTGTTGGGGAATTTTCCAGCTTAAGGATATGCATATTTGCGTTGCTTAAAAATACAAGTTTATGTTCAAAATCTTTTTCCCTCTGAGGAATGTTCGCTGTGAGTATTAAGAGTTTTTGTATCTGGATGTTTATAAAGAGAGAGTGCTGAAACTTGCAAAGTTATAAGAGCACTATTTAGAGGCGTTTCTACCCATTTTCTTGTGTGTTTTGGAAAAGCAATTCTACACTAAGCTGGCATTGTCATTTCATGGTGATCATTACGTAGTCGTCAAAATTTGTTCACGGGAATATTTTGATTTTTTTTGTATATACTATTGCCGAGAATAGGACAACGTCAAAAATAAGTTACATTCGTGATAGACATGAACGGGGATGAGATCAAGGTTTTTTCGCCTCGCAATTTTTCATCTTTTTTGACCACTTAAATCAGTTGATGGAATTCATTGCAAATATGAAACTTAGGGGATTGTATTTAAATTCCTGGTGCTTATATAGACAAAGTATCTTATCATTAGCAAAAACAGGTGATATCTTGATGGGCAAGATTTCTAACTAATAGAAGAAAACAGACCAGACCTTTTTATCGTCATCATAAAAAAGCGGTATTTTCTTGCTCATTAGGTATCTCGTCAGCAACGTTAGGTCTGAATGGACGAGATATTCGAGATATCTGTCCAGTTAAAAAAAATTTCAGACCTTAATGGACGAGATATTTAATATAATTCTCCAGTTAAAAAATTTGTCAGATCTTAATGGACGATATATTCGATACATCTCTACAGTTACACAATTTGTCAAATATTAATCGACGAGATATCTCGTCGTTAACAAAAGTGATAAGATTTTAATGGACTCCATATCTCGTCATTAACGAAATTGGTCAAATCTTAATGGACGAGATATCTCGTATTTAATCAAATTTGTCAGGTCTTAATGTACAAGATATTTGATATAATTCTCCAATTACACAATTTGTCAGATCTTAATGGACGAGATATTTAATATAATTATCCTGTTACAAAATTTGTCAGATCTTAATGGACGACATATTCGATACAGCTCTCCAGTTACATAATTTTTTAAATATTAATGGACGAGATATCTCGTCGTTAACAAAATTGATCAGATTTTAATGTACTCCATATCTTATCATTTTCGAAATTGGTCCGATCTTAATGGACTGCATATCTCGTAATTAATAAAATTTGTCAGGTCTTAATGGACTAGACAATCGATATAATTCTCCAATTACAAAATTTGTCAGATCTTAATGGACGAGATATTCGATACATCTCTCCAGTTACATAATTTTTCAAATATTAATGGACGAGATATATCGTCGTTAACAAAATTGATCAGATTTTAATGTACTCCATATCTTATCATTTTCGAAATTGGTCCGATCTTAATGGACTGCATATCTCGTAATTAATAAAATTTGTCAGGTCTTAATGGACTAGACAATCGATATAATTCTCCAATTACAAAATTTGTCAGATATTAATGGACGAGATATTCAATACAGCTCTCCAGTTACATAATTTTTCAAACATTAATGGACGAGATATCTCGTCGTTAACAAAACTGATCAGATTTAATGTACTCCATATCTTGTCATTGTCAAAATTGGTTCGATATTAATGGACGGGATATCTCATAATTAATAAAATTGGTCAGCACTTAATGGACGAAATATCTCATCAAAACTATATGAAAGTTTCAAATCAATGTTGTTAAGCCAATTTTAAATTTTATCCGAGCACCCATTGCTATTTATTTTCCCGAAATCGCACAGACAAAAGTAATTCAAAAACCTTCTTTGAAAATCTCCTCTTTTTTCGAGACATTGTCTATCAAGGACCTGTCTGGAGAACTTGCAAGGCCAGAGTGGAAGATCAATCTGTCGTGCTTATAAGAGATTTGGAACTGTTTGATCACACGTGGATGAACATTGTCATGATTGAATAAAGCGGAAATAGAACTCTCTGAAAGAAGGATATCCCTTGACAAGCCATGACATCTCTGCTTCACAAATGGTGATTGAAGCTTCTGAAGTTATTTCGAGAATGGAACATTATGTATGTGTCTTTATAAGTGCAGGTGAACACATCCGATATTTTAACGTACTGTGCGGTCTGAAATACAGGCAATCCGATTGTGTTGTGCTCACAAATCTCCGGTGAAATTGCGGAGACGTACGTCCACCTTGCGTGGCTTTTGTGCCGTAGTATCAAGGTAGCTGTGCCCCTCCCCGGTCTCCTGATGCCTTGTTCTCTATTGAGGGGTGCATACATCCGTTAATTTTATTGAAATAAACTACCTTCTATTGCATTAGTTAATGGAAATTCCTTCTATTAAGTTAGATGGAAATAAGAGGTATTTGTATTCATCTGGTATGACTGATAGGTGTAAAAAAAGTACAATTATCTTTCTGCCAAGCAATAAGAGCAAACCAGCTGGTTTGGAAAAAATGTTTATTGCTACATTTAATTGCTTTAGTAACACAATTAAATGTTGGTTACGTATTTGATAAAGTATGTAAATTTTTAAATTTACGTTTAAATAAAAATTACATTTGTTGAAAATTAAATATGATAGGAGATGACATTTTTTTCATCTGTTTACTTAACATGTTCCTTTTAGAACAAATCTAACATTTTTAAGTAAATCATATTTATTTTTCAAATATAATAAAGTTCAAGTTATTCTGTGGAAACGTGTAAATAATTTACGTATCAAGTAATTTACTTATAATTTTACTGATTTTTCAAACTATACGAGTGAAAAAAGCTTGCGATCACATTTATGTGATAATTTCATAGTTCTCTCATCTCAAAATAAATAATAATTGTCACTATTTAAAAAAAAAATTTCAGCACAGTTGAACAAAAAAAGCAATAAGAAATGTTGACAAAAATTGATGCGACGTCGTCACTGATTTCTGTATTACTATTCTAAATATTTCGGACTTAAATGAGAAAAAATGCTCCATATCGAATTTTGTTCCGGTTATTTTCCAACAGAAACATTTTCTGTGTATACAAATCCTTAGTAATTGACGATTTCCTAATGAATACTTTTCAGTCATCTTAGTGAAAAATTTTGTTGATACTATATATATATATATATATATATATATATATATATATATATGAGCAACATTTTTCAAACAATTTCAATTTAAAGAAGAAAATATTATTTCCTACTTTAAACTTTACTGTGGCAAGATAACACAGCTATTGCAGCATTCCTCAATGTCACGAATTGAATGAGAAGATGATTTTGTCAGTAAAGGGGAAAAAACTAAACAATTTAAGGAGGGGAACTATGTATAGCTAGATGAATGTAAAAAAGTGGTTTGAATTGTGCTTTAAGGGAAGAATATTCTCCCACCAAGAATAAATTCTATTAACTTAAACAGCGTAATAAATTTTGTGTAGATATTCAGAAAAGTTGTGTGAAAATGAAGATTTTTTTTTATGTAAACAACTGAATGAGAGAGCTTTGATGTTTAAAAAAATTCAAATCAATTGTTGTTTATCTTCACTTTTAAAAGCCAATTTGAGTGAATGGGAGAATGAACAAAATGAATGGGGAAAATTTTGGTATATTTTCAAAAATGCAATCGATTGATGTTTGTTTTAGTTTTCAGTAGATAATTTTGCTATGATTATATATAATTTAACTTTTGTTAAAGTTTAACTTACATGACTACTCTTTCAAGATGTAAAAGTAAATATTTAGTTACAGTTTGAACTTCACTCTGTAATTAACATGTTTAAATTATAGTTTAAATTCACTCTTCATGAGTTTGAAATTCACACTTCATGAACGGAAAATTCAAATATCCCCATAAACCACATTAAATTTTTATTTTAAAATTGATTTAGAAACGATGGATTAATCACATTGTTGTAAGAAGTTATACGGTTGTGACGAATGTCATCTATCAGTATTAGATCATATTTCTCACGATTTTCTTATTTTGAGATAGTTACACCCATTCCTGAAACTGTTATTCTGTGGAACGCAGTAAGAAGATCTGTATTGATATGGTTAGTTGACTTTTATACACTTGGTAATATGTCCAAACCATGTCCACATTTTTTTTTCTTTACATTCCATATGAAACATTAGCTATTAGAATTTGCTAGGCACTGGAGAACCTCACTATCTGAAAGTGTATTGCTTACAAGATTTGCGTGTATCTCAAGTAAGACTGTGAATGAATTTCATTTTTCGAAAATATTCTATTTTCGTAATATTTTAAAGGATACACGATCATTTTTTATGTTAACTTATCAATTTACACAGTTAAAAAATGCGCGTTATTTAATCTAAAAGCTATGCCCTTTTAATTTTATAACAACTAAGTTCTTCTATGTTCTCTTCACGATTCGACGATTTTGTTGTCCCCACAAGAAACACGATATATCGAGGAATTACTGTATCGGAGGCTTCTTCGAGTTTCTCTTTTTTTTCGCTTGGTATATCACCCATTTGCTTCTCCCCAAAGAAACACGATATATCGATGGTTTACTGCATTGGAATTAACAGGCGATAATCTTTTCGTGTGAGTGAAGGATAAAGAATTTCACACACGGATTTAGTTATATCGTGAAGATCTGACAAGAGTTCAATGAATATTGGTCGAATAGTAGCAGTGCTATGACCAATTTCTGATTAGTCAGCCACCATATTTGATGACGTCGAAATCGCAGAATGCACTAACAGCCCACGCTAGTAAAATATGCTTAATATGATTGCTTAAATCGCTTAATAAGATCGCTAAGATCTGAAAGGCTCTCTTATAAGCACCGACAACCTCATGTTTAATCTTATATAATTTGGGTAGGTTGAGTTTTCAGGGTCTAAAAAGCCTTGTAAGATTCAGGACTATAAGATGTTCGAAACAGTAAGAAAACATTTAACATACTAGGGCTCTTCAATAAAGAATGATCAAAAAATTATAAAATATAATTTTCTGTACTAATCCTCCAAATTTGTATGGTCTTCCTCAAAATTCTCCCCATTACATGCAATGCACTTATGCCACCTCTTTTCCAGTCTTCAAACACCATTTCTGACAGGGCCTTCAAAATCGCCTACGCAACTTTTCCACTGCATGTGATGATGAAAACCGCTTTCCCTGGAGGTGTTACTACAAATTCGGGAAAGAAAAAAAATCGCATGGACATCTGCACTATATGGAAGATGGGGAACACACATGACATTGATTTTTGAAAGATCGAACGATCTGACGATTTTTTAAGGCGAAAACAAAATTTCAATGCAGTGTATTGCACTTCGCGTGTCACATCCCTTTTTGCCGTAGGCGAAAGTAAAACTAGGCGTTCTTGGCCAGCTGCCAAGGCCTCAGCAATGACGTCATGATCGTGACATTTGCGCTATTTTTTCTCCTCTTATCCCGCTACACATTCAATAGAGAATTTTATTTTTCTTGATTTTTTAATCACCTTTAAAAATTATGATAGTTTTTTTTATTGAACAGCCCTAGTACATGCAGGTACATATCTTGTAGAATATGTTAAATCGCTGAAAAAGTCATGTTTTACAAGACATATCTGGACGATTTCTTTCAGTTTACACTGACACCAAGCTTCACATCGTGATCTTTGTAGGAGTAGTTCTCTAGATCCATTAATTGTGTTGATTCAGGGAAAGAAGTTTTATATTTTGAGGACATCTTATGCACCAATAGAAATAAAAAAAACTCGCGCGTGTTTAATGGGGTTATAAGTAAATTCATAAAAATCTATACGAATTTCTAAGTGTTCGTTACACAAAAAAACGCCTACTACATATTAGTAAAAAGTATAAATGGTAAATTCGTTGTGAAAAATCTCAAACTTACACATCAGTTTATGATTCTTTTTCAAGTCTAGACGGAAATTCATTTTACTGAAAAAAGTTATAACTGTAGTATATCCACTAGTCTCCAAAAGAGATTCCCGACCTAAATATGTTCGGTATAAAGGAGTCTAAAAGCAGTATCGATTCAAGGAGATAAATATATATTTTGTCATCTTATTGAATCCTGAAACCTAGAGTTTAAACGTTTCACCACATAAATTTTTTATGCAACCGACAGAAAAATCTAAGTGCATATGAAAGGTTGTATTTATGTTTAAAGCCTCTTGGGGATGAAAATCTGAAAGTGTTTCGTTAAAAGCTGCTTTTAAAATAATTTTATGATAAACTCGATTCTTCTAGAGACTAGTGTATATTAATGACATAACTGATGAAATATTTCGAATCAGTTCTATATGTCATCCTTATAAAATTATGAGAATCACAGGTTGTGCTTTTATTTTAATATCAATGGTTTTCAATATCTTCAGCAAGTATAGAAGTATATATATATATATAGTTTGACTAACGCAAAATATATAGATAGTTGTTTCTCCATATCTAAGTTTATATTTCGAAAAATATGTAATTTCTAATGTACTGATTAATTAAATATGGATTTCGATAGATGTAATGGTTGCCAAACGCTGGTATCATAAACATTTCAATAGCAGATAACTATTCAGTCTAACCGATATATTGTTAAGATATTTTCTAATGCACTTTATTAATTCGTCATACTGTGCATCACTTGTTAATTCAATAGAGATATCTTCGAAATAAAGGAAAATAATCTATCCATATTAAAAAAAATTTATAGCAGCTGTTGCAGGATTAAAAACTGTGTTCTTTCGCTCGATTCATAGACGGTTTCATGAGAAAGTACGGATCAGAAAATTACGAAATTAACATGGTTTGTTCAAAATTGTCCAGGAAACACTATGAAGAAGAATGTTTTCTGATGCGGCTATTAGTCTTCAGTCGTGATTTTTTTAGAGTACCTTAAAACCTGAATTTTTGCAGCTAAGCGAGGTTTTTTAGAAGTTTCAATTTGGTTCTTGATAATATCTTATTAAAATTCGAGAAAAATGGGGACATTTTCGTTATTTTTTTGTTAAAACTCATATTTATATTTTATTACTATTAGTTTTTAAATTTGAAAAGATCGCAGGAAACCTTGAATATACTCTTTCTTACGGTAAAACTATTTTTGAAACTCATTAATAAATAAATTCGATGCAATCAAAAGTTTGTCATACACATTTCGAAATATTGGGACCTTTTCGTTACTTTTTGTTACAACTGCCATTTATATAGCTCAATACTGTTCTGTTATCGCAAACCAAATGGAAATTCTTAGCCTATTGGATAACAGCCATAACTGAGTTGCGCGCATTGTTGGTTTGCTTCGCAAACTAAATGGGAATTCGTAGTCTATTAGATAACAGCCTTCACGGCGCTCATTGTCAAATGCGGTCAAATTCGAATTGCGAAGAGATCCAATCAGCATGACGTCAAAATATCTTGCTTTCCTATGGTGGAAGCGTTTGAGCGCAGGAAATGGAATCTGATTTCTTGATCGCAAAGATCAAGTGGAAAAAAATATAAAAGTTAATATTTAAAATTTTTATTTTTAGAGAAAATCATAATTTAG